>CM062806.1:371987990-374387990 GCA_031772625.1 Pinus tabuliformis
CGGAATAGTTTGTCGGCTTGCTTGTTCACTAGTACGGCTTCAGTATTAGAATTTTCCACTAGGTCTATGATTTTCCATGCTTCGCAGCATGCCTGTATGCAGTCATTCACTGTATCGGTGGAAGGACCAGCAAAGGACCCACCAGAGCCCTCATAAAATGCAGAGAGTTCGATGACAATGGTCAGTAGGGAAACCACCATCATCTTAGAAGAACTCTTCTCCAAGTTGAAATTCCCTTCTTTTCTTCTAACAGACTCTGTAAACGGCTCGGCAAAACTAAACTTCCATGTCCCTGTTTTCCAGCAAGGAAATCAGAGCTTTGCAATTTTTGCCATCGTTTTCCCCTTTTTTCAGCCGTGCCTTCATATCCTTGATGGATTTCCGATTGGCTATCCACACTCCTGCGGGATTCTCTTCGGGCATGTGCATCATAACGTCCGAGTATTTGACGAAATCACCAGGATTTCCTGGTCCTGTGACTTCACCGCTGTTGTGCAGATTATAGACCACCGAAAACTCAACATGACAAGCCCGACCCATCAGAAGCCTCCGCATGTAGCGATTAGAGAAAACCATCTCTGAAATCAGCCAACAAATTTTGCTCAAAAGTACTAGAAAAATCTGTAGACAAAGCAAAGTGGGCAAGAGCTTGTACAGGCGGAGTTTCTTAGCAAACATGATCAGAAATTTCTTCATATAGCTAAACCTATAGATTGATTCTCCATCCAATTCCTTGAAATCTTCCTGCATCTCTAGGATAGCTGTTTTCCAGAAATCCTCCACACGAAAATATTCCTTGAAACAAGCCTCTCCAGTCGATATCAGAATTGATGGCTTCCAGAACCTTTTAGACCGCTTCTTGCTCTCTGTTATCCAGCGCTGGCTCTGGCATGTAATCATCTACATTCCCCAAAATTGACAGAAGTAGCAGCAGCAAGGGGATTGCCATTGCAATTCAAAAATTCCTTGAAACAAGCCTCTCCAGTCGATATCAGAATTGATGGCTTCCAGAACCTTTTAGACCGCTTCTTTCTCTCTGTTATCCAGCGCTGGCTCTGGCATGTAATCATCTACATTCCCCAAAATTGACAGAAGTAGCAGCAGCAAGGGGATTGCCATTGCAATTCAAAAAGCTCTAAAAGTGAAACTCTTTCGAACTGGATACTGAAACTGTAAATTACAGAACGGATTACAGCAGGTCGCTGATATATATGTTGGTTTTTCAGAGCGATTTCAAATTTGAATTTTACTCGCCACCGCACAACCTCATGTATGATCCATGCCATAACGTCCAAACGCATGGTGTGCGATTTCAAATTTGAATTTTATTCACCCGCGCACAACCTCATGTATGATCCATGCCATAACCTCCAAACGCATGGCGTACGGTCAACGCAATTACTGGGATCTATCATGCGCATGGTGGATCATGTGGTATCGACATCAACATGTGTATGGTGGATCATGTGTCATCGACATAAGCCATGATTGATGAACGCGGAATCGGAATTTGTTAGCCGGAGAAATGATGCACACGGGTTGACAGCCAAAGCCGATGTAAGAATCCGTTTGCCAACACAGTCCTACTGTCCTTAGAGTCTTTTAAGGGTTTCTATAGAGGTGGAAATAGCGCTAGCCGTCTTGTTCTACCCCATTAACAGCCTGCAATAATTGTTGTTCTTCTCTAATTTTCTTAATAAAATATTTCTTATTCTTTGGGCTTATAATATACCTTTGTCCTTAGAGTCTCTTAAGGGTTTCTATAGAGGTGGAAATAACGCTAGCCGTCTTGTTCCACCCCATTAACAGCCCGCAATAATTGTTGTTCTTCTCTAATTTTCCCTTTAATTTGGACGGCTTCTTGTCGCTCTTTAGAATTCGAAAACTTGTGTGTCTCTCTCTTCAGAATGCGAAAACTTCGCTAGCTCTCTTTAGATAATGGAGATATTTGAAAATCAATCTATCTATCACTCGAGAAGAGAATGGACATTTGACAATAATATTTGAAAATCATATTGATGGGAAATATAAATTGAAAATTCCACTTAAATTTAAAATGACTAGAAACTATAAATTTGATAAATGATTAAAGATTTTATAGGTTAACCTTTTGACCGATATGAAAAAGTTTATATCTGAAAAATTCCCCCCATTTCACCTATCAATATTTCGTCGTTATCAAGTTCTCCACTTCGGCAAACCATCCATTTAAAATAAATTAAAAATTAGAAAAACATAATTTCATCTATCGTTTTTCGGAAAAATAAATACAAACAATCAACCGTATATATTATAAAACTAGCATTTGCACCAGATGTTGCAAAGAAAACGCCGTAAGGCATAAAGTGTGGAAATCCATTATCCATGTAGTGTGTGCATTATTCAACAAGGTGGATCTCTCTAAATTTGTTGCAAACATTTATGTTGTTAAATTGCTAATTTATTTAGAATCTACTACTACCTCCTCTTCTTGGAATATTAAATTTCTTATCACCCCATGATGACAATCCCTCTAATTATTGGAATCACAATTTTTTCCACTTTAGTGGGTTTACCTTCAACCTAAAGAAACATGAATTTGAGTCACTCAATTAAAAAGATATTTCTAAATTGCTATTTATCAGGTTTTGATTAAAAAAAATTAATAACTCGTATTTACAACCCTTGAAATATTTACAACCTTTTAAGTCTTGTATTTATAACTCGTATTTATAACCCTTTAAAATGAAACAAACTATCTATATTTTTATTAATAATAAAAAGAATCTTCTTTATAAAATTGACACTCACATGCTACTCCTATTGAAAAGGAATCAATACTCTTTGATAAGCAATATTATTTGATAAGCAAGGAAAGCATTATACTTGACCTCAGGGAACTTAGTGGGTAAAATTATCAATAACTAGTTAATATTGATTTGCATCAATTTCTTTTGGTCCAACCAGCAATTAAAATCCATCCCCTGCCACTGCAACAATAATACACCATATATCACCTTCCCATTAAAACTAAGAATGAGCTGCAAGTAAATTGTGAGAACGTGGATGCCTCATAAGCATGGAGTTAAGTTTGATCCCTGAGCTTTGCTACAATCCTCAACTATAGAAATATTGAAATTTTGAAGAATACTCTGGCCATTTCATAAGCAGCTGAGTTGACAGAAGAGCTTGTCTGTTGTTGAGTCCCAATCATAGAGATGTCTATATGAGTTATGTCAATGTCTAAGTAGAGCTGTTGAATATGGAATGTCGATGTAAGTCCTCATCTTTGTCCAACTTATGTCAAAGCAAGGATGCTAAATAGGAAGAAAGAATTGGTTAATCAATTTTGGATGATGGCATTTTTTCTAGAAAATGCAATATCTCCTTTGATTTCAAAACTCCATTGCTTCACTTGCACCTATCTTCTCAGGCTTTCATATTGATAAAAACAATGTAGAAAATTTCGGTTGAGTTAGTTTCAGACATAAAATCTACCCCAACTTCATCTAATGGGCTTGTAATATAGCCTTCTTTCCCACATTTTCTTGATTATAAAATAATGTCAAAGTAAAACGAGAGTTAGAAATATTTCTCAACAATAGTCACTTGCATGATAATGATGTGTTTTCAGCTATAAAACACTGTTTGCAGTGGTTGGTTGTTAGTGTTAGACTATAAAATCTACCCATTTCAAAACTCCATTGCTTCACCTGCACCTATCTTCTCAGGCTTTCATATTGATAAAAACAATGTAGAAAATTTCGGTTGAGTTAGTTTCAAACCATAAAATCTACCCCAACTTCATCTAATGGGCTTGTAATATAGCCTTCTTTCCCACATTTTCTTGATTATAAAATAATGTCAAAGTAAAACGAGAGTTAGAAATATTTTTCAACAATAGTCATTTGCATCAGTTGATTATTATCTCGCTTGGTTTTCATCCTTATGGCTTAATATGGACGGACCATCTTCTGCAAGATTAGGAAAGCCTATTGTGTCTTTGAAAGATCGATTTGATTAATGAAAGACATAAGTTAAAAATGCAGTGATCATCCTGTAAACAAATATATATACTCTATATATATCAAAGCAACAGACTGAAGGCACTGAATTTGCCCATTTCAAACTCATATATGATATATATCTATTCAAATGTTTACATAAACCAATATTTCATCCACAGTGGCTAAGAGTAGTATATATCAAAGACTGAAGGCACTGAACTTGCCCAATTCACTCATATATCTGCTCAAAAACATGCATGGGAACTTTTAATGGCCTAACATTCCCTGTGTCAATCGCTTGTCCAGAACACTTTGGTTAGTCTAAGCAGGAATAAATTCAAGAAATTATAGGCTCTTTTTTTCTACAATGCATGAGCGTTTGATGACAGAGAGGTATTAGTAACTCGTCACTGCGAAACTAAAAAAGGGTACGTAAGCAACAAATCATACTACCGTATCTGAAGAAAAAGCAGCAGCTAAAATGAGAAATTATACTAATGCATATATAGTTTACTTGCATGATAATGATATGTTTTCAGCTATAAAACACTGTTTGCAGTGGCTGGTTGTTAGTGTTAGACTACAAAATCTACCCATTTCAAAACTCCATTGCTTCACCTGCACCTATCTTCTCAGGCTTTCATATTGATAAAAATAATGTAGAAAATTTCGGTTGAGTTAGTTTCAAACCATAAAATCTACCCCAACTTCATCTAATGGGCTTGTAATATAGCCTTATTTCCCCATTTTCTTGATTATAAAATAATGTCAAAGTAAAACGAGAGTTAGAAATATTTTTCAACAATAGTCACTTGCATCAGTTGATTATTATCTCGCTTGGTTTTCATCCTTATGGCTTAATATGGACGGACAATTTTCTGCAAGATTAGGAAAGTCTATTGTGTCTTTGAAAGATCGATTAGATTAATGAAGGACATAAGTTAAAAATGCAGTGATCATCCTGTAAACAAATACATATACTCTATATATATAAAAGCAGGAGACTGAAGGCACTGAAATTGCCCATTTCAGACTCATATATGATATATCTATTCAAATGTTTACATAAACCAATATTTCATCCACAGTGGCTAAGAGTAGTATATATCAAAGACTGAAGGCACTGAACTTGCCCAATTCACTCATATATCTACTCAAATTTCTACACAAACCAATATTTCATCCACAGTGGCTAATAAGAGTATATATCAAAGTAGCAGACTGAATGCACTGAACTTGCCCATTTGAGACTTATATATCTATTCAAATTTTTAAACAAACCAATGTGTGATCCACAGTGGCTAAGAGTATATATCAAAGTAGCAGACTGAAGGCCCTGAACATGCCCATTGCAAAATTCAGACTCATATCTATTCAAACTTTTACACAAACCAATGTTTCATCCACATAGGCTAAGAATATATATCGAAGTAGCAGACTGAAGGCACTGAACTTGGCCTTTTCAGATTCATATATCTATTCAAACTTTTACATAAACCAGTGTTTCATCCACAGTGGCTCGTGATTTTCAAAATATTTATGTATGCCATAATAAGCACTTTACGAATCAACTAGGAATTGAAGGCACTTGCACAAAGAATATAATAACAGAAAACCAACATATTCTTGCACAATAATATTATTCATGATAACACTATGCATAAATTGCTATTGCTTTGTTGTAAGCCAGAGCAGGATCTTGATCTTCCTTGGCACAGATGTTACTGTCAGATGGACTGAGATGAATTTTTGCAGCCCCATTCCTCAATCCAACTTTATTCCTTTTCAATTTTGGGGCCATGTGAATCTGATAGCAGCCAACAGCTTTTTTCTTCTCCTTCTCAACCATCTCACCACCATCTTTCTACTTTTCTTGATCTTTGCCCTGTTCCTTGCATGCACTACTGTTGAAGCCTTGACAGTGGGATTGTTGTTCTTGGGCTTCAACAACATTATTAGGTTTAATGGACAGTAATTTTCCCACAAACGAAGGCCTGGGTTCGATAGGATTCCCCATCAAATCTCTGAAACCCACAGCCCCCGAGTTGCAGGGATGAATCTGTTCATTCTATGAAGATCTACTCCATCAAGAATCATGGTGCCAAGGTTGAGAATGCCCTGTGGGTGACCAGAAGGACGACGGACCTGCAGTGCCAAGAAACTCATCCCACTGAAATCTGTGCTCCCGTAGCCCTTGAGGAGAGTGGAAAGCAAGACCCTCACAGTGCCTAGCAGGGTATCCCTGAGGCAACCCACGCAGTATATCTCCATCATCACAGCAGAGGTTTCACTGCGGATAAAACTCTCTTCCACGTTGAACATGGACTTGTCGTTCCAAGTAGGGTTTGCACCCCCTGTTCTATCAATTTGCATCGTCGGTTTTTTCTCGAAATTGATCCATACAACACAGTAGGTCGTGCACAACAGATTGCATAGCAGAAACGGGACACATTATTGCAGCAGTTAGTGGAACAGCATGAAAACATTATTGCAGCAGGCATGGAAGAGAACAGGAAGAGCAGAAAGTGGAAACAGGGGGAACAGAAATGGTCGTGGAAGAAAACAGGAAGAGCAGAAAGCTGAAGAGGAGAAACAGAAATGAAGTTGCATGACATATGTCAACCATATGCCAGTTGAAGGTGCACGCCAGCTGTCAAACATAGAAACAAAGTGTAGACGAAAAGCTCACTCAAAGGATGGCCTATCGGCCTAAATATTGAAATTTTTAAGACTCTGGCCATTTCATAAGCAGTTGAGTTGACAGCAGAGTTTGTGTGTCGCTGAGTCCCAATCATAGAGGTGTCTATATGAGTTATGTCAATGTCTAAGTAGAGCTGTTGAATATGGAATGTGGGTGTAAGGCCTCATCTCTGTCCAACTTATGTCAAAGCAAAGGATGCTACGAAAGAATTGGTTAATCGGTTGTGGATGATGGCATTTATTTCTAGAAAATGCAATACCTCTTTCATTGATGGTCTCTTTTGAGGGGAAGCAGAAGCACAATTCAATGCAATCCCCAAAGACACTGAGATTTCTTCCCTTCCTTCAACCTCAGGTCGAAGAGTAGGATCTATGATGTGCAAAACGCGATGCTTGTCATCAACAAAGTTTTGACCCCGTGCTGCAAAATCCTTATCTGATGGTGGCTTCCCAGTAAGAATCTCCAGAAAAATAACCCCAAAGGAATAAACATCCCACTTTTGGTTGTGTTTGAGAGTTTTCAATGCCTCTTGGGCCTGGTAAGGAGATACAAAGTTCTTGGATGTGCCTGGACTTCCCAGCAAATCAGGTGTTGTTTGCACGCTATCGCGGGAGCCAGTGGAGCATTTGCTCCCTGAAAATATACCTTCAAGGTTCCTTAGGTGGATAGCAGAGCTACTATACGAACCAAAAATACCTTTCGTTCAAGGGTCTCCAAGAATTTGGTTTTTTAGTTGAAAGGTCTAAAAACACTTGACGATTCCCATTTGTCAAATCAGATACTCCATCAAAATAATAACAATTTTCTGTCAGTTAAGTGAATGGTAAATCTAGTTTTGATATAATCAAAATATCATTAAAAAATTCTTGTAGTGTCTAAAATGTTTTCAAGCCCCTCATTAGATTGTACTTCCTCATTCCAAACCAAAAACTGACCATTCAGACGATCAACACATCTTTTACCTAAAACAAAATACTTTTGCACACGCTAATTTTCACAACAGCGGGCATGGAAGAGAACAGGAAGAGAACAGGAAGAGCAGAAAGCGGAAACAGGGGAAACAAAAATGGTCGTGGAAGAAAACAGGAAGAGCAGAAAGCTGAAGAGGAGAAACAGAAATGAAGTTGCACGACAGATGTCAACCATATGCCAGTTGAAGGTGCACGCGAGCTGTCAAACATAGAAACAAAGTGTAGACGAAAAGCTCACTCAAAGGAAGGCCTATCGGCCTAAATATTGAAATTTTTAAGAAGACTTTGGCCATTTCATAAGCAGCTGAGTTGACAGCAGATTTTGTCTTTCGCTGAGTCCCAATCATAGAGGTGTCTATATGAGTTATGTCAATGTCTAAGTAGAGCTGTTGAATATGGAATTTGGGTGTAAGGCCTCATCTCTGTCCAACTTATGTCAAAGCAAAGGATGCTACGAAAGAATTGGTTAATCGGTTGTGGATGATGGCATTTATTTCTAGAAAATGCAATACCTCTTTCATTGATGGTCTCTTTTGAGGGGAAGCAGAAGCACAATTCAATGCAATCCCCACATACACTGAGATTTCTTCCCTTCCTTCAACCTCTGGTCGAAGAGTAGGACCTATGATGTGCAAAACGCGATGCTTGTCATCAACAACGTTTTGACCCCATGCTACAAAATCCTTATCTGATGGTGGCTTCCCAGAAAGAATCTCCAGAAAAATAACCCCAAAGGAATAAACATCCCACTTTTGGTTGTGTTTGAGAGTTTTCAATGCCTCTGGGGCCTGGTAAGGAGATACAAAGTTCTTGGATGTGCCTGGACTACCCAGCAAATCAGGTGTTGTTTGCAGGCTATCGCGGGAGCCAGTGGAGCGTTTACTCCCTGAAAATATACCTTCAAGGATCCTTAGGTGGATAGCAGAGCTACTATACTTGACACTGGCAGTGTCCAGTAGCTTTTCTAGCCCAAAATCTGCTACGTATGGCTCCATGTCAAAGCCCAGAAGGATGTTGCTTGGCTTAACATTTCCATGAACAAACTTCCTTTCATGAAAACAGGGATAGACTCTGCAGAATCCAGAATCTGAAAAAGATTCACTAATATTGTTATCTTTAATAAATTCTTATATGAAGCAACAAAGATGAAAAATCCCAAATAATTTGACACATCACAGAAAGTTGATTCCTATTCCTAAACTTCTCGTTTTCACTTTCAAAGTTATATTTCTTGAAGTTGGAACCAAACTCTATATTCTAGCTCTCCTTGCTTATGTAGATATGGGGATCTTGTATAATCGCTCTTTATTTCTTTGATGTAACAACCTTCGTTCACATCTATGATGCTTCTGCCAAAAAAAACCTGCAACTTTCACTTTCCTTCATTTTCTTATTCCTGGTGTTTGTATCCTTCAGAAAATATAGAAAAGGCTTTCAAGGTTTACAGTTTCATACATGGTCATTCTAAAAGGCATGGAGAAATCAGCCTCACTGGTGATGGCTTCAATTTCAGGGACTTGATCAATTACCAAGCCAGTGGGATACTTCTGAATAAGCCTGCAGACTATTTGGAATAATAGCAAATGAAAATTCACTATAATATCAAATGCCACCAAGGTTAGTTGATAACAATCTAGCAGAGATAGTCCCAAGGATTAGCTTGGTTAGAAGATGCTTTAGTGCAAATGCTCAAGGAATTCTCAGGATCAAATGTCATTGAATATCTAGTGGTTACCAGCAGTAGCTAAACAGGGGAAAAGTGTGGAATCCATAAGGAACTCATAATATGCAGCCTTGTGATTACCAATAGTAACTAAACAGGGGAGATTGTGGAATCCATAAGAAACTCATAATATGCAAAACAATAACAATACAATGTAATTTTCCCATCAATTCAATCCATACTGTTATGATGCAACACAATATCCCAATACTGTAATGTAATTAATTGAGTCATTATGATGTGTTCAGTCTCCAAACTGAAGTAATTAATGCAGTCATCAATAAAATATGGCTTACCAGGAATATGGTATAATGGACCTGTTCAATATATAACATCAGAAACATTCCATAGAAACTGATATAGATACTGCCGCTAATTGTTCTCCAACTAAGTAAGAAGATGTTATGTAGAATAAGATACGAATACAAGCACAGGGTCACTCGTCTTATTTCATGGTCTTCCTAAGAAGGCTTATGAAGGAAGTTGTGTAGCATTCTCATGGTTTTGATAAATTATCATTTGTTGTCGAGCTGAACATGTATATATAAATATTCTAACTTGAAAAAAGAGCAGTTTCTTCTTTGTATATGCAAACTATAGTGGAACCAATAAATCTAATTTTCAATATTGATTTGCATCAATTTCTTTTGGTCTAACCAGCAATTAAAATCTATCCCCTGCCACTGCAACAATAATACACCATATATCACCTTCCCATTAAAACTGAGAATGAGCTGCAAGTAAATTGTGAGAACGCGGATGCCTCATAATCATGGAGTTAAGTTTGATCCCTGAGGTTTGCTACAATCCAAAACCTAGAGATGTACCAATAATGAAACCCTATTCTTAGTTCAAGGGTCTCCAAGGTCCAGAACCAAAAATACCTTTCGTTCAAGGGTCTCCAAGAATTTGGTTTTTTAGTTGAAAGGTCTAAAAACACTTGACGATTCCCATTTTTCAAATCAGATACTCCGTCAAAATAATAACAATTTTCTGGCAGTTAAGTGAACGGTAAATCTAGTTTTGATATAATCAAAATATCATTAAAAAATTCTTGTAGTGTCTAAAATGTTTTCAAGCCCCTCATCAGATTGTACTTCCTCATTCCAAACCAAAAACTGACCATTCAGACGATCAACACATCTTTTACCTAAAATAGAATACTTTTGCACACGCTAATTTTCACCACAGTGCAATTTGATTTCTTCTCTATTTGAAGATCGGAAAGAAAAAGACAGAAAGATCTTCGGATGATACCTTCACTGGTCATGGAACCCATTATCATCATGAACCTTTTAATACATGCTTGACATTCCTTTTTACGACCCTTGGGCATTAACTGGACACTAATTCCAAGAATCTTGAAAATATCAGCTAGAAACATTGTGAGTTTATCAGCCAGTGGTGAAATAGTGGCAGAAAATCAGGAGATGATGGAAAATTTCATTATCCAACACAATTGCACTAGCTGAATTTTACCAGCCACTGCAAACAGTGTTTTATAGCTGAAAACACATCATTATCATGCAAGTAAACTATATATGCATTAGTATAATTTCTCTTTTTAGTTGCTGCTTTTTCTTCAGATACGGTAGTATGATTTGTTGGTTATGTACCCTTTTTCAGTTTCGTAGTGACGAGTTACTAATACCTCTCTGTCATTAAACGCTCATGCATTATAGAAAACAAGAGCCCATAATTTCTTGAATTTATTCCTGCTTAGACTAACCAAAGTTTTCTGGACAAGGGACTGATATAAAAAAGTCACAAAAGCCAAAAATGACACAGGGAATGTTAGGCCATTAAAAGTTCCCATGCATGTTTTTGACCTGCTTCTTGGACAGCAAACTCCATGGGATGACTTCAAAATCTGTTGATCCTATTGCTTCACTATTACAGCATCACGGCCTGGCCCAACACCAATATAATCGACTGGTATTCCAACTCTCGATCCTTTCCACATAGAGGTTGACCTGCTTCTTAGACAACAAACTCCATGGGATGACTTCAAAATCTGTTGATCTTATTACTTCACTATTAAAGCATCACGGCCTGGCCCAACACCAATATAATCGATTGGTATTCCAACTCTCGATCCTTTCCACATAGAGGCAAGCAGCAGATGGTAAGTCTTGATAGCTTCTCACTTTAGATATATCAGCCTGCCATCCAGGGAGATCTTCATAAATAACCTACATGTGACCAAGTTATATTAGAATTGGGTACCAGAGAAGAGAAAAATGCTTTTATCAAAATTTGAGTTTGAAATGAGAAACTTTCTCAAGGAAACAAGATTTCAAATAACCTTGACATGACATAATGTTAGAAACAAACTGCAAGGAAAAAGGAATATGACATATGCTGAACATTATCTACAAAGATACAAATAAAACTATATAACGAGAGAGACTCAAACTGGTAGCAGGTCCAACACAAATGACCAAATAAAATAAAATTAACAGTTAGATCCATGAAATTTATTAGTCAAAAGAATGCAAAAATGTGTTGTCAAGAACAAATTGAGGGTCAAAGGTTCAAGAGGCGAAAATTATGGGGCCAAAGCCTCAGTGCAAACAAGCTTTTTGTATGTTTTAGCAAAATAATTCATATCTGATTTTTTTAAGGTAGAGATTGCAGCATAGCACTCGATATAATGATCATCGTAAATGAAGTTGTCTGATTAAACCTCACAAGGATGTGAAGCTTAAGCAGACAGCATCAGATAAGCTGACATTAATGTAACTGTTGCCTCCATGGTACAAACAAATATGCTTCATTTAGTTGTTGCCTACATGGTACTATTCTACTGATTATGGATTTGAACCATATATGTATTCGTATAATCTAAAGATCAAAACACAGGCTTGTAGATGCCGGCCTGCCATCTAGTCACAGTATTTTTTCACTTATTATCCCTGAAGTTCCCCTTTTTCAACTGTTATGCATCACAAAATGTTTTTCAAGATACTTGCAATACTCATACATAATAATTACAGAAGCATACTATTTTAAGTTTCTCGTTAAGTAATTGAGATCCATGGCTCTGAATTGAAAGGAAAGTACCTCTACTTTTTGCAGAAGGTCAAGGTCGGCAGGAAAAGATTTCAACACATTTCCATCAGGCCCTTTATAGGCTACCCCAAGCCTAATTCGAGATAACCCAGAAAGTACGTCAAGCTTTGTTAGATTGAGTGTTGAGAAACCATTGATTTGACAAGAATATTTAAGTGCAACCAGATCTAGCCAACCAGAACGACGAGGCCGGCCAGTTGTGGTGCCATATTCATGTCCAGCTGATCGAAGATCTTCACCCGCTTCATCCAAGAGTTCTGTCTGCTAAGGACCTGAACCAACTCTTGTTGTGTACGCTTTAGCCTGCAGATCAAAACCGTGGTTAGTCATCAGTAAATTTTTAAAACTTTCTTGATGAATCCAATTTTCATCCGCTTGAGAATGCATTCATCAAATGAACAGTGTCAGCAATATAAGGTTCTATTCACTTAAAATATCTCCTGTAATGCTCCACTTCAGTCTATAACATGCTTTTACTATACTCAAAGCCTTTAAAACGGGATGCGGCATCATGCAAAAGAATATTCAACTTCTCAGGAAATGTATCCATGTGCCTCAAATCACTTACCCCGAATACCATTCCGGATTGCCGTGCTTGCATAGCAAGGACCAATCCCTCATTTTGTCGTTCCAATTAACGACCCTGCAAGTTATGCTTCTCTCATTCCATCAATAGTTTGATGGAAATCAAATAGTAAATGAGCACGGTCAGAAATCAACAGTCTTTCCTTTGCAAGAAACTCCATTAGACTCAAGCCCGTCTGTCTCTTCAAATAGCCCTGTAAGATGCACAACGGCTCCATTCCCAATAACGCATAGGGCTTTCTCATTCACTATTCCAGAAGGGACAAGGTGAAGAGAAAATTTCTTTCCCTCGCTATTGTATATGGTGTGACCTGCATTTGCCCCTCCCTGCGATAAAGATGTAGTATAATCGGTAAATATACTTACCAGTTAAGATGGATTTAACGACAATGAAAAAAAATGGAGGATGGGTGAGTACCTGACAATGGGCCACAATATCATAGCGCTGTGCTAAAACGTCAACGAGCTTGCCCTTTCCTTCGTCACCCCACTGAGTTCCCAGCACTGCACCCACTTGACTCAGGGATTTCTCTGCCTCAACAATGGCGTCGGCCTCCTCGACGCTGGCATTGCATTTTATCCTTCTACTCTGCAGTACAATTCGACCTTTAGCCAAATGCAAGTTCACAGAATGCGCAAACCCTGACCGCAACCCCTGCTGCCTCTTCTTCTTATCCTGCGAAAATCCGTGCAAATTCGGAACACAGAGATCGCTAATCAGCACAGATGCCATTTATTCCCACAGACCGCGGATTGAGCAACCTTCAAAACCCCAAATCCCTGGCAGAAGCTATGATCCAGTTCAGGCAGATCAGAGGGTAATCCAGAATGGAACTGGGGTAAAGGGGGCTGAAACTGAAGGATTTGGATAGAGGGAAATAGCTAAACATTCAGGAAAGCCATGGATAAACTTTGCCCCAGAGATTCGATGGAGCCCATTTCAGAGGTTTGTCAGGCAGCACGGAAAGCAAGAGCGGAGTAGACGAAAAAGGTACGGGCAAATCTTTCACGCTCCGATCTTTCCCTTATCGAACGATTAACGATTAACCTTCTCTTGATCCAACGATTAACAATCTTCTAATCGTCTAACACATGATCTAACGGCACACAGCAATGACAAATGGATTTTAGGGAAGTTCGTCTCATAGGGAAACGCCTTACGGCGTAACTAGCATTTGCACTACATGTTGCAAAGGAAACGCCGTAAGGCAATGATATAAAAAACAACAACATAGAAGAAAGAAGTCAAAATTTTATGCAAATGACATAAGAAACAACAACATAGAAGAAAGAAGTCAATTTTTTATGCAATTTTGTTTCTTTACCGGTGTTTATTTTTCATCATCAACAAATGGCTAGATCATCTATTCATATTACCAAGAACCTTCGCGTTTCAGGGCGTTGCCACAATGCCACAAAGCTCATTCTGATGATCACCGGGAAGCGAATTGTTGTGGGAGATGCAAATTGTTTCCATTGTTTCTCGAATGGACTTTGTTCTTGCACTGATTATTGTAATGCTAATTGTAAACCGTCTCATAAAAAATAGTGTGACTGCAAGCATAAGCAATTACTTGCCTTTTGTGACAAGCATATGTTTGATAGAGAAAAATGGAAAAATGCAAAAGCAGAGGGGATTAGTAAAATATTTGATGTCTAATCTAGGGTGCATACATAGCAAAAACATACCTGGATAGTTAGTGACATTTTCATAAGACAGATTGAATTTCTACCTGATTCATTTCTTCATATCGGCCATAATTTTACAAAAAATGTTGAATAAGGGTTACATTGAGTATAGTATTGCTAGAAATTTGCATAATGCAGTGTTGTTGGGTGGTATGCCAATGGTGACACGTCATGTGATCATATTTCATTGATATAGATGGTATTTCGAGCATAATTATTTAAGGTTATGTGTAGAAGATTTCAAGAGAAGATATGCATGGCAGGTTCTAACTGCCCTAACATAATTCACCCAAAAGATACAAAATTTATCTGATAAACTGAATTATCTTGGACAATGTGATTGTTACATGAGAAGGCGTGCATTGGGCTTAAGATTGTAAAATATCTCATAACCTTTTCCAATATACTATAAATCAAGGCCAAGGAACACTAATGTAGGGAATGAAACATGTGTAGAAGCTAGGACATTCATAACATAGTAAGAAGAGCATTCCCTATGGGGTTCTCTAGGTCAAACCCATTTCTAATTAAATGGCCATGCACCTTGTTTCCTTGCTGCGGAGCTTCCAGGCCAGCACACGCACCAAGTACACTGGAAAAGGTAACATGATCCGCCTCTATAGCTGTCCATTGCATCCAGCCATAAAGCCTTAATGCCTCCTAACAATACCCATTTTTAGTATATCCAACAATCATAGTATTCCATGACACCACATCCCGTTCAGGCATTTTGTCAAACACTGTCCATGCATCCGCTACATATCAATATTGACTTGTTCGACTTACTCAGAACTAGTCACTGAAGCTGATCATATAGTGCAAGAACCCAGCCCTTACTACTCTTAACATAATATTAGCTGTTACTCCTCTGAAGAGGGCATGGATGCCCTCTTGGCGCACAATCTGTTGAAAAGCATGGACAGTGTTGCTATAACTTGTTTCTAGAAAAACAGCTTGACAGAAAATTTTATGTGAGATCCATCATAGTTGCTAGAAGTAACATCACAAGCTCAGAACATGAGCAAGAATGTAGAAATAAAATTGAATCTATAACCAGGCATCTCTTTAACACAACCCATTCATATTTATGTTATCTAATGAAATTAGATTCTTATTTGACTCTTCTTTTTCTATGTAGAAAAACATGTTAATGATCCAGAATCGACACTAATCGAACATGAGCAAATTATTTTCACCTTAGAAGCACTCACAGAAGCAACGGATAATTTTCATGAAAACATGAAGCTTGGAGAGGGAGGCTTTGGCCCTGTATACAAGGTATTTACCTACCCACTATTGTTTGCAAGTTTAACGCTATCACTTTACATCATCTTCCACATAGAGGAACAGGAACAGGGATTTTTAGGGATGTCTTTCTCAGAGGGAACGCCTTACGGCGTAAATATAAGAAATTCAAATTTGACAAAAAAAAATCTGTATACAAATTTTGAGTTGTGTTATTTCAATTGTTTTTTTTGGATTTTACAAGGGTTTGGTATTTTGGAAAATTTTAGAAATGTGTAATTTTAATAAAAAATTTGAGTATTTGTGATTTTTTGTGATTTCAATAAATTTTTATGAGATTTTTTTTTTAATCTCAAAAAACAACTCTTTAAATTAGTTAGATAATAAAATTATAATAAATTTACCAGTTAGAATCAAGATCCTCTCAAAAAAATAAAAGTTCTTTAAAGCAAAATCACTAAATTTTTGATGCAGGAGCATCAAGACCTTTTTCTCCATTTGTAAATATGGGGTGTGATAATATTAATTTGTAAATATGGGGTGTGATGATTTTTAATATTTTATTAATTAATTTGAATTAAATAGGAGAAGGTGAGGATTTATGTAAATATCTTTAACCTATCCTTTAGGGATGTTGAGAAATTTAGGGGTTTGTTGAGGATTTTAAGAGATTGAGCATTTAATTAAATGTTTTTTTTTAAATTGTATAAATAAGAGGGCTTTTTGTGAGAAAAAGACATTAGAGTTTGTGAGAGAGGTTGATTGAGAACAGGCTTGATCAGCAAGGCTGTAAGCCTTCAACAGTTTGTAAAAGGGCCATGCATTTGCATATCTGGCCATGAATGTAGCTCTTGTGAATATTTGTTTTATGTGAATATAAGTATGATTTGCATGGACATGATTGTGAAATTTGTGTTTATACAATGTTGAAATCAATGTGTGCTGATGGATCCTAATTTTAATGCGCAACTGTGGTTTATATGCTCATATGTTGATCGATTGCTTGAACGAATAGATGCTGACCGGTCTCAACAGTTAAATTAGGTGAATGTACACAGTGATTATTCCGTGAAGATCTGCGCCCTTAACGGAAAAGAGACTAATGGTTGATGGCGTAACTGGTGCTTTGATTCTTATTTTGCGGTGGCGCTTGTAGTTTCATTAAGTAGCGGCGGACAACAAATTCTAATGCTGTGTATGCACAGTTAATTGCTGAGGACGTGTGTTGTGCCTGCGCTCTGAGTGGTATATTCACTGGCGCACTGTATGGAGGGCGTATATATCTACAACCATCAGCATTGAATCATAGCCTTGGCGTGAATATATTTATTAATCGGAATAAGTTCCGTGTTGGTGCGTTAACAACGACATTCGAGTCCATAGTTGAATCATCACCGAGCCAGTGTGTGGTAATTGGTGTGATAACATACAGCGCGTGGCGTAAGGGAAATATATTCTCTGCGTATTTCATGTTTAAATTCCTTTTGAATATTCGTATACTTGCGGTTAGATTTTATGATTGCAGAGGCGTATGTCCATCATAATCAATCCTTGCAGCGCCGTTATATAATGCTGGTAGAGATTGCAATCAACGCATCTGCGTTGACCTTTGAAGGCCCGTCGTATCCATTAAAGGCAGAGAACGGTGGAAGGATGGCATAAGTGGAGAACTTGGCGAACATATAACCAGTGGGAAAAGTGTATGCAGACAGCCGTGGGTTGAGCTACCCGAACTGCGGGCGAATTACCTATATGCGTTGACCGAAATTGTGTGCGGGAACAGAAGTGTATATACGCATTATAGATGGTAAGCAATACCTGTGTTCCGATGCCCATATTTTGTTTAACGTAAAGGCAATATAAATATACCTTGAGCTTTTGTTTATAAGCCAGATCTTAACCGGCGCGGTACCAAAGAATTCTTATGGATGTAGTAAGTGGGTATGCGCATGACATATTGTATGTTTCTGTTAAGAATTGGAGAAGAATGCCGTAGGTTATAAAGTATGGGTTCCATGGCGCTGCGAGTTAACAATTATGGGTTTTATAGCTGGTATGACAAACAAGCTCAGTTTGTTGTGTAATCATGAGATTACAAGCCATGAATCAAGCTTTATATGCATGACCAGAGAACGATCCTGGTAGTTGGATCCTGGGAGCGGCCTGGGTTTCATCAATTTTTTTCTCTGTTGTATCGCATCACTGCATGGACAATAATTTAGCTCAAACAATACCATGCTCTCAAATGATTTCAATTTTTCTGAAATGTTTCATTTACAAATCTTTCAAACTTGGCACCGAGAAATGGCATCGTGTACTTACCAGCTGGTAAATGGCTTTGGGAAAAAGCTTGTGGTGGCGGCCATGGATCTTCGTGAGAGGCAAGCTGTTAGTGAAGTGGAAGTGGGCCAAAACTTTGCGGTCTGGCAGGGTTTCAGCAGCAATTCCTCCGTGAATTCTTCCTCTGTGTGTATGCACCGTACTAAAGTGCACTGAAAGATGGCTGCTATTGTCTTGAAACCCCCATCGCTGCTAACTTTAAACTGCATTCTTTGTAATTTGTAACGTTTTGTTCACCGATTACAAGAATCTGTAACGTTTTTTTTTATCCTAATTATTTATCGGTATGCAATTATGGATCGAACGGTCTGTAACTTTTCAATCGTCTAACATAGGATCGAATGGTTCAGAGAAGTACAAGGTGGCAATTAAGGAAGTTGATCTCAGAGGGAACGCCTTACGGCGTAAAAATAGAATGGATACACATGCCCATCAATTATAGTTGTCTCTTTGACCTCCATATAGACGAGCACAAATGTGATAAGCCAGATAACACAAAAATAAATCGCAACAAAGCAAAATAATATGACACGCTATACCTTCAAATTTATTGGAAGACCCTCATTGTCTTTGTTTCCTTGGTGGACCCTGCTTGTAACTGCCGGAATGTAGTGTCCAGCATATGACTCTCCGGTGATAAAGAAGTCATTCTTTGCATACTCTGGGTGTTTTTCAAAAAATGCCTAGCAGATATCGGTAAAACTTATTAAAGTCAGAAGTCTGCATTCGTTGACAAGCAACTACAAGTTTGTACAAAACTCATTAAAATATCTGCATTCGTTGACAAACAACTACAAGTTTTTTTTACTTACAAACTGAAATTTTTGAACTTGTACATGGGCCATCCACAAAATGGTTAAACAGCTAATTGGGAAAAAACCATTTTCCAACTCTACACTAAGTACTTATCAAATACATCATTTGTGGAACGCCTTACGGCGTAATTATTTATCGAGGAGTAGATAAAACCTTTCGTCATCCATAAAAGAAAAAGCAGAGGCGGTAGGCTTCAATTTCGGCTCCAAAATGGTGAGAGTCCTCGAAAAATAAGAAGCGCCTCCCGAGTGGTCAATGAGGACGTAACGGCGCGTGATATGACATGGTGGAGGACGTTGGAGCGTCATGCTTTTCGTTAACGGTTACTGCAGCCGGTGAGAACTCACACTATAAGTTTAGATTTGCACTTCGGAAGTTTCATTATTTTATTTTTTATTTTTAATTTTATAAATTTAATTAACTAATTTTATCTTTTAAAATTTCAGATTTCATGTACTATATAATTTGCACTTCGGAAGTTTCATTATTTTATTTTTTATTTTTAATTTTATAAATTTAATTAACTAATTTTATCTTTTAAAATTTCAGATTTCATGTACTATATAATTGTGGTTTTACGTTATTTAGACCTATTATTTATATAGTTTAAATAGAAATTATATATATATATATATATCTATATTTTTAAATTTTATATAAAAAAAAAATTATTTATTAAATGATTAATAAATTTTAAGATTGTGTTTTGTATATTTTATTTAAATTATTTTAAGAATTTAATTGAGTAAAGTACGATTTTGTATTTTAAATTAATTAATATTAATATAGTGTAAAATATTAATATTAAAATAATATAATTTAAGTTTTTAAATTAATTTTCATAAAATTATTTATTAATTTAATATTATATGAATTTTTTTTTTCAAGTTTGGAAATGGTGAGGCTATATTATTGTCATATACATCCATCATTGTTTATCTAAAATCCCATAAACTATTAAAAGATATTCTAAAAAATACAACTTAGTAGTTATAATTTATCAATATATTTTAGACTTTTTAATGGAGTCGTCTAACGAGGCGGAGGAATTCCCAGCTGGCCAAAAGTGGCCGGAATCCGCCCAAAAAAAATTCAAAAAATCTTGTAGAGGCAATGTTTGAATCGTGTTTTTGATGGTGGAAATGGATTCAGCACCATCAAAAACGTCTAGGACACCTAAAATTTTGAAGTTTAACAATTATAATTTGGATTTACAAAAATCCTTGCCGGATTTTCTCTAAATATAATCAGAATTTCCATAACTTTCCGGGCAACTCCTCCGCCTTGTTAGACTACGCTATTTTTTATATTAGAAATTTATATACTTCAATTTGAAAATTTATATAGAATGATAATTATTGCACTTTTATCTTTAACATTGATATTAAAATAAATTATTAATATATAAATTTTTATCCCTTTATTTTAGTTTTAGAATATATTTTATTAATATAAACACTAATTCGATATATAAGATAGTTGAGACTATATTTAAATAATTAATATATAATTTAATGTTATTTTTTAAATATTTTTGTTATGAAATTTTGGGGTGGTGGGGTGGTGGGGGTGGTGGCCCACCACCTCATTTATGATTTTTTTTTTTTGATATTTATAACGAAGCGGTTGTTTTTAAATTTTTAGAAAATAAGGGTCATCGGGAAAATTAACAAGGCCGCAATTTCGACCGATTCTGGGAGCTAGGTTTATGCCTTGGGGTCGGTCAAATTGTAGGACACTTAAACTTGGCCCACACCCCAACTTTGACCAAAACTTTGACTAGCCCACTCTCCCTCATACGAGCTCAAATTGACAAACCGTTCACACCTCCACCTTCAGGACGACAAGATCTACACTCTGGTCCTAGGTCAAAGTAATTCTGAGCACTTTGATTTTCGAGCATTCATAAGCCCTCTTTGTCCTATGTGTCTCTCTGAAGCCACCTGGATCACTCCTTGATGTTGCCGAGGTCATTTTTTTTTTATCTAACATTTTTGGGTTCTTAGGGTGTTGCAAGCCCACATGCAAGCTAGAAAGTTCTTAAAAATTTGGATAATACTGCAATCCAAAAGATAGTTTTAGCAGCTTGGATCAAAATATCCAAGTTACTTATGGCTCCTTTCTTTATCATGGAAATGGACCACGTTGGATTCTTCATTAACATCTTTGTCTTTAAACCCTTGTTTTTTTGTTCAAGTACTTTATTTGTCTTCTTTAGCCTAAAGTTTTTGTGATACCAATAATACATTCACTTTAGTATCTTATCACTGTTTTCTTTGAGATTCTCATTTTCCCCTTTCACATGTTTCTCTAGGATTTCTAATTGAGTTATTACTTCTTTTAATTTTATAATATTATCTTTATCCCTATAAAATGTTAAATCGTTATTATGTATAAAAAAAAAATAGATATGTTTCTAAATTCCATCGACTGTTAGACTTTAGGAGAGGGATCCTTTACCTCTTCTTTTTGTGCTTTTTGATCCAGACTATCAAAATAATAATAATAGATATGTTGCTAAGTTTCATAGACCTTTGAGCCTTTTCTTTCAGGATTTTTCACTAATCTTTCCGATTCTTTTAGCTCTGCAACTTTCAAATTCTCAAATGAAACAACATTGTCTTCTTTTTCCATGCTTCATGTGATGCTTCTACATTTGTTTTGTCTTCTTGTCTCTTCATTCCTTACAAAATCTTCCTTTTAATGCTCTTTTACTTCAGTTCATATATCACAATGCTTTTTTTTGTAGTTTCTCATGGATTCTTCGTAATTGCTTTTGTCACCTTTATTTTTGGTTCTAGCATGATCCTTTTTATTCTTCTTCCTTTCATATCTTATTTTCAACAATTATCCTTTCTGAAGTAGCATTGATTTTATGGTATCTTCAATTTCAGTAGCATCTCCGTCTTCCAATATCATCATAGACTCTAGTCTTAAAATTTCTTGTCTCTAAGATTTTAGTGTCCTCTCTCTACTAAAGTTTCTTTGACTTCTTTATTTTCTTCTTGAGGGTAATAAATTATTTTATTCTAGCGCTATTGATCAATTAGTAGGCTAAACTTATCTCATTCCCCTTTAGAAAATGCATCAAAATGCTAATATGGTAGAAAAAAAATAGTTTCATACCTACCTTCATAACTAATAAATTTGTAGAGAATGAACAATCGCTCCTTTGACATTGTTACACTATATAGAAAGTATCCTCTAATTCTATCTCGGAAATCGTGAACACCATTAAATGAATTAGAACTTACAAAGGAGAAAACTATGTAACACAAAATCAATGAACTTTTTTACATAATGTGATTCATTGGACGATATCAGTAGCCTTAAATCTCTCAGTATGGCTCCCATTGCTTACGAATTAATCCTCTAGCTAATCATAAATTGGAATAAGCCTATATGAACTATTTCAAATTTTTGATTTATTTAATTCTCTATGTAAATGGATTTACTTCAAGTTTGTGCACATTAAATAGGACTTGTATCCATTTTTACAGGCATGTTAGGAAGCCCATTAGAGGAGTAATGTAGTCTACCTACTCCATTAACGATGACATATGCATCAATAAAACATTGAGCCATCATCCTTAATTCCATTACATGAGAGATATAATATTGTGACCTTATTATCAAAACGAAATCATTTCCTGACATAAATATGGCATTCATAGGTTTTAGTTGAGGTTCCAGTTCTAGTTGGGTGACTAATTTGGTGAAATTCACTTATTATGGCTTCAATGCTAGAAATGATACTAAAAACATTCAAGCACCATTCTTAATAGTTATGATAGTTCTTTTGTTAATTCCCAAAGGCTTGAGGAAAAGGCATAAGGCCTAAATCACGAACTCAATGTTAAGCACCTGTAATACTTTATTAGGCCCAAAGGCTCCAATACTGTTAACCTTAGAAGCCTTCAGAAAACCAGGCCCTTGGTGCACTTGTTGTAAATTGACAAAAAGAGTTAATCTACAGGAATGTTTGTTTCACATGGTCCATTTATTAGCCATACCTATCATATAACATTGCATACTTATTTATAGTTTTAAATTAGGCTCAAATCAAGCAAACAACCTACTTTTACCATGGGCAATTCCTAATGTTATGGGTAAAAATCCCAAAAAGACTATCCTAAAGTATTTCATGTCTAAGGGCTGCTCTTTAGTTGACATCAATGTGCCCGATATCCATTTAAGCCTAGTCATCAAGATAGAGATTGTGGAAATTGTGGGTTCATGTCATTTCTCCAACAAAGATTGTTGGAAATATTATTTTAATTAATGTGAAAGATATGGGAAGACTATAGATGTTGAAGATAAAGATTGTAAGATGAAGATTGCTGGAAATATTGTTGTTCGACTTTTGATGCCTAGATTGGATATCTTATCTTTGAATTCATTTTTACTCTAAATACCTAGTTTAAATGGGAGCATAGGATATATGGTTCAAATGATTATTCTTGGACATTTCCAATGGTATATGTTGATATATGTTGCTCGTGCTAACTCCAACACAATGAGGACATATGAAATAAGATTATGTCAAGTTGACTAAGCCATGTAGTATGAGTTATCTCACCCAATTTTACAAGTAGGGGTGACTTGAGTATAATTGAAAAACATCTAAGCTCAAAGAGATTCAAATTTTGGCAAGTTCTATGCTTGTAAATTTTAATGGAATTCCATGAATAATAACTTTCTAGATGATATTTTCAAACCATGAACTTCAACTTCCATTGGACATAATTAGTTTGGATTAATAATGCCTTGTCATTTAGATAAATTCCCCTTTTTTATTTATTTTGGTTGAAATTCAAGGCATCACTAATTACTTTTCCAACCATTGTATAAGGATTGCAAGTAAGCTCATTGGGATTTATGTTAGGGTCCAACCCTAACCCCTTTATTTATGTAATAGGGTCGAGTCATAGTTATAGTTAGTCAAAGAGTCAATAAAGCTCGTATTAATAATTGTAAGTGGTTGACCTACGCTTAAGAAAGGGGCCATAGTTAGTTGCAAACGGGCCATGGTATTAGATAGATGGTATTGAGAGAACCATGGTAATGACCCATGGTATTGGATTTATGAATCCTATATAAAGGATAGAGACTCCCCATTGAGATATATCGAGTCTTATTTTGTAATTGAGCTCTGCTATGTTGGAGGTTGCCCCCTCGAAGAGGCAAGTGAACACTACTTTCATCTCTTAAAAATAAAATACTTCTTGTTTTTCTCATTTTGTTCTATGTTCTGGGTTGTATTTCTTTACATATTTGGTATTCTGGAATTTCTCACAGGTCAAGAGCATAACAATTTATGAGTGATACATGGAAGCTTTTCCAATGGTTTTTAAAACTACCATTCTCCTTCAACATACCATGTGTGGTTCAACAAGTGCAAGGTTATCTTTTGATTGTGACACGTTGTTGGTCTTTGAAATATCTTGCAACCTTTTCTTTGCAAAGTATACATGAATTTCATCATCCATCCCATCACATTTGTCTTTCTACAATCCTTGGATTTACTTCCAACACGTGAATAGATTTTATTGATACTTGTATATTGAAGATGCCAACTATTGACATGATTTTAATGGTGTCTTGTGCTAATAATTACAAATCATAGATAAGCTTACATAACACAATGCCTTAATTTGTGGATGAGATCATCAAGGCTAGCTTTATTCATGAAATTTTAAAAATGACTACAACACTTACAATCTCAAACTCCTTCCTAAAAAACAAAAACCTAGGGGTCAAAGGAAAGGCTTTATGAAACGTCTTTTCAACTTGAAACAAAATATAAGGAGGCGGGCCATAGGTTCTCCACCACCCCAACTTAAGTTCAAATGAATGGTTTATAAAGTAGTATGAGAGATTCATCACAACTGATTTGAGAGTTAAATCCTCCAATTTTGAACTCAATTATTTTTCCGTAAAGATATCTTCAATAACCACCGAATATCTATAATAGTAATCTTATTATGAATCCAACTAATATTATTACATGAAAGCACTTGATACTAGATAAAACTATACACATTTTTAATTATATTAACCACGTGTATCAAAAACTATATACATTTTTAATAATATTAACCACAAAAATACATTTCTAGGAAAATAATCAATCGAGTGATTCTATTGAAATAAATTCTCAAAAAGTAAAAAAAGAAAAAAAAAGAAAAAAAAAATTATTGAAAAGACTACCAAAACCTATCTTACATAAACAAACTTATTATTATCTTACACAAAAAAACCTCGTTATTAATAATAATTAAAAAATATACCACACATATATTTCCTTCAGAGTATAGAGCTACATGTGATACCTAAATTCAATGCAAGATTACCTTATTATTAATAATAATTTAAAAGTATACCACATAGACTAGATTTTCATATAACCACCCTAGATTTTCCTTTCGGAGTATAAAGCGACATGTGATACCTAAATTCACATGGTAAAAGTCCACCAAAAAATTATAGAGAAACTTATGACAATAGGTAATGGCAACTTAACTAGACCAACTTATACTAAGTGGCTTTTGTTTTCCTCTCTGAAATTTATGCTTAGCTTTTGCTTCACTACTGCACTATATATGCACAAATATGTCATCGTTAATAATTTTGGCATTAAATATGTCATGAATTTCTTTTCCCTAGGGTTAATTACATTGTCATTGCATGGCAGGTCTGGGAAAGAATAAATATAGGCAAAGATTATCTGTTTATCTAAGACTGACTATGTGTTGATATATAGTTAGTTTAGAGCCAAATAGTCTACTTATAAGGCATTCCCATATCAATTCAAATTTTTGGTTAAGTACATTATTATTGCATGCCAGGTATGCGAAAGAATAAATGCAATTGAAGATTATCTGTTTATCTAAGACTGACTATGTGTTGATATATAGTTAGTTTAGAGCCAAATACTCTATTTATTTATAAATAGAAGAAGATGGACGCTGGTATATTGTAATTCTAAGTTATGTATGAGAAAAACCTACCTACTTGGTTACTTTGTTTTAATGATTTTATGGTCGGGTCGTGATATCTCCTAATAAGTAGTTAATTGAATAATTAATTAAATAAACAAATTAAATAAAAAAATATCAATCAAAATTAAGTTTAATGTATATATTCATTTAAATGTATCTAATTAAATTTAAGTGTACCTATTGTTACATATTTATAGATATTTATGTGATATCTTGCTTCATATTTCTTTAGTGTAGTACATCCAGTTAAATATTTCTTTAGTGTAGTATATGCACAAATATGTCATGGTTCATGATTTCACTTTCTTTTTGGTCTACACAAAGGCATCATCGATTTCTTTTCTTTTAGTTTTGGTTAAGTACATTATTATTGCATGGCAGGTATGGGAAAGAATAAATGCAGTGCAAGATTATCGGTTTATCTAGGACTGACTATGTGTTGATATACAGTTAGTTTACACTACTACATAAAGGAGGTTTTTAAGACAATATTTGAGACAATTTTTGGGTAAATTGTCTTAACTTAAGACCAAAAAAATTGTGTATTGTCTTAAATATTGTCTTTAAACAACTGTCTAAAAAATTATTGTCTTAAAAAATACTGTCTTAAATATTATTGCGTTAAAAAATATTGTCTTCAAGTATATTTTTTTAAATATTATTGTCTTAAAAAATATTGTCTCTATAAAGGGAGTATATAACACAACCATTTTTGTCTCGTAGGAGACAATTTCATTTTTGTCTCACTAGAGGCAATTTCATTTTTGTCTCTCTAAAGACAACACTTGGATTAGAGACAATATGTCTTTAATACTAGCTATTGTCTCTCTAGAGACGATAAAAAATTTATTTAAAGATCACTTTTGTCTCTTTAGAGACAATATAAAACAATGAATCCAAAAATATCTCACCATTGAAATAAATCGATATAAAAAATATTTAATTAAAAATGAACTACAATATCATTGATTAATTCATGTTACCTCCTAAAGCAGATGCTCTTCCAATGAGGTAGCACACTTTAAAAAATTATGTGAAGAGTTATGCCAATCCTTAAAATTACATTTATAATCATTGATTTTAAATTAAAGAAAAAAGTTAAAAGATAAAAATAAAAAACTACGAACAAACCCAAACACCAAAACAAGTGAAGAGTTATGGCAATACTTAAAATTACATTTATAGTTGTTGATTTTAAATTAAAGAAAAAAGATAAAAATTAAAAGCTATGAACAAACCCAAACACCAAACCCAAACAGGTTGTGGAAGCTCTGAAATTTGTGACCAAGGCATTGGTGTCTTTGCACACCCTTTTGTTTATGCATAGGGATCTCAGGTGGGATAACGTGATGAAAAACATTGAATCAAATGAGTGGTTTATAATAGATTTTAAGGATTACCCTCATAATCTTAGTGGCTTGAACCATGCTCCTGAGATGTCTAGGGGTGTTCATGGGGTTAAAGTTGATGTGTGGAGTACTAGACACCTTATCAGGACAAGTGGGCTGAATTTGTCTGAGCTGTTGAGGAATTTACATAATAGATGCTTGGAAAAAGACCCAAATCAGAGGCCTTCTGCTGCAGATTGGTGTATGCCACGCTAGAGAAATTGAAACAACAGCTTTAATGTTAAAGACCCTGTAATGAAAGGCAAAGAACAAAAAATAATTGAGGACTCAATTGTCCATAATACCCAAATGCAATTTACCCATGTAGAAGGCCCCACACAGTTGCACATCATATAATAACTAAAAAAAATAATAACTTGAATACAAACATCCCATGTAAGACTAGTGATAGAACAACCCCGAGTGCACCAGGACATTTTCAATTCATTTGGAGATTGATTTTTGCAGTCTCATGAAAGAAAAAAGTTTTGCTGTTGGCCCCCATTTCTAACATTCAACATAACTAGAGATGAAAAGCCAAAAGAGAGCATCTCAATGCACCCTTTAAAAATTTCACTTTGTTTTCCATTTTTCTCCACTCTATCATATAGACATGTTATGCTCAATTAAAAAAATGATTCATCACCACCGCCACAGCAAAATCTCACTGTTTCAATCCACTCCAAACTTATTTCATCAACTACATAGGTTTACAGACATATGCATCTTCTAATAGAGGAGAAAAAGGCTCCGCTAGGTACTGGAAATTTTAGATTCAAACTCAGAGAGAAAAAGTAGAAGGAAAAAATAAAATACAGTGCTCCAACATCGCTATATAAGTGGGGAAAGGGAAAACAAAAGTGATACAATGAATCTGGTTCTTCCTCAATTGAATGAAACTATGAAATTACAAATATGTAATGTAGGAATACTTTGATTCACATCCAGAATCCAACTTAAACTCTATCCACTAATTCCTCTGAGAAATCTTTCCAGCAACTAATAAAAAGACGAATGTAAGAATAAGCCAACTGTCAAGAACCATATAGGTAAGGCAGGTCTACCCTTCCTTAAGGGCAGGTGCCGAATAGAATTGCGATCTTTTGCCATTAAGTCCAACAACCTTGTTAGATCCTTTGGGGGCAGTGACTAGGCCGAGAGTACGCCAGGTGAGCATGCCACTATGACCTTATCATAAATGTGCAGACTATCATTGAGACCAAAATGGATTTAGGAGTGTGGCATACTATATTGAGAGAGCTTCAGGTCACCCGGTCATTATGAACCTAATCGTAAACAGGCAGACTATAATTGATCAAGAATTGTCGCATAAAATATTACATTTGTTGAACCCCGAGCTTTACCAACTCATGCCCAAACAATAAATGGATATGGAAAAAAAACTGAAATAACTAATTTGAGGATGTTCTAGTTTCAATTTTTCCTTGAAATAATCTAACCAACACTATTGGAAAAACAATATATGTAAACCAATCAAAATGTCCATATCCAAAAGACTGAAAGAATATGAAGATGAAGTATGGGTTTACTGAAAAAACCACTCTTTTCCTCAAACCCACTTTTAAGGGCTGTAACAAATCATTCTCAAGCAGCCCACGGACAAGCAAAAATTCAATCAATCCACAGACGCACCAATAAATCAAAAAAATAATACATAGAGAAAGGAATGGGAAAAATATTAAAAAAAAAAAGCCAATTTAAAAATAAATAAATAAAATAAAATAACCCCAAAAAGCATTTTTTAGAGTGCATGAGAACTTAACCTCTCAAGCTCATCCTGGATTTCCTGCAACATTTCAATGTAGAGAACAAGCTGACCGTCTATGTGCTCTTCCTCTTCCCCTTTTGATCTCTTGGACTTGTCCGTCCTACCCAGTCCTTCTAACCCAAAATTCCTAAAAATCCAACAGAGTCGAAGGCACAGGAAGAGTGGCGGAGAGGGAATGGTCCTAGCATTCATTATTACCTCCAGAAACATTACACACTCCATCTTGCCATCCTCAATGAAGACAACTTCCAAAGCTTAAAATTTAGATCCTATCATTCATTATTACGTCCAGAAATGTTGCATGCTCCATCCTACCATCCTTAGTGAAGAAAACTTCAAATGAAGTATTATCATTAAAATACCAAACAAATTGTTGATTATTTTTTACTTCCCCCTACGAAAGATCATTTTCCAGTCCAGGAGATATGTTTTGAAATAGTACCATTGGTAGCAGTGTGTGTGCTAAGCTTCCAGGCTGCAATGGTGGCACCTAATTTACTAGGAACAAAAATTAGGAAAAGGACTCAAAATAGATGTGCATCTACATCCTATTAAACTAGCAATATTTACAGTAAATAGAACTAATATCTCAACTATTTTCATATTTTATGAACTGTACCTCTAGAGTTCCAGCAGGTACAATACCAAAAGAGTTATTCTAAAGCTTCAATTTGTAAAAAATTTGACCATTGCGCCATATAAGTTTCCCATTGATTTGAAGGCCTTGACATATTGATGGTGCAAGTATAACATGTAATGGAGGCCTGCACAAAGCATTAACCAAGTAGCACAAGTTGTTTTAATGAGGTTGACACTTATCATAGTAAATACAATTCACATCTAACAACAATAAAGCCAATTTTTTCCATTTGTTATTTACAAAATGAAATGGAATTGACTATCTAATACCCACCCAGAGCCTACTACTCACTAATCTCTAGGGACAAGTGCATTGCCTAAACCCACCAAATAACCAAGAACATCTAGGACAAGAGGTTGAGTTGCTGCTATGAATACTACTTTTGATTGAACATTGGGACATTTGGGAGGTGAAACATTGCTTTCTGTCTCAGTGGCTGATAATTCTTCATATGGAAGATAACATTTTACTTGCAAGTTTGGAGGTAACAAGGTACATTGGGAGGTAACAAGGTACAAGGTACATATGGAAAGACATATGGGAGGTAACCTGTACAAGCATGCTTAGAAGAATATATGTGTGCTCTGACTTCTCAGCAACATCAAGGAAAGAATTAATTTCAAAAATAAATTCTTTAACGATCACTATACCTATTACTTACCACTTCAAACAGAAGTATTGAACGTGACAACTACCAAAAAAACATATTATTATTAGACATATTGGAAGAAAACTCCTTGAACTAAGCATAAAATATAATACTTATAATAGAAAAACCTATACAAATGCAAACATCTCAAACAATGAGAGATGAACTTAAGCCTTTTCATTGAAATAACTTACCACTTCTCCGGTATCCATTTTAGAATCCAAACTAAATCCCAAAACTTAGAAGACTAGCCATTCTTGAACTTCTTTCATTCTCATTCTCCAGCTCAAAATGATGAGCCCCATGCTTGCAATCATAGGGCATAATAGAAATGGCATCCAACAATCCAAATGATGCCATCAACTGCAAATCCTTCTATGCTAAGCATTTATTGTAGCTTTTCTGGAGGATATAGAGCTTGTACCATGCATAAGCATGATACAAATGACTTCCTAATATCTAAAATATCTTTGTTAACTTTGAATAGTAGATTGTCGTCATTTGAGGTTTAGGAATATTCTTGAACATATATAAGGCCATGAATATCTTCTATAGAGTGAAAAGCTTCCTACATATCATATGCCATATGTCATAAGAAATAGTATAAGGGAAAAATATATTAAAAATAAAAATAATTTAGCTCTCACATTCTATAGTAGGTTCATGTAATTTCATTCAACCCAAATCTTCCTCTGAAATAGGGTATTCTCCAATAAGTAATTCCTACAAGATAAAACTATATCAACCTTCCCATCTAGACAAATATAATCCTATATCTAATTCAATAGATAACATTTTAGATTTCTGGCCCCCATTGGATAGTGATACCTTCTTAAAGGTGTGCCAAAAATCTACTCAACATGACATTATAACTATTTACATCATGGAGAATATGGGTAAAGTCCCAACCAAAGATAAATTGTTTCTAGAATATGGATTTTCTACACATTTCCATCATCCCATTTCGCAATGGCAGCCAACAATCCAGGTGATGCCATCAGCCACAAATCCTTCTATGCTAAGTATTTATTGTAGCTTTTCTGGAGTATATAGAGCTTTTACCATGCATAAACATGATACAAATGACTTTCTAATATCCGAAATATCTTTGTTAACTTTGAATAGCTGATTGTCATCATTTGAGGTTTAGGAATCTTCTTGACCATACACAAGGCCATGAATATCTTCTATAGAGTGAAAAGCTTCCTACATATCATATGCCATCCGTCATAAGAAATAGTATAAGGAAAAAATATATTAAAAATAAAAACTTTAGCTCACATGTACTACAGTAGGTTCAACAAATTTCATTCAACCCAAAGCTTCCTCTTCAATACAGTATTCTCCAATAATTAATTCCTACAAGCTCAAACTATATCAACCTTCCCATCCAGACAAATATAATCCTATATCTAATTCAATGGATAACATTTTAGATTTCTAGCCTCCATTCAATAATGATACCTTCTTAAAGGTGTGCCAAAAATCTACTTAACATGACATTATAACTATTTACATCATGGGCAATATGGATAAACTCCCAACCAAAGATAAATGTGTTGTGCCTTTTTTCCACAAGCATTTATTAGCATACCCTTTTTAGTTGAGAGAAGATCATTTGGATAGTGGGATACAATCTTTAGTTCTTGTGAGCGCATCCAAAAATCACCCTTGGACAATTGACTGCTAGCATCTTTACAACAGGTTTTGCTCACTGAATTGATACTTGTCTCAGGGGAGTTCTCCTTGAGGGTCTTTTGCCCAACACTTTGCCTTAAGCTAAAAGTGTGTATACATTGTTGTATGTAATCTTGATCTTCCATATTATCAATACAAGAATATATAGATCCACCAGTTGAATATGCAATAAGTGTGAAATTAGATAGCTCAAACTATTCACACTTTGCGTTTTCATCAAAGTTGGCTGATGTTGCATGTTCTTCATCAGAATTTGTCCATATTTGTCCATACTGTTATATTTTCTATTTCTAGAGTACAAATTTCATCCACACTGCCCCTTCAATGTGATTTCTCCTCATTCATTTCTTCAAGCTTGTCCTCATTATACATGATACTAGACAATCATCATTCTAGTACAGAACAACCTCTGGATATTATTGGTGAATAATTGTAGTTAATGGGTTCTCATGTAAGGATTCCAAATACCAATGGAACAACATATAATTTGAATAACTCAAGTAATGAATCTCAATTTAACAACGTTATAATATAATTACATTCTACCATAAATAGACGTCAAGAATGCTTTGCCTCGTAGATTTCATCACCCATTCTACAGTTATGTATGGCCTTGTCTAGTACCTATGGCCTCTTAGACAAACAAGATTGAGCTCAAACTCACCCCAATAAATGAAAATAATGCTCAGGGGAGAGGGAAACGACTCTAGTAAGTAGAAATCCCCAAGAACGCTTAAGAATGCTCCAAGTAAAGAGAGACAAATTCTTAATAGTCATACAGAAACCAAATTAGCAACTCCTTGAGGAGATGCAACATCTCCAGAACCATGGCAGTTGATCTCTAACTCAAAAGGAAAGTGGATTATGAGTAACTCAGAGTTGATGCATTTCATAGAGCATCAATCAATCAAGAGTTTTTGAATGATGCTAATAGAAATTCAATGGAGAGTTATTTATTTAAGCCATGAGCACAAAGACAGGGAGCACACATAATATAACTAAGGAGTAAGAATGATGATAACTCATGCACCATAAGTTTATTATATCTTAGGAACATATATTAGATGAGAGACTAGCACATTGCCTTCATTGTCAAAAGAGAGATGTCCATGTGCAAATGAACCCTCACTCCATGTGAGACTATTGTAGCATAGCTACTATGGGAAAATGAAGGAATTGGTCATGGCAGTTAACCACTAAATTGAGATAGTTTCAGTGTTGTCCAATTAGGGCTATTGCATCTTGTCACAGGCAAAGATTGCAGGACATTTCAGCATTACAAAGGCAACAATCCAGGCATAGTCACTCTTTGTTTAGTTAAGTCAAAGCTCATGGAGAATGATATCCAGGTGTTTTAGCCTATATTCTACCTCTTTTGGGTAGCAACCAAGAAAGTGAAAAATCTCGAAGTCTGTAATCCAACGGGAGAATAAAAACTGAGGATAAAAAGAAGTCTACAACACTTGAAGAAACCAAAGTTTGTGACTAAGCCGAATCTCAATCTAAATCTATCTATTTGCAGTAGGATCTGAATATCTATGGTAAAGAGTCAGGGGTTTGCTGTAGTAGCCAAAGATCAATAATAGAAGGAAAAGAGTCTGTAATTGGAAGTCAATGTATTATAATAAGAGACTAAACTTGCAATAAGGACAAAAATTCAGAAGCTGCTTTTGACTTTGACTAGGTAGAGATTCAACTATTGACCTTGACTTAAAGAGGAGGGTTGACTTGGAGGGACTCTTTGGTATTGTGTTGGATATCTCATTTTGAATAAATTCAATAAGAGGAAGATTGTTGGGTTTTCCCCTATTGAGAGGTTTTTCCCTGCCTTGAAAGCCTAAATCTTTGTGTCTCATACTCCTTTATGTTCTTGGAAGAAAAATTTGTGTAATTACATGATGAAAGAGAAATATTAACTAACAAAGAAAAGAATACTTATATAGGAGTTTACTTCCAACTATGAAGGAATACAATAAGGACATAGAATTTGTAAATGTTAAACTTGGCTAGGCCAGTGCACCTCCAAAAACCCGACTCATTAAGCCATAAACTAGAAACCTTCTGTGGAACTCCAAAAACAAATGAATTAGAACGAATTATCAACCAAAATCAAGAGGCTTTACACTTTACATTTGACAATCTATTGCAGTATGAATATTGAGGTCACAACTATTCATTTATATTGCAATGTTGTAAGAAAGGATGATCATATTTTATATATTTGGTCTAGTAAGTCCTGCACTTCATCATTGCCAGCTCTAACCAAGGTTTCATGTTCCCATTGTAATGAACAACAACTGCATTTCCAATCTTTGAACAATCCACGCTAGGATTATACCCTAAACCCAGCACATGCCAAGACTTGTCCAAAGGATGGGTCAAGGCATAAAACGTTCAATATAGGGGGTAGTGTTCCAAGCTTCCACAACATTCTATCCTCATTCTGACATACAATAAAAGAAAAAATTAGAAATCGAACAAAGAAAAACCCATTAAGTTTTCTAGCTAATTACTTCAGATTTACTTCAAATACTTTAAAGCAAGCATCGCAGGAATTAACATAAATAAACCACATTACACACTTACCATGTTCTGCCACTTGTGATATACTCCAGTTATATCTTGTTTCTCCCATTCTTTGAGATCAAATACATTCATCCCATATGCCCAACCACAAGCATTAGGATCAAGGTTCTTGGCTATGTGTGGATTGGAAAAGTTAAGGTATTTGTCAAACCAGCGAAATATTTCTCCACAAGTTTCCACTGAACCATTAACCTATCCATGAAGATCTACTGACCACAAGGGCATCAAATCTTTCTGCACCACAATATCATCATCCAAGAAAAGGATCTTGTCCATTTTGGGTTAAACTTGTGGAAGATAGAAATGAAGATGATTTAGCATGGATAAATATTTTGGATTTATATATTTCAAATTGGAGGAATGTGCTGAGAGTGTAGTCGAGTGATCTACCTTAAAATAATACTCTTTCATATCTGCAGATTCAAGTTGGTGAAGCATAGGGAAATAGGAGGAATTGAGCCATTTAAAATCATCAACATTTTCTACATCTATCGTAGCTTTCCCTGGGGGATTAAGTAAAAACTAGATTTTCATGGCCCCAAAATTTAACTTGTCTGTGACAAGATGAAATACATGTTTCTCAAATTCCTACAAACACATGTAAATCACCTACAATGAGATCCAAATATTAAATGTAAGATGCAGCAAAACTGTTGGACTTCCAAACTTTATATTAACTTAAATTAATAACACTTCACCTTAGAATTCATGACAGTTGAATTCACAACCACAGATGCAGCCAATACATTGTCAGTTTATAATGCATAGCGATAAAGAGTCGAATCCTCCAACTTGTCCTTTTTAGGAAATTATAGCTTTTAAAGAGGAAGAATGTAATAATCTATGGTCAATCGCATGGACAGATAGTGCAGGCCCTTGGGTACAGACTTTGTTGGCACCTGACATAAAAATTTACTTTGCTTTTCCAAGGTCCTTACTTGCTCATCTGTAGACTGAAGCATGGCTTGCAACTTGTTTGTTACTGTCGCACAGCCATAAAATTTTTCTCTAGCCTTAGATAGGACATGACCCATTCATATCAATTATCGGTCATGAAAAAGAGAATTAAAAGCAGAAAGATTGACACACAGACAACAACTTTAAAAGAAACAAAGGATATGAACACCAAATGTGAAAATCCAGGGGGTAGTGTTCCAAGCTTCCACAGCACTCTATCCTCATTCTGACATACAATAAAAGAAAAACTTAGAAATAGAACAAATAAAAACCCATAAAGTTTTCTAGCTAATTACTTCAGATTTACTTCAAATACTTTAAAGTAAGCATCACAAGAATTAACATAAATAAACCACAGTACACACTTACCATGTTTTGCTGCTTGTGATATATTCCAGTTATATCTCCTTTCTTCCATTCTTTGAGATCAAATACATTCATCCCATATGCCCAACCACAAGCATTAGGATCAAAGTGCCTGGCTATGTGCAGATTAGAAAAATTAAGGTATTTGTCAAACTAGCGAAATCTTTTTCCACAAGTTTCCACTGAACCATTAACCTTTCCATGAAGATCTACTGACCACAAGGGCGTCAAAACTTTCTGCACCACAATATCATCATCCCAGAAAAGGATCTTGTCCAGTTTGGGATAAACTTGTGGAAGATAGAAACAAAGATGATTTAGCATGGATAAATATTTTGGATTTATATATTTCAAATTGGAGGAACGTGTTGAGAGTGTAGTCAAGTGATCTGCCTTGAAATAATACTCTTTCATAGCTGCAAATTTAAGTTGGCGAAGCACGGGGCAATGGGAGGAATTGATCCATTTAAAATCATCAACATTTTCTACATGTATCGTAGCTTTCCTTGGGGGATTAAGTAAAAACCACATTTTCGTGGCCCAAAAATTTAACCTGTCTGTGACGAGATGAAATACATGTTTATGAGGTTCCTCCTGTTAACACCCAGGTTGTTCCCTATGACTCCCAAGGGAATACGGCCGGGGTAACCACTAACCAATCTTTGGATCACTGTTTCTAGCCAAACTGTGATCAGAGAGGGCTCTCTCTTTATGATTTGTAACTGTTTATGATAGGGTTTTAGGCTAGCTATTATGTACTGGTTTTGTTTATGTTTTGGTTGATGAAACTCCTTTTAGATTCCTGTGATGTAGTTTTCAGATAAATTGAGTACCATTGGGCAATGGAGTCTGTGGCGATATGTGTTTGAAACTTTGAGATGAAAGATGGAACTTACAGGGCCATTTGAGTGCTTAATAGAACTGATTTTTGATTAAATGACTGGAAACAGGTAATACAGACAGTGACTGGAAACAGGTAATACAAACAGTGAAAGCATTTAAGAATTTTCACTTATTGTCTATATATTCCCAACAGACAGCTTTAAGAGGAGAAGACAGAGGTCTCAGGGGCAAAAATTGAATCCCTGAGAATGCCTGTCACAGTAAAAGACACAGTTTTGAAATGCAGCAATTAAGAATTACAATTCTGTCACTGTATCTGAGGAAAACATGTATAATAGCTCAGTTTGAGTCCAGGGTAAACATGGTTAAATCCTGGAACTATCCTTTCACCTTGCTATCAAGTGTAATACATTTGAACAACAAAAGAGAACAAAAGACTCGAAAACATATAACAAAGAGATTTGAGAATACTTGCTGTTTTATGCAACACCCTGGAATCCTGTAACATTCATCTTTCACCACAATACATCAAAGAACACCAAGCCTTGGAAATTCCATTCTTCCTTTGTATTACTTCTCTGAAAATATTACAACGAGCGAGAGCTCTTCAAAAGAAAATTGCAACAACCCCTTTCAACTGCTGTGAAGGGTGAATATATACTTGCGGTCATTTGCAAAAATATCTGAGTCCTGAGTTATCTCAGATTTTACTTTCTTACCAACTACTTAAGATATTATGGCAAAAATTTAATGCAGCATTGATTACAGAGTACAGGCATTTTAATGCTCTGTTAGAAGATATTTTAGCCTTTGGAGACAGCTAAGTCGGTCGAGATATTCTGAGTAAATGCTGGAAAATCTGTCTTTAATGCTTTGTACGCTGTGTCTTGGACTTGTCACCTGTGATTGTGACTGTTGCTTGTGGTGAGTCAATGGTCCTGCTGAGTTGGCTCAGCCTCTGTCTCTTCCCTGTAGATATCTTTTTCAAAATTGTGCCTGCGTATGTATGCTTATTTGCCTGTAGAAATGACGCTATTGATTCTGGCCTGACAAAACTGTCTGTGTCAAATTTCTCCAGGCATCCTGTGTGGGCAGCTGGTGTGCTAAGATTGCCCCTAGAGTTTCATCTGCTTCTGTAAATTTGAAGAAGTTAGGTGGTGTATCAAACAGATGCTCAACTTTGTTCATGAGGAAAAACAGGTTCTCCACCCTGTCATACATACTCTGCCCGGTGGCTGGCCCTGGCTCTGCTGAAGTGCTGGGTGGTTGTGCAATCTCTGCCACTGCATGGGCATCAATTCTCTTATTGTAATTGTCCAGGGTGAGCAGTCTTCCTACACTGCTTAAGATGCTGGGGAGGCCTCTGTTCTGTAGTGCCACGAATTTTTCCAGGAATCTATTGATTTCAGTTTGCATATCCTGTGTCCTCCTCTCCAGTGTTCCAACCAGGTTCCTCAATGTAATGACTCTTTTGGCTACAGCAATTGTTTCTGTCCTGTTAGTGATTCCCATGAGAGCTAATTGAGAGCTAGTCTTATAGTTCAGAGTATTGATTATCCTAGTAGCAGCTTCTGGCATGTGTCCAAGGCTTGCCCTGGCTCTCTGTATTTCTTTGTTTGCTTTAGTGATGAGCACCATTTGCTCATCCATGGTCTCAATATATTGCCACTGTTTGGCAATGGACCGCCCAATGTTGCTCCATAGCACTGCTTTCATTTCAGCTGTCACTTTTTCTAGTGCAAGCTCTTTCTCTAGTTCAGCAATTCTCCTCTTAAGAGCTTTTACCTCTCTGTCCTTGGCTGCCTCACTCTGTTTGCTCTTGTCAAACCTTTCATTTACCTTAGTCAAGGTTTTCTTAAGTTCATCCAGCTCTTTCATTTGAGATTCCATGGCTTGGATCTCAGCTTGCAGCTTTTGCATGTCCAAACTAGTAGCCTGTTCTGATGTTGTAGTTGTTGCTGCTGTGGATGGCGCTGTAGTTGGTGCTGTAGTTTCTGTTTGCTGAGGAGGAGGAGTAATCTTTGGAGGGGTTTCCTCAAGATTTATTATGACAGGAGGAGGCTGGGAGGGTTGGCCCTCTTCTCTTTGTTTCAGGGTTTCTTGTAGTGCTGCCTTTGCAGCTTCGGTTTGTCCTAGCTGGTCCTGAGTCCTGACCAGCTCTTTGTATAAGGACACCAGCAGATCTGTAGCATCCTTTTCTTGCCTTTGCTGGGCAACTTCATCTGTTTGTGGATGGATGGTGGCCGGGAGTTTGATTTTCTTTCTTAGGGCTGCCATGTCTGCATCCCTTATCTTCAGGAGCTCTTGGATGCCTTTGACATCTTTAGGATCATGCCCTATCTCTATAATTACCTCTTCCAAGGACTTGATCCTATTGTCCTTGGCTTGTGATGATGCTCTTTCTAACTCCAGCTGGGAAGCTGTGTTATCCAGGCTGCTCTTAAGTTTATAGTTCTCCAATGTCTCATCTGCCAGGGAGGCATACACCATTTCACCAGTCTGCTTATGTAATTCAATCTTGTCCATGGGGTGTATGTCTTTGGCAAGAACCTCCATGTTGGTTCTTAGATAGTCCGAGGTGGACTGAGGCTGCAAAGTTGTAGGCATGAAGTGGCTCATTATCATTTTGCCTTCGCTCACATCGAAAGCAGACATGAGTCTCTGCTGGTTGCTAGGAGCCAGGTTGAGCAAGTGATCATACAGCTGCACTTTTATGGGATCACTCCTCCTTTTGATGTCAATGAATTGCTGTTTTATACTTGACTGCCCTTTTCTAGTTTGACCGGAGGAGCTGACCTCTCCTCCCATAGTCATGTCATGTCCACGCTGAGATGAGCTGGCCGAAAGTTCTCCACTGGGTGGGCCCATGCCCATGGCTTGCCTTACTGCTATGTCCTCCTCTTGGGAGTCATTCAGTCTTTGTCTCTTCTCTCCTCTGATGAATGATGAGGTGTGGGGGGTCTCTCTCTCCCTTTTCCTGGTCACATCCTCCTTCTGTGGTGTTTGGAGGACTGAGGTGTCTACATTGGTGTCTGTCCTGGGAGGCACCTCTGTTTGGGGCTGCTGCTCAGTGTTACCAGGTTGATCTGTCCCCTTTTCCTGCTGCAAGGGATGCTGTTCACTAGACTGTGCTTTTTCTTGTTGCTGCCCCAGTTCTTGCTGTTCCATTTCTTCTTGCTGCTGTAGCAAGGTGTCAACTTGTTCCTCTGTCAATACAGGTGGTTGTTCCACCTGTTTCCCTTTGTCTTTGCTTGCTGCCTGGGATGTCTTCTCAGTAGTTTGCTGCTGTGCTGCTGAAGATCTAGCAGCTGTTCCAATTTGCTTTCTGTAGGAGGAGGGCACCTGTCCACAAGTTTCCAAGTCAGTTTCTTTTTGCACATTCCTAGCTTCTTTCTCAAGTAGTTCTACCTCAGTGACTTGTTCTACTAGTGTACCCTCTTCCCAATCTAGTGCATTGGCATACTTTTCTATTTCAGGTTGTCTTTTATGCGCATAGTTGCCCAGTCTGTATCTAATTCTCCTGAGGGAGATAGTATGATTGGGGTCATAAGGAATCCATTCAAAACTGGTCTGCAATCTGAGGCCTTGCAGGATGCTGTGTGCCTCTTTCCACCCTTCCTCTTTCTTGTTATACAGGAAGGAACCTAGCTGGCTTCTTACCTTCAGTTGTGACTTCTTGTTTCTACTCTGAAAGTGAAGGTAATCTGAGTTCCCAAACTGCCTGAAATACTCTAAGGCAAAAAGCCTCATGGGGACATACCTTGGCAACCTAAATGGGTTCATTTCACAGCCATATATCCTAATGACTGTGTGGTTCTGGTAGAAATACCAGTTGCCAATATTGTAGGATTTGTTCAGATGTAGAATCCTCTTCATTTCATCGGTTAATCTAGGAGGAGGAGTTCCTTGCAGAGCTGTTAGGGCTGGATGAACAAATAAATCAATAAACTCACAGTATGTATATGGTGATACTGAGGTAAAATGAAACACAGAGGTCCAGAAAACAACTGATCTTGGGCTTCCTTGGGCATTGAGTGGCCTCAAAGGAACAGAGAAGGTAGTTGGCTGATAGAACAGGAATAAATGATATATATATGAGGAGTACCTGAACAGTCTCTCCCTTTTCAGATTCATGAACTGATCATGGATTTTCTCTGCTATGTAAGTTGCATAATCATACTGCACAGCTGGAGGCTTACCAGGGGCAAATATGGACAGCATTGCCATTATACTTTCATCTACATCTTCCAGCCCCCTGAATCCTAGGACATAGCCAATTAGATCCACCAACATTCTGCCCAACTCATTTAGATAGTGGTACCCAATAGGAGGGGTTCTGACTGTTTCTGAACTTGGTGTGACAAACAGTTGGTTAATTTTGACAATCTGGTCACTCGACAGCTTGATCCCTGTGTTAATCAGATTCTGCATGGACAGAGGGGTCAATTTCTTGGCTGTATTGAAGTGCAGCATCTGGTTTATGCTCTCTGGGGTGATCTGGAACAGGACTAGGCCCGTGGGGCTTATGACTGCCCTTTGGCTGGGGTCATAGCATTCCTGGCAGCTATAAATGAGCTCTGGCATAGGATTGACTTGGGGAAGGTTGTATATGGGCAAATTTGACTCCCAAATCCCCAAGATATCTGCCCCACTGAGGTGCTGGGCTCTTAGTTCATTCAACATTAGCACATTATACCTGGTTCCCATAGGGAACCAATCCAGCATTTGGTAGTCCATGTCCCCCAGGGCTTTCCATGCTAATTCCTGGTGAGGGGCATTGATGGGCTTAATATTCAGTGCAATAGGGTTCTCCATAGCTCTTCAAGTTGCAATAATTGTAGGTAGACAGGTGGAATGGTAAAAACACAGTCTGGAGGCAGTTTTCTGTGGAAACAGTTGAGGTTTTGAGTATTCAAGGGGAATTCTCTCAATAGCAATTGAAATACTGCTGGAGTCTAGTGACAGAACTTCTCTGTGGCCTAACTGAACTCTCCAATTGGGTAAATTATGTCTATTAGGAGTTCTGCCGGTAAAACGCAGAATTATAGAGGTTTTATGGGAATTGCAGGTTTCTAGAGCTCTGCCGGTGCTTCTTGGCCCTCACAATGACAATGGTGGATGAATGAAGGGAAATGCACGGTGTAAATATCGTTTTTATGGTTCTATTATCCCTCTGAGCAAATTTAAGCTTAATGAAGGTCGTATGGAGGGCGAAACGGTCTAAATACCTGTAATTCGACGAGCAGAGGTTGACACACAGGTGCACAGTTGCTGTTTGAGGAGGTCGCCCGGGCTAATTGACTGGTTGGCGAAAATTCGAGTTCAAACGGTCATGCAGAGCGTTCAGCAAAAATCACAGTGAAAATGGTAAAAACACGGGAAAAATTGGTAAATATGGGTTATTTTACCAATTTGGCGCTTTTTTCTGCTGACGTCAGCATGACGTCATTGGTGGGTCATGGTGAGGTGACGTCAGCTGACGTCATCGGGCGACGTGGCAGTGGGTGACTGGTCAAAGGGGCGGCGAGGTGGCAGCCCAGTCAGCAGTGAGGTGGGCCAATACGAGAGGCAGGTACGAGCAGGCAATGACGTGGCGGCGAGTCAGCAACGGGTAGGTGGCGGTCAAACTGCAGCGGTTACGGTTAAAGCCTTAACCGCCGCGGTTTCTCGGGGCGGTTTAGGTACGGCGCAGAGGATGTCAGAGCGGGCTCCGAGATGGTTCAACGGTTGACGCGTGGAGGAGGCGTGACAAGGCGCAACGTCACTTTCCCGGAAGTTAACGTGCCGCCACAGGAAGCGCTCCGATATTGCTGTGGGCCGTCGGATCTGATGGGCTTGATCCGACGGCTGGCGGAGGGGAAACATGCGCGTTTAATACTGCGGGCGGAAAAATTAAAATTTGTGGGTTTTTTATGGGTTTTTTCAATGTTTTGGCTCAACCACAATGCGGTAGGATTGGGAAACGTGCCAGAGGCGGGTATTAACCTTTGCAAAGGTTTTATGGGCAAAATGGGTTTGGAAAGGGGGTTTTAGCAATGCAGAGGTGATTTGAGGGCAAATTAACTTGCAGCAAAGGGGAAATAGGGTGGAATAGGTTCACCAAAGTGGCCAGATGCCATTTGGTCCCTTTTGAGAAATACACGGCTATTATGCCTAGGGGAGGGAATATACATAAGATTTGGGGTTTTATACACCTTAGTGTTAATATTATTAGGGGTGGGGGTAAGATAAGGGAGGTTATATAGTAGAATTAGGAGTTAATATGAATGAAGGAGGGGAATTAGAAAGGGGGTGTTAGTGATGGACTTAGAGAGGGAAAGAAAAGAAGTTAGTGATGCTCTTTGCTGTGAGTTCATGGAATTCATCACTTTGTTTGCTGATAGATTTATTGCCTTGGCAAGAGACCTATTGATGCCTCTGTAATGGTAATCATATTCTTTCTGCAACCACAACTGCCTACCCAACTATTTTCCTAGCATTTTTTGTTTCTTCTTGGAGGGGCACTTGGACTTGCAACCCTCAATTGCCTTTTCTTTTCTTTGGCTTTTTCCTTTTCTCTCTATCTACTTCTACCCTTATGTCTTCCAAGGTCCCAGATTAGACTTTTGGGAACCTTTGTTTCTCTACCTGAACTACTTGTCTGCCAAGATTAAGCTGTTTGGACAGACCTCTTTCTCTATTCTACAACACAAAATTGAAACATGGCATGATCTAGATTAGACTGTTGAATCATCCACAAAACTTGAAATAAGGTCCTCAACACTTGAAACACTTTACCCAGCTCTTGCTTTCTAGGAAATATGGGATCTTTGGTTATACCAGAGCAGAGCATATTTGGCTTTTCTCTTGCCAATCATGAAATATGAAACCTATTACTATAGGTATCCAACAGTGGCTCCACATGGGGATGGTTTTTCTTTTGAAAGACCAAGAACAACAGGTCAGATTGCCTTGTTCCTTGACTGCCCATCTTTGTCTTTGAAATCTGCTGCATGTAATATGTCAAAATAGTGTGCTTCTTTCTTGGAGAACCTCTGATTCTATCTGCCTGTTGCTGCTAGGTGCAGCATTTGGGAAAACCTCTTTATACAATTTAAATCAAAAAAGAATATGTACAACTGCATATATACAATGAACCTCTGAATTTCTATCATAGTGAATGATCAAAATAGTGCTTCAGCATCCTGCCATTGACAGGACCTTCATCCAGTTCAGTTACAGTCAAACTTTTTAGGAAGTAGGTGTTATTACCTTGTACTGCTTGGATAGAAAATGGTCCTTTCCATAAAGAATCAAACTTCCCATGTTTTCCTTTCTCTTCTCTTCTTGCATCCCACTTTAAAACTTTGTCCTCTACATTGAAATCTTCAGCTTTAGTTCTTCTGTCAAAGGCCTTTTTCAGTTTCTCTTGTAGTATCTGCACTCTGCTGAAAACTTGTTCTCTGGTTTGCTGTAGACAAATTATCTGGTTAATCCTTCTTTGCATGTCATTTGGCTCTGCTTGGCTTTCTTGTAGAAGTTTCATAACTGGCACTCCTAGTGATGAAGGAAATCTGGCCTCTAATCCATAGACTAACTCATATGGGCTGGTCCCAATTGATCTTTTAGTGGTTAATCTGTCTGCCCATAAAGCATTTACTAGTTTCTTATGCCAGTTCTTTTTGTTCTCTTCCAGCACTTTCTTTATGATATTTATCAGGCTTTTGTTTGATGATTCAGCAAGACCATTTCCTTGAGGATAGTAAGCTGTAGAATGGCCCAAAGTAATGTGAAATTTATGGCAAAAGTTCACCATCTTTTTGGATCTGAAGGCAGCAGCATTGTCTGTTATTATCTTGTCTGGGCAGCCAAATCTAGCCAGTATATTGTTCTCCAAAAATTGAATGATTACTGAATCATTTGCTTGTCTGCATGGGGCAGCTTCAATCCACTTGGTGAAGTAGTCTGTTGCTGTTAGAATCCATCTGTGTTGTCCTGAAGATGAGGGGTGAATTTCTCCAATGAAATCCAAGCCCCATTGTTGAAAAGGTCTCTCTGTTGCAATGGGCCTCAAAGGAAGTGGCAGCAACTGTCTTTTGCCTTCAAACAGTTGGCACTTGTGGCATGATGTTGTGAATTTCTTCATATCAGAGAACATAGTGGGCCAGTAATAACCAGCCCTTAATATCTTGTCCACAGTGGACTTCCAGTACAAATGTCCACCACAGTCTCCAGCATGGAATTCTTGCATGATATTGTCAGTTTCACTCTCAAGAAGACAGTGCAGCAAAATACCTTCATGGTTTTTCCAGAGTAGATTCTCATCTATCACACAAAATTTAGATGTTTTCATTTTTAGGAACCTAGACTTAGTTCTGGACAGTCCTGGGGGAGCACACAGGTTTTGTAACACATAACAGATATCAGAGTACCATGGAGATTGTTCAAAGGCTACATTGATCTTTGGAGTCGCCAGCTCTGTTTCACTGTCCAGTTGGTTGATATCTAAGGCTTGGAAATTTGCTTCTGTCATTAACTTGGCCAAACCTTGCCCTTTTATCAGCTTTGTAGGCTTTATTTCAATGTCAAATTCAAGTATGTTTGCAATCCATTTTCCTCTTCTTCCCTCTAAGTTTTCTTGTGTGAGAATGTCTTTGACAATAGGACTTGGTACATAAGCCACAACATGGGAGTAAAGGATGTAAATCCTAAAGTCTTTGATAGCTTTGATCAAGGCATAGGCTTGTTTCTCCATTATTTGGTACTTTAGGGGGGCATCTCTAAGAGCTCTGCTGAAAAAAGCAATGGGCTTTTCATTCCCTTGGTCATCTTTCTGTAATAAAACAGCAGCAATAGTATGTTGGGAAGCAAAGGAGAAAATGATGAAGTCTCTGTCAAACTGAGGGTTAGTTAACACTGGGGTTTGAGTCAAGGCCAATTTTATACTTTCAAAAGCTTGTTTTGCTTCAACAGTCCATTTGACCTTTGAATCTTTCTTTAGCATATTGTTTAGTAATCTGATTAACTCTGCTAAATTTGGGATAAACCTTCTCAAAAAGTTGATTTTTCCTAAGAATCCTTGCAGCTCCTTGACATTCCTTGGGTGAGGCATTTGTAGGATAGCTTGTATCCTATCTGGATCAATTCTTATGCCATCTTCGAAATGATGTGTCCTAAAAGTTTCCCTTCTTCCAAGCCAAATAATGACTTCTTGGGGTTTAAGGAAATACCATATTTCCTGCATGTTATGAAGATTTGTCTCAAATGTTTCAAGTGTTCTTGGTCAGATTTTGAAAAGGGTGTAAGATCATCTAAGTAAATGACCAAGAAATCATGAATTTCCTTTGCAAAAGCAATGTCCATTGCTCTCTGAAATGTTGCCCCTGCATTTTTCAATCCAAAGGGCATCTTCACATACTTGAAAGTGCCCCATGGGGTAGTAAATGCAGTCTTGTCTTGATCATCAGGGTGTACCAGGATTTGATTGAAACCTGAGAAGCCATCCAACAATGATATTCTTGAGGCTCCTACTACTCTTTGAAGGATGTGGTCCATTTTGGGTAAGGGGTAGTTGTCTTTGAGTGACACTAGGTTCAAATTCCTTAAGTCTACACAAAGTCTAATCTCACCAGTTTTCTTTCTTGTAGGGACCAAATTTGAAATCCACTCAGAAAACCTGATTGGTGCTATGATACCAGCTTTGAACATTTTTTGTAATTCCTTTTCAATGGAAGGAAGAAGCACAGGATTGATTCTTCTCAATTTCTGTTTGAATGGTTTTTGATTAGGCTTGAGGGGAATGGTGTGCTGGATAACAGAGGTATCATAAGACTTCAAGTCTTCATAACCCCAGGCAAAGACATCTTGGAACTCTTTAAAGAGATCAACATATTTGGGTTTTTGGTCAGGGGGCAAAGCAGCAGATAGCTTTATTATTTTAGGCTTGTCAGTGGTACCAATGTTACATTCTTCAATTGTTGCATCTAATGGCTGCATCTTTGGTTTTCTGGGGACATCATTTGAGTCAAAAATATCCTCTAGTGGGGTAAGGCCTGCTGGAAGAAGATTGTCTTTGAGTTGTATGATTTCATCTTCAGCGTTGCTCAGCTCTTCACAGTCAATTTGGTGAATTTGCTGAATGTTTTCTTTGTTGAAAATGGTTGGACTGAGTAGTTGTTTGGCTGTTCTAGGTGACATTGGGTGGGCAGACTGTTGAAACTGTAATTGTGATTGACTTGCTCCATCAATTATTTGAGATTGACTTGCTGTCTCAAGGTCAATATTTAATCCTGTAAACTCTTGTTGCAAGGTTAAAAAGTTGTTTATTTGCCTGTCATTCTCAAATACTTGCCACTCTTTGACATTGTTTGGAATAGAAGGCCTATATTTGACCTCTGCTGTGAAACAATTGTTGGGTTGTAGTGGGAATTTGAAGGTGCTGGCAAATGTTGCCAAGCTGTGAGCATGGAGATTGTGGCCCCTTGGAATCTTTGTGATAACAAACTCGGAGAAAGTTTCTAGTATTTCAATTACAGCAGACCTATAGGACCTTAATCTTTTGTCATTGGTGACAAAATCCCCTTTTACTTGTTGAATTACTAGATCAGAGTCCCCCATGATTGAGAGGCTATGTGCTTGTAATGATTTTGCAATCTTGAGGCCTAGTAGCAGAGCTTCATATTCTGCCATGTTGTTAGTGCATTTAAAGTTCAATCTATAAGCCCGGCCTTGTGCACAGGCTTTCTCTTTGTTATGTATCCATACTCCAGCTCCTGCCCCTAACTTGTTAACTGAGCCATCAAACTCTAGGACCCACAGACTATCTTGCTGAATAGGAGATTTAACATTCTTTTCATGGGATGGCCATGTGAGCATGAGTTGAGGTTTCTTTTCCCATTTGTCTCCTAGGATAATTTCATCATTTGTTTGACAATTTTTGACAACTAAAGGAGGGTGAATGGGTACTGTTGGGCTGATTAAAATTTGGCAGGTGCCACTTGTTTGATCAATGTTTTGTTCTTGTATGGGTGTTTCGGTCTTAATGTCATTGTTTGAGGAGCTTGTGCTGTCATTGAAGAGGATGAAGGAGTCTATGTCCGAATGGACAGCATATATTGGAAAATTTTGAGGCTTTTCTTCACTGCTGACCATATATTTCATGAGTGTTTCCCTATAAAGTCTCTTTGGTTGTCCAAAGACAGAGATGGTTGCATATGACATGTCTAATTGCAGGGAGCCTTGGAGTTTGGCTCCCCATGATCTTGATAAGAGCATCCCATATTTGGGTGGGATATCAGCAACAACAACATCCATTAAAATGGTTTTGTTGGGGAATTGAACCAGGGACACACATAAATCCTTAATTAGGCCCAAGCATTTGACTTGACTAGAATCAAAAGAAAACAGGTCTTTGTATGGTCTTGTGATGTCTAAGTTTAATCTTTCCATGACTGCTTTTGGCATAAGGTTGTGAGATGCACCTGAGTCAAACATTGCATTATGCAGTATTTTATCATGAACATGCAAGCTGACATAAAAAGGTAAAACCCCTGTGACTACTGTTTTTCCATCTACCTCTGGGCCAAACAGTAATTCTGGAGTGTCATCTAGCACATTTACATCATCTTTGTTGTTGGTGAGCTGAAGGGATTTTTTGATCTGTTGCTTATATATGTCATGCTTGGCTAGCTCTGAAAGGGGAATTGCTATTTTTAACTTGCCAATCTCTGTTCCTAGGTCAAAGGGTTTATCCACCTGAATTTTAGAGTCACGGATAGCAGTCCTTTCCCTGTTCATTGAATCTTCTTGTTGGATTTCATCTTGATTTTGGAACCTGCCCCTCATGCCCATGTCTTGAGGGGTAATGTTCGGATTTGGGTGAGAGGATGAGGTTGCCATGGGTTGTTGTGGTGTGGACAGTAATTCAGTGACCTCCTCAACCACTACTTCCTTTGCAGGCAAGTTTGTTTTGTCATTAGTTTCAGTGACTAAGGTTTCTTTAGATTGCTGTTTCTCCTTTACCTTCTCAGGCTGATTTGCATTTACAGTCCGACTTCTTAGTTTGTATTGTTTATGGACTTCATAGACAGCAGTATCATACCCTTGTTTAAAGTCAAAGGATTCTCCTGATTGTGTTTGGAATGTTTTGCTTTCATCCTCATCATGGTCTTCTTGTGTTAAGAAAACATGGCTTTTACCATCCAGACCTATTAAGTTGATCTCAGGATCTTCATTGAGCTGATTAGCTGAGGAAGTTTCTGCATAATTTTCTTGAAAAGGGGGTCTGATATCTTGGTCAGCACTTGTTTTTCCTATATTGGGGTTCTGTGTTCTCCTAAAATTTGGGTTTCTAGGAGGATTGTTTTGTGGTGCCTCCCATGATGATTTCCTTTCTACTGATTCCACTCTCTCACCTAGTCTTTTCATGCTGTTTAGTATTGCATCCAACTTTTGATCAAAGCCTGAGGGCTCTTCTTTGAAACCAACCTTCTTTTCCAGCTTTGCCCTGTTTCTTTTGGCAATTAGGTTGGCCTCTACAGTGACTGCAACTCTTTGGGCTTCTGCAAGGGTTGGAGGGTCTCTTTCTCTCAACTGATAGGCCATATCAGAATCAAAACCATCAGGGAAGTTGTAAAGGGCCAAATCAGGAGGGGGCCTTAAGTTCTGGGGGATAGCATTGTATATGTTGTTGAACCTAGCACAATACTCCAAAACTGTTTCTTGGGGACCTCTTCTAATAGTGTTATATTCACCAAGTATATGGTGCGGATCTCTCTTTTTCTCCCATCTGTTGGTAAATTCCTGGTATAGGACTTCACGGGTTGCAATGGAATTTGCATTTAAGGATCTAAACCAAGTTCTGACATCCCCGGTTAAGCTTTGGACAAAAATTCTCATCCTAACGCTGTCATCATCTATTTCAAAGGTCTCAAAGTGATCTTGCATCTTCTTAGCATGCTGAGTAGCTGTCAAAGGGCCCTGGGAGTCAAAAAATGAGAGTCTAGTTTGGTAGTCTTGGGGTAGAGCTGGAGCATTGGCTGGTATCTGCAGAGGTGCATATCTGTTAGCCATGTTTATGGGATTTATAGGGTTAATAGGAACAAATGGGACAGCTGGGATCACAGGTATAACAGGGGTAACAAGCGGGAAACTGGTTGAAAGAGTACGTGCAGATGGTGAAGATGGGAGAGGAGGGCTTTGAGGTGTTGATGATGAACTAGGGGAATTAGGTGTGGAACGGAAAAGGACTTTACAAGGAGTTGGAATGAGGATAGGTTGGTCTAAACTTATATCTGAATCAGCAGGCTTCTCCTGCTTTTGCCGTCTCCTTATGTTTTTTGGAATGATATTTGGATTATTAACAATGATGGGTTGATCAGGGTCAGGGTTTGCCCTAGTGTGCCTTGGGTTTCTTTTGGGAGCCAGCTTCTAAGTATTCTTTAGAACTTTATACAGAAGGTTTTGTATGTACAAGGACTAGGTAAGAATTCTGGAATGACTATATATTTTTCAAAGCTAAGATGAAGTTTCCCTAGTTAGCTCTTCCCTAAAGTTGTCCCTGTGTTTACAGAAACAGTCCTAAGGCCTCTTGGCTAGTTTCAGGCTTGATGGTAGCTTTTGAAAATAGATAGTAATTGAAAAAATCTTAAGTCCCCAGTGGAGTCGCCATTTATGTTAACACCCAGGTTGTTCCCTATGACTCCCAAGGGAATACGGCCGGGGTAACCACTAACCAATCTTTGGATCACTGTTTCTAGCCAAACTGTGATCAGAGAGGGCTCTCTCTTTATGATTTGTAACTGTTTATGATAGGGTTTTAGGCTAGCTATTATGTACTGGTTTTGTTTATGTTTTGGTTGATGAAACTCCTTTTAGATTCCTGTGATGTAGTTTTCAGAGAGGTTGAGTACCATTGGGCAATGGAGTCTGTGGCTATATGTGTTTGAAACTTTGAGATGAAAGATGGAACTTACAGGGCCATTTGAGTGCTTAATAGAACAGATTTTTTGATTAAATGACTGGAAACAGGTAATACAGACAGTGACTGGAAACAGGTAATACAAACAGTGAAAGCATTTAAGAATTTTCACTTATTGTCTATATATTCCCAACAGACAGCTTTAAGAGGAGAAAACAGAGGTCTCAGGGGCAAAAGTTGAATCCCTGAGAATGCCTGTCACAGTAAAAGACACAGTTTTGAAATGCAGCAATTAAGAATTACAATTCTGTCACTGTATCTGAGGAAAACATGTATAATAGCTCAGTTTGAGTCCAGGGTAAACATGGTTAAATCCTGGAACTATCCTTTCACCTTGCTATCAAGTGCAATACATTTGAACAACAAAAGAGAACAAAAGACTCGAAAACATATAACAAAGAGATTTGAGAATACTTGCTGTTTTATGCAACACCCTGGAATCCTGTAACATTCATCTTTCACCACAATACATCAAAGAACACCAAGCCTTGGAAATTCCATTCTTCCTTTGTATTACTTCTCTGAAAATATTACAACGAGCGAGAGCTCTTCAAAAGAAAATTGCAACAACCCCTTTCAACTGCTGTGAAGGGTGAATATATACTTGCGGTCATTTACAAAAATATCTGAGTCCTGAGTTATCTCAGATTTTACTTTCTTACCAACTACTTAAGATATTATGGCAAAAATTTAATGCAGCATTGATTACAGAGTACAGGCATTTTAATGCTCTGTCAGAAGATATTTTAGCCTTTGGAGACAGCTAAGTCGGTCGAGATATTCTGAGTAAATGCTGGAAAATCTGTCTTTAATGCTTTGTACGCTGTGTCTTGGACTTGTCACCTGTGATTGTGACTGTTGCTTGTGGTGAGTCAATGGTCCTGCTGAGTTGGCTCAGCCTCTGTCTCTTCCCTGTAGATATCTTTTTCAAAATTGTGCCTGCGTATGTATGCTTATTTGCCTGTAGAAATGGCGCTATTGATTCTGGCCTGACAAAACTGTCTGTGTCAAATTTCTCCAGGCATCCTGTGTGGGCAGCTGGTGTGCTAAGATTGCCCCCAGAGTTTCATCTGCTTCTGTAAATTTGAAGAAGTTAGGTGGTGTATCAAACAGATGCTCAACTTCGTTCATGAGGAAAAACAGGTTCTCCACCCTGTCATACATACTCTGCCCGGTGGCTGGCCCTGGCTCTGCTGAAGTGCTGGGTGGTTGTGCAATCTCTGCCACTGCATGGGCATCAATTCTCTTATTGTAATTGTCCAGGGTGAGCAGTCTTCCTACACTGCTTAAGATGCTGGGGAGGCCTCTTTTCTGTAGTGCCACGAATTTTTCCAGGAATCTATTGATTTCAGTTTGCATATCCTGTGTCCTCCTCTCCAGTGTTCCAACCAGGTTCCTCAATGTAATGACTCTTTTGGCTACAGCAATTGTTTCTGTCCTGTTAGTGATTCCCATGAGAGCTAATTGAGAGCTAGTCTTATAGTTCAGAGTATTGATTATCCTAGTAGCAGCTTCTGGCATGTGTCCAAGGCTTGCCCTGGCTCTCTGTATTTCTATGTTTGCTTTAGTGATGAGCACCATTTGCTCATCCATGGTCTCAATATATTGCCACTGTTTGGCAATGGACCGCCCAATGTTGCTCCATAGCACTGCTTTCATTTCAGCTGTCACTTTTTCTAGTGCAAGCTCTTTCTCTAGTTCAGCAATTCTCCTCTTAAGAGCTTTTACCTCTCTGTCCTTGGCTGCCTCACTCTGTTTGCTCTTGTCAAACCTTTCATTTACCTTAGTCAAGGTTTTCTTAAGTTCATCCAGCTCTTTCATTTGAGATTCCATGGCTTGGATCTCAGCTTGCAGCTTTTGCATGTCCAAACTAGTAGCCTGTTCTGATGTTGTAGTTGTTGCTGCTGTGGATGGCGCTGTAGTTGGTGCTGTAGTTTCTGTTTGCTGAGGAGGAGGAGTAATCTTTGGAGGGGTTTCCTCAAGATTTATTATGACAGGAGGAGGCTGGGAGGGTTGGCCCTCTTCTCTTTGTTTCAGGGTTTCTTGTAGTGCTGCCTTTGCAGCTTCGGTTTGTCCTAGCTGGTCCTGAGTCCTGACCAGCTCTTTGTATAAGGACACCAGCAGATCTGTAGCATCCTTTTCTTGCCTTTGCTGGGCAACTTCATCTGTTTGTGGATGGATGGTGGCCGGGAGTTTGATTTTCTTTCTTAGGGCTGCCATGTCTGCATCCCTTATCTTCAGGAGCTCTTGGATGCCTTTGACATCTTTAGGATCATGCCCTATCTCTATAATTACCTCTTCCAAGGACTTGATCCTATTGTCCTTGGCTTGTGATGATGCTCTTTCTAACTCCAGCTGGGAAGCTGTGTTATCCAGGCTGCTCTTAAGTTTATAGTTCTCCAATGTCTCATCTGCCAGGGAGGCATACACCATTTCACCAGTCTGCTTATGTAATTCAATCTTGTCCATGGGGTGTATGTCTTTGGCAAGAACCTCCATGTTGGTTCTTAGATAGTCCGAGGTGGACTGAGGCTGCAAAGTTGTAGGCATGAAGTGGCTCATTATCATTTTGCCTTCACTCACATCGAAAGCAGACATGAGTCTCTGCTGGTTGCTAGGAGCCAGGTTGAGCAAGTGATCATACAGCTGCACTTTTATGGGATCACTCCTCCTTTTGATGTCAATGAATTGCTGTTTTATACTTGACTGCCTTTTTCTAGTTTGACCGGAGGAGCTGACCTCTCCTCCCATAGTCATGTTATGTCCACGCTGAGATGAGCTGGCCGAAAGTTCTCCACTGGGTGGGCCCATGCCCATGGCTTGCCTTACTGCTATGTCCTCCTCTTGGGAGTCATTCAGTCTTTGTCTCTTCTCTCCTCTGATGAATGATGAGGTGTGGGGGGTCTCTCTCTCCCTTTTCCTGGTCACATCCTCCTTCTGTGGTGTTTGGAGGACTGAGGTGTCTACATTGGTATCTGTCCTGGGAGGCACCCCTGTTTGGGGCTGCTGCAAGGGATGCTGTTCACTAGACTGTGCTTTTTCTTGTTGTTGCCCGAGTTCTTGCTGTTCCATTTCTTCTTGCTGCTGTAGCAAGGTGTCAACTTGTTCCTCTGTCAATACAGGTGGTTGTTCCACCTGTTTCCCTTTGTCTTTGCTTGCTGCCTGGGATGTCTTCTCAGTAGTTTGCTGCTGTGCTGCTGAAGATCTAGCAGCTGTTCCAATTTGCTTTCTGTAGGAGGAGGGCACCTGTCCACAAGTTTCCAAGTCAGTTTCTTTTTGCACATTCCTAGCTTCTTTCTCAAGTAGTTCTACCTCAGTGACTTGTTCTACTAGTGTACCCTCTTCCCAATCTAGTGCATTGGCATACTTTTCTATTTCAGGTTGTCTTTTATGCGCATAGTTGCCCAGTCTGTATCTAATTCTCCTGAGGGAGATAGTATGATTGGGGTCATAAGGAATCCATTCAAAACTGGTCTGCAATCTGAGGCCTTGCAGGATGCTGTGTGCCTCTTTCCACCCTTCCTCTTTCTTGTTATACAGGAAGGAACCTAGCTGGCTTCTTACCTTCAGTTGTGACTTCTTGTTTCTACTCTGAAAGTGAAGGTAATCTGAGTTCCCAAACTGCCTGAAATACTCTAAGGCAAAAAGCCTCATGGGGACATACCTTGGCAACCTAAATGGGTTCATTTCACAGCCATATATCCTAATGACTGTGTGGTTCTGGTAGAAATACCAGTTGCCAATATTGTAGGATTTGTTCAGATGTAGAATCCTCTTCATTTCATCGGTTAATCTAGGAGGAGGAGTACCTTGCAGAGCTGTTAGGGCTGGATGAACAAATAAATCAATAAACTCACAGTATGTATATGGTGATACTGAGGTAAAATGAAACACAGAGGTCCAGAAAACAACTGATCTTGGGCTTCCTTGGGCATTGAGTGGCCTCAAAGGAACAGAGAAGGTAGCTGGCTGATAGAAAAGGAATAAATGATATATATATGAGGAGTACCTGAACAGTCTCTCCCTTTTCAGATTCATGAACTGATCATGGATTTTCTCTGCTATGTAAGTTGCATAATCATACTGCACAGCTGGAGGCTTACCAGGGGCAAATATGGACAGCATTGCCATTATACTTTCATCTACATCTTCCAGCCCCCTGAATCCTAGGACATAGCCAATTAGATCCACCAACATTCTGCCCAACTCATTTAGATAGTGGTACCCAATAGGAGGGGTTCTGACTGTTTCTGAACTTGGTGTGACAAACAGTTGGTTAATTTTGACAATCTGGTCACTGGACAGCTTGATCCCTGTGTTAATCAGATTCTGCATGGACAGAGGGGTCAATTTCTTGGCTGTATTGAAGTGCAGCATCTGGTTTATGCTCTCTGGGGTGATCTGGAACAGGACTAGGCCTGTGGGGCTTATGACTGCCCTTTGGCTGGGGTCATAGCATTCCTGGCAGCTATAAATGAGCTCTGGCATAGGATTGACTTGGGGAAGGTTGTATATGGGCAAATTTGACTCCCAAATCCCCAAGATATCTGCCCCACTGAGGTGCTGGGCTCTTAGTTCATTCAACATTAGCACATTATACCTGGTTCCCATAGGGAACCAATCCAGCATTTGGTAGTCCATGTCCCCCAGGGCTTTCCATGCTAATTCCTGGTGAGGGGCATTGATGGGCTTAATATTCAGTGCAATAGGGGTCTCCATAGCTCTTCAAGTTGCAATAATTGTAGGTAGACAGGTGGAATGGTAAAAACACAGTCTGGAGGCAGTTTTCTGTGGAAACAGTTGAGGTTTTGAGTATTCAAGGGGAATTCTCTCAATAGCAATTGAAATACTACTGGAGTCTAGTGACAGAACTTCTCTGTGGCCTAACTGAACTCTCCAATTGGGTAAATTATGTCTATTAGGAGTTCTGCCGGGAAAACGCAGAATTATAGAGGTTTTATGGGAATTGCAGGTTTCTAGAGCTCTGCCGGTGCTTCTTGGCCCTCACAATGACAATGGTGGATGAATGAAGGGAAATGCACGGTGTAAATATCGTTTTTATGGTTCTATTATCCCTCTGAGCAAATTTAAGCTTAATGAAGGTCGTATGGAGGGCGAAACAGTCTAAATACCTGTAATTCGACGAGCAGAGGTTGACACACAGGTGCACAGTTGCTGTTTGAGGAGGTCGCCCGGGCTAATTGACTGGTTGGCGAAAATTCGAGTTCAAACGGTCATGCAGAGCGTTCAGCAAAAATCACAGTGAAAATGGTAAAAACACGGGAAAAATTGGTAAATATGGGTTATTTTACCAATTTGGCGCTTTTTTCTGCTGACGTCATTGGTGGGTCATGGTGAGGTGACGTCACTTGATGTCATCGGGCGACGTGGCAGTGGGTGACTGGTAAAAGGGGCGGCGAGGTGGCAGCCCAGTCAGCAGTGAGGTGGGCCAATACGAGAGGCAGGTACGAGCAGGCAATGACGTGGCGGCGAGTCAGCAACGGGTAGGTGGCGGTCAAACTGCAGCGGTTACGGTTAAAGCCTTAACCGCCGCGGTTTCTCGGGGCGGTTTAGGTACGGCGCAGAGGATGTCAGAGCGGGATCCGAGATGGTTCAACGGTTGACGCGTGGAGGAGGCGTGACAAGGCGCAACGTCACTTTCCCGGAAGTTAACGTGCCGCCACAGGAAGCGCTCCGATATTGCTGTGGGCCGTCGGATCTGATGGGCTTGATCCGACGGCTGGCGGAGGGGAAACATGCGCGTTTAATACTGCGGGCGGAAAAATTAAAATTTGTGGGTTTTTTATGGGTTTTTTCAATGTTTTGGCTCAAACACAATGCGGTAGGATTGGGAAACGTGCCAGAGGCGGGTATTAACCTTTGCAAAGGTTTTATGGGCAAAATGGGTTTGGAAAAGGGGTTTTAGCAATGCAGAGGTGATTTGAGGGCAAATTAACTTGCAGCAAAGGGGAAATAGGGTGGAATAGGTTCACCAAAGTGGCCAGATGCCATTCGGTCCCTTTTGAGAAATACACGGCTATTATGCCTAGGGGAGGGAATATACATAAGATTTGGGGTTTTATACACCTTAGTGTTAATATTATTAGGGGTGGGGGTAAGATAAGGGAGGTTATATAGTAGAATTAGGAGTTAATATGAATGAAGGAGGGGAATTAGAAAGGGGGTGTTAGTGATGGACTTAGAGAGGGAAAGAAAAGAAGTTAGTGATGCTCCTTGCTGTGAGTTCATGGAATTCATCACTTTGTTTGCTGATAGATTTATTGCCTTGGCAAGAGACCTATTGATGCCTGTGTAATGGTGATCATATTCTTTCTGCAACCACAACTGCCTACCCAACTATTTTCCTAGCATTTTTTGTTTCTTCTTGGAGGGGCACTTGGACTTGCAACCCTCAATTGCCTTTTCTTTTCTTTGGCTTTTTCCTTTTCTCTCTATCTACTTCTACCCTTATGTCTTCCAAGGTCCCAGATTAGACTTTTGGGAACCTTTGTTTCTCTACCTGAACTACTTGTCTGCCAAGATTAAGCTGTTTGGACAGACCTCTTTCTCTATTCTACAACACAAAATTGAAACATGGCATGATCCAGATTAGACTGTTGAATCATCCACAAAACTTGAAATAAGGTCCTCAACACTTGAAACACTTTACCCAGCTCTTGCTTTCTAGGAAATATGGGATCTTTGGTTATACCAGAGCAGAGCATATTTGGCTTTTCTCTTGCCAATCATGAAATATGAAACCTATTACTATAGGTATCCAACACCTCCAAACACAAGTGAATCACCTACAATGAGATCCAAATATTAAATGTAAAATGTAGAAAAACTGTTGGACTTCCAAATTTTAGAGTATCTTAAATTAATAACACTTCACGTTAGCATTCATGACAGTTGAATTCACAACCATAGATGCAGCCAATACATTGTCCAAAAAATAATGCATAGTGATAAAGAGTTGGATCCACCAAATTTTCCTTTTTAGGAAATTTCGCTTTTCAAGGGAAATCAAGTAATAATACATGGTCAATCACATGGACAGATAGTGCAAGCACTTGGGAACTGTCTTTGCTGCTAGTTGACTTAAAAATGTACTTTGTTTTTTCAAGGTCCTTACTTGCTCGTCTACAGAATGAAGCATGGCTCGCAACTTCTTTGTTACTATCGCACAATCATAAAATTGTTCTCTAGCCTTGGATAGGACATGACCCATAGCCTTGATCTTCTCAGGTGCATTGAAACATTCATATCAATTATCAGCCACGAAAAAGAGAATGAAAAGCAGAGAGATTGACACACAGGTTGCAACTTTAAAAGAAACAAAGGATATGAACACCAAATGAAAATGGAAGCACTTACTACTCTTGATTTAGAAGCAGCCAATGTGAAAACTATTACCTTTGAGGTAGATCAGAATCTGCATTAGACTCACCCAATGTACACTAACATTCTTTAATATGAACCATCAATTCATGGTATAAATCAAGATTATTCCTAGCCTGGGAAATATTTGAATACACCCTAGGCATGATCAGTTGGTCTCGCATCAATCTAATAGTGGAGTCAGAATTCTCGTTCTCAGTCTCCCACTACCAAATGCTATATTTTCCCATGATAGCAAAATCTACCTCCTTGGAACATTTAATTGCTGTGTTTTCAAGCTAACTCGTTTTTCTCCATCCTATTGAATCAACTCTGTTGACCTTTCGTCCCTCTTCTTTTGTCTCAATTGATGTAAGCATTAAACTACTATAAATTAAAGCATACTATGCTAAAATATAAGAAATATAAATTTTTTCTATTGGAGAAGTAACATTCAAAAAGGATTTTGGAAAATAATATAACAATTCCCTTTTCCATGAGAAGAAAAATTAGCGATCTAGTGCAACAAAGAATTTTACCCTCTATGAACTTTTGTTGGACTTTCTTCAAGCTGCAAATGGTCTGCATTACAACAACCATTGTCCTAGGAGTTTGACCAGACATTAGCTTACAGTAGGCTACCAACATCATAGACCAGCTAACTAGGGAAAATCAAAACTTACCATCAAGAGCATTCTCTTTGACGACTCGATGTTCACTTCCTGTGTCATCCTCTTGAAACCTTGTAAGAAGTTCTTCGTCATTGGAAGTTTTTTCCGCACCTCTTCAATCATTTTACGCTCCTTAGGATTTTCCTTGCCTTCTTCATTGAAGATCACACCATCTTGTTGCGAATGTAACTTTTCTGAGCTGTCTCCAGAAGTCGTTTGCCTCTGCTTGACGTACACCGTTAGAAATAGAGAAGCACCCCTGCCAATGTCAGTTTTCACTTCCTGCTTAATACAACCCTACTCAACTACATAGATCATCATCACATATGTTTCCTTACATGTTCAATAGAGAAAATAACCAAAATATTCACCAATCGTACCTCAAAGTTAGTAATATCCCTTTGGTTTACTTCAGAGGGCTTTTCTAATACCCATGAGGAAGATATATCATTCCGTCCAACAATATTTAAGTTTAGAGTTCCTGAGTCCTCTGTGTTAGCTGTTATGACATCAATCACCTGCCTAGTAAATAAAATTTATTTTCGATTCTCTACTCAATAGGGGAGAAATCAAATTTAAGATATCCAAATGCAGCAGGTTTCTTATACTTGCCTCCTTTCGGAAGAGAGAGTCAATGCTCTCTGTTAAACTCTACTTTCTCCAGTCATCTGCCTGTTCCTGTGAACCCCACAGATAAATAGATAAGAGTGATTTTAAACATATGACAGAGCTCCAGTATCCTCAATAATTCTTCTCTATTTCAATCCACTCAGGTCGATTAAATTTCAGTTTAGGGACACTATTTATTTTATGGGATTAGACTAATGTAAGTACAAGTGCATTTCCCAGATCCTGAAAAAGAACAAAATGGCCATAGAAAACTAGAATTGGTTTTCAAGATGTGGAAAGAGAATTCCATTCTAATAGATCCATCTCCTGAGAAGTTGTGCCTTTCTATTTTAAATGACGAAATACGCATAAAAGGTCAGGTAGAAAGACTTGATGGAGAAGAATATCTATAAAAATACTGAAACACTAAAAAGGGGATTGCTTTGCTATCATGCATATGCTAAGATCGAGATTTCATTACACATCAATAATAAAATGGTGTGTATAATATATATCGTTTTTTTTGGCCAATGTGCTCTGAACACTGTGGAAATAGTGTGAAAATGATATGTATAGCAGAAAGTAGTTGGTGAACAAGATTGTCGTTGTGAATTGGGTCTAGGTTGGGTGGATCAGAACTGGTTTTAGCATGACTGATGAGAAGTGGATTTAGCTCTATGGATGGAAAGTGGGTCTGGCTTCGATAATGAGTGGACCCGAAGAATGATTGTTACCCTTCCCACCCAGATTCAATTCCCACAAGATTCAATTCCCATGAGTAAGATGTTGAACTGGACTCTTAAAAAATATATTTTTATAATACCCATCTAGCTTATGCAGAATCCAGTGTGCACTTAGTACCATCCTACTCAGAATGAGGAGTGCCCAACGAATTCACCAAGTAGTTGTCCAACGAATTTACCAGTCATATGCATTTCCCTTTGTTAAAAAATGGAAAGAGCATTGTTATTTCTTGTTATCGGGATGAATGATTTCATTATCTTTGGCAAGGGAAATTACCCTAGGGGTAGTTGGTAAAACCTTTTCTCTTGCATGAGAGAGGTACAAACTTTGAATCTTTCTCCCGGTAGGTATTGTACCGTGTTAATGCAGAGATGGAGTTCACAACTTCACACAGATCAAATGAAAGGAAACCTATAAAGAAAACTCACAAAATATGTGGAAAAATGTTATAGGTGCTAAACTTTTGACAATAAGTGAGGAAAGTATGTTTGATAACATCTGCACCTTCAGATCCTGCGAAAAAATCTAAAAGGAAAATCAAATTCCAAAGTAGGTCCATGGGGTTTTGGTTCAATGGTTAACCGGGGGTGGTGAAGGCAAATCAAATTTCGAAGCAGGTCCATGGGGTCTTGGTTCAATGGTTAGGCGGGGGTGATGATAATTCCCCGCCAAGGCTCAAATCACATAAATACATTATTCAATGGGTTCTCAATGAAAGGATCTTTCTAAAATAGTATAAGATGACTACACTTCATTGTAATGGAGATCTTACTTGAATGTTGTAAGAAGTCTACACTTCATTGTAATACTACCAGATTAAGAAAGGGCATGCTTGCCAATAAAGATACATTAAATGTTGACCCACCCCAAAAAAAGAGACAGAAGTGACTTGACAAGGGAGGAAGGCAAGAAGAAGCTTACCAGCAAAGGGGGATGGTAGGAAGAAGCTTACCAGTGAGGGAGGAGGGAAGGAAGAAACTTACCAGTTGCAGATGTAGATGTAGAGTGACGAAACCTAGCTGCTAGAAAAACCAATGGCATAGGGGCCAGAAGTAGACAGATTTGAGGGTCTTTATCTCTATTAGCCTTTTTGGCTAAAAAACAAAAACATATAATTAAGGGAAACACGTCATTTGGATTCAAATGCCAACATAGATGTTATTATTAATGGGGATCCTCACGAGTCTGGCTGACTGTTCATACAATACGACATAGGAAGAGGAAGAACAAGCAGGCAACGTTGGGTATATATGATGCCCCTCAACTTACTAATTTAACTGAGCAAGTGCCAATTTGGCATGCCTTGCATTGAGGCATGTAAAGGTAAGGGGAATGCTAGGGGGGTAATTTGATGCAAAGCAAGGGTGAATTATGCCTCCTTGAATGCACATCACGAGACTCTGTTTAAGATGCAATTCTGAAGCTGTGAGAATACTAGAGTGTAAGCACAAGAGAGAAGCTAAACATATTGTGATCTAACATTTAAAATGGTGACTTGTTGATTGATTTCTCATTCAGAATGAAGAGAAAAAATTTGATGATTGGGGGAGAGAAGTGATGAGTGTTCTACTGAGTAAAGGAAATACATCATTTTGAGGCCATGGATAGATCTTAATGGTCTAGGATGCCAGCGTTAGTAAAATCTTACCTAAATGCACTATGACTACCACATGGATGAGTGTTACACCTACATTATTGATGCACTAACCATAGGGAGTTGGTATAATATTCATGGTTGTGGGTGCTTACAAAACTGGGTTTTCATATACCTATGAAGTGAAAGGGAAGCAAGTACCCTTTCTTCAAGATAGGAGTAACTGTAAGCTTTAAACCAGCTAATAGAGAAATTTTTTGTTAAGGAATACATTTTAGACATCGTGTGTCCATTAGTACGAACCGGTTTATAAACATAGTGTTGGATTAATGTCATAACACTTCTAGAAGTTGTTTTGATTCTCAGAAAACATGTTGTATGTTTTCGTCTGCTTCGAATTTTGCACAAGAAACAGTTGGTCCTTTAACAAGACTCGAGTGTGCCAACATGCACTGAAGAAGAGGTTATTAGCATTGCAAACCCTCTTCTCAGATCAGTATGTCAATTTTAAATTTAGCAGAAATTGGCAATAAAACATATGATGTTCTAGAAGCTTAAAGACAGACAACACAGGAATCTACAACTTCTTACCTCTATTGTTGTTATGTTTAGCTTGCCCGTCGGAATGGTATCAAAGTTAAGGTGAGGGCAAGGTATTAGAGCTAAGGTGAGGGCAAGCCCAAGCAAGGAAGAAAGAAATCACAAGAAGTTTTCTGACAACACTGACCTCCTTCCTCTTCAAATATCAGTCATCGTGAAGCATTGAAACTCCTACTACAAAATTCTAGGTCGCAGATCCCAGAAACAAAATGAGATCAAGGCCCCATCAATCAAGCATCTCTAGGATAGAGCTCCCTGTCAAATTATTGGTCAAATGATCTATATCTAGGGCCTTTTATCATGACTATAGCCAGGAAGATTTGGTTGCTTTAGGGTCAAATCTTCTATTATGAAATCACCCTTGAATTGAATTTGGTTCGAAGATAGTGACTCACTCAGAATTCCTTCTCTGTTGCAGGTTTATATAAAATCACATCTGAAGCTATAAAGTTGCTAACATCTAAGCTCATATATATAATATTATTCTTGAGCTCATTGACATGCCTTCAGCCTTGTATTAGGGCTTTGTCTGTCTCATAGATAAGTATAAAAGGCTACAAAAGGTGAAGTATCCTCGGCCCTTGGAAATCAATCAAGAGGGTTTCAAAAATAGTGTTTGTGATTTTCCATTGGGTAGATGCTTATTGAAGGTAAAGGATCAACCTTTGTGTGTCTCTGAGATTCTGGTATCAAAGGAAAGGGGGTTCATGACAAATAAGGATCATTTCAAGGATCTTGAAATCTAAAACACAATGTTCTAAAATCTCATTTAAATAGGTATGACTGTTATTGGTGTCTAAGCCAAATGCATCTCAACATTTCTTCTCATATTAACTCATTGAGGCAATCAGGACACACACATGGGTTTAGCCTCAAGCCATCACTTTTTATATGATTTTTACATCTTGGGTTTAAAAAACCTTTATATACTCTAATTAGTAATTTCTTGTACCAATGCTCGGTGCATGCTGCACATTATTTTTCATAGCTGTCAAATTTGCATTCCATCAGTTAAAGCTATGATAGAATCAGTCTTAGTCAAAGAAGTCTATTTTATTTGATGGATTCAAACTGAATTTAATTTACTATGGCTTTTCCTTTCCTTTATTTTACTCTGCTTCAATAACCATCAAATCTTCTAAAGACAGAAATTTGATAATAGAACTGGAGTCAGATAAAGACTTACCACTGCGAGAAATGGATACAGTTGAAAGTTCTTTCCCAAGGCTTGGCGAGTCGACAGGCTCCATGAATTTTTTTTCCCTCTTCCCCAAATTTATCAATTGCCTTTGGTGTAGTAGCCTCATAGTGGTTTTTGTTGGTTGTGCTAGGGAAAATGTATGATTCCGAAGGGGATGTCCAACAACTGAAGCTTTTTCATTAGTTACTCGAGTACAAAATTTCTGGAATAGATCTATCAACCCCTTTCACTACCTTGGAGGAGAAGGCAACAACCTATAGAGAGAGAGGGGCATTTTTTGGGTGACGGCAGAAAGGAAAAGCCCTATTTGAACCTTATGTGGGTTTGGGGTTCCATAGCGAAATCAAGGAGCCCGAAAAGTTCCAATTAGGTGTCCCGTTCCCTACATAAAACCCCAACAATCCCCTGCCTCTGTCAAACTGGAAGGGAAAAATAGGATACTCGTAGCAAAACGTTGGTCTCCATTGTTGAAACCTCCTCCAGAATTCAAAAATTCATGGTTTGAACAAAATTGCTGAAACCTTCTCCAGAATTCAAAAATCTAGCGTATGAACAAAATTGTGTCACCCATTGTTCTTCTTCCATTGTTGAAAGCTCCTCGAGGGTGCTCCTTGAGGGTTTGAACAAAAATGGCCTCACCCACCTCAAAATTTTATTTGGTGACTGGTACACAGGAGACAAATTGTCTTAAATAAAGTTATTAAATTGCCATGGTATGTTTTAAAAAGCTCTTATTAAATATATATATATATATATATATATATAATGGCTCGCAATGTCTTCCATGGGGAATTTTGATTATGATAAATTTAATAAATAAAATGAAATTTTAAGATGAATTCATGTAGTAGTGATTCAATGGAATGGAATCATTTTTAAATTCCTTGGAAACTTTTTTTTCATGATGTTTTCAGATATATTTTTTTTTCTAGAGAGTTTCACCTTTTTCAAAGGGGGAAGAGGTGATAGTCTCTTGTAGTAGTGATTCAATAAAATGGAATCATTCTTAAATTTTTGGAAACCTTTTTCCATGATGTTTTTAGAAATTTACCCTTTTTCTAAAAGGTTTCACCACCTTCAAAGGGGCAAGAGGCGACAGTCTCTTGTTGCTCTTTCACAAGAGGTGTCATGTCACTCCTTGTCAAAGGGACTAGAGTCACACGATTCAAAATGTCACATTCTGCCATGGTTTGAGTCCATATTTTAAGCCAGTGAGGTGGAAGGGTCCCTAAGCTTGTTTAGGTGTACAGTTAAAAATGAACGTTTCACTGTCATTGTCATCTTCAAATAAAAGCTCATGTAAGAGCTCAGTCTTCTCTTTTTATCAATCTAATAAATAGTTTACATATGGAAGAGGGTATATCCTGGCTAGAAACATGGGCTATAAAGTTTGGGGCGGCATGGGACAACAATAAAAAGGTCTATTGACAAATGTAGATACTCCCAATCTCCCCCCTAGGAATAGGCCTCAGTGCAAAATGGCTACATGAATCTTCAAAGGAAATTTGGGATGAATATTGTGCTTGCAAGCTGAAGTTTCATGAACAAGAGATGGGAAAGGATGTTGTTGGGACGTTTAAGAAGAATTTAAAGCAAGATACGTAAGCTCACAAACCCCAAGGAGAAACCCAAGATAAACATATGAACTCTAACTCTCGTCCTGAGTCATCCAATGCTACTTCTTCACAAAAAGTCGATTATTGGTGTTGGTGGATAAAGAAAAAAAGGAGAGGGATGCTAAGGATAGGGAAGGGAGAGTGAAGATGAGATAGATGAGATCGACGTTTCCCCTAGACAACGCCATTTCCCCTATCCCCCAAATTCTATTTCCTCTTCTTAATGAAAGGCATATTACATTAAATGTATAAATAATTATAAGCCATGAATTTTGATGCCCTTGTACGTTATTTTTGATTAATGAAAAATCTTCGACTTACAAAAAAAATAACACACTATACTCACACACAATGCAATAAGCAAGCCCCCATCGATGTTATGCACTACTTTAAATGGGTTTAATAGCCTTGGATGGCTCTAACAATCATAGTTAAATGTATATGATGTTAACTAATTTAACCAACAAAACATGCCTTCAACAATAGTAACTAGACTTACACTCCATTTACATCATTAAACAATCAAGCGAGGCTTTAATAATTGTAACCAAACATACAAGTCGTTGAACAAGTTAACCAACCTAACACAACTTTAATAGTGATAACCAAAATGTACATGTTACTAATCAATTGACCATTGTGTCATGCCTCTAACATGTGCAATTGAACATAAATGTTGTTGATGGGGCTGACCTATCTAACATATCTCCCACAATTGTAGTCAAACATGCATGTTGATTCGGTTAATATCCTAGATAATGTTAATCAAAAAGATATATTAATATCCAACCTAACATCTCACTAATAGTGACAATGGAATGTGCATGTCAATGGCTAAGCTAATTGACCTTATATGTTGTTCATTGAGATGATTAACACATAGCTCACTAAGTTGACCAAGTAGACAAACCATTGGTTTTGTCATTGAAATAACATGCCTTTAATAGACAAAACTAAATGTACATGATGTTACACCAGTAAACCATCATGACATGCCTTTAATAGTAGTAACAAAGTGTGAATGTTCTAGATTGGGAAAACCAAACTAATATACCTATGATAATCATAATTGACCATACATGTTTGTTGTGATCAACCCTTCAAGTTTTACATTGCTTCTATACAAAATTAAGCATTCCATGCAACTCTCAAAGTAACTTTGATACATATAAAAATTAAGTTTGTATTTACATGTTCGATTTGTGTTGAAGTGTTTCCTCCTTAAATGTCACAGGATTCAATCCAATGGAAATTAAGTTATGTACACATCCATAGATTAAATAGTTAAAGCATTGAATGGAGGACATCCCTTGACTCACAAACAAGGGGGTCTCATATGTCAACTTGGCTGCTACCTGCATTATAACTTAATATTAAATAATATTCTTATTTTTTCAATTAATATGAATGCTTCTAATATTTAATATATTGTTAAGGAGATTACCCCTTGACTAATTAGTTAAGTATTTAATATTGGATGAGAGAGTTGTAAAAGGCTGAAATTTTGGCTACCGCGGATTAAGTTTGGTGTTTGTATTATGTCAATGAAAAATTAGATTTCACACCTCTCCAGGAATCAATCAAAACCATTTACACATACCAATCAAAGGCATTCAATAAATGGTTAAAGAAGTGGTTGGTAGGAGTTCACTATCATATCTATAAAAGGGTTTCCAAACTAGAGAAACAAGGGCATGTTTTTTATTTATGGGCTAACATTTGAAAGATTTCTACGAGGAGAGGAGTTGGTGGGAGTCCTTATTATGAAAGGTCCCCGCACCTCTTCGTTTATTTCTTAAGGTAGGCTTGAAATAAGTGATTATAGATATATGATACATATAATATGAAAACCACTCACTACACAACAATATTGAACATTTGCATGAGACATAACTTAATTTATTTTCAATATCTTTTTTCTTCAGAAAATGCAAGATATGCTACCATGATGTAATACAATGATTCACCAATATTGGGCACCAACCAACTGACTTGGACCAAAGATGTTATGTACGATGGCAATCATCCACTATAAGCTATGATTATTAACCACTCTAACACCCCTCATTTATGGTCACTCATTGAACATGCTCATGAAGTTTGAGATCATTGGACATGGTTAACATGCTTTGGTTAATGACAAAACCTCCTTTCTATATATAGGAGTCTAAGGAGTCACAATATAATCCAGCCGACCTAACAATAATAATATAAAGCCACACAAATAACAATAGGGGGATTCTATGGGGCACAAAAATAACAATATGGGGGGTAATAGGGGCACAACAATATAAATAAGGGGTATAACTACAATAGTAATGGGGTAATCACTAGTATTATAGGGACCCAACATGCCCCTCTCCTTCAAAAAAGTGTTGTCCTCAACGCTTGAGTAGTTCTGGATACTTCTGCATAAAATTCTCATCCTCCCATGTGGAATCTTCAGCGGATAAGTTCTTCCACTTGATAAGATACTCTGAAATTGATCGATTTCGTAGCTGTCGAGTTCTTGTTTCTATGACTGCTTCCGGTTCCAATATAATTTTTCCTTCCTCATCAAGTTCTGGCAATATTGTTTGAATTGGGAGCTTGTCACCTATAACCTTCTTTAAACATGAAACATGGAAAACTGGGTGCAATCGAGAAGCTGCAGGAAGCTCCAATTTGTATGCCATAGTACCAATCTTTTGCAACACCTTGTACGGACCATAATACTTTGGTGATAATTTATTATCCTTCTTAGCTTGCTTTAGGGACATTTGCTTATATGGTTGTAGCCGTAGGAATACCCAATCACCTACATCAAAACTTCTTTCACTGCGATGTTGATCTGCCTGTTGTTTCATTCTATTTTGTGCCAACACGAGGTTATCCTTTAAGAGTTGGAGGACTTGTTGTTGATGTTCGATGTGATGTTCCACTGCCTGAACCTTAGAATTTTCTCTTAAATATGATGTGATGGATGGTGGTTGATACCCATAAAGTGCCATAAATGGGGTCATTTTTGTTGCTGTATGGAAGGAAGTGTTATACCACCATTCAGCCAGAGGCAACCATTTGACCCATTGTGTCTGTTTATCAGATACAAAGCAACGAAGATATCCTTCCAAACATTTGTTTACTATCTCAGTTTTCCCATCAGATTGAGGATGATAAGATGAGCTATGAGCTAACTGAGTACCAAGACAAGAAAATAATTCTGTCCAAAAATTTCCAGTGAAAATGGGATCTCTGTCACTTACAATAATCTTTGGGTTTCCATGTAGCTTTTGAATTGTTTCCATAAATGCAGTAGAAACTGTACTGGCTTTAAATGGATGTGATAATGCACAAAAGTGTGCATACTTGGTAAGTCTGTCAACTACCACCATGATGACACTCTTTCCCTCAGACTTGGGTAAACCTGTGATAAAATCCATTGAAACCTCCTCCCAACGTTGGCTTGGAATGGATAAAGGTTGTAATAGACCCGGTGTCTTAATTGTTTCAACTTTATTTTGCTGGCAAACCAAACATTCCGCCACAAACTTTTGAATATCTGATTTAAGGCCATCCCAAAAAAATTCCTTCTTAACCCTGTGGTAAGTTTTTAAAAATCCTGAGTGCCCTCCTAAGGGAGAAGTGTGCAATTCCATAAGAATCTTTTGTTTTAGCTGGGAATTCTTACAGAGGTATAAGCGATCTTTGTACCATAACGAATCATTTTGCCAGCTAAATGTATCAGAAGTACTGGAATCTTGTTGTAGCTTTCGAATAAGTGCCCACACTTCTTCGTCATTCTTCCATTCCTCCCTTGCTTCGTTTATCCAATCTGGTTGGATAATAGAAATGGCACACAACAATGCTTCCACATCCTCATCCTTTCTTGAGAGTGCATCTGCCACCACATTTTGCTTCCCTTTTTTGTAGATGATTTCAAAGTCATAACCCAACATCTTTGTGACCCACTTTTGTTGCTCTTCAGAGGATAATCTTTGTTCTAAAAAGTATTTAAGGCTATCATGATCCGTTTTTACCTTGAAGTGTCTTCCCATTAGGTAGGGTCGCCATTTCTTAAGTGCATGGAGTATTGCCAACATTTCCTTCTCATAAATAGCTTTGCTTAAAAACTTTCCCTTGATTGGACGACTTTCAAAAGCAATGGGTCTTTCATCTTGCATTAGAACAACACCAATTCCATTTCCTGAAGCATCACATTCCACAATAAAGGTTTTTGTGAAGTCCGGTGTAGCTAAGACCGGTGCTTGGCACATTGCCTCTTTAAGATGTTCAAAGGCCTTTGTTGCTTCCGGAGTCCATGAAAATGAATCTTTCTTCAATAATGTTGTTAGAGGTGCTGCTATTCTCCCATAATTCTTAACAAACTTGCGATAATACCCTGTCAACCCAAGAAATCCTCGCAGATGCTTTATGGATGTGGGGATTTTCCATTCCTTAATGGCTTTAATTTTGCTAGGGTCTACCTTAACTCCTTCATGAGATACAATATGACCCAAATATTCCACCTCCTGGACTCCAAAGAAACATTTGGATCTTTTTGCATATAATTGTTTCTCCTCCAATAGTTGTAGCACCCTGTCAACATGTTCAACATGATCCTTCCAAGACTTGCTGTAGATTAGTATATCATCAAAAAATACTAACACAAATTTTCTAAGGAATGGTTTGAAAATTGAATTCATCAAACCTTGAAATGTTGAAGGTGCATTGGTAAGGCCAAAAGGCATGACCAAAAATTCATAATGACCCTCATGAGTTCTAAATGCCGTTTTTGGAATGTCTTCAATCTTCATTCTGATTTGATGATATCCCGAACGAAGATCCAACTTGGTGAAGTAAATTGATCCATGCAATTCATCCAGTAATTCATCAATAACAGGAATGGGGAACTTATCTTTAATAGTGAGCTTGTTGAGCTCCCTATAATCTGGACACATGCGCCATGATCCATCCTTCTTGTGCACCAATACTACTGGAGCTGAGAAAGAACTTTGACTCGGTTGAATTATACCAGCCTCTAGCATTTCTGCAACCATACGTTCAATTTCACTTTTTTGGACATAGGGATATCTGTACGGCCTGATGTTTGGAGGAACACTTCCTGGAATCAGATGAATAGCATGATCATGATCACGCATAGGTGGGAGACCCTTGGGAGTCTCAAATACCTTGGAATGATTGTCCAAGACTTTTTGGAGATCTGGAGAAATAGATGATTCCAATGTGGAAACATCTAGCGAACATAATTGTGCAATTACACCTCTTTGCTCCTTTTTTAGAAGCTTTGTCATACCATTAGAGCTGATTATCTTTCCTGGTTTCCCTGCAATACCCCTTAATTCAACTTCCTTTCCTTCCAAGAAAATTTGATGAAAAGTTCTTGAAAATTAAAAGCTATTGTACCCAAGGATTGTAGCCATTGGACTCCTAGTACAACATCAGCACCTCCCATTGGAATGGAAAGCATTGGGCTAGTCAATACATATTCTCCCATGGATAGCTTGATATTATGGCACTTTCCAGAGCAATTTATTGTTCCTCCATTTGCAATCATCACTTGACACTCTGGTGCTGGATATAGGAAGCAATTCAATTCTTTTGCTACCCTACAATGAATAAAATTGTGGGTGCTTCCTGAATCAATCAACACTATTACCTTTTTCTTCTTGATTTGTCCTTCTATCTTGATGGTTTGAGGAGTGGTAATTCCCGCCAATGCATTACAAGATATGGTCGGATTTATTTGTTCTTCATCTAGGCTTTGTTCCTGGAATATATCCTCTTCTTTTGACCTTTCTTGCTCCTTTTCTTCTTCCTCTTCACAATCTATGTAGAATAATTTCTTCTCAGCACACTTATGACCTTTTGTGTATTTGCTATCACAATTGTAACAAAGCCCTTTTGCTCTTTTTTCTTCCAATTGTTGTGGTGTCAACCTTGTAGGTTGTGGAAGACTATGGGCAACAACACTTCCATCTTTATAGTTGTGAATGGTATGCTTCCTAGTTGCCATAATTTTGCTTTCCATTTTTCTTGCTAACCTGAATGCCTTCTCTAATGAATCAGGTTCCCAAAGGCGCACATCATGTTGGATATTATCCTTTAAAGACCCTATGAACACATCAATCCTATGCTCCTCTGGAATATCTTTTACCCTTATGTTCAATTTTTGGAACTCCTCAATGTGCTCCATTATTGAACCCTTTTGTTTGAGACTTATCAATTGGCTAAAAAAAGTGTTGCTTTTTGTATCCTCATAATGTGCTATCAATTCTTCCGTAAAAATTGCCCAAGTGATAAATTGTTTACGAGAACAAAGCCATTGATACCATACAAACTGATTTGGTTCCAAATATAAAGTTGCCATACGTACCTTTTGTGTGTTTTGCACATTATTGAGATCGAAGAATTGCTCCATCTGTAATATCCATGTGGCGGGATCCTTGCCATCAAACTTCCTCATATCGATTTTTGGAACATGGTGAGTCTTCGATCCAACATTAGAGTCTATGGAATCATGATTAACATTTCTTTTTTTCTCATCATGAGTTTCCTTTACTACCTTTTCACCATTAGTGACCCTTTCTTGTAGCAAGTTCTTCCATTCTTCCATGTCTGTCTTCAAATTTACCATCGAATCCTCCATCTTAGCTTCCATGCCCTTTATCTTAGATTCCACTCCATTTATCTTAGATTCCACGCCACTTATCTTAGCTTCTGTTAGCTTTTGTGAGCGTGACATTTGTTGCACTTGTTCTTGTAATTTTGATATATCATGTAGCATTTCTTCCTCTTCTTCATGAGTCATGCTAGAGCTTTCAGGTTCCTTACTAGGTGTTTGCATTTTCTTTCCTCGGGGCATCAGTTACCGATAATAATGCTTTACTATGCCCTTTGAATTCCGTTAAACCAAGCTTACATAAAAATTTAAAAAAAAACTACACACCTTTTTTCACTTTGTAGAAGCCTGATATTGAATCTGATGTATCTCTGTAATTTCGGATCATCCAGTTCTAAAATTGCTACCTGTAGTAGCCTTCTGCGTCCTCTTTCCAATGCCACAAGTCTGAGCCAAATTGGATTCTCCAAGTAAGAGTTATGTGAAATCTCCCACAGTGACTTGCTTTTAGACTGGTTCAGTAGAGCGAACTTGTACGACGTGCCACGAGTCACTGTTTCAATATTTGAATCTGAAACACACACAAAAGAAACTAAAGTCCGTCCTATTTCTGTAACTTTTTACAAAATTTCAATCCGATCCTCAGAGAGAGAGTTATGACGATTTTCCCCAGGTCACCTGTTTTGAATGTAATTCAGGAGTCTGCAAAAAGGCCAACTTCCTCAGATCATATCTCCGAAAATGTCGTGCAAAAAGCTCTGAAATTCGGACCCAAGGTTCAGCGCCAATTCTTCTCAAATGGGTTTTTGTTGCGACTTCTGAAACGTCACAGAAAAAAAGTTATAGTGAAAATTCCACGATGACCTGTTTGGAGCAGCGAAACCCTAGAATCCAAAGCTCTGATACCAAATGTTATGAAACCAGCTCAAGAAAAGATAGAAAAGATAGATCAACGCCTTAGAATTCAGCCTCTTCGAGGGGGAAACCTCCTTTACATTACATAAATGAACAATTCTTGGATGATACAAATGACAAAACCTCCTTTCTATATATAGGAGTCTAAGGAGTCACAATATAATCCAGCCGACCTAACAATAATAATATAAAGCCACACAAATAACAATAGAGGGATTCTATGGGGCACAGAAATAACAATATGGGGGGTAATAGGGGCACAACAATATAAATAAGGGGTATAACTACAATAGTAATGTGGTAATCACTAGTATTATAGGGACCCAATATTAACAGAGTCTAGTATGGTGTGAGGGCCTTGCCTACAATGCAAGCTTTCTAACACTCTTTACAACAACATTTCTTCACAAAAGGCATTTGACATTCATTCATAATTTTTGCTTTGTATATGAGAAAGAAACTAAATGTTACTTCTCCCTTATCCAAGATAATGCTCTTGATTACAAATTGAACAATGTATCATGACATTGCCTTTCTCTCTTTGTGCGAACTTGCTCAATTAGCATCTAGATAGCTTGTGAGACAAAACTCAATGTATGTATTGTATTTTGTATTGTGTCAATTATTCAATTTTTATGTCCTAATATTGTGTTAATGGCCTTCCAATCCATGCTCAGTCTTGAATTAAAATTTTGACATGGAAAATCCCAATTTTACAATTTTGGCAATTAGAGGCACAATGTTGGGACAATGTGTATCCATCTTGGTGGACAATGGGACAAACAAAATTTTTATTGATGCATAGCTGGTGGAGTGTAGAGGCATTCATAGACTGATATATATCCTAAAAAACATGTGCGAGAGAGGATTCCCATGCTTCACCTCAGTTGTCTTCTTGATTGTTTGTTCTATATGTTGAGGATATGGTTGATGGGACAAATGTTGAGGATATGGTTGATGGTTTGATATTGAAGTCAAAATCCTTCCTTGACCCTTTAGCCAAAGAGGTGTCTCCTAAAGTATCTCCAATAGTATCCTACGAAGAGTCATAACATTTAACCTGGAATTATGGACTACCATGATCATCTAATCAGTAATTGAAATAGCACTAAACCACAATTTAGGGATTGGGTGAACCATATCGTGGGACTATGCTAGTGGGAGCCCTAAATAAATGAATTGAAAACCCCTTGATTTTCTACCTTGATGTCATTCATCTCCCAAATTTCTTGTTGGATACAGAAGTCCTAGAAAACATGACAAGGAAGATGAGAGGGAGTTGAAAAGGACATTAGGTTGTCCTAGAACATCATAAATTGCATCCACATGGATGAACATGGAATGGGAATTAAGGTCATAAAGTATACTAGAGTGTTATACAAATAGAGTGCATCAAAATATTTTTGAAGTGTCCCAAAGGGCAATATACAATTCTTATCTCCTCTAACATACAATATAAATTTATTATGGTGATAGTAACCACCAGATTCTTAGAACTAGTGGTATAGTGTTCAGTCATGAATGAATATGTGGAAAGGAAATCTAAAGCTTTCGACTCATTGGCATAAAATAGTTCATGGGGCTTAATCAAAATTTCAAGGGACATGTAAAGGATCTCTGCTAAAATGGGGTTAGTAGCCAAAGGATACCTTTCAAATAATTGAAGGAGAGTAGGGAATATTTAGAGGAGGCCAACTCAAGAAACCATAAGCAAGAAAAGGAGGAATGTATCTAACAAATATGGTTAGAGTAGGCATCAAAATCCCCATCCTTGAATGAAATGGTTTTTTACACAGGGCTCATGAGAGAATATGGGATGGAGGTTATGTCTAAGTTCAGGGAGGCATTTAGCTTTTTTGACAAGGATGGAGGTGGATGTATCACAAAAAAGGAGCTTGGGACAGTAATGCATTCTTTGGGTCGAACCCCCAATATATATTTGATGTGGTCCAAATGTTTTATATTCAATAATCTAGTGCCTAATACAATAAACCACAAAAGAGTAGTTCTAATCTGCCTATAAATGGAACATATTAAATACACCATTCCAAATTGATTTTACTCTGGAGAATCAAAGAAATAGATGATTCTAGTCATCCATCGCCTCCATACAAAGTAAACAACAACCAGAACCACTCTATCCTTTACGACACAGATAGTCCCATGCCAAGATGAAGCCGGAAAGATACATTTACTGATATTCTTAGGTAGAGCAAAAATATGAAGCCAATATACAGAGATGTTTTGAGGGACTGCTCGAACTAGAGTCAACTTGCCTCCTAGGGAAAGCCTCTTATGTGCCCATGATAAAATATACAGTGGATTTTCTCTATAATTCAGCTCCAATCCTTAATTCCATGACAATTAGGTTGGAGCATAAATCTAAGATATTTAAAATCTGCATCCAATGCAGTGGAGATAACACCAAAAATATGATAAATCTCCAGTACCAATGCATCATTTGGGTAAAAATAAATCGTATGAGATTTAATATTATTCATAAGGAGTCCAAAGACTGATCAAAAGAGGTCAATCTACCAAATAGTAACACATCATTGACAAAAATCAAAGGAGTAACTATGACTTGTCTATCTACACACATGCAGCCAAAATTACATTTAATCCATCTACCTCCACCCCTGCAACCAAAATTACCGCCCTTGTGAATTTTATGACTAATTCTTCGAAAATCCAATCTTTTATTCTCAACGTCTTCCTCTCACAAAAGTTTTCATAGATATTTTGAAGTAGGCATATTATCTACTAATGAATATTATGTAATTTTCCTCCACCATCCTTGTAGAAATTATGGTGTAGAGTTGCAACTACTCATGAAGTTTTAATCAAAATCATAAGACACAAGCCTACTCTGTTACTCTCCAGAAGTTAAATCACAATTTGGAACCAAAATTTGATACATGCAATAAGAAATAACACACATGCACACAAAAAGTTTCCTAAGGAAAACAATATGTTAAAACCCCCAATGTTTGTTTGCACTTATATGATCAATAGAAATGTATTGCAATTTATTTTCTCAACTGAGCACAACCTACAAGTGAATAAGCTATCTCTCTGCTCACTGAGAAGCTCTAAGCTAGACTTAGTAAATTTCTACCTCTGCTTGACCCCATATTTCCTTGCACAATTCCTTGAGAAATTAGGCCCCTATTATTTAGGAATTTTTACAAAATGGATTGTGAAATTCCCAAGGTTGATCATCTGACTGTATGCAACACCTATACACTCAAGTCTAGTCTAAAATTGATGTTACACAACCTTAGAATCTCCACCACAGCTGTGGAACTCAAATTCTCCATGAATTAGCTATTTTGGGTTTATTTATTAGTTAACTAGATGATCACTGAGTTGGAACTAGTTTAACTGAAAATAACTTGAGATAACTAACTTTGATTGCTAAAAATTAACAATCATACATGCTTAACTGAACTATAACTCCAACTCGAATTTACTATGTAAACTAGGTGACACAAGCCATGTCACACAAGTTAACTTCATCCAAGCTGTCTGTTGATGTGGTAATTCAATTTTTCTCAATTTAATCAAGGAAAAATCAAATTGAGAATTTCTTGCTACATTTTTTAAGACTCCCTCCCTATAAGAAAGGGATTATCAACAACCCCTATCCTGCACCTAAGGAATTTGAACTTCCCTCTTGACAAAGATTTTTTCAAAATGTCATCTTACTCCTCTATCAGAATTTAGTGTAGCAACATCATCTGCCTCTAGACACAGTCTCGTAAATGGTGATATTGGATATCTATATGCCTCGATTGATCATGAAATATAAGATTCTCAGAGAGATTGATGTAACTCTGATTATCACAATTGGATCCATCATCTGACCAAATAGTCCAACAAGTATCTTTCTCATCCATATCACCTCACATGTTTCCTGACTTGTAGCCATGTATTATGCTTCTGTCTAGCTAAGCACCACAAATCTTTGCTTCCTGTCATACCAAGAAACAACTACAAACCCAACACTAAAAATTACACTTGATGTACTCTTTCATTCTAATGGACTTTGTGCCCAACCTACATCTGTGAAGCCGCACAACTTCACTCCCTCTGCTCGTCTATACCATAGCCCAAACTGGGTAGTGCCTGTGAGGTACCGTAAAACATGCTTAGTTTCCTTCCAAAATAGTTTGGTTGACCTAGCCATGGCGTGTCTTAGCTCATTGACTGCACATCACATATCTGGTCATGTGTTCACAAGATGCATGAGTGGACCCACTAGTTGTCGATAAATGGTAGCATCCACTTCACCTGAAGTGGCATCCTCCTTCCTCTAGTTGTTTGTTAGAGGTGTTTCCATGGGTTTACAACTCTCCATGTAGAATCTCTGTAGTATCTCATTTTCATACTTGCCTTGTGAGACAAATATTTACCCATCACCTTGTCATACTTGCAACCCTAGAAAGTAGTGCATGAGACCCATTTCATTCATTTAAAATTCCCTTGCAAGGTCCTCCTTGCAAGATATGATCAACGTCTCATCAATAGTTAAAATAAAATTATCAACATATAAGACAATAATACCAAATTTACCTTCTATCCATACATGATGAGGTTTACATCTGGTTCACTTATATTGAAGCCCAAACCAGTGAGATAACTATTGATCTTGGTGTACCAAGCATGAGGTGCTTGCTTGAGATCATACAGTGCTCACTTGAGTTTGCACACATGAGACTCTTGATCAAATGTCTCAAAACTTTTTTGTTACTTTATGTACACCTCCTCCTTAATAACCCCATTCAAAAATGTTGTTTTTACACCCACCTGGTGGATATTCCACCCCATCTGTGTAGCGAGATGAAGAATTGATCTAATGGATGAGTACCTTACTACAAGATAAAATGTCTCTTCATAGTCAATTCCCTCAACTTGAGAGTACCCCTTGGCCACAAATCTAGCCTTATACTTCCCTATTCTTGCGTTTGTTGCCTGCTTCACCTTGAAGATCCATCTCAAACCCACTATTGATTTATATGTTGTTCTTGGGATCTTTTCCCAAACACGGTTCTTTGCAATGGATTCATATTCCTCCACCATTGCAGCAACCCATACAGGTTTCTCTATTTCTTCATCAAAATAGGATGGTTCAATCTCTATAAGCTCAGTCATAAGAGCCATGTTGCCAGTGTACCTCTTAGGTCACCTCCTTTGCTTACACAAATTTGAAGGATGTCCCACATTCTCCCTCGCATCTTGCACAAGTCTATCAACTTCCTTAGTTCCTTTTCTGCCTTCTCTTGAGGTTTTTCTTTAGTGAATGTCTCCCCTCTCTGCTCCACAATTTGTGTTTGCTCTACAACTTCTTGAGGTTCCTCTTTTTGAGCTAAAATCTCATCTTTTGGTGGCATCTAAAGCTCCCTCTCAAGAGAGCACCACATAGATTTATCCTCATCAAAATTTACATCCCTTCAAATAACTACCATTATGAGTGATGGCAAGTACACATGTTAGTTGTGGGGAGTTTTTGTGTAACCCACAAATACCCCAAATTTTGCTGTCGACTAAAGCTTCTTCCTTGATTATTTGCAGACATGGTAGTAAACAGAGGCTCCAAAAATCTTGAAGTGCGACACATCTAGCTTTCTTCCTGCGAAAGCCTCCTCCGGTGTAATATCATGCCAAGAATCTGATGAGAACTTCAGTTCTGCAAACATACAATTGTATTATGCAAAGGTAGGCCTTGGTCATGCAACATCACCCTTGTTTCTCCCAAAATGCCATGGGTATTTCTCTAAACCACCCAAGTCTGATGTGGGTTGTGGGGTGTTGTCAACTCTCGTCAAACACCTTATTTCGCACATAAATTTTTAAATTCATTCAACACTTGCTCACCTCCATTATTGCTCCAGAGAGCCTTCACCTTCTTGTTGATTTCTTTCTCAAATAGTGCCTTGAATTATATGAACTTGGAGAATGTACCATCTTTCTTCTGCATGAAGAGATCCAACACTTATGTGAGAAGTCATCAATAAAAAGGACAAAATATTTGTGTCGGGTAGTGGAGGCTATAAAGAAAGGTCCACGGACATCAAAGTGGATCCTTTCTTGGACTACACGCGCCTTGTTGTCCCGATCATGAAATTCAGATTTTATGTACTTCTCCAAGGTACATCCTTTGCATAAATCCTTCTACTCAAGTGCTCCTTTAGGGAGGCTAGTGGATATTTGTTGTATACTATTCAAGGTGCCATGATGCAAATGGCTGAGGCTTATGTGCTAAAGTTCACCTACATCATTGCCCTGCACTTTCTCTTCCTTAGTTTTTAATGCAACACAATATTCCACATCTAACTTATATAGATTCTTCACACAAACATCGATCTTCTTCACCTGTCTCGTGGCTATGTGTCTCAGGAATGTTTTTCCTTTGTTGAAGATCACGTCATAACCACGGTCTTCCAAAACTACAACAGAGATGAGATTTTTCTTTAGGCCTACAACAAACATGACATCCTTGAGCCTGAGAGGGGAGCCTGACTCCCTCTGAAAGTTGATTGTACCAATACTAGTCATGTTGTACCTTCCGTCGTCCCCTAGCTTGATGTACATATGGAGATCTTTCTCCTCCAAGTCATTGAAAAGTCTCTACACCCTGTCATGTGGAACAATGCACCTGAGTCCTCGTACCACACACTCCCCATCACTATGTTGGACATGCATGCGATAAGGTTAAAGTCATGGTCGAACTATGAATCCAATGCTTCACCCACTGCTTCTCCTAAGGTCTTCTCACTTGCCTCCTTTTGTGGGCACTTCGTGGCATAGTGCTCGTATTCGTGGCAATGGAAGGATTTAATTTTTGACAAATCTTTCTTCTTTCTCCCTTTGTTGGATTCTGGTTTGGTTTGAGATTTCTTCGCCTTCTCCCTTCTTTCCCTTTCCAACCAATGCAATTTTTTCTTCATCATTGCCCTTGGATGAGGTCCCATCTCTAGTATTCTACCTTATTTCCTCTTGTACCAAATCGTACCATAAGTGTTCCCAATTCGGTAGTTTCTTCCTCCCATTCACTTAATCTTGACAGATATGCCAACTCTTGGGAAGGCCCATAATGGATATTCTTACCAAGCCATCCTTTGAAAGAGTAACACCAACTCCTGCAAGCTCATCATGAACTTGTGTGAACGTCCTCAGATATTGTAGCGTAAAGTCATTCTTCTACATCTTGATATTTCAAAGTTTATCCTTAAGCACCAACTTTTTGTGGTCACTACTATTCTAGAACAGATTTATGAGTGCCTACCACATTCCATAAGGATTTTCTTTCCCATAGAGATTGCTGACAATGTGGTCTCGTACTCCCTCCAATATTATTATCCACACCTTGGCTACAACTTTCTTTGACTGAGTAAGGTTTTGGGCATCAGATTCTGTTGGTTTTGTAACATTTCTCTTGATGTATTCTAGAAATCCATTGGCATCGAATACCTCCTCCATGCGATCCTTGCAGTCAATGAAATTAGAGTTTCCTTCCAAGGAATACTCTAGCCTCAACCCGTTGAAGGTCATATTTTTAGTTCCTAAGAGATCTTGCTACACTGAACTCCAAATTTGAACCTCCTGAGAAACAAATTCAAAATTCATGCTCTAATGTGAATCTTGCTATGATACGATGTAGAAATTATGGTGTAGATTTGCAACTCATCATGAAGTTTTTTCAAAATCATAAGACACAGACCTACTCTACTACTCTACAAAAGTTAATTCACAATTTAGAACAAAAAAATTCAGACATGCAATAAGAAATAAAATACATGCACACAATATTTTTCATGGGGAAAGAAATCTTCTAATAACTCGAATGCCTTCTTGCATCAATCTTATGAATATATATGTATTACAATTTATTTACTCAACTGTGCACAACCCGTAAGTGAATAACCTATCGCTCTGCTCATTAAGAAGCTCAAACCCAAACTTTGTCAATTTCTACCTCTGCTTGAGCCCCTATTTCCTCGTGCAATTTATTGAGAAATTAGGCCCCTATTATTTAGGTTTTTTCCAAAATGGATTGCATAATTCCTAAGGTTGATCATGTGACTGCATGCAACACATGTACGCTCAAGACTAGTCTACAACTAATATTAAACTACATTGAAATCTCCACCATAGCTTGGGAACTCGAATTGTTTGCATGCACTAGGAATTTTGGGATGATTGATCACCTAACTAGATGATCATTGCATTTGACTAAAGTCTCACTACACAACTAGCCTTTCGCTAGTTCCTCCAATAGTTAGACCTAGTTTAACTGAAAACAACTTGAGATAACTGACTTTGACTGCTACAGATTAGAAATCACACATGCTTAAATGAACTCTAACTCCTCCAAATCGAATTGATTGAGTAAAATGGGTGACACAAACCATGTCATACAATCTAATTACATCCAAGATGTGTGCTGATGTGGAAATTCAAATTTTCTCAATTTAATCAAGGAAAAATCAAATTGAGAATTTCTTGCCACATTTTTCAACAATCCTTCAAACGAATCTAATCCATGTTGCCAATCTAGCACAACAATTTGCTAATAACAACAACCAATGTATATAAGTAGCGTTCAAAATAAATAAAAAGAGGGTAAAAAATATATATTAAAACACAATCAATGGAGACTCCGAAAAGTACTCCAACTATGTTACCACCCATTAACATTCTTCAAAAGTGCCTCCATCGCTCCTCTCATGATGCACACCTCTATTTTCAGCCTCCATCACCCTAAATCCCATTAGTTGTTGTCAACCCCGATCACTCTACTTCCCGAAGAAACCATCAATAGCATAAAGACGAACCTCTAATCCTTTACCTTTTTTACTAGTGCATCATATTGAAAATTTTAAGACAAAAGATTTATTTTGTCTTAAAAAATTATCTTAAAATTCCCCTCCATGTAGTAGTCTAGAATGCAACGACATACTTTAGGAAATTGGTTCACTAAATTGTTGCCTAAGGTAAAAGAAGGTTTTAATATGTAAAAACCTGTCCTACATGGTGCATTTTGATCAACCTAGTAATACATAACAATGTAAACTTTGAAATGGGAACTATAAACTCAAAACGAGAACTCTGACGAAAAAACCCCGAAAAAACATGAAAGACAGTGCTAAAAACGAAAAGTGTGTATACTAGAATAATGGTTTTTATTTTTAGGGTCAAGTTTGTACATGTTTTAAAAATTGCAGTGAGAACGAATTTTTTGTGCAAAAGTTATGCAAAAAACAACCTAAAAATGAGAAGTGCTAATAATGGAACGATGGATTTTTTTTTAGGGTCAATTTCCAACACTTAAAAAAAATTCCAGTAAAACCGAATTTTTATGTGCAAAAATTGTGCAGAAAATACACTCAAAACGAAAAGTGTTGATGCTGGAATAACACTTTTTTTTTTGGGGGGGGGGCAATAAATTTTCAACATTTTGAAATAATGGTGTAAAAGATCTTGTTATGACTCCGAAAAACATTAAAATTTAAAAAATAATGAAAACATAAAATTAAAAATTAAAAAAAAAATGAAAAAAAACACAAAAAGAAGTTAAAAAAATTACCAAAACGTAAATAAAAATAGGAAATTTTAAAAAAGCATCAAGAAAAACTAAAAAAATTAAATTAAATTAAGAACAAACTAGATTAAAAAAAATAGAAAAAAAACAAAAAACTACAAAAATTAAGATTAAAAACATTTTCAAAAAACCCTAAAAAACAAAGATATGTTGAAATTAAAAATAAAATAAAAAGCCGAAAAACAATTAAAAAGTAAGAAAAAACATATTTTCAAATTAAAAAATAAAATCAAAAAGCATTTAAAATTAAAATAAAAAATAATAATATATATATATATATATATATATATATATATATATATATATATATATATATTTATTGATTTAAAATAAAATTAAAAAACATTTCAAATTTTATATTAGAAAATTTAAAATTTGGATTTAAAAAAAAATGAAAACAAAAAAACATTAAAATTAAAAAAAGCTAAAGATATTTTTGATATTTTTTTAAATAACATTTAATATATATATATATATATATATATATATATAACAAAATTTATTTTTTATTTAAAAAAACAATTTTATCGGCCACCACTCCCACGAGTAGCAGGGCGGTGGCTATTTGATTCTGAGAATCAAATAACCACTTCCTGGCCACCCCCACAGGCGGTTGGGCGGCTCAGCCACCTATGGGTATGGCTGGGTGGTGGTTATCTGATTCTCAGAATTGCATAGCCACCGCTCGGCCGCCCATGCTGGGAAGTGGTTACTCGATTCTCGGAATCAAATAGCCACCGCCCATCCGCTCGTGGGGGTGGTGGCCGATAAAATTGTTTTTTTCAAATAAAAAATAAATTTTGTTTTTTTTAAAATACAATAAACATATTTAACAAAAAAAAAATTTATTTAAAAAAAACAATTTTATCGCCCACCCCCCCACGAACGGCTGGGTAGTGGCTATTTGATTCTGAGAATCGAATAGCCACATCCCGGCAACCCCCATGGGCGGTTGGGCAGTGGCTATCTGATTCTCGAAATCAGATAGACACCACTCAGCCACATGTCGGGGTGGCTAGGTGGTGGTTATCTCATTCTCAGAATCGGATAGCCACCGCTCGGCTGCCCATGGGGGCAGCCGAGCGGTGGCTATCCGATTCTGAGAATCAGATAACCACCACCCGACCACCCCCACATGCGGCTGAGTGCCGAGAATCGGATAGCCACCGCCCAACTGCCCATGGGGGTGGTCGGGAAGTGGTTATTCAATCCTCGGAACCAAATAGCCACTGCCCCATTGCTCGTGGGGGCAGTGGTCGATAAAACTGATTTTTTAAATAAAAAATAAATTTTGTTAAATATGTTTATTGTATTTAAAAAAAACAAAATTTATTTTTTATTTAAAAAAAGAATTTTATCGGCCACCGCCCTGATGAGCGGCCAAACTATGGCTATTTGATTTCAAGAATCGAATAGCCACTTCCCAACGACCCCCATGGGCGGTTGGGTGGTGGCTATCCGATTCTCGGAATCGGATAGCCACCACTCAGCTGCATGTCGGGGTGGCCGAGTGGTGGTTATCTGATTCTCAAAATCGGATAGCCACTGCTCGACTGTCCCGCTCGACTGCCCCCACGGGTAGCCGAGCGGTGGCTATCCGATTTTGAGAATTAGATAACCATCACCCGGCCACCCCCACATGCGGCTGAGTGGTGGTTATCTGATTCCGAGAATCGGATAGCCACCACCCAACCGCCCATGGGGCTGGCTGGGAAGTGGCTATTCGATTCTCAGAATCAAATAGCCATCCCCCCACCGCTCGTGGGGGCGGTGGTTGATAAAACTGTTTTTTTTAAATCAAAAATAAATTTTGTTAAATATGTTTATTGTATTTAAAAAAAAAACAAAATTTATTTTTTATTAGAAAAAATAATTTTATTGGCCACCGCCCCCATGAGCGGTCGGGCGATGGCTATTTGATTCCGAGAATCCAATAGCCACTTCCCAGCGACCCCATCGACGGTTGGGCTGTGGCTATCCGATTCCGAGAATCGGATAGCCACCAGTTATTCGCCTGTGCGGGTGGTTGGGTGGTGGTTATCTGATTCTCAGAATTGGATAGCCACCGCTCGGCGGGGGTGGCTATCCGATTTTGAGAATCAAATAACCACCACCTAGCCACCCCCAAAAGCAGCTGAGTGGTGGCTATCCGATTCCAAGAATCATATAGCCATCGCCCAACCGTCCGTGGGGGTAGCTGGGAAGTGGCTATTCGATTCTCGGAATCAAATAGCCATCATCCGGCCGCTCGTTGAGGCGGTGGCTGATAAATTTTTTTTTTAATAAAAAATAAATTTTGTTAAATATGTTTATTATATTTAAAAATATATATATATATATATATATATATATATATATATATATATTTAAAAAAACAATTTTATCGGCCACCATCCCACGAGTGGCCTGGCGGTGACTATTTGATTTTGAGAATCGAATAGCCACAACTCGGCCACCCCCAAGGATGGTTGGGTAGTGGTTATCTAATTCTCGGAATCAAACAGCTACCACTCAGCTGCTTGTGGCGGTGCCTGGGTGGTGGTTATCTGATTCTCAGAATCGGATATCCACTTCAAGGGCGGTCAGGGGGTGGCTATCCAATTTCGAGAATCGGATAGTCACCGCCTGACTGCCAGTGGGAGTGGTTATCCCATTCTCGAAATCGAATAGCCATCGCCTGACTGCCCATAGGGGTGGTTATCTGATTCTCGGAATTGAATAGCCATCGCCCAGATGCCCGTGGGGGTGGCTATCCAATTCTCAGAATCGAATAGCCATCACCCAGTTGACCATGGGGGTGGCTATCCGATTACGAGAATCAGATGCTATCCGATTACGAGAATCAGATAGCCACCCCCATGGGTAGTCGGGTCGTGGTTATCCGATTCTTGGAATTAGATAACCACTGCCCAACTGACAGTAGGGGTGGCTATCCAATTCTCGGAAACAGATAGCCACTGTCGGTCGCCTGTGGGCGCGTGGCCCTGGGTGGCGGAGCTGCGTGTAGATATATTTTTTAAAGTTTTAATCATAAATATATGTTTTTTCAAGTTTTAAATGTTTTTTATCTTTTAAGATTTGAAAATATATGTTTTTTTTTTTTTTTGAATATTTTTTTTAAAAATCATATATATATTAAATTTAAAATGTGTGTGTGTATATATATATATATTAAATTTTAATTGTTTTTTGGTTTGTTTGTTTGTTTTTTTTTTTTTTTTTTTTAATCTAGTTTGTTTTTTATTTTTAATGTTTTTTTGTAGTTTTTTGTTAATGCTTTTTAAAATTTTTCTATTTTTAGTTACCTAATTTTATAGTTTTTTTATTTTTTATTTTTTCTTGCCAACTTTTTTTATGGTTTACACACACACACACACACACACATATATATATATATATATAATATTTTTTTTGTCTTTTTTTTTAATATATTTTTATATTTGTTTTTTTTTTTAATAAAAAATTTGACATAAAAAATTTAAAGTGTTAAAATTTGTTAAATTTAGAAAATAATTATTTACATTTCATACATTAGAAAATTTAAACTCAAAAAATAGGTCTTTTAAAAAAAGTGCCTGATGTAGAATCACCACTTTTTTGAATCAGCATGCATATTACTAACATTCTAAAACATAATGTACATAAAAAAATTTACAGTGCCAAAAACCATGCTCTAAAAAAATATGTGTGTTCTGCATCTCCCCTTTTCAAAATCGGGTCACTCTTTTGCTATCTCTACAAAACAGGTAACAGTATCAGTTCCCATTTCAAAGTTTACATTGTTACATGACTACATGATCATTTTTTGGTTGATAACATATTGTTGCCCAACATAAGAGTTTGAGGAGCACATCGTATGACCGAAATATGTTGTAGCTTCACTTTCGCTCAAGTAATAGGGAGAGAGAGAGATCACTCAAGTAATAGGAAGGAGTGAAGTTGGAGGGGGTGAAACCTACCTGTGAGATAAAACTTTCCTTTATTGATGAGTGCAAGATCTCAATAAGGCGGGGGAGATATACCCATACCTATGAGATAAACGAGTACAAATGATAATGGTGTGCCTAACAATCTAGGTCTAAGGTACATAGTACATGATACATGATATGCTAGCATCAATGGGGAGAAGAATGATACAATGAGATAACGATCCCCATATACATAATTTCCTCGAATACAGTGGCTAGGATTGATACAATTAAGTTTGTTGATTTGAGGACATGAGACATAATTCCCCTACGTTGGTGTGGTGAAAGGGGGAGGGGGGAGATCAAAACCAAAGAAGCCCTGATGAATAGGAGAGGTATTTAAATATCTCAATGGACCATTTGCGGGGGGGCGGGGGCGGGGGCGGGGGCGGGGGCAGAAATCACAACCAAAGAAGCCCTGATGAATAGGAGAGGTATTTAAATATCTCAATGGACCATTTTAAATAGAGGTTCATGTTGTGAGTTATGAAATCGGCAGAAACAAAGCCATTCAAATAAAAATAAATTCTTCTAAGGCTAGATCATAATTTTCTGACATCTAGGTATGTGAGGGGCTACTTGAAGGGACATCCCCTCATGAGGTCTAGAACATCTCACACACATCTCATAAAATCTAGGAAAATCTGCTAGATCACTAAACTACCAAGTGTATGTTTCTTGATTGTGCGATAATGAGTTGATTTTGAGCATGCGAGAAAAAAACTAGTAAAAGGGAAATAATTATTCACTTTGCTTGATTAGAGGCACCAAGAAACGATGAAAGATAAAACCAAGGTACACCATCCTCTAGACTAATCTCCTGAAATAAATGTGTTGATGTTAACAAAAGCAGGCGCATCAGAGTTTAGGCAATTATGAATCCTCAACAAAGGCACAAGGATCATAGTATTATGGCTAATAACGACTAACACTAGGGATGATAATTGGAAGATATGGGGACTCATGGAGTTATGATTTACCTTGTCAGAGCATAACATGCAAGGTTGACCTCTTAGTGACTGACATAATTCCATACGAGATGGTCAATTACTCAGATGGAGGATTTTCAAAGGCACATGAGGATAGATGGAGGTCAAATATAAGAAAAATGGGATGAATGTGACACATAGATGGATAATATATTGTAACAGGACTAAATGGGACTTTGAGCAGACTCCATAGATGTAGGGGTGACTCATCTCTAATGCTTTGAAGAAAGGTGACTATATGATGCTTCCACATGGGAAAGGCTCACAACATGCCATAATATAATTAGTAAATAGTGATTACTTGTGACAGCGACTCAAAATTATAAAATTTCAAAGGAAAAATGGTACGAGAGTACATGTGACTCATATTAAGAGATTTGATTTAATGGGCCAAAGTGAGACCTCATGGAAAAAATGGCTTTGTGGCGAAGTCTCAAATTACGAGAAACATGGAGACCCATTGTAGAGATCAGTGAGAGAATTCCAACAATGCTGATAGTTTGTCAAACCGTGCTACCATTTACTTGTAATGGCCAAAAAAAACTAGACTTTTTCCTATAAAAGGGCTTCTTGCCCCCAATTCCAATTCATTTTTACATTTATTTGTTGGAGAATTTAGAGAAGAGTAAGAGGTACTAAATCTTGGTGAGCTCGTGGCAGAGTCGTTAGATTTCGAATCTAGTAGGTGGCCGTACTTGTCTAGAAATGGCCTTAATGCCTCTTGGAAGGATGGTTTCTCTTGAAGAATCAAGGAAAGAAGGTTGTCCATTTCATTTTTGAAAAAGAGACATTATGTATGGAAAAGATACAAGTGAAAAGATGTTTATTTTTAGAATAGACAATATCTCCTATCTCTCTCTCATCCCAATCCCAAAATTAATAAGGAATATCGTTTAAATTTAATGCCCCGAGCTACATTTTTAAGACATAATTAGGATTCTTAAGAAAATTACCCAAAAGGTAACACAATTCTTGTTATTGTTAGACCTATGCATTTGGGATTTCTCTAACATCCACTTTAACAAGCATCTTTCCATGTGCTCAATATTCTCAATAAAAAAGACATACTTTGTGGTGTTGATGAGTAATTTCTATTAAGTTTCTGCTTTTATGGATCTTTGGGAATTCCTAAACATAAACTTCTTCGACTAAATAAAAAGCGATCGATTTGTAATATTCTTTTTTTTGTGGATATGGTTAAAGTGGACAGAATCTACCCATGGTCTTTACCGTGGTAATTGCCCATGGCACTGACCCATGGTATTTGCCTTCGTTTTTCGAGTGAAAACAGTAAAATAAAGTCTCTAGAGATTCAATGAAGCATATAAAAGGGGATAGGAGCTTAACAATGTAATCATCGAGAGTTATTTATCTATTTTTCTTTTGTTGAGAGCTTGTCAAGGCAAGTTCTAGTTGATCCCAAGGACGAAAACCCCATGGGAGTAATTTCTTTGGTGGATCCATCGAGGATTTAAGATTGTGCTTCATCATCTTTAATTTCTCCGTTGGTGGGAAGCCATACATGCCAAGGCACGAGCTTTAGTAGTGCTTCTATGGGCATGCCATTTTGTTTATATTTATTTACATAAATAAGATGCTGCATTCTCAGATGTTTATTGTGTTTGGTGTTTTTACTGCAAGAATTTTATTATAACACCTACAATGTACCAGAACTGATTAAAATTTTGATGATTGGGAAATTATAGTGGTACCAGAGCTGCGCATCCCACCAGCCTGAGGGTTTTATTGGAAAATTCTAAATTATTTGTTGGGTTATGGAATTTATGAAAACCCTAGCCAACATTTCCATCTTCGACAGAATTTTGTTTCATCCTAGTTGGTTCTATTTTTGCGGTTGATTGGAAGGATAATTTTTTGCATTAGTTTGAGAGTTATTATTTTATTGCAAACAAAAGAGAAAACATTACTTTGCCAAATTTTTAGATTGGACTTGGGTCTGCTTTACCATATTTATCCATTCAAGTTTACGGGGTCGAGATTGAACCCCTATCAGATTTGAGGGTCTCTTTTCAATTGTATTGCAAGGCTATGAGATTTCTGGTGGGTGAAACACTAAGGGTTCAAAGGCTAAATTTTGAGCACAAGTATCATATCGGATTATATCCGTTTCATTTCAAGATCAATGGTATGAATATATTTTTGTAATCTATATCAAAAAAAGGTTGGATCATTTAAATCTAAGGAGAAAACCTTGCCTTTCGATGCCATTTTTAACTTGCTCATAGATCTAAAGTGTCTCCTTGAAATAATTGTGCATTGATTTCATTGGAGGTAAAAGAGGTCAAATTGCAAAGGTTGGAAGTTCGATTTTCTAAACTTGATCCCAAGGAAGAATATAAATTGTTTAATAAAGCTCATCCTAGGATTGAGGTTGAACCCATAGCCAAACTTGGAGATTCATCACTTGGAGGCCACATTTCTTTTCCAAAGACTGAGGGTTTCAAGGGTCCTTACTCCACGCATTTTCCAAAATTCTTTCTCTTGTAGTGTTTTCTTCTCAAAGATGTACGAAAAGAACCCACTTAAGGCTATGGATGATAAATAGTATCAATAATATAAATGGTTGCTAAAAATTGTACATCTGCAGCAAATGATAGAAACAAAACCTATTAAAGTCCTAATCTATGCCACAATCTTAGTTTAACAACAAAAAGAGATGGTAATAACTCAAATAATCCAATGGAAACTATATATACAAAGAATAGATTTTATTATAACACCTGCGAAGGGAGCAAATAAAATTTAGCTGTGCCCCTCTATGGGATGGGTTCTTGGCTATCATCAAATGTCTTCATCTTCTTGAGAGTCTCTCTCCTCTATAATGTGAAAACCCAACAAATAAAATGTTTGAGCCTAATGGGAACTCAAATGGTAGAGAAATGGAGTGCATCAATGAAAATAATTAGAGTTACAGTAGTAAGTGCAACAATGAAAATAGTCAAAAGTGAATAATGAATGGAAAACCCTTCTATTTATAACAAAATATTGAGTAATCCTCGAATAATGAGCAATAATAAAATATTATTAACCCCATTCTTGGAATAACCACTTGGAATATTTTATTGTATTTGGTTAGGAGGGAAAAAGTATTTAAACTTTTTATTTAGAAATGATAAATAAATAAATGATTTATTTATCATCTCAACAAATTGGTTAAGGAATAATAAAGAAATAATGATTTATTTAATTATTCCCAAGGCTTTTTTCAAATTTGAGAAAGAATAATAATTAATTATTCCTAGAGAAAAATAAGATAATTAATAATTTATATGTTGATTTTTCATAACTGGGTCAAATATGACACAGAATAATAATTGAACAATGGTTTAATTAATTATATCTAGAAGGAAATCAAATAAATAGTGATTTATTTAATTATTCTGCATGAGTTTAATTATAAATTACTTAACAAAGGTGGTTTATTAAGTAATTTTTCACAGTGAAAGAAATTTTACTATTGTAAAATTCGCTTTACATGGTGTAGTTCGATCCATCTAGTAAATTAGGCTAGATGATCAATATTTTGGTGATAACAGATTTCCCCCCAACGTACGAGTGTTAGGAGGAAAACATATGACCGAACTGTGTTGTAAAGACACAATCACTACACAACAAAGTGGAGAGAGAGAGAGAGAGACTAATACAACTGAAGCAGGAGGATAGGGACAGAGGGGGAGCAAGATGAATGCAAGTCACCTTTTATGTTGTGGTATTAGAGTTCAATGAGGTAGGGGAAGCATACATATACCCACTGAGATAACTTAGTAGGAAAATAATGGTGTGCTGAGAAACATCAAACTGTGCAATGAAGTAGATGCTGAATGGTACATGACATGTTGGCATAAATGAGTCAGAAAATAATACAATGTGTCCCATATATATAATGCACCTGGAAAAATATCAACCAAGATTGAATATAATATGAACTGATTACATGAGATATAATGGCCCTTCCCTCAAAAACTGGGTTGGAGGGAGGGTAGAACAACTGAAGAAGCCCTGTTGAACAAGGAAGGGACCTGGAAAACTAAATGGATCATCGGAAGGAGATGTGCATGTTATGAACATCGTGATTGGTAGGAACCAAACACATTATATTTGTGGAATTGCATCTAAAGCTGTAGCATAATAGGAATGCATCCGAGCATGTGGGGGGCTACCTGAAGGGCCACCCCCTCATGAGGTCTGAAGCATCTCATGCACATCCAGGATCCACTGGTACAATCTGCAGCATCACTCGACCATCGAGTGTATGGATCACGAACATGAAACAACCAAGTCAAAGGGAAATAATGAGTCCCTCTACTCGATCCAAAGTACCAAACAAGAGCGGAAGCTGGAACCAAGATACACCGCCCTCTAGGTCGTTCTTATGGAATAAATCAGCTGATGTCGATAGAATAGGGCCTATGATAGGTGAGGCAATGAGGATCCTCAACTAAGGTATGAGGGAAAATAGTAATGTGACTGATGGACTGACACTAGGTATAATGGAAAATGAGGGATTTAGGGACAAATAGATGACTTCCCTTGTCAGAGCATAAAGTGCATGGTTGACCTAGCAGCAACTAACTCAACTCCGGATGGGATGCAGATAGTATGACTAGAGGCTAAAATGGGCAAGACGGGATGAACGGTATCAAAATATGGAAGGAATATTGTGATATGATACAATGGGATACAAAACAGACTCCGTTGATGCATGGGTGACTCATCGCGGATGCTTTGAACAAGGGTGACTTAATGACACTGCCACATAGAATAGGCCCGGTGGTGACCATGAAAAAATGAGTAAATGATGGTTACACATGATAAAATTGACACATGAGATGACAAGCTCCAAGGGAAGGTGGTCACCAAATTACAAGCGTCGCATATAAAGAAATCCCATTTTGAGAGGCGATGAAGTGACCCTTCTTGGAAAAATGGTTTCCTAGGGAAGTTTCAAATCATCCAAAACTGAGAAAGACTCATTATAGTACTCGATGAGAGATTTCCAATGATGTTGATGGTTCATCAAGCTGAGCAAGTATTTGGTCAATGCGGGTGACAGAAAAATTGTGGATTTTTCTATGAAAGGACATTTTTCCTCCAATTGGAATTCATTTTTTATTTGAGTTGTAGTAGATTTGGAGAGGAGGAAAAGGCCCTAAATCTTCCGGAGATCATAGCGGACAAACTAGCCATTAGAATCAGGATATGCGACTTTCAGGTAGTGGCCTTACTCATCTCTTCAATTTCAGTTATTTATTTCATGATTTTTGGCTCCTGGAAACTCCCTGGGAGACCCTCGCTCCTCTTCATGGTCTAATCACACCTTTTGTGCCTAGAAGTGTAATTTGGATCATAGGAAATAGGTGAAAACCTACGAGCTCAGACTTTCTAGGCATAAATATGTGATTTGGGGATGAAAAGAGGGGTAGTTTTCTCACTTGGTGGGGGTTATTGGTTGAGTAGTGTAGACTAGTGTTTTCTTCTCTCAACTGACAAGACATGTGGTGTTTTGCAGGCATGGCAGAGCTAAAAATCAACTAGTGTGAGTGAGACTTGGATACCCTCCGATCCGAGATTCAGATGGATCAGGGGGTTCGAGGGGCATTGGATTGCTATGGGGTTCTCAAGTTGGTAGAGAACCCATTGATGAGGGTAGGTGAGACCTTCCTATTGAGAATTGTGAGCTATTGTGATCTAGACCATGAGGTATTTGTCATGCAGGGGCACAATATTGAGCTCACAATACAGGATATTTATTTCTTCAGTAGACTACCTCCCCTCAGAGTGGTGGGGGATATACATCTGGTGTTTCCTTGTCGGAGGAACATTATAAAGTTTGTGGAGGCCATTTTAGACCAGCTAGAGACATAGGTTGTTTTTGCAGCTTTGCTACGAGTCTTGGGCGGCCATGTGTTCCACCACATCACTGGTGGGCAGATGATGCTGGTTGAGAGTGTTTTGGATAGGTTCTACTATGGGTGGGCCAAGATGATGCTGTCATTGGTGAAACGATAGTTAAGTCTATGCATGTGAGCCATGACTATGTTTTTGGTACAGTATTGTGCACATTCTTCTTTGCGAAGATACCCACCTTCCTTCCCCATGTATAGATCCGATATGGGGGCCCATAGGAGCCCAAGATCTGCCACATGGGGCAGTTACTGCAGAGAGGAGGAAGGGGATTCGAACGGGTGTTCCTACCCACATTTTTTGCACATTGGGATCAGATGCGCCTCTAGATTAATGATTATCCTTATAGCAGGATGAACTATCAGGGAGATCCTAACTTGCCACTTTCGCTTAGACAAGCATGGGGACCAAACGGTAATTCTTAAGTTGCTATTTTTATTGTGCATTTCATATTTTTATCACATGTATATGGTACTAAGTGTAAAATATGTGGTATGCAGATATAGCACTGGTAAAACCAGCAAGAAATGTAAGACGAGCCGCAGCGCCTGTGGCTGCAGATTCGGGAACATCGTCATATTTTTGGGGTCCAAAGGATAGTGTGCTACTTGTTTATCTACACCGTAGATGTGGGGTACTCTTGACCAGAGTTTCTAAGTGTGGATGGCATGAGCTAGATGATCGATACATATATGAGTGTAACAACCTTCCCTTAGAGTGGCGAGGTATCATGCAGTACGTGATCTACATGTAGTTGGGGCAGAGCCTTTGGTGCGTGATCCTTCAGATAGTGAACAGATATGGGGACATGTGGGTCCCTTTGATTTTGATTTTTGTAACATGTTATGGGCATGTCGGATGTATTTAGAGCTATGGGCTCTGAACACTTATATGATACATAATATGATTATGCATTTTTATATGACGATGATGGTTCACCATGTGTTTTGTTTATGGTTGTCTTCTGTGGTATACATGTGATAAATGCCAATCTAGAATGTTATTTGCAATGGCATCTACATAGTTATTTTGGGCTCTAGGAACTTGACTAAAAGTAATGGTTTCAAATTCACGTACCAACAGCTTAACACGTAGATATTTTCTAAATATGACTTGGTTATGCACATGATACACACCTTTCAATTGCATGACACATAGCAAGGAATATAAATGAATGTGAAGATGAAGGATGTGATGAGAAAGGGAATCTACTAACAAACCTATCACTGCATCATATTTGGCCTGGTTATTGGTGGTAGATCCAATGCATACATCATTCGAAAGCACTAATGTATCCAAGGGGGTAAAAATGGCCCAGGCTGTCGAGGCTATATTCCTAGAGAAGTGACTTGCACCATCAACATGAATGATATATGGTGTCGATGATGGATCTATTTGAAAGGTGCAAAAGATGACAGATGAGATGGTGCATCCTACCTCACTTCATGACAGAAATAAAGACATGCAAATCAAAGAGATAAGCTATGAGAAAAATTTCTTTAGGTATATTTCATTGGGATTATTAGGAAGGAAATGGCCTTTAGAATCCTCTAAAAATTATTCCCCCTTGCCTAAGTGCAAGGGTAATTAGGGGTAGACATAGCTTCCATGATGTCCTCATCAAAATGGAAGATGAGCGAACGAGACAAATATTGACTACATCATGTGGCGTGGTACCTAGTGCATCAACCTGAGAAAGAAGGTTCACATACGCATCATATGGAATGGTAGACAACGAGATAGTAGATGAAGGATCTATGTATGTTGGGACCTAGGATTCTTTCGAAAGAGGTTGAATAGAAGCGTGCTCAGAAACCTCAGAAAGGATTGCCTACGAGGAACTCAAGGATGATGACAGGTAAAGGATATGGCCTGTGGTGTCCGTCATCTCAACATATGGGGAAGGGATCACGATGGTGGGACTGAATTCCCCCTATTCTGGTTTACTATTGGTACAAAAATCCACAGGAAGAGGAGAAGGTGATCCATTATGAGTGGTCTCGTATTCACGAAGTGCCTTAAGGAAATCACAAAATTTGTTGACATGAAGGCAACAATGGGAGTACTCACCATGATGATCACATAGGGAACAAGGGTGATTTTTGCATAACGTTATGAGTTTCTTGGGGTGACCCACTAATTTAACATGGACTTTAGGAATATTTGACTTAGGGAATGTTTCATGAACCAAAGGTTTGAGATGAGGAAGCTCAGGACAATTATTGGTCGCGTGCCCCACAACTTTACACAAAGCGCACAAAGGTGATGAATTTCGGGCCTTGGGGATTGGAGGAGGTTGGGGAGCCTTTCCCTTAGGTTCTTTCCTCTTAGCTTTTCCCCCCTATCCATATTCTTTCGCAACAGGAGTGGGTTTTTCTTGAGGTTTTGATGGAACTAAAGTAGTGGTAGGGGTCATAGGGACCAGTTGAACTAGGGTCAAGAATGAGAAGGTCTTAGCTGACTAGGAAGAATGCTTGCAGTGGGATCAATGTACCATATGGGTATCCATAAAGTCATGTTGGGAAGGACCAATGAAGCCATGACAGGGACATAAAATATTGCGGCAGGGGCAAATAAGAAAGGTATCTAGCCTGCAAGGTAATGTCCTCGCTAAACAACTCCTGGATGGTTGAGACCTGGAGGAACATTTCCTAGGGGAAGATAGGAGAGGCACCCATAGATGGAGGACGTCCTAGGGGATGGATCTAGATGGGTTGGCTAGGATGGTAACCGAACAGTGCGGAGGAGCTCGTTGTGGATCGAATGTACTAAACTGCTTGAGGACAACCTGTGGCGCTAAAAGATTTAGGCTCTAAGATGAGAGTGGGAGGACCAGGGAAGGAAATTAACAATGAGGAATCTTTGTAGACTTTGGGTGAAACACCAGTGAGAGGAGTTAAAGACTTCTTATCTAACACTGATGAGATAATGGGCTCGAGGGATGTCACGGATGCCAGCTCGTAGTAAGTCAACTAATCTATGGTAACGATCTTCCCTTCATGGGGAAAGCACATCTTGCAGAAAACCATAGATGTGACATTTGACGTGGCATATGTGTAACTACGACCCAAGGGAATGTTGTAATCTAAAGGGGCATCAATAACCTCAATATCTAGATGGAGAGTCTTACCCGCAAGGGTCATTGGATAGTTGTAGTACATGCTAAGAGGCTAGAAGGAGTGTCTGTCTAAAGCATGCAAATTGATGGTGGAGGGGGACAACTCAGGTGACTAATGTTTTTCCAAAGGGTAGCAGACATCACACAGGTGGATGCACCATCGTCAGTAATGCATCGGGAGATGATGACATTACGGACTCAGACTAGTACCTAGAAAGCAATGGAGCAAGGTAATGGGGGATGTTCTGATGTATCAACTGGGAAGACAATCAAATGATCCTTAGAAGGATCTACTATGCCCAAAGAATTTATTAGAGATTTCTTCTGAGATGGGCATGAATGGAGTACATCCACCGTCGACATGGCAGCAAGTGATTGCGCCAAGTCATCTACTATACTGTATGTATTGGCAACTCAGTTAGAAGTCGTGTTATGGCGTAATGGTCCCTTTGGGATCTTGGGAATTGCCTCAGCTTTAGGTTGAGGGATTTGTAAAGGAACATTTGATGTCATAAGAGGCTCAGTAGAAGCCTTGGCTTTGGAATCAGTGGCAGACGAAGTTGATGGCTTATCATATTGATGCGATTGATTTTACAAGTTGATATCAAAGGGATTAACCTCATCAAAGCTCATCATGAGGATCTAGTAGTCACCAGGACCAGATGGTTGGGGAGGGTGGGTTGCTTGACCTGGGTGAGGTTGAGAAGAAACAAATCCTTGTTGAGGGAATAGATTTGTAAGCACTGTCAGTTGAGATGGTGCAGGATTCTCAGGAAACTGTTGGCCTCTAGAAGCTGCTTGAGATTCCCACATTTGGCACATCTGGGGTAAGATAACACACTCATTTGTATAATGGCCATGTACACCACAACATGCATAACCTTTTTTTGCTTGGGTTGGCTTCCCTGTTGCTAGTTGTTGGTGTTAGGTTGGTTCCCCTGGGATTCACTAGATTGATTACCTTGATTACCCTGGTTACCCTTGTCACCATTGTTACCCTTCCCCTTATTATTTTTCTTCAATCTTTGGGGATTGGTTGCACTTTGCTGTGCAAACACCTAACCCTAAGGGGGCAGTAGCTGCGGGGGCTAAGGATGCATGGTAGGCTGCAGTATTAATGCTTGAGGGGCTGGAGTGCTTGATTGTTCATAAGGAGTAGCAATGGTTTGGTAGATAGGTTGGGGCCCTGAAAACATGTTGTTAGCAGCAGGGGCATAAGTGTTGGAGGAACTGGTGCCCCCCTATGGATGGCCATAACATTGTTGAGTATATGGGGAAGGATGTGAAAGGGATCCAACGATACTGTCAGCAACGTGAGATTTCCCTTGTGCATTGGAACCTCCAGGATGGGGAAGGTTTGGAATGACGGTATAGACAGAACCGGATTGCACATAAATCAGGTCATATTTTAGAGTGGTTTGGAGAGCTTCTTCCTCAGTCTGAGGAAAATGGGATGTGACATCTTTCCCAATGGGTGCTAAAAGGCTCCTGAGAAACCAATCTAGATAGACACGGTCTTCGAAGTGTGGGGCACAACATGTGATCCTCCTTCTATGCCACTCTTGAACATGGGCGGAAAGTTGAGTGGCAGAGGACTGATGAAATGAGGTCAATATATTTTTACCAGTGTCGTATTGGAGAGGTAGCTATAAATATGAGAGGAACAATTTAGCAAGCATCATGAAAATGGAATGAAATGTGGCGGGCTATTCTACATACCATTTTGTAGCATCTCTAGTGAGTGTGCGTTGCAGCAACCGAAAACGAATGAAGTCATTGGTAATGGAGTTGGATGAACACCACATGTGGAAGGAGTGAACATGATCAGTAGGATCCTCTCCAGAATTACCCTCAAACTTTGGGATATTTGAGGGAATATTAGTCGGCATAGCATGCCAACTAGCATCATGGTGTATTGGGTCGTTTATCAAATAGCTAAAATCCAAGAGACTTAAGCCAACCATAAAATGGAGTATGGGAGTTTTTTGAATGGTTCATGACATTGCTCCTCTAGATGTGATCACCAGGGTAAAACTAGAGCCAACACCAAGTTGGGTTCCTACACCAGCTGTGGGTCCAAACATGATGACAATATGTGGTGAAGGAGGCTCAGATTCAGATGAACCAGGAGAAGAGTCAGTATGGGGACTCAGAGGGCTATGAACTCAAACCTAGTGGCAGGGATTAATATTCCCGAGTGGAAAATGGGGATGAAGCTATAAGAGTCTCTATGAAAAACGCCTTGGTGGCACAATGGTGGTAAGACACATGTGACATAAAAATGGTGAAGGGAGATCAACAATATGACTTTGTCTCGATGAGGGGAGATAAATTTATTATGTTTAGTCTTGGCTTGGGGGTGTAAACCAACCGCCCTTCACTTAAGGTGTGCTTGTGTGTGCAAGTGTATTTATTGATTAAGCCTAGATCATGCTTGTCAAAAAGAAAAAATATTGTTGAAAATAAACTAAAATTAACAAGAGTAAATGAACAACAAAACCATTAACTAAACCCCACCCAAACTGAATTTGCAAACACTGTGATGGTTGGTTGTGAAATCGACTAAAAACCCACTAAAAATTTCAAGGGATCTAAATGTCGGTGTGACTGGGATGAATGACACTAGGCTACTCAAAAGTGGTGCAGCAACAAGGAAAAACTAGAGAGGAAGATCGCTGCAAAACGATAGGGAGATGGGTGTAAATCCTAGGGCAACCGATGGGACCCTAAGGCCAATGACCAAACAAGGTTTAATATGAAACGATGGATAGAAACAACCTATCTTTGGAGATCTGAAAGAAGAGGGTACAAATCTGGAAAATATGGCTGAAAGTGCTGGGGAAACTTAGACTTCTTACTAAGCTAAACTCCTCCTATAAAGGTGGAAGCGTACTAGAAGCTCTAAGGGGATAAATTCCACTTTGATGAGTAAATGATAGTAGATCAAGGCCTAAGCAGGACGAGACAGATGTCAAACAACCCAACACACAACTCTCGACAAAACCTAGAAACAGATCTAATAAAAACCTGGAAACCATAAAATCGCAGGTATTAACCTATTTTTATGGGGGGTCGTAGTTTTTGGGGTGAAATATGCACTCTAGACTCGAGATCATACTTTTTGGGCTAAAAAGTGTGATTTTTTATTCTTGATTCTCGGTTGGAAAATCTAAGAAAAACTACCGTCTCTGTCGCAACTTGTTCCTGTGACCTGTAGAAAAGAGCAGAAAACTTGTAGAAGTTAAAAATTTGACACATCTAGGGTTAGAAAGCTAGTAAATAACATTAAGAGTCTGAACAAATAAGAAACCCTAACCTGAAAATTGAAGGTCACCCAAGCTTCTGGATCTGAAGTAAAAAACCAATGGAGTTGCCAATTTTGTTGTAGTGTTTTCGTCTCAAATATGTACGAAAAGAACCCACTTAAGACTGCGGATGACAAATACTCTGAATAATATAAATGGCTACTAAACGTTGTAGATTTGCAGCAAATGATAGAAACAAAACCTAGCAAAGTCCCGACCTATGACACAATCATAGTTAAACAGCAAAAAGAAATAGTAATAACTCCAATCATCCAATGGAAACTAGATATACAAAGAATATATTTTATTATAACACCTGTGAAGGGAACAAATAAATTTTACCAGTCCCCCTCTATGGGATGGGTTCTTGTCTATCCTAAAACATTTTTAGCTTGTGTAGAGTCTCTCTCCTCTATAATGTGAAAACCCAACAAATAAAATGTTTGAGCTTAATGGGAACTCAAATGGCAGAGAAATTGTGTGCAACAATGAAAATAATAAGAGTTATAGCAATGAGTGCAACAATGAAAATAATAAAAGTTATAGCAATGAGTGCAACAACAAAAATAATGGAAAGTGAATAATGAATGGAAAACCACTCTATTTATAACAAAATATTGAGTTATCCTCGAATAATGAGCAATAATAAAATATTATTAACCCCATTCTTGGAATAACCACTTGGAATATTTTATTATATTTGGTTAGGATGGAAAATGTATTTAAACTTTTATTTAGAAATAATAAATAAATAAATCATTTATTTATCAGCTCAAGAATTTGGTTAAGGAATAATAAATAAATAATCATTTATTTAATTATTCCTAAGGGATTTAGTCAAATTTGACAAGGAATAATAATTAATTAGTAATTATTTAATTATTACTAGAGAAAAATAAGATAATTAATAATTTATCTTCTGATTTTTCATAATTGGGTCAAATATCACAAGGAATAATAACTGAACAATGGTTTAATTAATTATTCCTAGAAGAAAATAAAATAAATAGTGATTTATTTAACTATTCTTCATGGGTTTAATTATAAATTACTTAACAAAGGTGGTTTATTAAGTAATTTCTCACAATGAAAGCAATTTTACTATGGTAAAATTGACATTAGATGGTGTACTTTGATCCATCTTGTAAATTAGGCCAGATGATCAATTTTTGGTGATAACACTTTCATCAAAGGGGACTGAGTTAAATAGGGAGAGAGGGCAGAATATTTTTTCTTTAGCAAGTGAATCTGAGGGCCATTGAGGATAGAACCAATAGCCATAGGCATAGATTGCATCAAAACACTCTACTGACATTGCTGAGCTATGGATCAGGTCATGAATGGTCTGATCCACCATTTCACCTTCCGGGAGGCACCTTACCACGAAAGGGAATATTCAAATCACTAGAGCAAGGAGCTCGGCCAAAAATCACGCAGACCCATCGAATCAATCACATGGGAGTATGCCACTGACAGAAGGGAATTCGAGGCACTCATAACCAAACAGTCGCATTACTGATCCGAAGGGTGATGTTTCTCAGTAGCAGTCGAGGTGATGAGGAGGGTAATTTTGTGTGTTAAAATGAACACTGTGCCATCTAATGAGTAGAGGTGTTAGATTGGTTTCAGCCTCTGATTCGTTTCAATGGAAGGCGAAAGGGAGTATGAGTGTTGCATGTTGATTAGTTGATATAGCCTAAGCATTGGTCGCATTGTCAAAACACTATAACAACAATTGTCTGAGAAGAGAAATGAGTTGAGCGTCCCCATATCTGTCACCACAACCCTCTAAGCACAGGAAGGAGCCGAGCAAGTTTCATAGGATTTGGTTCTAGCATTGACCATTGATTCATTACGGGAGCCAAAGTTGTTGTCACTCTTAATATCATAGACAAGATTACTTTTACTGTAGCATCAGTCAAGGAGCCAACCATGGTCCTCTTTAGGTGCACGCCAAAGTATTTGTTTTATTACATTAGATAAATTGATCTCACTACATCAAGATCAGTCACACATTAGTCATAGAGGCAAAGACACCGTGTTTTTGCGGAATCGAGTAAATTATATTTCATCAAAATATTTCGTGGTGGGTCACCATAATTAAACAAAGTAATGCTATGTCTTCTTTTATTATATAGTATGTTGCATTAAGTGGTTGTATTGGTGTAGAGGTTTACGATTGTCGAATATAGTCTTATGCCTATACATCTGAAACCTCTAACATCAAATTCAACGTCGCACATGATCCATTGATCACTTGAAAGGGCATAATTATTGGGTCCAAAGACTCTTGATTAGCGTATGAAGATCCAAGTCTTTACCTGAAAACTGATTCTCTTTCCATCTAGACAGATTTTCTGCTCAAAAATCTTGGTGTGGAAGCATGAGAGATGGTGGGTTACAGACTAAACCATGTTTATAGATTTGAAAATTTTGATTGGCTTTAGCATTTGATAAGGGGTTTCTCGAATTTTTGAGTTTGACGATAGAAAGGAGATTTTGTGTTAAAAAAAAAAAGGGAATAGGAAAGGAAGGAGGTGGTACAGTCATCTTACTATTACCAATCAAGTTTATATTTACCTTATCTTGGGGAGAAATCCATTGAAGAATTAGTGTATTCATGCTTTGGTATGAGGGGAGATGGGACTTTCCCTAGAAAACACTCATAAAATTTTGGACAAAATTCTAGATAAAATAAAAGCATGGGGCCGTTTCTTAGCAATACCACTTTATAATAGAATAGTAAGTCTTTTTCAAAAATGGTCTATGCCATTATGCAACAAAAATGCCCATGGGAAGTGAAGGAAGGACAAGGAAGAGGAGCTAAGTTCTTCGCACTTGGATCTTAATTGTGTTGGCATTATGATTCTGGTATGGCTCTATGATACAGATGTTCTACTTGATGGCAACACCCTCAAGTGGCAATGCTCCGATCAGGCTCTCAAATGTTGGAAATTAAGAGGTACGCAGGAGAATAGTTCAAAGGGTAGTGAAGGGACTGCGGCCACACACGCAGGTCACCCGTTCAAAAGGTGCGTACCCCCAGTTCACTTACTTCAAGGCAGAGAAGCGCGCTCACATGGGGTTTCCTATGTTTGGCCCGTGGTATTTAGCCCGCCGTTCTTGATTCTATGGTCTTGGCCCATGGTATTGTTTTATATTATTATTATTATTATTGAGCCCCATGTTTTTGGGCCCCTTGTATTGGTTATCTATGGTATTGATCCATGATTTTAGGAAGAGCTTGCCTATATAAAGCAAAGGAGATCACTTGGTTAAGTATCTTTTGCAAAATTGAATATCTTAAGATCTGAAATATTGGGTTATTGTTTTAAAAGCTTGATCTATATAAAAGTGAAGTTGAAAGCGAATCTATGAAGGGTGATCTCTCGAGCGCATGATCAGATCTGGGCATCTGACGATCTGTAGCACACTGGTGGACTGCCAATTCGGCCCTAACTAGAGGTACGCAGGTGATTAACTGTGCAAGTGCGTGGGTACGCAGAGCAGAAGAAGGCGCACTGTGTGGGTACGCAGAGCAGAAGAAGGCGTAGTGCGTGGGTACGCAGCGCGACAGAGGTTCAGGTGCGTAGGCACAGTGAAAGTACGCGGCGCTTCAGAAGCCGCAGGTGCGTAGGTACGCAACGCGACAGCATCTGTGGGTGCGTGGCTACAGTGGAAGTACGCGGCGCGATAGCATTTGTGGGTGCGTACCTACAGTAACAGTACGCGGTGTGATTGAAGAAACAGTGCGTGGGTATGCGGTGCAGCAGAAGGCTTTCTCCGCGTATACACAGGGGAGCAGAAGGTGAAGTGTGGAGCCACGCAAGCCAGATAAAGAAAAACTGCGGATCTGTCTTAAGACCTTTTGTTGGCTGAATTTTTCTGTTGATAAGGTGTTCTGGGTTTTGTTTACTGTTATTGTTGATCTGGTTACTGCAGTTGACTGGGTGATTTACTTGTACTTGATGATCTCTTGATGTTTATGGATCCAGTTTGAAAATTTATGAAAAGTGGTCCTTGAAAGAAAAGAAGTAGGGGGTTGTAGCTCCCTTCCAGGAGAGACTGGAAAACGAGAGAGAGTTGTAGCTCTCTGCAGGTTGCAGCCTGCGTACTGGTAAAGGACTGCACCAGTACAAAACCATTGTAAAAGGAGTTTCTAATTTGAAAGAAGATAGAGACATATTGCAGCAGGTGGTTTTCACCCACATTGGGTTTCCACCTTACATCTGGTGTTCTTTGGTGTGATTATTTGTTTTCTTTGTTCATGCTCATTATTTTATGGTACTGACATGAAAAAATAATTCAAAGTATAAATAAGGAAGATTTATTAAAAGAACTTGATAATACTGATTCACCCCCCCTCTCAGTATTATTTCCAACAATTGGTATCAGAGCAGGTCCTTCAGAGAAGCTTGATCACTTGAAGGAAGATCATTCATCATGAGCAACTACGAGAGGGAAGCATCAATCAGGCCACCAATTTTTGATGGGAAAAACTTCAATTATTGGAAGGTAAGAGTTACTGCCTATCTTCAATCTCTTGGTACAGAAGTTTGGGATATCATAGATACAAGCTACAATTTTCCTTCAGCTACTCCTACAGATATGGCCGAAAAGAAGAAATATGAAACAAATGCTAAAGCAGTCAATACTCTGCTGGGATGCTTATCTCAAATAGAATTCGTGAAGGTTATGCAATATAAATCCGCAAAAGAAATATGGGACAAGATTGTCTTGAGCTACGAAGGAGATGAACAGGTAAAGCGTGCTAAACTTCAAACCCTCAGGATTCAGTATGAGAATCTCAGAATGTATAATGATGAAAGTGTGGCTAACTATTTCCTTCGGGTAGACGAGATTGTTAATTGCATGAAAAACTTGGGTGAAGAAATAAAAGAGGCTATTGTGGTTGAAAAAGTTTTAAGATCATTGTCCCCCAAGTTTGAATCTAAAGTGTCTGCAATAGAAGAAAAGGAAAATCTACAAATTCTTACTATGTCTCAGCTACATGGAATTCTAACTGCTTATGAAATGAGAAAGGGAGGTCCATCAGACAGGAGAGAAGCTGCTTTCAAGGCTTCAGGCAAAGGAGACTACTATGAAGAAAGTTACGTGCCAGAAGAAGAAGAAGAATCAAATTTTGTCAGAAATCTTCAACGGGGTACTGGAAGGTTCAGAGGTAAGTTACCTTTTAAATGTTTTGCTTGTGGAAGAGTAGGTCATTATGCTGCGAAATGTCCTCATAAGGATAAGATTGACAAAGGAAAGGAACCTGCTAGATGGAGCAAGAAACAGAATGCAAATAAGAAAAGCTACTACACTCATGAGGATAGTGATGGTCTATCAAATAGTGATGAAGATGAACGAGGTAATGACTATAAACTTTTAATGGCATTTGAAGATGATGATTACATGGATGCTATAGATGTGGATAGCTTTTATGAAGAAATTTCTAGACTCAAGACATGTATAGAAGAAAATAATATGATCATTGATACTCTACAACTTCAAATTGATGAAAAGGAAAAATATCTTGAAAAGTTAGAAGGTGAAATTGTTGGTCTTAGAAAAGAGATTGAAAAAACAAAGTCTATTAATCTTAAGTTTGTCAAAGGATCTGAAACTCTGGATGAGATCATTAATGTACAGCGTTCTCCACTAAACAAGACAGGCCTGGGGTATAATGGAGAAACTTCTCAAGCATCCACCTCAAAGAGTTATCTTGATGCAGCAAGAAGGAATGAGCAAAAGCACAATGGAGATCACCAGGTAAAGCAGGGACAAATTACAAACAAAGACTATCAGGTAAACCAAGGGAAATCCGTCTTAAAGATGAACAAAAGCTACAACCAGCCACAGGTAAAATCCTCTCAATTTGCTTCAAGAATGAATGACAATAGAAATTACAGTCGTTTGGCCGGAAGATTTGATAACCGCAGAAGTTTCTTCAATGGACAATGCTTTTCTTGCCATAACTTTGGTCACAAAGCAGCTCAATGTGTTGCATATAAAACGATCATGACTAGAGAAGCTCAAAAACAAAGAAGTATGACCGGGATTACAAAAAGGACCTATAACAACTTTTCGGTTCTTGAAAATGAAGTTGAATGTTCTATTTGCAATAACTTTGGTCATGAAGATTCTGAATGCAGGAGCAGGTTTCAGCAGACAAAGGAACAAGCCTCAAGCACCAAAACATGGAGAATAAAGGAACCACAAATAGAAAGATGTGGGATAGCATTTTATGCAGAGGGACAGGAAAATCTATGGTACATTGACAGTGGATGTTCGAAGCATATGACAGGTGATAAAGAAAAACTTGAATCATATTCTGCTCTAGAAAAGGGAAAGAAAGTTTCTTTTGGAAATGATACTCCTGCAGCTATAAAAGGAAAAGGCACTGCTCAGTTAAAAGAAAAGGTCAAAGCTGGAAATGTTTTGTATGTTGATGGATTGAAACATAATCTTCTAAGTGTCAGCCAGATGTGTGATCAAGGAACCGAGGTGATATTTAGAACAAATGGATGTCTTGTTCGTGATCTTGATACAAGTAAAACGGTGATCAAAGGTAAAAGAACTCCAAATAATCTATACATATTTGAAGAAGGACAACAACAATGCTATCTAAGCAAGGATGATGAACATTGGTTATGGCACCAGAGGTTGGGGCATCTAAGCTTTTCACAAATAAGGAAAGCATGCAAATATCAGGCAATTCGCGGTCTTCCAGATATCAAAATTCCAGACAACACCATATGAAAATCATGTCAGTTTGGAAAGCAAACCAGAACTAACTTTCCAGAGAAGGAAGGATCAGCTAGCATGCCTCTTGAGCTTGTACATACAGATGTATGTGGACCATTCAGGAAAAGGACACCTCGAGGAGAAGAATACTTGATATTATTCATTGACGATTTCTCCAGGTTTGTCTGGTTAGGACTTATGAAGCACAAAGATGAAGCATTCGAAAAATTCAAATCCTTTAAAGCCTTGGTTGAAAATGAATTAGGATACAAAATTAAGTGCCTCAGATTCGACGGAGGTGGGGAGTTTACCTCAAACGAATTTTTTGATTTCTGTGAAGAACATGGGATAAGGAGAGAATTCTCTACAGCTAGAACTCCTCAGCAAAATGGAGTAGTGGAAAGAATGAATAGAATAGTCCAACAAATGGCTCGTGCTATGCTTGATGAGTCTGGAACTCCCGCAACTTTCTGGGGTGAAGCTGCATATGCTGCGTTTGTTATTCTCAACAAAACAAATGTCTGGGTGAACAGCACTCAAACTCCTCATGAGCTCTGGTATGGTGAGACTCCTTCAGTAAAGCACTTCAAAATCTTTGGGAGCAAATGCTATATTAAGAATACTGATGAGCAACTTGGCAAACTTGAACCTAGAACAGATGAAGGCATTCTTCTTGGTTATTCTCCACACAGCAAAGCATACAAGTGCTACAATAAAAGACTTGGAAGAATTGTTGATAGCATTGATGTAGTGGTTGATGAGAAGGGATACATTCCTAGGCAAGTAAATCATGAAGATATCGAAGAAGATGAAGACTACCCTCAAAGACAGAATGATGAAGAAGAAGAACCTCAAGAAGAACTAGAGGAGCATATAAGGATAGAAGAGAAGACTCCATCCAGATATGTTCAGAAGAATCATCCAGAATCTTAGATCTTGGGGCAGAAAGAAGCAGGTGTACAAACAAGAAGAACAGTTGCAGAAGCTTCAAGCTATTTGGCATTACTCTCTTCCACTGAACCAAAAAATGTGAAAGAGGCATGCAAAGATGAATGTTGGGTGAAAGCAATGGATGATGAACTTGAGCAGATTGAAAAGAACAACACTTGGGAGCTGGTTCCTAGACCAAAGGATAAGAATGTTATAGGGACAAAATGGGTCTTCAAAAATAAATTGAATGAAAATGGAGAAGTAATTAGAAACAAGGCCAGACTTGTTTGTAAAGGGTATGCGCAGCAAGAAGGAATAGATTTTGAAGAAACCTTTGCTCCTGTTGCAAGACTTGAGGCCATCCGAATGTTCCTTGCTCTCTCAAGCTTTCAAAACTTCAAAGTATTTCAAATGGACGTGAAATCAGCCTTTCTGAATGGAGACTTGGAAGAAGAAGTATACATTGAGCAGCCAGATGGTTTCATTCTTGGAAATGATCCAAATCTTGTATGCAGATTGAAAAAGGCTCTCTATGGTCTCAAACAAGCTCCAAGGGCTTGGTACTATCATTTGGACAAATATCTTCATCAGCAAGGTTTTTCAAAAGGATCAACAGACATCAATATTTATATAAAAGTTGAAAATGACAAATTGCTAATACTTGTTGTGTATGTAGATGACATTATCTTTGGCAGCAATGAAGAAGCTATGAGTCAAGGCTTTGCCTTGGTGATGTAGAAAGAATTCGAAATGTCCTTGCTGGGAGAACTGACATATTTTCTTGGTTTGCAAATCCAACAAAAAGAAGGAGGGATATTTTTGTCTCAAACCAAGTATCTCAAGCAGATTTTGAAGAAATATGGCATGGAAGATGCAAAACCTGTATGTACACCCATGGTCACAGGATGTAGCCTCACTGCAAATGATGAATCAACAGCAGTGCATCAACCAACCTACAGATCTATGATTGGAAGTCTACTTTATTTGAAAGGTACCCGACCAGACATCATGCATGCAGTGGGAATAGTTGGAAGATTTCAAGCAAATCCGAAGGAAACTCATCTTCAGGCAGTGAAGAGAATCTTTAAATATCTTCAAGGGACTCAAAATTATGGCTTATGGTATCCTAGAGATACAGATCTCACACTTCATGCTTATACAGATGCAGATTGGGCAGGAAGCGTGGATGACAGGAAGAGCACAAGTGGTGGTGCGTTCTTTATGGGTTCTAGATTAGTATCTTGGTTCAACAAGAAACAAAGTTCGATTGCCTTGTCTACAGCTGAAGCAGAATATGTTGCTGCTCCATCTTGTTGCACTCAACTCCTTTGGATGATGCAGACCTTGCAGGACTTTCAAATCACTTGTACACCACCTATCTCCATCTTATGTGATAACACAAGTTCAATCAGCATTTCAAAGAACCCAGTCATGCATTCAAAGACCAAGCACATACCGATCAAGTATCATTTTCTCCGGGAACAAGTACTTGAACAAAAGGTCAAGTTGGAGTATGTTCCTTCTAAGGAACAAGTTGCTGATATACTCACCAAACCATTGCCTAGGGAGACCTTTGAATACCTCAGGCAAAATCTGGGGGTTGTTGATGCATCATCTTGTTGAATCTCTTCTGATAGTTGGTTGTACGCAAGGCTCATCTGGGGCATATGTGTACATGTGCTGGGTTGCGGACTAGTTGAAGATCGAATGGCACAGGTTCAGGGGGAGCATATAATGTATTGTTGGCATTATGGAGGACGTATAGAAGGAGATCATGGATGCTGGTCTCAATATTGCTGCAATATGTCTCTATCTCTTTCATGGTCATTTATGGTGTTTGGTGGATTATGGTTCTTCTTTGTAGATCTGTTTTATATTCAGGAGGAGCATGTTCTTAGGGGGAGCATAACCCTTTGCCCTTGATGTCAAAGGGGGAGAATGAAATGACATTGAAAATTTTGAGGTTGCCATCAAGTCCAAAGGGGGAGATTGTTGGCATTATGATTCTGGTATGGCTCTATGATACAGATGTTGTACTTGATGGCAACACCCTCAAGTGGCAATGCTCTTATCAGGCTCTCAAATGTTGGAAATTAAGAGGTACGCAGGAGAATAGTTCAAAGGGTCCGTACCCGCAGGTACGCCATGAAGGGATTGCGGCCACACACGCAGGTCACCCGTTCAGAAGGTGCGTACCCCCAGTTCACTTACTTCAAGGCAGAGAAGCACGCTCACATGGGGTTTCCTATGTTTGGCCCGTGGTATTTAGCCCGCCATTCTTGATTCTATGGTCTTGGCCCGTGGTATTGTTTTATATTATTATTATTATTATTGAGCCCCATTTTTTTGGGCCCCTTGTATTGGTTATCTATGGTATTGATCCATGATTTTAGGAAGAGCTTGCCTATATAAAGCAAAGGAGATCACTTGGCTAAGTATCTTTTGCAAAATTGAATATCTTAAGATCTGAAATATTGGGTTATTGTTTTAAAAGCTTGATCTATATAAAAGTGAAGTTGAAAGCGAATCTATGAAGGGTGATCTCTCGAGCGCATGATCAGATCTGGGCATCTGACGATCTGTAGCACTCTGGTGGACTGCCAATTCGGCCCTAACTAGAGGTACGCAGGTGATTAACTGTGCAAGTGCGTGGGTACGCAGAGCAGAAGAAGGCGCAGTGCATGGGTACGTAGCACGACAGAGGTTCAGGTGTGTAGGCACAATGAAAGTACGCGGTGCTTCAAAAGCCGCAGGTGCGTAGGTACGCAATGTGACAACATCTGTGGGTGCGTGGCTACAGCGGCAGTACGTGGCGCGATAGCATCTGTGGGTGCGTACCTACAGTAATAGTACGCGGCGTGATTGAAGAAACAGTGCATGGGTACACGGTGCAGCAGAAGGCTTTCTGTGGGTATACGCAGGGGAGCAGAAGGTGAAGTGCGGAGCCACACAGGGCAGATAAAGAAAAACTGCGGATCTGTCTTAAGACCTTTTGTTGGCTGAATTTTTCTGTTGATAAGGTGTTCTGGGTTTTGTTTACTGTTATTGTTGATCTGGTTACTGCAGTTGACTGGGTGATTTACTTGTACTTGATGATCTCTTGATGTTTATGGATCCAGTTTGAAAATTTATGAAAAGTGGTCCTTGAAAGAAAAGAAGTAGGGGGTTGTAGCTCCCTTCCAGGAGAGACTGGAACACGAGAGAGAGTTGTAGCTCTCTGCAGGTTGCAACCTGCATACTGGTAAAGGACTGCACCAGTACAAAACCATTGTAAAAGGAGTTTCTAATTTGAAAGAAGATAGAGACATATTGCAGCAGGTGGTTTTCACCCACATTGGGTTTCCACCTTACATCTGGTGTTCTTTGGTGTGATTATCTGTTTTCTTTGTTCATGCTCATTATTTTATGGTACTGACATGAAAAAATAATTCAAAGTATAAATAAGGAAGATTTATTAAAAGAACTTGATAATACTGATTCACCCCCCCCTCTCAGTATTATTTCCAACAAATTGCAACAAACAAAGTCAACCATAGACCTTCAGAAATTAGAGGAATTAGACACATGGCTCTTAGAGGTGGGGAAACCAGAATGGAGGAAACTCAGTTGGAATCTCAAGCCATCTATGCTTGCATTAATAAAACCCAAACTCTCGGAGCATCCTTGTGAAGAGGTCAAGCTCACAATTGCTTCTTGCCTCAGCAAGATCATAGCTTTAACATCCCGAATATTGTCTTAAAATAATGATCTTATGTGGGAGATATTGTAGTTGATAGTGGAAGACCTTCAGGGGTTGAATAACATCATGCTTCCTACCTTTTAGAACCGATGTAAAAATTTTAACAGTCATGGAAGAATTCAACTTTGGCACATTCATACTGAATTTGGAATGTGATGAGTTGATCTTTTAGTTGCTCCATAAATTTTACACCAGTATTACATCAGGTCATTTAGACCATGTCAAAACAAGCATGCAAAAGATTGTGTCTCTATTATTAGAAGGCCATGCTCACATATGAAAGATACTAAGATATAAATTGTTGACCATTTAGAGGAAGGACCACAGGGATCCTATGATCTAGTCGAGAAGTTTGTCAGGAAAAACATAAAATTACTCAAAAGGGTGCTTACTACAAAGGAGTTGATAAGGATTGATGGAGGGTGCAAGTAAAAAATATGCATCAATAATGAACTAAATATTAGAGGACTATGCTTTATTTGCAAGTGACCTTGGGCCCTTAACCATTCATGTCCAGGTGATAAGAGGAAACAAGGGCAGATCATGAAGATTCATCCATAGTTGGTTTCACCAGTTTTTAGAAGAGAACCTATGAAGGATCCAAGCAGTCAAGTGCAAATGGTGAGCAACAACACCATGTTTTTCAGATAAACTTATAGGATGGGTCGATGATAATCAATCAACTTGACAAAGTAAATCAGGAAAGGAAGGAGGGAATTCCTCCTGATGATGAGGTAGTTGAGTCTATAGATATCCAGGAGAACATACATAAGGAGTATGGACAATCAGGTATAGATAATAGTCCACAAATACATCCATGTTTGACAAAGAGGGTGGAAAACTTATCCCCACATGTGAAAAAGGCCAAGAAGAAGACATTCTAGGAGAACCAAATGAGGAGCCAATAATAATAAACTGACATGATAAGCATGATCATCCAGGGTATCATGACAAATATAGTATGCAGGATAAGCCATTTCTGGAGGGTCAAACAAAGTTTCAAGTTAAAGTTGTGGTCATGGGGCATCTGGCGCTGTCAAATATAGAGACATTCTACAGGGCACAAGACTTTCTAGTAGAGGACTTTTGGGAAAGGAGCATGCATTTCAAGACAGATCTTACGATGTTGAAGTAGAGAGTCGAGGAAGCCTGAGACACTGTCTTACAAGAGAATATAAAATTTAAGAGCCTCATAGGGCTATGTGTTGAATCGATGACCCAACTGTCTAGTGTTGAGGAACGACTCAAGTCCCTCACGAGGCAGGAAGAGGAGTACATTTGGGAGTTGCAGAGCAGCCCTATACAAGAATACATAGATAAGGCTAGCAGCTCTACCAACCTGCCATTATACATTGGGGAGAACAAGGACGATTTATACAAATGGATCATGATGGGTGATCGGGTGTAGCAACATGAGTTGAGCATTAGGAAACATCAGCATGGTATATGTATTCCATGTGCAGGGATTCATGCATTATATACTTCCCATGAGATGGATTTACCAGAGATTATGAGTTGGAACTCTATTGACGGGATACTCTTAGCCAAGGGCATATTGCAACTTGGGACCTCAAGCACAAGCAATGATGGAGGGCTGAGGTGGTGTCATAACGAACATGTCCTAGGACTTAGGTGGCATTGGGATCTAGGAGAATCCATTAGGGGTAGGATTGACCAAAGGATTGTTTCGGATTTAGGTATCGAAGGATCCATTCATGATCATTTAGAATGGAGGCATGGAATAACACATTGGGTTGTATGGGATCTTGGTATCAATATACAAATGCTTCTTTTGTGGATAGAAGTGGATTACCTGAGGGCAAACAATCTTTGGGTGGGAGGATTTGTAATCTATATATATATATATATATATATATATATATATTTGGATATGGTCAAAATGGATGGAATCTTCCCATGGTATTTAATGTGGCAGTTGCCCATGGCATTGGCCCATGGTATTTGCCTTTGTTTTTCGAGGGAAAACAATTAAATAAAGTCTCTAAAGAGTCAATCAAGCCTATAAAAGGGGATAGGAGAGTTATTTATCTATTTGGATTTTCTTGTGAACTTGGCAAGGCTAGTTCTAGTTGATCCTAGGTATGAAAACCCATGGGAGTAATTTGTGTAGTGGATCCATCTAGGATCTACGATTGTGCTTCAATATATTTGATTTCTTTGTTGATAGGCAGACATACATGCCAAGGCACGGGCTTTAGTAGGTCTTGTGTGGGCATGTAATTTTGTTTCTATTTATTTACATAAAGAAGAGGCTGTATTCTTAGATATTTATTGTGTTAGGTGCTTTTAGTGCAAGAATTTCATTAGAACACCTAGAGTGTACCATATCTCATTAAAATTTTGATGTTGGCATATTATAGGATTCAATCATGCAATATTTGCATGTTAGTCGAGCCTTATAAGCCGAGTAGAATTTCTTCAAGGTTTTTCTAATATTTTGACAAAATTATCACCATTCAACAAAGGGTTAAGGGCCATTGCAATTTATTCTTTTTAAATGAAATAGTCAATGAGCACTACTTCCATAATTAAGGATAATTTTTATAAGTTCAAAATATAGATCCAAATATGCATATACCAAATAAATGGCTAACATGCATGCATATAAGCGTAGTAGTTATATTTCTCATAATGGGTTTTTAATGGGGGATTAGCCAAAAGATATATTCCATCATTCCCAACATAGCTTCATCTATAATATCCTAGTACAAAAGAAATAACCAAAATTGCTTCCCTAGAAGGCTTTGAGAAGACGAAAACTTCGAAAGGAAAGACAATTTCAAGAGGAGCGGCTGCTTTTAGGAGGTAATGAGACAATATGTGTTTCACTTGAATTGTTATCATTGTTTTAAATATTGTGATGAGGGATTTTCAATGTTTTTAAGTGTTTTTAGAAAGTATTGACATCTTGAAAATTAAATTAGAGATGTAGTTAGAGTAAAAATAATTGGGAAACAATCATGAGACATCATGGCTTATTGAGGAGGACATCATAGCTTGCTTAGAAAGATTTTTGAGTTCAGCACACTGATAAATACATTCTAAAAAATGGTATTTTGGACAATAGCTTGGCAAGGCTACAATAAGTGGTGTCTAAGAGGAGTTATGGCCATAATGCGTGGGTGTCTAAGAAGAATAACTTCTCTGAAAGAGTACAGTGAGTAGTTGTCTCTTTAAAAGTCTATGTAGATTATTTTTTATGCGAGGAAAATAGCTTGGTAAGCCCATAATAAGTGGGTGTCTAAGAGGAGTTATGGCCACAATGCATGGGTGTCTAAGAAGAATAACTACTCTGAAATAGTACAGTGACTAGTTGTCTCTTTAAAAGTCTATGTACATTATTTTTAATGCGAGGACAATAGCTTGGGAAGGTCACAATAAGTATGAATCCTATATAAAGGATAAAGACTCCCCATTGAGATATATCGAGTCTTATTTTGTAATCGAGCTCTACTTTTTTGGAGGTTTCCCCCTCGAAGAGGCAAGTGAACACTACTTTCATCTCTTAATAATAAAATACTTGTTGTTTTTCTCATTTTGTTCTATGTTCTAGGTTGTATTTCTTTGCATATTTGGTATTCTAGCATTTCTCGCAGGTCAAGAGCATAACAATTTATGAGTGGTACATGGAGGCTTTTCCAATGGTTTTTAAAACTACCATTCTCCTTCAACATACCATGTATGGTTCAACAAGTGCAAGGTTATGTTATGATTGTGACACCTTGTTAATCTTTGAAATATCTTGCAACCATTTCTTTGCAAAGTATACATGAATTTTATCATCCCATCACATTTGTCTTTCTATAATCCTTAGATTTACTTCCAACATGTGAATAGATTTTGTTGAGACTTGTATATTGAAGATGCCAACTATTGACATGATTTTAATGGTGTCTTGTGCTAATAATTACAAATCATGGATAAGCTCACATAACACAATGTCTTAATTTGTGGATGAGATCACCAAGGCTACCTTTATTCATGAAATAAATATCGTACTCTGAATATAGTAGTCTGGATGATCCGTGTCATAATTTTCTAAACAATAATCACAAAAAGTTAAAAACATACCTTATTTTTAAAAACTAAAAATATTTACATTTTTCACTTTAATCCGAACAAACATTGTTTTTAAAAATATTTACATTTTTCACTCTAATAATAACAAAGATTTCAATTTTTTTCTGCCCAAGCAAAATAACTCCTCGGTCACATTGTGCGTGCAGAAATAAATCTGCCCCTTTCCGCGTGAAGAAATCCAAAAAGAACTCCTCTGTCACAATCCGCGTGCAGAAATAACTCGTCTGCGCAGCATTGGGTGGCCCGCCCCCATAATCCCCACACGGTGTACTACATCCATCATTGTTTATCTAAAATCCCATAAACTATTAATAGATATTTTAAAAAATACAAGTTAGTAGTTATAATTTATCAACATATTTTAGAAATTTTTAATGGAGTCGTCTAACGAGGCGGAGGAATTACTCGGGCAGCCAAAAGTGGCCAAAATCCGACCAATTTTTTTTTAAAAAATCTTGTAGAGGTAGTGTTAGAATCATGTTTTTGATGGTGGAAATGGATTTAGCACCATCAAAAACGTCCAGGACACCTAAAATTTTGAAGTTTAACAATTATAATTTGGCTTTACAAAAATCCTTGCTAGAGTTTCTCTAAATAAAATTGGAATATCCATTAGTTTCTGGGGAACTCCTCCGCCTTGTTAGACTACGTGATTTTTAATATTAGAAATTTATATACTTCAATTTGAAAATTTATATAGAATGATAATTATTGCACTTTTATTTTTAACATTGATATTAAAATAAATTATTAATATATAGTTTTTTATCCTTTTATTTTAGTTTTAGAATATATTTTATTAATATAAACACTAATTCAGTACATAAGATAGTTGAGACAATATTTAAATAATTAATATATAATTTAATGTCATTTTTTAAATAATTTTGTTATGAAATTTTGGGGTGGCGGGGGTGGTGGCCGGCCACCTCATTTATAATATATATATATATATATATATATATATATATATATTTTTTTATATATATATATATTTATAATGAGGGGGTTGTTTTTAAATTTTTAGAAAATAAGGGTCATTGGGAAAATTAACGAGGCCTTAATTTCGACCGATTCCGGGAGCTAGGTTTATGCCTCAGGGTCGGTCAAATTGTAGGACACTTAAACCTAGCCCACACCCCTACTTTGACCAAAACTTTGACTGACCCGTTCTCCCTCATACGAGCTTGGATTGACGAACCATTCACACCTCCATGATCAAGACGACGAAGTCTACGCTCTGGTCCTGGGTTGAAGTAATTCTGAGCACTTTGATTTTCGAGCATTCATAAGCCCTCTTTGTCCTGTGTGTCTCTCTGGAGCCACCTGGATCACTCCTTGATGTTGTTGACGTCATTTTTTTTCTATCAACATTTTCCAATATTTTCGGTTCTTAGGGTGTTGCAAGCCCACATGCAAGTTAGAAAGTTTTTACAAATTTCGATAATACTGCAATTCAAAAGATAGTTTTAGCAGCTTGGATCAAAATATCCAAGTTACTTATGGCTCCTTTCTTTATCATGGAAATGGACCAGATTGGATTCTTCATTAACATCTTTGTCTTTAAACCCTTGATTTTTTGTTTGAGTACATTATTTGTCTTCTTTAGCCTAGAGTTTTTCTGATACCAATAATACATTCACTTTAGTATCTTATGATTTTTTTTCTTTGAGATTCTCATTTTCCCCTTTCACATGTTTCTCTAGGATTTCTAATTGAGTTATTTCTTCTTTTAATTTCATGATATTATCTTTATCGCTAGAAAAAGTTAAATCGTTATTATGTATAGGATTGTGAATGATAGGTGTTGGAATATCACTGTTGAATGTACACTCAAGAGTAGCAAAGGGATCCTTCACTTTTTATTTTTTTGCTTCTTGATCCAAACAATAAAAAAAAATAGATATGTTTCTAAATTCCATTGACCGTTAGACTTTAGGAGAGGGATCCTTTACCTCTTCTTTTTGTGCTTCGTGATCCAGACTATCAAAATAATAATAAATATGTTGCTAAGTTTCATAGACCTTTGAACCTTTTCTTTCAGGATTTGTCGTTAATCTTTCTGATTCTTTTAGCTCTGCAACTTTCAAATTCTCAAATGAAACAACATTGTCTACTTTTCTCATGCTTCATGTGATGCTCTACATTTGTTTTGTCTTCTGGTGTCTTCATTCCATACAGAATCTTCCTTTTAATGCTTTTTTACTTCAATTCAGATATCACAATGGTCTTTTTGGTAGTTTCCCTTGGATTCTTCGTAATTTCTTTTGTCACCTTTCTTTTTGGTCCTAGCATGATCCTTTTTATTCTTCTTCCTTTCATATCTTATTTTCAACAATTATCCTTTCTAAAATAGCATTGATTTTATGGTATCTTCTATTTCAGTAGCATCTTCGTCTTCCAATGTCATCGTAGACTCTAGTCTTAAAATTTCTTTTGTCTCTACGATTTCAGTGTCCTCTCTCTACTAGAGTTTCTTTGGCTTCTTTATTTTCTTCTTGAGGGTGAGGGTTTCAGAAACCCTACCTCTTCTTCCTTTTCTCTTTGGACAAATATTTTTTTCTTCTAATGCCTCAATAAAATAATTCATTACTAAAAATGGTTCGCAATTGTCACTTCTTAATTTTTTTTCCTTAACAAGAATTTTGATTAACCTAAACTAATATAAGGCTTTTTCAAGATTCCAAGAATTCTTCTAGATATTAAATGCCATTATTTTAGGGCTACTGATCAACTAGTAGGCTAAAATTATCTCCTTCCCCTTTAGAAAATGCATCAAAATCCTAATATGGTAGAAAAGAATAGTTTCATACCTACCTTCATAACTAATAAATTTGCAGAGAATGAATAATCGCTCCTTTGACATGGTTACACTATATAGAAAGTATCCTCTAATTCTATCTCAAAGTTTGTGAACACCATTAAATGAATTGGAGCTTACAAAGGAGAAAACTATGCAACACAAAATCAATGAACTTTTTTACATAATGTGATTCATTGGACGATATCAGTAGCCTTAAATCTCTCAGTATGGCTCCCATTGCTTATGAATTAATCCTCTAGCTAATCATAAATAGGAATAAGCCTATATGAACTATTTGGAATATTTGATTTATTTAATTCTCTATGTAAATGGATTTACTTCGAGTTTGTGCACATTAAATAGGACTTATATCCATTATCAATTTTACAGGCATATCAGGAAGAACATTAGAGGAGTAGTGTAGTCTACCTACTCCATTAACGATGATATATGAATCAATAAAACATTGAGCCATCATCCTTAATTCCATTTCATGAGAGATATAATATTGTGACCTTATTATCGCTCTGAAATCATTTCCTGACGTAAATATGGCATTCATAGGTTTTAGTTGAGGTTCTAGTTTTACTTGGGTGACCAATTTGGTGAAATTCACTTATTATGGCTTCAATGCTAGAAACGATTACGAAGACATTCAAGCACCATTTTTAATAGTTCTTATAGTGATTTTGTTAATTCCCAAAGGCTTGAGGACAAGGAATAAGGCCTAAATCACGAACTCAATGTTAAGCACCTGTAATACTTTATTAGGCCCAAAGGCCCCAATACTGTTAACCTTAGAAGCCTTCATAAAACCAGGTCCTCTGTGCACTTGTTGTAAATTGACAAAAAGAGTTTATCTATAGCGATATTTGTTTCGCATGGTCCATTTATTAGCCATACCTATCATAGAACATTGCATACTTATTTATAGTTTTACATTAGGCTCAACTCAAACAAACAATCTACTTTTACCATGGGCAATTCCTAATGTTATGTGTAAAAATCCCAAAAAAACCATCCTAAAGTATTTCATGTTTAGGGGTTGCTCTTTAGTTGACATTAATGTGCCCAATATCTATTTAAGCCTGGTCCTCAAGACAGAAATTGTGGAAATCATGGGTTCATGTCATTTCTCCAACAAAGATTGCTGGAAATATTATTTTAATTAATGTGAAAGATATGGGAAGAGTATAGATGTTGAAGATAAAGATTGTAAGATGAAGATTGTTGGAAATATTGTTGTTGGGCTTTTGATGCCTAGATTGGATATCTTATCTTTGAATTCATTTTTACTCTAAATACCTAGTTTAAATGGGAGCATAGGATATATGGATCAAATGATTATTCTTGGACATTTCCAACGGTATATGTTGATATATATTGCTTGTGCTAACTCTAACACAATGAGGACATATGAAATAAGATTATGTCAAGTTGACTAAGCCATGTAGTATGAGTTAGCTCACCAAATTTTACAAGTAGGGGTGACTTGAGTATAATTGAAAAACATCTAAGCTCAAAGAGATTCAAAGTGTGCAAAAGAACGTAGGGAATACTATTGACATTTTAAAAGTGGAGAAAAAATTTGGTTTAGGAAGTGAATGAGTCATTTTTCCATTTTGTGATGTTTTAGACAGTGAAAATTTGAGGAGATAAAAGTAAGATATTCATGTTACACGAGGTAAAACTTTTATCCATGATTTTCTATACTTTCCAAGATATGCCCTATGGAAGCCTTCTTAACTCATTGGTCCATTATACCTTTTGATATATGCCCTATTTATGCACATCACAAGCTTTATAATATTATTAGAAAAAATTGGTACATGGTGCGAGGTAAAAAAGGGATATTATGTATGGAAAAGTGAGGGTTTACTTTGAGAATGGTCAATCTCTCTTTTATCTCTCTCATCCCAAGCCCAAAATCAATAAGTAATATCTTGTACAACATAAATGTTTGGAGATACATTTTTAAAGCATAGTTAAAATTCTTTAGAAATTTATGGAGAAGGTATCACAATTCCAGTTATAATTAGATCTATGAATTAGGGATTTGTCTCTAGCAACCAAATTAACATACATCTTTGCATTTGCTAAGAGATAAAGTGAACAATCTATATTCTCAATTAGGGTAGCATACTTTGTGATCTTCATGAGTAATTTATTTTAACATTGTGGTCTTATAGATCTTGGAAAGCTCTTAATCATAAACTTCTTAGACTAAATAGAAAGCAATGATCCAATCATAAAATATTTGCATGGTAGTAGAACCCTATAAGCCAAGTAGGATTTCTTAAGACACTCTATAATGTTTTGATAGAATTGTCACCATTAGTGTCCATTGCAATTTCATTTTTTAAGTAAAATATTCAAGAAACATTATTTCCACTTTTAAGGATAATATGACATGCTCAAGATATAAATCCAAGAGGTAGTGTTTATGCACTATATTTATCTACTAAATAAATCCCTAACATGTATATAAGCATGGTATTTATGTTTCTCATAGTGTGTTTTTAATTGGGGAGTTAGCAAAAAATATTTTCCATCATTCCCAAGGTAGCTTCATCTACAGTATCATCATCATCATATTCTAGTATGAGAGAAATCACCAAAATTGCTTCTCTAGAAGGATTTGGAAAGGAAAAAGCTTGGAAAGGAAAGATAATTTCAAGAAGAGGGACTCCTTTTTGGAGGCAATGAGACAATAGGTGTTTTGCATGAATTTTTTTTTATGGTTTTAAATATTGTGATGAAGGATTTTCATTGTCCAAGTGTGCAACATTCTTATATAGTATTGACATCTGATAAATAAATGTAGTAGTTATAGAAAAAGTAATTCAAGAATAATCAATGGACATTATGGCTTGCTGAGAAGGATTCTCAATTTTGGCACATAGAGAGACAAAATCCTGGTTGGGAATTCAATCACAAGAATCCTAGAATTTTCCAAACGTTACATTGAAAATCTTGTATGGTGTTTCCCCAGCAATGTAGGTTGTGAAAATAAATACTTCATGGTGAATTTGGTTCTCATCTTTAGGGTTGTGAGAAATGGTTTTTAGAAGGAACAACATATTTCTCTGGAAGCCATAGGAAATGTTATTAATCCTACAACCAATTCAAAATGTAAAATGAAAGTAGAAAAACAAGCATATGTGAATATTTTACAACTTTGGCGTAGTGGATAATGCTTGATATTTGAAATGGGGCTCCAAATTTTGGCAAGTTCTATGCTTGTCAATTTTAATGGAATTACATGAATAATAACTTTCTAGATGATATTTTCAAACCATGAAATTGAACTTCCATTGGACATAATTAGTTGGGATTAATACTCCCTTGTCATTTAGATAAATTCACCTTTTCTATTTATTTTGGTTGAAAATCAAGTCATCACTAATTACTTTTCCAACCATTGTATAAGGATTGCAAGAAACCTCATTGGGATTTATGTTAGGGTCCAACCCTAACCCCTTTATTTATGTAGTAGGGTCGAGTCATAGTTATAGTTAGTCAAAGAGTCAATAAAGCTCGTATTAATAATTGTAAGTGGTTGAACTGCATTTAAGAAAGGGACCATAGTTAGTTGTAAACGGGCCATGGTATTAAATAGATGGTATTGAGAGAACCATGGTAATGACCCATGGTATTGTGTTTATGAATCCTATATAAAGGATAGAGACTCCCCATTGAGATATATCGAGTCTTATTTTGTAATTGAGCTGGTCTATGTTTGAGGTTGCCCCCTCGAAGAGGCAAGTGAACACTACTTTCATCTCTTAATAATAAAATACTTGTTGTTTTTCTCATTTTGTTCTATGTTCTGGGTTGTATTTCTTTGCATATTTGGTATTTTGGAATTTCTCGCAGGTCAAGAGCATAACAATTTATGAGTGGTACATGGAGGCTTTTCCAATGGTTTTTAAAACTACCATTCTCCTTCAACATACAATGTGTGGTTCAACAAGTGCAAGGTTATCTTATGATTGTGACACCTTGTTAATATTTGAAATATCGTGCAACCATTTCTTTGCAAAGTATACATGAATTTGATCATCCATCCCATCACATTTTTCTTTCTATAATCGTTGGATTTACTTCCAACATGTGAATAGATTTTATTGAGACTTGTATATTGAAGATGCCAACTATTGACATGATTTTAATGGTGTCTTGTGCTAATAATTACAAATCATAGATAAGCTTACATAACACAATTCCTTAATTTGTGGATGAGATCATCAAGGCTAGCTTTATTCATGAAAATTTAAAAATGACTACAACACTTACAATCTCAAACTCCTTCCTAAAAAACAAAATGGTAGGGGTCAAAGGAAAGGCTTTATGAAGTATACAACATAGACTAGATTTTCATATAACCACACCAGATTTTCCTTCCGGAGTATAAAGCGACATGTGATACCTAAATTCACATGGTAAAAGTCCACCAAAAAATTGTAGAGCAACTTATGACACCAGGTAATGGCAACTTAACTAGTTAAACTTATAATAAGTGGCTTTTACTTTCCTCTCTGAAATTTATGCATCGCTTTTGCTTCACTGTTGTAGTATATGAACAAATATGTCATCATTAATAATTTTGGTGTTAAATATGTCATGAATTTCTTTTGCTTAGAGTTAATTACATTGTCATTGCGTGGCAAGTATGGGAAAGAATAAATGCAGTCGAAGATTATTTGTTTATCTAAGACTAACTATGTGTTGATATATAGTTAGTTTAGAGCCAAATAGTCTACTTATAAGGCATTCGCATATCAATTCAAGGTTTTGGTTAAGTACATTATTATTGCATGACAGGTATGGGAAAGAATAAATGCAGTCGAAGATTATTTGTTTATCTAAGACTGGCTATGTGTTGATATATAGATAGTTTAGAGCCAAATACTCTATTTACTTACAAATAGAAGAAGATAGACGCTGGTATATTGTAATTCTGATTTATGTATGAGAAAAATCTACCTGCCTGGTTACTTTGTTTTAATGATTTTATGGTCAGGTCGTGATATCTCCTAATAAGTAGTTAATTGAATAATTAATTAAATAAACAAATTAAATAAAAAATTATCAGTCAAAATTAAATTTAATGTATATATTCATTTAAATGCATCTAACTAAATTTAAGTGTACCTATTGTTACATATTTATAGATATTTATGTCATATCTTGCTTTATATTTCTTCAGTGTAGTATATGCACAAATATGTCATGGTTCATGATTTCGCTTTCTTTTTGGTCTACACAAAGGTGTCATCGATTTATTTTCTTTTGGTTTTGGTTAAGTACATTATTATTGCATGGTAGGTATGGGAAAGAATAAATGCAATGCAATATTATTGATTTATCTAGGACTGACTATGTGTTGATATACAGTTAGTTTACACTACTACATAAAGGAGGGTTTTAAGATCTTCTACCTAAATTATACCTGATACCTAAATTATAGTCTTTAAGTGGGTGTCTCAAAAATGATTGTCTCAAAGATTATTGTCTTAGAAAATAGTGTCTTAAATATTATTGCCTTAAAAAATATTATCTTAAACTATATTGTTTTAAAGATTATTGTCTTAAAAAATATTGTCTCTATAAAGAGAGTATATAACACAACCATTATTGTCTCTTAGGAGACAATTTCATTTTTGTGTCACTGGAAACAATTTCATTTTTTTCACTCTAAAGACAACACTTGGATTAGAGACAATATGTCTTTAATACTAGCTATTGTCTCTCTAGAGATGATAAAAAATTTATTTAAAGATCACTTTTGTCTCTTTAGAAACAATATAAAACAATGAATCCAAAAATATCTCACCATTGAAATAAATCGATATAAAAAAATTTAATTAAAAATGAACTGCAAAATCATTGATTAATTCATGTTACCTCCTAAAGCATATGCTTTCCATTGAGCTAGCTCTTCACATAATTAAAAAATTTAAAATATAAAATTAAAAACTACGAACAAACCCAAACAACAAACCAAGTGAAGAGTTATGGCAATCCTTAGAATTACATTTATAGTCGTTGATTTTAAATTAAAGAAAAAATATAAAAATTAAAAACTATGAACAAACCCAAACACCAAACCCAAACAGCTTGTGGAAGCTCTGAAATTTGTGACCAAGCACTTGTGTCTTTGCACAACCTTTTGTTTATGCATAGGGATCTTAGGTGCGATAACGTGACGAAGAACATTGAATTAGATGAGTGGTTTATAATAGATTTTTGGGATGCCATTGGTGCACCTCAGATTTACCCTCATAATCGTAGTGGCTTGAACCATGCTCCTGAGATGTCTAGGGGTGATCATGGGGTTAAAGTTGATGTGTGGAGTACTGGACACCTTATCAGGACAAGTGGGTTGAATGTGTCTGTGCTGTTGAGGAATTTACATAATAGATGCTTGGAACAAGACCCAAATCAGAGTCCTTCTACTGCAAATTTTTATCATCACCTTCTTCAGTTACAGTCTTCCTTGCCTAATTACTGAGATTAAACATTGCCAACCATGGCCAATTCTCAGTCCTATGTATCCCATTATTACTATTCATAGGATCCAAAATCACATGATTATTGAATGTTGTATTATCAGAAAATTTGATATATCTAACGAATAACTTGTTTCAGATTTTACATAAGGAAGACACCCCTTCCTAGAATGCCATTTGTTCACAATGGAAATCTCATGTAAACATGATGCAATGTTCATAACATTAAGCTGCGTATGATAGCCTTGACACTCGATTCTAATGGAAATAAGCATATTTCCATGTTGTTCCTTGATAGGGGGATTTTTAAAAATGGGTGTTCTGATTTGTAGCTTTGATATAATTCGCGTTTTAATTCCATGAGCTGCATGCTTATTTTGTTAAAATAGAAATGATGTGTTTCACAGTTTGGTGTATGCCACGCTAGAGAAATTTAAACAACAACTCTGTCCCTTTTTTCATTCAAATAAATTATATATAAAGAAAGCCTTATTTTTTATGGTTTATGGTGAAGGGCAAATGATATTTAATGCTCAGCATATCAAACATTATTGAATGTTAAAGACCCTATAGTGAAAGGCAAAGCACAAAGAAGGGTAGATGATATTTAATGCTTAGTTTATTAAACATTAATGAATGTTAAAGACCCTGTAGTGAAAGAAAAAGCACAAAAAATAATTGAGGACTCAACTGTCCATAATACCCAAGTGCAATTTACCCATGTAGAAAGCCCCACACAGTTGGACATCATATAATAACTAAAAAAAATAATAACCTGAATGACTTGAATACAAACATCCCATGTAAGACTAGTGATAAAACAACCCAAAGTGCACTAGGACATTTTCAAATCATTTGGAGATCGATTTCTGCAGTCTCATGAAAGAAAAAAAGTTTTGAAGTTGACCCCCATTTCTAACATTCAACATAACTAGAGATGAATAGCCAAAACAGAGCAGCTCAATGCAGGCTTTAAAAATTTCACTTTTTTTCCATTTTTCTCCATTATATCATATAGACATGTTATGCTCAATTGAAAAAATGATTCATCACCACTACCACAACAAAATCTCATTGTTTCAATCCACTCCAAACTTATTTCATCAACTACATAGGTTTACACACATATGCATCTTATGATAGAAGAGAAGAAGGCTCTGCTAGGTACTGGAAACTTTAGATTCAATCTCAGAGAGAACAAGTAGAAGGAAAAAATTAAATGCAAAGCTACAACATTGCCATATAAGTGGGGAAAGGGAAAACAAAAGTGATACAATGAATCTGGTTCTTCCTCAATTGAATGAAACTATGAAATTACAAATATGTAATGTAGGAATACTCTGATTATCATCCAAAATCCAACTTAAACTCTATCCACTAATTCCTCCAAGAAAGCTTTCCATCAACTAATAAAAAGATGAATGTAAGAATAAGCCAACTTTCAACAACCATATAGGTAAGGCAGGTCTACCCTTCCCTAAGGGCAGGTGCCGAATGTAATTTTGAGCTTTTGCCATTAATTCTAGCAACCTTGTTAGATCCTTTGGGGGCAATGACTAGGCCGAGAGTAACCCGCGTGACCAGGCCACTATGACCTTATCATAAACGTGAAGGCTGTAATTGATACCAAAAGGGATTTAGGAGTACGACATACTACATTGAGAGAGCGTCAGGTCACCAGGTCATTATGAACCTAATCGTAAACAGGCAGACTGTAACTGATCAAGAATTGTCGCATAAAATATTACATTTGTTGAACCTTGAGCTTTACCAACTCACGCCCAAACAATAAATGGATATGGCAAAAAAACTGAAATAAGTAATTTGAGGATGTTGTAGTTTCAATTTTTCCTTGAAATAATTTGCCCGACTCTCTTGGAAAAACAATATATGTAAACCAATCAAAATGTCCATATCCAAAAGAGTGAAAGAATATGAAGATGAAGTGTGGGTTTAATGAGAAAACCACTCTTTTATTCAAACCAGCTCTTAAGGTTTGTAACAAATCATTCTCAAGCAGGCTATGGACAAGAAAAAATTCAATCAATCCACAGATGCACCAATAAATGAAAAAAATAATACATAGTGAAAGGAATGGGCAAAATGTTTTAAAAAAAGATAAGAAAAAAACCAATTTAAAAATAAACAAATAAAATAAAATAACCCCAAAAATCAGTTTTCAGAGTGCATGAGAACTTACCCTCTGAAGCTCATCCTGGATTTCCTACACCTTTTCAATGGAGAGAACAAGCTCACCCTATATGTGCTCTTGCTCTTCCCCTTTTGATCTCTTGGACTTATCCATCCTGCCCAGTCCTTCTGACCCAAAAGTCCTAAAAATCCAACAGAGTCGAAGGCGCAGGCAAAGTGGTGGAGAGGGAATGGTCCTAGCATTCATTATTACCTCCATAAACGTTGCACGCTCCATCTTGCCATCCTCAATGAAGAAAACTTCCAAAGATTAAAATTTAGATCCTATCATTCATTATTACGTCCATAAATTTTGCACGCTCCATCCTACCATCCTCAGTGAAGAAAAATTCAGATGAAATATTATCATTAAAATACAAAACAAGTTGTTGATTATTTTTTACTTCCACCTTCGAAAGAGCGTTTGCCAGTCCAGGAGATATGTTTTGAAATAGTACCATTGGTAGCAGTGTGTGTACTGAGCTACCAAGCTGCAATGGTGGCACCTAATTTACCAGGAATGAAACTTAGGAAAGGGACTCAAAATAGATGTGCATCTACATCCTATTAAACTAGCAATATTTACAGTAAATAGAACTAATATCTCAACTACTTTCACATTATATGAACTGTACCTGTAGAGGTCTAGTAGCTGCAAGACCAAAAGAGTTATTCTAAAGCTTCAAGCTATAAAAAATTTGACCATCATGCGATCTAAGTTTCCCATTGATCTGAAGGCCTTGACATACTGATGTTGCAAGTAAAATAGGAAATGGAGGCCTGCACAAAGCATTAACTCTAGGGACAAGTGCATTGCCTAAAACTATCAAATAACCAAGAAGATCTAGGATAGGAGGTGGATTTGCTACTATGGGTACTACTTTTGATTGAACATTGGCACCTTTCGCAGGTGAAACATTGATTTTTGTCTCAGTGGCTGATAATTATTCATATGGAAGATAACAGTTTACTTGCAAGTTTGGATCTAACAAGGTACATTGGGAGGTAACAAGGTACAAGGTACATATGGAAAGACATATGGGAGGTAACCTGTACAAGCATAAAAAGTGCTTAGAAGAATATATGTGTGCTCTGACTTCTCAGCAACATCAAGGAAAGACCTAATTTCACAAATAAACTCTTTAATGATCTTTGCACCTATTACTTACCACTTCAGGTAGAAGTGTTGAGCGTGACAACCACCCAAAAAATATATTATTATTAGACATATTGGAAGGAAACTCCTTGAACTAAGCATAAAATATAATACTTATACTAGAAAAACCTATACAAATTCAAACATCTCAAATAGTGATAGATGAACTTAAGCCTTTTCATTGAAATAACCTACCACTTCTTTGGTATCCATTTTAGAATCCAAACTAAATCCCAAAACTTAGAAGACTAGCCATTCTTGAACTTCTTTCCTTCTCATTCTCCAGCTCAAAATGGTGAGCCCCATGCTTATGATCATAGGGCATAATAGAAATGGCATCCAACAATCCAGATGATGCCATCAGCTGCAAGTCCTTCTATGTTAAGTATTTATTGTAGCTTTTTTGGAGGATATATAGCTTGTGCCATGCAAAAGCATGATACAAATGACTTTCTAATATCTAAAATATCTTTGTTAACTTTCAATAGTAGATTATCGTCATTTGAGGTTTAGAAATATTCTTGACCATACACAAGGCCAAGAATATCTTTTATAGAGTGAAAAGCTTCCTACATATCATATGCCATCTATCATAAGAAATAGTATAAGGCAAAAATATATTAAAAATAAAAATAATTTAGCTCACAGATTCTATAGTAGGTTCATGAAATTTCATTCAACCCAAAGATTCCTCTCCAATACGGTATTCTCCAATAATTAATTCCTACAAGATCAAACTATATCAACCTTCCCATCTCGAAAAATATAATACTATATCTAATTCAATAGATAACATTTTAGATTTCTAGGCCCCATTCAATAGTGATACCTTCTTAAAGGTGTGCCAAAAATCTACTTAACATGACATTATAACTATTTACATGATGGGAAATATGGGTAAACTCCCAGCCAAAGATAAATGGTTTCTAGAATATGATTTTTCTACACATTTCCCTCATCCCATTTCATAATGGCAGCAACCAAAACAGATGATGCCATCAACTACAAATCCTTATATGCTAAGTATTTATTGTTGCTTTTCTAGAGGATATAGAGCTTGTACCATGCATAAGCATGATACAAATGACGTTCTAATATCCAAAATATCTTTGTTAACTTTGAATAGTAGATTGTCGTCATTTGAGGTTTAGGAATCTTCTTGACCATACACAAGGCCACGAATATCTTCTATAGAGTGAAAAGCTTCCTACATATCATATGCCATCCATCATAAGAAATAGTATAAGGCAAAAATATATTAAAAATAAAAAATTTAGCTCACATATTCTACAGTAGGTTCATCAAATTTCATTCAACCCAAAGCTTCCTCTGCAATAGAGTATTCTCCAATAATTAATTCCTACAAGCTCAAACTATATCAACCTTCCCATGTAGACAAATATAATCCTATATCTAATTCAATGGATAACATTTTAGGTTTCTAGCCCCCATTCGATAATGATGCCTTCTTAAGGTGTGCCAAAAATGTACTCAACATAACATTATAACTATTTACATAATGGGCAATATGGATAAGCTCCCAACCAAAGATAAATGTGTTGTGCCTTTTTCCCATAAGCATTTATTAACATACCCTTTTTAGTTAAGAGAAGATCCTTTGGATAGTGGGATACAATCTTTAGTTCTTGTGAGGGCATCCAAAAATCACCCTTGGACAATTGACTACTAGCATCTTTACAACAGTTTTTGCTCACTGACATGAGACTTGTCTGAGGGGAGTTTTCCTTGAGTGTCTTTTGCCCAACACTTTGCCTTAAGGTAAAAGTGTGTATACATTGTTTTACGTAATCTTGATCTTCCATATTACCAATACAAGAAGATACAGATCCACCAGTTGAATATGTAATAAGTGCGAAATCGGGCAGCTCAAACTATTCACACTTTGTGTTTTCATCGAAGTTGGCTGATGTTACATGTTCTTCATTGGAACTTGTCCATATTTGTCCATACTGTTGTATTTTCTTTTTCTACAGTACAACTTTCATCCACACTGCCCCTTGAATGCAATTTCTCCTCATTCATTTCTTCAACCTTATCCTCATTATACATCATACTGGACAATCATCATTCTAGTACAGAACAACCTCTGGATATTATTGGTGAATAATGGTAGTTAATGGGTTCTCATGTAACGATTCCCAATACCAATGGAACAACATATAATTTGAATCACTCAAGTAATGAATCTCAATTTAACAACATTATAATATAATTACATTCTACCATAAATAGACATCAAGAATGCTTTGCCTTGTAGATTTCAGCACCCATGCATTCAATGGATTTGTGGGAATGAAGGGAAATTGGAAAGCCAATGATCTCCTACAGCTATGTATGGCCTTGTCTAGTACCTGTGGCCTCTTAGACAACCAAGATTGAACTCAAACTCATGCCAGCAAACGAAAATAATCCTCAGGGGAGAGGGAAACAACTCTAGTAAGTAGAAATCCACCCAAGAATGCTTAAGAACACTCCAGGTAACGAGAGAGAAATTCTTAACAGTCATACATAACCCAAAGTAGCAACTTATTAAGGAAATGTAATAGCTCTAGAACCGTGGCAGTTGATCTCTAACTCGATAAGAAAGTGGATTATGAGTAACTCAAAGTTGATGCATTTCATAGAGCATCAATCAATCAAGAGTTTCTGAATGATGCTAATAGAAATTCAATGGAGAGTTATTTATTTCGGCCATGAGCAAAAAGTCAGGGAGCACATATAATATAACTAAGGAGTAAGAATGATGATAACTCATACACCATAAGCTTATTATATCTTAGGAAAATATATTAGATGAGAGCTTAGCACATTTGCTTCATTGTCAAAAGAGAGATGTCCATGTGCAAATTAACCCTCGCTCGATATGACACTATTGTAGCATAGATGCTATGGGAAAATGAATGAATTGGTCATGGCAGTTAAACATTGAATTGAGCTACTTTTAGTGTTGTCCAAATAAGGCTATTGCATCTTGTCACAGGAAAAGATTGCAGGACATTTCAACATTACAAAGGGAACAATCCAGGCATAGTGACTCTTTGTTTAGTTAAGTCAAAGCTCATGGAGAATGATATCTAGGCATTTTAGCCTATATTCGACCTCTTTTCGGTAGCAACCAAGAAAGCGAAAAAGCTAGAATTTTTTAATTCGACGGGAGAAGAAAAACTGAGGATATAAAGAAGTCTACAACACTTGAAGAAACTGAAGTCTGTGACTAAGCCAAATCTCAATCTAAAGCTATCTATTTGCAGTAAGATCTGAATATCTATGGTAAAGAGTCAAGGGTTTGTTGTAGTAGCCAAAGATCAGTATTAGAAGGCAAAGAGTCTGTAATTGGAAGTCATTGTATTATAATAAGAGACTAAAACTACAATAAGGATAGAAATTCAGAAGCTGCTTCTAACTTTGACTAGGCAGAGACTCAACTATTGACCATGACGTAAAGAGGAGGGCTAACTTGGAAATTGAACAAAGAAAAATCCATTAAGTTTTTTGGCTAATTACTTCAGATTTACTTCAAATACTTTAAAGTAAGCATCACAGAAGTTAACATAAATAAACCACACTACACACTTACCGTGTTCTGCCACTTGTGATATATTCTAGTTATATCTTGTTTCTCCCATTCTTTGAGATCAAATACATTCATCCCATATGCCCAACCACAAGAATTAGGATCAAAGTGCCTGGCTATGTGCCGATTGGAAAAATTAAGGTATTTTCCAAACCGATGAAAGCTTTCTCCACAAGTTTCCACTGAACCATTAACCTTTCCATGAAGATCTACTGACCACAAGGGCATCAAATCTTTTTGCACCACAATATCATCATCCAAGAAAAGGATCTTGTCCATCTTGGGATAAACTTGTGGAAGATAGAAATGAAGATTATTTAGCATGGATAAATATTTTGGATTTATATATTTCAAATTGGAGGAAAGTGTTGAGAGTGTAGTCAAGTGATTTGCCTTGAAATAATACTCTTTCATAGCTGCGGATTCAAGTTGGCGAAGCATAGGGAAATAGGAGGAATTGAGCCATTTAAAATCATCTACATTTTCTACATGTATCGCAACTTTCCCTGGGGGATTAAGTAAAAGCCAAATTTTCGTGGCCCCAAAATTTAACTTGTTTGTGATGAGATGAAATACATGTTTCTTATATTCCTGCAAACACATGAAAATCACCTAGAATGAGATCCAAATATTAAATGTAAAATGCAGAAAAACTATTGGACTTCCAAACTTTAGAGTAATTTAAATTAATAACACTTCACCTTAGCATTCATGACTGTTGAATTCACAATCACAGATGCAGCCAATACATTGTCACAAAATAATGCATAGTGATAAAGAGTCGGATCCTCCAAATTGTCCATTTTAGGAGATTATCACTATTCAAGAGGAAGAAAGTAATAATCTATGGTCAATCGCATGGACAGACAGTGTAGGCCCTTGGGAATAGACTTTTTTTCCGCCTAACTTAAAAATTTACTTTGCTTTTCCAAGGTCCTTACTTGCTCATCTGCAGACTGAAGCATGGCTTGCAACTTCTTTGTTACTGTCATACAACCATAAAATTTTTCTCTAGCCTTGGATAGGACATGACCCATATCCTTGATCTTCTCAGGTGTGCTGAAACATTCATATAAATTACCAGTCATGAAAAAGAGAATGAAAAGCAAAAAGATTGACACATGGACTGCAACTTTAAAAAAAAAACAAAGGATATTAACACCAAATGCAAATGGAAGCACTTACTACTCTTGATTTAGAAGCAACCAATGTGAAAATCCAGGGGGTAGTGTTCCATGATTCCACAACACTCTATCCTTATTCTGATATACAATAAAAGAAAAACTTAGAAATCGAACAAACAAACACCCGTCAAGTTTTCTAGCTAATTACTTCATATTTACTTCAAATACTTTAAAGTAAGCATCACAGGAATTAACATAAATAAACCACACTACACACTTACCATGTTCTGCCACTTGTGATATATTCCAGTTATATATTTTTTCTTCCATTCTTTGAGATCAAATACATTCATCCCATATGCCTAACCATAAGCATTAGGATCAAAGTTCCTGGCTATGTGCGGATTGGAAAAATTAAGGTATTTTTCAAATCGGCAAAAGCTTTCTCCACAAGTTTCCACTGAAACATTAACATTTCCATGAAGATCTACTCACCACAAGGGTGTCAAATCTTTCTGCACCACAATATCATCATCCCAGGAAAGGACCTTGTCCAGTTTGGGATAAACTTGTGGAAGAGAGAAACGAATATTATTTAGCATGGATAAATATTTTGGATTTATATATTTCAAATTGGAGGAACTTGCCGAGAGTGTAGTCGAGTGATCTTCCTTGGAATAATACTCTTTCGTAGCTGCAGATTCAAGTTGGTGAAGCACAGGGCAATAGAAGGAATTGAGCCATTTAAAATCATTAACATTTTCTACATGTATCACCGCTTTCCTTGTGGGATTAAGTAAAAACCACATTTTCATGGCCCCAAAATTTAACTTGTCTGTGACGAGATGAAATACATGTTTATGAGATTCCTGCAAACATAAGTAAATCACCTACAATGAGTTCCAATACTCAGCAAAACTATTGGACTTCCAAACTTTAGAGTATTTTAAATTCATAACACTTCACCTTAGCATTCATGACAGTTGAATTCACAACCACAGATGCAACCAATACATTGTCAGAAAATAATGCATAGTGATAAAGAGTTTGATCCTCCAACTTGTCCCTCTCAGGAAATATCACTTTTCAAGGGCAAGCAAGTAATAATCCATGGTCAATCGCATGGACAAATAGTGGAGGCCCTTGGGAACAGTCTTCACTGCCAGCTGACTTAAAAATGTACTTTGCTTTTTCAAGGTCCTTACTTGCTCAGCTGCAGACTGAAGCATGGCTCACAACTTCTTTGTTACTATCCCAAAGTCATAAAATTGTTCTCTAGCCTTGGATAGGACATGACCCATAGCCTTGATTTTCTCAGGTGCACTGAAACATTCACATCAATTATCGGCCATGAAAAAGAGAATGAAAAGCAGAAAGATTGACACACAGACTGCAACTTTAAAAGGAACAAAGGATATGAACACCGAATGCAAATGGAAGAACTTACTACTCTTGATTTAGAAGCAGCCAATGTGAAAACTATTACCTTTGAGGTAGATCAAAATCTGCATTAGCCTCACCCAATGTATGCTGACATTCTTTAATATGAAGCATCAATTCATGGTATAAATCAAGATTATTCCTAGCCTGGGAAATGCTTGAATACACCCAAGCCATGATCAGTTGTTCTCGCATCAATCTAATAGTAGAGTCAGAATTCTCGTTCTCATTCTCTCGCCTCCAAATGCTATATTTTCCCAGGACAACAAAATATACTTCCTTGGAACGTTTTATCACTGTGTTTTCAAGCTCAACTCATTTTTCTTCATCCTATTGAATCAGATCTGTTGAAATTCTCTCCCTTGTCTTTTGTCTCAATTGTTGTAAGAATTAAACTACTATAAATTAAAGCATACTATGCTAAAATCTAAGAAATATAAAAATTTTCTATTGGAGAAGTGACATTCAAATAGAATTTTGGAAAATAATATAACAATTCCCTTTTCCATGAGAACAAAATTAGCGATCTAGTGCAGCAAAGAATTTTACCCTCCGTGAAACTTTCGTTGGACTTTCTTCAAGCTGCAAATGGTCTGCATTACAACAACCATTGTCCTAGGAGTTTGACTAGACATTACCTTACAGCAGGCTACCAACATCATAGATCAGTTAACTATGGAAAATCGAAACATACCATCAAGAGCATTCTCTTTGACGTCTCGATGTTCACTTCCTGTGTCATCCTCTTGGAAGTTTTTTTCTGCACCTCTTCATTCATTTTAAACCCCTTAGGATTGTCCTTGCCTTCTTCATTGAAGATCACACCATCTTGTTGCGAATGTAACTTTTTTGAGTTGTCTCTAGAAGTCGTTAGCCTCTGCTTGATGTACACCATTAGAAATAGAGAAACACCCCTGCCAATGTCCGTTTTCACTTCCTGCTTAATACAACCCTACTCAACTACATAGATCATCATCACATAGGTTTCCTTACATGTTCAATAGAAAAAAATAACCAAAATCTTCACCAATCGTACCTTAGAGTTAGTAATATCCCTTTGGTTTACTTCGAAGGGCTTTTCTAATACCCATGAGGAAGATAAGTGATTCCATCCAACAATATTTAAGTTTAGAGTTCCTGAGTCCTCTGTGACATCTGTTATGACATCAATCACCTACCCAGTAAATAAAATTTATTTTCAATTCTCTGCTCAATAGGGGAGAAATGAAATTTAAGATATCCAAATGCAGCAGGTTTCTTTTACTTGCCTCCTTTGGGAGGAGAGAGTCAATTCTCTCTGTTAAACTCTGCTTTCTCCAGTCATCTGCCTGTTCCTGTGAACCCCACAGCTAAATAGATAAGAGTGATTTTAAACATATGATAGAGCTCTAGTATCCTCAATAATTCCTCTCTATTTCAATCCACTCAGGTCGATTAAATTTCAGTTTAAGGACATTATTTATTTTCTAGGATTAGACTAACGTAAGTGCAAGTGCATTGCCCAGATCCTGAAAAAGAAAAAAATGGCCATAGAAAAATAGAATTAGTTTTCAAGATGTGGAAGGAGAATACCATTCTAACAGATCCATCTCTTGAGACGTTGTGCCCTGCTATTTTAAATGATAAAAAATGCATAAAAGGTCAGGTAGAAAGACTTGATGGAGAAGAATATCTATAAAATACTGAAACGCTAAAAAGGGGGCTGCTTTGCTATCATGCATATGCTAAGATCGAGATTTCATTACACATCAATAATAAAATGGTGTGTATAATATCTATCATTTTTCTTGGCCAATGTGCTCTAAACACTATGGGAACAGTGTGAAAATGATATGTATAGTAGAAAGTAGCTGCTGAACAAGTTTGTCGTTGTGAATTGGGTCTAGGTTGGGTGCATCAGAACTAGTTTTAGCTTGATTAATGAGAAGTGGATTTAGCTTTATGGATGGAAAGTGGGTCTAGCTTGGATAATGAGTGGACCCAAAGAATGATTGTTACCCTTCCCACCCAGATTCAATTGCCACAAGATTCAATTCCCATGAGTAAGATGTTCAACTGAACTCTTAACAAATATATTATTATAATACCCATCCAGCTTATGCAGAATTCAGCGCACACTTAGTACCATCCTACGGAGAATGAGGAGTGCCTAGCAAATTCACCGAGTAGTTGTCCAACAAATTTACTAGTCATATGCATTTCCCTTTGTTAAAAAATGGAAAGAGCATTGTTATTTCTTGCTATCGAGATGAATGGTTTCATTATCTTTGGTAAGGGAAATTACCCTAGGGGTAGTTGGTAAAACCTTTGCTCTTGCATGAGAGAGGTACAAACTTTGAATCTTTCTCCTGGTAGGTATTGTACCGTGTTAATGCAGAGATAGAGTTGATAGCTTCAAACATATCAAATGAAAGGAAACCTATAAAGAAAACTCACAAAATGTTTGGAAAAATGCTAGAGGTGCTTAAATTTTGACAATAAGCAAGGAAAGTAAGTTTTATAACATCTGCACGTTCAGATCCTATGAGAAAGCTAAAAGGAAAATCAAATTCCAAAGTAGGTCCATGGGGTTTTGGTTCAATGGTTAACTGGGGTTGGTGAAGGCAAATCAAATTTCGAAGCAGGTCCATGGGGTCTTAGTTCAATGGTTAATCGGGAGTGATGATAATTCCCTGCCAAGGCTTAAATCACATAAATACATTGTTCAATAGGTTCTCAATGAAAGGGATATTTCTAAAATAGTATAAGACAACTACATTTCATTGTAATGGATATCTTACTTGAATGTTGTAAGAAGTCTACACTTCATTGTAATACTACCAGATTAAGAAAGGGCATGCTTCCCAATAAAGATAAATTAAATGTTGATCCACCCCAAAAAAAGAGACAGAAGCAACCTAACGAGGGAGGAGGGCAGGAAGAAGCTTACTAGCAAGGGAGGAGGGCAGGAAGAAACTTACCAGCAAGGGAGGAGGGAAGGAAGGAGCTTACTAGTTGCAGATGTAGATGGGAGTGACGAAACCTAGCTGCCAAAAAAACCAATGGCATGACCACAAAGATAACAAGGAAGCCCACCACAGCTATTCGATGATGAAAACCCCGACCTCCCCATCCTCCATTTCTACCACGCTGGTAGCCCTGCCACCCTCCATGCACACACCTCCTCTTTTCACAAGCATCATTAGCTCTCAACCCTAACACCACTTTTCTCCTTCTCCTCCTCCCAAATAGATATCGAGCAATGCAATCCTTACTCAATCATAATCCTCTACATCAAACCAATATCATGGTTAGTCGAAATATATGAAGTCAACAACAACCAAGAAAACCCTTAGATCTCATATATACTTTAGAGCATTTGATAGAAAAATTTACCAAAGGCATTACGAAATGGAAATATCAACTGATTTCATGCAGTTTTGAGAAAGAAAGGGACACTGACATGGTAAAAACCTAGATGAAAATGGGCATAGGGGCTAGAAGTAGATGGATTTGAGAGTCTCTATCTCTGTTAGCCTTTTTGGTTAAAAGACCAAAACATATAATTAAGGGAAACATGTCATTTTGATTCAGATTCCAACATAGATGTTATTATTAATGGGGATCCTCACCAGTCTGGCTGACTGTTTATACACTGTGACATAGGAAGAGGAAGAATAGGAAGGAAATGTTGGGTATATATGACACCCCTCAACTTACTAATTTAACTGAGCAGGTATCGACTTGGCTTGCCTTGCATTGAGGCATGTAAAGGTAAAGGGAATTCTGGGGGGGTAATTTGATTCAAAGCAAGGGTGAATTATGCCTCCCTGAATGCACATCATGGGACTGTGTTTAAGATTCACAATTCTGAAGCTACGAGAATACTAGAGTGTAAGCACAAGAGAGAAGATAAACATATTGTGATCTAATATTTAACATGGTGGCTTGTTGATTGATTTCTCGTTTAGAATGAATAGAAAAAATTTGATGATTGGGGGAGAAAAATGATGAGTGTTCTATTAAGTAAAGGAAATACATCATTTTGAAGCCATGGATAGATCCTAATGGTCTAGGATGCTAGTGTTAGTAAAACTTTACCTAAATGCCTTGTGACTGCCACATGGATGAGTGTTACACTTAGAAAAAAGACATACTACAAAGTTAGCAGCCTTTAGGGTATTGAAGATCGAGACAACTTAAATATCAGGACAAAGGGCAGGGTATGGGCAGGTCACAACTCAAATATCTGGACAGGTCAGACATCAATTTTAAATGTCGAAGAAAATCTCTTATTCTTGTGGGACGCTTTGTTAAAAAATCCCACTTGTATTAAATTTACACACCACGACTGCACCGAACTCCAACTAAACTACGAAGGTTCAAGGAAGACTCTAGAATGACCAAATTAGATTATATTTTTTAAAAAGGTATAATCTATCTACATCAAAATTTAGAGTGCCAAAAACGATGTAATTTCATCATTCTAGAGTCTTCCTTGAACTGAGCCTTTACCTAAACCGTAAATCTGTATACTACGGCTTGATGGAAAACCACCATATCATCTGGTACTGTTTAACTCATTTGGACAGCTGTTTGGTTGGGTGTCATGGCAGCTCCCTCGGGACCACATTACATTCTTTCAGGGATTCAAGTAATGTGGCAACCTCCGTTTGGAAGGTCAAGCTGTACTTGACATTCTAACACATGCTTAAAACAATAATGATATGATATGGGATAAGTTAACTGTTTAACTCATTTGGACAGCCGTTTGGTTGGGTGTCATGGCAGCTCCCTCGGGACCACATTACATTCTTTCAGGGATTCAAGTAATGTGGCAACCTTCGTTTGGAAGGTCAAGCTGTACTTGACATTCTAACACATGCTTAAACAGTAATGATATGGGATAAGTTAACAGTTTAAATCATTTGGACAGCCGTGTGGTTGGGTGTTATGTTAGCTCCCCAAGGACCACATAAATAATGGAGAGTCTTTTTGTGGCAACCTCTTTAGGAAGGGTCAAGCTGTAATGTGTTTTAACATTCTAACATCATGCTTTAAACTATACAGCTGGTAGTAACAATCATAACATCATAAAATTGGATTCTATGTCGCTTTACGGGTTCCATGAATGAGTTATGTCTGGTTTTCCAGTTGTACCCACACCCAATAGCTGGGATACGCTAAAAACTGTGTAGCCACCTACGCTCGATTTGTGGAGGAAAGTTTTTCCTTCAAGCGTGGGCTGGAGTATGCTAAAAATTGTGTAGCCACCTACGCTCGATTTGTGGAAGAAAGTTTTTCTTCGAGCGTGGGCTGGAGTATGCTAAAAATTGTGTAGCCACCTACGCTCGACTAGAATACTCCAGCCCACGCTCGAAGAAAAAACTTTCTTCGAGCGTGGGCTGGAGTATTCTAGTCGAGCGTAGGTGGCTACACAATTTTTAGCATACTCCAGCTCACGCTTGAAGAAAAACTTTCTTCCACAAATCGAGCGTAGGTGGCTACACAATTTTTAGCATACTCCAGCCCACGCTTGAAGAAAAACTTTCTTCCACAAATCAAGCGTAGGTGGCTACACAATTTTTAGCATACTCCAGCTATTGGGTGTGGGTACAACTAGAAAACCAGACATAACTCATTCATGGAACCCGTAAAGCGACATAGAATCTAATTTTATGATGTTATGATTGTTACTACCGGCTGTACAGTTTAAAGCATGATGTTAGAATGTTAAAACACATTACAGCTTGACCCTTCCTAAAGAGGTTGCCACAAAAAGACTCTCCATAATTTATGTGGTCCTAGGGGAGCTGACATGACACCCAACCACACGGCTGTCCAAATGAGTTAAACTATAAGTTATCATTACTGTTTAAGCATGATGTTAGGATGTAAAGACTAAGTACAGCTTGACCCTTCCTAACGGAGGTTGCCACATTACTTGAATCCGTGAAAGAATGTAATGTGGTCCCGAGGGTAACTGCCATTACACCCAACCACACGGCTGTCCAAATTAGTTAAACAGTTAACTTATCCCATATCATATCATTACTGTTTTAAGCATGTGTTAGAATGTCAAGTACAGCTTGACCTTCCAAACGGAGGTTGCCACATTACTTGAATCCCTGAAAGAATGTAATGTGGTCCCGAGGGAGCTGCGATGACACCCAACCAAACGGATGTCCAAATGAGTTAAACAGTACCGGATGATATGGTGGTTTTCCATCAAGCCGTAGTATACAAATTTACTGTTTAGGTAAAGGCTCAGTTCAAGGAAGACTCTAGAATGATGAAATTACATCGTTTTTGGCACTCTAAATTTTGATGTAGATAGATTATACCTTTTTAAAAAATATAATCTAATTTGGTCATTCTAGAGTCTTCCTTGAACCTTCGTAGTTTAGTTGGAGTTCGGTGCAGTCGTGGTGTGTAAATTTAATACAAGTGGGATTTTTTAACAAAGCGTCCCACAAGAATAAGAGATTTTCTTCGACATTTAAAATTGATGTCTGACCTGTCCGGATATTTGAGTTGTGACCTGCCCATACCCTGCCCTTTGTCCTGATATTTAAGTTGTCTCGATCTTCAATACCCTAAAGGCTGCTAACTTTGTAGTATGTCTTTTTTCTTCGGTCGCTGGCTTCCCCGTCATCAGGTCACCAACTTCCTTAACCTTACGGCACTGGGCTATTGATGCACTAACCATAGGGAGTTGGTATAATATTCATGGTTATGGGTGCTTACAAAAATGGGTTTTCATATACCTATGAAGTGAAAGGGAAGCAAGTACTCTTTCTTCAAGATATGAGTAAGGCTGTAAGCTTTAAATTGGCCGACAGAGAAATTTTTTGTTAAAGAATACATTTTACACATCCTTTGTCCATTAATGCGAACTGGTTTATAAACATAGTGTTGGATTAATGTCATAGCACTTCTAGAAGTTGTTTTGATTCTCAAAAAACATGTTGTATGTTGTCGTCTACTTCGAATTTTTCACAAGAAATAGTTGGTCCTTTAATAAGACTCGAGTGTGCCAACATGGACTGAAGAAGAGGTCATTAGCATTGCAAACCCTCTTCTCAGATCAGTATGTCAATTTTAAATTTAGCAGAAATTGGCAATAAAACATATGATGTTCTAGAAGCTAAAAGACAGACAACACAGGAATCTACAACTTGTTACCTCCATTTTTGTCATGTTTAGCTTGCTCTTCCAGAATGGTATCAAAGTTAAGGTGAGGGCAAGGTATCAGAGGTAAGGTGAGGGCCAGCCCAATCAAGGAAGAAAGAAATCACAAGAAGTTTTCTGACAACACTGACCTTCTTCCTCTTCAAAGATCGGTCATTGTGAAGCACTGAAACTCCTACTGCAAAATTCTAGGTTGGAGATCCCAGAAAGGAAATGAGATCAAGGCCTCATCAATCAAGCATCTCTAAGATAGATCTCTCTATCAAATTGTTGGTCAAATGATCTATATCTAAGGCCTTTTGTCATGACTACAGCCAGGAAGCTTTAGTTACTTTAGGGTCAAATCTTCTATTATGAAATCACCCTTGAATTGAATTTGGTTTCGAGATAGTGTCTCACTCAGAATTCCTTCTCTGTTGCAGGTTTATATAAGATCATATTTGAAGCTATAAAGTTCCTAGCATCTAAGCTCATATATATAATATTATTCTTGAGCTCATTGACATGCCTTCGGTCTTGTATTAGGGCTTTTCCTGTCTCACAGAGAAGTATAAAAGGCTAAAAAAGGTGAAGTATCCTTGTCCGTTGCACATCAATCAAGAGGGTTTGAAGAATAGTGTTTGTGGTTTTCCATTGGGTAGATGCTTATTGAAGGTAAAGGATCAACTTTTGTGCATCTCTGAGATTCTGATATCAAAGGAAAGGGGGTTCATGACAAATAAAGATCATTTCAAGGATCTTGAAATATGAAACACAATGTTCTAAAATCTCATTTAAATAGGTATGGCTTTTATGGATGTCTAAGCCAAATGCATCTCAACATTTCTTTTCATATCAACTCATTGAGGCAATCAGGACACACGCGTGGGTTTAGCCTAAAGCCGTCACTTTTTATATGATTTTTACATCTTGGGTTTAAAACCTTTATAAACTCTAATTAGTAATTTCTAGTACCAATGCTCGGTACATGCTGCACATTATTTTTCATAGCTGCCAAATTTACATTCCATCAGCTAAAGCTAGGATAGAATTAGTCTTAGTCAAAGAAGTCTATTTTATTTGATGGATTCAAACTAAATTTAATTTACTATGGTTTTTCCTTTCCTTTAATTTACTCTAGTTTCAATAACCATCAAATCTTCCAAAGACAGAAATTCAATAATAGAACTAGAGTCAGATAGAGACTTACCGCTGCGAGAAATGGATACGGTCGAAAGTTCTTTCCCAAGGCTTGGTGAGTCAATGGGCTCCATTTATTTTTTTTCCCTCTTTCCAAAGGCTTGGTTTTTGTTGCCTGTGCTAGGGAAAATGTATGATTCTGAAGGCGATGTCCAAGAACCGAAGCTTTTTCATCAGTTACTCGTGTCCAGAATTTCTGGAATAGGTCTATCAACCTATTTCACTACCTTCGAGGAGAAGGCGACAACCTATAGAGAGAGAGGGGCATTTTTTGGGGGACAGTGGAAATGGAAAGTCCTGTTTGAACCTTATGTGGGTTTGGGGTTCCATAGCGAAATCAAGGAGCTGCACAAGTTCCAGTTAGGTGTCCCGTTCCCTACACAAAACCCCAACAACTCCTTGCCTCTATCAAACTAGAAGGGAAAAATAGGATACTTGTAGCAAAATGTTGGTCGCCATTGCTGAAACCTCCTGCAAAATTCAAAATTTCATGGTTTGAACAAAATTGCTGAAACCTTCTCCAGAATTCAAAAATCTAGGGCATGAACAAAATTGCATCGCCCATTGTTCTTCTTCCATTCTTGAAAGCTAGTCGAGGGTGCTCCTTGAGGGTTTGAATAAACATGGCATCATCCACCATGAAAATTTATTTGGTGACTGGTACACAGGAGAAAAAATGTCTTAAATAATGTTACTAAATTGCCATGGTATGTTTTAACAAGCTCTTATGAAATATATATATATATATATATATATATATATATATATATATATATATATATATATATATATATAGATATATATATATATATATATATATATATATATATATATATATATATATATATATATATATATATATATATATATATATATATATATATATATAGATATATATATATATATATATATATCTTTTAACGCCTCTCAATGTCTTCCATGGGGAATTTTGATTATGATAAATTTAATAAATAAAATGAAATTTTAAGATGAATTCATGTAGAGTGATTCAATGGAATGGAATCATTTTTAAATGATTTGGAAACTTTTTTTCACGATGTTTTCAGATATATTTTTTTCTAGACAGTTTCGCCTTTTTCAAAGGGGGAAGAGGCGATAGTCTCTTGTAGTAGTGATTCAATAAAATGGAATCATTCTTAAATTTTTCGAAACCTTTTTCCATGATGTTTTTAGACATTTACCCTTTTTCTAAAAAGTTTCACCACTTTCAAAGGGGAAAGAGGCGACAATCTCTTGTTTCTCTTTCACAAAAGGTGTCATGTCACTCCTTCTGAAAGGGACTAGAGTGACATGCTTCAAAATGTCACATTCTACCATGGTTTGAGTCTAGATTTTAAGCCAGTGAGGTGGAAGGGTCTCTAAGCTTGTTTAGATGTACAGTTAAAAGTGAACACTTCACTATCATTATCATCTTCAAATAAAAGCTCATGGAACAGCTCAGTCTTCTCCTTTTATCAATCTGATAAATAGTTTACATATGGAAGAGGGTATATCTTGGCTACAAACATGGGCTATAAAGTTTGGGGCAGCATGGGACAACAATAAAAATGTCTGTTGACAAATGCAAATCCTCCCAATCTCCCCCCCAGGAATAGGCCTTGGTGCAAAATGGCTACATGAATCTTCAAAGGAAATTTAGGTTGAATATTGTGCTCACAAGCTAAATTTTCATGAACATGAGATGGGAAAGGATATTGTTGGGATGTTTAAGAAGAATTTAAAGCAAGATACGTAAGCTTAGAAACCCCAAGGAGAAACCCAAGATAAACATGTGCTCTAGCCCTCGTCCTGAGTCATCCAATTCTACTTCTTCACAAAAAGTCTATTATTGGTTTTGGTGGATAAAGAAAAAAAGGAGAGGGATGCTAATGATAGGGAAGGGAGAGTGAAGATGAGATAGATGAGATTGGCATTTCCCCTAGACAATGCCATTTCCCCTATCCCCTAAAGTCTGTTTCCTATTCTTAATGAAAGACATATTACATTAAATATATAAATAATTATAATCCATGCATTTTGATGCCCTTGTACATTATTTTTGATTAATGAAAAATCTTCCACTTACAAAAAAAAAATAGCACACTATAGTCACACACAATGCAATAAGCAAGCCACCATCAATGTTATGCACTACTTTAAATGGGTTTAATAGCCTTGGATGGCTCTAACAATCATTGTTGAATGTATATGATGTTAACTCATTTAGCCAACAAAACATGCCTTCGACAATGGTAACTAGACTTACACTCCATTTACTGCATTAAACAATCAAGTGAGGCTTTAATAATTGTAACCAAACATACAAGTCATTGAACAAGCTAACCAACCTAACACAACTTTAATAGCGATAACCAAAATGTACATGTTACTAATCAATTGACCATTGTGTCATGCCTCTAACATGTGCAATTGAACATAAATTTTGTTGATGGGGTTGACCCATCTAACATATCTCCCACAATTTTAGTCAAACATACATGTTGATTCTGTTAATCTCCTAGATAGTGTTATTAAAAAATACATATTAATATCCAACCTAACATGTCACTAATAGTGACAATGCAATGTGCAAGTCAATGGCTAAGCTAATTGACCTTATATGTTGTTCATTGAGATGATTAACACATAGCTCACTAAGCTGACCAAGTTAACAAACCATTGGTTTTGTCACTGAACTAACATGCCTTTAATAGAAACAACTAAATGTATGTGATGTTGCAACAGTAAACCATCATGACATGACTTTAATAGTAGTAACAAAGTGTGCAAGTTCAAGATTGGGAAAACCAAACTAATATACCTATGATAATCATAATTGACCATACATGTTTGTTGTGATCAACCCTTCAAGTTTTCCCTTGCTTCTATGCAAAATTAAGCATTCCATGCAACTCTCAAAGTAACTTTGATACATATACAAATTAAGTTTGTATTTACATGTTCGATTTGTGTTAAAGTGTTTCCTCTTTAAAGGTCACTAGATTCGATCCAATGGAAATTAAGGTATGCACACATCCATAGATTAAATAGTTAAAGCATTGAATGGAGGACATCCCTTGTCTCACAAACAAGGGGTTCTCATATGTCAACTTGGCAGCTACATGCATTATAACTTAATATTAAATAATATTCTTATTTTTTCAATTAATATGAACGCTTATAATATTTAATATATTGTTAAGGAGATTACCCCTTGACTAATTAGTGAAGCATTTAATATTGGACGAGATAGTTGTAAGGCTGAAATTTTGGCTACCATAGGTTAAGTTGGGTGTTTGTATTATGTCAATGCAAAATTAGATTTCACACCTCTCCAGGAATCAATCAAAATGATTTACACATACCAATCAAAGGCATTCAATAGATGGTTAAACAAGTGGTTTGGAGGAGTTCACTGTCATATCCATCCAAGGGTTTCCAAACTAGAGAAACATGGGCTTGTGTTTGATTTATGGGATAACGTTTGAAAGATTGATACGAGGAGAGGAGTTGGTGGGAGTCGTTATTATGAAAAGGCCCTGCACCACTTCGTTTATTTCTTAAGGTAGGCTTGAAATAAGTGATTATAGATGCATGATACATATAATATGAAAGCCACTCACAACACAACAATATTGAACATTTGCATGAGACATAACTTAATTTATTTTCAATATATTTTTGCTTTAGAAAAGGCAAGATATGCTACCATGATGTAATACAATGATTCACCAATATTGGGCACCAAACAAATGACTTAGACCACAGATGTTATGTACGATGACAATCATCCACTATAAGCTAAGAATATTAGCCACTCTAACACCCCTCATTTATGGTCTCTCATTGAACGTGCTCATGAAATTTGAGATCATTGGACATGGTTAACATGCTTTGGTTAACACAATCTAGTATGGTGTGAGGGCCATGCCTACAATGAAAGCTTTCTAATACCCTTTACAACAACATTGCTTCACAAAAGGCGTTTGACATTGATTCATAATTTTGCCTTTGTATATGAGAAAGAAACTAAATGTTACTTCTCCCTTATCCAAGATAATGCTCTTGATTACAAATTGAACAATGTATAATGACATTGCCTTTCTCTCTTTGTGTGAACTTTCTCAATTAGCATCTAGATACCTTGTGAGGCAAAACTCAATGGATGTATTATATTTGGTATTGTGTCAATTATTCAATTTTTATGTCCTAATATTGTGTTAATGGCCTTCCAATGCATGGTTAGTCTTGAATTAAAATTTTGAGATGGAAAATCCCAACTTTACAATTTTGGCATCAGAGGCACAATGTTGGGACAATGTGTATCCATCTTGGTGGACAATGGGGCAAATGGAATTTTTATTGATGCACAGTTGGTGGAGTGTAGAGGCATTCATAGATTGATATACATCTTGAACAACGTGGGTGAGAGACGATTCCCATGCTTCACCTCAGTTGTCTTCTTGATTGTTGGTTCGATATGTTGAGGATATGGTTGATGGTTTGATATTGAAGTCAAAATCATTCCTTGACCCTTTAGCCAAAGAGGTGTCTCCTAAAGTATCTCCAATAATATCCTATGAAGAGTCATAATATTTAACCTAGAATTATGGCCCACCATTATCATCTAATAATTAATTGAAATAGCACTAAACCCCAATTTAGGGATTGGGTGAATCATATGGTGGGACTATGCTAGTGGGAACCTTAAATAAATGACTTGAAAACCCCTTGATTTTCTACCTTGATGTCATTCATCTCCCAAATTTCTTGTTGGATACACAAGTCCTAGAAAAGATGACAAGGAAGATGAGAGGGAGTTGACAAGGACATTAGGTTGTCCAAGAACATGATAAAGGTGCATCCACATGGATGAACATGGAATGGGAATTAAGTTCATAAAGTATACTAGAGTGTTAGACAAAGAGGGTGCATCAAAATATTTTTGGAGTGTCACAAAGGGCAATATACAATTCTTATCTCCACTAAAATACAATATACATTTATTGTGGTGATAGTAACCACAATATTTTTAGAACTAGTGGTATAGCGTTTGGTCACGACTGAATATGTGGAAAAGAAATCTAAAGCTTTCAACTCACTGGGATAAAGTAGTTCATGGGGCCGAATCAAAATTTCAAGGGACATGTCAAGGATCTCTGCTAAACTAGGGTTAGTAGCCAAAGGATACCTTTCAAATAATTTAAGGAGAGTAGGGAATATTTAGAGGAGATCAACTCAAGAAACCATAAGCAAGAAAAGGGGGAAAGTATCTAACAAATATGGTTAGAGTAGGCATCAAAATCCCCATCCTTGAATGAAATGGTGGTTTACACAGGGCTCATGAGAGAATATGGGATGGAGGGTAGATTGGCATGGTCAGAATATGAGAGAAGGGTTTTATCTACTAAAGGAATATGGGATGGAGGTTATATCTAAGTTCAGGGAGGCCTTTAGCTTTTTTGACAAGGACAAAGGTGGATGTATCACAACAAAGGAGCTTGGGACAATAATGCATCCTTTGGGTCGAACCCCCAATGTATATTGGATGTGGTCCAAATGTTTTATATTCAATAATCTAGTGCCAAATACAATAAACCAAAAAAGAGTAGTTCTAATCTGCCCGTAAATGGAACATATTAAATACACCATTCCAAATTGATTTTACTCTGGAGAATCAAAGAAATAAATGATTCTGGTCAGCCATCGCCTCCATACAGAGTAAACAACAACCAAGCCCACTCTATCATAAAAGATGATGCTAGAAAGCTACATTTACTGATATTCTTAGGCAGAGAAAAAATATGAAGCCAATATATAGAGATACTCTGAAGGACTGCTCAAAATAGCGTCAACTTGCCTCCTAGGGAGAGCCTCTTGTGTGCTCATGATAAAAGTATACAATGGATTTTCTCTATAATTCAACTACAATCCTTAATTCCATGACAATTAGGTTGGAGCATAAATCTAATATATTTAAAATCCGCATCCAATGCACTAGAGATAACACCAAAAATATAATAAATCTCTAGTACCAATGCATCATCTGGGTAAGAATAAATCATATGAGATTTAATATTATTCATAAGGAGTCCAAAGACCGACCAAAAGAGGTCAATCTACCAAATAGTAACACATTAGTGACAAAAATCAAAGGAGTAACTATGACTTGTCTATCTACACACATGCAACCAAAATTACATTTAATCCATCTACCTCTACACCTGCAACCAAAATAACCACCCTTGTGAATTTTGTGACTAATTCTTTGAAAATCCAATCTTTTATCCTCAACGTCTTCTTCTAGCAAAAGTTGTCGTAGATATTTTGAAGTAGGCATATTGTCTACTAAGAAATATTCTGTAATTTTCCTCCACCATCCCTGTAGAAATTATGGTGTAGAGTTGCAACTACTCATGAATTTTTAATCAAAATCATAAGACGCAAGCCTACTCTACTACTCTCCAGAAGTTAATTCGCAATTCAGAACCAAAATTTCATACATGCAATAAGAAATAACACAGATGCACACAAAATTTTTCCTAAGGAAAATGATATACTAAAAACCCCAATGTATGTTTGCACTAATATGATCAATAGAAATGTATTGCAATTTATTTTCTCAACTGAGCACAACCTACAAGTGAATAACCTGTCTCTCTATTAACTAAGAAGCTCTAAGCTAGACTTAGTAAATTTCTACCTCCACTTGAGCCCATATTTCATTGCACAATTCCTTGAGAAATTAGGCCCCTATTATTTAGGAATTTTTACAAAATGGATTGCGAAATTCCCAAGGTTGATCATCTAACTGTATGAAACACCTGTACACTCAAGGCTAGTCTAAAGTTAATGTTACACTGCCTTGGAATCTCCACCACAGCTGGGGAACTCGAATTCTCCATGCATTAGCTATTTTGGGTTGATTGATTAGTTAACTGGATGATCACTGAGTTTGAATGAAGTCCCACTGCACAAATGGCCTTCCACTAGTTCCTCAAGCAGTTGGAACTAGTTTAACTAAAAATAACTTGAGATAACTGACTTTGATTGCTACAAATTAACAAGCATACATGCTTAACTGAACTATAACTCCTCCAACTCGAATTTACTGTGTAAACTAGGTGACACATACCATGTCACACAAGTTAACTGCATCCAAGCTATCTGTTTATGTGGAAATTTAATTTTTCTCAATTTAATGAAGGAAAAATAAAATTGAGAATTTCTTGCTACATCTTTTAAGACTCCCTCTTTGCAAGAAAGGGATTATCAACCACCCCTATCTTGCACCTAAGGAATTCAAACTTCCCTCTTGACAAATATTTGGTCAAAATGTCAACATCTTACTCCTCTATCAGAATGGAGTGTAGCAATGCCATCTGCCTCTAGACACAGTCTCGTTAAGGGTGATATTGGATATATATAAGTTTGGATTGATCATGAAATATAAGATTCTTAGAGAGATTGATGCAACTCTAATTATCACAATTGGATCCATCATCTAACCAAATAGTCCAACAAGTGTCTTTCTCATCCATATTGCCTCACATGTTTCTTGACTTGCAGCCATGTATTATGCTTCTGTCTAGTTGAGCACCATAGATATTTTCTTCTTGTCATATGAAGAAACAACTACAAACCCAACACTAAAAATTACACTTGATGTACTCTTTCGCTCTAATGGACATCGTACCCAACCTACATCTGTGAAGCCGCACAACTTCACTCTCTCTGCTCGTCTATACCATAGCCCAAACTGGGTAGTGCCTGTGACGTACCGTAAAACATGCTTAGTTGCCTTCCAAAATAGTTTGGTTGACCTAACCATAGCATGGCTTAGCTCGTTGACTGCACATCACATATCTATTCATGTGTTCACAAGATACATGAGTGGACCCACTAGCTATCGATAAATGGTAGCATCAACTTCACCTGAAGTGGCATCCTCCTTCCTCTAGTTGTTTGTTAGAGGTGTTTCCATGGGTATACAAATCTCCATGTAGAATCTCTGTAGTATCTCATTTTCATACTTGCCTTGAGAGACAAGTAATTATCCATCACCTTGTCATACTTCCAACTCGGGAAAGTAGTGCATGAGACCCATGTCCTTCATTTAAAATTCCCTTGCAAGGTCCTCCTTGCAATATATGATCAACGTCTCATCACTAGTTAAAATAAAATTATAAACATATAAGACAATAATGAGAAATTTACCTTCTATCATACATGATGAGGTTTACATTTGGTTCACTTATGGTGAAGCCCAAACTAGTGAGATAACTACTAATCTTGTTGTACCAAGCACGAGGTGCTTGCTTGAGATCATACAGTTCTCACTTGAGTTTGCACACATGAGACTCTTGATGAAATGTCTCAAAACCTTTTTGTTACTCTATATACACGTCCTCCTTAATAACCCCATTCAGAAATGTTGTTTTTACACACATCTAGTGGATATTCCACCCCAACTATGTAGCGAGATGAAGAATTGATCTAATGGATGAGTACCTTACTACAAGAGAAAATGTCTCCTCATAGTCAATTCCCTCAACTTGAGAGTGCCCCTTGGCCACAAATCTGGCCTTATACTTCCCTATTCTTCCGTTTGTTGCCTACTTCACCTTGAAGATCCATCTCAAACCCACTATTGATTTATATGTTGTTCTTGGTGTTGAGATTGCAACAAGATGATGGAGCTTAGTGAAAAGAGTCGCCTTCACTAAGTGGGCCCGCAGGCTATTTTTGGCGCAAGTCTATTTTTAGACATATGGATCATGTCTATGTTTATGGATGATTGATCAAGTTGGAAAAAATAGATGGACTTCTATTTTTGATGAAAGTGTGAGTGATCACAGTGTGAGTGATCAAGTCTATTTTTAGACTGGCTGTCAAAAATAGAAAAGTCAAATATTATTATCTCACAATAATATTTGGACTATAAACTTAATCTTATTCTCTTGGAGCACTTCAGTTTGAGCTATGGAAGTGGCACATGCAGCTGTCAGAAGGAAATTCGTTTTTCTTATGAGTCAGTTGAGTTGTTGCATGCATGACTTCAGTTAGAACTCAAGTGAGTTGAGTTTAGTGGACTGGAGGTACAGTTGATGGAGTTGTGTTCAGTTTAACTTAGTTAAACTGGTTGTAGTTAGTCTAACTGCAGATAGACTAATGATGAGTTGTTAAACAAATTATTAACTCATAATACAACTAATGAATACATCAGTTAACTCAGTTGCATGTCAGTGCATGTTCAGTTCAACAGGGACAGGTGGTAGAGAATCAGATTGCTATCAGTTGTGACTATAGTGGTGCACCAGATCTTGCACAATCAAAGGATTGAGTATGCCAATGAGTTTGCTCACGTATTTGGCCCAAATTTTAGCCTTTGCTCACGTCCAACAAAGAGTGAGTGACTATTTTGCAGGTGAAAATCGAGTTTGGGAAGCAATTCTCATCAGTTCTTGAGAAGGTATTGAGCAGTGGAGGCAGGCAAGCAGTGGAAGAGATTTGGAGATCAGATCTGAGCTGTATTGTGTGTAACAGAGGTGGAGATACTTGTGAGAAGTATTATGCTATGTAATGTTACATGACTCAATCATTAATATACAGATAGTGTGGGGTTTTTAGCGAGATGCTTTCCCCGTGATACATACTGTGTTAATGTGTGAATGCTCTTGATGTTTTATTGTTATTGATGCTGCTATATTCTTGATCAACGTAGAGGAGCTTATGTATTGTGTATGTTTTCCGCATTAGTACATGATCAGGATAATCTCCATTGAATATGTGTTAAATTATTCAAAATTTCTACATGGTATAAGAGCTGGATAATTGTAGAAAAAGTTTCTACATGGTATCGGAGCAGCTTGATTTGTAGAAGAGATTTTTACAGGATATCAAGTGAGGGTTGATCGGAAGCAGTTGAGTTGGAGATGGTGGAAATTCGAATTTGCAGCAGTGTTGTTGAAAATGTCTTTCAACGGATTGCAAATGTTATTCCAAAGCAAGAGCGACCTGGCGCTCAAGGATAAACTCAGTAACAATAAAGGTGAGAATGGATCTTCATCAAAGGTATCTGATGAAGAGAATTGTGCTTTGGCTGCCAAAGCAAAGAAGGGGAAGAACGAGAAAGCTTCTCATTCCGGTGCGAAAGGCAAGAAGCAGGATATGTCCAAAGTGAAGTGTTTTCACTGTCACCAGCACGGACACTATGCCACAAATTGTCCGCAGAAGAAGAAGAACAAGCAAGCTGCTGGATCTGCAGGGGGAGAGGCCTTAGCTTCTCAGTTTGAGCTTGATTTTTCATTGATCGCATGCTTGGTTTCAAGTGTGATGGGATCAGTGTGGTTCTTGGACAGTGGTGCGTCTTTTCACATGACGGGAGATAGAGATTTGTTCTCTGATTTGGAGGACAAAGATCTTGGAGTGCACATCGAGATGGGCGATGATGGTAGATACAGTGCGACCGGTATCGGTACCATTTCCTTTGAGAGGGAGTCTGGTAAACCCTTTGTATTGAAGGAAGTCATGCATGTTCCAGGATTGAAGAAGAATCTCATCTCAGCGGCGATGTTAGAAGACAAGGGGTATGATGTTGTTTTCAGCGAGGGAAAGGCCTTCCTGCGCAGCAAGACAACTGGTGAGACCCGGAAGATAAGGGTTCGAGTGAGGAACCTTTATCAGTTGCATGTAGATGGATGCGCAGCAATGGCAGGCAAGGCAGAAGGATTGGTGAGCCAGGATGATGGCGAGTTGTGGCACAGGAGATTGGGTCACCTTCACCATGGAGCCTTGAAGATACTGCAGCAGATCACTACAGGGCTTCCTAAAGGCACACTTGCGCAGTCAGATCAATGCAAGGGGTGTACTTTGGGGAAGTTTGTGAAAGCCACCTTTCACGAGAAGGATAGTTGCGCCACGACGATCCTTGAGAGAATTCACACAGACGTGTGTGGACCTTTCTCAGTTGCTTCGACAGCAAAACACAGGTATTATGTGATTTTTGTTGATGATTTCTCTCGTAAGTGCTGGATCTTCTTCATGCAGAAGAAGAGCGAGACATATTCAAAGTTCTATGAATTCAAAGCACTGGTCGAGAAGGAGTCGGGGAAGAAGGTGAAGGCTCTTAGGAGCGATAATGGTGGTGAATACATCTCGGACGAGTTCAAGGATTTCTGCAAGGCAGAAGGGATTCGTAGAGAGCTCATAGCTCCCCATAACCCACAGCAGAACGGGGTAGCTGAGCAGAAGAACAAAACGATTGTGGGTGCTGCACGGGCAATGTTGCATGATCAGGGCCTACCCCTTCACTTGTGGGCGGAAGCATGCAATACAGCAGTTTATGTGCAGAACCGTTGTCCTCATAGGATACTTGGCATGAGTACACCCGAGGAGGCTTATTCTGGTAAGAAGCCTGATCTTTCTCATTTGAGGATTTTTGGTGCTAACGTTTACATGCATGTGACGAAGGATGCCAGAAAGAAGTTGGAGCCGACTGCAGAGGTTGGGATATTTGTGGGGTACACTGATACGCCCCACAACTATCGTGTGTATTTTCCAGACAGTGGTAAAACTGTTGTGCGACGAGATATAAAATTTCAGGAGGAGAAAGCCATGAAGTGTTCGCTTGAGAGGGAGCTACACTTGCATGCAGATGAGGAGCTATTAGTTCCTAAGGATGAGCTTCAGGATTTGGATCAGCCACAGGACGAGGTTCATGGAGTGGAAGAGACCACTCATGCAGCGCCAACCATCAGAGGGTGAAAGCGCTTGACAGAAGCTGAGCGACTGGCTCAAGATGCAGAGAAAGTTGTAGGACCACCTACAGCCCAACGCAGGCAGAGACAGTCACCTGATCGGTACACTGGATACATGGCTCTTATGAGCAAGTGTGTTGTGACTGAGCCATCCTCTTTCGAGGAAGCTGTGGAGGATCCCGCATGGGTAGACGCCATGGTGGAAGAGTATGATTCTATTGTCAGAAACAGTGCATGGGAGATTGTTCCTAGACCGGAAGGGAAATCAGTGGTGGGTTCGAGATGGATCTACAAAGTTAAGCAGGCAGCTGACGGGAGTGTGGAGAAGTACAAGGCAAGATTTGTTGCCCGAGGCTTTTCACAGATTGAGGGGATCGATTATGAGGAGACCTTTGCACCTGTCACAAGGTATTCTTCCATACGGACGATTCTTGCTCTCTCAGCGCAGATGGGATGGCACATTCATCAGATGGATGTGAAGACTGCGTTCCTCAACGGAGTCATTGAGGAGGAGGTGTACATTGAGCAACCCGAAGGCTTTGAAGTCTTCAGCAGCGAGTCGCATGTGTGCAGGCTCAAGAGAGCGCTGTATGGGTTGAAGCAAGCACCACGTGCTTGGTACACACGGATAGACAACTATTTCACAGGACTTGGATTCTCCAAGAGTGAGGCGGATCTGAACCTATACCAGATTGTGGTGGAGGGTAAGTTGCTTATCATTGTACTGTATGTTGATGATTTGATTCTAACGGGTGATGAGCTGTTGATACTGTCATGCAAGAAGGATCTTGCTACAGAGTTTGAGATGAAGTACTTGGGCCTCCTTCACTATTTCCTAGGATTGGAAATATGGCAGCGCAGTGGTGGACTGTTTGTTTCTCAGGGCAAGTATGCTCGGGAGATACTGGAGAAGTTCAACATGCATGGCTGCAAGCCTGTTGATACTCCTCTTCCTGGAGGTTGGAGGAAGGAGGATGCCACTTCGGGAGAAGAAGTGGATGCCACTGTTTATCGACAGTTGGTGGGGTCGCTGATGTATTTGGTCAATACACGACCTGATATATGCTATGCAGTTAACTAGCTTTCACAAGCTATGGTTAAGCCTACCAAGCTCTTCTGGAAGGCGGGCAAGCATGTATTGCGCTACTTGAGAGGCACATCGGGATATGGTTTGTGGTACAGATAGGAGGATGAGGTGAAGCTATGTGGCTTCACGGATGCAGATTGGGCAGGGAGCCCAACGGACAGAAAGAGCACATCAGGAGGGGTCTTCAGTATTGGATCGACAGCAGTTTCTTGGTACAACAGGAAGCAGAGATCTATGTGGATGAGGATGATCCTGGTCAGGTTTTTCGGGTCCAAGCACATCAGGTACCATCATATCAGAGATTGTGTGTAGCGGAGGATCATGTTACTTTCGTACATTCCAACGGAGGATCAGGATGCTGATATTCTGACGAAGGCTCTCACCAGGAGCAAATTCGAGTACCACCGAGGCAGGATAGGGGTTGCTGATAATCCATATCTTGTCGAGAGGGAGTGTTGAGATTGCAACAAGATGATGGAGCTTAGTGAAAAGAGTCGCCTTCACTAAGTGGGCCCGCAGGCTATTTTTGGCGCAAGTCTATTTTTAGACATATGGATCATGTCTATGTTTATGGATGATTGATCAAGTTGGAAAAAATAGATGGACTTCTATTTTTGATGAAAGTGTGAGTGATCACAGTGTGAGTGATCAAGTCTATTTTTAGACTGGCTGTCAAAAATAGAAAAGTCAAATATTATTATCTCACAATAATATTTGGACTATAAACTTAATCTTATTCTCTTGGAGCACTTCAGTTTGATCTACGGAAGTGGCACATGCAGCTGTCAGAAGGAAATTCTTTTTTCTTATGAGTCAGTTGAGTTGTTGCATGCATGACTTCAGTTAGAACTCAAGTGAGTTGAGTTTAGTGGACTGGAGGTACAGTTGATGGAGTTGTGTTCAGTTTAACTTAGTTAAACTGGTTGTAGTTAGTCTAACTGCAGATAGACTAATGATGAGTTGTTAAACAAATTATTAACTCATAATACAACTAATGAATACATCAGTTAACTCAGTTGCATGTCAGTGCATGTTCAGTTCAACAGGGACAGGTGGTAGAGAATCAGATTGCTATCAGTTGTGACTATAGTGGTGCACCAGATCTTGCACAATCAAAGGATTGAGTATGCCAATGAGTTTGATCACGTATTTGGCCCACATTTTAGCCTTTTCTCACGTCCAACAAAGAGTGAGTGACTATTTTGCAGGTGAAAATCGAGTTTGGGAAGCAATTCTCATCAGTTCTTGAGAAGGTATTGAGCAGTGGAGGCAGGCAAGCAGTGGAAGAGATTTGGAGATCAGATCTGAGCTGTATTGTGTGTAACAGAGGTGGAGATACTTGTGAGAAGTATTATGCTGTGTAATGTTACATGACTCAATCATTAATATACAGATAGTGTGGGGTTTTTAGCGAGATGCTTTCCCCGTGATACATACTGTGTTAATGTGTGAATGCTCTTGATGTTTTATTGTTATTGATGCTGCTATATTCTTGATCAACGTAGAGGAGCTTATGTATTGTGTATGTTTTCCGCATTAGTACATGATCAGGATAATCTCCATTGAATATGTGTTAAATTATTCAAAATTTCTACACTTGGGATCTTTTCCCAAACATGGTTCTTTGCAATGGATTCATATTCCTCCACCATTGCATCAACCCATATAGGTTTCTCTATTTCTTCCTCAAAATAGGATGGCTCAATATCTATAAGATCATTCATAAGGGCTATGTCGCCAATGTACCTCTCTGGTGACCTCCTTTGCTTCTGCAAATTTGAAGGATATCCCACATTCTCCCTCGTATCCTGCACAAGTCTATCATCTTCCTTGGTTCCTTTTCTGCCTTCTCTGGACGTTTCGCTTTAGTGAATGTCTCCACTCTCTGCTCCACAATTTGTGGTTGCTCTACAACTTCTTGAGGTTCCTCTTTTTGAGCTAAAATCTCATCTTTTGGTGGCATCTAAAGCTCCCTCTCAAGAGAGCACCACATAGATTTATCCTCATCAAAATTTACATCCCTTCACATAACTATCATTATGAGTGATGGAAAGTACACATGTTAGTTGTGGGGAATTTTTTTGTAACCCACAAATACCCCAAATTTTGCTGTTGACTAAAGCTTCTTCCTTGATTCTTTGGAGACATGGCAGTAAACAGAGGCTCCAAAAATCTTGAAGTGCGACACATCCAGCTTTCTTCCCGAGAAAGCCTCCTCCAATGTAATATAATGCCAAGAATCTAATGAGAACTTTAGTTCTATAAACAAATGGTTGTATTGCATGCCTCAATCCACAAATGTAGAGGTAGGCCTTGGTCATGCAACATCACCCCTGTTTCTCCCAAAATGCTATAGATATTTCTCTCAACCACCCTAGTCTGATGTGGGTTGTGGGGTGTTGTCAACTCTCATCAAATGCCTTCTTTCGAACATAAATTTTTAAATTCATTCAACACATACTCACCTTCATTATTGCTCCAGGGAGCCTTCACCTTCTTGTTGTTTTCTTTCTCAAACAGTGCCTTGAATTCTATGAACTTGGAGAATGTCCCATCTTTCTTCCGCATGAAGAGATACAACACTTATGTGAGAAGTCATCAATAAAAAGGACAACATATTTGTGTCAGCCAGTGGAGGCTACAAAGAAAGGTCCACAGACATCAAAGTTGATCCTTTCTTAGACTACATGCACTTTGTTGTCCCGATCATGAAATTCGGATTTTATGTACTTTCCCAAGGTACATCCTTTGCATAGATCTTGCTGCTCAATTACTCCTTTAGGTAGGCTAGTAGATATTTGTTGTATACTATTTGAGGTGCCCTGATGCAAATGGCCAAGGCTTATGTGCTAAAGTTCACCTACAATGGCCCTACACTTTCTCTTCCTTAGTTTTTAATGCAACACACTTCCACATCTAGTTTATATAGATTCTTCACACAAACCTCGATCGTCTTCACCTGTCTCGTGGCTATGTGTCTCAAGAATTTTTTTCCTTTATTGAAGATCACGTGATAACCACGATATTCCAAAACTGCAATAGAGATGAGTTTTTCTTTATGCCTACAACACACATGACATCCTTGAGCCTGAGAGGGGAGCCTGACTCCCTCTGAAAGTTGACTGTACCAATACTAGTCATGTTGTACCTTCCATCGTCCCCTAGCTTGGTGTACATATGGAGATGTTTCTCCTCCAAGTCACTGAAAAGTCTCTACACCCTATCATGTGGAACAAGGCACCTGACTCCTACTACCACATGCTCCCCATCACTATGTTGGACATGCATGCGATAAGGGTAAAGTCAAGATCGAACTATGAATCCAAGGCTTCACCCACTACAGCTCCTAAGGTCTTCTCACTTGCCCCTTTCTGTGGGAACTTCGTGGCATAGTGCTCGTATTCATGACAATGGAAATATTTATTTTTTGACAAATCATTCTTCTTTCTCCATTGGTTGGATTCTGGTTTGGTTTGAGATTTCTTCCCCTTTTCCCTTCTTTCCCTTTCCAACCAATGCAAATTTTTCTTCATCCTTGCCCTTGGATGAGGTCCAATCTCTAGTATTCTACCTTATTTCCTCTTGTACCAAATCATACCATAAGTTTTCCCAATTCGATAGTTTCTCCCTCCCATTCACTTAATCTTGATAGGTATGCCAACTCTTGGCAAGGCCTAGAAGGGATATTCTTACCAAGTCATCCTTTGAAAGAGTAACACCAACTCCTGCAAGCTCATCATGAACTTGTGTGAACCTCCTCAGATATTGCAGGGTAAAGGCATTCTTCTACATCTTGATATTTCAAATTTTATCCTTAAGCACCAACTTTTTGTGGTCACTATTATTCTAGAACAGATTTGTGAGTGCCTACCCACATTCCATAAGGATTTTCTCTCCCATGGAGATTGCTGACAATGTGGTCTCATACTCCCTCAAATATTATTATCCACACCTTTGCTACAACTTTCTTCAACTGAGCAAAGTTTTGGGCATCAAATTCTGCTGGTTTTGTAACATCTCTCTTGATGTATTCTAGCAATCCGTTGTCATCGAATACCTCCTCTGTGCGATCCTTGCAGTCAATGAAATTAGAGTTTCCTTCCAAGGAATACTCGAGTGTCAGCCCGTTGAAGGTCATATTTTCAGTTCCTAAGAGCTCTCACTACACTGAACTACAAATTCGAACTTCCTAAGAAACAAATTCGAAATTATGGTGTAGATTCGCAACTCATCATGAAGTTTTTTCAAAATCATAAGACACATACCTACTCTACTACTCTACGAAAGTTAATTCACAATTTAGAACAAAAAATTTAGACATGCAATAATAAATAAAATACATCCCTACAATATTTTTCATGGGGAAAGCAATCCTCTAATAACTACAATGCCTTCTTGCATCATTCTTATGAATATAGATGTATTACAATTGATTTACTCAACTGTGCACAACCCGTAAGTGAATAACCTATCCCTCTGCTCACTAAGAAGCTTAAACCCAAACTTTGTCAATTTCTACCTCTCACGACGCACACCTTTGTTTCAGCCTCCATTGCCCTAAATCCCATTAGTTGTTTTCAACCTCCATCACTCTACTTCCCGAAGTCACCATCAATACTGTAAAGAGGAACCCCTAATCCTTTACCTTTTTTACTAGCGCATCATATTGAAAATTTTAAGACAAAATATTTATTTTGTCTTAAAATTCTCCTCCATGTAGTAGTTTCGAATGCAACGACATACTTTAGGAAATTGGTTCACTAAATTATTTCCTAATTCAAAAGAAGGTTTTAATATGTAAAAACCTATCCTATGTCATGGTGCATTTTGATCAACCTAGTAATATATGACTAGGTGATCATTTTTTGGGTGATAACAGGCTGTTTCCCAACATAAGAGTTTGAGGAGCACATCGTATGACAGAAATATGTTGTAGCTTCACTTTCACAAAACAACAAAGGGAAGTCATAGGGAGAGAGAGAGAGATCACTCAAGTAATAGGAAGGAGTGAAGTTGGAGGGGGTGAAACCTACCTGTGAGATAATAGTTTCCTTTATTGATGAGTACAAGATCTCAATAAGGCGGGGGAGATATACCCATACCTACGAGATAACCGAGTACAAATGATAATGGTGTGCATAAAATCTAGATCTGAGGTACATAGTACATGATACATGATACGCTGGCATCAATGGGGCAAAAAATGATACAATGAGATAATGATCCCCATATACATAATTTCCTTGAATACAGTGGCCAGGATTGATACAATTAAGTATGTTGAGTTGAGGACATGAGACATAATTCCACCACATTGGTGTGGTGAAGGGGACGAGGCAGATAACAACCAAAGAAGCCCCGATGAATAGGAGAGGTATTTAAATATCTCAATGGACCATTTCAAATAAAGGTTCATGTTGTGAGTTATGCAATCAGTAGAAACAAAGCCATTCAAATAAAAATAACTTCTTTTGAGGCTAGATGATAATTTTATGACATCTATGTATGTGAGGGGCTACCTGAAGGGACATCCCCTCATGGGGTCTAGAAAATCTCACACACACCTCATAAAATCTAGGAAAATCTGCTAGATCACTAAACCACCAAGCGTATGTTTCTTGATCATGCAATAATGAGTTGAATTTGAGCATGTGAGAAAAAAACCAAGTAAAATGGAAATAATGATTCACTTTTCTTGATTAGAGGCACCAAGAAAGGATGAAAGATGAAACCAAGGTACACCATCCTCTAGACTACTCTCTTGGAATAAATGTGTTGATGTTAACAAAAGCAGGCCCACCAGAGTTTAGGCAATTATGAATCCTCAACAAAGGCACAAGGATCATAGTATTATGGCTAATAACGACGAACACTGGGGATGATAATTGGAAGATATGGGGACTCGTGGAGTTATGGTTTACCTTGTCAGAGCATAACATGCAAGGTTGACCTCATAGTCACTGACACAATTCCATAAGGGATGGTCAATTACTCGGACGGAGGGTTTTCAAAGGCACATGAGGATAGATGGAGGTCAAATATAAGAAAAACAGGATGAATTTGACACATAGATGGATAATATATTGTAACAAGACTCAATGGGACTTTGAACAGACTCCATAGATGTAGCGGTGACTCATCTCTAATGCTTTGAAGAAAGGTGACTATATGATGCTTCCACATGGGAAAGGCCCGTAGCGCACCATAATAGAATGAGTAAATAGTGATTATTCATGACAGAACTTGACTTATAATTCTAAAAGTTCAATGGAAAAGTGGTATGAGAGTACATGTCACTCATATTAAGAGATTTGATTTAATGCACCAAAGTGAGACCTCATGGAAAAAATGTATTTGTGGCGAAGTTTCAAATTACGAGAAACATGGAGACCCATTGTAGAGACCGGTGAGAGAATTCCAACAGTGCTAATGGTTTGTCAAACCGAGCTACCATTTACTCATAAAGGCCAAAAAAAATTGGAGTTTTTCCTATAAAAGGGATTCTTGCCCCCAATTCCAATTCATTTGTACATTGATTTGTTGGAGAAATTAGAGAAGAGTAAGAGGTACTAAATCTTGGTGAGCTCATAGTATATTCGTTGGATTTTGAATCTATGACTTAGTAGGTGGCCTTACTTGTCTAGAAATGGCCTTAATGCCTCTTGGAAGGATGGTTTCTCATGAAGAATTAAGGAAAGAAGGTTGTCCATTTAATTTATGAAAAAGATGTTGGCATTATGACATAAGTTTGGCGCTATGACACAGGTGTTGTCCTTGATGGCAACTCACTCAAATGACAGATCACTATTCAAGCTCTCAGAATGAAAGAAAAAGAGATATACGTAGGTTCCTCTTAACCAAGTCGCGTATACACATGAGTTAGACGATCAAAAGGCGCGTATACGTATGCACGCATTTTCATGGAAGGAAAATTGTATAAATGTGGGAAAATTTATTTTTGGTCCATGGTATTTAGTCCTTAGTATTTGGACCTATGGTTTTGGACCATGGCATCTTTTCCGAAGTGTTGAACACAGGTATTGGGTTGATGGTATTGATTCTCTATGGTTTTGGACCATGGTATGGAGTAAGGACTAAGACTATAAAAGGGGAAAGAGATCATTAGGCAAAGGCATTCACTTAAGTATTGAATATCTTATGAAGAGAAAGATCTAGAATTGGGTTATGGTGCGTAGCTGGATCTGAACCAAGGAGGAACTTGAGCGCTAGAAGAAGCATAAGCTCTATTGTTGGGTCAAGATCTTAAGGCTTGAATAGTAGTATATTTTTGTGATTTTGATCTATTATATTTGGCGCATGACTTGATCTATAAATATGATAATCTGGTTATAATTGATGTCTGAATAAATGAAAATGGTAAATTATCTTTTATAGATCTGTACGCAGGTTCAACACAGAAGAGGGGCGTATACACGCTGGTTCAGTAACTCAAAACAACGTATAAGCAGGTTTGCCTTAATAAAGTCATGTATGCACACAGGTTATACATATTGAAGTAGCATACGTCTCATAAAATATGTTTTAGCTACTTCTGTTTATTGCTGTAGTGTTTTGGGTTCAAGATTGGTGTCTAGTTACTATTACTATTTTCTGGTTATAGCATTCAGAGAAGTGATTGTTTCAATCAGGTTTTGGTTGGGGCAAAGGAGATTGGTTGATGCAAATATATTTGATGTTTGATCGATGTTATTCATGGATCCAGTCTGAAAATTTATGAAACGTGGTCCCTAGAAGAAAAGAAAAGGTTGTAGCCTTCTGTAGGTCAGCACCTACGTACTAGTACATCAGCTAGTACAACAGCTAAGTGGGTTGTAGCTCCCTTCCAGGAGAAGTTGGAGAATGAGAGAAGGTAGTAGCCTTATGTAGGTAGAAGCCTCTGTACTAGTATAAGACTGCACTAGTACATAAAAATTGTAAAAAGAAGTTTCTTATTAAATGAAGATAGAGACGAATTGCAGCAAGTGGTTTTCACCCACATTGGGTTTCCACCTTATATCTTGTGTCCATGTGTGTGATGATCTGTTCTGTTTTACTGCACATGTTTACTATTCTTATGGTTAATGAAGTTCTGATGCACTGATTAAATATCAACTTTTAATGAATCATAAGTTTATTGATATACGCTGGTTGCTTTAGACACAATAGCGTATATACATAGTTTCCCATAACTAAAATACCGTATACAAATCTGATTGTGAAATGAAAAATAATCGATTTGATAATACTGATTCACCCCCCCTGCTCTCATTATTATTTCCAACAATTGGTATCAAAGCAGGTCCTTCAAAAAAAGCTTGATCACTTGAAGGAAGATCTATCATCATGAGCAACTAGGAAAAGGAGGCCTCTATCAGGCCACCAATCTTTGATGGGAGCAACTTCTTCTATTGGAAGGTAAGAATCACAACATATCTTCAATCTCATGGTACAGAAGCTTGGGATATCGTGGAAGCAGGATACACATTTCCATCAGCAGCTCCTACAGATATGGCTGGTAAAAAGTAGTATGAAACAAATGCAAATGTTGTCAATACTCTATTAGGCAGTTTGTCTCAATCATAATTTGTCAAGGTTATGCAGCTCAAAACCGCAAAATAAATATGGGACAAGATCGTTCTAAGCTATGAAGGAGATGATCAGGTAAAACATGCAAAACTACAATCTCTCAGAATTCAACATGAAAATCTCAGAATGCACAATGATGAAAGTGTGGCTAACTATTTCTTACGTATAGATGAGATTGTTAATCGTATGAAATTTTTTGGTGAAAAGATAAAAGAAGTTACTTTGGTTTAAAAAGTTCTAAGATCTTTGTCTTTTAAGTTTGAATCAAAAGTTTCTGCCATAGAAGAAAAGCAGAAGCTACAGAGCATTACAATGTCACAGCTGAATGAAATCCTAACTGCTTTCGAAATGAGAAAAGGGGGACCATCAGATAGGAGAGAAGCCACATTCAAAGCTTTAGGAAAATGAGATTACAATGATTCAGGACATATGTCAGAAGGAGAGGAAGAATCAAACTTTCTCAAGAACCTTCAACGAGGTTTTGGAAGATTCATAGGTAAGCTACCTTTCAAATGTTTTGCTTGTGGAAGAGTCGGTCACTATGTAGCCAAGTGTGCTCATAAAGATAAGTTTGACAAAGGTAAGGAACTAGTTAGATGGAACAAAAAACATAATGTAAGTAAGAAGAGCTATTATACACATGAAGACAGTGATGGATTTTCAATTAGTGATGAAGATGAACAATGTAATGATTATATACTTTTGATGCCTTTTGAAGATGATGATTTCTTGGATCCTATAGATGAAGATGATCTCTATGAAGAAATTTCTAAACTTAAAATATGTTTAGAATAAAATAGTATGATCATAGATACTCTGACATTCTAACTTGCTGAAAGGGAAAAACACAATGAAAAGTTAGAATGTGAAATTGTGGGACTTAGAAAAGATATTGAGAAAACAAAAGCTCTTAATCTTAGATTTGCTAAAGGATCAGAAACTTTAGATGAGATTATCAAAGTGCAACCCTCTCCTCTAGTCAAGACAGGTCTTGGATATTCTGAAGAAGCATCTCAAGCACAAAAGCCATCCACCTCCAAAAGTTATCTAGATGCAGCGAGGAGAAGTGAACAGGTTGACAATCGACAGCGAAGGCATAAAGCAGATCACCAGGTAAATCAGAGTCAATCTACTTCAAGGATGAATGGAGATCACCAAGTAAATAGGGGGCAAACTGCTTCAAGGATGAACAAAAGTTATAATCAACTGCAGGTAAATCATTCTTCCTATGGAAACTACAATCACCTAGACGGTAGGTTTGATAATCGCAGGAATTTCTTCAATGGCCAAAGCTTCTCTTGTCATAAGTTTGGACACAAAGCTGCTCAATGTGTTGCCTATAAGACCATCATGACTAGAGAAGCACGAAATCAAAGGAATGTGACTGGGATCATGAAAATGACCTACAATAACTTTTCTACTCTTGAAAATGAAATAGAATGTTCTATTTGTAACAACTTTGGTCATGAAGATTTTGAATGCAGGAGTAGGTTTTGGTAAACGACTCAGAAGGAACAAGCTTGACTGAGTCCCAAAACATGGAGAAAGAAAGAACCGCAACTAGAAAGATGTGGTATAGCCTTATATATGAAAGGATAGGAAAATTAGTGGTACATCAACAATGGATGCTCGAAACATATGATAGGTGATAAAGAAAAACATCAATCATATAGTGCCTTAGAAAATGAAAGGAAGGTCTCATTTGGAAATGACACCCCTGTAGTCATAAAAGGTAAAGGTTATGTTATTTTGAAAGAAAAGTTCAAAGCTGGAAAGGTTATGTATGTTGATGGCTTAAAGCATAATCTATTGAGTGTCAATCAAATGTGTGATAAAAAATGAGGTAATATTTCGATCAAATGGATGTATTGTTCGTGAGATTTATATAGGAGAAACAGTGATCAAAGGCATAAGAACTCCAAATAATTTATATATACTTAAGCGAGGAAAACAACAATGCTATCTAAGCAAGAATGATGAACACTGGCTATGGCACAGAAGACTGGGGCATCTAAGCTTCTCTCAGATAAGGAAAGCATGCAAATATCAGGCGGTTCATGATCTCCCTGATGTCAGAATTCCAGAAAATACAATAAGAAAATCATGTCAGTTTGGCAAGAAAACCAGAACTAACTTCCCTGAGAAGGAAGGATCAGCTAGTATGCGACTTAAACTTGTCCATACTGATGTATGTGGTCTATCTAGGAAAAGGTGACCTCGAGGAGAAGAATACTTCATATTGTTCATTGATGACTTTTCCAAGTTTTGAAGCATAAAAATGAAGCTTTTGAAAAGTTCAAAGCATTCAAATCCTTGGTTGAAAATGAATCAGATCGCAGAATCAAATGGCTTAGGTCTGATCGAGGAGGGGAATTTACCTCAAATGATTTTTTTTATTTTTGTGAAGATCATGGAATAAGAAGGGAAATCTCTATGGTAAGGACTCCTTAGCAAAATGGAGTAGTGGAAAGGATGAACAGAACGGTTCAACAAATGGCGCGTGCTATGCTTTATGAGTCTGGAACTCCCGCAACCTTCTGGGGTGAAGCTGCATTTGCTACCGTTACTATTCTCAACAAGACAAACGTCTGGGTGAACAACACTCAGACTCTTCATGAACTTTGGTATGGTAAGACTCCTACGGTAAAATACTTCAAAATTTTTGGAAGCAAATGTTACATCAAAAGGACTGATGAAAACCTTGAGAATTTTTAACCTAGAGCAGATGAAGGCATTCTCCTTGGGTACTCTCCCGACAACAAAGGATATAAGTATTACAATAAAAGACTTGGAAAAATTATTGAAAGTATTGATGTAGTGGTTGATGAAAAAGGAAACATTCCTAGGCAGGTAAAATCTCAAGATTTCGAAGATGATGAGGACTATCCTTCAACATCAAATCAGACTTATGATGAAGAAGAAACCTATGAGGCACCAGAAGAATAGGTAAGGGTATAAGAAATCACTCCATCTAGGTAAGTTTAGGAGAATCATCCAGAAACTCAAATTTTGGGGCAAAAAGAGGCAGGTGTACAAACAAGAAGAACTATCTCAGAAGTTTCAAGCTATCTAGCATTACTTTCTTCCACTGAACCACGAAATGTAAGTGAAGCGCGTAAAGATTAATGCTGGGTCAAGGCCATGAATGAAGAACTTGAGCAGATTGAAAAGAATAATACTTGGAAGTTGGTTCCTAGACCAAATGATAAGAATGTCATAGGGACAAAATGGATATTCAAAAACAAGCTGAATGAAAATGGAGATGTTATTAGAAACAAGGGTAGACTTGTTTGTAAATGGTATGCTCAATAAGAAGGTATAGACTTTGAAGAAAATTTTGCACCAGTTGAAGGACTTGAAGCCATAATAATGTTCCTTGATGTTTCTAGCCTTCAGAAGTTCAAAGTATTTCAAATGGATGTGAAATCTGCCTTTTTAAATGGAGACTTAGAAGAAGAAGTGTATATTGAGCAACTAGATGGATTCATCCTTGGAAATGATCCAAAACTTGTATGCAAACTTAAGAAGGCACTCTATGGTCTTAAACAGGCTCCAAGGGCTTGGTATTCTTCATTGGACAAATATCTCCATCAACAAGGCTTTTCAAAAGGATTAATAGATAGCAATCTATATATAAAAATCGATAATGATAAATTGCTAATACTTGTTGTGTATGTTGATGACATCATCTTTGGTAGCAATGAAGAAGCCATGAGTCAAAACTTTGCTTTGGTAATGCAGAGAGAATTTGAAATATCCCTGCTTGGTGAGCTGACATACTTTCTTGGTTTACAAGTCCAACAAAATAAAGACGGTATCTTTCTATCACAAACCAAATACCTCTAGAAGATCTTGAAGAAATATGGCATGGAAGATTCGAAACCAATATGTACCCCTATGGTAAAATGATGCAGCCTCAGCAAAAATGAAGATTCAGCAGTAGTACACCAACCAACCTATAGATCCATGATTGGTATTTTGCTCTATCTGACAGGTACCCAACCAAACATCATGCATGCAGTAGGAATAGTTGGAAGATTCCAAGCAAATCCAAAAGAAGCACATCTTCAGGTGATTAAAAGGATTTTCAAATGTCTTCAAGGAACACAAAACTATGGCTTATGGTATCCTAGAGATAGAAATATCACACTTCATGCATATCCAGATGTAGACTTGGCAGGAAGCATGGATGACAGAAAAAGCACTAGTGGTGGTGCATTCTTTATGGGTTCCAGATCAATATCTTGGTTCAACAAGAAACAAAGTTCAATTACTTTATCTATAGTTAAAGTGGAATATGTGGCTGATGCATCTTGCTGCACACAACTCCTTTGGATGATGCAAACTTTGCAAGATTTTCAAATCACTTGTACTCCACCTATCTCCATTTTATGTGATAACACAAGTGTAATCAATATTTCAAAGAATCCTATCATGCATTCAAAGACCAAGCACATACCTATCAAGTATCATTTTCTCCAAGAACAAGTGCTTGAACAAAAGGTCAAATTGGAGTATGTTCCCTCCAAGGAACAGGTTGCTGATATACTCAGCAAACCACTGCCCAGGGAGACATTTGAATACCTCAGATAGAAGTGAGGAGTAGTTGATGCATCATCCGACTGTTGAAACTTGTCTGTCTCAGAGAAAAGTTGTTGTATACGAGTTTCATGAGGAGGATCCACGTACATACACTAGTTTATGTGGATATAGTCGCGTATATGTTGATTTGAAGACAAACCGTGGGCCAGGCTCATGATGAAAAGAGTCTGATATGGGTCTGGCAGAGACCATCTGGCACAGGTTTAGGGGGAGCATTTATTCTTCTAATAATGCATTGTTGGCATTATCTTAGAAGATCTTGGTTCAATTTCATAGTTGTTTTTGGTTTCAGGTGGAACAGGTGCCGAGGGAGAACGTGGTTGCTGGTCTGAATGATGATTGATAGATGTTGCTAATGAGAGTTGTTGATAACTATCATAGTCTTGTTGTAGATATTTCATCTCTATGTCATGTATTTCTTTTCTTATCAAGGTCATGTAACGACCTACTTTGGTTTCCCCCTATGCCTGGGATGGATGATGTAATGTTCTTATTTTATCTTGTGTAAACTTTTGGTGTATCCCCACTTGGTTGGGTAGTTGAGTCAATATTGGTATATCCCCACTTAGTTGGGAGATGGATGTATGTATGAGTCTTTGATGATAGGAAGGTCATTTAGGATGTATAAAGTCATGTTTCTTCTTGTAGAACATCTTCTTGCAGACCTTGCCTACAGTTAGGGGGAGCATGGACAGCACAGCAGAGCAGAGATTTATGATGTATAAAGTCATGTTTCTTCTTGTAGAACATCTTCTTGGAGACCTTTCCTACAGTCAGGGGGAACATAACCCTTTTCACTTGATGAAAAAGGGAGAGAATGACTTTGAGTGACTTGGGGTTGCCATCAAGTCCAAAGGGGGAGATTGTTGGCATTATGACATAGGTTTGTTGCTATGACACAGGTGTTGTCCTTGATGGAAACTCACTAAAATAAAAGATCACTGTTCAGGCTCTCAGAATGAAAGAAAAAGAGATATATGTAGGTTCCTCTTAACGAAGTCGAGTATACACACGAGTTAGACAATCAAAAGGCGCGTATATGTATGCACTCATTTTCATGCAAGGAAAAGCACGTACATGTGGGAAAATTTATTTTTGGTCCATGGTATTTAGTCCTTGGTATTTGGACCTATGGTTTTGGACCATGGCATCTTGTCCAAAGTGTTGAACCTAGGTATTGGGTCCATGGTATTGATTCTCTATGGTTTTGGACCATGGTATGGAGTAAGGCCTAAGACTATAAAAGGGGGAAGAGATCATTAGGCAAAAAGTATTGAATATCTTATGAAGAGAAAGATCTAGAATTGGGTTATGGTGCATAGCTGGATCTGAACCAAGGAGGAACCTGAGTGCTAGAAGAAGCATAAGTTTGATTGTTGGGTCAAGATCTTAAGGCTTGAATAGTAGTGTCTTTTTGTGATTTTGATTTGTTATATTTGGAACATGACTTGATCTATAAATATGATAATCTGGGTATAACTAATGTCTGAATAAGTGAAAAGGGTAAATTATCTTTTATAGATCTGTACATAGGTTCAACGCAGAAGAGGTGCATATACGCGCTGGTTCAGTAAGTCAAAATAGCATATATGCAGGTTTTCTTTAATAAAGTCACGTATGCACGCAGGTTATACATATTGAACTACCGTACGTCTCATAAAATATGTTTTAGCTACTTCTGCTTATTGCTACAGTGTTCTGGGTTCAGGATTGGTGTTTGGTTACTGTTACTGTTTTCTGGTTACAACATTTAGAGAAGTGATTGTTTGAATCAGTTTTTGGTTGGTGCAAATGAGATTGGTTGATGCAGATAGATTTGATGTTTGATTGATGTTATTCATGGATCCAGTCTAAAAATTTATGAAACGTGGTCCCCGAAAGAAAAGAGAAGGTTGTAGCCTTCTGTATGTCAGCACCTACATACTAGTACATCAGCTAGTACAAGAGCTAAGGGGGTTGTAGCTCGCTTCCAAGAGAAGCTGGAGAACGAGAGAAGGTAGTAGACTTTTACAGGTAGAACCCTGCATATTGGTATAAGACTGCACCAGTAGAGAAATATTGTAAAAATAAGTTTCTTATTAAAAGAAGATAGAGATGAATTGCAGCAGGTGGTTTTCTCCCACATTGGGTTTCCACATTATATCTTGTGTCCATGTGTGTGATGATCTGTTATGTTTTACTGCACTTGTTTACTATTCTTATGGTTAATGAAGTTCTGATGCATTGATTAAAGATCAAATTTTAATGAATCATAAGTTTATTGATATACGTTGGTTGCTTTAGACACAATAGCGTATATACGTAGTTTCCCATAATTGAAGTAGTGTATACAAATATGATTGTGAAATGAAAAATAATTGATTTGATAATACTGATTCACCCCCCCTCTCTGTATTATTTCCAACAAAAGAGACATTATGTATGGAAAATATAGAAGTGAAAAGATGTTTATTTCTTAAATAGATGATATCTCCTATCTCTCTCTCATCCCAATCTCAAAATCAATAAGGAATATCATTTAAATTTAATGCCCCGAGCTACATTTTTAAGACATAGTTAGGATTCTTAAGAAAACTACCCAAAAGGTAACACAATTCTTGTTATTGTTAAACCTATGCATTAAGGACTTCTCTAACATCCACTTTAACAAGCATCTTTCCATGTGCTCAATATTCTCAATAAAAATAACATACTTTGTGGTACTTTCTATTAAGTTTCTAATTTTATGGATCTTGGGGAATTCCTAAACATAAACTTCTTAGACTAATTAAGAAGCTATCGATTTGTAATATTCTCTTTTTTGTGGATATGGTTAAAGTGCATGGAATCTACCCATGGTATTTACCGTGGTAGTTGCCCATGGCATTGGCCTATGGTATTTGCCTTCGTTTTTCTAGTGAAAATAATAAAATAAAGTCTCTAGAGATTCAATGAAGCATATAAAAGGGGATAGGAACCTAACAATGTAATCATCGAGAGTTATTTATGTATTTTTCTTTTGTTGAGAGCTTGTCAAGGGAAGTTCTAGTTGATCCCGAGCACGAAAACCCCATGGGAGTAATTTCTGTGGTGGATCCATTGAGGATCTAAGATTGTGCTTTAACATCTTTAATTTCTCTGTTGATGGGAAGCCATACATGCTAAGGCATGGGCTTTAATAGTGCTTCTTTGGGCATGTAATTTTGTTATATTTATTTACATAAATAAGATGCTGCATTCTTAGATCTTTATTGTGTTCAGTGTTTTTACTGCAAGAATTTTAGTAGAACACCTACAATGTACTAGAACTGATTAAAATTTTGATGATTGGGAAATTACAATGGTATCAGAGCTGTGCATCCCGCCAGCCTGAGGGTTTTATTGGAAAATTATAAATTATTTGCAGGGTTATTTGGAGGTTTCATGCAGGGAACTTTGGTGGAATTTACGCTCACCCAAGCCAACATTTCCATCTTCGATGGTATTTCGTATCATCCTAGCTGGTTCTATTTTTTGGATGATTGGAAGGAGAATTTTCTGCATTATTTTGCGAGTTATTATTTTATTGCAAACAAAAGGGAAAACATTACTTTGGAAAATTTTTAGATTGGACCTGGGTCTGCTTTACCATATTTATCCATTCAAGTTTACGGGGTCGGGATTGAACCCCTATCAGATTTGAGAGTCTCCTTTCAATTGTATTGCAAGGCTGTGAGATTTGTTGTAGGAAGTACTACCATCTTAACTATAATTTGATTACAAGTCTATAGAAATACAATATAAGATTTCATCTACCTCTAGTGGGTCAAACACCATGGGTTCAAAGGCTAAATTATGAGCACAAGTATCATATCAGATTATATCCATTTCATTTCCAGATCAATGGTATGAATATATTTTTGTAATCTATATTGGAAAGTGGCTAGATCATTTAAATCTAAGGAGGAGACCCTACCTTTCAATGCCAATTTTAACTTGCTCATAGATCTAAAGTGTCTCCTTGAAATAATTGTGGATTGATTTCATTGGAGGTAAAAGAGGTCAAATTGCAAAGGTTGGAAGGTCGAGTTTCTAAACTTGATCCCAAGGAAGAATAAAAATTGTTTAATCAAGCTCATCCTTGGATTGAGGTTGAACCCATAGCCAAACTTGGAGATTGATCACTTGGAGGCCACATTTCTCTTCCAAAGACTGAGGTTTTCAAGGGTCCTTGCTCCACAGATTTTCTAGAATTCTTTCTCTTGTAGTGTTTTCTTCTCAAAGATGTACGAAAAGAACCCACTTAAGACTGTGGATGATAAACAGTATCAGTAATATAAATGGCTGCTAAAAATTATAGATCTGCAACAAATGATAGAAACAAAACCTGCGAAAGTCCTAATCTATGCCACAATCATAGCTAAACAACAAAAAGAAACAATAATAACTCAAATAATCCAATGGAAACTATATATACAAAGAATAGATTTTATTATAACACCTATGAAGGGAACAAATAAATGTTACCTGTCCCCCTCTATGGGATGGGTTCTTGGCTATCCACAAATGTCTTCATCTTCTTTAGAGTCTCTCTCCTCTATAATGTGAAAACCCAACAAATAAAATGTTTGAGCTTAATGGGAACTCAAATGGCAGAGAAATGGAGTGCATCAATGAAAATAATTAGAGTTACAATAGTGAGTGCAACAATGAAAATGGTTCAAAGTGAATAATGAATGGAAAACCCTTGTATTTATAACAAAATATTAAGTTATCCTCAAATAATGAGCAATAATAAAATATTATTAACCCCATTCTTGGAATAACCACTTGGAATATTTTATTGCATTTGGTTACGAGGGAAAAAATATTTAAACTTTTATTTAGAAATAATAAATAAATAAATGATTTATTTATCATCTCAACAAATTGGTTAAGGAATAATAAAGAAATAATGATTTATTTAATTTTTCCCAAGGGATTTTTCAAATTTGACAAGGAATAATAATTAATTATTCATAGAGAAAAATAAGATAATTAATAATTTATCTGTTGATTTTTCATAATTGGGTCAAATATGACAAGGAATAATAATTGAACACTGGTTTAATTAATTATCTCTAGAAGGAAATCAAATAAATAGTGATTTATTTAATTATTCTGCATGAGTTTAATTATAAATTACTTAAAAAAGGTGGTTTATTAAGTAATTTTTCATAGTGAAAGAAATTATACTATTGTAAAATTCACTTTACATGGTGTAGTTCGATCCATCTTGTAAATTAGGCTACATGATCAATATTTTGGTTATAACAGATTTCCCCCCAACGTACGAGTGTTAGGCAGAAAACATATGACCAAACTGTGTTGTAAAGACATAATCACTACACAACAAAGTGGAGTGAGAGAGAGAGAGAGAGAGAGAGAGACCAATACAACTAAAGCAGGAGGATAAGGACAGAGGGGGCAAGACCAATGCAAGTCACCTTTTCTGTTGTGGTACTGGACCTCAATGAGGCGAGGGAGGCATACATATACCCACCGAGATAAATTAGTACAAAAATAATGGTGTGCTGAGAAATATCAAACTGTGCAATGAAGTACATGCTGAATGGTACATGACATGTTGGCATAACTGAGTTAGAAAATAATACAACGTGTCCCATATATATAGTGCACATGGAAAAATATGAGCCAGGATTGAATATAATATGAACTGATTACATGAGATATAATGGCCCTTCCCTCAAAAAATGGGTTGGAGGGAGGGTAGAACAACCGAAGAAGCCCTGTTGAACAAGGAAGGGATCTGCAAAACTATATGGATCATCTGAAGGAGATGTGCATGCTATGAACACTGTGATTGGTAGGAACCGAACCCATTATATTTGCGGAACTGTATCTAAGGTTGTAGGATAATAGGAGTGCATCCGAGCATGTGGGGGGCTACCTAAAGGGCCACCCCTCACGAGGTCTCAAACATCTCACGCACACCTAGAAACCAATGGTACAATCTGCTGCATCATTGGACCATCAAGTATATGGATCACGAACATGAAACAACCAAGTCAAAGGGAAATAATGAGTCCCTCTACTCGACCCAAAGTACCTAACAAGAATGGAATCTGGAACCAAGATGCAGCACCCTCTAGGTCGTTCTTATGGAATAAATGAGCTGATGTCAACAGAATAGCGCCCACGATAGGTGAGGCAATGAGGATAATCAACTAAGGTATGAGGGAAAATAGTAATGTGACTGATAGATTGATGCTAGGTATAATGGAAAATGAGGGATTAAGGGACAAATAGATGACTTTCCTTGTCAAAGCATAAATTGCATGGTTAACCTGACAACAACTGACTCAACTCCAGATGGGATTTGGATAGTATGATTGGAGGCCAAAATGGGCAAGACAAGATGAATGATATCAAAATATGGATGGAATACTATGATATGATATAATGGGATACGAAATAGACTGCATGGATGCAAGGGTGACTCATCACAGATGCTCTGAACAAGGGTTACTTGATGACGCTGCCACACAGAATAGGCCCGGTGGGGACAATGAAAAAATGAGTAAATGATGGTTACACATGATAAAATTGACACGTGAGATGAAAAGTTGCAAGGGAAGGTGGTCCCAAAATTACAAGCGTTGCATATGAAGAAATCCAATTTTGAGAGGCGACGAAGTGACCCTTCTTGGAAAAATGGCTTCCTAGTGAAGTTTCAAATCATCCAAAACTGAGAAAGACTCATTATAGTACTCGATGAGAGTAGGATATTCCGACACATAGGATGTGTTTCTTTACCGTTGTACATTTTGTAACTTACAATCCGATGGTCACGATATGTAGTGATCCGACGGTTCACTCTCACCTCGGTATTACCGACACTTGATCCGTGGCTTGACACCCGATTGGTCCATGAGTTCTATTTAAAGCGCATGGAGGGTCATTGTTCGGGTAATCCGTGCATGAGAGAAGCTTATGTAAATTTTCATTCTTTGATTAATAAATTGCCTGTAGTACCCATGTTGGGACAGGCCGTGGACTATTTCCCTCCTTGCACTCTGAGGGTTTTAACCACGTCAAAAATACTGGTGTATTGATTTGAGATCTGGTTGTGAGCGGTGTCCTTTTGGTATTCTTTCTGTGGAACTTACCTTGTAAATTCCTACATGGTATCAGAGCTATTTGAGGGCCGCGTCCGTTGGTGATCCAAATCTGAAGCCGGTAGAACTGCATGCGGCTGTCGTTTCCTAGATCTGCTGTTTCTGACTGCTTTTGGGCCGAGAGGACTGCTCTGTTGCTTTCGGAGCATCTGTTCCAGTGAGGAACCCCTTTCGTTTCACGCGAAAAGGTTTCCGGTAGCCCTAGCTGCGTCATTTTTCAGATCGGGAGGTATACAGTGTTTTTTTTGCAGTTTACTGTTATTTTCTCTCTGCTTATTTCGGTCTCAGTTTATTTAGCCTTTTTTTAACCGGATCTATACCTTTCATTTCTGCGTATGCTCTTTTCCCTGCGACTCTGTGCGATCTGGGCAAATCAGAAACAGAAAGGAAGGATTTTTCTCATGCGTATGCTCTTTTCCCTGCACCTTAGTGTGATCTCGGAAGATCAGAAACATTGAGAAAAATATTTAGTTTTTTGGCTAAAGCTAACTTTGAGATTTTTTTTAAAAATTTCTAGTTTTTTGGCTAAAGCTAACTTCGAGCCGCAAGGTTCGTTTTTCTTTGCATATTCGTGTTGGGTTTTGTGTTTTGTGTTCTGTAGGGAAAAAGAGCTTTCTCAAGGCAAGCACGCAAACCGAGGCCCCCCCCCTTCAAAGCTATTTTAAGAGAGTAGAGGTCTTGGGTTCAAGTCTCCATTTTGTGGGGGCGGATTTTTTCATTCCCGCACATTCGCGCACTTTGCCGGCTACTTCAACAATTATTTTTCAAAAAGCCATAACTTCTTCATCCGGAAGCCTTTTTCAGAGCCGTTTTTTTTAAAACCGCCTATTTTTTCGAGATCTATCCATTGGAACACCTACTTTTAGCATCTTCAGCTTCAGTTTTTTTTAAAAATGGAAAGCCCATGCCAAGTCATTCTTGACAGCACTAACTACTTCCAATGGGTAGCCTACATCGAAGATTTACTTAGAAGTAAAGGTCTCTTCAGAATAGCCACAGACCAAGAGAAGAAACCAAAAGATGAAGACAAGGCGGCAAAATGGGAAAATAGACAAGATCAGGCACGTGGTTTGATAGGGATGTCTATTTCTCCTGATCTTAGATTCCACATTGCGGAACTTGAGACTCCTCATGAAGCATTAGAAAAACTTGCTAAAGTTTTTGGGATTAAAAATGAAATTAGAGCCCATCAACTTGAAAATGAGCTGCTTACATTGGATCCTAATAATTTTTCTTGCATTGAAGATTTCTTGTCCAAATTCAAGAACCTTAGATTTCTCCTGGAAGGTGTTAAAGTTAAGAAAGACGATGGTAACCTTATTTATTCCATCCTTACTAAGTTGGGACCAGCCTACTCTATATTTGTTTCCACTTTCCATTCTACAAGAGAAGCTTTCATTTGTCGAGGACAAGACTACAAGCCCCCTTCCTTTGACTCCTTTTGTGATTCCTTAATAAGAGAACAAGAAAAACTCTTACACCTTGGTCTTCTTAATCTTGGAAACTCTTCCACGAAAGCGTTAGCCGCCCAGCAGCAACCAAATTCAAAGAATCCTAAGAAGTCATATCCTCAAAAGAATGGTCCTAAACCATTTCAGCCTCAAAATGAAAGATCATTTCAGCAAAATGATAAGACCAATAAAAACAAATGGAAGAAGACTGATAGACATTGTAACTTTTGTAATCGAGATGGCCACTTAGAATCTAAATGCTTTAAGAAGATGGAAGCCTTGGAAGCCGCAATGAAGAAACATAACATCCATGTGGAGCCTACTTCAACTTCAACTTCCGGAATGGCACTTTCTGCATCTCATTGTCAATCATCTCAGTCTGGTTATGCATTAAATGTATCTTCTTCTTCTTCTCATTCTCATGAGTGGCTCATTGACTCTGGAGCCTCTTGTCACATGGTCAAAAGCCAAGCCATGTTTTCTTCTTTAAATGATTGTAACACCAAAAATATATATATTGGTGATGATAGATCTCTTAATGTTGTAGGGACTGGAACTGTTCATCTAGACAATGGTCAGTTTAATGATGTATTATGTGTTCCAACCTTATCCTGCAACCTTCTATCTGTCTATCAGATAACTCATTCAGGTGAAGGTAAAATTGTTGAATTTTCACCTCATGATGTTGTAATCAAGGATCTAAAAGATCCTAAACAGATTCTAGCTACTGGTCCTGCTGATGATTCCAAAAGGTTGTATAAGTTTCACAACTTTGGGTCATCCAATCTTCCCTCAGTATTTGTTGCTCATAATGATGAAGTGAGCAAACTTTGGCATGAGCGATTTGGTCACTTAAACTATCGCTCCCTTCAGCATCTATGTAAAGAAAATATGGTGACAGGTCTTCCTATGGTATCTTGCGGAGATGGTGTTTGTTCCGGATGTGTACTCGGAAAACATCATCGGGACAGTTTTGACAAACGTGCCTCTTGGCACGCCTCAGCCCCTTTACAACTTGTGCACAGTGATTTATGTGGTCCTCTTCCTGTTGCTTCATTCTCTGGCTGCAAGTACTTCTTAACTTTCATTGATGATTTCTCCAGACGCACTTGGGTATACTTCTTAAAACTCAAGAGCGAAGTATTTACCACTTTTTTGGCCTTCAAAGCATTTGTTGAAAAACAATCTGGACATCAAATTCTTAAGCTAAGAACTGATAATGGTGGAGAATATGTTAAAAACACATTCATCAACTTTTGCACCGAAAATGGAATTCAAATGCAACATACTGTTCCATACACTCCACAACAAAATGGTGTAGTTGAAAGGAAAAACCGCACCTTAAAGGAAATGGCTAATTGTATGCTGCAATCTAAAGGACTCAGTCTTAGTTTTTGGGCCGAAGCAATTAATTGTGCAAATTATATAATCAATCGCACTCCTACTAAGGTTCTAGAGAATATCACTCCAGAAGAAGCTTGGAGTTCCATTAAACCAAATGTAAGTCACTTTCGTGTGTTTGGAAGTGAAGCATGGGCCCATATTCCAGATGAAAAGCATAAAGCTTTAGAACCTAAGAGTGAGAAATGTACTTTTGTTGGATATTCTGAAGATGTAAAAGGTTATAGACTTATTCCATTTAAGTCCAAAAATGTTATCATTAGAAGAGATGTAAAATTTGATGAAAATAAATCGGCCTGCGAGCCTAGTCCGGCGGATGTGCCACCTCTTCCTATCTCTTCTATCTTTGAAAACATTTCTTCTTCAGATGATGAAAGCGAGGATGATAATCCTCCCCCACCTTCTCAGGATCCTCAACTTCCAAGATGGGTCCGTGCTACTCGGGATGCAGCAGGTGATCTTGCCGGTGATCCTACAGATCAGCGACGTACACGTTCTCAGTTTGAAAGAGCCTCTTCTTTACTGGCTCAAGCTCCAGTAAATCATGATCCTGACACTTTTGCAGAAGCTTCAGGCCATCCACATTGGGAAGCAGCTATGAATGAAGAATATCATTCATTGATGACAAATGATACATGGGATCTTGTTCCTCTACCAAAGGGACGCAAACTTGTTAGATGTAAATGGGTTTACAGAACCAAGTATGGACCAGATGGGAAAGTTGATAAACATAAAGCTCGTCTCGTTGCTAAGGGCTTTTCACAGGTTGAAGGCATTGACTACACTGAAACCTTTTCTCCTGTTGCCAAAATGAACTCCATCCGCCTTGTTCTTTCCCTTGCTGCCTCTTTAAAATGGGAAGTCCATCAGATGGATGTTAAATCTGCCTTCTTGCATGGGGACTTGCAGGAAGAAATCTATATGGAACAACCCATTGGCTTCATACAAACAGACTCCAGCCTTGTTTGTCGACTTAAGAAATCCCTTTATGGCCTCAAGCAAGCTCCTCGGGCTTGGTATGCCAAAATGGATAGCTTTCTTTTAGAATCTGGCTTTTCTAGGTGTCATTCTGACAATACTGTCTACACCAAGAAAGAGGGCAACTCTCTTATCATCCTTGTTCTTTATGTTGATGATCTTATTCTTACTGGTAGTGATCCCAACCTTATAAACCATGTGAAGTCCAGCCTTAAAAAGAAATTTGAAATGACAGACTTAGGACATTTACACTATTTTCTCGGTCTTCAAGTCTTGCAATCCCAAGAGGGTATTTTCCTTTCCCAGTCCAAGTATGCTTGTGATATTCTTCGTCATTTTCACATGGAAGACTGTAAGCCAGCCCCTTCTCCCTTTCAGTCTAGAGTCAAACTTTCAGTCTCTTGTACCTCTCCTGAAGTTGATGCTACCTTATACCGTCAACTTGTCGGAAAACTCCTGTATTTAACCCATACTCGTCCTGATCTTTCCTTTGTTGTTGGCCTTGTTGCTCGTTTTATGCAAAACCCCCGTGAAAGTCATTGGAAAGCAGCTAAAAGAATACTTCGTTATGTTCGAGGTACAGTACAGTTTGGGATTCATTACAGTGCCAAAGCAGCTCCTCTGTTAGTTGGTTTCACTGATTCTGATTGGGCTGGTGACCTTGATGATCGGAAGTCTACTGCCGGTTATGTCTTCACTCTTGGTTCAGGACCTATTACATGGGCTTGTAAGAAACAGGCTGCCATTTCTCTTTCGTCAGCAGAAGCAGAGTATCGTGGTGCCGTGGAAGCTAGTAAGGAAGCCTTGTGGCTTCGTCAGATCCTATCAGAGTTTGGCTTTGAGCAGCAGCATTCAACCACACTTTGGTGTGATAATCAAAGTGCCATTCAGCTATGCAAAGATCCAGTCCAGCATCAGCGCAGCAAACACATTGAACTACACATGCACTTCATCAGAAAGCTCATTCATGACCATGTTCTTGAAGTGCAATATTGTCCAACAGATGATCAGGTTGCAGACATCTTCACAAAGGCTCTCACAGAGGCGAAGTTCACTAAACTTCGATATATGCTTGGAGTTCAGGAAGTTGTCACTAAGGGGGGATAGGCTCTAGTGCCTCCTTCCTTCTCCTATTGTGTCATATTTGTAAATCCTTCATTCCTATCCCAAGTTGTTCTTAAGGGGGGATGTTAGGATATTCCGACACATAGGATATAGTTAAGTTCAACTTGGTCTAGTATAGAGTTAGGTTAGAGTTAGGTAAAGTGTGTTTCTTTACCATTGTACATTTTGTAACTTACAATCCGACGGTCACGATATGTAGTGATCCGACGGTTCACTCTCACCTCGGTATTACCGACACTTGATCCGTGGCTTGACACCCGATTGGTCCATGAGTTCTATTTAAAGCGCATGGAGGGTCATTGTTCGGGTAATCCGTGCATGAGAGAAGCTTATGTAAATTTTCATTCTTTGATTAATAAATTGCCTGTAGTACCCACGTTGGGACAGGCCGTGGACTGTTTCCCTCCTTGCACTCTGAGGGTTTTAACCACGTCAAAAATACTGGTGTATTGATTTGAGATCTGGTTGTGAGCGGTGTCCTTTTGGTATTATTTCTATGGAACTTACCCTGTAAATTCCTACAATTTCCAATGATGTTAATGGTTCATCAAGTTGAGCTACCATTTGGTCAAAGAGGGTGACAGAAAAATTGTGGATTTTTCTATGAAAGGACATTTTCCCTCCAATTGGAATTCATTTTTTAAGTGAGTTGTGATAAATTTGGAGAGGAGGAAAACGCCCTAAATCTTGTGGAGATTATAGCAGACAAATCGGCCATCAGAATCAGGATCTGCGACTTTCAGGTAGGTGGCCTTACTCATCTCTACAATTTTAGTTATTTATTTCGTGATTTTTGGCTCCTGGCAGCTCCCTGGGAGACCCTTGCTCCTCTTCACGGTCTAATCACACTTTTTGTGCCTACAAGTGCAATTTGGATCATAGGAAATAGGTGAAAACCTGTGAGCTCACACTTTCTGGGCATAAAACTACGATTTGGGGTTGAAAAGAGTGGTGGTTTGCTTGCTTGGTGGGGGTTGTAGGTTGATTAGTGTAGACCAGTGTTTTCTTCTCTAAAGTGACAAGACATGTGGTGTTTTGTAAGCATGGCAGAGCTAAAAATCAACTGGTGTGAGTGAGACTTGGATACCCTTCGATCTGAGATTCAGATGGATCAGGGGGTTCGCGGGGCATTGGCTTTCTATAGGGTTCTCAAGTTTGTAGAGAACCCATTAATGAGGGCAGGTGAGCCCTTACTATTGAGAATTGTGAGCTATTGGGATCCAAACCATCAGGTATTTGTCATGGAGGGGCACAATATTGAGCTCACATTACAAGATATTTATTTCTTCACCGGACTCCCTCCCCTCAGAGTGGTGTGGGATATACATCTGGTGTTTCTTTGTGGGAGGAACATTACAAAGTTTGTGGGACGCCATTGTCCATAAGATGTGCATGTAAAGGGCACGAATATCTCGATTGGTGATTTAGACCAGCTAAAGACATAGGTTGTTTTCGCAGCTGTGCTACGGGTCTTGGGTAGCCATGCATTCCACCACATCACTGGTGGGTAGATGATGTTGGTTGAGAGTGTTTTGGCTAGGACCTACTCTGGTTGGGTCGAGATGATGCTATCGTCAGTGAAACGATTGTTAAGTCTATGCAGGTGAGCCATGACTATGTTTCTGGTGCAATACTATGTGCATTCTTCTTTGAGAAGATATCCACCATCCTTCCTCATGTATAGATCTAATATGGGGGCCCACAGGAGGCTAGGATCTGCCACTGGGGGCAGCTACTGCGGAGAGGAGGATGGGGAGTCAGACGGGTATTCCAACCCATCTTTTTTTCACATTGGGATCAGATGCCCCTCTAGATTGATGATTATCCTTATAGCAGGATGAACTATCAGGGAGATCCTGACTTGCCACTTTCACTCAGGCAAGCATGGGGACCAAACGGTAATTGCTAAGTTGCTATTTTTATGGTGCATTTCATATTTTTATCACATGTATATGGTACTAAGTGTAAGATATGTGGTATGCAAACATAGCACCGGTAAAACTGGTAAGAAATGCAGGACGAGACGAGCGCCTGTGGCTGCAGATTGGGGAACATCGTCATCTTGTCAAGGTCCAGAGGATAGTGTGCTACTCATTTATCTACACCATAGATGTGGGGTACTCTTGACCAGAGTTTCTAAGTGTGGATGGCATGAGCTAGATGATTGATACATATATGAGTGTAAAGACCTTCCCTTAGAGTGGCGAGGTATCATGCGGCATATGGCGATGGCTGGTCATGCAGTACGTGATCTACATGTAGGTGGGGTAGAGCCTTTGGTGTGTGATCCTTTGGATAGTGACTAGATATGGGGACATGTGGGTCCCTTTGATTTTGATTTTTGTAACATGTTATAGGCATGTCAGTTGTATGTAGAGCTATGGACTCCGAACACTTATATGATACATAATATGATTATGCATTTTTATATGGCGATGATGGTTCGCCATGTATTTTGTTTATGGTTGTCTTTCGTGGTATACATGTGATAAATTCCAATCTAGAATGTTATTTGCAATGGTATCTACATAGTTATTTTGGGCTCTAGGATCTTGACTAAAATTAATGGTTTCAAATTCACATACCAACAACTTAACATGTAAATATTGCTAAATATGACTTGGTTATGCACATGATACACACCATTCAATTGCATGACAAGTAGAAATGAATATAAACGAAAATGAAGATGAAGGATGTGATGAGAAAGGGAATCAACTAACAAACCTATCACTGCATCATATTCGGCCTGGTTATTGGTGGTAGATCCAATGCATACATCGTTCGAAAAGAATAATATATGCAAGGGTGTAAAAATGGCCCAGGCTGTCGAGGCTATATTCCTAGAGAAGCAACTTGGACCATCAACATGACCGATATATGGTGTGGATGATGGATCCATATGAAAGGTGCAAAAGACGATAGATGAGATGATGCATCCTACCTAAGTTCATGACAGAAATAAAGACATGTAAATCAAAGAGATAAGCTATGAGAAAAATTTCTTCAGGTAGATTACATTGGGATTATTAGGAAGGAAATGGCCTTTAGAATCCTCCAAAAAATGTTCCCCTTTGCCTAAGTGCAAGGGTAATTACGGGTAGACATAGCTTCCATGATGTCCTCATCAAAATGGAAGAGGAGCAAATGAGAGGAATATTGACTACATCATGCGACACGGTACCTAGTGCGTCAACCTGAGAAAGAAGGTTCACATATACATCATATGGAATGGTATATGACGAGATAGTAGATGAAGTATCTATGTATGTTGAGACTTGGGATTCTATCGAAAGAGGTTGAATAGAAGCATGCTAAGAATCCTCAGAAAGGATTGCCTATGAGGAACTCGAGGATGATGACAGGTAAAGGATATAGCTCATGGTGTCTGTCATCTCGACATCTGGGGAATGGATCATGATGGTGGGACAAGATTCCCCCTATTCTAGTTTACTATTAGTATAAAAATCCATAGGAAGAGGAGAAGGTGATCCATTATGAGTGGTCTTGTATTCACAAAGTGCCTTAAGGAAATCACAAAATTCGTTGAGATGACCGCAACAATGGGAGTAGTCACCATGATGATCACACAGGGCACAAGCGTGATTTTGCGTAACGTTGTGAGTTTCTTGGGTGGACCCGATAAGTTAACATGGACTTTATGGATATTTGACTCAGGGAACATTTCATGAACCAAAGGTTTGAGATGAGAAGCTCATGACAAAAATTTGTTGTGTGCCCCACAAATTTACACAAAGTGCACAAAGGTGACGACTTTGGGGTCTTGGGTACTGGAGGAGGTTGGGGAGCCTTATCCTTAGGTTCTTTCCTCTTAGCGTTTCCCCCTGTCCAGATTCTTTCGTAATAGGAGTGAGTTTCTCTTAAGGTTGTGATGGAACTAAAGTAGTGGTAGGGGCCATAGGGACCAGTTGAACCAGGGTCAGAGCACGGTAAGGTCTTAGCTGACGAGGAAAAATGCTTGTGGGGGGATCAATGTACCATACAGGTATCCCTAAAGTCATGTTAGCAAGGACCAATGAACCCATGACAGGCAAATAAATTATTGCAGGAGGGGGAAATAAGAAAGGTATCTGGCCTGCAAGGTAATGTCCCGACGGAACAACTCCTGGACGGTTGAGACCTAGAGGAACAGTTCTTGGGGGAAGATAGGAGAGGCACCCACAAATGGAGGAGGTCCTGGGGGGTGGATCTGGATGGCTCAGCTGGGATGGTAATCACACAGTGTGGAGGAGCTCATTGTTGATCGAATGTACCAGACTGCTTGAGGACAACTCATGACGTTGAAAGATTTAGGCTCTAAGATGAGAGGGGGAGGACAAGGGAAAGAACCCAACAATGAGGAACCTTTATAGCCTCTCAGTGAAACACCAACGAGAGGAGTTGAAGACTTATTCTCTAACACTGATGAGATAATAGACTCGGGGGACGTCACAAATGGTGGCTCGTAGTAAGTCAACTGATCTATGGTAACAATCTTCCCTTAATGGGGGAAGCACATCTTCTGGAAAACAGTAGATGTGACAGCTGACATGACATATGTGTAACTATGACCAAAGAGAATGTTGTAATCTAAAGGGGCATCAATAACCTCAATAACTACATGGAAAGTTGTGGTACATGCTAAGAGGCTAGGAGGAGTGTCTGTCCCAAGCATGCAATGTGATGGTGTAGGGGGACAACTCAGGTGACTAAAGTTTTTTCCAAATGGTAGTGGAAATCACATAGGTGGATGCACCATTGTTAGTAATGCATCGGGAGATGATGACATTACGTACTCGGACTAGTACCTAAAAAGCAACGGAGAAAGGTAATGGGGGATGTTTTGATGTATCAACTAGGAAGACAATCAAATGATCATCAGAAGGATCTACTGCACCCATAGAAGTTATTAGAGCTTTCTTCTGAGAAGGGCATGACTGGAGTACATCCAACGTCAACATGGCGGCAGGTGATTGCACCAAGGCATATACTATACTATATGTATGGGCAACTCATTTAGAAGCCATGTTATGGCGTAAGGGTCCATTTGGGATCTTGGGAATTGCCTCAGCTTCAGGTTGAGGGATTTGTAATGGAACATTTGATGTCGTAAGAGGCTCAGTAGAAGCTTTGGCTTTGGACTCAGTGATGGACAAAGTTGATGGCTTATCATATTGATGTGATCGAGTTTTCAAGTTGCTATCGGAGGGATTAACCTCATCAGAGCTCATCATGAGGATCTGGTAGTCACCAGGACCAAAAGGTTGGGGAGTGTGGGTTGCTTGACCTAGGTGAGGTTGAGAAGAAATAAATCCTTGTTGAGGGAAAGGATTTGTAAGCACTGTCAGTTGAGATGGTGTAGGATTCTGAGGCAATTGTTGGCCTCTAGAAGTTGCTTGAGCTTCCCACATTTGGCGCAGCTAGGGTAAGATAGCACACTCATGTGTATAATGGCCATGTAAACCACAACATCAACAAGGCTTATTCATACGAATAGCCTTGTTTTGCTTGGTTTGGCTTCCCTGTGGTTGGTTGTTGGTGTTAGGCTGGTTCCCTTAGGATTCACTAGGTTGATTACCTTGATTACCCTGGTTACCCTTGTTACCCTTGTTACCCTTCCCCGTATTATTTTTCTTCAAATTTTGGGGATTGGTTGCACTCTACTGTGCAAACACCTGACCTTAAGGGGGTAGTAGCTGCAGGGGCTGGGGATGCATGGGAGGCTGCGGTGTTAATGCTTGAGGGGCTGCAGTGCTCGACTGTTCATAAGGAGGAGCAATGGTTTGGTAGATAGGTTGGGGCCCTGAAAACATGTTGTTAGTAGGAGGGGAATAAGTGTTGGAGGAACTGGTGCCCCCCTGTTGATGTCCATATATTTGTTGAGTATATGGGCAAGGATGTGAAAGGGTTCCAACAATACCATCAACAACGTGAGATTCTCCTAGTGCATTGGAACCTCCAAGATGGGGAAGGTTTGGAATGACGATATAAATAGAACCAGATTGCACATAAATCCGGTCATATCTCAGAGCAGTTCAGAGAGCTTCTTCCTCAGTCTGAGGAAAATGGGATGCGACATCTTTTCCAATGGGTGCTAAAAGGCTCCTAAGAAACCAATCTAGATAGACACGGTCTTCAAAGTGCGGGGTACAACATGTGATACCCCTTCTACGCCACTCTTGAGCATGGTTGGAAAGGCGAGTGGCAGAGGACTAACGAAATGAGGTCAATATCATTTTACTAGTGTTGTATCAGAGAAGTAGCTAGAAATATGAGAGGAACAATTAACAAGCATCATGAAAATGGAATGAATTGTGGTAGGCTAGTCTACATACCATTTTGTAGCATCTCTAGTGAGCGTGCATTGGAACAACCGAAAACGAATGAAGTCATCAGTAATGGAGTTGGATGAACAGCACATGTGGAAGGAGTGGAGATGATTGGTAGGATTCTCTCTAGAATTACCCTCAAACTTTGGGATATTTGAGGGAATCTTAGTCAGCATAGCATGCAAACCAGCATCGTGGTGTATTGGGTCCTTTATCAACTGGCTAAAATCGAGTAGACTTAAGCCAGCCATAAAAGGGAGTATGGGAGTTTTTTGAATGGTTCATGAGATTACTCCTCTATATGTGATCACTAGGGTAGAACTGGAGCCAACACCAGGTTGGGTTCCTACACCAGTTGTGGGTCCAAACATGGTGACAATATGTGGTGAAGGAGGTTCGGAATCAGATGAACCAGGACAAGAGTCGGTATGGGGACTCAGAGGACTATGAACTCGAACCCAGTGGGGAGGAGTAATATGCTCGAGTGGAAAATGGGGATGAAGCTATAAGAGTCTCTGTGACAAATGCCTTGGTGGCAAGACACATTTGACATAAAAATGGTGAAGGGAGATCAACAATATGACTTTGTCTAGATGAGGGGAGATAAATTTATTATGTTCAGTCTTAGCTTGGGGGTGTAAACCAACCACCCTTCACTTAAGGTGCGCTTGTGTGTGAAAAATTTATTTATTTATTAAGCCCAAATCGAGTTTGTAAAAAAAAAAAAATATTGTTGAAAATAAACTAAAATTAACAATAGTAAATGAACAACAAAACCATTAACTAAACCCCACCCAAACTGAATTTGCAAACACTGTGCTAGTTGGTGGTGAAATTGACTAAACACACACTAAAAATTTCAAGGGATATAAGTGTCAGTGTGACTAGGATGAAATGACACTAGGATACTGGAAAGTGGTGCAACAACAACAAAAGACCAGAGAGGAGGATCGCTACAAAAAGATATGGAGATGGGTGTAAATCTTAGGGAAACCAATGGGACCCTAAGGCCAATGACCAAACAAGGTTTAATATCAAACCATGGATGGAAACAACCTATCTTTGGAGATCTGAAAGAAAAGGGTACAGATTTGGAAAATATCGCTGAGAGTGCTGGAGAAACTCAGACTTCTTACTCAGCTAAACTCCTCCTATAAAGGCGGAAGCGTACTAGAAGCCCTAAGGGGATAAATTCCACTTTGATGAGTAAATAAGAGTAGATCAAGGCCTAAGCAGGATGAGATAGAGGTCAAACAACCCAACGCACAGCTCTCGACAAAACCCAGAAACAGATCTGATAAAAACTCGGAAACCCTAAAATCACCGGTACTAAGCTATTTTTAGGGGGGATCATAATTTTTGGGGTGAAATATGCACTCTAGACTCGAGATCACACATTCTAGGCTAAAAAGTGTGATTTCTGATCATTGATTCCTGGTCAGAAAATCTGAGAAAAAACTACCGTCTCTGTCGCAACTCGTTCTTGTGACATGGAGAAAGACTAGAAAACTTGCAGAAGTTAGAAATTTGACATATCTAGGGTTACAAAGCTAGTAAATAACATTAAGAGTATGAACAAATAAGAAACCCTAACTTGAAAACTGAAGGTCACTCAAGTTTCTGGATCTTAAGTAAAAAGCCAATGGAGTTGCCAATTTTGTTGTAGTGTTTTTGTCTCAAAGATGTATGAAAAGAACCACTTAAGACTATGGATGACAAACAGTCTGAACAATATAAATGGCTACTAAACATTGTAGATTTATAGCAAATGATAGAACAAAAATCTAGCAAAGTCCTCCCCTATGACACAATCATAGTTAAACAGCAAAAGGAAACAATAATAACTCCAATCATCCAATGGGAACCAGATATACAAAGAATATATTTTATTATAACACCTATGAAGGGAACAAATAAATTTTACCAGTCGCCCTCTATGGGATGGGTTCTTGTCTATCCTAAAACATCTTTAGCTTGTGTAGAGTCTCTCTCGTCTATAATGTGAAAACCCAACAAATAAAATGTTTGAGCTTAATGGGAACTCAAATGGCAGAGAAATGGTGTGCGGCAATGAAAATAATAAGAGTTACAACAATGAGTGCAACAACAAAAATAATCAAAAGTGAATAATGAATGGAAAACCCCTCTATTTATAACAAAATATTGCGTTATCCTCGAATAATGAGCAATAATAAAATATTATTAACACCATTCTTGGAATAACCACTTGGAATATTTTATTATATTTTGTTCGGAGGGAAAACGTATTTAATCTTTTATTTAGAAATAATAAATAAATAAATGATTTATTTATCATCTCAAGAAATTGGTTAAGGAATAATAAATAAATAATGATTTATTTAATTATTCCTAAGGGATTTAGTCAAATTTGACAAGGAATAATAATTAATTATTCCTAGAGAAAAATAAGATAATTAATAATTTATCTTTTGATTTTTCATAATTGGGTCAAATATGACAAGGAATAATAATTGAACAATGGTTTAATTAATTATTCCTAGAAGAAAATAAAATAAATAGTGATTTATTTAATTATTCTTCATGGGTTTAATTATAAATTACATAACAAAGGTGGTTTATTAAGTAATTTCTCATAGTGAAAGCAATTTCACTATTGTAAAATTGACTTTACATGGTGTACTTTGATCCATCTAGTAAATTAGGCTAGATGATAAATATTTGGTGATAACGCTTTCATCAAAGGGGAACAAGTTAAATAGCGAGAGAGGGCGAAATATTTTTTCTTTAGCAAGTGAATCCGAGGGCCATTGAGGATAGAACCAATAGCCATAGGCATAGATTGCATCAAAACACTCTATCGACACTGTTGAGCCATGGATCAAGTCAACAATGGTCTCATCCACCATTTCACCTTTCAGGAGGCACCTCACCATGAAAGGGGGTATTCAAATCACTATAGTAAGGAGGTCGACCAAAAATCACGAAGACTCATTAAATCAATTACATGGGACTCTACCACTGACAGAAAGGAATTCGAGGCACTCATAACCAAACAGTCACATTGCTAATCTGAGGGGTGATGTTTCCCAGTAGCAGTCAAGGTCTTGAGGAGCATAATTTTGTGTGTTAAAATGAACACCGAGCCATCTAATGAATATAGGTGTTAGATTGGTTTCAGGGTCTAATTCGTTTCAATGGAAGGTGAAAGGGAGTATGAGTGTTGCATGTTGATTACTTGATATAGCCTGAGCATTGGTCGCATTGCCAAAACACTATCACAACAACTGTCTGAGCAGAGAAAGGAGTTGAGCGTCCCCATATCTATTCTAGGTGAAAGGAAGTGGACATAGCGTGCGTGTTGCATTGTCACCACAACCCTCTAAGCGCAGGAAGGAGCTGAGCAAGTTTCACAGGCTTCGGTTCTTGCATTGACCATCGATTCACTATGGGAGCCAAAGTTGTCATCACTCTTAATAGCAGAGACAAGATTATTTTTACCGTAGCGTCGGTCAAGGAGCCAACCATGGTCCTCTTCAGGTGCATGCCAAAGTATTTGTTTTATTGCATTAGATAAATTGATCTCGCTACATCAAGATCACTAACACATTAGTCATAGAGGCAAAGACACCGTATGTTGCTTTATGTGGTTGGATTGGTGTAGAGGTTTATCATTGTCGAATATAGTCTTATGCCTATACATTTGAAACCTCTAACATAAAATTCAATGTCGCACATGAACCATTGATCACTCGGAAGGGCATAATTATTGGGTCCATAGAATCTTGATTAGCATATGAAGATCTAAGTCTTTACTTGAAAATTGATTCTCTTTCCATCTAGACAGATTTTCCGCTCAAAAATCTCAGTGTGGAAGCATGAAAGATGGCAGGTTATGGACTAAACCATGTTTATAGTTTTGAAAATTTTGATTGGTTTTAGCATCTGACAAGGGGTTTGTCAAATTTTGGAGTTTGACGATAGAAAGGAGATTTTGTGTTAAAAAAAGAAGGGAATAGTAAAGGAAGGAGGTGGTACAATCATCTTACTATTACCAATCAAGTTTGTATTTACCTTATCTTGGGGCGAAATCCATTGAAGAATTAGTGTATTCATGCTTTGGTATGAGGGGAGATGGGACTTTCCCTAGAAAATACTTATACAATTTTAGACAAAATTCTAGATAAAATAAAAGAAGCATGGGCCCTTTTCTCTATGCCATTATGCAACAAAAATTCCCCTGGGAAGTGAAGGAAGGACAAGGAATATGAGCTAAGTTGTTCGCACTTGGATCTTAATTGCAACGAACAAAGTCAACCATAGACCTTCAGAAATTGGAGGAATTAGACACATGGCTCTTAGAGGTGGGGCAATCAGAATGGAGGAAACTTAGTTGGAATCTAAAGCCATCTATGCTTGCATTAGTACAACCCAAACTCTCAGAGCATCCTTGTGAAGAGGTCAAGCTCGCAATTGATTCTCGTCTCAACAAGATCATAGCTTTAACATCCCAAGTATTGTCTTACAATAATGATCTTATGAGGGAGATATTGTAGTTGATAGTGGAAGGCCTTAAAGGGTTGAATAACACCATGCTTCCTACCTTTTAGAGCCGATGTAGAAATTTTAACAGTCATGGCAGAATTCAACTTTGGCACATTCATATTCAATTTGGAATGTGATGAGTTGATCTTTTAGTTGCTCCATAACTTTTACACCAGTATTACATTAGCTGATTCTGACCATGTCAAAACAAACATGGAAAAGATTGTGTCTCTATTATTAGAGGGTCATGCTCACATAAGCAAGACACTAAGATGTAAATTGTTGACCATTTGGAGGAAGGACCACAGGGATCCTATGATCTAGTTGAGAAGTTTGTCAAGAAAGACATAAAACTACTCAAAAGGGTGCTCACTATGAAGGAGTTGATAAGGATTGATGGAGGAAGCAAGAAAAAAATATGCATCAATAATGAACTAAGGATGAGAGGACTATGCTTTATCTACAAGGGACCTTGGGTCCTTTACCATTCATGTCCAGGTGATAAGAGGAAACAAGGGCAGATCATGAAGATTCATCCATAGTTGGTTTCACCGGTTTTTAGAAGAGAACCTATGAAGGATCCAAGTAGTCAATTACAAATGGTGAGCAACAACACCGTGTTTTTCAGAGAAGCTTACAGGACAGGTCGATGATAATCAATCAAACTGACAAAGTAAATTGGGAAAGGAAGGATGGAATTCCTCTTGATGATGAGGTAGTTGAGTCTATAGATATCCAGGAGAACATCCATAAAGAGTATGGGCAATCAATTATAGATAACAATCCACCAATACATCCAATCAAAGAGGGTGGACAACTTATCCCCACGTGAAAAAGTCCAGGAAGAAGACATTCCAGGAGAACCAAATGAGGAGCCAATAATAATAAGCCGACATGATGAGCATGATCATGCAGGGTATCATGACAAATATAGTATGCAGGATAAGCCATTTTTGGAGGGTCAAACAACGGTTCAGGTTAAAGTTGTGGTCATGGGGCATCCGATGCAGTCAAATATAGAGACATTCTATAGGGCACGAGAATTTCTAGTAGAGAACTTTTGGAAAAGGATCATGCATTTCAAGACAGATCTTACGATGTTGAACATTGGGACGTTTGGCAGGTGAAACATTGATTTCTATCTCAGTGGCTGATAATTCTTCATATGGAAGGTAACAGTTTACTTGTAAGTTTGGAGGTAACAAGGTACATTGGGAGGTAACCAGTTACAAGGTACATATGGAAAGACATATGGGAGGTAACCTGTACAAGCATAAAAAGTGCTTAGAAGAATATATGTGTGCTCTGACTTCTCAACAGCATCAAGGAAATACTTAATTTCAAAAATAAACTCTTTAATGATCTATGTACCTATTACTTACCACTTCAAATAGAAGTTTTGACTATGAAAACTGCCAAAAAACATATTATTATTAGAAATATTGGAAGAAAACTCCTTGAACTAAGCATAAAATATAATACTTATACTCGAAAAACCTATACAAATGAAAAAATCTCAAATAGTGACAGATGAACTTAAGCCTTTTCACTGAAATAACTTACCACTTCTCTGATATCCATTTCAGAATCCAAACTAAATCCCAAAACTTAGAAGACTAGCCATTTTTGAACTTCATTCCTTCTCATTCTTCAACTCAAAATGGTGAGCCCCATGCTTGTGATCATAGGGCATAATAGAAATGGCATCCAACAATCTAGATGATGCCATCAGCTACAAATCCTTCTATGCTAAGTATTTATTGTAGCTTTTCTAGAGGATATAGAGCTTGTGCCATGCATAAGCATGATACAAATGACTTTCTAATATCTAAACTATCTTTGTTAACTTTGAATAGTAGATTGTCATCATTTGAGGTTTAGGAATATTCTTGACCATACACAAGACCATGAATATCTTCTATAGAGTAAAAAGCTGCCTACATATCATATGCCATTTGTCATAAGAAATGGTACAAGGCAAAAATATATTAAAAATAAAAATAATTTAGCTCATAGATTCTATAGTAGGTTCTTGAAATTTCATTCAACCCAAAGCTTCCTCTGCAATAGGGTATTCTCCAAAAATTAATTCCTACAAGACCAAACTATATCAACCTTCCCATCTAAAGAAATATAATCCTATATCTAATTCAATAGATAACATTTTAGATTTCTAGCCCCCATTCGATAGTGATACCTTCTTAAAGGTGTGCCAAAAATCTACTCAAAATGACATTATAACTATTTACATCATAAGCAATATGGGTAAAATCCCAACCAAAGATAAATGGTTTCTAGAATATGATTTTTCTACACATTTCCCTCATCCCATTTCACAATGGCAGCCAACAATGTAGATGATGTCGTCAGCTACAAATCCTTCTATGCTAAGTATTTATTGTAGCTTTTCTAGAGGATATAGAGCTTGTACAATGCATAAGAATGATACAAATGACTTTCTAATATCCAAAATATCTTTGTTAACTTTGAATAGAATATTGTCGTCATTTGAGGTTTAGGAATCTTCTTGACCATACACAAGGCCATGAATATCTTCTATAGAGTGAATAGCTTCCTACATATCATATGCCATCCGTCATAAGAAATAGTATAAGGCAAAAATATATTAAAAATAAAAAATTTGGCTCACATATTCTATAGTAGGTTCATCAAATTTCATTCAACCCAAATCTTTGTCTGCAATAGGGTAGACTCCAATAATTAATTCCTAAAATCTCAAACTATATCAACCTTCCCATCTAGACAAATATAATCCTATATCTAATTCAATGGATAACATTTTAGATTTCTAGCCCCCATTCGATAATGATACCTTCTTAAAGGTGTGCCAAAAATCTACTCAACATGACATTATAACTATTTAAATCATGGGCAATATGGCTAAACTCCAAACCAAAGATAAATGTGTTGTGCCTTTTTCCCATAACCATTTACTAAAATACCCTTTTTAGTTGAGAGAAGATCCTTTGGATAGTGGGATACAATCTTTAGTTCTTGTGAGGGCATCCAAAAATCACCCTTGGACAATTGACTGCTAGCATCTTTACAACAATTTTTTCTCACTAACTTGATACTTGTCTTAGGGGAGTTTTCCTTGAGGTTCTTTTTTCCCAACACTTTTCCTTAAGGTAAAAGTGTGTATACATTGTTGTATGTAATCTTGATCTTCCATATTATCAATACAAGAAGATACAGATCCACCAGTTAAATATGTAATAAGTGTGAAATCAGACAACTCAAACTATTCACACTTTGTGTTTTCATTGAAGTTGGTTGATGTTGCATGTTCTTTATCAGAATTCATCCATATTTGTCCATACTGTTGTATTTTATTTTTCTAAAGTACAAATTTCATCCACACTGCCCCTTGAATGTGATTTCCCCTCATTCATTTCTTCAACCTTTTCCTCCTTATACATCATACTGGACAATCACCATTCTAGTACAGAACAACCTCTTGATAGTATTGGTGAATAATTGTAGTTAATGGGTTCTCATGTAACAATTCCCAATACCAATGGAACAACATATAATTTGAATCACTCAAGTAATGAATCTCAATTTAAAAACATTCTAATATAATTACATTCCACCATAAATACACATCAAGAATGCTTTGCCTTGTAGATTTTAGCACCCATGTATTCAATGGATTTAAGGGAATGAAGGGAAATTGGAAAGCCAATGATCTCCTACAGTTATGTATGGCCTTGTATAGTAGCTATGGCCTCTTCGACAACCAAGATTGAGCTCAAACTCACACTAGCAAATGAAAATAATGCTCAGGGGAGAGGGAAACGACTCTATTAGTAGAAATCCACCCAAGAACGCTTAAGAACACTCCAGGTAAGGAGAGACAAATTCTTAACAGTCGTACAAAAACCAAATTAGCAACTCCTTGAGGAAATGCAACAACTCCAGAACCATGGCAGTTGATTTCTAACTCAACAAGAAAGTGGATTATGAGTAACTCAGAGCTGATGCATTTCATAGAGCATCAATCAATGAAGAGTTTTTGAATGATGCTAATAGAAATTCAATGGAGAGTTATTTATTTCAGCCACGAGCACAAAGACATGGAGCACATATAATATAACTAAGGAGTAAGAATGACGATAACTCATACAACATAAGTTTATTATATCTTAGGAACATATATTAGATGAGAGCCTAGCACATTGCCTTCATTGTCAAAAGAGAGATGTCCATGTGCAAATTAACCCTCGCTCCATGTGAGACTATTGCAACATAGCTACTATGGGAAAATGAAGGAATTGGTCATGGAAGTCAAACATTGAATTGAGCTAGTTTTAGTGTTGTCCAATTAGGGCTATTGCATCTTGTCACAAGCAAATATTGCAGGACATTTCAACATTAAAAAGGCAACAATCCAGACATAGTCACTCTTTCTTTAGTTAAGTCAAAGCTCATGGAGAATGATATCTAGGATTTTTAGCCTATATTCGAACTCTTTTGGGCAGCAACCAAGAAAGTGAAAAAGGTTGAAGTTTGTAATCCAACGGGAGAAGAAAACTAAGGATAAAAAGAAGTCTACAACACTTGAAGGAACCAAAGTTTGTGACTAATTCGAATCTCAATCAAAAGCTATCTATTTGCAACAAGATCTGAATATCTGTGGTAAAGAGTCAAGGGTTTGCTGTAGTAGCCAAAGATTACTAATAGAAGGCAAAGAGTCTATAATTGGAAGTCATTGTATTATAATAAGAGACTAAACCAGCAATAAGGATAGAAATTCAGTAGATGCTTCTGATTTTGACTAGGCAGAGACTCAACTATCGATCTTGACATAAAGAGGAGGGCTGACTTGGAGGGACTCTTTGGTCTTGTGTTGGATATTTCATTTTGAATAAATTCAATAAGAGGAGGATTGTTGGTTTTTCCCCTATTGAGAGGTTTTTCCCGGCCTTGAAAGCCTAAATCGTTGTGTCTCGTACTTCTTTGTGTTCTTGGAAGAACGATTTGTGTAATTACTTGATGAAAGAGAATTATTAACTAACAAAGAATACTTATATAGGAGTTTACTTCCAACTATGAAGGAATACAGTGAGGACATAAAAAATTTAAATCTTCAACTTGGCTAGGCCACTGCACCTCCAAAAACCTGACTCATTAAGGCCTGCACTTCGCCATTGCCAGCTCTAACCAAGGTTTCTTTTTCCCATTGTAATGAACAACACCTGCATTTTTAATCTCTAAACAATCCACGCTAGGATTATATCCTAAACCCAGCACATACCAAGACTTGTCCAAAGGACGGGTCAAGCCATAAAACGTTCAATCTAGGGGGTAGTGTTCCAAGCTTCCACAACACTCTATCCTCATTCTGACATACAATAAATGAAAAACTTAGAAATTGAACAAAGAAAAACCCATTAAATTTTCTAGCTAATTACTTCAGACTTACTTCAAATACTTTAAAGTAAGCATCATATGAATTAACATAAATAAACCACACTACGCACTTACCATGTCCTGCCACTTGTGATATATTCCAGTTATATCTTGTTTCTCCCATTCTTTGAGATCAAATACATTCATCCCATATGCCCAACCACAAGCATTAGGATCAAAGTGCCTGGCTATGTGCGGATTGGAAAAATTAAGGTATTTTTCAAACCGACGAAAGATTTCTCCACAAGTTTCCACTAAACCATTAAACTTTCCATGAAGATGTACTAACCATAAGGGCATCAAATCTTTCTGCACCACAATATCATCATCCAAGAAAAGGATCTTGTTCATTTTGGGATAAACTTGTGGAATATAGAAACGAAGATGCTTTAGCATGGATAAATATCTTGGATTTATATATTTCAAATTGGAGGAACGTGTTGAGAGTGTAGTCAAGTGATCTGCCTTGAAATAATACTCTTTCATAGCTGCGGATTCAAGTTGGCGAAGCATAGGGAAATAGGAGGAATTGAGCCATTTAAAATCATCAACATTTTCTACATGTATCGCAACTTTCCCTAGGGTATTAAGTAAAAACCACATTTTCATGGCCCCAAAATTTAACTTGTCTGTGATGAGATGAAATACATGTTTCTCAGATTCCTGCAAACACATGTAAATAACCTACAATGAGATCCATATATTAAATGTAAAATGCAGCAGAATTGTTGGACTTCCAGACTTTAGAGTAATTTAAATTAATAACACTTCACCTTAGCATTCATGATAGTTGAATTCACAACCACATATGCAACCAATACATTGTGAGAAAATAATGCATAATGATAAAGAGTCGGATACTCCAACTTGTCATTTTTAGGAAATTATCACTTTTCAAGAGGAAGAAAGTAATAATCTATGGTCAATCGCATGGACAGACAATGCAGGCCCTTGGGAACAGACTTTGTTGCCACCTGACTTAAAAATTTGCCTTGCTTTTCCAAGGTCATTACTTGATCGTCTATAGACTGAAGCATGGCTTGCAACTTCTTTGTTATTGTCGCACAGCCATAAAATTGGTCTCTAGTCTTGGATAGGACATGACCCATAGCCTTGATCTTCTTAGGTGCACTAAAACATTCATATCAATTACCGGTCATGAAAAAGAGAATGAAAAGCGGAAATATTGACACATACACTACAACTTTAAAAGGAACAAAGGATATGAACACCAAATGTAAATGGAAACACTTACTGCTCTTGATTTAGAAACAGGTAATGTGAAAATCCAGGGGGTAGTGTTCCAAGCTTCCACAACACTCTATCCTCATTCTTACATACAATAAAAGAAAAACTTAGAAATCAATCAAAGAAAAACCCATTAAGTTTTGTATCTAACTACTTCAGATTTACTTCAAATACTTTAAAGTAGGCATTACACGAATTAACATAAATAAACCACACTACATACTTACCATTTTTTACCACTTGTGATATATTCCAGTTATATCTTGTTTCTTCCATTCTTTGAGATCAAATACAGTCATCCCATATGCCCAACCACAACCATTAGGATCAAAGTGCCTGGATATGTGCGGATTGGAAAAATTAAGTTATTTGTCAAACCGGTGAAAGCTTTCTCCACAAGTTTCCACTGAACCATTAACCTTTCCATTAAGATCTACTGACCACAAGGCTGTCAAATCTTTTTGCACCACTATATCATCATCCCAGAAAAGGATCTTGTCCAGTTTGGGATAAACTTGTGGAAGATAGAAATGAAGATGATTTAGCATGGATAAATATTTTGGATTTATATATTTCAAATTGGAGGAACGTGCTGAGAGTGTAGTCGAGTGATCTGCCTTGAAATAATACTCTTTCACAGTTGCATATTCAAGCTGGTGAAGCATAGGGCAATAGGAGGAATTGAGCCATTTAAAATCATCAACATTTTCTACATGTATTGCAGCTTTCCTTGGGGATTAAGTAAAAACAACATTTTCGTGGCCCCAAAATTTTACTTGTCTGTGATGAGATGAAATACATCTTTCTGAGATTCCTGCAAACACAAGTAAATCACCTACAATGAGATCCAAATATTAAATGTAAAATCCAACAAAACTGTTGGACTTCCAAAATTTAGAGTATTTTAAATTCATAACACTTCACCTTAGCATTCATGACAGTTGAATTCACAACCACAAATGCAGTCAATACATTGTTAGAAAATAATGCATAGTGATAAAGAGTTGGATCCTCCAACTAGTCCTTTTTACGAAATTTTGCTTTTCAAGCGAAAGCAAGTAATAATCCATGGTCAATTGCATGGACAAACATTGCAGGCCCTTGGGAATAATCTTTGTTTCCAGCTGACTTAAAAATGTACTTTTCTTTTTCAAGGTCCTTACTTGCTCGTCTGTAGACTGAAGCATGGCTCACAACTTCTTTGTTACTGTGCCACAGTCATAAAATTTTTCTCTAGCCTTGGATAGGACATTACCCATAGCCTTCATCTTCCCAGGTGCACTGAAACATTCATATCAATTATCAGCCATGAAAAAGAGAATGGAAATCAGAAAGATTGACACACAGACCACAACGTTAAAAGAAAGGATATGAATAGCAAATGCAAATGGAAGCACTTGCTACTCTTGATTTAGAAGTAGCCAATGCGAAAACTATTACCTTTGAGGTAGATCAGAATCTGCATTAGCCTCACCCAATGTACGCTGACATTATTTAATACAAAGCATCAATTCATGGTATAAATCAAGATTATTCCTACCGTAGGAAAAGCTTGAATATACCCTAGCCATGATCAGTTGGTCTTGCATCAATCTAACAGTGGAGTCAGAATTCTCATTCTCATTCTCCAACCTCCAAATGTTGTATTTCCCCAAGACAATAGAATCTGCCCCCTTGGAATTTTTAATTGTTGTGTTTTCAAGCTCAACTCATTTTTCTTCATCCTATTGAATCAACTCTGTTGACCTTTTCTCGCTCCTCTTCTGTCTAAATTGTTGTAAGCATTAAACTACTATAAATTAAAGCACACTATGCTAAAATCTAAGAAATATAAAAATTTTCTATTGGAGAAGTAACATTCAAAAAGGATTTTGGAAAATAATATAACAATTCCCTTTTCCATGAGAACAAAAAGTAGCGATCTAGTGCAGCAAATAATTTTACCCTCTGTGAAACTTTTGCTGGACTTTCTTCAAGCTACAAATGGTTTGCATTACAACAACCATTGTCCTGGGAGTTTGACTAGACATTACCTTACACTATTCTACCAACATCATAGATCAGTTAACCAGGGAAAATCAAAACTTACCATCAAGAGCATTCTCTTTGATGTCTCGATGTTCACTTCTTGTGTCATCCTCTTGAAACCTCATAAGAAGTTCTTCATCATTGGAAGTTTTTTCTGCACCTCGTCATTCATTTTAACCCCCTCAGGGTTTTCCTTACCTTCTTCATTGAAGATCACACCATCTTGTTGCGAATGTAACTTTTCTGAGCTGTCTCCAAAAGTCGTTTGCCTCTGCTTGATGTACACCGTTAGAAATAGAGAAGCACCCCTGCCAATGTCATTTTTCACTTCCTGCTTAATACAGCCCTACTCAACTACATAGATCATCATCACATAGGTTTCCTTACATGTTCAATAGAGAAAATAACCAAAATATTCACCAATCATACCTCAGAGTTAGTAATATCCCTTTGGTTTACTTCAGAGGGCTTTCTAATACCCATGAGGAAGATAAGTCATTCTGTCCAATAATATTTAAGTTTAGAGTTCTCGAGTCCTCTGTGATAGCTGTTATGACATCAATCACCTATCCTGTAAATAAAATTTAGTTTCAATTCTCTACTCACTAGGGGAGAAATGAAATTTAAGATATCCAAATGCAGCAGGTTTCTTATACTTGCCTCTCTGTTAAACTCTGCTTTCTCTAGTCATCTATCTATTCTAGTGACCCCACAGATAAATAGATAAGAGTGATTTTAAACATATGACAGAGCTCTAGTATCCTCAATAATTCCTCTCTATTGCATTGCCCAGATCCTAAAAAAGAACAAAATGGCAATATAAAAAACGAATTGGTTTTCGAGATGTGGAAAGAGAATACCATTCTAACTGATCCATCTCCTGAGAAGTTGTGCCCTGCCATTTTAAATGACAAAAAATGCATGAAAGATCAGGTAGAAAGACTTGATGGAGAAGAATATCTATAAAAATACTCAAATGCTAAAAAGGGGGTTGCTTTGCTATCATGCATATGCTAAGATTGAGATTTCATTACACATCAATAATAAAATGGTGTGTATAATATCTATCGTCTGTTTTGGCCAATGTTCTTTGAACACTGTGGGAACAGTGTGAAAATGATATGTATAATAGAAAGTAGCTGGTGAACAAGATTGTCGTTGTGAATTGGGTCTAGGTTGGGTGGATCAAAACTGGTTTTAGCTTGACTGATGAGAAGTGGATTTAGCTTTATGGATGGAAAGTGGGTCTAGCTTGGATAATGAGTGGATGGGAAGAATCATTGTTACCCTTCCCACCCAGATTCAATTCCCACAAGATTCAATTCCCATGAGTAAGATGTTGAACTGAACCCTTAACAAATATATTTTTATAATACCCATCCAGCTTATGCAGAATCCAACGCACACTTAGTACCATCCTACTCAGAATGAGGATTGCCCAGCGAATTCACCAAGCAGTTGCCCGCTGAATTTACCAGTCATATGCATTTCCCTTTGTTAAAAAATGGAAGGAGCATTGTTATTTCTTTCTATCGGTATGAATGGTTTCATTATCTTTGGCAAGGGAAATTACCCAAGGGGCAGCTAGTAAAACTTTTGCTCTTGCATGAGAGAGGACAAACTTTGAATCTTTCTCCTGGTAGGTATTGTATAGTGTTAATGCAGAGATGGAGTTCACAGCTTCACACAGATCAAATGAAAAGCAAACTATAAGGAAAACTCACAAAATGTCTGGAAAAATGCTAGAGATACTAAACTTTTGAGAATAAGCAAGGAAAGTAAGTTTGATAACATCTATGCCTTCAGATCCTGTGAAAAAGCTAAAAGGAAAATCAAATTCCAATGTAGGTCCATGGCATTTTGGTTCAATGGTTAACCGGGGGTGGTGAAGGAAAATCAAATTTCGAAGTAGGTCCATGGGGTCTTGGTTCAATGGTTAACCGGGGGTGATGATAATTCCCCGCCAATGCTCAAATCAAATAAATACATTGTTCAATGGGTTCTCAATGAAAGAGATCTTTCTAAAATAGTATAATACAACTACACTTCATTGTAATGGAGATCTTACCTGAATGTTGTAAGAAGTCTACACTTCATTGGAATACTACCAGATTAAGAAAGGGCATGCTTGCCAATAAAGATAAATTAAACGTTGACCCACCCCAGAAAAAGAGACATAAGCAACCTAATGAGGGAGGAGGGCAGGAATAAGTTTACCAACGACGGAGGAGGGTAGGAAGAAGCTCACCAGTGAGGGAGGAGAGAAGGAAGAGGCTTACCAATTGCAGATGTAGATGTGGAGTGACGAAACCTAACTGCCAGAAAAACCAATGGCATGACCACAAAGATAACAAGGAAGCCCACCACAACTATTCGATGATGAAAACCCTGACCTTCCCATCCTCCATTTCTACCATGCTCGTAGCCCTGCCATCCTCCATTCCACACACCTCCTCTTTTCACAGGCATTTTTAGCTCTCAAACCTAACACCACTTTTCTCCTTCTCGTCCTCCTAAACAAATATCAAGGAATGCAACCCTTGCTCAATCATAATCCTCTATATCAAACCCATATCATGGTTAGTAGAAATATATGAAGTCAGCAACAACCAAAAAAACCCTTAGATCTCATATATACTTTAGAGAATTTGATAGAAAATTTACGAAAGGCATTACGAAATGGACAGATCAACTGATTTCATGCAATTTTGAGAAAGAAAGGGACACTGACATGCTAAAAACCTAGATGAAAATGGGCATAGGAGCGAGAAGTAGATAGATTTGAGGGTCTCTATCTCTGTTAGCCTTTTTAGTTAAAAAACCAAAACATATAATTAAGGGAAACAGGTCATTCAGATTCAGATGCCAACATAGATGTTATTATTAATGGGGATCCTAACCAGTCTGGCTGACTGTTCATACACTACGACATAGGAAGAGGAAGAACAGGTAGGCAGCATTGGGTATATATGATGCCACTCAACCTACTAATTTAACTAAGTAGGTACCGACTTGGCATGCCTTCCATTGAGGCATGTAAAGGTAAAGGGAATGCTAGGGGGGTAATTTGATGCAAAGCAAGTGTGAATTATGCCTCCCTGAATGCACATCATGAGACTATGTTTAAGATTCATGATTTTGAAGTTGTGAGAATACTAGAGTGTAAGCACAAGAGAGAAGCAAAACATATCGTTATCTAACATTTAAAATGGTGACTTGTTGATTGATTTCTCATTCAGAATGAAGAGAGAAAATTTGATGATTGGGGGAGAGAAATGATGAGTGTTCTATTTAGTAAAGGAAATACATCATTTTGAGGCCATGGATAGATCTTAATGGTCTGGGATTCCAGTGTTAGTAAAATCTTACCTAAATGCCTTATGAATGCCACATGGATGAGTGTTACACTTATTGATGCACTAACCAAAGGGAGTTGGTATAATATTCATGGCTATGGGTGCTTAGAAAACTAGGTTTTCATATACCTATGAAGTGAAAAGGAAGCAAGTACCCTTTCTTCAAGATAAGAGTAAGGATGTAAGCTTTAAGCTAGCCGATAGAGAAATTTCTTTTTAAAGAATACATTTTACACATCCTGTGTCCATTAGTATGAACCGGTTTATAAACATAGTGTTGGATTAATGTCATAACACTTCTAGAAGTTGTTTTGATTCTCAGAAAACATGTTGTATATTGTCGTCTACTTCGAATTTTGCATAAGAAACAGCTGGTCCTTCAACAAGACTCGAGTGTGCCAACATGGACAGAAGAAGAGGTTATTAGCATTGCAAACCCTCTTCTCAGATCAGTACGTAAATTTTAAATTTAGCAGAAATTGGCAATAAAACATATGATGTTCTAGAAGCTAAAAGACAAGAAACATAGGAATCTACAACTTCTTACCACTATTGTTGTCATGTTTAGCTTACCTCGCCAGAATGGTATCAAAGTTAAGGTGAGGGAAAGGTATCAGAGCTAAGGTAAGGGCAAGCCCAAGCAAGGAAGAAAGAAATCACAAGAAGTTTTTTGACAACACTAACCTCCTTCATCTTCAAAGATCAGTCATCTTGAAGCACTGAAACTCCTACTGCAAAACTCTAGGTTGCAGATCCTAGAAAGGAAATGAGATCAAGGACTCATCAATCAAGCATCTATATGATAGAGCTCTCTGTCAAATTGTTGGTCAAATGATCTATATCTAAGGCCTTTTGTCATGACTACAGCCAGGATGCTTTGGTTGCTTTAAGGTCAAATCTTCTATTATGAAATCACCCTTGAACTGAATTTGGTCTGGAGATAGTGTCTTACTCAGAATTCCTTCTTTGTTGCAGGTTTATATAAAATCATATCTGAAGCTCTAAAGTTCCTTGCATCTAAGCTCATATATATAATATTATTCTTGAGCTCATTGACATGCCTTAGACCTTGTATTAGGGCTCTGTCTGTCTCACAAAGAAGTATAAAAGGCTACAAAAGGTGAAGTATCCTCAGCCCTCGGACATCAATCAAGAGGGTTTGGAAAATGTTGTTCGTGGTTTTCCATTGGGTAGATGCTTATTGAAGGTAAAGGATCAACATTTGTGCGTCTCTAGGATTTTGGTATCAAAGGAAAAGGGGTTCATGACAAATAAAGATCATTTCAAGGATCTTGAAATCTAAAACACAATGTTCTAAAATCTCATTTAAATAGGTATGACTGTTATTGGTGTCTAAGACAAATGAATCTCAACATTTCTTCTCATATCAACTCATTGAGGCAATTAGGACACACACGTGGGTTTAGCCTAGAGCCATCACTTTTTATATGATTTTTACATCTTGGATTTAAAAAACCTTGATATACTCTAATTAGTAATTTCTGGTACCCATGCTCGGTGCATGCTGCAAATTATTTTTCATAGCTGCCAAATTTGCATTCCATTAGTTAAAGCTAGGATAGAATTAGTCTTAGTCAAAGAAGTCTATTTTATTTGATGGATTCAAACTGAATTTAATTTACAATGGTTTTTCCTTTCCTTTAACTTACTCTGGTTTCAATAACCATCAAATCTTCCAAAGAAGTAAATTCGATAATAGAACTGGAGTCAGATAGAGACTTACCACCGCGAGAAAATGGACCCAATCATTCCCAAGGCTTGGCGGGTTGACGGGCTCCATTTATTTTTTTTCCCTCTTCCCCAGATTTATAAATGGCCTTTGTTGTAGTAGCCTTAGAGGGGTTTTTGTTTCCTGTGCTAGGGAAAATGTATGATTCAGAAGGGGATGTCCAACAACTGAAGCTTTTTCATCAGTTACATGAGTCCAGAATTTCTAGAATAGGCCTATAAACCTCTTTCAATGCCTTGGAGGAGAAGGCGACAACCTGTAGAGAGAGAGGGGCATTTTTTGGGTGACGGAGGAAAGGAAAAGCCCTATTTGAACCTTATGTGGGTCTGGGGTTCCATAGCAAAATCAATGAGCCGTACAAGTTCCAGTTAGGTGTCCCATTCCCTACACAAAACCCCAACAATCCCCTGCCTCTATCAAACGAGAAGGGGAAAATAGGATACTCGTAGCAAATTTTTTTTCTCCATTGCTAAAACCTCCTCAAGAATTCAAAAATTCATGGTTTGAAGAAAATTGCTGAAACCTTCTCTAGAATTCAAAACTCCTGGGTATGAACAAAATTGCGTCGCCCATTGTTTTTCTTCCATTCTTGAAAGAACCTCGAGGGTGCTCCTTGAGGGTTTGAACAAAAATGGCATCACCCACCTCGAAATTTTATTTGGTGACTGGTACGTGGGAGACAAAATATCTTAAATAAAGTTATTAAATTCCCATGGTATGTTTTAACAAGCTCTTATGAAAAAAATATATATATCTTCTAATGCCTCTCAATATCTTCCATGGGGAATTTTGGTTATGATAAATTTAATAAATAAAATGAAATTTTAAGATGAATTCATGTAGTAGTGATTCAATGGAATGGAATCATTTTTAAATGCTTTGGAAACTTTCTTTCACGATGTTCTCAGATATATTTTTTTTCTAGAAAGTTTCACCTTTTTCAAAGGGGGAAGAGGTGATAGTATCCTGTAGTAGTGATTCAATAAAATGGAATCATTATTAAATTTTTGGAAACCGTTTTCCATGATGTTTTTAGACATTTACCCTTTTTCTAAAAATCTTCACCACTTTCAAAGGGGAAAGAGGCGACAGTCTCTTGTTGCTCTTTCACAAAATGTGTCATGTCACTCCTTGTTAAAGGGACTAGAGTGACAAGCTTCAAAATGTCACATTCTGCCATGGTTTGAGTCCAGATTTTAAGCTAGTGAGGTGGAAGGGTCTCTAAGCGTTTTTAGGTGTACAGTTAAAATTTAACATTTCATTGTCATTCTCATCTTCAAGTAAAAGCTCATGGAAGAGCTCAGTCTTCTCTTTTTATCAATCTAATACATAGTTTACATATGGAAGAGGGTATATATTGGCTACAAACATGGGTTATAATGTTTGGGGCAACATGGGACAGCAATAAAAAGGTCTGTTGATAAATGTAGATCCTCCCAATCTCCCCCCCAAGAATAGGCCTCAGTGCAAAATGGCTACATGAATCTTCAAAGGAAATTTAGGATGAATACTGTGCTTGCAAGCTGAAGTTTCATGAACAAGAGATGAAAAAGGATATTGTTGGGATGTTTAAGAAGAATTTAAAGCAAGATACGTAAGTTCAGAAACCCCAAGGAGAAACCCAAGATAAACATATGAGCTCTAACCATCATCTTGAGTCATCCAATGCTACTTCTTAACAAAAAGTCTATTATATGTGTTGGTGGATAAAGGAAAAAAGGAGAGGGATTCTAATGATAGCGAAGGGAGAGTGAAGATGAGATGGATGAGATCGACGTTTCCCCTAGACAACGCCATTTCCACTATCCCCCAAAGTCTGTTTCCTCTTCTTAATGAAAGGCATATTACATTAAATATATAAATAATTATAAGCCATGCATTTTGATTCCCTTGTACATTCTTTTTGATTAACGAAAAATCTTCGAATTACAAAAAAAATAACACACTATAAATAAGCAAGCCCCAATCGATGTTATGCACTAATTTAAATGGGTTTAATAGCCTTGGATGGCTCTAACAATCATAGTTGAATGTATATGATGTTAACTAATTTAACCAACAAAACATGCCTTCGACAATGGTAACTAGACTTACACTCCATTTATTGCATTAAACAATCAAGTGAGGCTTTAATAATTGTAACCAAACATACAAGTCATTGAACAAGTTAACCAACCTAACACAACTTTAATGGTGATAACCAAAATGTACATGTTACTAATCAATTGACCATTGTGTCATGCCTCTAACATGTTCAATTGAACATAAATGTTGTTGATGGGGTTGACCTATCTAACATATCTCCGACAATTGTAGTCAAACATGCATGTTGATTCTGTTAATCTCCTAGATAATGTTAATCAAAAATACATATTAATATCCAACCTAACATGTCACTAATAGTGACAATGGAATGTGCATGTCAATGGCTAAGCTAATTGACCTTATATGTTGTTCATTGAGATGACTAACACATAGCTCACTAAGCTAACCAAGTTGACAAATGATTGGTTTTGTCATTGAACTAACATGCCTTTAATAGACAAAACTAAATGTACATGATGTTACACCAGTAAACCATCATGACATGCCTTTAACAGTAGTAACAAGGTGTGCAAGTTCTGGATTGGGAAAACCAAACTAATATACCTATGATAATCATAATTGACCATACATGTTTGTTTTGGTCAACCCTTCAAGTTTTCCCTTGCTTCTATACAAAATTAAGCATTCCATGCAACTCTCAAAGTAACTTTGATACATATACAAATTAAGTTTGTATTTACATGTTCTATTTGTGTTAAAGTGTTTCCTCCTTAAACATCACACGGTTCAATCCAATGGAAATTAAGGTATGTACACATCCATAGATTAAATAGTTAAAGCATTGAAAGGAGGGCATCCCTTGTCTCAAAAACAAGGGGGTCTCATATGTCAACTTGGCAGCTACCTACATTATAACTTAATATTAAATAATAATATTATTTTTTCAATTAATATGAATGCTTCTAATATTTAGTATATTGTTAAGTAGATTACCCCTTGACTAATTAGTGAAGTATTTAATATTGGATGAGAGAGTTGTAAGGCTGAAATTTTGGCTACCACGGGTTAAGTTTGGTGTTTGTATTATGTCAATGAAAAATTAGATTTCACACCTCTCCAGGAATCAATCAAAATCATTTACACATACCAATCAAAGGCATTCAATAGATGGTTAAAGAAGTGGTTGGGAGGAGTTCACTGTCGTATCCATCCAAGGGTTTCCAAACTAGAGAAACAAGGGCATGTGTTTGATATATGGGCTAACGTTTGAAAGATTGCTACGAGGAGAGGAGTTGGTGGGAGTCCTTATTATGAAATGGCCGTCCACCTCTTCATTTATTTCTTAAGGTAGGCTTGAAATAAGTGATTATATATATATGATACATATAATATGAAAACCACTCACAAAACAACAATATTGAACATTTTCATGAGAAATAACTTAATTTATTTTCAATATATTTTTTCTTTAAAAAAGGCAAGATATGCTACCATGATGTCATACAATGATTCACCAATATTGGGGACCAAACAAATAAATTGGACCATAGATGTTATGTACGATGGCAATCATCCACCATAAGCTATGATTATTGGCCACTCTGACACCCCTCATTTATGGTCACTCATTGAACATGCTCATGAAATTTGAGATCTTTGGACATGGTTAACATGCTTTGGTTAACACAATCTAGTATGGTGTGAGGGCCTTGCCTACAATGCAAGCTTTCTAACACCCTTTACAACAACATTGCTTCAAAAAAGGCATTTTACATTGAATCATAATTTTGCCTTTGTATATGAGAAAGAAAATAAATGTTACTTCTCCCTTATCCAAGATAATGCTCTTGATTACAAATTGAACAATGTATCATGACATTGCCTTTCTCTCTTTATGTGAACTTGCTCAATTAGCATCTTGATACCTTTTGAGACAAAACTCAATGTATGTATTATATATGGTATTGTGTCAATATTCAATTTTTATGTCCTAATCTTGTGTTAATGGCCTTCCAATGCATGGTCAGTCTTGAATTAAAGTTTTGACATGGAAAATCCCAATTTTACAATTTTGGCAATCAGAGGCACAATGTTGGGACAATGTGTATCCATCTTGGTGGACAATGGGGCAAACAAAATTTTTATTGATGCACAATTGGTAGAGTGTAGAGGCATTCAAAGATTGATATATATCCTAAACAATGTGGGCGAGAGAGGATTCCCATGCTTCACCTCAGTTGTCTTCTTGGTTGTTGGTTCGATATGTTGAGGATATGGTTAATGGGACAAATGTTGAGGATATGGTTGATGGTTTGATATTGAAGTCAAAATCCTTCCTTGACCCTTTAGCCAAAGAGGTGTCTCGTAAAGTATCTCCAATAATATCCTACGAAGAGTCATAACATTTAACCTGGAATTATGGCCCACCATGATAATCTAATAATTAATTGAAATAGCACTAAACCCCAAATTAGGGATTGGGTGAATCATATGGTGGGACTATGCTAGTGGGAACCCTAAATAAATGACCTTAAAACCCCTTGATTTTCTACCTTGATGTCATTCATCTCGCAAATTTCTTGTTGGATACAAAAGCCCTATAAAACATGACAAGGAAGATGAGAGGGAGTTGACAAGGACATTAGGTTTTCCTAGAACATCGTAAAGTGCATCCACATGGATGAACATGGAATGGTAATTAAGGTCATAAATTATACTAGAGTGTTAGACAAATGGGGTGCATCAAAATATTTTAGGAGTGTCCCAAAGGGCAATATACAATTCTTATCTCCTCTAAAATACAATATACATTTATTGTGGTGATAGTGACCACAAGATTCTTAGAACTAGTGGGATAATGTTTGGTCATGAATGAATATGTGAAAAAGAAATCTAAATCTTTTGACTCATTGGCATAAAATAGTTCATGGGGCTGAATCAAAATTTCAAGGGACATGTCAAGGATCTCTGGTAAAATGGGGTTAGTAACCAAACGATACCTTTCAAATAATTTAAGGAGAGTAGGGAATATTTAGTGGAGGCCAACTCAAGAAACCATAAGCAAGAAAAGGAGGAAAGTATCTAACAAATATGGTTAGAGTAGGCATCAAAATCTCCATCCTTGAATGAAATGGTGGTTTACACAGGGCTCATGAGAGAATATGGGATGGAGGGTAGATTGGCATGGTAAGAAAATGAGAGAAGGGTTTTATCTACTAAAGGAATATGGGATCGAGGTATGTCTAATTTCAGGGAGGCCTTTAGCTTTTTTGACAAGGACGGAGGTGGATGTATCACAACAAAGGAGCTTGGGACAGTAATGCATCCTTTGGGTCGAACCCCCAATGTATATTGGAAGTGGTCCAAATGTTTTATATTCAATAATCTAGTGCCAAATACAATAAACCACAAAAGAGTAGGTCTAATCTGCCTGTAAATGGAACATATTAAACACAACATTCCAAATTGATTTTACTCTACAGAATAAAACAAATAGATGATTATTGTCATCCGTTTCCTCCATATAGAGTAAACAACAACCATGCCCACTCTATCCTTTACGACACAGATTGTCCCATGCCAAGATGAAGCCGGAAAGATACATTTACTGATATTCTTAGGCAGAGCAAAAATATGAAGCCAATATACAAAGATGCTCTGAAGGACTACTCCAACTAGAGTCAACTTGCCTCCTAGGGAGAGCCTCTTGTGTGCCCATGATAAAAGTATACAGTGGATTTTCTCTATAATTCAGCTCCAATCCTTAATTCCATAACAATTAGGTTGGAGCACAAATCTAAGATATTTAAAATCTGCATCCAATACAGTGGAGATAACACAAAAATATATGATAAATCTCCAATACCAATGCATCATCTGGGTAAGAATAAATCATATGAGATTTAATATTATTCATAAGGAGTCCAAAGACCAATTAAAAGAGGTCAATCTACCAAATAGTAACACATCATCGACAAAAATCAAAGGAGTAACTGTGATTTCTCTATCTACATACATGCAGCCAAAATTACATTTAATCCATCTATCTCCACACCTGCAACCAAAATTACCACCCCTGTGAATTTTGTGACTAATTCTTCGAAAATCCAATGTTTTATCCTCAACATCTTCTTCTCACAAAAGTTGTCATAGATATTTTGAAGTACGAATATTGTCTACTAACGAATATTCTGTAATTTGCCTCCACCGTCCTTGTAGAAATTATGGTGTAGAGTTGCAACTACTCATGAAGTTTTAATCAAAATCATAAGACACAAGCCTACTCTACAGCTCTCTGGAAGTTAATTCACAATTTAGAACCAAAATTTCATACATGCAATAAGAAATAACACACATGCACACAAAATATTTCCTAAAGAAAACAATATGATTAAAACCCCAATGTCTGTTTGCACTAATATGATCAACAGAACTGTATTGCAATTTATTTTCTCAACTGAGCACAAACTATAAGTGAATAACCTATCTCTTTGCTCACTGAGAATCTCAAAGCTAGACTTAGAAAATTTCTACCTCTGCTTGAACCCATATTTTCTTGTGTAATTCCTTGAGAAATTAGGCCCCTATTATTTAGGAATTTTTACAAAATGGATTGTGAAATTCCCAAGGTTGATCATATGACTGTATGCAACACCTGTACACTCAAGGCTAGTCTACAGTTGATGTTACACTACCTTAGAATCTCCACCATAGCTGGGGAACTGGAATTCTCCATGCATTACCTATTTTGGGTTGATTGATTAATTAACTGGATGATCATTGAGTTTGACTAAAGTCGCACTGCACAGTTCGCCTTCCACTAGTTCCTCAAGCAGTTGGAACTAGTTTAACTGAAAATAACTTGAGATAACTGACTTTGATTGTTACAAATTAACAATCAGACACGCTTAACTGAACTATAACTCCTCCAACTCGAATTTACTATGCAAACCAAGTGACACAAGCCATGTCACACAAGTTAACTGCATCCAAGCTATTTGCTGATGTGGAAATTCATTTTTTCTCAATTTAATCAAGGAAAAATAAAATTGATAATTTATTGCTACATTTTTTAAGACTCCCTCTCTGCAAGAAAGGGATTATCAACCACCCCTATCATGCACCTAAGGAATTCGAACCTCCCTCTTGATAAAGATTTTGTCGAAATGTCAACATCTTACATCTTTATCAGAATGTAGTGTAGCAACATCATCTGCCTCTAGACACAATCTCGTAAATGGTGATATTGGATATCTATATGCTTGGATTGATCATGAAATATAAGATTCTCAGAGAGATTGATGCAACTCTGATTATCACAATTGGATCCATCATCTGACCAAATAGTGCAACAAGTATCTTTCTCATCCATATTACCTCACATGTTTCTTGACTTGTAGCCATGTATTATGCTTTTGTCTAGCTGAGCACCACAGATCTTTGCTTCTTGTCGTACCAAGAAACAACTACAAACCCAACACTAAAAATTACACTTGATGTACTCTTTCGTTCTAATGGACTTCATGCCCAACCTGCATCTGTGAAGCTGCACAACTTCACTCCCTCTACTCGTCTATGCCATAGCCCAAACTGGGTAGTGCCTGTGAGGTACCGTAAAACATGGTTAGTTACCTTCCAAAATAGTTTGGTTGACCTAACCATAGTGTGTCTTAGCTCGTTGACTGCACATCACATATCAGGTCATATGTTCACAAGATGCATGAGTGGACCCAGTAGCTGTCGATAAATGGTAGCATCCACTTCACCTGAAGTGGCATCCTCCTTCCTCTAGTTGTTCGTTAGAGGTGTTTCCATGGGTTTACAACTCTCCATGCAAAATCTCTGTAGTATCTCATTTTCATACTTGCCTTGAGAGACAAATAATTACCCATCAACTTGTCATACTTCCAACCTGAGAAAGTAGTGCATGAGACCCATGTCCTTCATTTAAAATTCCCATGCAAGGTCCTCCTTGCAAGATATGATCAACATATCATCACTAGTTAAAATAAAATTATCAACATATAAGACAATAATAAGAAATTTACCTTCTATCCATATGTGATGAGTTTGCATCTAGTTCACTTATGGTGAAGCCCAAACCAGTGAGATAACTATTGATCTTGGTGTACCAAGCACGAGGTGCTTTCTTGAGATCATACAATGTTCACTTGAATTTGCACACATGAGACTCTGAATCAAATGTATCAAAACCTTTTTGTTACTCTATGTACACCTCCTCCTTAATAACCCCATTCAGAAATGTTGTTTTTACACCCATCTGGGGGATATTCCACCCCATCTGTGTAGCGAGACGAACAATTGATCTAATGGATGAGTACCTTACTACAAGAGATAATATCTCCTCATAGTCAATTCCCTCAACTTTAGAGTAACCCTTGGCCAGAAACCTGGCATTATACTTCCGTATTCTTCCGTTTGTTTCCTACTTCACCTTGAAGATCCATCTCAAACCCACTATTGATTTATATGTTGTTCTTGGGATCTTTTCCCAAACACACTTCTTTGCAATGGATTCATATTCCTCCACAATTACATCAACCCATACAGGTTTCTCTATTTCTTCCTCAAAATAGGATGGCTCAATCTCTATAAGCTCAGTCATAAGAGACATGTTGCCAGTTTGCCTCTCAGGTGACCTCCTTTGCTTACACAAATTTGAAGGATATCCCACATTCTCCCTCGCATCCTGCACAAGTCTATCAACTTCCTTAGTACTTTTTCTGTCTTCTCTGGAGGTTTTGCTTTAGTGAATGTCTCCACCCTCTGCTCCATAATTTGTGGTTTCTCTACAACTTCTTGAGGTTCCTCTTTTTGAGATAAAATCTCATCTTTTGGTGGCATCTAAATCTCCCTCTCAGGAGAGCATCACATAGATTTCTCCTCATCAAAATTTACATCCCTTCACATAACTATCATTATGGGTGATGGAAAGTACACATGTTAGTTGTGGGGAGTTTTTGTGTAACCCACAAATACCCAAAATTTTGCTGCTGACTAAAGCTTCTTCCTTGATTCTTTGGAGACATGGCAGTAAACAGAGGCTCCAAAAATCTTGAAGTGTGACACATCCGGCTTTCTTCCTGAGAAAGCCTCCTCTGGTGTAATATCATGCCAAGAATCCAATGAGAACATTAGTTCTGCAAACAAACTATTGTATTGCATGCCTCAACCCAAAAATGCAGAGGTAGGCCTTGGTCATGCAACATCACCCTTGTCACTCCCAGAATGCTATGGATATTTCTCTCAACCACCCCAGTCTGATGTGGGCTGTGGGGTGTTGTCAACTCTCGTCGAATGGCTTCTTTCACACATAAATTTTTAAATTCATTCAACACATACTCACCTCCATTATTGCTCTAGAGAGCCTTCACCTTCTTGTTGGTTTCTTTCTCAAACAGCGCCTTGAATTCTATGAACTTGGAGAACGTCCCATCTTTCTTCCGCATGAAGAGATCCAACACTTATGTGAGAAGTCATCAATAAAAAGGACAAAATATTTGTGTTGGGTAGTGGAGGCTATAAAGAAAGGTCCACAGACATCAAAGTGGATCCTTTCTTGGACTGCATGCGCAGTGTTGTCCCGATCATGAAATTCAAATTTTATGTACTTTCCCAAGGTACATTGCATACATCCTGCTGCTCAAGTGCTTCTTTAGGGAGGCTAGTGCATATTTTTTGTACACTATTCGAGGTTCCATGATGCAAATGGCCAAGGCTTATGTGCTAAAGTTCACCTACATCATGGCCCTGCAATTTCTCTTCCTTAGTTTTTAATGCAACACAATCTTCCACATCTGACTTATATAGATTCTTCACACAAACCTCGATCTTCTTCACCTGTCTCATGGCTATGTGTCTAAGGAACGTTTTTCCTTTGTTCAATATCACGTCATAACCACGGTCTTCCAAAACTGCAATAGAGAAGAGATTTTTCTTTAGGCCTACAACAAACATGACATCCGTAAGCCTGAGAGGGGAGCTTGACTCCCTTTGAAAGTTGACTGTACCAATACTAGTCATGTTGTACCTTCCATCATCCCCTAGCTTGATGTACATATGGAGATATTTCTCCTCCAAGTCACTAAAAAGTATTTACACCCTGTCATGTGGAACAATGCACCTGAGTCCTAGTACCACATGCTCCCCATCACTATGTTGGACATGCATGCGATAAGGGTAAAGTCAGAGTCGAACTACGAATCCAAGGATTCACCCACTATTCCTCCTAAGGTCTTCTCACATTCCTCTTTCTATGGGCACTTCGTGGCATAGTGCTCGTATTCGTGACAATGGAAGGATTTCATTTTTGACAAATCTTTCTTCTTTCTCCCTTGGTTGGATTCTGGTTTGGTTTGAGATTTCTTCCCCTTTTCCCTTCTTTCCCGTACCAAATCATACCATAAGTGTTCCCAATTCGGTAGTTTCTCCCTCCCGTTCACTTAATCTTGATAGGTATGCCAACACTTGGGAAGTCCCAGAAGGGATATTCTTACCAAGTCATCCTTTGAAAGAGCAAAACCAACTCCTGGAAGCTCATCATGAACTTGTGTGAACCTCCTCAGATATTGCAGGGTAAAGTCATTCTTCTGCATCTTGATATTTCAAAGTTTATCCTTGAGCACAAACTTTTTGCGGTCACTACTATTCTAGAATAGATTTGTGAGTGCCTACCACATTCCATAAAAATTTTCTTTCCCACGGAGATTGCTAACAATGTGGTCTCGTACTCCCTCCAATATTATTATCCACACCTTGGATACAAATTTCTTCGACTGAGCAAGGTTTTGGGCATCGGATTCTGCTGGTTTTGTAACATCTCTCTTGATGTATTCTAGCAATCCATTGTCATCGAATACCTCCTCCATGCGATCCTTGTAGTCAATGAAATTAGAGTTTCCTTCCAAGGAATACTCTAGCCTCAGCCCATTGAATGTCATATTTTCAGTTCCTAAGAGCTCTTGCTACACTGAACTGCAAATTTGAACCTCCTGAGAAACAAATTTGAAATTCATGCTATAATGTGAATCCTACGATGATACGATGTAGAAATTATGGTGTAGATTTGCAACTCATCATGAAGTTTTTTCAAAATCATAAGACACAGACCTACGAAAGTTAATTCACAATTTAGAAAAAAAAATTTAGACATGCAATAAGAAATAAAATACATGCACACAATATTTTTCATGGGGAAAGCAATCTTCTAATAACTCCAATTCCTTCTTGCATCAATCTTATGAATATAGATGTATTACAATTTATTTACTCAACTGTGCACAACCTGTAAGTGAATAACCTATCCCTCTGCTCGCTAAGAAGCTCAAACCCAAACTTTCTCAATTTCTACCTCTGCTTGAGCCCCTATTTCCTTGTGCAATTCCTTGAGAAATTAGGCCCCTATTATTTAGGTTTTTTCCAAAATGGATTGCACAATCCATAAGGTTGATCATGTGACTGCATGCAACACCTATATGCTCAAGATTAGTCTACAACTAATATTACATTGCCTTGGAATCTCCACCATAGCTGGGGAACTCAAATTGTTTGCATGCACTAGCAATTTTGGGATGATTGATAACTTAACTAGATGATCACTGCATTTGACTGAATTGTCATTGCACAACTAGCCTTCCACTAGTTTTTCCAACTAGTAGACCTAGTTTAACTGAAAAGAACTTGAGATAAGTGACTTTGACTGCTACAAATTAGAAATCACACATGCTTAACTGAACTCTAACTCCTCCAACTTGAATTTATTGAGTAAAATGGGTGACACAAACCATTTCATACAAGCTAATTGCATCGAAGTTGTCTGCTGATGTGGAAATTCAAATTTTCTCAATTTAATCAAGGCAAAATCAAATTGAGAATTTCTTGCCACATTTTTCAACAATCCTTCAAGTGAATCTAATCCATGTTTCCAATATAGCACAACAATTTGCTAATAACAACAACCAATGTATATAAGTAGCGTTCAAAATAAATAAAACAATAAAAAAACACATATTAAAACACAATCGATGGAGACCCCGAAAAGTACTCCAACTATGTTACCACCCATTAACATTCTTCGAAGGTGCCTCCATCGCTCCTCTCATGATGCACACTTCTGTTATCAGCCTCCATCACCCTAAAGCCATTTAGTTGTTGCCAACCTCCATCGCTCTACTTCCTGAAGGAACCATCAATAGCATAAAGACGATCCCCTAATCCTTTACCTTTTCTATTAGCGCATCATATTGAAAATTTTAAGACAAAAGATTTATTTTGTCTTAAAAAATTGTCTTAAAATTCCCATTCATGTAGTATTCTAGAATGCAACGACATACTTTAGGAAATTGGTTTACTAAATTATTGCCTAAGGTAAAAGAATGTTTTAATATGTAGAAACCTATCCTACATGGTGCATTTTCATCAACCTAGTAATACATGACTAGGTGATCATTTTTTGGGTGATAACAGATTGTTGCCCAACATAAGAGTTTGAGGAGCACATCGTATGATGCAAATATGTTGTAGATTCACTTTCACAAAACACCGAAGGGAAGTCATAGGGAGAGAGAGAGATCACTCAAGTAATAGGAAGGAGTGAAGTTGGAGGGGGTAAAACCTACCTATGAGATAAAAGTTTCCTTTATTGACGAGTACAAGATCTCAATAAGGCAGGGGAGATATAGACATACCTACGAGATAACCGAGTACAAATGATAATGGTGTGCCTAACAATCTAGGTATGAGTTACATAGTACATGATACATGATATGCTGGCATCAATGAGACAAGAAATGATACAATGAGATAATAATCCCCATATACATAATTTCCTTGAATACAGTGGCTAGGATTAATACAATTAAGTATGCTGATTTGAGTACATGAGACATAATTCCTCCACTTTGGTGTGGTGAAGGGGGGGGGGAGGGAGAGATCACAACCAAAGAAGCCCTGATGAATAGGAGAGGTATTTAAATACCTCAATGGACCATTTTAAATAGAGGTCCATGTTGTGAGTTATGCAATCGGCAAAAACAAAGCCATTCAAATAAAAGTAATTTCTTCTGAGGCTAGATCATAATTTTCTGACATCTAGGTATGTGAGGCGCTACCTGAAGGGACATCCCCTCATGAGGTCTAGAACATCTCACACACACCTCAAAAAATCTAGGAAAATATACTATATCACTAAACCACCAAGTGTATGTTTCTTGATCATGCAATAATGAGTTGAATTTGAGCATGCGAGAAAAAATCAAGTAAAAGGGAAATAATGATTCACTTTGCTTGATTAGAGGCACCAAGAAAGGATGAATGATGAAACCACGGTACATCATCCTCTAGACTACTCTCCTAGAGTAAATGTGTTGACGTTAACAAAAGAAGGCCCACCAGAGTTTAGGCAATTATGAATCCTCAACAAAGGCACAAGGATCATATTATTATGGCTAATAACGACTAACACCGGGGATGATAATTGGAAGATATGGGGACTCGTGGAGTTATGATTTATCTTGTCAGAGCATAACATGCAAGGTTGATGTCGTAGTGACTGACACAATTCCATAATGGATGGTCAATTACTCAGATGAAGGATTTTCAAAGGCACATGAGGGTAGATGGAGGTCAAATAAAAGAAAAATGGGATGAATGTGACACATAGATGGATAATATATTGTAACAGCACTCAATGCGACTTTAAACAGACTCCATAGATGTAGGGGTGACTCATCTCTAATGCTTTGAAGAAAGGTGACTATATGATGCTTCCACATGGGAAACGCCCGCAACGCGCCGTAATAGAATGAGTAAATAGTGATTACTCATGAAAAAACTTGACTCATAATTCTAAAAGTTAAAAGGAAAAGTGGTACGAGAGTACATGTGACTCATATTAAGAGATTTCATTTAATGCACCAAAGTGAGACCTCATGGAAAAAATGGCTTTGTGGAAAAGTTTCAAATTACAAGAAACATGGAGACCCATTGTAGAGATCGGTGAGAGAATTCCAACAGTGCTAATGGTTTTTCAAACTGAGCAACCATTTACTCGTAATGGCAAAAAAAAACTAGAGTTTTTCCCATAAAAGGGCTTTTGCCCCCAATTCCAATTCATTTGTACATTGATTTGTTGGAGAATTTAGAGAAGAGTAAGAGTTACTAAATCTTGGTGAGCTCGTAGCAGAGTCATTGGATTTCGAATCTATGACTTAGTAGGTGGCCTTACTTGTCTAGAAATGGCCTTAATGCCTCTTGAAAGGATCGTTTCTCATGAAGAATTAAGGAAAGAAGGTTGTCCATTTAATTTATGAAAAAGAGACATTATGCATGGAAATGATACAAGTGAAAAGATGTTTATTTTTAGAATAGACAATATTTGCTATCTCTCTCTCATCCTAATCCCAAAATCAATAAGGAATATCATTTAATTTTAATGCCCCAAGCTACATTTTTAATACATAGTTAGGATTCTTAAGAAAATTACCCAAAAGGTAACACAATTCTTGTTATTGTTAGACCTATGCATTACGGATTTCTCTAGCATCCACTTTAACAAGCATCTTTCCATGTGCTCAATATTCTCAATATTCTCAATAAAAATAACATACTTTGTGGTGTTGATGAGTAATTTCTATTAAGTTTATGCTTTTATGGATCTTGCGGAATTCCTAAACATAATCTTCTTAGACTAAATAAGAAGCGATCGATTTGTAATATTCTTTTTTTTGTGGATATGGTTAAAGAGGACAGAATCTACCCATGGTATTTACCATGATAGTTTCCCATGGCATTGACCCATGGTATTTGCCTTCGTTTTTTGAGTGAAAACAATAAAATAAAGTCTCTAGAGATTCAATGAAGCATATAAAAGGGGATAGGAGCCTAACAATGTAATCATCGAGAGTTATTTATCTATTTTTCTTTTCTTGAGATCTTGTCAAGGCAAGTTCTAGTTGATCCCAAGGATGAAAACCCCATGGGAGTAATTTCTCTGCTGGATCCATCGAGGATCTAAGATTGTGCTTCAACATCTTTAATTTCTCTGTTGATGGGAAGCCATACAAGCCAAGGCATGAGCTTTAGTAGTGCTTATGTGGGCATGTAATTTTATTTATATTTACATGAATAAGATGTTGCATTCTCAGATCTTTATTGTGTTCGGTGTTTTTACTGCAAGAATTTTATTAGAACACCTACAATCTACCAAAACTGATTAAAATTTTGATGATTGGGAAATTACAGTAGTATCAGAGCTGTGCATCCTGCCAGCCTGAGGGTTTTATTGGAAAATTCTAAATTATTTGAAGGGTTATTTGGAGGTTTCATGCAGGGAACTTTGGTGGAATTTATGCTCGCCCTAGCCAACATTTCCATCTTCGATCGTATTTCATATCATCCTAGTTGGTCCTATTTTTTGATTGACTGGAAGGAGAATTTTCTGCATTATTTTGAGAGTTATTATTTTATTGCAAACAAAAGAGAAAACATTACTTTTCCAAATTTTTAGATTGGACCTAGGTCTGCTTTACCATATTTATCCATTCAAGTTTACAGGGTCGAGATCGAATCCCTATCAGATTTGAGGGTCTCTTTTCAATTGTATTGCAAGGCTGTGAGATTTTTTGTAGGAAGTACTAAAATCTTGACTATAACTTGATTACAGGTCTATAGAAATCCAACGGAAGAGTTCATCTCCTTCTAGTGGGTCAAACACCAAGGGTTCAAAGGCTAAATTTTGAGCACAACTATATCAGATTATATCCGTTTCATTTCAAGATCAATGGTATGAATATATTTTTGTAATCTATATTGGAAAGAGGCTGGATCATTTAAATCTAAGGAGAAGACCCTGCCTTTCAATGCCATTTTTAACTTGCTCATAGATCTAAAGTGTCTCCTTGAAATAATTGTTGATTGATTTCATTGGAGGTAAAAGAGGTCAAATTGCAAAGGTTGGAAGGTCGAGTTTCTAAACATGATCCTAAGGAAGAATATAAATTGTTTAATCATGCTCATCCTAGGATTGAGGTTTAACCCATAGCCAAACTTGGTGATTGATCACTTGGAGGCTACATTTCTTTTCCAAAGACTGAGGGTTTCAAGGGTCCTTGCTCCATGCATTTTCTATAATTCTTTCTCTTGTAGTGTTTTCTTCTCAAAGATGTACGAAAAGAACCCATTTAAAAATAGTATCAATAATATAAATGGCTGCTAAAAATTGTATATCTGCAACACATGATAGAAATGAAACCTATGAAAGTCCTAATCTATGCCACAATCATATCTAAACAGCAAAAAGAAACAGTGATTACTCAAATAATCCAACGGAAACTATATTTACAAAGCATAGATTTTATTATAACACATGTGAAAGGAACAAATAAATGTTACCCATCCCCCTCTATGGGATGGGTTCTTGGCTATCCTCAAACGTCTTCATTTTCTTTAGAGTCTCTCTCCTCTATAATGTGAAAACCCAACAAATAAAATGTTTGAGTGTAATGGGAACTCAAATGGCAGAGAAATGGAGTTCATCAATGAAAATAATAAGAGTTACAGTAGTGAGTGCAACAATGAAAATAGTTAAAAGTGAATAATGAATGGAAAACCATTCTATTTATAACAAAATATTGAGTTATCCTTGAATAATGAGCAATAATAAAATATTATTAACCCCATTCTTGGAATAACCACTTGGAATATTTTATTGTATTTGGTTACGAGGGAAAAAATATTTAAACTTTTATTTAGAAATAATAAATAAATAAATTATTTATTTATCATCTGAACAAATTGGTTAAGGAATAATAAAGAAATAATGATTTATTTAATTATTCCAAAGGGATTTTTAAAATTTGATAAGGAATAATAATTAATTATTCCTAGATAAAAATAAGATAATTAATAATTTATCTGTTGATTTTTCATAAGTGGTTCAAATATGACAAGGAATAATAATTGAACAATGGTTTAATTAATTATTACTAGAAGGAAATCAAATAAATGGTGATTTATTTAATTATTCTGCATGAGTTTAATTATAAATTACTTAACAAAGGTGGTTTATTAAGTAATTTTTCACAGTGAAAGAAATTTTACTATCGTAAAATTTGCTTTACATGGTGTAGTTTGATCCATCTAGTAAATTAGGCTAGATGATCAATATTTTGGTGATAACAGATTTTCCCCCAACATACAAGTGTTAGGAGGAAAATATATGACCAAACTGTGTTGTAAAGATATAATCACTACACAACAAAGTGGAGTGAGAGAGAGAGAGAGACACCAATACAACTGAAACAAGAGGATAGGGGCAGAGGGGGCAAGAACAATGCAAGTCACCTTTTATGTTGTGGTATTGGACCTCAATGAGGCGAGGGAGGCATACATATACCTACTGAGATAACTTAGTACAAAAATAATGGTGTGCTGAGAAACATCAAACTTTGCAATGAAGTACATGTTGAATGGTACATGACATGTTGGCATAACTGAGTCAGAAAATAATACAATGTGTCCCACATATATAATGCACCTGGAAAAATATGAGCCAGGATTGAATATAATATGAACTAATTACATGAGATATAATGGCCCTTCCCTCAAAAAATGGGTTGGAGGGAGGGTTGAACAACTAAAGAAGCCTTGTTGAAGAAGGAAGCGATCTGCAAAACTAAATGGATCATCTAAAGGAGATGTGCATGCTATGAACACTGTGATTGGTAGGCACTGAACCCATTATATTTGTGGAATTGTATCTAAGGCTGTAGAATAATAGGAATGCATCCGAGCATGTGGGGAGCTACCTGAAGGGCCACCCCCTCATGAGGTCTCAAACATCTCACACATAGCTAGGAATCGTTGGTACAATCTACTACATCACTGGACCATCGAGTGTATGGATCACGAACATGAAACAACCAAGTCAAATGGAAATAATGAGTCTCTCTACTTGATCCAAAGTACAGAACAAGAATGGAAACTGGAACCAAGATACACCACCCTCTAGTTCATTCTTAAGGAAGAAATGAGCTGATGTCGACATAATAGGGCCCATGATAGGTGAGGCAATGAGGATCCTCAACTAAGGTGTCAGGTAAAATACTAATGTGACTGATGGACTAACACCAAGTATAATGGAAAATGAGGGATTGAGGGACAAATAAATGACTTCGCTTGTCAGAGCATAAAGTGCATGGTTGACCTGGCAGAAACTAACTAAACTCAGGATGGGATGCAGACAGTATGACTAGAGGCCAAAATGGGCAAGAAGGGATGAACGGTATCAAAATATGGATGGAATATTACGATATGATATAATGGGATACGAAACAAACTCCATGGATGCAAGGGTGACTCATCGCCGATGCTCTGAACAAGGGTGACTCGATGACACTGCCACACAGAATAGGCCCGGTGGGGACCATGAAAAAATGAGTAAATGATGGTTTCACATGATGAAAATTGACACGTAAGATGACAAGTTCCAAGGGAAGGTGGTCCCCAAATTACAAGCGTTACATATGAAGAAATCCGATTTTGAGACGCGACGAAGTAACCCTTCTTGGAAAAATGGCTTCCCAGTGAAGGTTCAAATCGTCCAAAACTGAGAAAGACTCATTATAGTACTCGATGAGAGATTTCCAATGATGTTGATGGTTTGTGAAGCTAAGCTACCTTTTGGTCAAAGCGGGCAACAGAAAAATTGCTGACTTTTCTATGAAAGTACATTTTCCCTCTAATTAGAATTCAATTTTCAAGTGAGTTGTGGTAATTTTGGAGAGGAGGAAAAGCCCCTAAATCTTGTGGAGATCATAGCGGACAAACCGGCCATCAGAATCAGGATATGTAACTTTTAGGTAGGTGGCCTTACTCATATCTTCAATTTCAGTTACTTATTTCGTGACTTTTGGCTGCTGGTAGCTCCTTGGGAGACCCTTGCTCCTCTTCATGGTCTAATCACACTTTTTGTGCCTAGAAGTGCAATCTGGATCACAGGAAATAGGTAAAAACCTACGAGCTAACACTTTCTGGGCATAAAAATGTGATTTGGGGCTGAAAAGTGGGGTGGCTTGCTCGCTTGGTGGGGTTTATAGGTTGATTAGTGTAGACTAGTGTTTTCTTCTCTCAACTGACAAGACATGTAGTGTTTTGCAGGCATGGCAGAGCTAAAAAACAATTGTTGTGAGTGAGACTTGGATACTCTCCGATCCAAGATTCATATGGATTACGGGGTTCGAGGGGCATTGGCTCGCTATGTGGTTCTCAGGTTGGTAGATAACCCATTAATGAGGGCAGGTGAGCCCTTGCTATTGAGAATTGTGAGCTATTGGGATCCAAACCATGAGGTATTTGTCGTGTAGGGGCACAATATTGAGCTCACATTATAGGATATTTATTTCTTCACCAGACTCCCTCCCCTCAGAGTTGTGGGGGATATACATCTAGTGTTTCCTTGTGGGAGGAAAATTACAAAGTTTGTGAGTGCCATTGTACACAGGATGTGCATGTGAAGGGCACGACTATCCTGATTGGTGATTTAGACCAGTTAGAGACATAGGTTATTTACGTAGTTGTGCTACGAGTCTTGGGCAGCCATCCATTCCACCACATAACTGGGGGGCAAATAGTGTTGGTTGAGAGTGTTTTGGCTAGGACCTACTATGGGTGGGCCAAGATGATGCTATCGTCGGTGAAATGATAGTTAAGTCTATATAGGTGATCCATGACTATGTTTCTGGTGCAGTACTCTACGCATTCTTCTTTGAGAAGATACCCACCATCCTTCCCTATCTATAGGTCCAATATTGGGGCCCACAGGAGCGCAAGATCCGCCACTGGGGGCAGCTACTGCAGAGAGGAGGATGAGGAGTTGGACAGGTGTTCCAACCCACATTTTTTGCACATTGGGATCAGATGCCCCTCTAGATCGGCGATTATCCTTATAGCAGGATGAAATATCAGGGAGATCCTGACTTGCCACATTCGCTCAGGTAAGCATGGGGACCAAACGATAATTGTTAAGTTGCTATTTTGATGGTGCATTTCATATTTTTATCACATGTATATGGTACTAAGTGTAAAATATGTGGTATGTAGACATAGCACCAGTAAGACCGGAAAGAAATGTAGGACGAACCGCAGCGCCTGTGGCTGCAAATTGGGGAACATCGTCATCTTGTTAAGATCTAGAGGATAGTGTGCTACTTATTTATCTACACCATAGATGTGGGGTACTCTTGACCAAATTTTCTGAGCGCAGATGGCATGAGCTAAACGATCGATACATATACGAGTGTAACGACCTTCCCTTAGAGTGGTGAGGTATCATGCGGCGCATGGCGATGGATGGTCATGTAGTATGTGATCTACGTGCAAGTGGGGCAAAGCCTTTGGTGCGTCATCCTTCGAATAGTGACTAGATATTGGGACATGTGGGTCCCATCGATTTTGATTTTTGTAACATGTTATGGGCATGTTGGATGTATTTAGAGATATGAGCTCTTAACACTTATATGATACATAATATGATTATGCATTTTTATATGACGATGATGGTTCACCATGTGTTTTGTTTATGGTTGTCTTCTGTGGTATACATGTGATAAATGTCAATCTAGAATGTTATTTGCAATGGTATTTACATAGTTATTTTGGGCTCTATGAACTTGACTAAAAGTAATGGTTTCAAATTCACGTACCAACAGCTTAAGACGTAGATATTTTCTAAATATGACTTGGTTATGCACATGATACACACCATTCAATTGCATGACAAGTAGCAAGGAATATAAATGAAAATGAAGATGAAGGATGCGATGAGAAAGGGAACCGCCTAACAAACCTATCACTGCATCATATTCAGCCCAGTTATTGGTGGTAGATCCAATGCACATGTTGTTCAAAAGGACTAATGTATGCAAGGGGGTAAAAATGGCCCAGGCTATCGAGGCTATATTCCTAGAGAAGTGACTTTCACCATCAACATGACCGATATATGATGTGGATGATGGATCCATATGAAAGGTGCAAAAGATGACAGATGAGATGAGCATCCTACCTAACTTCATGATAGAAATAAAGACATGCAAATCAAAAAGATAAGCTATGAGAAGAATTTCTTTAGGTAGATTGCATTTGGATTATTAGGAAGGAAATGGCCTTTAGAATCCTCCAAAAAATATTCCCCCTTGCCTAAGTGCAAGGGTAATTAGGGGTAGACATAGCTTCCATGATGTCCTCACCAAAATGGAAGATGAGCGGACGAGACGAATATTGACTACATCATGCGGTGTGGTACCTAGTGTGTCAATCTGAGAAAGAAGGTTCACATACGCATCATATTGAATGGTAGACGATGAGATAGTAGATGAAGGATCTATGTATGTTGAGGCTTGGGATTCTATCAAAAGAGGTTGAATAGAAGCGTGCTCAGAAACCTCAGAAAGGATTGCCTACAAGGAACTCAAGGATGATGATAGGTAAAGGATATGGCCCGTGGTGTCCATCATCTTGACATCTAGGGAGGGGATCACAATGGTGGGACTGGGTTCTCCCTATTCTGGTTTACTATTAGTACAAAAATCCACATGAAGAGGAGAAGGTGATCCATTACGAGTGGTCTCGTATTCGTGAAGTGCCTTAAGGAAATCACAAAATTCATTGAGATGAGGGAAACAATGGGAGTAGTCACCATGATGATCACACAGGGCACAAGGGTGATTTTTGCGTAATTCTGTGAGTTTCTTGGGTGGACCCGGTAAGTTAACATGGACTTTAGGGATATTTGACTTAGGGAACATTTCATGAACCAAAGGTTTGAGATGAGGAAGCTCAGGACAATTATTGGTCGTGTGCCCCACAACTTTACACAAAGCGCATGGAGGTGACGACTTTGGGGCCTTGGGGACTGGAGGAGGTTGGTGAGCCTTGTCCTTAGTTTCTTTCCTCTTAGCTTTTCCCCCCTGACCAGATGCTTTTGCAATAGGAGTGATTTTCTCTTGAAGTTGTAATAGAACTAAAGTAGTGGTAGGGGCCATAGGGACCAGTTGAACCAGGATCAGAGCATGATAAGGTCTTAGCTGACAAGGAAGAATGATTTCAGGGGAGACAGTGTACCATACGAGGATCCCTAAAGTCATGTTAAGAAGGACCAACAAAGACATGATAGGGACATAAAATATTACAGGAGGAGGAAATAAGAAAGGTGTCTGGCCTGCAAGGTAATGTCGCGGCAAAACAACTCCTGGATGGTTGATACCTAGAGGAACAGTTCTTGGGGTAAGATAGGAGAGGCACCCACAAATGGAGGAGGTCCTGGGGGGTGGATCTGGATGGCTCGGCTGGGATGGTAACCGTATGGTGCGGAGGAGCTCCTTGTGGATCAAATGTACCAGACTGCTTGAGGACAACCCGTGATGCTGAAAGATTTAGGCTCTAAGATGACAGGGGGAGGACCAAGGAAAGAACCCAACAATGATGAATCTTTATAGACTCTCAGTGAAACACCAGTGAGAGGAGTTGAAGACTTCTTATCTAACACTGATGAGATAATGGACTTGGGGGACGTCACAGATGCCAGCTCGTAGTAATTCTACTGATCTATGGTAACGATCTTCCCTTCATGGGGGAAGCATATCTTGTGAAAAACTGTAGATGCGATAGATGACATGGCATATGTGTAACTATGACCCAAGAGAATGATGTAATCTAAAGGGGCATCAATAACCTCAATATTTACATGGACAGTCTTGCCCGCAAGGGTCACTGGATAGTTGCGATACATGCTAAGAGGTTAGGAGGAGTGTCTATCCCAAGCATGCAAAGTGATGGTGGAGGCGGACAACTCAGGTGACTAAAGTCTTGTCCAAATGATAGTGGACATCACATAGGTGGATGCACCATCATTAGTAATGCATCGGGAGATGATGACATTATGGACTCAAACTAGTACCTAGAAAGCAACGGAGCAAGGCAATGGGGGATGTTATGATGTATCGACTGGGAAGACAATCAAATGATCGTCAGAGGGATCTACTATGCCCAAAGAAGTTACTAGAGCTTTCTTTTTAGATGGACATGACTGGAGTACATCCAGCATTGACCTGGCAGTAGGTGATTGCGCCAAGTCATCTACTATAGTGTATGTATGGGAAACTCGGTTAGAAGTCGTGTTATGGCGTAATGATCCCTTTGGGATGTTGGGAGTTACCTCAGCTTTAGGTTGAGGAATCTGTAATGGAACATTTGATGTCGTAAGAGGCTCAGTAGAAGCTTTGGCTTTGGACTCAGTCGCAGATGAAGTTTATGGCTTATCATATTGACGCAATCGAGTTTGCAAGTTGATATTCGAGGGATTAACCTCATCAGAGCTCATCATGAGGATCTGGTAGTCACCACGACCAAAAAGTTGGGGAGGGTGGGCTACTTGACCTGGGTGAGGCTGAGAAGAAACAAATCCTTATTGAGGGAAAGGATTTGTAAGCATTGTCAGTTGAGATGGTGTAGGATTTTGAGGCAATTGTTGGTCATTAGAGGTTGCTTAAGCTTCCCACATTTGGTGCATCTGGGGTAAGATATGACACTCATGTGTATAATGTCCATGTACACCAAAACATGCACAAGGCTTTTTCGTACAAATAGCCTTGTTTTGCTTGGGTTGGCTTCCCTGTTGCTGGTTGTTGGTGTTAGGCCGGTTTCCCTGGGATTCACTAGGTTGATTACCTTGATTACCCTAGTTACCCTTGTTGCCATTGTTACTCTTCCCCTTATTATTTTTGTAAAAATTTTGGGGATTGGTTGCACTCTATTGTGCAAACACTTGACCCTAAGGGGGTAGTAACTGCGGGGGCTGAGGATGCATGGGAGGTTGCGGTGTTAATGCTTGAGGGGCTGGAGTGCTCGACTATTCATAAGGAGGATAAATGGTTTGGTAGATAGGTTGGGGCCCTGAAAACATGTTGCTAGCAGGAGGGGCATAAGTGTTGAAGGAACTGGTGCCCCCCTGTGGATGTCCATAACTTTGTTGAGTATATGGTGAAGGATGTGAAAAGGTTCCAACAATACCATCGGCAACGTGAGATTACCCTAGTGCATTGGAACATCTAGGACAGGGAAGGTTTGGAATGACGGTATAGACAGAACTGGATTACACATAAATCAGGTCATATCTCAGAGTGGTTTGGAGAGCTTCATCCTCAGTCTAAGGAAAATGGGACATGGCATCTTTTCCAATGGGTGCTAAAAGGCTCCTGAGAAACCAATCGAGATAGACACGGTCTTCAACATGCGGGGCACGACATGTGCTCCTCCTTCTACACCACTCTTGAACATGGTCATAAAGGAAAGTGGTAGAGGACTGACAAAATGTGGTCAATATCTTTTTACCAGTGTCATATTGGATAGGTAGCTAGAAATATGAGAGGAACAATTTGGCAAGCATCACGAAATTGGAATGAAATGTGGAGGGCTAGTCTACATAGCATTTTGTAGCGTCTCTAGTAAGCGTGTATTGGAACAGCTGAAAATGAATGAAGTCATCGGTAATGGAGTTGGATGAACACTACATGTGGAAGGAGTGAACATGACCAGTAGGATCCTCCTTAGAACTACCCTCAAACTTTGGGATATTTGAGAGAAGCTTAGTCGGCATAGCATGCCAACTCGCATCATGGTGTATTGGGTCATTTACCATCTAGCTAAAATCTAGGAGATTTAAGCTAGCCATAAAAGGGAGTATGGGAGTTTTCAGAATGGTTCATGAGATTTCTCCTCTAGATGTGATCACTAGGGCAGAACTGGAGCCAACACCAGTTTCGGTTCCTACACTAGTTGTGGGTCCTAACATGGTGACAATATGTGGTGAAGGAGGCTCGAAATCAGATGAACCAGGAGAAGAGTTGGTATGGGGACTCAGAGGGCTATGAACTCGAACCTAGTGGGGAGGAGTAATATGTCTGAGTGGAAAATGGGGAGGAAGCTATAAGAGTCTCTGTGACAAACGCCTTGGTGGCACAATCATGGTAAGACACATGTGACATGAAAATGGTGAAGGGAGATCAACAATATGACTTTGACTCAATGAGGGGAGATAAATTTATTACGTTCAGACTTGGCTTGGGGGCATAAACCAATCGCCATTCGCTTAAGGTGTGCTTGTGTGTGCAAGTGTATTTATTGGTTAAGCCCAAATCGTGTTTGTAAAAAAGAAAAATATTGTTGAAAATAAACTAAAATTTACAATAGTAAATGAACAGAAAAACCATTAACTAAACCCCACCCAAAATGAATTTGCAAACACTGTGATTGTTTGTGGTGAAATCGACTGAAAACACACTAAAAAGTTCAAGGGATCTAAGTGTCGATGTGACTGGGATGAACTGAAACTAGGCTACTAGAAAGTAGTGCAACAACAACAAAAACCTAGAGAGGAAGATCGCTACAAAAATATAGGGAGATGGGCGTAAATCCTAGGACAACTGATGGGACCCTAAGGCCAATGAACAAACAAGGTTTAATATGAATCCATGGATGGAAACAACTTATCTTTGGAGATCTGAAAGAAAAGGGTACAGATGTGGAAAATATGGCTGAAAGTGTTGGAGAAACTCAGACTTATTACTTAGCTAAACTCCTCCTATAAAGGTGGAAGCGTAATAAAAACCCTAAGGGGATAAATTCCACTTTAACGAATAAATCGGAGTAGATCAAGGCCTGAGCGGGATGAGATATAGGTCAAACAACCCGACACACAGTTGTTGACAAAACCCAGAAACAAATCTGATAAAAACCTGGAAACCCTAAAATCGCAGGTACTAACCTATTTTTAAGGGGGATTGCAGGTTTTGGGGCGAAATATGCACTCTAGACTCAAGATCGCATTTTTTGTGCTAAAAAGTGTGATTTCTGATTCTTAATTCCCAGTCGGAAAATCTCAGAAAAAACTACCGTCTCTATCGCAGCTTGTTCCTGTGACCTGCAAAAGAGACCAAAAAACTTGCAGATGTTAGAAATTTGACATATCTAGGGTTAGAAAGCTAGTAAATAACATTAAGAGTCTGAACAAATAAGAAACCCTAACCTGAAAACTGAAGGTCACCCAAGTTTCCGGATCTAAAGTAAAAAACCAATGGAGTTGTCAATTTTGTTGTAGTGTTTTCATCTCAAAGATGTACGAAAAGAACCCACTTAAGACTATGGATGACAAACAATCTAAACAATATAAATGGTTACCAAAGATTGTTGATTTGCACCAAATGATAGAAACAAAACCTAGCAAAGTCCTGACCTATGACACAATCATAGTTAAACAACAAAAAGAAATAGTAATAACTCCAATCATCCAATGGAAACCAAATATACAAAGAATATATTTTATTATAACACTTGTGAAGGGAACAAATAAATTTTACCAGTCCCCCTCTATGGGATGGGTTCTTGTCTATCCTAAAACGTCTTCAACTTGTGTAGAGTCTTTCTCATCTATAATGTGAAAACCCAACAAATAAAATGTTTGAGCTTAATGCAACTCAAATGGCAGAGAAATGGTGTGCGTCAATGAAAATAATAAGAGTTACAACAATGAGTGCAACAACGAAAATAATCGAAAGTGAATAATGAATGGAAAACCATTCTATTTATAACAAAATATTGAGTTATCCTCGAATAATGAGCAATAATAAAATATTATTAACCCCATTCTAGGAATAACGACTTGGAATATTTTGTTATATTTGGTTAGGAGGGAAAACATATTTAAACTTTTATTTAGAAATAACAAATAAATAATGATTTATTTAATTATTCCTAAGGGATTTAGTCAAATTTGACAAGGAATAATAATTGAACAATGGTTTAATTAATTATTCCTACAAGAAAATAAAATAAATAGTGATTTATTTCATTATTCTTCATGGTTTTAATTATAAATTACTTAATAAAGGTGGTTTATTAAGTAATTTCTCACAATGAAAGCAATTTTAGTATGGTAAAATTGACTTTACATGGTGTACTTTGATCCATCTAGTAAATTAGGCTAGATGATCAATTTTTGGTGATAACACTTTCATCAAAGGGGACCGAGTTAAACAGGGAGAGAGGGCAGAATATTCTTTCTTTATCAAGTGAAGCTGAGGGCCATTGAGGATAAAACCAATAGCCATAGGCATATATACTATCAAAACACTCTACCGAGATTTCTGACACGTGGATCAGGGCAACAATGGTCTGATCCACCGTTTCACCTTCCAGGAGGCACCTCACCATGAAAGGGAGTATTCAAATCACTAGAGTAAGGGGGTCAGCCAAAAAACCTGCAGACCCATTGAGTCAATCACATGGGACTATATCACTGATAGAATGGAATTCGAGGGACTCATAACCAAACAGTCGCATTGCTAATCTGAAAGGTGATGTTTCTCAGTAGCAGTCGAGGTCGCAAGGATGGTAGTTTTGTGTGTTAAAATGAACACTGAGTCATCTAATGAGTAGAGGTGTTAGAATGGTTTCAGCCTCTGATTCATTTCAATGGAAGGAGAAAGGGTGTATGAGTGTTACATGCTAATTAGTTGATATAGCCTGAGCATTGGTCGCACGAAAACACTATCACAACAACTGCCTGAGCAGATAAAGGAGTTGAGCATCCATATATCTGTTTTAGGCGAAAGGAAGTGGACATAGCCTGGGCATTGCACTATCACCACAACCCTCTAAGTGAAGGAAGGAGCCGAGCAAGTTTCATAGGCCTGAGTTCTGGCATTGACCATCAATTCATTACGGGAGCCAAAGTTGTCATCACTCTTAATAACTGAGACAAGATTATTTTTACCGTAGCATCGATTAAGGAGCCAACCATGGTCCTCTTTAGGTGCACACCAAAGTATTTGTTTTATTACATTAGATAAATTGATCTTGCTACATCAAGATTACTCACACATTAGTCATAGAGGCAAAAACACTGTGTTTTTACAGAATTGAGTAAATTATATATCATCAAAAGATTTTGTTGTGGGTCACCATAATTAAATAGAGTAATGCTATGTCTTTTTTTGTTATATAGTATGTTGCATTATGTGGTTGGATTGGTGTAGAGGTTTATCATTGTATATAGTCTTATGCCTATACATTTGAAACCTCTAACATCAAATTCAATGTTGCACATGATCCATTGATCACTTGCAAGGGCATAATTATTGGGTTCATAGACTCTTGATTAGCGTATGAAGATCTAATTCTTTACCTGAAAAATGATTCTCTTTCAATCTAGATAGGTTTTCCGCTCAAAAATCTCAGTGTGGAAGCATGAAATATGGTGGGTTATGGACTAAACCATGTTTATAGTTTTGAAATACCCCTAGTGTAAATACTCATGAAAAAAAACTTAAGTGAAATAAAATATTTAGTTTACCATTTAGTTAGGGTTCATTTATTGATAACCGCCCTCAACGTTCTTGATTGACCGAAGATCTCTCATGAAGGAGAGAGTTCTTGATTGACCGGAGATCTCTCACGAAGGAGAGAGGAAAAATATAATAGAGGCAGAGGAAAAACACATAAAAAGGAGAGTTGAATGGAGTAAGTGAAAATGGCGGCAGAAGAGTTGAATGAGGTTGCGCGAATGACAGATTCCAAATATATGATGTAGCAGAACAAAGCTCTGGATTCTCTCACTGACCATGTCAAGGATAAAACAGCTTACCTCCATAAGAGTTCACGATGGTTCAAACACTGCTATATGAGATCTCTTACGAAGAGGGGAACGCAATCTGTGGGCACGCTGAGGCCGGGGGTTTCATGCTAGCTTGGCGCACAAGTATAAATTCATGAGAGAATTCTCTGTCCCTACGAACTGCAACGTAAAGCCCATTTCTACTACCTGTCAGGATGGGGTGCTAACTGTTATAGTTCCCAAGCTTCCTCCGTTGTAACTGAAGAAACCTAAGACTATTGCAAGGCACAGTTTTTTTACACCATCAGATAAGTAACTACATTCCTTATAGAGAAGAATAAGTTGTTTCTGGATTGTTGTAAAATATTATGTTAATGCATGCAATAAAAGATTAAATATTTTAGATGTTTTCTTGGTGAAGAAAACATGTTAATGCATGTAGTAAAAGATTAAATATTTTAGATGTTTTCTATGCATGCAGTTAAAGATTGAATATTTTATATGTTTTCTTGGTGAAAAAAACATGTTAATGCATGCAGTAAAAGATGATTATTTTATATGTTTTCTTGGTAAAGAAAATATGTTAATGCATGCAGTAAAAGATGATTATTTTATATGTTTTCTTGGTGAGGAAAATATGTTAATGCATGCGATAAAAGATTGAATATTTTATATGTTTTCTTGGTAAAGAAAGTGTTTTAATGATTGAATATTTTATATGTTTTCCTCGTAAAGAAAGTGTTTTAATGAATGCATATAAAATAAATAGCAGTTAAGTTGGATTTTATTGAGAAGGGATATATGCCTTATTGCATGGGATATTAGCTAATTTCAAAGTTTTTGTGAAACAGTTATGCATTGCATGCATGATAGAAATTGCTAATGATGTGCTTCTAGGCACATAGGTAATCATACTAACTTTCTTGAAGAAAGAGTATGTTTTATATACACATAAATATAGTTTCTTTTTAGGAAAAGCGTGCATTCTTCATGCATGAAAATAATGACCTTATGGGAGATCTCTTAAAAGCAAAGATAGAGATTCTTTCCTTAAAAGACACACATGAATAGTGTTCATGCGAGAGCAAGAAGCCATACTTGTTTCATGAAAAGAGTATGTGCATAGAAGTATAAATAATTGTGTTAAGAAAAAAACACATGTTGCATGCACATAAGGGCAGCTATTGTGATTTTGGAAATATGATTTTGTGTGTACATAGAGAAGGTGGTCATCTTAACTTTCTTGAAAACTATAATCTCTTGAAAGATTGTCTTGTTAGATGAGGTGTGTTGACTTCTTGATTTTGATGTATAAAGGGTAAGTTAACCTTGATTTTGTGTCTTGATTTTTATGCATAAAGATGGATATCTTTAATAATTTCTCAAAAGGGAAGCTTGAGAATCCTTCATATAGGAAAATAGAGAGATGAGGTTATAATGACTTCCTTTAAGAAAGAGGTATGTAGTTTGTTGTATGAAATGATGGTAGTATTCTAGTGAAGGGAATATGTGTTGCATACATTAAAGAATGGCTAATATGATAAGCAATGGTATGAACAAGGAATAGTCATTGGGATATGGAGTTATGTTCCTTGTATGTTAGAGAGACTATGTTGAGTTTTCGAAAAATAACTATGTGAAAAGAACATATGTGCTTAAGCATGGAAATAATAGTTTATTACATGTATGAAGATATAACGAATGTGTTATACATTTTAGAAGAACTAATGAGTTAGATCTCTTAAGAGAGTTGTGCATGAGTGTGAATAAGCATTGTGGAAAGTAGAACAAGTATTTACTTGAATATATGTATTAGTTAGTTATTATGTCATGCTTGCTCATGCATATGAGTACAAGTTAAGAGATATCTTTTAGAGGTTGCTTATTGAATAATTAATATGGTATCTAATGTTGTTGCCAAGCTTGTTGACGACTACATTGACAGGAAACGATGGTGGATGGTGCCAAAGGAAAAGTGAAGTTAACATTGTGGCAGGAAAAGGATTAATGGTCCATGTAGATGAGTTCGAGTTGCAGGATCGTACAATGCTCGAACAATCATGCCACAATGAATGTTGTATGTGGCGGTATGTAAGTAAAATATTACATGGAAACTGTATTAGCTTTTAGCTAGTTATGTGACATCTTAGTGATAATTCATTGTAATGATTTTATAACAATGGTTAAGGGATGGAATCCCTTATAAGCCATTGAGTGAGGGGTGAAATCCCTCACAGATTAAACGTTTGTTGGTTTTCACCCTACGGGGTTTCCATGGTATATTGGTGTTCCATGGTGTGATTGCCTTTTCTGTTAGTTTGATGATGATGAATCCTTGATGTTGATGGTTCTTTATTTGATGGCATAATCATAGTGTCCAAGTATGTGATTAACTAATATGGTTAAGGAAATCATGAAATGGATGCAAGGATTCATGAGACAGTTTATGTTATTACGCTACCACGGTGGTGGTTAATGGTTATGCAACTTACTGTCAGTTATTGCAATTTACTTGATGTACTAATGAACATTATATCTAATGGTTAATGATGAATTGTGGATTTGTGAATTGGATAATTACTCGTGGTAATTTGTATAAAACAATTCTAACTCCCTGCTTTACATGCAAGGTTACCGGGGTATGTGACAAGTGGTATCAAAGCTAAAGGTTGCAACACTGGCGCCTTTGGGAATTGGTAAGTGAAGAGGAAACTGAGGCACGCCGTCAGTGGGCATTAACTTAAGTATGAGTTTAACCATTCACATATTTATTTATGTAGTACACTACTTTCAGCATGAAAAGTGTGATTCGTGTTTAAACTGCTTTGAGTAGTCAGTAATAAAGTTACTACATAACTATGTTCCTGACATTGGATTCCTGATAAGGATAAAAGACAATGAAATTTTTTTTGCACTTATGAACAATATTGAACACTCATTGAGGAAAGTGACAATCAACTACCAACTTTTGATTTGCACACATGGCAATAACAATGATGCATTTATTAAACACGATTGAAGTTACAATGAATGAAACTTAATGAGCCAATGCATGAATATAAATTAGGGGGAACATCCTTGAATAGGATGACAAATTGTTTTAAAAGGACATTAGAAGAACCCCCTTAGATATTGAAAACATGCAATGAGTCAATCAGCGAGACTTGATTGTCATAACTAATTTTTATTATGTTTTGCCATGGTTTCATTAAGATGATTGGTAGTTGTGATTGGTTAGTGTTCTTTGACTAACTAAAAGCACTTATGTGTGTTAATTGAATTTGATTTAAGCTTACCACAAATCGCAAACAAGTGATTGTGGTAGGTACTTCATGTATTGGTCTGTTGATGGCAATACATTGAGGGAAATTGAAAATGTTTAGATTGTTAGCTCAACCATTGTTGACATCTATATAGTAATGAATATTTGCATATACTTTTATGCATGATAGTATTGTGCCGCAAACTAAAAAGATTAGGGAAGTTAATACTTGTTAAGGGACGCATATGTATAACTAATGTTGCTAATGGGATTAAGTAGTGGTAGCTTAATGGCAACAAGAAACTCATCACGCAAAATGTTGCAATGAGAATTCCAATCATAAATGAGAAAGAATAATGTATGTCAGTTGTGTTTCCTAGCAATCTAGATGTTGTGGACCCATGTTAAGGGTTAAGTGTAGATGCATGGTATACATGCATTCTTGTTTTGTTAACGATAATGATTATATGGTTCATTATGTAAATTACTTTGGGGATAGTGATAAAAGAGAAATTTAACATGCCAGACAGTTGCAGATAGTTGTGAAAAGCTAGAATGTCTTGGGTTGATGGCAGTTACCTACCCAGAGGGGTTGATGGTACTTGTCTGCCCAGACTGTGAAAGGCTAGAATGCCTTGGGTTGATGGAAGTTACCCTCCCAGAGGGGTTGATGGTACTTGTCTGCCTGAATTTGGGTTGATGGTAGTTACCTGCCCGGAGGGGTTGATGGTACTTGTCTGCCCGGATTTCCTCTCCCTAGAATTCTTGAGCTGGTTGGCCAGTGGAATTCCATGTTAGACCTGGTAAGGTCTCTATCAAAGAAACTGTCTGGATGTGAAAATGACTCGATCGGGTTGTGGAAACTAGTTCCCTGGGGTTGGGAATTCTTTAGCCTATTGTGGTTCTTATGGCTAAAGAAATTAACTAATCAGTTATATGTTATGGTAAAAATGAATTTCATATATAGATGTGTCAAAATGTCATGCACATTTAACAGGAAATGAGCTTAGTGCTCAATAAGGAGTTATTGGAAATTTTAATTCCTTTATTGTATTATTAATTTTGTAAACGTCTTAGTAGGGGCTAAGGAAATGTTCACTTGATGCAGTGATTGATTGTTCGATTATTAGGGAGCTAGGTGCTCTTTTGGTAATTTTAGAAGTACTATGTAGATGTCTTTAGTGAGAGTTAGTTCAGTGTGCATGTGGAGCAGTGATGAGTTCTTAAGTACTTGTAAAAGTACTGTGATTTAAAAATCATCTAACATTGCACAATTGATTGATAGTTAAAAGTATCTCATTTGACTCAAAATATTGTGACTAATGCGATTGAATTTGTTTGTCATACATTACAGGATTACTTACCATGGAGGGTTAATGGGTTGTCCAACCACTATTAAAATTCTTATGCAGAAGTGCTCATGATTTTCAAGAGTAGATGGTAAGTAATGGTAAGTTGATATAGAGTTTGGTTTTTGAATTTGAATAAGGGTCAAGTGTTGGCAATTAGAGCTTGCATATTTTTGCAGTTATGAATGCTTATAAATATTGATCTTTCTTATGATTATATCATTACTATTTTGTTGTTGTCATTTCTTGGAATAAAATCTTTGATTTTAAAGAGGAAGGATCACATTTTGTGTGGTTTAGATGGTTATATCATGAGTAAAATCTAAGGTCCCAACGAGAGATGAACACCGAGGATGGTGTTCTTGTTAAGGGGGGGAGTATGTAATATCCCTAGTGATAATACTCATGAAAAAAATTTAAGTGAAATAAAATATTCAGTTTACCATTAACCATTTTAGTTAGGGTTCATTTATTGATAACTGCCCTCAGCGTTCCTGATTGACCGGAGATCTCTCATGAAAGAGAGAGTTCTTGATTGACCAGAGATCTATCATGAAGGAGAGAGGAAAAATATAATAGAGGCGGAGGAAAAATGCATAAAAAGGAGAGTTGAATGGAGTAAGTGAAAATGGCGGCAGAAGAGTTGAATGAGGTTGCACGAACGACAGATTCCAAATATATGATGTAGCAAAACAAAGCTCTGGATTCTCTCACTGATCATGTCGAGGATAAAATAGCTTACCTCCATGAGAGTTCACGATGGTTCAAACACTGTTGTACGAGATCTCTTACGAAGAGGGGAACGCAATCTGTGGGCACGCTGAGGCAGAGGGTTTCATGCTGGCCTGGCGCACGAGTATAAATTCATGAGAGAATTCTCTGTCCCTACTGACTGCAACGTAGAGCCCATTTCTACTACCTTTCAGGATGGGGTGTTGACTGTTATAGTTTCCAAGCTTCCTCCGTTGGAACTGAAGAAACCTAAGACTATTGCAAGGTACAATGTTTTTACACCATCAGATATGTAACTGCATTCCTTATAGAGAAGAATAAGTTGTTTCTGGATTGTTGGAAAATATTATGTTAATGCATGCAATAAAAGATTAAATATTTTAGATGTTTTCTTGGTGAAGAGAACATGTTAATGCATGCAGTAAAAGAATAAATATTTTAGATGTTTTCTTGGGGAAGAAAACATGTTCATGCATGCAGTTAAAGATTGAATATTTTATATGTTTTCTTGGTGAAGAAAACATATTAATGCATGCAGTAAAAGATGATTATTTTATATGTTTTCTTGGTAAAGAAAATATGTTAATGCATGTAGTAAAAGATGATTATTTTATATGTTTTCCTCGTAAAGAAAGTGTTTTAATGAATGCATATAAAAGAAATATCAGTTAAGTTAGATTTTATTGAGAAGGGATATATGCCTTATTGCATTGGGATATTAGCTAATTTTGAATTTTTTGTGAAATAGTTATGCATTGCATGCATGATAGAAATTTCTAATAATGTGCTTCTAGGCACATAGGTAAACATACTAACTTTCTTGAAGAAAGAGTATGTTTTATATACACATAGATATAGTTTCTTTTTAGGAAAAGAGTGCATTCTTCATGCATGAAAATAATTACCTTACGGGAGATCTCTTAAAAACAAAGATAGAGATTCTTTCCTTAAAACACACACATGAATAGTGTTCCTGCAAGAGCAAGAATCCATACTTGTTTCATGAAAAGACTATGTGCATAGAAGTATAAATAGTTGTGTTAAGAAAAAAAACACATGCTGCATGCACATAAGGGTAGCTATTGTGATTTTGGAAATATTATTTTGTGTGTACATAGAGAAAGTGGTCATGTTAACTTTCTTCAAAAATATAATCTCTTGAAAGATTGTCTTGTTAGATGAGTTGTGTTGACTTCTTGATTTTGATGTATAAAGGGTAAGTTAACCTTGATTTTGTGTCTTGATTTTTATGCATAAAGATGGATATCTTTAATAATTTCTCAAAAGGGAAGCTTGAGAATCCTTCATATAGGAAGATAGAGAGATGAGGTTATAATGACTTCCTTTAAGAAAGAGGTATGTGGTTTATTGTATGAAATGATGGTAGTATTATAGTGAAGGGAATATGTGTTGCATACATTAAAGAATGGCTAATATGATAAGCAATGGTATGAACAAGGAATAGTCATTGGGATATGGAGTTATGTTCTTTGTATGTTAGAGAGACTATGTTGAGTTCTCGAAAAATAACTATGTGAAAAGAATATATGTGCTTAAGCATGGAAATAACAGTTTATTACATGTATGAAGATATAACGAATGTGTTATACATTATAGTAGAACTAATGAGTTAGATCTCTTAAGAGAGTTGTGCATGAGTGTGAATAAGCATTGTGGAAAGTAGAACAAGTATTTACTTGAATATATGTATTAGTTAGTTATTATGTCATGCTTGCTCATGCATATGAGTAGAAGTTAAAACATCTCTTTTAGAGGTTGCTTATTGAATAATTAATATGGTATCTAATCTTGTTGCCAAGCTTGTTGACGACTACATTGACAGGAAACGATGGCAGATGGTGCCAAAGGAAAAGTGAAGTTAACATTGTGGCAAGAAAAGGATTAATGGTCCATGCAGATGAGTTCGAGTTGCAGGATCGTACAATGCTCGAACAATCATGCCACAAAGAATGTTGTATATGGCGGTATGTATGTAAAATAATATATGGAAACTGTATTAGCTTTTAGCTAGTTATGTGACATCTTAATGATAATTCATTGTAATGATTTTATAACAATGGTTAAGGGATGGAATCCCTTATAAGCCATTAAGTGAGGGGTGAAATCCCTCATGAGAATTTAATAATAAGATTAAACATTTGCTGGTTTTCACCCTACGGGGTTTCCAGGGTATATTGGTGTTCCATGGTGTGATTGCCTTTTGTGTTAGTTTGATGATGATGAATCCTTGATGTTGATGGTTTTTTATTTGATGGCATAATCATAGTGTCCAAGTATGTGATTAACTAATATGGTTAAGGAAATCATGAAATGGATGCAAGGATTCATGAGACAGTTTATGTTATTACACTACCACGGTGGTGGTTAATGGTTATGCAACTTACTGTCAGTTATTGCAATTTACTTGATGTACTAATGAACATTATATCTAATGGTTAATGATGAATTGTGGATTTGTGAATTGGATAATTACTTGTGGTAATTTGTATAAAACAATTCTAACTCCCTGCTTTACATGCGAGGTTACCGGGGTATGTGACAAGTGGTATCAAAGCTAAAGGTTGCAACACTGGCGCCTTTGGGAATTGGTAAGCGAAGAGGAAACTGAGGCACGCCATCAGTGGGCATTAACTTAAGTATTAATATAGTGTAAAATATTAATATTAAGATAATATAATTTAAGTTTTTAATGTAATTTTCATAAAATTATTTATTAATTTACTATTATATGATATTTTTTTTTAAGTTTGGAAATGGTGAGGCTATATTATTGTCATATACATCCATCGCTGTTTATCTAAAATCCCATAAACTATTAATAGATATTTAAAAAATACAAGTTAGTAGTTATAATTTATCAACATATTTTAGAATTTTTAATGGAGTCGTCTAATGAGGCGGAGGAATTGCCCGGGTGGCCAAAAGTGGCTGGAATCTTTCAGGATTTGTCGCTATCCTTTCCAATTCTTTTAGCTCTGCAACTTTCAAATTCTCAAATGAAACAACATTGTCTACCTTTTTCATGCCTCATGTGATGCTTCTACATTTGTTTTGTCTTCTGGGGTCTTCATTCCTTACATAATCTTCCTTTTAATGCTCTTTTACTTCAGTTCAGATATCACAATGGTTTTTTTGTAGTTTCTCGTGGATTCTTCGTAATTGCTTTTGTCACCTTTCTTTTTGGTCCTAGCATGATCCTTTTTATTCTTCTTCCTTTCATATCTTATTTTCAACAATTATCCTTTCTGAAGTTGTATTGATTTTATGGTATCTTCTATTTCAGTAGCATCTTCGTCTTCCAATATCATCATAGACTTTAGTCTTAAAATTTCTTTTGTCTCTATGATTTCAGTGTCCTCTCTCTACTAGAGTTTCTTTGGCTTCTTTATTTTCTTCTTGAGGGTAAGGGTTTGAAAAAACCCTATCTCTTCTTTCTTTTCTCTTTGGAGAAATATTTTTTTCTTCTAATGCCTCAATAAAATAATTTATTACTAAACAAGGTTCCCAAATGTCACTTCTTAATTTTATTTTTTCCTCAACAAGAATTTTGATTAACCCAAACTAATATAAAGCTTTTTCAAGATTCCTAGAATTCTTATAGATATTAAATGCCATTAATTTAGGGCTATTGATCGACTAGTAGGCTAAAATAATCTCCTTCCCCTTTAGAAAATGCATCAAAATCCTAATATGGTAGAAAAAAATAGTTTCATAACTACCTTCATAACTAATAAATTTGTAGAGAATGAACAATCACTCCTTTGACAGTGTTACACTATATAGAAAGTATCATCTAATTCTATCTCAGAATTTGTGAACACCATGAAATGAATTAGAGCTTACAAAGGAGAAAACTATGCAACACAAAATCAATGAACCTTTTTACATAATGTGATTCATTGGATGATATCAGTAGCCTTAAATCTCTCAGTATGGCTCCCATTGCTTACGAATTAATCCTCTAGCTAATCATAAATTGGAATAAGCCTCTATGAACTATTTGGAATATTTGATTTATTTAATTCTCTATGTAAATGGATTTACTTCGAGTTTGTGCACATTAAATAGGACTTATATCCATTATCAACTTTACAGGAATATTAGGAAGCCCATTAGAGGAGTAATGTAGTCTACCTACTCCATTAATGATGATATATGCATCAATAAAACATCGAGCCATCATCCTTAATCCCATTGCATGAGAGATATAATATTGTGACCTTATTATCGCTCTGAAATCATTTCCTGACGTAAATATGGCATTCATAGGTTTTAGTTGAGGTTCCAGTTTTATTTGGGTGACCAATTTGGTGAAATTCACTTATTATGGCTTCAATGCTAGAAACGATTACTAAGACATTCAAGCACCATTTTTAATAGTTCTTATAGTGCTTTTGTCAATTCCCAAAGGCTTGAGGACAAGGCATAAGGCCTAAATCACAAACTCAATGTTAAGCACCTGTAATACTTTATTAGGCCCAAAGGCCCCAATACCGTTAACCTTAGAAGCCTTCACAAAACTAGGCCCTTGGTGCACTTGTTGTAAAGTGACAAAAAGAGTTTATCTACAGTGATGATTATTTTGCATGGTCCATTTATTAGCCATACCTGTCATAGAACATTGCATACTTATTTATAGTTTTACATTAGGCTCAACTCAAACAAACAACCTACTTTTACCATGGGCAATTCCTAATGTTATGGGTAAAAATCCCAAAAAAACTATCCTAAAGTACTTCATGTTTAGGGGATGCTCTTTAGTTGACATTAATGTGTCTGATATCCATTTAAGCCCAGTACTCAAGATAGAAATTGTGGAAATCGTGGGTTCATGTCATTTCTCCAACAAAGATTGCTGGAAATATTATTTTAATTAATGTGAAAGATATGGGAAGACTATAGATGTTGAAGATAAAGATTTTGAAATGAAGATTGTTGGAAATATTGTTGTTGGGCTTTTGATGCCTAGATTGGATATCTTCTCTTTGAATTCATTTTTACTCTAAATACCTAGTTTAAATGGGAGCATAGGATATATGGTTCAAATGATTATTCTTGGACATTTCCAACGAATATGTTGATATATGTTGCTTGTGCTAACTCCAACACAATGAGTACATATGAAATAAGATTATGCCAAGTTGACTAAGCCATGTAGTATGAGTTAGCTCACCCAATTTTACAAGTAGGGGTGACTTGAGTATAATTGAAAAAAATCTAAGCTCAAAGAGATTCAGAGTGTGCAAAAGAACCTAGGGAATACTATTGACATTTTCAAAGTGGAGCAAAAATTTGGTTTAGGAAGTGAATGAGTCATTTTTCCATTTTGCGATGTTTTAGACCGTGAAAATTTGAGGAGATAAAAGTAAGATATTCATGTTACATGAGGTAAAACTTTTATCCATTGATTTTCTATACTTTCCAAGATATGCCCTATGGAAGCTTTCCTAACTCATTGGTCCATTATACCTTTTGATATATGCCCTATTTATGCACATGACAAGCTTTATAATATTATTAGAAAAAATTGGTACATGGTGCGAGGTAAAAAAGGGATATTATGTATGGAAAAGTGAGTGTTTACTTTGAGAATGGTCAATCTCTCTTTTATCTCTCTCATCCCAAGCCCAAAATCAATAAGTAATATCTTGTACAACATTAATGCTTGGAGATACATTTTTAAGGCATAGTTAAGATTATTTAGAAATTTATGGAGAAGGTATCACAATTCTAGTTATAATTAGATCTATGAATTAGGGATTTGTCTCTAGCAACCAGATTAACATACACCTTTGCTTTTGCTAAGAGATAAAGTGAACAACTTATATTCTCAATTAGGGTAGCATACTGTTGGCATTATGATGCATGTGTTGTACTTGATGGCAACCCCCCTCATAGAAGACCATCTCACTTATATTCATTCAGAAGAGATATCAAATGTAACATAATACATAGATGCAGGACAACTCAAAGGAATCAAATGGCAAGTTCTTAGTAAGCGTTGCCATCAAGTCCAAAGGGGGAGATTGTTGGCATTATGGCTAAAGTGTTGTCCTTGATGGCAACCCATTCAGGTGATAGATCACTGTACTTCAAGTCAGCAGCAAAGATTGATGATCAGCTCTCATTTTATTGAAAAATTATGAAGGACGCAGGTACACCTTACAGAAAGTGCGTACCCGCAGGTAAACCATGCAGCACCCGCGTCCAGGGACGCAGGCCAGCCGTTCAGGGGGTGCGTCCACCCAGTGCACACATTTCAAGGCAGAGAAAAGCACGTGGGGGTTTCTTGTGTGGTATCTAGCCGACGGTTTTGTGTTTCTATGGTGTCGGCTCGTGGTATTGTTCCATGTTTTGAGGAGGAGCTTGCCTATATAAAGCAAGGAGATCATTTGGATTGAGCATGTCTTGGGTTGAATATCTTATGAGGGCTAGATCTGGTCTAGATCTAAACAAGGCGAATCTACTGATGGACCAAGATCTCTTCGGCGCATGTTCAGATCTGTAGATCTGACTGTCTGGGTTATTTCTGAAGTCTTGAAATCATCTATGCCCGGAGGGACGCAGGTGCAGTAAGGGTTCAGGTGCGCCGGGATGCAGGCGCAGAAGGGTTCAGGAGCGTCGGGACGCAGGTGCAGTAAGGGTTCAGGTGCGCTGGGACGCAGGCGCAAAAGGGTTCAGGAGCGTCGGGACGCAGGTGCAGTAAGGGTTCAGGTGCGCCGGGACGCAGGCGCAGAAGGGTTCAGGTGCGTCGGGACGCAGACAGTTCAATAGACTCAGAGCGAGGGACGCAGGCTAGCAGTTGAGCAGAGTGCGTCCGGGACGCAGGCTAGCAGTTGGGCAGGGTGAGTCCGGAAGCAGGCTAGCATTTGAGCAGAGTGAGTCCGGAAGCAGGCTAGCAGTGGAGCAGGGTGCTTCCTTCTCTTAAAATCTTTGTTTATCATTGTTGTGTTCTGGGTTTGATCCTATTATTGTTGATCTGGTTGATTAGGTGATTCTCTTATACTTGATGATCATTTGATGCTTATGGATCCAGTTTGAAAATTTATGAAAAGTGGTCCTTGTAAGAAAAGAAGTAGGGGGTTGTAGCTCCCTTCCAGGAGAGACTAGAAAACGAGAGAGAGTTGCAGATCTCTGCAGGTAGTAGCCTGCGTACTAGTAAATGGATCGGCTAGTACAAGAGAAAAGGGGGTTGTAGCTCCCGTACTGGTATAAGACTGCACCAGTACAAATATTGTAAAAGGATTTTCTTATTAAGAAGAAGATTGAGATGACTTGCAGCAGGTGGTTTTCTCCCGCATTGGGTTTCCACCTTATATCATGGTGTTCTTATGTGTGCCTTATGTGTGATGATCTATTCTCTATTACTGCATCTGTTATCTGATAATATGGTTGATAATGTTCTAATGCCCTCATTGAAGATCAATTAACTTAATCATAAGAAGTTGTGGAAGTAGCATATATGAATCTGATTATGGAAATGAAAAGTTTTATTAATGTGATAATACTGTTTCACCCCCCCCTCTCAGTATTATTTCCAACACATACTTTGTGATCTTCATGAGTAATTTATTTTAACTTTGTGGTTTTATATATCTTGGAAAGCTCTTAATCATAAACTTCTTAGAGTAAATAGAAAGAAATGATCCAATCATAAAATATTTGCATGTTAGTAGAGCCCTATAAGCCAAGTAGGATTTCTTAAGATACCCTATAATCTTTTGATAGAATTCTCACCATTAGTGTCCATTGCAATTTCATTTTTTAAGTAAAATATTCAAGAAACATTACTTCCACTATTAAGGATAATATGATATGCTCAAGATATAAATCCAAGAGGTACTATTTATGCACTATATTTATCTAGTAAATAAATCCCTAACATGTATATAAGCATGGTATTTATGTTTCTCATAGTGTGTTTTTAATTGGGGAGTTAGCAAAAAATATTTTCCATCATTCCCAAGGTAGCTTCATCTACAGTATCATCATCATCATCATATTCCATTATGAGAGAAATCACCAAAATTTCTTCTCTAGAAGGATTTCGAAAGGAAAAAACTTGGAAAGGAAAGATAATTTCAATAAGAGCGACTCCTTTTCGGAGGTAATGAGGCCTATGTGTTTTACTTGAATTTTTTTATGGTTTTAAATATTGTGATGACAGATTTTCATTTTCCAAATGTGCAACATTCTTATATAGTATTGACATCTGATAAATAAATGTAGTAGTTAAAGGAAAAGTAATTCAAGAATAATCAATGCACATCATCGCTTGCTGAGATGGATTATCAATTTTGGCACATAGAGAGACACAATCCTAGGTGGGAATTCAATCACAAGCATCCTAGAATTTTCCAAATGTTACATTGAAAATATTGTATGGTGCTTCCCTAGTAATGTAGGTTGTGAGAAAATATAGTTCATGGTGAATTAGGCCCTCATCTTTAGGGTTGTGAGAAATGGTTTTTAGAAAGAACAACATATTTCTTGGAAGCCATAGCAAATGTTATTAATCCTACAACTAATTAAAAATGTAAAATGAAAGTAGAAAAACAAGCATATGTGAATATTTTACAACTTTGGGGTAGTGGATAATGCTTGATATTTGAAATTGGGCTCCAAATTTTGGCAGGTGCTATGCTTGTAAATTTTAATGGAATTCCATGAATAATAACTTTCTAGATGATATTTTCAATCCATGAACTTGAATTTCCATAGGACATAATTAGTTGGGATTAATACTCCCTTGTCATTTAGACGAATTCCCCTTTTTTATTTATTTTGGTTGAAAATCAAGTCATCACTAATTACTTTTCCAACCATTGTATAAGGATTGAAAGAAACCTCATTGGGATTTATGTTAGGGTCCAACCCTAACCCCTTTATTTACGTAATAGGGTCAAGTCATAGTTATAGTTAGTCAAAGTGTCAATAACACTTGTATTAATAATTGTAAGTGGTTGACCTGCATTTAAGAAAGGGACCACAGTTACCTGCAAACAAGCCATGCTATTAGATAGATGGTATTGAGAGAACCATGGTAATGACCCATGGTATTGTATTTATGAATCCTATATAAAGGATAGAGACTCCCCATTGAGATATATGAGTCTTATTTTGTAATTGAGCTCTGCTATGTTGGAGGTTGCACCCTCGAAGAGGCAAGTGATCATTGCTTTCATCTCTTAATATTAAAATACTTGTTGTTTTTCTCATTTTGATCTATGTTTTGGGTTGTATTTCTTTGCATATTTGGTATTCTAGAATTTCTTGCAGGTCAAGAGCATAACAATATATGAGTGGTACATGGAGGCTTTTCGAATGGTTTTTAAAACTACCATTCTCCTTCAACATACCATGTGTGGTTCAACAAGCGCAAGGTTATGTTATGATTGTGACACCTTGTTAATCTTTGAAATATCTTGCAACCTTTTCTTTGCAAAGTAAACATGAATTTGATCATCCATCCCATCACAGTTGTCTTTCTATAATCCTTGGATTTACTTCCAACATGTGAATAGATTTTATTGAGACTTGTATATTGAAGATGCCAACTATTGACATCATTTTAATGGTGTCTTGTGCTAATAATTACAAATCATAGATAAGCTTACATAACACAATGCCTTAATTTGTGTATGAGATCATTAAGGCTACATTTATTCATGAAATTTTAAAAATGACTACAACACTTACAATCTCAAACTCCTTCCTAAAAAACAAAATCGTAGGGGGTCAAAGGAAAGGCTTTATGAAACCTCTTTTCAACTTGAAACAAAATCTAAGGAGGTAGGCCATAGGTTCTCCACCACCTCAACTTAAGTTCAAATGAATGGTTTATAAAGTAGTATGAGAGATTCATCACAACTGATTTGAGAGGTAAATCCTCCAATTTTGAACTCAATTATTTTTCCTTAAAGATATCTTTAATAACCACCGAATATCTGTAATAGTAATCTTATTATGAATCCAACTAATATTATTACATGAAAGCACTTGATACTAGATAAAACTATATACATTTTTAATAATATTAGCCACGTGTATAAAAAACTATATACATTTTTAATAATATTAACCACAAAAATACATTATAGGAAAATAATAAATCGAGTGATTCTACTGAAATAAATTCTAAAAACGTTATAAAAAAAAACATTTATTAACAAGACTACCAAAACCTATCTTACATAAACAAACTTATTATTATCTTACATAAAATAAAAACCTCATTATTAATAATAATTAAAAAATATACCACATAGACAAGATTTTCATATAACCACACTAGATTTTCTTTCTGAAGTATAAAGCGACATGTGATACCTAAATTCACATGGTAAAAGTCCACCAAAAAAAAGGGTTGCTTGCAAGATTATTGATGAACCCCAAATTTGGTAACATTTTGGGCTCATTTGGCCTAACTACCCTTGCTCAACCCTTCATTTTCATAACTTATGCATCATTTTTTAGTATGTTTATGTCATTTGTACGAATAAGGGCAATCACTATTCCTAGGTGGCTAACACGTGCTTATTTCAGGTTTTTTTGACACATGTTGGAGCAAAACCACACAAATAAGGGCTTGGAGATAGCCAAGATGGGGTTCAGGATTCGTAGGAGGGTTGTCCACAGCATTAAATGGCCTTCCTCGGGATCTTCACCCCCAACTCCGAGCTCCAACAGCCATCACAACCGATTTAGAAGGCAGCCAAACGGATTTTGAGGAAGCAGCAGTTCACTCCTAGTTTGGTCAGCCAAGTCCCACTGATTTAGGAGGCCAGCTTGGGGCCTCGTGATGTATAAATGATGAGGCTTTAGCCTTCGAAAAGGACTTTTGAAACATTGTTGCACATTCTGTACTACGGGCTGCTAGCTCTGTTTTTGCTCTTTTGTAGCCATCATTGGCATATGTTTTGACTTATGATTATTATGGTTTAATGGAAAGCAGTCAGATTTGAGTTCAGTTCTAAGTTTCTAAAGGAGCCATAGCTCTCGGGGTTGGGCCCAACCTGAGAGCCTAAGGCCTCCTTCTTTTGTATTGTTATCTTTCTTTCAGTATTGTGGTTTTTTTCTTTACATGCATTTGAAACGCAGTTTGTTGAGTTAGATTTCTTGGTGTGGTTAAGTAGGTCAGTGTTATAAGACAGAGTTGCTTTAGCTGTTTAGAATAGAGTGAAGAGATTGGAGTTGATAAAAGTTCCAAAAAAGGGTTGCCTGCACACTCATTTTCACCTCTTTCTAGGGGCTGGAATTGCAGACAGTGCTACCCACCAAAAACATTGGTTTACGTGTTCATGCAATCTTTGGTGCAATATTTTCGTTTGTAATAGTTGTCCATGCGCTCAGACCTCTTGGAATGTTTCTTTGCTTCAGTACCATGCATGATTCTCTTTAGAAATAAAGTTGCTGTTCATTGGTTCCATTAAACAGTTAGGACAAATTAGGAATGTTTTGATTATGTGCAGGACGTGGATGATTTGATTCAGTTTACACTGTGCAGTGCTACTCCCTCACCCTCTCATCCTTCTAAGCCTTGCCCAGGCCAACTACTCATCTCCCAATTAGACCCCTTGTCTCTCAGCTACTCTACTGCCCACGTTATCCTCCCTTTTCGGCCTTCCATTCCCTCTACCCTCCTTCAAACAAACTAGCTTAGCACACCCCCTCTTCATCTCATCTCTCTGTCACTAAGTCATTACAAGCTCATCTCCTACCTCCCTATCCACCCATGCAGCCTCTTCCACTCACCCATCACCCAAAATCTGATTATAGAACATCCTGTAGGAATTACTGAACATCCTGTAGAAATTTTGAAACATCATGTAGAACCCCTGCAGACTTCCTGTAGAAGCTCATAAACTCGGTTGCTTGGCACTGAAACTTTGTGAAACTCTCTGAAAGGATGTTAGGGACTCCTTAGACCCTCTCTGAGCCTTCCCGACCTCTTCCAAGAATTTCTCCCCTTGATCTACCCCTACACAGTAAAGATCCAGTTAGAAGCACATGCATAATAATTCCAACAACTTGAACAAAAATACAAAAATGTGTTCTCTTCAGATAAAAGTAGTCTAGACACATGCATCTCACCTTCATAGAAGTAATGGCATCTCTTTCAGTAGTTTGCATTCCCACCTTTGCATCAGTAGGACTAGCTGGTAGAATTAGGGTTTGCGTTTCTTGTTGGCTTTCAGTTCCTTTTTGCAAGTAGGTTAGCTTCTTTTGAGTTAGCTTTCGTTCATCAGTTAAAAAGCTTCTTCTAAGAGCTCATAGAAGTTGGCTTGAGCCCCTAGCGGACTTGTGCCAGCTGACCAAGTGACAGCTGTGGCAAGAGCTAGTACTTGTGCATACAGCACTGTCGCTTCCAAGTTTGTTACGAACTACCAGGTTGATAAAATTAGAGAAGGAAGCTCCAAGAGTTGTAGCATTATTGCTACAATAATGGAGCCCACCAATTATGCTAAAAGGTTAGTGGATCCCATGATAAAAGTAAAAGTTTTTGAACAGTCACCAATACTAAAGAAATCACATTACTTCAATCTCAAACAAATAACTCGTCTGCCCAACAGGGCGTCCACAATATGTCATCCTCGTGATGCTGGTCTTTGCATGATTGATAATGTCATTCATGTAAATTTAATACATGAAAACTTCAAAACTTGACCATGGTTGGGAGTCTAGATGGTTTTCAAATCTGAGTTTGGAGTTCACCTACTTCTATATAAGGAAGGTTATGCAATTGTATTTCTCACCTCTTGCTTACGGAATTTGCCCTACTCCAGTTCTAGATATGGATATCATTGATTTGCTCATATTCTATGTCCACGTTAAGCATTGATTCACAGTGACTTATCAATGTCCACATTATGTATTGTTGAACTGAAGCTGTTTTTTTTTGCAGAAGTGGGAATCTTGTTACCTTCGAAGGCATTCTAGTTTCAATATCTGTAAGCCAACAACATGAATAGCGATGACAAGAACGTCATTGACAAGCACATCATTGGGAATCCCAGCAACACCAAGAGCAACAACACCATGAACAACGACAACAGTGGCAACAACATTAACACCAAGAGCAACAACACCATGAACAACAACAATAGTGGCAACAACAATAACAACAGCAAAACCAAGAGCAACAACACCATGAACAACAACATTAAAGGCCGCAACAACAACACCAAGAGCAATCCCTTCATCAGCAACAACACAATGAACAATCGCATCGGCAACAACAACAACAACAACAAGAGCAATAACACCGTGAATAGCAACAACAAATGTGGTGGCAACAACAACCTGATAACCTTTTATAGCAACTTATGACACCAAGTAATGGAAACTTAACTAGACCAACTTATACTAAGTGGCTTTTGTGTTCCTCTATGAAATTTATGCTTCGCTTTTGCTTCACTACTGCACTCTATGCACAAATATGTCATCGTCAATAATTTTGGCATTAAATATGTCATCAATTTCTTTTCCTTAGGGTTAATTACATTGTCATTGCATGGCAGATATGAGAAATAATAAATGCAGTCGAAGATTATCTATTTATCTAAGACTGACTATGTGTTGATATATAGTTAGTTTAGAGCCAAATAGTGTACTTATAAGGCATTCCCATATCAATTCAAGGTTTTGGTTAAGTACATTATTATTGCATGCCAGGTATGGGAAAGAATAAATGCAGTCAAAGATTATCTGTTTATCTAAGGCTGATTATGTGTTGATATATCGTTAGTTTAGAGCCAAATACTCTATTTACTTATAAATAGAAGAAAATGAACATTGGTATATTGTAGTTCTAATTTATGTATGAGAAAAACCTACCTGCCTGGTTACTTTGTTTTAATGATTTTATGGTCGGGTCGTGATATCTCCTCATAAGTAGCTAATTGAATAATTAATTCAATAAACAAATTAAATAAAAAATTATCAATCAAAATTAAATTTAATGTATATATTCATTTAAATGTATCTAATTAAATTTAAGTGTATCTATTGTTACATATTTATAGATATTTATGTGATATCTTGCTTCATATTTCTTCAATGTAGTACATGCAGTTAAATATTTCTTCATTGTAGTATATGCACAAATATGTCATGGTTCATGATTTCGCTTTCTTTTTGGTCTACACAAAGGCATCATCGATTTCTTTTCTTTTGGTTTTGGTTAAGTACATTATTATTGCATGGCAAGTATGGGAAAGAATAAATGCAGTGCAAGATTATCGGTTTATCTAGGACTGACTATGTGTTGATATACAATTAGTTTACACTACTACATAAAAGAGGGTTTTAAGACAATATTTCAAACAATTTTTGGGTAAATTGTCTTAACTTAAGACAAAAAAAAATTGTGTATTGTCTTAAATATTGTCTTTGAATGGGTGTCTAAAAAATTATTGTCTTAAAAAATAGTGTCTTAAATATTATTGCCTTAAAAAATATTGTCTTAAAGTATATTGTTTTAAAGATTATTGTCTTAAAAAATATTGTCTCTATAAAGGGAGTATATAACACAACCATTATTGTCTCTTAGGAGACAATTTCATTTTTTTCTCTCTAAAGACAACACTTGGATTAGAGACAATATGTCTTTAATACTAGCTATTGTCTCTCTAGAGACAACAAATTTTTTATTTAAAGATCACTTTTGTCTCTTTAGAGACAATATAAAACAATGAATCCAAAAATATCTCCCCATTGAAATAAATGGATATAAAAAATATTTAATTAAAGATGAACTGCAAAATCATTGATTAATTCATGTTACCTCCTAAAACAGATGCTCTTCCATTGAGCTCGCACACTTTAAAGAATTATGTGAAGAGTTATGCGAATCCTTAAAATTACATTTATAATCATTGATTTTAAATTAAAGAAAAAAGTTAAAAGATAAAAATTAAAAACTACGAACAAACCCAAACACCAAACCAAGTGAAGAGTTATGGAAATCCGTAAAATTACACTTATAGTCGTTGATTTTAAATTAAAGAAAAAAGATAAAAATTAAAAACTACGAACAAACCCAAAAACCAAACCCAAACAGGTTGTGGAAGCTCTGAAATTTGTGACCAACGCACTGGTGTCTTTGCACACCCTTTTGTTTATGCACAAGGATCTTAGGTGGGATAACGTGATGAAGAACATTAAATCAGATGAGTGGTTTATAATAGATTTTGAGGATGCCATTGGTGCACCTAAGATTTACCCTCATAATCTTAGTGTCTTGAACCATGCTCTTGAGATGTCTAGGGGTGTTCATGGGGTTAAAGTTGATGTGTGGAGTAGTGGACACCTTATCAGAACAAGTGGGCTGAGTGTGTCTGAGCTGTTGAGGAATTTATAGAATAGATGCTTGGAACAAGACCCAAATCAGAGGCCTTCTGCTGCAGATTGTTATCATCACCTTCTTTCGTTATAGTCTTCCCTGCCTAATTACTGAGATTAGACATTGCCAACCATGGTCAATTCTCAATCCTATGTATCCCATTATTACTACTCATAGGATCTAGAATCACATGATTATTTATTGTTGTATTATCAGAAAATTTGATATATCTAATAAAGAACTTGTTTTAGATTGTACACAAGGAAGACACCCCTTCCTAGAATGCCATTAGTTCACAATGGTGATCTCATGAAATAGGTTGCAATGTTCATAATGTTACGCTACGTATCATAGCCTTGACACTCGATTCTAATGGAAATAAGCATATTTCCATGTTGTTCCCTGATAGGGGGATTTTTAAAAATGGGTGTTCTAATTTATAGCTCTGATATAATTCAATTTTTAGTTTGATGAACTGCATGCTTATTCTATTAAAATAGAAATGATGTGTTTCACATTTTGGTGTATGCCATGCTAGAGAAATTGAAACAAAATCTCTCTCCATTTTTTTCATTCAAATAAATTATATATAAAGAAAGATTTATTTTTTATGGTTTATGGTGAAGGGAAGATGATATTTAATGCTCAGCGTATCAAACAGTGTTGAATGTTAAAGACCTTGTAGTGATAGGCAAAGCACAAAGAAGGGTAGATGATATTTAATGCTCAGTGTATCAAACATTAATGAATGTTAAAGACCCTATAGTGAAAGGCAAAGCATAAAAAATAATTGAGGACCCAACTGTCCATAATACCCAAGTGCAATTTACCCATGTAGAAGGCCCCACACAGTTGGACATCATATAATAACTAAAAAATATAATACCCTGAATGACTTGAATACAAACATCCCATGTAAGACTTGTGATAGAACAACCCAGAGTGCACCAGGACATTTTCAATTCATTTGGAGACTGATTTCTGCAGTCTCATGAAAGAAAAAAGTTTTGCAGTTGGCCCCCATTTCTAACATTCAACATAATTAGTGTTGAATAGCCAAAAGAGAGGAGCAGCTCAATGCACCCTTTAAAAATCTCACTTTGTTTTCCATTTTTCTCCATTATATCATATAGACATGTTATGCTCAATTGAAAAAATGATTCATCACCACCACCACAACAAAATCTCACTGTTTCAATCCACTCCAAACTTATTTCATCAACTACATAGGTTTACACACATATGCATCTTATGATATAAGAGAAAGAGGCTCTGCTAGGTACTGGAAACTTTAGATTCAATCTAAGAGAGAAAAAGTAGAAGGAAAAAATAAAATCCAGAGCTGCAACATCGCTATATAGGTGGGGAAAGGGAAAACAAAAGTGATACAATGAATCTGGTTCTTCCTCAATTGAATGAAACTATGAAATTACAAATATGTAATGTAGGAATACTCTGATTCTCATCCAGAATCCAACTTAAACTCTATCCACTAATTCCTCCAAGAAAGCTTTCGAGCAACTAATAGAAAGACGAATGTAAGAATAAGCCAACTGTCAACAACCATATAGGTAAGGTAGGTCTACACTTCCTTAAGGGCAGGTGCCAAATAGAATTTCAAGCTTTATCCATTAAGTCCATCAACCTTGTTAGATCCTTTGAGGGCAGTGACTAGGCCGAGAGTACCCCAGGTGACCAGACCACTATGATCTTATCATATATGTGCAGACTGTAATTGAGACCAAAAGGGATTTAGGAGTGCAGCATACTACATTGAGAGGGCCTCAGGTCACCAGGTCATTATGAACCTAATCGTAAATAGGCAAACTGTAACTGATCAAGAATTGTTGCATAAAATATTACATTTGTTGAACCTCGAGCTTTACCAACTCACGCCCAAACAATAAATGGATATGGAAAGAAAATGAAATAACTAATTTGAGGATGTTCTAGTTTCAATTTTTCCTTGAAATAATTTGACTAACACTATTGGAAAAACAATATATGTAAACCAATCAAAATGTCCATATCCAAAAGACTGAAAGAATATGAAGATGAAGTGTGGGTTTACTGAAAAAACCGCTCTATTCCTCAAACCCCCTTTTAAGGGTTGTAACAAATCATTCTCAAGCAACCCATGAACAAGCAAAAATTCAATCAATCCATAGATGCACCAATAAATAAAAAAAATACTACATAGAGAAAGGAATGGGCAAAATCTTTTAAAAAAAGATAAGAAAAACACTAATTTAAAAATAAATAAATAAAATAAAATAACCCCAAAAAGTAGTTTTTAGAGTTCATGAGAACTTAACCTCTCAAGCTCATCCTGGATTTCCTGCAACTTTTCAATGGAGAGAACAAGCTCATCGTCTATGTGCTCTTCCTCTTCCCCTATTGATCTCTTGGACTTGTCCATCCTGCCCAGTCCTTCTGACCCAAAAATCCTGAAAATCCAACAGATTCGAAGGCACAGGTAGAGTGGTGGAGAGGGAATGGTCCTAGCATTCATTATTACCTCTAGAAACATTGGACGCTCCATCTTGCCATCCTCAATGAAGAAAACTTCCAAAGCTTAAAATTTAGATCCTATCGTTCATTATTACGTCCAGAAATGTTGCACGCTTCATCCTACCATCCTCAGTGAAGAAAAATTCAAATGAAATATTATCATTAAAATACCAAACAAGTTGTTGATTATTTTTTACTTCCACCTACAAAAGAGCATTTTCCAGTCGAGGAGATATGCTTTGAAATAGTACCATTGGTAGCAGTCTGTGTGCTGAGCTACTAGGCTGCAATGGTGGCACCTAATTTACCAGGAACGAAACTTAGGAAAAGGACTCAAAATAGATGTGCATCTATATCCTATTAAACTAGCAATATTTATAGTAAATAGAACTAATATCTCAACTATTTTCATATTTTATGAACTGTACCTGTATAGGTCCAGCAGCTGCAAGACCAAAAGAGTTATTCTAAAGCTTCAAGCTGTAAAAAATTTGACCATTGTGCCATATAAGTTTCCCATTGATCTGAAGGCCTTGACATATTGATGTTGCAAGTAAAACATGCAATGGAGGCCTGCACAAAGCATTAACCAAATATCACAAGTTGCTTTAATCAGGTTAATGCTTATCATGGTAAATACAATTCACATCTAATAACAATAAAGCCAATTTTTTTCATTTGTTATTTACAAAATAAAATGGAATTGACTATCTAATACCCACCCAGAGCCTACTGCTCACTAATCTCTAGCGACAAGTGCATTGCCTAAACCTATCAAATAACCAAGAAGATCTTGGACAGGAGGTGGAGTTGCTACTATGGGCACTGCTTTTGATTGAACATTGGGACATTTGGTAGGTGAAACATTGATTTCTGTCTTAGTGGCTGATAATTATTCATATGGACGGTAACAATTTACTTGCAAGTTTGGAGGTAACAAGGTACAAGGTACATATGGAAAGACATATGGGAGGTAACATGTACAAGCATAAAAAGTGCTTAGAAGAATATATGTGTGCTGTGACTTCTCAGCAACATCAAGGAAAGACTTAATTTCAAAAATAAATTCTTTAATGATCTTTGTACCTATTACTTACCACTTCAAATAGAAGTGTTAAGCGTGACAACCGCCAAAAAAACATATTATTATTAGACATATTGGAAGAAAACTCCTTGAACTAAGCATAAAATATAATACTTATTCTAGAAAAACCTATACAAATGAAAACATCTCAAACAGTGACAGATGAACTTAAGCCTTTTCATTGAAATAACTTACCACTTCTCTGGTATCCATTTTAGAATCCAAACTAAATCCAAAAACTTAGAAGACTAGCCATTCTTGAACTTCTTCCCTTCTCATTCTCTAGCTCAAAATGGTGAGCCCCATGCTTGTGATCATAGGGCACAATAGAAATGGCATCCAACAATCCAGATGATGCCATCAACTGAAAATCCTTTTATGCTAAGTATTTATTGTAGCCTTTCTGGAGGATATAGAGCTTATACCATGTATAAACATGATACAAATGACTTCCTAATATCTAAAATATCTTTGTTAACTTTGAATAGTATATTGTCGTCATTTGAGGTTTAGGAATATTCTTGACCATACACAAGGCCATGAATATCTTCTATAGAGTGAAAAGCTTCCTACATATCATATGCCATCTATCATAAGAAATAGTATAAGGAAAAAATATATTAAAAATAAAAATAATTTAGCTCACCGATTCTATAGTAGGTTCATGAAATTTCATTCAACCCAAAGCTTCGTCTGCAATAGGGTATTCTCCAATAATTAATTCCTACAAGATCAAACTATATCAACCTTCCCATCTAGACAAATATAATCCTATATCTAATTCAATAAATAACATTTTAGATTTCTGGCCCCCATTCGATAGTGATACCTTCTTAAAGGTGTGCCAAAAATCTACTCAACATGACATTATAACTATTTACATCATGGGCAATATGGGTAAGCTCCCAACCAACTATAAATGGTTTCGAGAATATGATTTTTCTACACATTTCCCTCATCCCATTTCACAACGGTAGCCAACAATCCAGATGATGCCATCAGCTACAAATCCTTCTATGCTAAGTATTTATTGTAGCTTTTCTGGAGTATATAGAGCTTCTACCATGCATAAGCATGATGCAAATGACTTTCTAATATCCAAAATATCTTTGTTAACTTTGAATAGCATATTTTTGTCATTTGAGGTTTAGGAATCTTCTTGACCATACACAAGGCCATGAATATCTTCTATAGAGTGAAAAACATCCTACATATCAGATGCCATCTGTCATATGAAATAGTATAAGGCAAAAATATATTAAAAATAAAAAATTTAGCTTACTTATACTATAGTAGGTTCATCAAATTTCATTCAACCCAAAGCTTCCTCTGCAATAGGGTATTCTCCAATAATTAATTCCTACAAGCTCAAACTATATCAACCTTCCCATCTAGACAAATATAATCCTATATCTAATTCAATGGATAACATTTTAGATTTCTAGCCCCCATTCGATAATGATACCTTCTTAAAGGTGTGCAAAAAATCTACTCAACATGACATTATAACTATTTACATCATGGGTAATATGGATAAATTCCCAACCAAAGATAAATGTGTTGTGCCTTTTTCCCATAAGCATTTATTAGCATACCCTTTTTAGTTGATAGAAGATCCTTTGGATAGTGGAATAGAATATTTAGTTCTTGTGAGGGCATCCAAAAATCACCCTTGGACAATTGACAGCTAGCATCTTTACAAAAGTTTTTTCTCATTGAATTGATACTTGTCTCAGGGGAGTTCTCCTTGAGGGTCTTTTGCCCAACACTTTGCCTTAAGGTAAAAGTGTGTATACATTGTTGTATGTAATCTTGATCTTCCATGTTATCAATACAAGAAGATACAGATCCACCAGTTGAATATGCAATAAGTGCGAAATTATACAGCTCAAACTGTTCACACTTTGTGTTTTCATCGAATTTGGCTGATGTTGCATGTTCTTCATTAGAATTTGTCCATAGTTGTCCATATTGTTGTATTTTATTTTTCTACAGTACAAATTTCATCCACACTGCCCCTTGAATGTGATTTCACCTCATTCATTTCTTCAACCTTATCCTCATTATACATCATACTGGACAATCATCATTCTAGTATAGAACAACCTCTAGATATTATTGGTGAATAATTGTAGTTAATGGGTTCTCATGTAACAATTCCCAATACCAATGGAACAACATATAATTTGAATCACTCAAGTAATGAATCTCAATTTAACAACATTATAATATAATTACTTTCTACCATAAATAGACATCAAGAATGCTTTGCCTTGTAGATTTCAGCACCGATGTATTCGATGGATTTATGGGAATGAAGGGAAATTGGAAAGCCAATGATCTCCTACAGTTATGTATGGCCTTCTCTAGTACCTATGGCCTCTTAGACAACCAAGATTGAGCTCAAAATCACCCCAAAAAATGAAAATAATATCGAGGGGAGAGGGAAACAACTCTAGTAAGTAGAAATCCACCCAAGAACGCTTAAGAACACTCCAGGTAAGGAGAGACAAATTCTTAACAGTTGTATAGAATCCAAATTAGAAACTCTTTGAGGAAATGCAACATCTCCATAACTGTGGCAGTTGATCTCTAACTCAACAAGAAAGTGGATTATGAGTAACTCAGAGCTGATGCATTTCATAGAGCATCAATGAATCAAGAGTTTTTGAATGACGCGAATAGAAATTCAATGGAGAATTATTTATTTCAGCCATGAGCACAAAGACAGGGAGCACATATAATATAACTAAGGAGTAAGAAAGATGATAACTTATACACCATAACTTTATTATATCTTAGGAACATATATTAGATGAGAGCCTAGCACATTGCCTTCATTGTCAAAAGAGAGATGACCATGTGCAAATTAACCCTCGCCCCATGTGAGATTATTGCAGCATAGATGCTATGGGAAAATGAATGAATTGGTCATGGAAGTTAAACAATGAATTGAGCTAGTTTTAGTGTTGTCCAATTAGGGCTATTGCATCTTGTCATAGGCAAAGATTGTAGGACATTTAAACATTACAAAGGCAACAATCAAGGCATAGTCACTCTTTTTTAGTTAAGTCAAAGCTCATGGAGAATGATATCCAGGTGTTTTAGCCTATATTCGACCTCTTTTGTGTAGCAACCAAGAAAGTGAAAAAGCTCAAAGTCTGTAATCGAACGGGAGAAGAACAATTGAGGATAAAAAGATGTGTACAACACTTGAAGAAACCGAAGTCTGTGACTAAGCCAAATCTTAATCTAAAGTTATCTATTTGTAGCAAGATCTGAATGTCTGTGGTAAAGAGTTAAGGGTTTTCTATAGTAGCTGAAGATCAGTAATAGAAGGCAAAGAGTCTGTAATTGGAATTGAGTGTATTATAATAAGAGACTAAACCTGCAATAAGGACAGAGATTCAGACGCTGCTTCTGAATTTGACTAGGCAGAGACTCAACTATTGACCTTGGCTTAAAGAGGAGGGCTGACTTGGAGGGACTCTTTGGTCTTGTGTTGTATATCTCATTTTGAATAAATTCAATAAGAGGAGGATTGTTGAGTTTTCCCCTATTGAGAGGTTTCGCCCTACCTTGAAAGCCTAAATCTTTGTGTCTCGTACTTCTTTGTGTTCTTGGAAGAACCATTTGTGTAGTTACTTGATGAAAGAGAAATATTAACTAACAAAGAAAAGAATACTTATATAGGAGTTTACTTCCAACTATGAAGGAATACAATGAGGACATAAAATTTGTAAATCTTAAACTTGGCTAGGCCACTGCACCTCCAAAAACCTGACTCATTAAGCCATAAACTAGAAACCTTTTGTGGAACTCCAAAAAAAAATGAATTAGAATGAATTATCAACCAAAATCAAGGGCCTTTACACTTTACATTTGACAATCTTTTTGAAAATGCAACAAGATGATGGAGCTTAGTGCAAAGAAGTCGCCTTCACTAAGTGTGCCCGCGGGCTATTTTTGGCGCAAAGTCTATTTTTAGACATATGGATCATGGTCTATGAGTTGCAGAATGTTATTTGTCGATGATTGGTCATGTTGGTAAAAATAAATGGACTTCTATTTTTAGACATTTGGGCGGAGTCTATTTATAGATTGCTCAATCTAAATTTAGAACAGTCAAATATTATTAGCTCATAATAATATGTGGACTATAAACTTTATCTTATCCACTTGGAGCACTTCAGTTCGAGCTACAGATGTGGCACATGCAGCTGAAAGAAGGAAATATGAGTTTCCTATGGTTTAGTTGAGTTGTTTCATGTGGGACTTCAATTAGAACTCAAGTGATTGGGTTTGGTGGAGTTGACAGTGGAGTTGATGGAGTTGTGTTCAGTTTGACTTAGTTGAACTAGTTGTATTTAGTCTAACTGCAATTAGACTAAGTTTTGAGTGCTGTGAATTAGTTATTAATTAATTCACTAATTATTAACTCATAATGCAACTAAAGAATACATCAGTTGACTTAGTGCATGTCAGTGCATGTACAGTTTAGTGGAGACAAGTGTTAGAGGTTGAGATTACTATCAGTTGTGACTATAGTTGTGCATGATATTTTGTTGGGTCCCTATAATACTAGTGATTACCCCATTACTATTGTAGTTATACCCCTTATTAATATTGTTGTGCCGCTATTGCCCCCATATTGTTATTACTGTGCCCCATAGAATCCCTCTATTTTTTATTTTTGTGGCTTTATATTATTATTGTTAAGTCGGCTGGGTTATATTGTGACTCCTTAGACTCCTATATATAGAAAGGAGGTTTTGTCATTGGAACCATCCAAGAATTGTTCATTTATGTAATGTAAAGGAGGTTGCCCCCTCGAAGAGGCTGAATTCTAAGGCATTGATCTATCTTTTCTATCTTTTCTTGAGCTGGTTTCATAACATTTGGTATCAGAGCTTTGGATTCTAGGGTTTCGCTGCTCCAAATAGGTCATCGTGGAATTTTAGCTATAACTTTTTTTCTACTACGTTTCAAAAGTTTCAAAAACAACCCATTGAATAAGAAATCACGCCGAACCTCAAGTCCAAATTTCGAAGATTTTTGCACTATATTTGCGCAGATATGATCTGAGGAAGTTGGTCTTTTTGCAGACTCCTCAATTACATTCCAAACAGGTGACCTAGGGAAAATAATCATAACTTTCTCTTTGAGGATTGGATTGAAATTTCATAAGAAGGTACAGAGAGAGCACAGAGTGTAGTTTCTTGTATGCATTTTTCAGATCCAAAGGTTGAAACAGTGACACGTGGTACTTCATACAAGTTCACTCTTCTGGAAAGGTCTATAATCAGGTCATCTTGGGAGATTGTGCATAACTCTTTCTTGGAGAATCCAATTTGGATCAGACTGGTGGCATTGGAAAGAGGACACAGAGGGCTGCTACAAATCACAATTTTAGAACTTGAATATCTAAAAGTATAGATTCACAGTTGTTTCAAGATCGAGCTCCTAAAATCAAGAAAAAGCAAGATGAGGAAGTTTGATGGCAAGGATCCGGTAAATTGGATACTTCAGATGGAGCAATATTTTGATCTACATGGTGTACAAATGTTACAAAAGGTATGTATTGCATCTTCATATTTAGAACCAGATCAATTTTTATGGTATGCAGGACTTTGTTCTCGTAAACAACTTGTTATGTGGTCAATTTTCACGGAGGAAATGATAGCACATTATGAGGATACAAAGAGCAACACCTTCTTTAGAGCAACATCACAACAATTGGAAAGAGTAAAAGGGCTTTGTGACATAGTGGAAAGCAAAATTATGGAAACCAGGAAGCATACCCCTCACAACTATAAAGATGGAAATGTTGTTTCTCCTAGCCTTCCACAACCTACAAGGGTTACACCACAACAATTGGAAGAAAAAAGAGAAAAAGGGCTTTGTTACAATTGTGATAGCAAATGCACTAAAGGTCATAAGTGTGATAAGAAGAAATTGTTTTACATAGAATATGAAGAGGAGGAAGAAAAGGATCAAGAAACATCAAAAGAAGAAGCTATACGCCGAGACCCCACCCTAGGGAAAGAAGAAATGAATCAGACCATATCTTGTAAAGCATTGGCAAGAATTACCACTCCTCAAACTCTCAAGATAGAAGGACATCTTAAGAAGAAAAAGGTGCAAGAAGTGAAAGATCACATTGAGAAAGAAGAAATGAATCCAACCATATCTTGTAATTCAATGGTCGAAATTACCACTCCTCAAACTATCAATATAGAAGCACATATCAAGAAGAAAAATGTTCAAGAAGTGCAAGATCACATCGAGCATCAAGAAATGTATCCGACCATATCTTGTAAAGTATTGGAAGAAATTACCACTCCTCAAACCATCAAGATAGAAGGACAAATCAAGAAGAAAAAGGTAATAGTGTTTATTGATTCAGGAAGCACCCACAAATTTATTCATTGTAAGGTAGCAAAAGAATTGAATTGCTTCCTATATCTAGCACCATAGTGTCAAGTGATGATTGCAAATGGAGGAACAATAAATTGCTCTAGAAAGTGCCATAATATCAAGCTATCCATGGGAGAATATGTATTGACTAGCCCAATGCTTTCCATTCCAATGGGAGGTGCTGATGTTGTACTAGGAGTCCAATGGCTACAATCCTTGGGTACAATAGCTTTTAATTTTCAAGAACTTTTCATCAAATTTTCTACGGAAGGAAAGGAAGTTGAATTAAGGGGTATTGCAAGGAAACAAGGAAAGATAATCAGCTCTAATGGTATGACAAAGCTTCTAAAAAAGGAACAAAGAGGTGTAATTGCTCAATTATGTTCGCTAGATGTTTCCACATCGGAATCATCTATTTCTCCAGATCTCCAGAATGTCCTGGACAATCATTCCAAGGTATTTGAGACTCCCAAAGGTCTCCTACCTATGCGTGATCATGATCATGCTATTCATCTAATTCCAGGAAGTGTTCCTCCAAACATTAGGCCGTACAGATATCCTTATGTCCAAAAGAGTGAAATTGAACGTATGGTTGCAGAAATGCTAGAGGCTGGTATAATTCAACTAAGTCAAAGTTCTTTCTCTGCTCCAGTAGTATTGGTGCACAAGAAGGATGGATCATGGCGCATGTGTCCGGATTATAGGGAGCTCAACAAGCTCACTATAAGAGATAAGTTCCCCATTCCTATCATTGATGAATTACTGGATGAAGTACATGGATCAATTTACTTCACCAAGTTGGATCTTCGTTCAAGATATCATCAAATTAGAATGAAGACTGAAGACATTCCCAAAACAACATTTAGAACTCATTAGGGTCATTATGAATTTTTGGTCATGCCTTTTGGCCTTACCAATGCACCTTCAACATTTCAAGGTTTGATGAATTCAATTTTCAAACCATTCCTTAGAAAATTTGTGTTAGTATTTTTTGATGATATACTAATCTACAGCAAGTCTTGGAAGGAACATGTTGAACATGTTGACAGGGTGCTACAACTATTAGAGGGGAAACAATTAGATGCAAAAAGATCCAAATGTTTCTTTGGAGTCCAGGAGGTGGAATATCTGGGTCATATTGTATCTCATGAAGGAGTTAGGGTAGACCCTAGCAATATTAAAGCCATTAAGGAATGGAAAATCCCCACATCCATAAAGCATCTGAGAGGATTTCTCAGGTTGACAGGGTATTATCGCAAGTTTGTTAAGAATTATGGGAGAATAGCAGCACCTCTAACAACATTATTAAAGAAAGATGCATTTTCATGGACTCCAGAAGCAACAAAGGCCTTTGAACATCTTAAAGAGGCAATGTGCCAAGCACTAGTCTTAGCTACACCGGACTTCACAAAAACCTTTATTGTGGAATGTGATGCTTCGAGAAATGGAATTGGTGCTGTTCTAATGCAAGATGAAAGACCCATTGCTTTTGAAAGTCATCCAATCAAGGGAAATTTTTTAAGCAAAGCTATTTATGAGAAGGAAATGTTGGCAATACTCCATGAACTTAAGAAATGGCGACCCTACCTAATGGGAAGACACTTCAAGGTAAAAACGGATCATGATAGCCTTAAATACTTTTTAGAACAAAGATTATTCTCTGAAGAGAAATAAAAGTGGGTCACAAAGATGTTGGGTTATGACTTTGAAATCATCTACAAAAAAGGGAAGCAAAATGTGGTGGCAGATGCACTCTCAAGAAAGGATGAGGATGTGGAAGCATTGTTGTGCGCCATTTCTATTATCCAACCAGATTGGATAAACGAAGCAAGGGAGGAATGGAAGAATGATGAAGAAGTGTGGGCACTTACTCGAAAGTTACAACAAGATTCCAGTATGTCTGATACATTTAGCTGGCAAAATGATTCGTTATGGTACAAAAATCGCTTATACCTCTGTAAGAATTCCCAGCTAAAACAAAAGATTCTTATGGAATTGCACACTTCTCCCTTAGGAGGGCACTCAGGATTTTTAAAAACTTACCACAGGGTTAAGAAGGAATTTTTTTGGGATGGCCTTAAATTAGATATTCAAAAGTTTGTGGCGGAATGTTTGGTTTGCCAACAAAATAAAGTTGAAACAATTAAGACACTGGGTCTATTACAACCTTTATCCATTCCAAGCCAACGTTGGGAGGAGGTTTCAATGGATTTTATCACAGGTGTTAGCCTCCTGTTGCAACAGGGTATCATCTTTCATGATTGACATTTTTACATGCTAAATATGTCATACTTTGCAAGCTGCAGTGTTCCATATTTCCAGAAGAAGACATGAAGTGTGCCAATCCAAATGCACTGCTGTTCCATTTTGATGAGTTGTTCTAGTTTTGAAGAGTTTTCATTTAAAGGGAGGTCCAAACAGTCTAATCTTGGCCTCCCTAGGTTTCAATTTCCTGTTTTAGAATATAGAGAATAATATCTGTCCAAACAGTTTAATCTTAGCAGATCTGTAGATAGGTAGAGAATCAAAGGGACCCAACTATTTAATCTGGGCCCTGGCAGAAATAAGTGTAGAGTTAGATAGGAAAAGCTTTGCTAAAAATAAAATAAAATATATATATATATATATAATAATTTTAAAGCTGGGTCTGCAAGTCTAAATGCACCCAAAACAAAAAGAAGAAAAAATGTTAGGATAGTAGGCTGGGTAGGTAGCTTTGATGTGGCAGAATCATGATTGATGATCAATTTTGTGTCTCACAATGGCTTATCTCTTCAGATCGCAATTCTGATGCAGTTTTCAAGTGGAGATACTCAAGCTGGAATTCACTAACTCCCCCTCCTTCTCATTTGCCCAAGTCACTTACTAACCTCCCCCAAGAGGTCAAGATCTGCTTGAGCCTCTCAGTTTCATCATTTCCATGACATTAGCCTTGGTGAGGATCTGCTTCACTCAAGGACTGCTCACTCATCATCTGTGAGCCTTCTTTTCCCAAATGGCATGAGGTCCCACACCTTAGCGCCCTCTATTCATCTCCATATTAACTTTAAACTTTATTATATAGCTCCCCTAACAATTTGTCCTTTCCCCTATTTTAATCATGTATATAAATCCCCTATGTAAATACCCCTCCCTGGCAATATAGCCATATTTTTTCTAAGTCAGGGAAATCACAGTCCACCTGGGACTGTTTTTAGCCCACCAATGTCCTGGGGCTAGTCTGACATCTGGTCAGCTAGTAACCATTTCCCTCACTCATAAACCCTCAAAACCCACGTTTTTACCCCTTATCCCTGAAGTCCCAAGTGTAAATACACTAACCCGTGCTCCAAATACCCATTTAACACGCAAACTTCGCTTTCCCTAAAGTTTAAACCCACCCGCGCAAATATTATAAAAGGAATATACTGCGCATATGCCCGCACTAACCTGCCGTCACCTCGCATCTGCCGCCAACCGTTAGATCCCCCGCCCCACAGATCTACGGTGGGCGGGCCGTCCCATCTCCAAAGCGCCCGAGCTTTAGCGTCCGGGAGATGGGCGGTATTGCCGCCGTACTCCCGCCACGCGTCATGCGCCGGGCTGTGGCGGAGTCCCTCCCTCCGAAACCACCATCCCCCATAAGCGGTGCGCCATTTACCGCTTACCGCCCTGACCGGTGACGTCACCCCCCCTGCGCAGTCATGTCCACATCACCTCCCCTGTACAGTCTCCCGCCTGCGTGGCCTCCTGCCACGTCACTGCCACGTGTCCCGCCACCGTACCTGCCACGTCATCGACCGTACGTGATGACTTCATCCCGCCACGTCGCCCTGCTGACATCATGCTGACATCACCCACCGTACAATGCTGACATCATTAGCCCTTTTTGACGTAGAGGCGCGAAAATCGCACTTCGGAGCCCCGGAATTGAATTCTGAGGCAGTTTTTGATGAGCGATTTGCACTAGCGCAGGATTTTTTGAGCCAGAGGGAATCTTTAGGGAATCTTCAAGGAATCTTTGCCCCATGTAGCCCCAGGAAGCCTGAAAAGACGCAGAAATGATCCGTTTTCTTCATAGAGCATACCAAAATGATCAGAAGACAATTCCAGATGATACAGAGGCTGAGCAGCGGCCATTTAGTGGAGATTAGACAAGCAGTACAGCAGATCAACAGCCCAGATTTTGTCAGAGAGTATAAAAAAAGGAGGAGACGCCAAAGAGTATCAGCCGAAGACATTTTGGTGGCTCGATGCAGCTAGGAATTAATGAGCCCCTCAGGAAGTCAAATCAGTCAGCCAAAGCCCATTCCTGCACTTAAATCACAGCTCAAACTTAAATGCGAGCAGACGTCAAGGAACAGAAACCCATACATATTTATTTCAAAAGACACTACAGTAAGCCGCCAAGGACAAACATCATTCACTCATTTCCAATACAGAGACCCTCAGTGCCGCTCAAGAAATTTTTGCATTTAATTCCAGATAGAGTTAGGTCAATAAATGTTGTTAAATGACCTGATTAGGTCAGATTGTAATAAAAGCAGTAGATAGAAGGTTTTGCCCTATATATGCCACCCTCTGTATAGTGTTAAGGGTTGGTCAATTGAAAGTTTCATTGTAGACTCGCACTGTATACCTGAGTTTCTCATAATCAAAGATTGCTGAAAGCTTGGAGAAAGAACTATCTGTTATTGATGAATGTTTTGGGAAGCTGAAGATGGAATTCCTGTGCTGCGGCCTGAAGCAATAAGTGTCTCCTATCTCTGTTCATGTGTTTTTCCATTATCTAAGTAGCAAAAAGAAAGAATAGCCTAGAACTAGTTAAATACTCTCTATGCTCAATTTCTGCTATTTCTTGATGTTTTCTTCTGACTGAATTGGTTATGAACATTGAATTCCTTCTGGCTCGTGTTTACCCCAGTTCACTTGTGCCGGCCAATTGTCTAGGGATTCTTAATTGCCCCTAGGTAGCGCCTTGTTATTTTCGCTGTTAAGTTGACTGAAAGATTCTTAAGTGCCTCTCAGTGCTTAACCCCTCTTCCATCCATAGAACCTGAAAGCTGCTTCGGCCTCATCTATCCTGCTCCATTTTCCTTCTCTGTGTATAAAGAAACACAACAACCTTCTCATCCTCGACTCCACGCCCAATGGTTCAAGAAGTTTGGACTATACCCTGCCTCTCCTCTTGAAGACTCAATTTTCCCACCAAAACATAACAAAGAACCCCCTGAACCCAAGACCTAGCCTAAAATCCTTTAAAACGAAGTTAAATCAAAAGAGAGAGCCCTCTCTGATTGCAGGTTGGCTAGAACCTGCAGTCCAAAGTTGGTCAGTGGTTACCTCGACCGTATCCCTTTCTTAACCTTCGGGGACAACCTGAGTGATAACAACAGGTTTACCCAAGTCTGAGGGAAAGAGTGTCATCATGGTGGTAGTTGATAGACTTACCAAGTATGCACACTTTTGTGCATTATCACATCCATTTAAAGCTAGTACAGTTTCTACTGCATTTATGGAAATAATTCAAAAGCTACATGGAAACCCAAAGATTATTGTAAGTGACAAAGATCCCATTTTCACTGGAAATTTTTGGACAGAATTATTTTCTTGTCTTGGTACTCAGTTAGCTCATAGCTCATCTTATCATCCTCAATCTGATGGGCAAACTGAGATAGTAAACAAATGTTTGGAAGGATATCTTCATGCTTTGTATCTGATAAACAGACACAATGGGTCAAATGGTTGCCTCTGGCTGAATGGTGGTATAACACTTCCTTCCATATAGCAACAAAAATGACCCCATTTATGGCACTTTATGGGTATCAACCATCATCCATCACATCATATTTAAGAGAAAATTCTAAGGTTCGAGCAGTGGAACATCACATCAAACATCAACAAGAAGTCCTCAAACTCTTAAAGGATAACCTTGTGTTGGCACATAATAGAATGAAACAACAGGCTAATCAACATCGTAGTGAAATAAGTTTTGATGTAGGTGATTGGGTATTCCTACGGCTACAACCATATAAGCAAATGTCCCTAAAGCAAGCTAAGAAGGATAATAAATTATCACCAAAGTATTATGGTCCGTACAAGGTGTTGCAAAAGATTGGTACTATGGCATACAAATTGGAGCTTCCTGCAGCTTCTCGATTGCACCTAGTTTTCCATGTTTCATGTTTAAAGAAGGTTATAGGCAACAAGCTCCCAGTTCAAACAATATTGCCAGAACTTGACGAGGAAGGAAAAATTATATTGGAATCGGAAGCAGTCACAGAAACAAGAACTTGACAGCTACGAAATCGATCAATTTCGGAGTATCTTATCAAGTGGAAGAACTTATCCGCTAAAGATTCCACATGGGAGGATGAGAATTTTATACAGAAGTATCCAGAACTACTCAAGCGTTGAGGACAACAGTTTTTTGAAGGAGAGGGGCATGTTGGGTCCCTATAATACTAGTGATTACCCCATTACTATTGTAGTTATACCCCTTATTAATATTGTTGTGCCCCTATTGCCCCCATATTGTTATTACTGTGCCCCATAAAATCCCTCTATTGTTATTTTTGTGGCTTTATATTATTATTGTTAGGTCGGCTGGGTTATATTGTGACTCCTTAGACTCCTATATATAGAAAGGAGGTTTTATCATTTGAATCATCCAAGAAGTGTTCATTTATGTAATGTAAAGGAGGTTTCCCCCTCAAAGAGGCTGAATTCTGAGGCATTGATCTATCTTTTCTATCTTTTCTTGAGTTGGTTTCATAACATATTTGCACAATCATGGATTGAGATTGCCCATGAGGATTGCGCAGTACATGCCCAGCGAAATATAGCTTGTGATCACGTCATTTTCACTTTGGATTGTGCAATAGAGGCAGGCAAAGTAGCAGAGGAGATTTGAACCTGTGACTTGTTCGGATCTGAGCTAGTTTTGTGTGTAACAGGTGGAGCTAGCACTGATTACTTGCGAAGAGTATTGTACTATGTATTGTTACAAGTTCTCAATCAATATAATATACAGATAGTTTTGTGTTTTTAGCGAGATGCTTTCCCTGGGATACATACTGTGTTGATATGTGTGATTGATGCTTCAATGTGCGCATGCGATTGTTTCTAATTCTGCAAAATTGAATTGATCAACGTAGAGGAGGTTATGTATTACGCATGCATTCCGCAATAGTGTATAATCAGGATAATCTCTGTGAATAAGTGTCATATTATTCAAAATTTCTACATGGTATCAGAGCGAGGTTGATCATCAGATCTATTATTGAGAAAGTGTTTACATTTTAATTCTTTGGGCAAAGTCTATAATCGGGCCAGGTAGCCTCTGGATTCATCCTTCTTTTCGAAGGTGAGATATCTGGTGAATGCCCATACAGTTGATCTCTATACAAGAAATACTTTGTTCAAACGAATTTTAGATCGGAAGCGGTTGAGTTTTGAGCTGGTGGAATTCGAATTTGCAGTAGTGTTTTCTTGGTGTCAAAGTTGAAATTTCTTTCAACAGATTGTGATTGGAGTATGCCCTTGAAGGCAGCTTGAACTATATTCCATGGAAGGATAGGATGGAGGCGGTGTTAGATGACAATGGGTTGAAGGAGTTCATAGAAGAGGATGTTCCAAAACCTACTGATGCTGCTCAAGTTAGTGATTGGCAAAAGAAGACAGCAAAGTGTCGAAGGATTCTGTTGGAGGGTGTGAGGGATCAAATTGTATCCAACCTCCATGGAAAGGCTTCTTCATATTTGATGTGGAAAGAATTGACAGATCTATTCCAAAGTAAGAGTGACCAGAGGAAGTTGGCGCTCAAGTTGGTGCTCAAGGATAAACTCAGAAACATAAAGTGTGTGAAAGGCGACAGTATACCCAAGTATCTCACGAAGTTCACTCGATGCCGAGATGAGCTGGGAAGTGTGGGGGTGACTGTCGATGATGAGGACTTAGTGATCTTGGCTCTCCTAGGTCTTCCGAAGAGTTGGCATTCCTATCAGGACTCTGTCAATGGTTGGGAGAAACTGCCAGGATGGGAGAGACTTTGGTCGGATCTTGTGCAAGAGGAGATCAGGCAGAATACTAGGGATGGATCTTCATCAAAGGCACCTGATGAAGAAAATTGCGCTTTGGCTGCCAAAGCAAAGAAGGGGAAGAACAAGAAAGCTTCTCATTCTGGTACGAAAGGAAAGAAGTAGGACATGTCCAAGGTGAAATGCTTTCACTGTCACCAGCATGGACACTATGCCACAAATTGTCCGCAGAAGAAGAAAAATAAGCAAGCTGCTGGATCTATAGCGGGAGAGGCCTTAGCCTCACAGTTTGAGCTTGATTTTTCGCTGATCGCATGCTTGGTATCAACTGTGATGGGATCGGTATGGTCCTTGGACAGAGGTGCGTCTTTTCACATGACAGGAGATCGAGATTTGATTTGAGATTTGGATGAGAAAGATCTTGGAGTGCACATCAAGATGGGAAATGATGGTAGATACAGTGTGATCGATATTGGTACCATTTCCTTTTAGAGGGAGTCTGGTAAACCCTTCATATTGAAGGAAGTGATGCATGTTCCAGGATTGAAGAAGAATCTTATCTTTGTGGCGATGTTAGAAGACAAGGGATATGATGTTGTTTCTAGCGAGGGAAAAGCTTTCCTGTGCAGTAAGACAACTGGAGAAACCCAGAAGATAGGGGTTCGAGTCAAGAACCTTTATCAGTTGCATGTAGATGGTTGCTCAGCAATGGCATGCAAGGCAGAAGGAGTGGTGAACCGGGATGATGGCGAGCTGTGGCAAAGGAGATTGGGCCACCTTCACCATGGAGCCTTGAAGATACTGCAGCAGATTTCTACTGGGCTTCATAAAGGCACTCTTGCACAGTCAGATCAGTGCAAGGGGTGTACATTGGGAAAGTTTGTGAAAGCCACCTTTCACGAGAAGGATAGTCGCGCCACAACGATCCTTGAGAGAATTCACACAGACGTGTGTGGACCTTTCTCAGTTGCTTCGACAACAAAGCATAGGTACTACGTGATCTTTGTTGATGATTTCTCTCAGAAGTGCTAGATCTTCTTCATGCAAAAGAAGAGCGAGACATACTCAAAGTTCTGTGAGTTCAAAGCACTGGTCGAGAAGGAATCAGGGAAGACGGTGAAGGCTCTTAGGAGCGACAATGGTGGTGAATTCATCTCTAGTGAGTTCAAGGATTTCTGTAGTGCAGAAGGGATTCAAAGAGAGCTCATAACCCCCCATAACCCACAGCAGAACGGGGTTGCTAAGCGGAAGAATAGAATGATCATGGGTTCTGCATGGGCGATGTTGCATGATCAGAGCCTACCACTTCACTTGTGGGTGGAAGCATGCAATATTGCAGTATATGTGCAGAACAGTTGTCCTCACAATATACTTGGCATGAGTACACCCGAGGAGGCTTATTCTGGTAAGAGACCTAATATTTCTCATTTGAGGATTTTTGGTACTTATGTTTACATGCATGTGACTAAGGATACTAGGAAGAAGCTAGATCCGACCGTAGAGGTTGGGATATTTGTGGGGTACACTGATACGCCCCATAACTATCGTGTGTATTTACCAGACAGTTGCAAGACTATTGTGCGATGGGATATAAAATTTCAGGAGGAGAAATCCATGAAGTGTTCGCTTGAGAGGGAACCACACTTGCATGAATATGAGGAGCTATTAGTTCCTAAGGATGAGCTTTAGGATGTGGATCAACCACGTGATGAAGTTCATGGAATGGAAGAGACCACTCATGCAGTGCCAACCATTAGAGAGCGAAAGCGCACTACAGAAGCTGAGCGACTGGCTAGAGATGCAGAGAAGGTTGTAGGACCACCTACAACAGAATGTAGACAGAGATAGTCACCTGATCAGTACACTGGATATATGGCTCTTGTGAGCAAATGTGTCGTGACTGAACCATCCTCTTTCGAGGAAGCTGTGGAGGATCCCGCATGGGTAGATGCCATGGTGGAAGAGTATGATTCGATTGTCAGAAACAGTGCAAGGGAGATTGTCCCAAGACCGAAGGGGAAATCAGTGGTGGGTTTGAGATGGATCTACAAAGTGAAGCAGGAAGCTGACGGGAATGTGGAGAAGTACAAGGCAAGATTTGTTAACCGAGGCTTCTCACCGATAGAAGGGATCGATTAGGAGGAGACCTTTACACCTGTCACAAGGTATTCTTCCATATGGACGATTCTTGCTCTCTCAGCGCAGATAGGGTGGCACATTCATCAGATGGATGTGAAGACTGTGTTCCTCAAAGGAGTCATTGAGGAGGAGGTGTACATAGAGTAGCCCGAAGGTTTCAAGATCTTTAGCAGCGAGTCACATGTGTGCAGGCTCAAGAGAGCGTTGTATGGGTTGAAACAAGCGCCACGTGCTTGGTACACACGGATAGATAGTTATTTCACTGGACTTGGATTCTCCAAGAGTGAGGTGGATCCTAAACTATACCAGATTGTGGTGGAGGGTAAGTTGCTTATCATTTTACTTTAGATGATTTGATTCTAACGGGAGATGAGCTATTGATACTTTCATGCAAGGAGGATCTTGCAAAGGAGTTTGAGATGAGGGACTTAGGCCTCCTTCATTATTTCCTGGGATTGGAAATTTGGCAGTGCAGTGATGGACTATTTGTTTCTCAGGGTAAGTATGCCTGGGAGATACTAGAGAAGTTCAACATTCATGGTTGCAAGCCTGTTGATACTCCTCTTCCTGGAGGTTGGAGGAAGGAGGATGCTACTTCAAAGGGGGTAGTGGATGCCATTGTATATCGACAGTTGGTGGGTCGCTTATGTATCTGGTCAATACACAACCCGACATATGCTATGCTGTTAACCAGCTTTCACAAGCTATGGTTAAGCCAAACAAGCTCTTTTGGAAGGCAGGCAAGCATGTACTATGGTATCTCAGAGCCACATCAGGATATGGATTGTGGTACAGATAGGAAGATGAGGTGAAGCTATGTGGCTTCACAGATGCAGATTGGGCAGGGAGCCCAGCAGACAAAAAGAGCACATCTGGAGGGGTCTTCAGTATCGGATCGACAAAATTTTCTTGGTACAGGAGGAAGTAGAGATCCGTGGCACTCAGTTCAATAGAGGCCGAGTATATGGTAGCAAGTTTGGCTGCATGCAACGCTATATGGATGAGGAAGATCCTGGTCAGGTTGTTCGGGTCGCATTTGGAGCCTACTGTGATTTATTCTGATAACCAGAGTTACATTAAAATCTCAGCCAATCCAGTATTTCATGATAGATCCAAACATATTAACATCAGGTACCATGATATCAGAGATTGTGTGCAGCAGAGAGTCATGTTACTTTCATATATTCCCACGGAGGATCATGATGCTGATATCTTGATGAAGGCGTTCACCAGGACGAAATTCGAATACCACAGAGGCAGGATAGGGGTTGGAAATAATCCATATCTTGTTGAGAGGGAGTGTTGAAAATGCAACAAGATGATGGAGCTTAGTGAAAATAAGTCGCCTTCAATAAGTGTGCCCGCAGGCAATTTTTGGCGCAAAGTCTATTTTTAGACTATGTCTATTTTTAGACATATGGATCATGGTCTATGAGGTGCAAAATTTTATTTGTGGATGATTGGTCATGTTGGTAAAAATAGATGGACTTCTATTTTTAGACATTTGGGCAGAGTCTATTTATAGATTGCTCACTCTAAATTTAGAACAGTCAAATATTATTAGCTCATAATAATATTTGGACTATAAACTTTATCTTATCCTCTTGGAGCACTTCTATTAGAGCTACAGATGTGGCACATGTAGCTGAAAGAAGAAAATACGAGTTTCCTATGGTTTAGTTGAGTTGTTGCATGCAGGACTTCAGTTAGAACTCAAGTGATTGACTTTGTTGGAGTTGACAGTAAAGCTTCATTCCATCCACCTCATTGAATGCAATGAAGCTTGGGGGGCATGTACCTCGCTTTGCATCATTATCCTGGGGGCATGCGAACTTCTTGAGCACAGTTCCTTGTCTTGTGTCAAGCTCGTTAAAAATTGAAACAAGGAGTCTGGAGCATAGTTCCTTGTCTTGTGTCAAGCTCGTTTAAAAATGAAACAAGGGTAGGTTAAGTAGGTAGATTGTAGAGAGTATTCATGAGCATAGTTCCTTGTCTTGTGTCAAGCTCATTAAAAAATGAATCAAGGATTTTAGAGCATAGTTCCTTGTCTTGTGTCAAGCTCGTTAAAAAATGAATCAAGGTTTTTAGAGTAGAGTTTTGTTAGGTAGATTGTAGAGAGTAGTTATGAGCATAGTTCCTTGTCTTGTGTCAAGCTCGTTTAAAAAATGAAACAAGGGTTGTGAAGAAAGTTCCTTTTACTGTGTCAACCTCGTTAAAAAATGAATCAGTGTGTATGAGGATAGTTTTTTCCTGTATCAACCTCGTTAAAAAATGAAACAGGCTAGCGAGGATAGTTCCTTTTCCTGTGCCAACCTCGTTAAAAAATGAAACAGGCTGTTGTGAGGAAAGTTCCTTTTACTGTGTCAACCTCGTTAAAAAATGAATCAGTGTGTACGAGGATAGTTTTTTCCTGTATCAACCTCGTTAAAAAATGAAACAGGCTAGCACGAGGATAGTTTTGTTCCTGTCTCAACCTCGTTAAAAAATGAAACAGGGTTTAGAGGATAGTTCCTGTTACTGAGTCAACCTCATTAAAAAATGAATCAGGTAGATTTTAGGATATGTAGGTAGATTGTAGAAAGTAGGGTTTTTGAGGATAGTTCCTGTTACTGAGTCAACCTCGTTAAAAAATGAATCAGGTATGAGGATAGTTCTTTTCTTGTGTCAACCTGCTTAAAAATGAAACAACTCCCTTTTCAAGTTAAATATTGAAAGTAAACCTTCATTCCATCCATCTGGTTGAATGCAATGAAGCCTGGGGGGCATGTACCTCGCTTTGCATCATTATGCTGGGGGCATGTGAACTTATAACAAGCATAGTTTTTCGTTTCAAGCTTGCGTAAACATGAAACCGAATCCGAGCATAGTTCTTTTCCTGTGTCAAGCTCGTTAAAAAATGAAACAAATCCTCCTCTACTTGGGTCGAGAGTTTGACTAGATCTCATAAATGTTAAGTTGTATATTTAGGTTCGTTATTTCAGTGTTTTTCATAATTTTCTTACAGTTTTAGGTCGAGTCTTTCAAATGATCTCGTTCAAGAACCTTCATTCCATTCAGCTTGTACTTAGTTGAATGAAATGAAGCTGGGGGGCATGCGCTCTAGCAGTTACGCTTAAGGGGCATCAAGCATAGTTTTCTCTCTGTTTCAAGCTTGTGAAAAAATGAAACTACTTTGAAGCATAATTTTTCTCTGTTTCAAGATTTTATAAAAATGAAACCTATCTCGAGTCAATTTCAGTTATTTTCAAGACTCGTTAAACTCATGAAAATCTCGAGATTATTTTGCTATCATTCATTCTCGTAAAACAAATGAAAATGCCGAGTTCTTTCCGTCTTTTCCTGCTCGTAAATTAAATTGAAAGTCGGTCATATGAGTACATTTTTATCATTTTTTCGAACTCATTAAAAACATGAAAAAATGAAAACCATGAGTACATTTTTATCATTTTTTCGAACTCCTTAAAACTTACGAAAAAGTGAAACCTTAGAGTCATCTTTTAAGCTCTTTTCTGACTCCTAAAACATGAAAAGATTGCCGAGCGTTTCTTTTACACTCGTTAAAATGGAACTAAAAGACGGTCCCCTTATAGCTCTTTTATGACCGTAAAAACAGGAAAAGAATGCCGGGTTTTTGTCGTTTCAAACTCGATACGGAAATAAAACGACGTGTCCTTGATGGCTTTTTACTTTTCAGGTCAGAGACACTAATCATGAAAGTACTCCTTGGTCGCAAGATCAAGCGGTTCCCCCAGGTATTATTTTATACTTTTTCGGGCTTGAGGGACACAAATCTATGAAAAAGTTCAACCTGGAGTCTTCTTAAGTTTTTCAGACTCTCTAAAATTGAAAAACGCCGAGTTTCTCCTATACTGGGCTCGTTAAAATTTCACAGTAAAGGACCTGTTCAATTACAAACAGGAACGAACCACTCCTTCCTAGGGTTCGAATCAAAACTAGGTTGGACTCATCCGAAGGATGAGCTTATAATCAAGCATATGTTATCCTCCTCAAGCTTGTTAAAAATAAAGAGGTACTTGCCAGAAATGGTGGGGGAAAAGAGAGAAGAATGAGCCTATTTGTTATCTTTTGTCTCAGAAGAAACTTTATTACCACTCTTGGACACGACACTTTTCATTCACCTGGGTTGGGAAATCCTTTACCTCACAGTTGATCAAACCACTTTGAAAGACTTCAGCCGGGTTCCGGGGATTAACTTTGAGTCGTTTATCACCAAGCCATCTGTCGTGTCGTTATGTGTTCAAGAGGTTTGCAAGCAAAACTTTCATCTGCAAAATACTTGCCATCCATTTGACCATCCCTGAGTCAGTCCTTACAGCAACATTTCTTCAACTTGAACAATGATTTCGTGTTGTGGGCTTGCCTGCAATGGGTCGCTTTCTATCGACATCAGCACATTATCTAGAGAGATGACTTAGAAATCGTCAGTACCTTGAAGTCTGCATGCATCAATGGCAGGTTTCTCGCCTTTGACATCAGTTTACATCATTGAATTTCGATCAAAGGATTCCGTGAAATGTTCGACATCAACTCATTCATTCACATTTCATGGATTGTACTGGGTACTTTGAGAACCATTGACATTACTGGTGGTCTCTCTCACACTTGTTAACAGTTTACATCATCGACTGGTAATCAAGTGGTTTCTACCATGTTCGACATCAACTCATTTATTCGCATGGCTAGAATCGTACCAATTCGAGAAGTAGAAATGAAGACCCTGGATCTAGTTTCCACCATCCAGGCTGCGAGGAGTTTTGTATTCATTATCTAAGTAGACTAATCATAAACAGATGGCTGCGCCCATACTGTGTCTACAAAAGTCTATGATTATGATGTACTGCAAGATCATTCCTGTATCAGAGTAGTTAGTCTGTTAGTTAAAGTTTTGATCTGAGTATGGGAATGCCTACCTCAGTGAAGATATAATCTTATACATGTATTTTGTGTTGAAAATTGCAGGTTCTAACCAGGCTCTCCACGAGATAATCCTTGAAATGATAAAGCGCTTCACCCTTCCTAGATAATACAAAACCCTAACCTATTACAGGCTTCGCACTTTAGGGGGCAATCTGTTACACTAAAAAATGTCACCATGACTATTTACAGTTAGTATGGCTCTATCAACAGTCATGCTATCCTCTTAGGCAAGTCTTATGCCTCTGCTCTCCATGTCAAACTCCAAAAAAGAGAGAAAGTCTTTATAAATGTATTTATCTCTGGGTACGCAGGTTCTCTCAACCTTACCTGCGGGTATGCACCCAATGTTCACAAAAGCTGCGTCCTTATACGCTCTGTATGTAAAGGGGCAGGTGCGTCCCCCTGTAAAGGTCAAAATGCGCAAGTTTCATCTTTAAAAAGTTACTTGTGGTCATTTCTAGAGCATTCTAGAAGGTTGTTCGACGTGTATTGAGCGCCTCCAGATGGTTCATGTACCCCTACCAAAGAGGAACTTATCCCATCAATAAGGGAGCTATCCCATCCAAAGAGGGGATTATCCCATTGATGGTGGACCTGAATAACTTCCTCTAGATCACTATAAATACAGGCATTGGGCCAGAAGGAGGGGAGGTTGAAAGCTAAACATTTCTAAGGGTAGATGCTGCTGGAATTAGGACTCCCATTTAGAAGCTTGTGAGGAGAGATTCCCATCCTTTCTTGTTTCATTTGGAAGTGGGTGAGCTTTGTCAAAGTAAAGGAGAACTCTTGATGGACCCTGGGAGGGACTTGCACAACACCAAGGCTCAGGTTGTAATTGTTCCTTTTGTTTCCTATTAATGCAAATGAGTCCATTCTTCTCAATAACTTGTTATTTATGAGTCGTTTCATGTACTCCTTGGTCTATATGTTAAATATGCTTTATTTTATGAGATTATCATGTGCTATTTAATCGTTTGATTGTTAGTGAATGCAGGTTTCGAAGTGAAGGAGGAGCTCATCCGGATCGGCGAGGCTGGACTACTACAACAACGTTGGATTATAGGTAGGATCTAAACACTTGATTTCTTGTATGGCAAATGCATGTTTAGAGAAGGATTGCTCTTGTTTGTCTTGTTTGTCACTAGAGAGTCTTAGGCTCCTAGGGAGGTTGGTTGTGTCCGCACTATCGACTCCTTCCGCCTGACATTCTTCTCGGAAAGGAACACATGTCAAGGGACTCAAAAGGGATAAGAACATCGTGTTCAAGTAATCCCATAGAGTTTTCCATGTCAATTACTGGATCTAAATCAAAGGAAGATGAGCAAACAGTGAGAGGCTCACTTACATCGGTAACTGAAAACATGGGACCAGTTGCCACATAATTAACCCGTGGCAGGGTAGATACCACTTTAGAATCAGGAACATTTAGGGGTGTCATATTATTGGTAGTTGAGATAGGACTTGGGAACGAAAGGTGATCCACGGTCACAATACTGCCATTGTGAGGGAAAGACATCACGCGAAAGAGTGTCGATACGACAGCTTTCATTGCATAAACATAGTCTCGCCCAAGGAGTAAATTGAAATCCAAGGGACCTAGAACTACCATAAGATCAATACAGACAGTTTTACCTTCCAAGGTAATAGAAAACTTAGGAAGGATCCCTAAAGGTTCACTAATGGTTCTGTTAAAAGCTTTCAGATTCTGCGTAATAGGCGCAAGTTGAGGGGAACCCAAAGCTTTCCAAACAGTTGAGGATAAAATACTAACAGAAGCACCTTCATCTACCTGAGTATGATGTATATCCCTACCACTAGCCTTGAAAATGATTTGGAAAGGGATGGAGGAAGGAAGACGAGGTTCTGTCAGTCTATTCCAATCAAAGGAAAAGACCTCAGTACTTGGAGGGGGTTCTGTAGAAACAGGTGAAATGCCCCCCGGCATAGAAGAATCTGATGTAACAAGAAGAACCTGAGCGGTATGAAGATCACTCTCCAAAGGGAAAGTGGGATCGACCGAATGTGAATTTGAATCGACCACTTGATCAACTAATGGATCATCAACCTGAGTGACATGAGTTTCACTCTCCAATGGGAGAGTGTGATCGACTGTACTTGAATTTAGATCAATCACTCCGTCAGTTGACGGTAGGTTGGGAGAAAGTTTACGGTAACCAGTTGGAAATTCTTGCTGTGGAACAGCAAGTTTTTCCAACAATGTTAAGGCTTCATCCATGTGAGGGCAAATGTGAGTTTGATGACTCCCTTTACATAACTTACAAGGAAACCTAACTTTACCCTTTTTCCCAGGAACCTGACTATCACTGGTTGATGGATCAATAGAAAGTTGATGAGATTTTGCTGACCATACTTCCAAGACCTTTGGAATACCAGGACAATTGACAAGGAAGTGGTCACCCTTACAAAGCCTGCAAGGGTATTTGGGTTTACGATGCATGTCGGAGTTTTCCTCAACACAACTAACCCTTACAGACGTGGTTGGTTGGTTGACTTCTTTCTTATCTTGCTTCTTCTTCGTCTTCTTCTTCTTCCCTTTCTTCTTCTTCTTAGCCTCCTGGTTACTAGCATCAAGGCTTTTACCAGGCGAAGAGGAAGATATGGAGGAAGAAAAATTAGGCGAAGAAGGTAAAGGGTCAACAGAAGGTTGGTGATGTTGAGATGGTGAACTCTGTTGAGGTGAAGCATCCGGTTGAGGTGGAACAATTGGAGTATTTTGGGCCAACGAAGTTGAAAATAACCATATCGGTAAACCTATTGTAAATCCAGGTAATGACAAAGTAGCCATATAAGGAGGACCAACATTTCCAAAGTAAGGAAAATTACTAGGATTCTCGTTAGGAGGAGTTCCTAGGTTGGTAAATTCCAGAACATTTGCCATTATATCCAACTTCAGTGAATTTTATTAACAATTTAAAACTAAAATTAACAATTAACAATTCACACTTAACAATTAAAATTCACAATTCACACCTATGGTCTCTAAAAGTAAAAACAAACAAATTAACACGCGCTATCAAATCTAGGAGTCAAACCACACACAAATAGTAGCCTTCCGGACCGAAAACACTAGTTGGTGATGAAATCCAACATCGCAGAATTCAGTACAGAAGTGGCGGGTGGAACAGTTACCCCGGCAACCTGCTTAATGAATAGACTGGACCAAGTTCCTCCACTTTAACCGTCTCGAGTGAAGTGAACCCCCCAGAAAATCCAAGTGAGTCTAGCCGACGTCTGCTCCAGGTACAGTGGGATCTTCCCACCACTGTCACCTTGGGTAGAACCTTAAAGATAATGGTCACTAAGGTTACCAACAGCAACAAATACACCTGGGGGAACAATCTACGACCCGATAGCACGCAAGGGCAGAGTAACAAGCTCAATCTCCTTGCCGGCTCCTTGACAATAATCCAAGGTTTACCGACAAGTGACCCCAGGCTCCTCGACAATAATACGAGGTTTACCGTTTGTAGTACGTGCGTATCTGGCGCCTTTCCCAATGAAGGAGGATTGATCCCCTCACTGGTTCAGACACGGTCTCGTGCTTCTCCTCTAAGAGGAGCTTTCCCAGAGCATAAATGTAACAGTTGGATTTATCCTACCACAAGATGAGCTACTTGTTTGGTTTTGCTGTCTTGGAGAGTTAATTACTCTCCTACTCCAAGACACTAGCCTGATCTATGTTGGTGTTTCAGAGCCCTAGAAATGTAAAAATTACTAGATGAATTTTAATTAAGCGTTGTGTTATTAAGGTTGTTATTACTCAAAGGGGTAAATGGATATGAAACCAATGGTGTTATGACCCGACTCAACTGAATGCAATCGAATATGATAATACAATCCTTTCAATTCGATGAATCCTAACTAAAGTAAGGAGAGAGTTTCCATTCACTTCCGACAATGCAAAAAAATGATCACTAAGAGAAAATATAACAAATTCTCTAATGCACTAATTTCATCAAGAAAAACTAATGCAAATCAATTCCAAACCATTTTTTATTTTTGTGTAAATTCAAATCAAAGAAAGCTGATCTAAATCTTCGATTGATTTTTCAGAATGTAAACTATGCAATTGTAATCTAAGCACAATTCACTTGAAAAGTATGCAAATGTAATCTATGCACATTTTTCATTCATATTCTGAAAGTGAGAATTCTAATTATGCAAATGTGAACTATGCAAGAGAATTCTAATGTAATCTAAGAATCAATCAAGTGCAAGTCGAGAAAATTGGGTGAGAGTTCCAAAGATCAAAAAATAAAAACACTCAAAGGTGATTAACACTCATACACAATTTAGCCCCCCCGGCGAATGAGGGGGAAATCTTTTTGCAAAAACAAAAGCAAAAAGATGCAAAATTGTGAAAAGACTGAGACAAACCTCCAAGTAATAACCAAAGGAAATCAAATTAAGAATTTCTCAAGAAAGAGACTCAAAACACCCAATTGATGAAAGCTTAAAGTAGGAATGCCAATGAAACTAGCCAAGATGAAAGCTTCTGACAGGTGAACAGTGGATCTGGGCAGCAAAAACAAGCTAAAAACAAAATCTAAAAGGCAAAAAGAAGAAAATTGAAATTTTCTTAATTTTGACAGGGTACGCAGGCGACCTGTTTGCACAGGTGCGGATACGCTCTGTGCACAAAGCGACAGTGCGTACAGGTACGCACTGTGCTCCACTCAGAGGCTGCGTACTTCTAGCAAAACTAAGAAAAGCTAAAATCTAATTTAACCCTAAGCTAGCCCACCCAAATACACAGTCAGACAGCCAAAAACCAGAAAACAAATGACTTTTCTCAGATCAAAATTTCATATAAAGGAAAAAACATTCACATCAATGGAATCCCCAGCGGAGTCGCCATTTTGTCAGGTGGAAAGAGTCGATAGTGCGGACACAACCAACCTCCCTAGGAGCCTAAGACTCTCTAGTGACAAACAAGACAAACAAGAGCAATCCTTCTCTAAACATGCATTTACCATACAAGAAATCAAGTGTTTAGATCCTACCTATAATCCAACGCTGTTGTAGTAGTCCAGCCTCGCCGATCCGGATGAGCTCCTCCTTCACTTCGAAACCTGCATTCACTAACAATCAAACGATTAAATAGCACATGATAATCTCATAAAATAAAGCATATTTAACATATAGACCAAGGAGTACATGAAACAACTCATAAATAACAAGTTATTAAGAAGAATGGACTCATTTGCATTAATAGGAAACAAAAGGAACAATTACAACCTGAGCCTTGGTGTTGTGCAAGTCCCTCCCAGGGTCCATCAAGAGTTCTCCTTTACTTTGACAAAGCTCACCCACTTCCAAATGAAACAAGAAAGGATGGGAATCTCTCCTCACAAGCTTCTAAATGGGAGTCCTAATTCCAGCAGCATCTACCCTTAGAAATGTTTAGCTTTCAACCTCCCCTCCTTCTGGCCCAATGCCTGTATTTATAGTGATCTAGAGGAAGTTATTCAGGTCCACCATCAATGGGATAATCCCCTCTTTGGATGGGATAGCTCCCTTATTGATGGGATAAGTTCCTCTTTGGTAGGGGTACATGAACCATCTGGAGGCGCTCAATACACGTCGAACAACCTTCTAGAATGCTCTAGAAATGACCACAAGTAACTTTTTAAAGATGAAACTTGCGCATTTTGACCTTTACAGGGGGACGCACCTGCCCCTTTACATACAGAGCGTATAAGGACGCAGCTTTTGTGAACATTGGGTGCGTACCTGCAGGTAAGGTTGAGAGAACCTGCGTACCCAGAGATAAATACATTTATAAAGACTTTCTCTCTTTTTTGGAGTTTGACATGGAGAGCAGAGGCATAAGGCTTGCCTAAGAGGATAGCATGACTGTTGATAGAGCCATACTAACTGTAAATAGTCATGGTGACATTTTTTAGTGTAACAGATGATTGGTCATGTTGGTAAAAATAGATGGACTTCTATTTTTAGACATTTGGGCAGAGTCTATTTATAGATTGCTCACTCTAAATTTAGAACAGTCAAATATTATTAGCTCATAATAATATTTGGACTATAAACTTTATCTTATCCTCTTGGAGCACTTCTGTTAAAGCTACAGATGTGGCACATGTAGCTGAAAGAAGAAAATACGAGTTTCCTATGGTTTAGTTGAGTTGTTGCATGCAGGACTTCAGTTAGAACTCAAGTGATTGACTTTGTTGGAGTTGACAGTGGAGTTGATGGACTTGTGTTCAGTTTGACTTAGTTGAACTAGTTGTATTTAGTCTAACTGCAACTAGACTAAGTGTTGAGTGTTATGAACTGGTTATTAATTAATTCACTAATTATTAACTCATAATGCAACTAAAGAATACATCAGTTAACTCAGTGCATGTATAGTTCAATGGAGACAAGTGTTAGAGGTTGAGATTGCTATCAGTTGTGACTATAGTTGTGCATGAGATTTGTACAATCATGGATTGAGATTGCCCATGAGGATTGTGCGGTACATGCCCAATGAAATATAGCTTGTTCTCACGTGATTTTCACTTTGGATTGTGCAATAGAGGTAGGCAAAGCAGTGGAGGAGATTTGAACCTGTGACTTGTTCGGATCTGAGCTAGTTTTGTGTGTAACAGGTGCAGCTAGTACTGATTACCTACGAAGAGTATTGTACTATGTATTGTTACATGTTCTCAATCAATATAATATACAGATAGTTTGGGGTTTTTAGCGAGATGCTTTCCCCAGGATAAATACTGTGTTGATATGTGCGATTGATGCTTCAATGTGTGCATGCGATTGTTTCTAATTCCGCAAAATTGAATTGATCAACATAGAGGAGGCTATGTATTATGCATGCATTCCGCAATAGCGTATAATCAGGATAATCTCTGTGAATAAGTGTCATATTATTCAAAATTTCTACAAATCTATTGCAGTATGAATATTTAGGTCACTACTATTCATTTATATTGCACTGTTGTAAGAAAGGATGATCATATTTTATATATTTTGTCTAGTAAGGTCTGCACTTCATCATTGCCAACTCTAACCAAGGTCTCATGTTCCCATTGTAATGAGCAACAATTGCATTTCCAATCTCTGAACAGTCCATGCTAGGATTATATCCTAAACCTAGCACATGCCAGGATTTGTCCAAAGGATGGGTCAAGCCATAAAACGTTCAATCTAGGGAGTAGTGTTCCAAGCTTCCACAAAATTCTATCCTCATTCTGACATACAATAAATGAGAAACTTAGAATTCAAACAAAGAAAACCCCATTAAGTTTTCTAGCTAATTACTTCAGATTTACTTCAAATACTTTAAAGTAAGCATCACAGGAATTAACATTAATAAGCCACACTACACACTTACCGTGTTCTGCCACTTGTGATATATTCCAGTTATAACTTGTTTCTCCCATTCTTTGAGACCAAATACATTCATCCCATATGCCCAACCACAAGCATTAGGATCAAAGTGCCTGGCTATGTGCGGATTGGAAAAATTAAGGTATTTGTCAAACCAGCGAAAGCTTTCTCCATAAGTTTCCACTAGACCATTAACCTTTCCATGAAGATCTACTGACCACAAGGGCATCAAATCTTTCTGCACCACAATATCATCATCCAAGAAAAGGATCTTGTCCATTTTAGGATAAACTTGTGGAAGATAGAAATGAAGATGATTTAGCATGGATAAATATTTTGGATTTATATATTTCAAATTGGAGGAATGTGATGAGAGTGTAGTCGAGTGATCTGCCTTGAAATAATACTCTTTCATAGCTGCAGATTCAAGTTGGCGAAGCACAGGGAAATAGGAGGAATTAAGCCATTTAAAATCATCAACATTTTCCACATGTATTGTAGCTTTCCCTAGGGGATTAAGTAAAAACCACATTTTCATGGCCCCAAAATTTAACTTGTCTGTGATGAGATGAAATACACATTTCTCATATTCATGCAAACACATGTAAATCACCTAGAATGAGATCCAAATATTAGGTGTAAAATGCAGCAAAATTGTTGGACTTACAAACTTAGATTAATTTAAATTAATAATAGTTCACCTTAGCATTCATGACAGTTGAATTCACAACCACAAATGTAGGGAATACATTGTTAGAAAATAATGCATAGTGATAAAGAGTTGGATCCTCCAACTTGTCCTTTTTAGGAAGTTATCACTTTTCAAGGGGAAGAAAGTAATAAGCTATGGTCAATCGCATGGACAGACAGTGCAAGCCCTTGGGAACAGACTTTGTTGAGACTTGACTTAAAAATTTACTTTTCTTTTCCAAGTCCTTACTTGCTCATCTGTGGACTGAAGCATGGCTTGCAACTTATTTGTTACTATCGTACAGCCATAAAATTGTTCTATAGCCTTGGATAGGACATGACCCATAGCCTTGATCTTCTAAGGTGCCCTGAAACATTCATATCAATTATCGGTCATGAAAAAGAGAATGAAAAACAGAAAGATTGACACAAAGTCTGCAACTTTAAAAGAAACAAAGGATATGAACACCAAATGCAAATGGAAGCACCTACTACTCTTGATTTAGAAGTAGCCAATGCGAAAATCCAAGGCGTAGTGTTCCATGCTTCCACAACACTCTATCGTCATTTTGACATAAAATAAAAGAAAAACTTAGAAATCGAACAAAGAAAAACCCATTAAGTTTTCTAGCTAATTATTTCAGATTTACTTCAAATACTTTAAAGTAAGCATCATATGAATTAACATAAATAAACCACACTACACACTTACCATGTTTTGCCACTTGCGATATATTCCAGTTATATCTTGTTTCTTCTATTCTTTGAGATCAAATACATTCATCCCATATGCCCAACCACAAGCATTAGGATCAAAGTGCCTGGGTATGTGCGGATTGGAAAAATTGAGGTATTTGTGAAATCGGTGAAAGCTTTCTCCACAAGTTTCCACTGAACCATTAACCTTTCCATGAATATCTATTGACCACAAGGGCGTCAATCTTTCTGCGACACAATATCATCATCCCAGAAAAGGATCTTGTCAGTTTTGGATAAACTTGTGGGAGATAGAAACGAAGATGATTTAGCATGGATAAATATTTTGTATTAATATATTTGAAATTGGAGGAACATGCTGAGAGTGTAGTTGAGTGATCTGCCTTGAGATAATACTCTTTCATAGCTGTCGATTCAAGTTGGTGAAGCATAGGGCAATAGGAGGAATTGAGCCATTTAAAATCATCAACATTTTCTACATGTATCACAGCTTTCGTTGGGGGATTAAGTAAAAACCACATTTTCGTGGCCCGAAAATTTAACTTGTCTGTGACGAGATGAAATACATGTTTCTAAGGTTCCTCCAAACACAACTAAATCACCTACAATGAGATCCAAATATTAAATGTAAAATGTAGCAAAACTGTTGGACTTCCAAACTTTAGAGTATTTTAAATTGATAACACTTCACCTTAGCATTCATGGCAGTTGAATTCACAACCACAGATGTAGCCAATACATTGTCAAAAAATAATGCATAATGATAAAGAGTTGGATCCTCCAACTTGTCTTTTTTAGGAAATTCCGTTTTTCAAGGGCAAGCATGTAATAGTCCATGGTCAATCGCATGGACAAATAGTGTAGGCCCTTGGGAATAGTATTTGTTGCCAGCTGACTTAAAAATGTACTTTGCTTTTTCAAGGTCCTTACTTGCTCGTCTGCAGACTGAAGCATGGCTCACAAATGATTTGTTACTATCGCACAATCGTAAAATTGTTCTCTAGCCTTAGATAGGACATGACCCATATCCTTGATCTTCTCAGGTGCACTGAAACATTCATATCAATTATCGGCCATGAAAAAGAAAATTAAAAAAAGAAAGATTGACACGCAGACTACAACTTTAAAAGAAACAAAGGATATGGACACCAAATGCAAATGGAAGCACTTACTACTCTTGATTTAGAAGCAGCCAATGAAAAAACTATTACCTTTGAGGTAGATCAGAATCTGCATTAGACTCACCCAATGTACGCTGACATTCTTTAATAGGAAGCATCAATTCATGGTATAAATCAAGATTATTACTAGCTTGGGAAATGCTTGAATACACCCTAGCCATGACCAGTTGCTCTCGCATCAATCTAACAGTGGAGTCAAAATTCTCTTTCTCATTCTCCTGCCTCCAAATGATGTATTTTCCACGACAGCAGAATCTACCTCCTTGGAACATTTAATTGTTGTGTTTTCAAGCTCAACTCATTTTTCTTCATCCTGTTGAATTAGCTTTGTTGATCTTTTTTCCCTCATCTTTTATCTCAATTGATGTAAGCATTAAGCTACTATAAATTAAAGCATACTATGCTAAAATCTAAGAAATATAAAATATTTCTATTGGAGAAGTAACATTCAAAAAGGATTTTGGAAAATAATATAACAATTCCCTTTTCCATGAGAACAAAATGTAGCGATCTAGTGTAGCAAAGAATTTTACCCTCCGTGAAATTTTGTTGGACTTTCTTCAAGCTGCAAATGGTCTGCATTACAACAACCATTGTCCTGGGAGTTTGACTAGACATTACCTTATAGTAGGCTACCAACATCATAGACCAGTTAACCAAGGAAAATCAAAACTTACCATCAAGAGCATTCTCTTTGATGTCTCAATGTTCACTTCCTGTCTCATCCTCTTGAAACCTCGTAAGAAGTTCTTTGTCATTGGAAGTTTTTTTCTACACCTCGTCATTCATTTTACCCTCCTCAGGATTTTCCTTGCCTTCTTCATTGAAGATCACACCATCTTGTTGCGAATGTAACTTTTCTAAGCTATCTCCAGATGTCATTTGCCTCTGCTTGATGTACACCATTAGAAATAGAGAAGCACCCCTACCAATTTCAGTTTTCACCTCCTACTTAATACAACCCTACTCAACTACATAGATCATCATCACATATGTTTCCTTACATGTTCAATAAAGAAAATAACCAAAATCTTCACCAATCGTACCTCAAAGTGAGTAATATCTCTTTGGTTTACTTCAGAGGACTTTTCTAATACCCATGAGGAAGACAAATCATTCCATCCAACAATATATAAGTTTAGAGTTCCCGAGTCCTCTGTGTTAGCTGTTATGACATCAATCACTTGCCCAGTAAATAAAATTTATTTTCAATTCTCTGCTCAATAGGGGAGAAATCAAATTTAAGATATCCAATGCAACAAGTTTCTTATACTTGCCTCCTTTGGGAAGAGAGAGTCAATGCTCTCTGTTAAACTCTTCTTTCTCCAGTCATCTGCCTGTTCCTATGAACCCCACAGATAAATAGATAAGAGTGATTTTCAACATATGACAGAGCTCTAGTGTCCTCAATAATTCCTCTCTATTTCAATCCACTCAGGTCATTTAAATTTCAATTTAGGGACACTATTTATTTTTTGGGATTAGACTAACGTAAGTGTAAGTGCATTGCCCAGATCCTAAAAAAGAACAAAATGGCCATAGAAAAATAGAATTTGTTTTCAAGATGTGGAAAGAGAATACCATTTTAACAGATCCATCTCCTGAGAAGTTGTGCCCTGCTATTTTAAATGATAAAAAACGCATAAAAGGTCAGGTAGAAAGACTTGATGGAGAAGAATATCTATAAAAATACTGAAACGCTAAAAAGGAGGTTACTTTGCTATCATGCATATGCTAAGATCGAGATTTCATTACACATCACTAATAAAATGGTGTGTATAATATCTATCATTTATTTTGGCCAATGTTCTCTGAACACTGTGGGAATAGTGCGAAAATGATATGTATAGCAGAAAGTAGCTGGTGAACAATATTTTCGTTGTGAATTGGGTCTACATTGGGTGGATCAGAGCTAGTTTTAACATGACTGGTGAGAAGTGGATTTAGATTTATGGATGGAAAGTGGGTCTGGCTTGGATAATGAGTGGACGGGAAGAATGATTGTTACCCTTCCCACCCAGATTCAATTCCCACAAGATTCAATTCCCATGAGTAAGATGTTAGGATATTCCGACACATAGGATATAGTTAAGTTCAACTTGGTCTAGTATAGAGTTAGGTTAGAGTTAGGTAAAGTGTGTTTCTTTACCGTTGTACATTTTGTAACTTACAATCCGACGGTCACGATATGTAGTGATCCGACGGTTCACTCTCACCTCGGTATTACCGACACTTGATCCGTGGCTTGACACCCGATTGGTCCATGAGTTCTATTTAAAGCGCATGGAGGGTCATTGTTCGGGTAATCCGTGCATGAGAGAAGCTTATGTAAATTTTCATTCTTTGATTAATAAATTGCCTGTAGTACCCACGTTGGGACAGGCCGTGGACTGTTTCCCTCCTTGCACTCTGAGGGTTTTAACCACGTCAAAAATACTGGTGTATTGATTTGAGATCTGGTTGTGAGCGGTGTCCTTTTGGTCCTCTTCCTGTTGCTTCATTCTCTGGCTGCAAGTACTTCTTAACTTTCATTGATGATTTCTCTAGACGCACTTGGGTATACTTCTTAAAACTCAAGAGTGAAGTATTTAACACTTTTTTGGCCTTCAAAGCCTTTGTTGAAAAACAATCTGGACATCAAATTCTTAAGCTAAGAACTGATAATGGTGGAGAATATGTTAAAAACACATTCATCAACTTTTGCACCGAAAATGGAATTCAAATGCAACATACTGTTCCATACACTCCACAACAAAATGGTGTAGCTGAAAGGAAAAATCACACCTTAAAGGAAATGGCTAATTGTATGCTGCAATCTAAAGGACTCAGTCTTAGTTTTTGGGCCGAAGCAATTAGTTGTGCAAATTATATAATCAATCGCACTCCTACTAAGGTTCTAGAGAATATCACTCCAGAAGAAGCTTGGAGTTCCATTAAACCAGATGTAAGTCACTTTCGTGTGTTTGGAAGTGAAGCATGGGCCCATATTCCAGATGAAAAGCATAAAGCTTTAGAACCTAAGAGTGAGAAATGTACTTTTGTTGGATATTCTGAAGATGTAAAAGGTTATAGACTTATTCCATTTAAGTCCAAAAATGTTATCATTAGAAGAGATGTAAAATTTGATGAAACTAAATCGGCCTGCGAGCCTAGTCCGGCGGATGTGCCACCTCTTCCTATCTCTTCTACTTTTGAAAACATTTCTTCTTCAGATGATGAAAGCGAGGATGATAATCCTCCCCCACCTTCTCAGGATCCTCAACTTCCAAGATGGGTCCGTGCTACTCGGGATGCAGCAGGTGATCTTGCTGGTGATCCTACAGATCAGCGACGTACACGTTCTCAGTTTGAAAGAGCCTCTTCTTTACTGGCTCAAGCTCCAGTAAATCATGATCCTGACACTTTTGCAGAAGCTTCAGGCCATCCACATTGGGAAGCAGCTACGAATGAAGAATATAATTCATTGATGACAAATGATACATGGGATCTTGTTCCTCTACCAAAGGGACGCAAACTTGTTAGATGTAAATGGGTTTACAGAACCAAGTATGGACCAGATGGGAAAGTTGATAAACATAAAGCTCGTCTCGTTGCTAAGGGCTTTTCACAGGTTGAAGGCATTGACTACACTGAAAACTTCTCCCCTATTGCCAAAATGAACTCTATCCGCCTTGTTCTTTCCCTTGCTGCCTCTTTAAAATGGGAAGTCCATCAGATGGATGTTAAATCTGCCTTCTTGCATGGGACTTGCAGGAAGAAATCTATATGGAACAACCCATTGGCTTCATACAAACAGACTCCAGCCTTGTTTGTCGACTTAAGAAATCCCTTTATGGCCTCAAGCAAGCTCCTCGGGCTTGGTATGCCAAAATGGATAGCTTTCTTTTAGAATCTGGCTTTTCTAGGTGTCATTCTGACAATACTATCTACACCAAGAAAGTGGGCAACTCTCTTATCATCCTTGTTCTTTATGTTGATGATCTTATTCTTACTGGTAGTGATCCCAACCTTATAAACCATGTGAAGTCCAGCCTTAAAAAGAAATTTGAAATGACAGACTTAGGACACTTACACTATTTTCTTGGTCTTCAAGTCTTGCAATCCCAATAGGGTATTTTCCTTTCCCAGTCCAAGTATGCTTGTGATATTCTTCGTCATTTTCACATGGAAGACTGTAAGCCAGCCCCTTCTCCCTTTCAGTTTGGAGTCAAACTTTCAGTCTCTTGTACTTGTCCCGAAGTTGATGCTACCTTATACCGTCAACTTGTCGGAAAACTCTTGTATTTAACCCATACTCGTCCTGATCTTTCCTTTGCTGTTGGCCTTGTTGCTCGTTTTATGCAAAACCCCCGTGAAAGTCATTGGAAAGCAGCTAAAAGAATACTTCGTTATGTTCGAGGTACAGTACAGTTTGGGATTCATTACAGTGCCAAAGCAGCTCCTCTGTTAGTTGGTTTCACTGATTCTGATTGGGCTGGTGACCATGATGATCGGAAGTCCACTGCCGGTTATGTCTTCACTCTTGGTTCAGGACCTATTACATGGGCTTGTAAGAAACAGGCGTCCATTTCTCTTTCATCAGCAGAAGCAGAGTATCGTGGTGCCGTGGAAGCTAGTAAGGAAGCCTTGTGGCTTCGTCAGATCCTATCAGAGTTTGGCTTTGAGCAGCAGCATCCAACCACACTTTGGTGTGATAATCAAAGTGCCATTCAGCTATGCAAAGATCCAGTCCAGCATCAGCGCAGCAAACACATTGAACTACACATGCACTTCATCAGAAAGCTCATTCATGACCATGTTCTTGAAGTGCAATATTGTCCAACAGATGATCAGGTTGCAGACATCTTCACAAAGGCTCTCACAGAGGCGAAGTTCACTAAACTTCGATATATGCTTGGAGTTCAGGAAGTTGTCACTAAGGGGGGATAGGCTCTAGTGCCTCCTTCCTTCTCCTATTGTGTCATATTTGTAAATCCTTCAATCCTATCCCAAGTTGTTCTTAAGGGGGGATGTTAGGATATTCCGACACATAGGATATAGTTAAGTTCAACTTGGTCTAGTATAGAGTTAGGTTAGAGTTAGGTAAAGTGTGTTTCTTTACCGTTGTACATTTTGTAACTTACAATCCGACGGTCACGATATGTAGTGATCCGACGGTTCACTCTCACCTCGGTATTGCCGACACTTGATCCGTGGCTTGACACCCGATTGGTCCATGAGTTCTATTTAAAGCGCATGGAGGGTCATTGTTCGGGTAATCCGTGCATGAGAGAAGCTTATGTAAATTTTCATTCTTTGATTAATAAATTGCCTGTAGTACCCACGTTGGGACAGGCCGTGGACTGTTTCCCTCCTTGCACTCTGAGGGTTTCAACCACGTCAAAAATACTGGTGTATTGATTTGAGATTTGGTTGTGAGCGGTGTCCTTTTGGTATTCTATCTGTGGAACTTACCCTGTAAATTCCTACATAAGATGTTGAATTTAACTCTTAACAAATATGTTTTTATAATACCCATCTAGCTTATGCAGAATCCAGCACACACTTAGTACCATCCTACTCAAAATGAGGAGTGCCCAGCGAATTCACCAAGCAGTTGTCCAGCGAATTTACTAGTCATATGCATTTCCCTTTGTTAAAAAATGGAAAGAGCACTGTTATTTCTTGCTATCAGGATGAATGGTTTCATTATATTTGGCAAGGAAAATTATCCTAGGGGCAGTTGGTAAAACCTTTGCTCTTGCATGAGAGAGGTACAAACTTTGAATTTTTCTCCCGGTGGGTATTGTACCGTGTTAATGCAGAGATGGAGTTCACATCTTCACACAGATCAAATAAAAGGAAACCTATAAAGAAAACTCACAAAATGTCTGGCAAAATGCTAGAGGTGCTAAAATTTTGACAATAAGTGAGGAAAGTATGTTTGATAACATCCGTGCCTTCAAATCCTGCAAAAAAAGCTAAAAGGGAAATCAAATTCCAATGTAGGTCCATGGGGTTTTGGTTCAATGGTTAACTGGGGGTGGTGAAGGCAAATCAAATTTCAAAGCAGCTCCATGGGGTATTGGTTCAATGGTTAACCGGGGATGATGATAATTCCCCGCCAAGGCTCAAATCACATAAATACATTGTTCAATGGGTTCTCAATGAAAGGGATCTTTATAAAATAGTATAAGATGACTACACTTCATTGTAATGGAGATCTTACTTGAATGTTGTAAGAAGTCTAAACTTCATTGTAATACTACCAAATTAAGAAAGGGCATGCTTGCCAATAAAGATAAATTAAATGCTGGCCCACCCCAAAAAAAGAGACAGAAGCAACTTGATCAGGGAGGAGGGCAGGAAGAAACTTACCAGTGAGGGATGAGGGTACGAAGAAGCTTACCAGTGAGGGAGGAGGGAAGGAAGAAGCTTACCAGTTGCATATGTAGATGCGGAGTGACGAAACCTAGTTGCCAGAAAAACCAATGGCATGACCACAAATATAACAAGGAAGCCCACAACAGATATTCAATGATGAAAACCTCGAACTCCCCATCCTCCATTTCTACCACGCTGGTAGCCCTACCACCCTCCATTCCACACACCTCCTCTTTTCACAGGCATCTTTAGCTCTCAACCCTAACACCACTTTTCTCCTTCTCATCCTCCTAAACAGATATCGAGTAATGCAACCCTCACTCAATCATAATCCTCTAAATCAAACCCATATCATGGTTAGCATAAATATGTGAAGTTGGCAACAACCAAAAAAACCCTTGGATCTCATATATACTTTAGAGCATTTTATAGAAAAATTTACCAAAGGCATTACGAAATGGATAGATCAATTGATTTCATGTAGTTTTGAGAAAGAAAGGGACACTGACATGGTAAAAACCTAGATGAAAATGGGCATAGGGGTCGGGAGTAGACAGATTTGAGGGTCTCTATCTCTATTAGCCTTTTTGGTTAAAAAACCAAAACATATAATTAAGGGAAACACGTCATTCGAATTCAGATGCCAACATAGATGTTATTATTAATGGGGATCCTCACCAGTCTGGCTGACTGTTCATACACTACGACATAGGAATAGGAAGAATATGCAGGCAGCATTGAGTATATATGAAGCCCCTCAACTTACTAATTTAATTGAGTAGGTACCGACTTGGAATGCCTTGCATTGAGGCATGTAAAGGTAAAGGGAATGCTAGGGGTGTAATTTGATGCAAAGCAAGGGTGAATTATGCCTCCCTAAATGCACATCATGAGACTGTGTTTAAGATTTGCAATTCTGAAGCTGCGAGACTACTAGAGTGTAAGCACAAGAGAGAAGCTAAACATATTGTTATCTAATATTTAAAATGGTGACTTGTTGATTGATTTCTCATTCAGAATGGAGAAAAAGCATTTGATGATTGGAGGAGAGAAATTATGAGTGTTCTATTAAGTAAAGGAAATACATCATTTTGTGGCCATGGATAGATCTTAATGGTCTGGGACGCCAGTGTTAGTAAAACCTTAACTAAATGCCTTATGACTGCCACATGGGTGAGTGTTACACTTACATTATTGACTCACTAACCATAGGGAGTTGGTATAATATTCATGGTTATGGGTGCTTACAAAACTGGGTTTTCGTATACCTATGAAGTGAAAGGGAAGCAAGTACCCTTTATTCAAGATAGGAGTAAGGCTATAAGCTTTAAACTAGCCGACAGAGAAATTTTTTGTTAAAGAATACATTTTACACATCCTGTGTCCATTAGTACGAACCAGTTTATAAATATAGTGTTGGATTAATGTCATAGCACTTCTAGAAGTTGTTTCGATTCTCAAAAAACATGTTGTATGTTGTTGTTTGCTTCGAATTTTGCACAAGAAACAGTTGGTCCTTTAACAAGACTCGAGTGTGCCAACATGCACTGAAGAAGAGGTTATTAGCATTGCAAACCCTCTTCTCAGATCAGTATATCAATTCTAAATTTAGCAGAAATTGTCAATAAAACATATGATGTTCTAGAAGCTAAAAGACAGACGACACAGGAATATACAACTTCTTACGTCTATTGTTTTCATGTTTAGCTTGCTTCGCCAGAATGGTATCAAAGCTAAGGTGAGGGCAAGGTATTAGAGCTAAGGTGAGGGCAAGCCCAAGAAAGGAAGAAAGAAATAACAAGAAGTTTTCTAACAACACTGACCTCCTTCCTCTTCAAAGATTAGTCATTGTGAAGCAATAAACTCCTACCGCAAAATTCTAGGTTGCAGAACCCAGAAAGAAACTGAGATCAAGGCCCCATCAATCAAGCATCTCTAGGATAGAGCTCTCTATCAAATTGTTGGTCAAATGATCTATATCTAAGGCCTTTTGTCATGACTACATCCAGGAAGCTTTGGTTGCTTTAGGGTCAAATCTTCTATTATGAAATCACCCTTGAATTGAATTTGGTTTGGAGATAGTGTCTCACTCAGAATTCTTTCTTTATTGCAGGTTTATATAAAATCATATATGAAGCTATAAAGTTCCTAGCATCTAAGCTCATATATATAATATTATTCTTGAGCTCATTGACATGCCTTCGGCCTTGTATTAGGGCTTTGTCTATCTCATAGAGAAGTATAAAAGGTTACAAAAGGTGAAGTATCCTCGGCCCTTGGACATCAATCAAGAGGGTTTGAAAAATAGTGTTCATGATTTTCCATTGGGTAGATGCTTATTGAAGGTAAAGGATCAAGATTTGTGCATCTCTGAGATTCTGGTATCAAAGGAAAGGGGGTTCCTGTCAAATAAAGATCATTTCAAGTATCTTGAAATATGAAACACAATGTTCTAAAATCTCATTTAAATAGGTATGATTGTTATTGGTGTCTAAGCCATATGCATCTCAACATTTCTTCTCATTTCAACTCATTGAGGCAATTAGGACACACACGTGGGTTTAGCCTAGAGCCATCACCTTTTATATTATTTTTACATCTTGGGTTTAAAAGACCTTTATATACTCTAATAGGTAATTTCTTGTACCCATCCTTGGTGCATGCTGCACATTATTTTTCATAGCTGCCAAATTTGCATTACATCAGTTAACGCTAGGATAGAATTAGTCTTAGTCAAAGAAGTCTATTTTATTTTATGGATTCAAACATAATTTAATTTACTATGGCTTTTCATTTCCCTTAATTTACTCTGGTTTCAATACCATCAAATCTTCAAAAGACAAAAATTTGATAATAAAACTGGAGCAGACTTACCATTGCGAGAAATGGATACAGTCAAAAGTTCTTCCCCAAGGCTTGCCGGGTCGATGGGCTCCATGAAATTTTTTCCCTCTTCCCCAAATTTATCAATGGCCTTTGCTGGAACAGCCTCAGAGGGGTTTTTCTTGCCTGTGCTAGGGAAAATGTATAATTCTAAAGGGGATGTCCAAGAAATAAAGCTTTTTCATCAGTTACTCAAGTCCAGAATTTCTGGAATAGGTCTATCAACCTCTTTCACTGCCTTGGAGGAGAAGGTGACAACCTATACAGAGAGAGGGGCATTTTTTGGGTGACGGTGGAAAGGAAAAGCCCTATTTTAACATTATGTGGGTCTGGGGTTCCATAACAAAATCAAGGAGATGCACAAGTTCCAGTTAGGTGTTCCGTTCCCTACCCAAAACCCCAACAATCCCCTCCCTCTATCAAACTAGAAGGGAAAAATAAGATACTCGTAGCAAAACATTTGTCTTCATTGCTGAAACCTCCTCCAAAATTCAAAAATTCATGGTTTGAAAAAAATTGCTGAAACCTTCTCCAGAATTCTAAAATCCAGGGTATGAACAAACTTGCGTCACCCATTGTTCTTCTTCCATTCCTGAAAGCTCCTCGAGGGTGCTCCTTGAGGGTTTGAACAAAAATGGCATCGCCCACCTTGAAATTTCATGTGGTGACTGGTACGCAGGAGACAAAATGTCTTAAATAAAGCTAGATGTCATTTTGGGATTCAATTGTGTTAAGTAAGTCATTAACGTATGACCATTTCCATGATAGGTAGTCGTAACTGACTAATTTCTCATGATTTTTGAATAGTTCACTTAGCACTCATTACATCGGGTGATGCTCACAGGGGTGAAGAAGTTGGATTGAAACTAGTGAAATGAATCACATAGCGTCAATCATCACTTCTGGGGATTTCACCCGGTAACCAAGACTTCCCAGGAGGTCACCCATCCCAGATCGCCTTTGGCTCAAGTGAACTTAACTGTGGAGTTTTCCTCACAATACAGCCCACTTAGCTTGCCACCCCATTTGAAAAACCTTAGCAAGTATTGTGCCTCATGAACCCTTGAAGTAGAGATCCTTTCACTCTTTTTGAATTTAAGTATTCGGGGGTTTACGCAGTGCATTATATTAGATGTCATTTTGGGATTCAACTGCATTAATTAAGTCATTAACGTATGACCATTTCCATTAGAGGTAGTTGTAACTGACTAATTTCTCATGATTTTTGAATAGTTCACTTGGCACTCATTGCATCGAGTCATGCTCATAGGGGTGAAGAAGTTGGATTGAAACTAGTGAAATGAATCACATATCATCAATCATCACTTCGAGGGCTTTCACTCGGTAACCAGGACTTCTCGTAAGGTCACCCATCCCAGATCGCCTCCGGCTCAAGCATACTTAACTGTGGAGTTTTCCTCACATTCAAGCCCATTTAGCTTGCTACCCCATTTGCAAAACCTTAGCAAGTATTGTGCCTCATGAACAAATTCAAGTAGAGATCCCTTCACTCTTTTTGAATTTAAGTATTAGGGGGTTTACACAGTGCATTATATTAGATATCATTTTGGGATTCAACTGCGTTAAGTAAGTCATTAACATATGACCATTTCCATGAGAGGTAGTCGTAACTGACTGATTTCTCATGATTTTTGAATAGTTCAGTTAGCACTCATTGCATTGGGTGATGCTCGCAGGGGCAAAGAATTTGGATTGAAACTAGTGAAATGAATCACATAGCATCAATCATAACTTCCGGGGCTTTCACCCGGTAACCAGGACTTCCCAGGAGGTCACCCATCCCAGATCGCCTCTCGCTCAAGTGCGCTTAACTATGGATTTTTCCTCACAATCAAGCGCACTTAGCTTGCTACCCCATTTGCAAAACCTTAGCAAGTATTGTGCCTCATGAATCATTCAAGTAGAGATCCCTTCACTCTTTTTGAATTTAAGTATTAGGGGATTTACGCAGTGCGTTATATTAGATGTCATTTTGGGATTCAACTGCGTTAAGTAAGTCATTAACGTATGACCATTTCCATGAGAGGTATTCGTAACTGACTAATTTCTCATGATTTTTGAATGGTTCACTTAGCACTCATTGCATCGGGTGATGCTCATAGGGGTGAAGAAGTTGGATTGAAACTAGTGAAATGAATCACATAGCGTCAATCATCACTTCCGGGGCTTTCACCCGGTAACCAGGACTTCCCAGGAGGTCACCCATCCCAGATCGCATCTAGCTCAAGCACGCTTAACAGTGGAGTTTTCCTCACAATTAAGCCCTCTTAGCTTACTACCCCATTTGCAAAACCTTAGGAAGTATTGTGCCTCATGAACCATTCAACTACAGATCCCTCCTCTCTTTTTGAATTTAAGTATTAGGGGGTTTACGCAGTGCATTATATTAGATGTCATTTTGGGATTCAACTACATTAAGTAAGTCATTAACGTATGACCATTTCCATGAGAGGTAGTCGTAACTGACTAATTTCTCATGATTTTTCAATGGTTGACTTAGCACTCATTGCATCAGGTGATGCTCACAGGGGTGAAGAAGTTGGATTGAAACTAGTGAAATGAATCACATAGCGTCAATCATCACTTTCGGGGCTTTCACCCAGTAACCAGGACTTCCCGGGAGGTCACGCATCCTAGATCGCCTCTAGCTCAAGCACGCTTAACTATGGATTTTTCCTCACAATCAAGCCCACTTAGCTTGCTACCCCATTTGCAAAACCTTAGCAAGTATTTTGCCTCATGAACCATTCCGGTAGAGATCCCTTCACTCTTTTTGAATTTAAGTATTCAACTTACTTAATGCAGTTGAATCCCAAAATGACATCTAATATAATGTACTGCGTAAACCCCCTAATACATAAATTAAATAAAGTTATTAAATTGCCATGGTATGTTTTAGCAAGCTCTTATGAAAAAAAAAATATATCTTCTAATGCCTCTCAATGTCTTCCATGGGGCATTTTGATTATGATAAATTTAATAAATAAAATGAAATTTTAAGATGAATTCATGTAGTAGTGATTCAGTGGAATGGAATCATTTTTAAATGCTTTGGAAACTTTTTTTCACGATGTTTCCAGATATATTTTTTTTCTAGTCAGTTTCACCTTTTTCAAAGGGGAAAGAGGTGATAGTCTCTTGTAGTAGTGATTCAATAAAATGGAATCATTCTTAAATTTTTGGAAACCTTTTTCCATGATGTTTTTAGACATTTACCCTTTTTCTAAAAAGTTTCACCACTTTCAAAGGGGCAAGAGGCGACAATCTCTTGTTTCTCTTTCACAAAAGGTGTCATGTCACTCCTTGTCAAAGGGACTAGAGTCACACACTTCAAAATGTCACATTCTACCATGGTTTGAGTCTAGATTTTAAGCCAGTGAGGTGGAAGGGTCTCTAAGGTTGTTTAGGTTTACAATTAAAAATGAAAATTTCATTGTCATTCTCATCTTCAAATAAAAGCTCATGGAAGAGCTCAGTCTTCTCTTTTTATCAATCTGATAAATAGTTTACATATGTAAGAGGGTATATCTTGGATACAAACATGGGCTATAAATTTTGGTGTGGCATGGACAACAATAAAAAGGTCTACCGACAAATGTAGATCCTCCCAATATACCCTCTAGGAATAGGCCTCAATGCAAAATGGCTACATAAATCTTCAAAGGAAATTTAGGATGAATATTGTGCTCACAAGTTGAAGTTTCATGAACAAGAGATGGGAAAGGATATTGTTGGGAGTTTAAGAAGAATTTAAAGCAAGATACGGAAGCTCAGAAACCCCAAGGAGAAACCCAAGATAAACATATGAGCTCTAACCCTCGTCCTAAGTCATCCAATGCTACTTCTTCACAAAAATTCTATTATTGGTGTTGGTGGATAAAGAAGAAAAGGAGAGGGATGCTAATGATAGGGAAGGGAGAGTGAAGATGAGATAGATGAGATTGACGTTTCCCCTAGACAACACCATTTCCCCTATCCCCCAAATTCTATTTCCTCTTCTTATTGAAAGGCATATTACATTAAATATATAAATAGTTATAAGCCATGAATTTTGATGCCCTTTTATATTCCTTTTCATTAATGAAAAATCCTCGACTTACAAAAAAAAAACACACTATACTCACACACAATGCAATAAGCAAGCCCCCATTGATGTTATGCACTACTTTAAATGGTTTTAATAACCTTGGATGGCTCTAACAATCATAGTTGAATGTATATGATGTTAACTAATTTAACCAACAAAACATGCCTTCGATAATGGTAACTAGACTTACACTCCATTTACTTCATTAAACAATCAAGTGAGGCTTTAATAATTGTAACCAAACATACAAGTCGTTGAACAAGTTAACCAACCTAACACAACTTTAATAGTGATAACCAAAATGTACATGTTTCTAATCAATTGACCATTGTATCATGCCTCTAACATGTGCAATTGAACATAAATGTTGTTGATGGGGTTGACCTATCTAACATATCTCCCACAATTGTAGTCAAACATGCATGTTCATTTGGTTAATCTCCTAGATAATGTTAATCAAAAATACATAATAATATCCAACCTAACATGTCGCTAATAGTGACAATGGAATGTGCATGTCAATGGCTAAGCTAATTGACCTTATATGTTGTTTATTGAGATGATTAACACATAGCTCACTAAGCTGACCAAGTAGACAAACCATTGGTTTTGTCATTGAAATAACATGCCTTTAATAGACACAACTAAATGTACATGTTGTTACACTAGTAAACCATCATGACATGCCTTTAACAGTAGTAACAAGGTGTGAAATTTCTAGATTGGGAAAACCAAACTAATATAACTATGATAATCGTAATTGACCATACATGTTGGTTGTGATCAACCCTTCAAGTTTTCCCTTGCTTCTATACAAAATTAAGCATTCCATGCAACTCTCAAAGTAACTTTGATACATATACAAATTAAATTTGTATGTACATGCTCGATTTGTGTTAAAGTGTTTCCTCTTTAAAGGTCACATGATTCGATCCAATGGAAATTAAGGTATGTACACATCCATAGATTAAATAGTTAAAGCATTGAATGGAGGGCATCCCTTGTCTCACAAACAAGGGGGTATCATATGTCAACTTGATAGCTACCTGCATTATAACTTAATATTAAATAATATTCTTATTTTTTCAATTGATAAGAATGCTTCTAATATTTAATATATTGTTGAGGAGATTACCCCTTGACTAATTAGTGAAGCATTTAATATTGGATGAGAGAATTGTAAGGCTGAGATTTTGGCTACCACGTGTTAAGTTTGGTGTTTGTATTATGTCTTGATGCAAAATTAGATTTCACACCTCTCCAGGAATCAACCAAAATCATTTACACATACCAATCAAAGGCATTCAATAGATGATTAAAGAAGTAGTTGGTAGGAGTTCACTGTCATATCTATCCAAGCATTTCCAAACTAGAGAAACAAGGTCATGTTTTTTATTTATGGGCTACCATTTGAAAGATTGCTATGAGGAGAGGAGTTGGTGGGAGTCCTTATTATGAAATGGCCCTACACCTCTTCGTTTATTTCTTAAGGTAGGCTTGAAAAAAGTGATTATAGATATATGATACATATAATATGAAAACCACTCACAACACAACAATATTGAACATTTGCATGAGACATAACTTAATTTATTTTCAATATATTTTTACTTAAAAAAAAGCAAGATATGCTACCATGATGTAATACAATGATTCACCAATATTGGGCACCAAACAAATGACTTGGAACATAGATGTTATGTACGATGACAATCATCCACTATAAGCTATGATTATTAACTGCTATGACACCCCTAATTTATGGTCAATCATTGAACATGCTCATGAAATTTGAGATCATTGGACATGGTTAACATGCTTTGGTTAACAGAATCTAGTATGGTGTGAGGACCTTGCCTACAATGCAAGCTTTCTAACACCCTTTAGAACAACATTGCTTCAAAAAAGGCATTTGACATTGATTCATAATTTTTCCTTTGTATATGAGAAAGAAATTAAATGTTACTTCTCCCTTATCCAAGATAATGCTCGTGATTACAAACTGAGCAATGTATCATGACATTGCCTTTCTCACTTTGTGTGAACTTGCTCAATTAGCATCTAGATACCTTGTGAGACAAAACTCAATGTATGTATTGTATTTGTTATTGTGTCAATTATTCAATTTTTATGTCCTAATATTGTGTTAATGGCCTTCCAATGCATGGTCAGTCTTGAATTAAAATTTTGACATGGAAAATCCCAATTTTACAATTTTGGCAATCAGAGGCACAATGTTGGGACAATGTGTATCGATCTTGGTGGACAATGGAGCAAACACAATTTTTATTCATGCACAATTGGTGGAGTGTAGATTGATTCATAGATTGATATATATTTTGAACAACGTGAGCGAGAGAGGATTCCCATGCTTCACCTCAGTTATCTTCTTGATTTTTGGTTCAATATGTTGAGGATATGGTTGATGGGACAAATGTTGAGGATATGGTTGATGGTTTGAAATTGAAGTCAAAATCCTTCCTTGGCCCTTTAGCCAAAGAGGTGTCTCTTAAAGTATCTCCAATAATATCCTATGAAGATTCATAACATTTAACTTGCAATTATGGCCCACCATGATCATCTAATAATTAATTGAAATAGCACTAAAGCCCAATTTAGGGATTGGGTGAATCACATGGTGGGACTATGCTAGTGGGAACCCTAAATAAATGACTTGAAAAACCCTTGATTTTCTACCTTGATGTCATTCATCTCCCAAATTCCTTGTTGGATACACAAGTCCTAGAAAATATGACAAGGAAGATGAGAGGGAGTTGAAAAGAACATTAGGTTGTCCTATAACATCATAAATTGCATCCACATAGATGAACATGGAATGGGAATTAAGGTCATAAAGTATACTAGAGTGTTAGACAAATAGGGTGCATCAAAATATTTTTGGAGTGTCCCAAAGGGCAATATGCAATTCTTATCTCCTCTAAAATACAATATACATTTATTGTGGTGATAGTAACCACAAGATTCTTAGAACTAGTGGTATAGTGTTCGGTCATGAATGAATATGTGGAAAAGAAATCTAAAGCTTTCAACTCACTGGCATAAAATACTTCATGGGGCCGAATCAAAATTTCAAGGGACATGTCAAGGATCTCTGGTAAAATGGGGTTAGTAGCCAAAGGATACCTTTCAAATAATTTAAGGAGAGAAGGGAATATTTAGAGGAGGCTGACTCAAGAAACCATAAGCAAGAAAAGGGGGAAAGTATCTAACAAAAATGGTTAGAGTAGGCATCAAAATCCCCATCCTTGAATGAAATGGTGGTTTACACAGGGCTCATGAGAAAATATGGGATGGAGGGTAGATTGGCATGGTCAGAAAATGAGAGAAGGGTTTTATCTACTAAAGGAATATGGGATGGAGGTTATGTCTAAGTTTAGGGAGGCCTTTAGCTTTTTTGACAAGGATGGAGGTGGATGTATCACAACAAAGGAGCTTGGGACAGTAATGGATTCTTTGGGTCGAACCCCCAATGTATATTGGAAGTGGTCCAAATGTTTTATATTCAATAATCTAGTGCCAAATACAATAATCCACAAAAGAGTTGTTCTAATCTGCCTATAAATGGAACATATTAAATACACCATTCCAAATTGATTTTACTCTGGAGAATCAAAGAAATAGATTATTCTAGTCATCCAGCGCCTCCATACAGAGTAAATGACAACCAAGCCCACTCTATCCTTTACGACACAAATTGTCCCATGCCAAGATGAAGCTAGAAAGAAACATTTACTAATATTCTTAGGTAGAGAAAAAAATATGAAGCCAATATACAGAGATGCTCTGAAGCACTGTTCGAACTAGAGTCAACTTGCCCCCTAGGGAGAGCCTCTTGTGTGCCCAAAGACTGATCAAAAGAGGTTAATCTACCAAATAGTAACACATCATCGACAAAAATAAAAGGAGTAACTATGACTTGTCTACCTACACACGTGCAGCCAAAATTACATTTAATCCATCTACCTCCACACCTGCAACCAAAATTACTGCCCTTGTGAATTTTGTGACTAATTCTTTGAAAATCCTATCTTTTATTCTCAATGTCTTCTTGTCGTAAAAGTTGTCATAGATATTTTGAAGTAGTCATATTGTCTACTAACGAATATTCTATAATTTGCTTCCACCATCCTTGTAGAAATTATGGTGTAGAGTTGCAACTACTCATGAAGTTTTAATCAAAATCATAAGACACAAGCCTACTCTACTGCTTTCCAGAAGTCAATTCACAATTAAGAACCAAAATTTCATACATGCAATAAGAAATAACACACATGCACACAAAAATTTTCCTAAGGAAAATAATATGCTAAAAACCCCAATGTTTGTTTGCACTTATATGATCAGTAGAAATATATTGCAATTTATTTTCTCAACTGAGCACAACCTACAAGTGAATAACCTATCTCTCTGCTCACTGAGAAGCTCTAAGCCAGACTTGTTAAATTTCTACCTTTGCTTGAGCCCATATTTGCTTGCGCAATTCCTTGAGAAATTAGGCCCCTATTATTTAGGAATTTTTACAAAATGGATTGCGAAATTCCCAAGGCTGATCATCTAACTATATGCAACACCTGTACACTCAAGGCTAGTCTATAGTTGATGTTACACTACCTTGGAATCTCCACCATAGCCAAGGAACTCGAATTCTCCATGCATTAGCTATTTTGGGTTGATTGATTAGTTAACTAGATGATCACTGAGTTTGACTGAAGTCCCACTGCACAATTGGCCTTCCACTAGTTCCTCAAGCAGTTGGAACTAGTTTAACTGAAAATAACTTGAGACAACTGACTTTGATTGCTACAAATTAACAATAATACATGATTAACTGAAACATAACTCCTCCAACTCGAATTTACTGTGTAAACCAGGTGACACAAGCCATGTCACACAAGTTAACTGCATCCAACTTATCCGTTGATGTGGAAATTCATTTTTTCTCAATTTAATCAAGGAAAAATAAAATTGAGAATTTCTTGCTACATTTTTTAAAACTCCCTCTCTACAAGAAAGGGATTATCAACCACCCCTATCCTGCACCCAAGAGATTTGAACTTCCCTCTTGACAAAGATTTTGTCAAAATGTCAACATCTTACTCCTCTATCAAAATGGAGTGTAGCAACATCATCTGCCTCTAGACACAGTCTTGTAAATGGTGATATTGGATATCAATATGCTTGGATCGATCATGAAATATAAGATTCTCATAGAGATTGATGCAACTCTGATTATCACAATTGGATCCATCATCTGACCAAATAGTCCAACAAGTATCTTTCTCATCCATATTGCCTCACATGTTTCCTGACTTGTAGCCATGTATTATGCTTCTATCTAGCTGAGCACCAGAGATCTTTGCTTCTTATCATACCAAGAAACAACTACAAACCCAACACTAAAAATTACACTTGATGTACTCTTTCGTTCTAGTGGACTTGTGACAAACTTGCATCTGTGAAGCCGCACAACTTCACTCCCTCTGCTCATCTATACCATAGCCCAAACTAGGTAGTGCCTGTGAGGTATCGTAAAACATGCTTAGTTGCCTTCCAAAATAGTTTGGTTGACCTACCCATAGCGTGTCTTAGCTCGTTGAATGCACATCACATATCTGGTCATGTGTTCACAAGATACATGAGTGGACCCACTAGTTGTCGATAAATGGTAGCATCCACTTCACCTGAAGTGGCATCCTCCTTCCTCTAGTTGTTCGTTAAAGGTTTTTCCATGGGTTTACAACTCTCCATGAAAAATCTCTGTAGTATCTCATTTTCATGCTTGCCTTGAGAGACAAATAATTACCCATCACCTTGTCATACTTCCAACCCAAGAAAGTAGTGCATGAGACCCATTTCCTTCATTTAAAATTCCCTTTCAAGGTCCTTCTTGCAAGATATGATCAATGTCTCATCACTAGTTAAAATAAAGTTATCAACATATATGACAATAATAAGAAATTTACCTTCTATCCATACGTGTTGAGGTTTGCATCTGGGTCACTTATGGTGAAGCTCAAACCGGTGAGATAATTATTGATCTTGGTGTACCAAGCACGAGGTGCTTGCTTGAGATCATACAGTGCTCACTTGAGTTTGCACACATGAGGCTCTTGATCAAATGTCTCAAAACCTTTTTTGTTACTCTATGTACACCTCCTCCTCAATAACCCCATTTAGAAATGTTGTTTTTAGACCCATCTGGTGGATATTCCACCCCATCTGTGTAGCGAGATGAAGAATTGATCTAATCAATGAGTACCTTACTACAAGAGAAAATGTCTCATCATAGTCAATTCCCTCAACTTGAGAGTACCCCTTGGCCACAAATCTAGCCTTATACTTCCCTATTCTTCGATTTGTTGCCTGCTTCACCTTGAAGATCCATCTCAAACCCATTATTGATTTATATGTTGTTCTTGGGATCTTTTCCCAAACATAGTTCTTTGCAATGGATTCATATTCCTCCACCATTGCATCAACCCATACAGGTTTCTCTATTTCTTCCTCAAAATAGGATCGCTCAATATCTATAAGCTCATTCATAAGAGCTATGTCGCCAGTGTACCTCTCAGGCGACCTCCTTTGCTTATGCAAATTTGAAGGATATCCCACATTCTCCCTCGCATCCTACACAAGTATATCAACTTTCTTAGTTCTTTTTCTACCTTCTCTGGAGCTTTTGCTTTAGTGAATGTCTCCACTCTCTGCTCCACAATTTGTGGTTGCTCTACAACTTCTTGAGGTTCCTCTGAGTTAAAATCTCATCTTTTGGTGGCATCTAAAACTCTGTCTCAAGAGAGCACCACATAGATTTCTCCTCATAAAAATTTACATGGCTTCACATAACTATCATTATGAGTGATGGCAAGTACACATGTTATTTGTGGGGATTTTTTGTGCAACCCACAAATGCCCCAAATTTTTCTGTTGACTAAAGCTTCTTCCTTGATTCTTTGGAGACATGGCAGTAAACATAGGCTTCAAAAATCTTGAAGTGCGACACATCTGGCTTTCTTCCCGAGAAAGCCTCCTCTAGTGTAATATCATGCCAAGAATCCGATGAGAACTTTAGTTTTGCAAACAAGCTGTTGTATTGCATGCCTCAACCCACAAATGAAAATGTAGGCCTTGGTCATGCAACATCACCCTTGTTGCTCCCAAAATGCTATCGATATTTCTGTCAACCACCCCAGTCTGATGTGGGTTGTGGGGTGTTGTCCACTCTCATCGAACACCTTCTTTCTCACATAAATTTTTAAATTCATTCAACACATACTCACCTCCATTATTGCTCTAGAGAGACTTCACCTTCTTGTTGGTTTCTTTCTCAAATAGTGCTTTGAATTCTATGAACTTGGCGAATGTCCCATCTTTCTTCCGCATGGAGAGATCCAACACTTATGTGAGAAGTCATCAATAAAATGGACAGAGTATTTGTGTTGAGCAGTGGAGGATATAAAGAAAGGTCCACAGACATCAAAGTGGATCCTTTCTTGGACTGCATGTGCTTTGTTGTCTTGATCATGAAATTCAAATTTTATGTACTTCCCCAAGGTACATGCTTTGCATACATCCTACTGCTCAAGTGCTCCTTTAGGGAGGCTAGTGGATATTTTTTGTATACTATTTGAGGTGCCATGATGCAAATCTCCAAGGCTTATGTGCTAAAGTTCACCTACATTATGGCCCTTCACTTTCTATTCCTTAGTTTTTAATGCAACACAATATTCCACATCTAAGTTATATATATTCTTCGCAGAAACCTTGATCTTCTTCACCTGTCTTATTGCTATGTGTCTCAGGAATGATTTTCCTTTGTTGAAGATCACATCATAACCACGGTCTTCCAATACTGCAACAGAGATGAGATTTTTCTTTAGGCCTACAACAAACATGACATCCTTGAGCCTGAGAGGGGAGCTTGACTCCCTCTGAAAGTTGACTGTACCAATACTGGTCATGTTGTACCTTCCGTTATCTCCTAGCTTGATGTACATATGGAGATCTTTCTCCTCCAAGTCACTGAAAAGTCTCTACACCCTGTCATGTGGAACAATGCACCTGAGTCTTAGTACCACACGCTCCTCATAACTATGTTGGACATGCATCCAATAAGGATAAAGTGAAGGTCGAACTATGAATCCAAGGCTCCACCTACTGCTCCTCCTAAGGTCTTCTCACTTGCCTCTTTCTGTGGGCACTTTGTGGCATAGTGCTCGTATTCATGACAATGGAAGGATTTAATTTTCAACAAATCTTTCTTCTTTCTCCCTTAGTTGGATTTTGGTTTGGTTTGATATTTCTTCCCCTTTTCCCTTCTTTCCCTCTCCAACCAATGCAAATTTTTCTTCATCCTTGCCCTTGGATGAGGTCCCATCTCTAGTATTCTACCTTATTTCCTCTTGTACCAAATCACACCATAAGTTTTCCCAATTTGGTAGTTTCTCCCTGCCATTCACTTAATCTTGGTAGGTATGTCAACTCTTTGGAAGGCCCAGAAGGGATATTCTTACCAAGTCATCCTTTGAAAGAGTAACACCAACTCCTGCAAGCTCATCATGAACTTGTGTGAACCTCCTCAGATATTGCAGGGTAAAGTCATTCTTCTAAATGTTGATATTTCAATGTTTATCCTTGAGCAACAACTTTTTGTGGTCACTACTATTCTAGAACAGATTTGTGAGTGCCTACCACATTCCATAAGGATTTTCTTTCCCATGGAGATTGCTGACAATGTGGTCTTGTACTCCCTCCAATATTATTATCCACACCTTGGCTACAACTTTCTTCGACTGAGAAAGGTTTTGGGTATCAGATTCTGTTAGTTTTGTAACATCTCTCTTGATGTATTCTAGCAATCCATTGTCATGGAATACCTCCATGCGATCCTTGTAGTCAATGAAATTAGAGTTGCCTTCCAAGGAATACTCTAGGCTCAGCCTGTTGAAGGTCATATTTTTAGTTCCTTAGAGATCTTGCTACACTGAACTGCAAATTCGAACCTCCTGAGAAACAAATTTGAAATTCATGCTCTAATGTGAATCTTGTTGTCATACGATGTAGAAATTATGGTCTAGATTTGCAACTCATTATGAATTTTTTCAAAATCATAAGACACAGACCTACTCTACTACTGTACAAAAGTTAATTCACAATTTAGAACACAAAATGCAGACATGCAATAAGAAATAAAATACATGCACACAATATTTTTTGTGGGGAAAGCAATCTTCTAATAACTCGAATGCCTTATTGCATCAATCTTCTGAATATAGATGCATTACAATTGATTTGCTCAACTGTGCATAACCCGTAAGTGAATAACCTATCCCTCTGCTCACTAAGAAGCTCAAACCCAAACTTTGTCAATTTCTACCTCTGCTTGAGCCCCTATTTCCTTGTGCAATTCCTTGAGAAATTAGGCCCCTATTATTTAGGTTTTTTCCAAAATGGATTACACAATTCCTAACGTTGATCATGTGACTGGATGCAACACCTGTATGCTCAAGACTAGTCTACAACTAATATTAAACTGCCTTGTAATCTCCACCATAGCTGGGGAACTCGAATTGTTTGCATGCATTAGCAATTTTGGGATGATTGATCACTTAACTAGATGATCATTGCATTTGACTGAAGTCTCACTGCACAACTAGCCTTCTGCTAGTTCCTCCAACAGTTAGACCTAGTTTAACTGAAAACAACTTGAGATAACTGACTTTGACTACTATAAATTAGAAATCAGACACGCTTAACTGAACTCTAACTCCTCCAACTCGAATTGATTGAGTAAAATGGGTGACACAAACCATGTCATACAAGCTAATTGCATCCAAGTTGTCTGCTGATTTGGAAATTCAAATTTTCTCAATTTAATCAAGGCAAAATCAAATTGAGAATTTCTTGCCACATCTTTCAACAATCCTTAAAGTGAATCTAATCCATATTGCCAATCTAGCACAACAATTTGCTAATAACAACAACCAATGTATATAAGTAGCATTCAAAATAAATAAAACGGTAAAAAAACACATATTAAAACACAACGAATGGAGACCTCGAAAGGTACTCCAACTATGTTACCACCTATTAACGTTCTTCGAAAGTGCCTCCATTTCTCTTCTCACGACGCACGCCTCTGTTTTCAGACTCCATCACCCTAAATCCCATTAGTTGTTGTCAACCTCAATCACTCTACTTCCTGAAGAAACCATCAATAGCGTAAGGACAAACCTCTAATCCTTTACCTTTTTTACTAGTGTATCATATCGAAAATTTTAAGACAAAAGATCTATTTTGTCTTAAAAAATTGTCTTAAAATTCCTCTCCGTGTAGTAGTCTAGAATGCAACAACATACTTTAGGAAATTGGTTCACTAAATTATTGCCTAAGGTAAAAGCAGGTTTTAATATGTAAAAACCTATCTTACATGTTGCATTTTGATCAACCTAGTAATACATGACTAGGTGATCATTTTTTGGGTGATAACATATTGTTGCCCAACATAAGAGTTTGAGGAGCACATCATATGATGGAAATATGTTGTAGCTTCACTTTCACAAAACACTGAAGGGAAGTCATAGGGAGAGAGAGAGAGATCACTCAAGTAATAGGAAGGAGTGAAGTTGGAGGGGGTGAAACCTACCTGTGAGATAAAAGTTTCCTTGATTGATGAGTACAAGATCTCAATCAGGCAGGGGAGATATACCCATACCTACGAGATAACCGAATACAAATGATAATGGTGTGCCTAACAATCTAGGTCTGAGGTACATAGTACATGATACATGATATGCTAGCATCAATGGGGCAAAAAATGATACAATGAGATAATGATCTCCATATACATAATTTCCTCGAATACAGTGGCCAGGATTGATACAATTAAGTATGTTGATTTGAGGACATGAGACATAATTCCCCCACGTTGGTGTAGTGAAGGGGGCAGGGAGATCACAACCAAAGAAGCCCTGATGAATAGAAGAGGTATTTAAATATCTCAATGGACCATTTTAAAGAGAGGTTCATGTTGTGAGTTATGCATTCGGCAGAAACAAAGCCATTTAAATAAAAATAACTTCTTCTGAGGCTAGATCATAATTTTCTAACATCTAGGTATGTGAGGGGCTACCTGAAGGGACATCCCCTCATGAGGTCTAGAACATCTCACACATACCTCAGACAATCTAGGAAATCCTAGTAGATCACTAAGACACCAAGTGTATGTTTCTTGATCATGTGATAATGAGTTGAATTTGAGCATGCGAGAAAAAACCAAGTAAAAGGGAAATAATGATTCACTTTGCTTGATTAGAGGCACCAAGAAAGGATGAAAGATGAAACCAAGGTACACCATCCTCTAGACTACTCTCCTAGAATAAATGTGTTGATGTTAACAAAAGCAGGCCCACCAGAGTTTAGGCAATTATGAATCCTCAACAAAGGCACAAGGATGATAGTATTATGGCTAATAACGACTAACACTGGGGATGATAATTGGAAGATATGGGGACTTGTGCAGTTATGATTTACCTTGTCAGAGCATAACATGTAAGGTTGACCTCATAGTGACTGACACAATTCCATAAGGGATGGTCAATTACTCAGACAAAGGATTTTCAAAGGCACATGAGGATAGATGGAGGTCAAATTTAAGAAAAATTGGATGAATGCGACACATAGATGTATAATATATTGTAACAGGACTTTATGGGACTTTGAAAAGACTCCATAGATTTAGGGGTGACTCATTTCTAATGATTTGAAGAAAGGTGACTATATGATGCTTCCACATGGGAAAGGCTCGTAGTGTGCCATAATAGAATGAGTAAATAGTGATTACTTGTGACAACGACTCATAATTCGAAAAGTTCAAAGGAAAAGTGGTACGAGAGTACATGTGACTCATATTAAGAGATTTGATTTAATGCACCAAAGTGAGACCTCATGGAAAAAATAGCTTTGTCGCAAAGTTTCAAATTACGAGAAACATGGAGACCCATTGTAGAGATCTGTGAGAGAATTCCAACAGTGCTGACAGTTTGTCAAATCGAGCTACAATTTACTCCTAATGGCCAAAAAATACTAGTTTTTTTCCTATAAAAAGGCTTCTTGCCCCCAATTCCAATTCATTTGTACATTAATTTGTTGGAGAATTTAGAGAAGAGTAAGAGGTACTAAATCTTGGTGAGCTCCTAGTAGAGTCATTGGATTTTGAATCTATGACTTAGTAGGTGGCCTTACTTGTCTAGAAATGGCCTTAATGCCTCTTGGAAGGATGGTTTCTCATGAAGATTTAAGGAAAGAAGGTTGTCCATTAATTTATGAAAAAAAGACATTATGTATGGAAAAGATATCTCTCGCTCATATCTCTCTCTCATCCCAATCCCAAAATCAGTAAGGAATATCATTTAAATTTAATGCCCCGAGCTACATTTTCAAGACATAGTTAGGATTCTTAAGAAAATTACCGAAAAGGTAACACAATTCTTGTTATTGTTAGACCTATGCATTAGGGATTTCTCTAACATCCACTTTAACAAGCACCTTTCCATGTTCTCAATATTCTCAATAAAAATAACATACTTTGTGGTGTTGATGAGTAATTTCTATTAAGTTTCTACTTTTATGGATCTTGGGGAATTCCTAAACATAAACTTCTTAGACTAAATAAGAAGCAATCGATTTGCAATATTCTTTTTTTTTGGATATGATTAAAGTGGCCGGAATCTACTCATGGTATTTACCGTGGTAGTTGCCCATGGCATTGACCAATGGTATTTGCCTTCATTTTTCGAGTGAAAACAATAAAATAAAGTCTCTAGAGATTAAATGAAGAATATAAAAGGGGATAGAAGCCTAACAATGTAATCATCGAGAGTTATTTATCTATTTTTCTTTTGTTGAGAGCTTATCAACGAAAGTTCTATTTGATCCCCAAGACGAAAACCCCATGGGAGTAATTTCTCTGGTCGATCCATCGAGGATCTAAGATTGTGCTTCAACATCTTTAATTTCTCTATTGATGGGAAGCCATACATGCCAAGGCACAAGATTTAGTAGTGCTTCTATGGGCATGTAATTTTGTTTATATTTATTTACATAGATAAGATGTTGCATTCTCAGATCTTTATTGTGTTCGGTGTTTTTACTGCAAGAATTTTATTAGAACACCTGCAATGTACCAAAACTAATTAAAATTTTAATGATTGGGAAATTACATTGGTATCAGAGATGTGCATCCCACCAGCCTGAGGGTTTTATTGGAGAATTATAAATTATTTGCAGGGTTATTTGGAGGTTTCATGCAACAATCTTTGGCGGAATCTACGCTCACCCTAGCCAACATTTCCATCTATAAATTATTTGCAGGGTTATTTGGAGGTTTCATGCAGCAAACTTTGGCGGAATCTATGCTCACCCTAGACAACATTTCCATCTTCGATGGAATTTCGTATCATCCTAGTTGGTTCTATTTTTTGGTTGATTGGAAGGAGAACTTTCTGCATTATTTTGAGAGTTATTATTTTATTGCAAACAAAAGATAAAACATTACTTTGCCAAATTTTTAGATTGGACCTGGCCCTCCTTTACCATATTTATCCATTCAAGTTTACGGGGTCGAGATCAAACCCCTACTACCATCTTGACTATAATTTGATTACAGGTATATAGAAATCCAACGGAAGAGTTCATCACCTTCTAGTGGGTCAAACACCAAGGGTTAAAAGGCTAAATTCTGAGCACAAGTATCATATCAGATTATATCCATTTCATTTCAAGATCAATGGTATGAATATATTTCTATAATCTATATTGGGAAGAGGCTAGATCATTTAAATCTAAGGAGGAGACCCTGCCTTTCGATGCCATTTTTAACTTGCTCATAGATCTAAAGTACCTCCTTGGAATAATTGTGGATTGATTTCATTGGAGGTAAAAGAGGTCAAATTGCAAAGGTTGGAAGGTCGAGTTTCTAAACTTGATCCCAAGGAAGAATATAAATTGTTTAATCAAGCTCATCCTAGGATTGAGGTTGAACCCATAGCAAAACCTGGAGATTGATCACTTGGAGGCCACATTTCTTTTTCAAAGACTGAGGGTTTCAAGGGTCCTTGCTCCACGCATTTTCTAGAATTCTTTCTCTTGTAGTGTTTTCTTCTCAAAGATGTATGAAAAGAACCCACTTAAGACTGTGGATGATAAACAGTGTCAATAATATAAATGGCTGCTAAAAATTGTAGAAACAATAATAACTCAAATAATCCAATGGAAACTATATATACAAAGAATAGATTTTATTATAACACTTGTGAAGGGAAAAAATAAATGTTAGTTGTCCCCCTCTATGAGATGGGTTCTTGGCTATCATCAAACACCTTCATCTTCTTTAAAGTCTCTCTCCTCTATAATGTGAAAACCCAACAAATAAAATGTTTGAGCTTAATGGGAACTCAAATGGCAGAGAAATGGAGTGCATCAATGAAAATAATCAGAGTTACAGTAGTAAGTGTGTTACCGGGAAAAGTGTCTATTTAGAACTGCTCTATCCCACTAAGGTGTGACAGCTGCCTTAGAAACAAACAGAGAAAACTACTTTTGTATTTCCTTTATGAATTAAAGATAGAGGGGGATAGAAAGAACCGACCTGTGTCTTGCACTAATCCTTTGATCCAATCCCTATCTTCTTTGACAGCTTCCAGCTACCTGCTCCCTTACTTGCCCAGCTTCACCAAGTTCCTGTAAGATCATAGAAGAAGAAAACTATACAAAGACATGGATCTATATTCATAAACAGCTTAGGATCAGATTTAAGCTAAACATACAAATGTAACAAGCATCAATGATACACAAGCATGTAGGAGAAACTCAAATAGTTTTTATTGATATACAAGAAGATCCAGGAGGAGTTACAACCGATGATTCCTGACCTAGCATCAACCTCCTAGCAAAGAAGCCCCTTCTTCACCTCCAACAAAGCATAAATCACCCAATACTCTGATATCTATCTCAAAACCAACAACAATTCCTTGCAATGTACAAAATTCCAGCCTCTGGATCTCTGGGATGAGGGATCCATATATAGATATATGCAAGGAGGATGAGTCAGCTTATGATTTAATTAGTGGCTTCTCTCTGTCAGTTCTTGCTTCCACTTGGAGACTGAAGGCCCCTTACTCATCCTTGGTCGAATTCAGTGAGGCAAGTGTCATAGGAGAAGATTCTGGAAGCTTCCATTGTCTTTCCACCTCGCGGAATGGCACTGCCATTTGTCATTTCCTGCTCAACGCGCCCTGATAGTGCATTTAGGTGCGTTGCAACGCACCTAGCTAGTGTATTTAGGTGCTATGCAACGCAGCTAGCCAGTGGAGCAGCTGAAATGATCCTGATTTGACTGATTCTAAGCAGTTTCTGGTAGAGAACTTCTGGGAGAAGCTGTAATTTGTTGACCTTGTTCCTTTAGGGGTTGGAACAACACTTTTAGGGACTTAGGAGCCCTTGGTTTATGGACATTTCATGCTTGGAGCTGCAAGGCACAAAAATGTCTATAACAGTTGCCCCTTAAAGTATGAGGCCGTTAATCGGGTGAAATGCTTTATTATGAGGATCCGAAGTTCTTTCAATGCTGGGAGGAGACCTGTAATAAGATACAATACAATACATTATCTTCATACTGTTTTTCATGATCTAGCTGAGGCGGGCATTCCCATGCTCAACTTTATAAATTCATTTTCATGTACATAGGATAGACAATCGTCTGATTGTAGACTGATGATTCTGATAGAGCCATCATCCTTTTGGTAGGATGATTATCTGTGCTGCAATGTTGTACATTTTAATGTCTTTATTTTCCTGAATATATATCATAGCTCGGATGGATGAAACTAGATCTGGGGTCTTCAATCTCGTCCGATCTTCACTCGAAGTACAAGTCGATCCATGTGAGAAATGTTCTGAAGTCGAACATGGAAAGACATCGCTTGATTACCAGTCAATGATGTAAACTATTAACAAGCGCGAGAGGAATCACAGATAATGATAATGACCCTCAAGGTACTACAGTACAATTCACGTGGTGTGAATAAAGGACTTAGCGTCGAGCACCACGCAAAATCTTTCGGTCGAAGGCCATTGATGTAAACCTGTCGTCGGAAGTGAGAAACTTGCCATTAAGGCATGCAAGCTTCAAAGTACTGAATGGGGTGTTCCTAGACCAACTTCTTGGATAATGAGCTGATGTCGAAAAGAAGTGATCCGTCAAGGGAGGGCCTTAATGAATCCCACATCAATGACACGGAATGGAGCAAATGATTCTGATGGAGGTGAAAATGATCTGATGATATACGGTTCAGGATGGCGGTCATGAAAGTATGGAGTATAATGTATGGTAGTGGGTGGGACACAGGTGACTTCTCTGGATGACTTCTCTTGAACATGTCGGCGACACTTATGTGATGGATTGGTAGCATTAACCCCAAATGTGGATGGTATGGCGTGACCATGGTGATGCGACCGGTGAATGAAACAACCCAACCCGACTCGGACACGGAGTGGAAGTGTCATGTTCAAGAGCGACTTGCTACCAACAAAGATTATTTGAGTTTTTTTCCCAATTTTTCCCCAGTCATTGCTGACCAGTACCTCTTTATTTTTGTCAAGCTTGAGGAGGATAACATATGCTTGTTCTATAATTTTCCCTTCGGGCAAACCCATCGCTATGTTTTAACGAGCCTAGCGATAGTGAAACTCGTTCTCGTCTAAAGACAAGTTTGTCGCTATTAATCTTTTTAACGAGTTTAACGACAAAGATAACTCGGTCCTTTTCATTTTTAGAGAGTCTGAAAAGGTACGTAAAGGTAACTCCAAAATTCCTTTTTCGTCATCTAATCCCTTAAATCCAAAAAAGTATAAAACAATACAGAAGGGATGAATTTTCGATAGTTTTAACAAGCCAAACAAAACAAGCGCTCGATCTTTTTGTGCAATAATCCCTCAGGTCCAAAAAGATTAAAATCTAGAGGAGGGATAGCACTTCCTGTCCCTTTAAGAGCTGGAAGGCCAAGGACTCAGCAATCTTTTCATATTTTACGAGTGAGTTGAAAAGAGCTTAAAGAAGACTCGTCTTTTGAGGAACGAGTGATAAAATGGGTATCAGCTGCTTCCAGGTAAGGTTTGGAATTTTCCAATCATGGTAGTGTCACAAGGATGGCTAGTGAAATCACTCATCGCAGCTGTTCCTCAAAATGGGTAAACAATCAAATGGGGGTGAATGATCGGCCAATGGAAAAGTGGAGGTGATGGTGCAAACACGACCAAGGCTTTAATGGCTGAAGTACTACATTCACGGTGGTTATTTACCAGGGAATAGTTCTTTTTTTAACGAGCTTAAGCGCGGGTGGAAACATTTGCTCGGTCTGGGTTTATTTTTTAACGAGCTTGAACCTCGCGGTAACACTACTCGATCCGGGTTTATTTTTTAACGAGCTTGAACCTCGTGGTAACACTGCTTGATTGGATGGTCTTGTTTTGATTTTACCATAAATAGCTTTGTTCTTTCAAAGATCGTACTGTATTTTCAACTGCTTCATCAAACTAGTCAGAAATGAACAATATTTGCTTGAAAACGAGTTAAAACGCTAATATTTTACTTTGAACTACGTAAAAGTAATTAAAAAGTGTTTTTTACCTCTCATTTTACCATTTCATTTGAACTTAGTTTGCTGGAGCTTTGGAGATGCTTTTCCCCCTTGATTTTCATCAGTTGATTTCAGGAGATTCTGTGGACGATTCTCGGCGCCGTCTGGACCAGGTAGGAGTTAAACCTGAGCTCTTTCATTTCATGGTTTCGATTTTGTATTTTGAGCTTGATTCCTAGCTTTTATGAGCCCCTGGGGTTTGAGGAACTCGTTCTGCCATCAACGCACCCTCAGTGTATCGAAACCTGCGCTGAATGTTGGCCTGTCTAAAGGCTATCTGGCATTCAACGCACCTAGAACACTGCTGCAGGTGCGTTGGGCGCAAAAAAGGGAATTTGATGCACAATTTTTTATGGAATTTTTGCCTGTTTCTCACCAAAATCAGGATCTAACTCCTCTCTTGTTTGTTTTTCAGAGGTATTTGGAGTAAGATGACCCTTACATGGCGAGAACGTGAGCATGAATAAGAGGACCTGCTTGCCCTACATGATCCAGTTACAGTGAACGCGCTGTGGAATTGTGGCTTGTTGAAGTTCTTCCGCATTTCTAGCATGAGACAACAGATCAATTTATTGCAGTATTTGCTCGATGCTTGGGATACTACCAATCAGGTTTTATATATCAGGGGCAAATCTATCCCCTTGACTGCAGTAGACATTTATTTCTTGACTGGCTTGTCGAGGCGGGGTGCCCCCATCTCTTTGTCAGGTTCGGCTCGAGGAGGCGATTCTGTGAGAGATTATGTCCGCCGGTACTGTAGAGAAGGATCTCAGCCGAGTAAAGACGGCAAGATCATCATCCGTGATGTCACTGACAGGTCCCTTAGGACTATTCTGTTTACTTTTGGTAGGATGGCCGGTAGTGCGTCTCTTCATGTAGCCAATCGATCTTATATGCAACATGCCTTAGAATGCCTCCAACCGAAGGTGTTCAACTGGTGCGACGCAGTACTTCTTGTGATGAAAGAACAGTTGACCAAGATAAAGAATGGGAGGTTGAAGAACTTTGGGTATGGTTCTATATTGACTGCCTTTGCCTTGGAGAAGATACCCCTGATGTAGCCGCAGTACATTGCACTCGATTTACCTTCTCCTACTGAACCACGTATGCAGAGATGGGTTGACCATATGTCTAGGCATGCTGGCCAGTCTCAGATCTCATTTTCTGATACCTCCTTCAGGTGGTTTGATCGTCAGGAGATGGTTTATTCTGAGTATCCATATGCTGGCATGGACTTCCAGGGTGATCCAGATTTAGTACTGCCGGATGGCGAGCAGTGGGGCGCCATTGGTAAAATCTTTGACCATGTTGCTTTTTATCGTTTTTTGCTTGTAATGTTCTTGTGCTTTATTCTATCAAGACTTTAATCAAACTCATGTGTACATGCAGATGTTGGTCCTGTTCGTCCAGCAGTTCGCTTGAGAGTACCCGCTGCTGCCCCAGTAGGAGAGGCTGTCGGAAGAGTTGTTCTTCGTGACCTCGATGTGGCCGAGACTCTCATAGCTTTGCAGGAGCAGGTTGAGAGCCTCACTCTCAGTATTTCGAATGTGAGGACCGATGAGCTACCTTTGCGGTTACAGCGGCATACTACTGGTGTGCCCAGACGATGGACTCATCTCCTACGCATGATCGCACAGGCTGTGACTTGCTATCACGAGCATCATTAGACTAGGGTGCCCCCTAGCATTTTGAGTTTTTGGGTCATTTGACCGATTTTGTCTTGGTTACAGAACATTATGTGTAAACCATAAACAGTTATATGTATTTTTTATTTTCGGAGTTTTATTTTGGTTGAGATACATGATCCACATGCAAAACATTGATGATATGTTTCTTTTTATAAATGTTGCAAATGTCTATCTAACACATTGTTTGATAATGAGTCAGTTAATGTGTTTAAGTTTCTGGAAATATGTTGATATTGAATAAGATCAAATTGTCTTTCCAAAATCTTAACCATTAGGAACCTGCGATAAATCGCTGGGTTTCGGACGGAATATATACCATTGAGTTGTAGTATTACGAGTTGTGAGTCTAGCCTGACAATTAGTCGGCGTATACCATGAGTGATGGCATCAAAGAGAAGCTCTATCAATGTGCTATACTCAGCGATGTTATTCGTTGATCGACCAATACATACACCTCTGAAACTTACTAACTCGCCGCTTGGATAAAAAATGGCCCAAGCTACGGAGGACAGGTTCCTCGAACTACGACTCGCTCCGTCGGCATATCCAACACATGTGATCCAGGTGGATATTGGTGGCCACCTGCCAAATCCACCTGGACCCCCACCATTGTCTTTCTCAGCATTTTCAGTTTCCTTAATTGTAGTACAACTTACTATTTTTAGCAGTTTTTCGGGTCCTGAACTTCCGGAGCCGTTTTGAGGCCCTAAACGACGTTTTTTTGGGAATCCGGGGGCAACATCGGTCCATGGAATGGACCGATGTTGCCCGTTCCAACAATGATAGTGCTCGGATAGATCTTTCTAATGAGCTATTGTACGCGTCAAACGGAGATCACATGCCAAAGTTACGACCCCAGGAAGTTGATGTACCAATTTACCCCAAACAGGGCCCACAGTTTGGCGTTTCATCTCCTAGGGTTAGGTTTTGGAATGTTAAGAGTTTTCCATTGTTTCTCAACAATAAATAGGCCTTCGAGCCTCATTGTAACACAGTTCAGAGGCATGTAGCCATCACATCTCTTCTCAGAGATAAGCTACCATCGCCCTAGCTGGTTTATTTCCATTTCTGGTTGTAAGCATATTTCAGTATTTTCCATTAATGAAATGAAGTATTATTTCCGCTGCATCTTTGTGTACATGGTTATCTCTGTAATTTGTTGCGTTCCTGTTTAAATCTGGATCAGTGGTATCAGAGCGGTCTGCTTTTTCTCTGTTTTTCTTTGCATGTCCCCAACAAGGTCGGGATATAAGGAGTTAGGGCTAGAACTGGTTGAACCTTTGCAAGACCAGCCTCGCAAATCCCGACGGCCTCCCATGGCAGATGAGAAGAAAGACGAGGGGGCAGGAGATCCTATCAAAATCTTGCTCGAAGAAGCCCTCGAGCGACAACAGAACGCGATGATGGACAGCTTTGCCCAGATCCTTCAGCGGCTACCCAGAAGCGACGCATCGGCTTCCAGCAGCTACTCTGGAAACGCCACACCCTTTAAGGTACAAGTTAATTTTGAAATCCCCATATTCGAGGGTCAGATAGACGCAGATGCCGTAGATAAATGGTTAAATCTGCTAGAGGGTTATTTTTCTGTTCATGAATTTTCGAGACGGGAAAAGATTGTTTTTGCTCTTCTCAAAGCAGCCCCCCACGTCAAGGACTGGTGGGAAACCTACTGCGAGCAGAAGGATGAAAGTAATGGCTCACCATTTTCAGCCGCACCCACCTGGGATTCGTTCCGGGATGCCATCAAGGAGCAGTACTACCCTGTTGGAAGCTATGAGGATGAATACATAAAGTGGACCACGCTGCGGCAGGGAAGGGACCAAGACGTGCCAAAGTTCACCAATCTTTTCCATACCCTTCGCACAAAGTTGGGTATCAAGGACTCAGAGCAACATTTGATACTCAAATACCGTGGTTGCCTGCACAAGTACATCCAGGAAGAAATACAATTCCTAAACATCCCCTCGCTCGACGCAGCGTACCGATACGCCGTCAAGGTCGAGCAGAAGTTTAAACAAAAGAAGCGAGACTTTGGATCTGCGAATCCAAAGTAGGGGAAAGGTGCCCCTAAACCACAGAACGAAGGACAAAGCCAAGGCGGGACAGCCCAAGACAACCAGCCGAAGCCGCAAGCAAAGAACAGTGCCGCGAAGCCGAGAAAGGACACTGGAAAATGGTGCGAGTTCCATAAGAGCTCCACTCACAACACAAGTGAGTGTCGGGCCAAGCAGTCACCGGTGGCTGAGCTAAAGGTTTCAGAATTAGATGCATGTTCCGACTCTGAGTCAGAACCCGATAAGGGGTATGAAAAAGGGAAGCAGATCATTGATGCGGATCCCAGTGCCACTGTTGCTACCGCAAAGATCCAGAAAAATGAACCCGAAGATCTAGAGGAGGAGGAGCGTCTCTTCCACTTCCAGATGTGGGTAAAGGGCTCCCCGATACAGTTCATTGTTGATAGCGGGAGTCAAAAGAACCTCATTTCGGCAGAGGTCATGAAGCGGTTGGGCTTACCGACCACAGCACATCCACAACCATACACCATTGGGTGGCTTCACCAAGGACGAGATCTTCGCGTGAGCCAGCAGTGTCGCCTTCCATACAACATCAAGCCCTTCACGGATGAGGTATTGTGTGACATTGCTCCCCTTGAAGTTTGTGATGTATTACTAGGACAACCATACTTGTGGAAGCGACATGCTGTGTATGAATCAAGGCCCCGTGCTGTTATTATTACATTGTGAAATAAGTTGTTCAGGATACCAGAGGTAGCACCACTTGCCGCCATCTCTTTGATTACTGCAAAACAATGCAGTAAGATCATTTCCAAAACCAGGAAATTTGTTTTCCTGATGATACGCCCTCAAGGAAAGAAGAAGACAGTGGCCGCGGCCTCCAGACGGGGTCCCTCTACACAACAACTACAAATGGACAAGACTGTGGAGGAGTACGAGGACATCTTCACCTCCCCGGCAGGGGTTCCTCTGCACTGTCAAGTCAAGCACTCCATCGATCTGACTCCAGGTGCGCCGCTACCCAATGGACCAATTTATCGGCACTCCGTTCTGGAGAACAATGAAATCAAGAGGAAGATTCAGGAGCTCCTGCAGAAAGGTCACATCCGTCCGAGTTCATCGCCCTGTGGGAGCCTGATTGTGTTGGTACAGAAGAAGGATGGGACGTGGAGACTCTGTATTGACTATCGAGCGTTGAACAAGATCACTGTCCGTAATAGGTACCCGATCCCGCGGATTGATGACCTCCTGGACCAACTAAAGGGAGCGAAATATTTCAGAAAGATCGATCTGAAGTCAGGATATCACCAGGTACCAATCGAACCCTCTGATGTGTGGAAGACTACCTTCAAATCCAAGGAGGGCCTCTTCGAATGGTTGGTCATGCCTTTCGGATTGACGAATGCTCTTGCAACCTTTATGAGGCTAATGGATGACATCTTGCGGCCATTCACCAACTCCTTTGTAGTAGTATACTTGGACGACATTCTGATCTTCAGCCAGAGTTGGGAAGAGCACCTCCACCACATCCGACAGGTTCTCCAAACACTGCGGCAACACAAGCTATGTGCCAATTTGGAGAAATGCACTTTTGGCATGACCCAGGTTCAGTATCTGGGATACATCATTGATGAACAGGGGGTGCATGTCGATCCAGCCAAGGTCCAAGTCATTCGGGATTGGCCCTCTCCAACCACTCTAACAGAGCTCCGCAGCTTTCTAGGTCTTGCCAACTTCTACCGCAGGTTTGTGTTGGGGTTTTCTCATATTTCTTGGCCCTTGAGTCAAGTCACCAAGGGAGGGGCGAAAGAAAAATTCTTTTGGTTTGAATCTCAACAGAAGGCATTCATGGAGTTGAAGGATCGCCTCTGCACGGCACTAGTGCTCGCATTACCAGATTTACAACAACCATTTGAGGTCGAGACAGATGCCTCTTGTTAGCTACCTATACCAATAGGTTTCATATTTCATGATTGGCTATGAGAGGTCCAAATATGCTCTGCTTTGATCATGCAAAGATCACATATTTCCAAGGAAGTACAAGGTGTGTAAATAGATTAATGCATCCCAATTTTGATGGATGGTCCAACAGTCTAATCTGGACCATGTCATGTTTTAAATTGCAGTTGTAGATTAGAGAAAGAAGTCTATCCAAACTGTTTAATCTTGGCAGACAAGTAGCTTAGGTAGAGAAAAAAGGCTCCCAACAGCTTAATCTGGGACCTTGGAAGAGATAAGGGTAGAAGTAGATAGAAAAAACAAAAGAAAAAGCCAAACAAAAGAAAAGGCAAGTAAGGGTCTGCAAGTCCAAGTGCACCCTCCAAGAAGAAATAAAAAATGCTAGGCAAGTAGCTGGGCAAGTAGTTGGGGTTGCAGAAAGGTTATCTTTACCATTGCAAAGGTGTTAACTATGTTTACCAAAGCAAAGTCAATCAATTGACAAAGTGTTCTTCTTCATCAAACTCCAGCAGGAAAGCATGACTAACCTCCCTCCTTCCCCTTCCCCTCTTATTACTAACATCCCTTCATCCATGGAGATTGATGAGAAATTTCTAAAGTTTTATGATGGTTCTCGTTCATTCAAAAGCCACATTTCTTGTCTAAAAACTTTTCATTTTGATCTACTCCCTAAACCAAGTGAGTTTCAAATAAACCTAGTGTTTTCTCCCTTCATTCACCCCCCATCCATATTAACTCTAACTTTACTATCTAAAATCCCCTATCTCCCCCTTTCCCTACTATAAATAACACTAAGGTGTATAAATCCCAGCACTATGTACATATTCTCCTCTTGGCACTATAGCCAAATAAATGGTCAAGGGAGACTCTAGTCCATCTGGGACTGTGGTCAACCCTATCTTGGAGCTGCTCTAACCCCTGGTTATGAGCAGTAACCTCTTCCCTCAGCCCTCACCGTCCCTTTGCTAAAAAACCCGAAAAATCCCAAAATACATGAAAAAACCCACTTTTCTATAGTCCTCCGCCCGAAATATTAAAATGAATATTATAATGGGCCGGCGGGTCCCCCCCAACCTGCACGATCCGTCGGAGGACCCGCCAGCCGTCAGATCTCCGCCGCCCAGATCTAACGGTGGGCGGCCATTTTCGCCCCCGGACCTGCCGATCTTTAGCGTCCGGGGAAAGCGGTTTTTGCCGCTCCGTACCTTGGACGCGTGTCAACCGCCGGGGTTGTTCGGAGCCCCCCTCCCCGATACCGCCTTTGCCCAAAGGTGGTGCGGGGAACCCGCTTACCGCCACCCCGATTACCACCCTCTCTCCTATGTCATGGGCACGTCATCCTGACGTCATCTCACCAATGCCCGCCCCCGCGCCCCGTGGCCCTCCACGCAGACCTGCCACCGCATCTACCCGCCACCATGTCCTGCCACCCTGGCAGACACCTCAGCAGCCACGTCACCTCCATACCCAGGCCCCGCCATGACGTCATGCTGACGTCATCGGCGGAAAAGCGCCAAATATGTATTTTTTCCAAATTAAACGTTATAAACGACCAAATGAGCCGTTTTCGGTCATTTTCACGCGTAAAAAACAAAAGGAGCCGTTGACAAGCAGTTGCCGCAAAATTCCTCCGCCAACCATCAAATTCAATATTTCAACCAGTACAAGTTCAGAATTTGATGGCATTAAGCCTCCACAGCCCGGTCCGCGAGCTTTCAAGCCAGTTTCCAGGTATTTCACCAGTTTTCCCACTTTTGCCCATGCATTCCAATTCTCTGTAAAATTCACCATTAAAATACTGGTAAAACTCCTGAATTCAGCTCTGCCTGTTACCCAAAGTGAGCCCAAGCAACCTGCACCATCCCTGAACCATAATTTGACACTGGAGCGGTCATTCCACGGGCTGAAACCGTAAAATTGCCCCCGAGGTGCTCGGCATTGTTCCCTTTTGCCAAGTACAGGCCACCTGCATTCTTACCAAAGAAACATCACTATCTCTGCAACTTGCCATTTAGCAATTCACATCCCTGTGAATTTGCAGCAAACTACAAAAGCCAGCTTACATTTTCCACTAAAAGGAGGACACCAAACTGTGTTTACAGTTGACCTGTTGCTTAAATCTTTAAGGACTTGTCAAAACATTACCTCCACCTGTACAGATTCAGACTATATCATGGCAGCCTCTACATCCTCTTCCCTCAGTGTTGCTCCACTAAATCAAACAAATAAGGAGCTGGAGGCCTTGCCATTTATTGACAAGGATTGTCTCATTGAAGACTTTGAAGGAAACAGGGACTTCTTGCAGATCTTCACTCAACTGAGGGAAGACTATAAGGATGGGCATGGTACACATGGGATATGGGAGTCAAACCTGCCCTATTACTGTCTCCCAGCTGTGAATGTTTTCCCTGAAATCATTCACCTATGTGCTGAACACTATGATGTGCAGCACAGAGCTGTCACTACTCCATCAGGGAGGATCCTCTTCTATATAAATGCTGAGTCCATCAACAAGATGTTGCAATTTGATCAGACAGAGTTGCTGATCCCATTTTCCATGAGTTATTTGTTGGAAGCTGGTGACAAGATGACCAGTGAGGAGCTGCAAAAGGTCACCAGGACCTTTATGAAACATGAGTGCCAGCCTACAGGGCCACCTCCTTATCTGAGTGTACATTTCAATGATACAGGCAGGCTGTTACTAGACATGATAGCCTATGTGTTGGGATACCAAAACAGTGAGCATGTGGATAAATCCATGCTAGTGTTGCTGTCTGTTTACAGCCCACGCCAACCCTCTGCCCGAAAGTATAACTTTGCTAAGTTTATCGCCAATAAGATTCATGATCAGTTGAGCAGAGTGGACAGACAGGGGGTCTTCAGATATTCAGCTTACATCTACCAACTGTTCATGTTTCATCATTCTGAAGCCTTCCCATGCTACATCAGAAGGCTGGATCAAAGTGGGGAGAGAAGATCTGTCATCTTCTGGACCTCAGTTTATCACAAGGTCACAATTTCACCCTATACCTACTGTGAATTTGTTGACCAATTTGTGTACCCAATCTCTTGTATGCTGATGAACTCCCCTCCTCCCAGAATATCTAATGAAATCAAGAAAGCTCTGCAGCTCTCTAAGAAATATAAAATAGGTGACTGGTACCTATATGAACACCATACTGTATTCAGAGTTTATGGCTGTGAGCTCTGTCCATACAGGCTCCCCAAGTATGTACCTATGAGGTTGTTTGCCTTGGAGTATTACAGGCAATTAATTCAGTCAGACCTCACCCATTTCCACAGCTCCAAGAAAAAGGCCCACCTTAGTTTCAAAAATGAGTTGGGCCCCTTCATTATGAACAAGAAAGAAGGATGGGAAGCGGCAGACTTGATCCTCAAGGATAGATATAAGTTGTCCTATAGTTTTCGATGGGTCCATTATGACCCTCAAGGTTTCATTACTGCTAGGAGAAATAAGTACAGGCTCCTGGGTATTAAGCACTGCCACTACCCACACATAGAAAAATATGCCAACTTACAAGAATGGCAGCTGGACACTCTAGTAGAGAGCTTAACTGAAGAAGAAAGAAAGCTTAAAAATAGGAAAGAGCTTGAGAAGACTATTGACCTAGATTATGTGCAGCAGGTACCTTTCAGACCGCCTCACCTAGTAGGAGAAGGGACCTCAGTTACAAGGACTGCACCACAGGCACCTTCTACATCAGCAACAGCAATAGATAAAGGCAAAGGCATAATGGATGCAGAGGATGAAGCAGGAAAGGAACAGTCAGAGCAGCTAAAAGAGCAGCAAACAAATCAGCAAACAGAGCAGCAACAAGGACAAATTGTTCTGCCACAGACTGGGCTGCCAGAGCCCCCCATAATGCAAACACCGCCACCTCAAACTGAGCCACCAACTGCCCCCATTTTGCAGACCCCAGCACATGAAGAAAGGGGAATCAAAAGAGAAAGAGAAGAGTCCACTCCTCTCAGTGGATCCTCCCACCAGCCAGAAGCCAAAAGGCAAAGGGCAGACTCCCCAGAGGTGGAAGACATTACTGAAGATGTCTTGAACAGCACAGCAAGAGACAAGGAGGGCAGCCAGCACACAGGGACAAGCTCCTTTCTGCAGGAGCAAACTTTACAGCTTGGCTTGGAGGTATCCTCTCCTTCACAACAAAACAAGAAGCCCAAGAGCACCAAGGCTTCTTTCAAGAAAATAAAGGCTCAGAATGAGCTATTAAGGGCTGAGGTATACAAACAGTTCATAGATGCTACACCAGCCCAGCAAGAGAGACTGATGTCTGTTTATGACATCCAAGAAGAGAAGATAATATTCAGTCATTTCAAGCCCAAAGGGCCACAGCCTAAGTCAGCTGCAGATTTCACAAAAACAAGGGTGGAGGTCCTAGCTAAAGATATACATCCCATGGACCAGATTGAACTCCACAAGCAGACTGGGGAGATGGTCTATGCCACCTTGGTAGAGAAGGCCACATTGGCCCATGAGCTGAAAGAGTCCTTAAAGAACACCAACACTTAGCTAGATTTTGAGAGGATGTCCTCTAAGGCCAAGGACAATAGAATAAAGTCTCTTGAGGAGATCATTATTGATCTAGGGCATGATCCTAGTGATCCAACAGGTGTAAAGGCCCTCATGAAGAAGAAGGATGATGATCTCAATGCACTGAAGAAGAGGTTGAAGCTGCAGCCCACAGAGCACCCTCAAACAGCTGAGCTTCAAAAGCAAAAACAGGCCGAAGACCAACTAGACCTCTTATTGCAGCAGGACCAGAGGATCCGGGAACTGGAGAAAGAGCTGGAAGGAATATTACAGGAAAAACAAGCAGATTCCACTTCCCAAGCTCCTCCAACTACATCAACAACAGCAGCAACCTCAGGGGCAGCAGTACCCCCTGCAGCAGGAACAGCAGTAGCCCCAGATACTAGTCCGAGTGTAGAAGAACTGACCAAGGCTGTCAAAGCAATGGAGCTACAAGCAGATGAAATAAAGAAGGCCAAGGAAAAATTGGCAGAGCTGGATTCCAAATATGACAAGTCTAAGGTAACTGTGGCAGAGCAGGGCAGAGAAATAAAGGCCCTCAAGGACAAGATAAAGGCCTTAGAAAAAGAATTAAACCTAGAAACAGCTTTGGCCGAAATAAAAAGGATCTTATGGGCCAAAATAGGCCAATCTATTACCCAACAGTGGAAATCAATAAAAACAATACATCAGCAGATGGAATTGTTGGGCCAAGCACACACTGAAATTAATAAGGCCAAAACACTGCTGGGAAACAGACCCGAACAGGCCAACAGAATGATAGACTTCCTCAACAGGCAGGAACGGGAGGAACTGGCAGCCATAGGTATCCCTAACAGAACAGAAGCCGTTCTCACTGCCAAGAAATTGCTCACTCTCAGGAACTATGTACAAACGGTGGAGAGGAAGTGCAATGAGATCAGTGCAGATGTGGAGGAATTCAGGATCAAGTTGGCAGAACTGCAAGAAAAAGGCCTGCCCAGCCTCCTAACCGGTACAGGAAAATTAGTCTCCCAGGATCAATTTGCCAATAGAATGGCAGCATACATTGAGAACCAGATTACTGCATCTAGCAGTACATCTGAACAGACAGGGCCTCCCTCAGGACAGAGTTTATATGATAAACTGGGAGGCCTATTCTTTATTGAGAATGAAGTGAACCACCTTTTTGAGACTCCTCCTAATTTTTACAAGTATACAAAGGCCGATGAGACCTTAATAAAGATTAGGACGCATCAGATGCCAAAGGAAAATTGGTGGCAAGCAATGCTTCAAATTCTGCCACGGTAGCTCCAGCTGTTTTGTCACTGCCACCTCCAGGTCACTACAAGACAAATGACAAGACAAATATCAGCAGTCAAAACAACTTAAAAAGGTGACTTATCTCACATACATGACAGCTGTGCCAAGATCAGACAGCGTATTTTCAGCCGACTTTAGCAGCCATAAAGACCAAATATCTTCTGACTTCTGACAGATGAAGCATTAAGGAGTTACTGCTGCATTCACTCCTTCAGCTACTAAATTTTTGAGATTAGCATATCATAAATGAGGCAATAACTCATTTTCGTTGATATTTTGATGTAAATTTTTGTATATAAACTCCCTTGAGTAACTCACAAAGGGTTGGTAATTTTACTCTGAGGCATGTATACTCTGTACTTTCAGAAAAGTTTAAAACAAAGAGCAATTTCAGCTCAGTGATTTCCTGGAACTTTGATGTCTTGTTGATAATCTAAATGCTGTTGCAGAATCCCTGCGTTGTCTGGTGGAATGATATGTCTTCTTTAAACTCTGTTTTGTTTCCCTATGTTATTTCATTTTTATGTTTTCATCATATCTAGCAATAAAGAAAAAGAATAGTTCAGGACATGTTTCTTCACACCCTGTGCTCAATCTTATATTGCTGCAAATGTTTTCTTCAGGATTAAAACAGACATGAATTCTTAAATGCTCATGTTATATTTAATTCCATGTTGTGAATGTTATCTAGAAATTCTTCAATGCTTCCAGGTAACAATTGCTTTCTTTCATATCAGTTTACAGAAAGATCCTTAAGTGCCTTTCTTATCCTGAACATATCACACCCAAACTCAATTTCAAAGCATTGTTCCCCAGACAATTATCCTGCTCTGCAGTTTTCATTCCGGTATCAACACAGCACACCAAACCAAAGGACCACTGACTCCATTGCCCAATGTTATATAAGATTTTGGTAAGAGCATACAAGTTTTGACTGAACCTTTTCCAACCAAACAATTAAACCAAAGTTGAACTTCACAGCTAGCCTAAAACACCAACAGAACAGAGACAAATCATTAAGAGAGAGCCCTCTCTGATTACAGCTTGGCTAGAAGCTGTAATCCAAAGATTGGTTAGTGGTTACCCCGGCCGTATTCCCTTGGGAGTCATAGGGAACAACCTGGGTGTTAACATAATTGGCGACTCCACTGGGGAGTGCTTGAGGTTTTTAATTACTATATATCTTCCATAAGCTACTATCAAGCCTGAAATAAGTCAAGAGGCCTTAATCTGTTTCTGTATAACATTGACAGTTTTAGGGAAGAGCTGTTTTGGGAATCTTCATCTTAGCTCTGAGAATATATAGCCATTCCAAAATCTTCATCCAGTCCTTTCAGATATAAAGAAAGAAAATCTCTTACAAAATCCTAAAAAACAGTTAGAAGCTGGCTCCTAAGAAAAATCCACGGCACACTAGGGCAAATCCTGACCCTAATCCACCCATCATTGTTGATAATCCAAATACCATCCCTAGAAACATTAGGAGGCAGCAAAGGCAGGAGCAACCTGCTGATTTGACCTCAGAGTCAGATCATCCCAGCCTCATCCCTACTCCATGCAAGGTCCTTTTCCGGTCTACCCCTAGTTCCCCTAGTTCACCATCCACATCTCAAAGTCCTCCTCTCATATCCTCATCCACTGTTCATATCCCCTTGACTAACACTCTAGGTTCACCCTTAATTGTCACCCCTGGGATACCCACTGTTCCTATTATCCCTGCTGCCCTTGTCAATCCTCTAAACCCTGTAAATATGGCTAACAGATATGCGCCTCTGCAGATACCAGCTAATGCTGCAGCTTTGCCCCAAGACTATCAAACCAAAATTTCATATTTTGATTCCAATAGCCCTCTGACAGCTGCCCAGCATGCCAAAAGGATGCAAGACCATTTTGAGACCTATGAAATAGATGATGACAGTGTCAGAATGAGGATGTTTGTTCAAAGCCTAATTGGGGATGTAAGAACTTGGTTTAGATCCCTGAATGCAAACTCCGTTACAACTCCTGCCGAACTGTATCAAGCCTTTACTAGTACATGGGAGAAGAAGAAAGATCCTCTGCACATACTCGGGGAATATGATACTGTCAAAAGAGGTCCCCAGGAGACTGTTTTGGAGTATTGTGCAAGATTTAACAATGTATATAACTCAATTCCACAGAATCTAAGGCCTCCTCCTAATTTAGCCTTGTACAAATTCCCTGATGGCTTTGACCCGGACATGGCTTATCAATTGATTGAAAGAGACTGTCAATCCTTGGAAGAAGCCCAACGGGTTGCTATCACAGTGGAAGCCAACCTGATTGCCAAAAGAAACAGGGCAAGGTTGGAAAAGAGGACTGTTTTCAAAGAAGAACCCTCTGCCTTTGACCAAAAACTTGATGCCATATTAAATGGAATGAAAAGACTAGGCGATAGAGTGGAATCGGTTGAAAGAAAGTCATCATGGGAAGCACCACTGAACAACCCTCCTAGGAATCCAAATTTTAGGAGAACCCAAAACCCAGGCATTGGCAAAACCAGTGCTGATCAAGAAATAAGACCCCCTTTTCAAGAAAATTATGCCGAAACCTCAACTTCAGCAGAGCCCAATGAAGATCCGGAGATTAATTTAATAGGGCTGGATGGTGAAAGTCAAGTTTTTTTAACACAAGAAGATCATGAGGATGAGGAAATAAAACTGTTCCACACTAAATCAGGTGAATCCTTTGACTTTAAACAAGGCTATGACACTGCTGTTTATGAAGTCCATAAACAGTACAAGCTAAGGAGTAGAACTGTGAATGTCAACCAGCCTGAAAAGAAAAAGGATAATCAGCAGCCTGAAAGGGTTATAGTCACAGAACCTAATGACCAACTAAATTTACCTACAGAAGAAGTGATTGTTGAAGAGATCACTGAACCACTGTCCCTAAAACAGCAGTCTCTGGACACTTCATCTTCTCATCCTAATTTAAATGTTACTCCTCAAGAGATGAGTAAAAAGGATAAACCTCAAAGTCAAAACAAAAATCAAGAAGAAGATGTAATGAACAAGGAAAGAACTGTCACCTATAACCCCAAGACCCAATCTGAAAAACCTTTTGATCTTGAAACAGAAATTGGCAAAATAAAAATAGCTATTCCTCTCTTGGAACTAGCCAAGCATGACATCTATAAATTGCAAATCAAAAAGTCCCTTCAACTCACTAGCAACAAAGACGATGTCAATGTGCTGGATGACACCCCAGAACTCCTGTTTGGCCCAGAAGTGGATGGAAAAACAGTAGTCACAGGGGTACTGCCGTTCTATGTCAGTTTACATATTCATGACAAAATATTACATAATGCAATGTTTGATTCAGGTGCCTCTCACAATCTCATGCCAAAAGCAGTAATGGAGAGATTGAATCTAGACATAACAAGACCATACAAGGATCTGTTTTCCTTTGACTCCAGTCAAGTCAAGTGTCTAGGTCTCATAAAAGACCTATGTGTGTCTCTAGTTCAATACCCAAACAAGACAATCCTAATGGATGTGGTAGTTGCTGATATCCCACCTAAGTATGGAATGCTGTTATCAAGATCATGGGGTGCCAAACTCCAAGGTTCCCTACAATTAGACATGTCATATGCTACCATCTCTGTCTTTGGGCAACCAAAAAGACTGTACAGAGAAACACTAATGAAGTACATGGTCAGCAGTGAAGACAAACCTCAAAATTTTCCTATATATGTTGTCCATTCAGACATAGACTCATACATTCTCTTCAATGATACAACTACTCCCTCCAAAGGTGAAGTTGAAACCAAGATATTCATACAAGAGGAAGATGCAAATGAAAGTAGTATCACTTATGAAGCAACAGTCAATCAAACTTTAGATAGTGCTGCTGCCTTAATTGTCAAGAACATCCAATTAAATGATGAGACTGCCCTAGATGACAAGCTAGAGAAAAAACCACAATTGCTACTTACATTACCAGCCCATGAACAGATCATAAAACCCCCTTCCCAACAAGATATTCTATGGTTCCTTGAATTTGATGGCTCAGTCAACAAATTAGGGGCAGGAGCTGGAGTCTGGGTACACAATATAGAAAATGGTCATGCAGAGGGCAGAGCTTATAGACTGAATTTCAGATGCACTAATAACATGGCAGAATATGAAGCTCTTTTACTAGGCCTCAAGTTGGCAAGATTCTTACAAGCTGCCAGGGTTTCAATCATGGGAGATTCAGATTTAGTTATCCAACAAGTGAAAGGAAACTTTGTCACCAATGACAAAAGACTAAGGACTTATAGGTCTACTGTTGCTTAGGTGCTAAATTTTTTCTCTGAATTCCAAATCACTAAGATTCCTAGAACAGATAATCTGCATGCTCATAGTTTAGCCACTTTTGCAAGTACCTGCAAGTTGCCCTTTGAGCCCCACCATTGTTTCACAGCTGAGGTAAAACACAGACCCTCCATACCAAACAACATCAATGATTGGCAAGTATTTGAGGATGACAAGCAAATAAACCATTTTTTAACTCTGCAGCAAGAATTTGCAGGATTAAATATAGACAATGAGACAGCAAGTCAATCACAAATACTTGATGGAGCAAGTCCATCACAAATACAGTTTCAACAGACTGCTCAGCCAATATCACCTAGAACTGCAAAACAAATGCTGAATCCAACTATATTCAATATAGGAAGCATCCAGCAAATTCAACAAGTTGACTGGGAAGAGGGAGTGTCCAATGCTGAAATTGAAATCATAGAGCTGAAAGACAATTTTCTACCAACAGGCCTAACTCCCCTGGAAGACATCTTTGACTCAAATGACATTCCGAGAAAACCAAAAATGCAGCCCTTAAATGCAGCCGTTGAAGAGTGCAACATAGGTACAATTGACAAACCCAAAATAATCAAATTGTCTGCTTCCTTACCTCCTGATCAAAAGCCCAAATACATTGACCTCTTTAAAGAGTTCCAGGATGTCTTTGCATGGAGTTATGAGGACCTAAAGTCCTATGACACCTCTGTTATCCAGCATACTATCCCTCTCAAGCCTAATCAAAAGCCCTTTAAACAAAAACTGAGGAGAATTAATCCTATGCTTCTCCCAGCAATGGAACAAGAGGTACAAAAAATGTTCAAGGCAGGCATCATAGCACCAATCAGATTCTCAGAATGGATTTCCAACCTAGTCCCTACAAGAAAAAAGACTGGTGAAATTAGGCTGTGTGTGGATTTGAGGAATCTGAACCAAGTATCCCTCAAAGACAATTACCCCTTGCCCAAGATGGATCACATTTTGCAGAGAGTAGTGGGGGCTTCCAGAATTTCTCTACTTGATGGATTCTCAGGTTTCAACCAGATCTTAGTTCACCCTGATGATCAGGACAAAACGGCATTCACAACCCCATGGGGAACCTTCAAATATGTAAAAATGCCTTTTGGATTGAAAAATGCAGGGGCAACGTTTCAAAGAGCAATGGATATTGCTTTTGCTAAGGAGATTCATGACTTCTTAGTCATTTACTTAGATGATCTCACACCTTTTTCAAAATCTGACCAAGAACATCTCAAACATTTGAGACAGATTTTCCTTAAATGCAGGGAGTATGGAATCTCCTTGAATCCCAAGAAGTCCCTATTTGGTTTGGAAGAAGGTAAACTGTTAGGACACATCATCTCAAAGGATGGCATAAGAATTGACCCAGATAGGATACAAGCTATCCTACAAATGCCTCACCCAAGAAATGTCAAAGAGTTGCAAGGATTCTTGGGAAAAATCAATTTCTTAAGAAGGTTTATCCCAAATTTAGCAGAACTAATCAGATTATTAAACAACATGCTAAAAAAGGACTCAAAAGTGAAGTGGACTGTTGAAGCCAATCAAGCATTTGAAGGTATCAAATTGGCCCTTACCCAAACCCCAGTCTTGACCAATCCTCAGTTTGACAGAGAGTTTATTATTTTCTCTTTCACCTCCCAGCATACTATTGCTGTTGTTTTATTACAAAAAGATGACCAAGGTAATGAGAAGCCAATTGCTTTCTTTAGCAGAGCTCTTAGAGATGCACCTTTGAAGTATCAAATCATGGAAAAGCAAGCTTATGCTTTGGTCAAAGCAATCAAGGACTTTAGGATTTATATCCTTTATTCCCATGTCATAGCATATGTGCCAAGTCCGATTGTAAAAGACATACTCACTCAAGAAAACCTAGAGGGCAGAAGAGGAAAATGGATTGCTAACATACTAGAATTTGACATTGAAATAAAACCTACAAAGCTAATAAAAGGGCAAGGTCTGGCCAAGTTAATGACAGAAGCAAATTTCCAAGCCCTAGATATCAATCAACTGGACAGTGAAACAGAGCTGGCGACTCCAAAGATCAATGTAGCCTTTGAAAAATCCCCTTGGTATTCTGATATCTGTTATGTGTTACAAAACCTGTGTGCTCCCCCAGGACTGTCCAAAACTAAGTGTAGGTTCTTAAAAATGAAAACATCAAGATTTTGTGTAATGGATGGCAATTTGCTTTGGAAAAACCATGAAGGTATATTGCTGCACTGTTTAATTGAAAATGAAACTAACAATATCATAAAAGAATTTCATGCAGGTGACTGTGGTGGACATTTGTACTGGAAGTCCACTGTGGACAAAATACTGAGGGCTGGTTATTACTGGCCTACCATGTTCTCTGATATCAAGAAATTCACAATCTCATGTCACAAATGCCAAGTGTTTGAGGGCAAAAGACAGTTGCTGCCACTCCCCTTAAGACCCATTGCAACAGAGAGACCTTTTCAACAATGGGGTTTGGACTTCATTGGGGAAATTCATCCCTCATCTTCAGGCCAACATAGATGGATCTTAACAGCCACTGACTACTTCACTAAGTGGATTGAAGCTGCCCCATGTAGACAAGCAAATGATTCAATAATCATTCAGTTCTTGGAGAACAACATACTGGCTAGATTTGGCTGCCCTGATAAGATAATTACAGACAATGCTGCTGCTTTCAGATCTAAAAAGATGGTGAACTTTTGCCACAAATTTCACATTACTTTGGGCCATTCTACTGCATACTATCCCCAAGGAAATGGCCTTGCTGAATCATCAAACAAAAGCCTGGTGAACATCATAAAGAAGGTGTTGGAAGAAAATAAAAAGAATTGGCATAAGAAACTAGTCAACGCCTTATGGGCAGATAGACTAACAACCAAAAGATCAATTGGGACCAGCCCATATGAGTTGGTCTATGGACTAGAAGCCAAATTCCCCTCATCACTAGGAGTGCCTGTTATGAAACTTCTTCAAGAAAGCCAAGCTGAACCAAATGATATGCAAAGAAGGATAAATCAAATCATATGTCTGCAGCAAACCAGAGATCAAGTTTTCAGCAGAGCTCAGGTATTACAAGAAAAACTAAAGAAGGCCTTTGACAGAAGAACCAAAGCAGAAGATTTTAATGTTGGTGACAAAGTCCTCAAATGGGATGCAAGAAGAGAAGACAAAGGAAAACATGGAAAATTTGACTCCCTTTGGAGAGGACCATTTGCTGTCCAAGCAGTACAAGGTAATAATACCTATTTCCTTAAAAGTCTAACTGAAGCTGACTTGGATGAAGGTCCTGTCAATGGCAGGATGCTGAAGCACTATTTTGACTATTTCCCATGAGTGCAACCTGAGGTTCCCTTGTAGATATGTAGATGTATATATCATTTTCTGTTTAGATTGTAAAAATGCAGTTTTCCAAGTTTATTGACTGTCAGCAAAAGGTAAATAGAATCAGAGGTCTACCAAGAAGAGAAGCACACAATTTTGGCACTTCAAAGCAGCAAATTACAAAAGGAGCAAGAGCAACCAAGGAGAAAGGCAATCTGACCTGCTGTTCTTGGTCTTTCAAATGAAAAACCATCCCCATGTGGAGCCACTGTTAGCTACCTATACCAATAGGTTTCATATTTCATGATTGGCTATGAGAGGTCCAAATATGCTCTGCTTTGATCATGCAAAGATCACATATTTCCAAGGAAGTACAAGGTGTGTAAATAGATTAATGCATCCCAATTTTGATGGATGGTCCAACAGCCTAATCTGGACCATGTCATGTTTTAAATTGCAGTTGTAGATTAGAGAAAGAAGTCTGTCCAAACTGTTTAATCTTGGCAGACAAGTAGCTTAGGTAGAGAAAAAGGCTCCCAACAGCTTAATCTGGGACCTTGGAAGAGATAAGGGTAGAAGTAGATAGAAAAAACAAAAGAAAAAGCCAAACAAAAGAAAAGGCAAGTAAGGGTCTGCAAGTCCAAGTGCACCCTCCAAGAAGAAATAAAAAATGCTAGGCAAGTAGCTGGGCAAGTAGTTGGGGTTGCAGAAAGGTTATCTTTACCATTGCAAAGGTGTTAACTATGTTTACCAAAGCAAAGTCAATCAATTGACAAAGTGTTCTTCTTCATCAAACTCCAGCAGGAAAGCATGACTAACCTCCCTCCTTCCCCTTCCCCTCTTATTACTAACATCCCTTCATCCATGGAGATTGATGAGAAATTTCTAAAGTTTTATGATGGTTCTCGTTCATTCAAAAGCCACATTTCTTGTCTAAAATCTTTTCATTTTGATCTACTCCCTAAACCAAGTGAGTTTCAAATAAACCTAGTATTTTATCCCTTCATTCACCCCCATCCATATCAACTCTAACTTTACTATCTAAAATCCCCTAGCTCCCCCTTTCCCTACTATAAATAACACTAAGGTGTATAAATCCCAGCACTATGTACATATTCTCCTCTTGGCACTATAGCCAAATAAATGGTCAAGGGAGACTCTAGTCCATTTGGGACTGTGGTCAACCCTATCTTGGAGCTGCTCTAACCCCTGGTTATGAGCAGTAACCTTTTCCCTCAGCCCTCACCGTCCCTTTGCTAAAAAACCCGAAAAATCCCAAAATACATGAAAAAACCCACTTTTCTATAGTCCTCCGCCCGAAATATTAAAATGAATATTATAATGGGCTGGCGGGTCCCCCCCAACCTGCACGATCCGTCGGAGGACCCGCCAGCCGTCAGATCTCCGTCGCCCAGATCTAACGGTGGGCGGTCATTTTCGCCCCCGGACCTGCCGATCTTTAGCGTCCGGGGAAAGCGGTTTTTGCCGCTCCGTACCTTGGACGCGTGTCAACCGCCGGGGTTGTTCGGAGCCCCCCTCCCCGATACCGCCTTTGCCCAAAGGTGGTGCGGGGAACCAGCTTACCGCCATCCCTATTACCACCCTCTCTCCTATGTCATGGGCACGTCATCCTGACGTCATCTCACCAATGCCCGCCCCCGCGTCCCGTGGCCCTCCACGCAGACCTGCCACCGCATCTACCCGCCACCATGTCCTGCCACCCTGGCAGACACCTCAGCAGCCACGTCACCTCCGTACCCGGGCCCCGCCATGACGTCATGCTGACGTCATCGGCGGAAAAGCGCCAAATACGTATTTTTTCCAAATTAAACGTTATAAACGACCAAATGAGCCGTTTTCGGTCATTTTCACACGCAAAAAACAAAAGGAGCCGTTGACAAGCAGCTGCCGCGAAATTCCTCCGCCAGCCATCAAATTCAATATTTCAACCAGTACAAGTTCAGAATTCGACGGCATTAAGCCTCCACAGCCCGGTCCGCGAGCTTTCAAGCCAGTTTCCAGGTATTTCACCAGTTTTCCCACTTTTGCCCATGCATTCCAATTCTCTGTAAAATTCACCATTAAAATACTGGTAAAACTCCTGAATTCATCTCTGCCTGTTACCCAAAGTGAGCCCAAGCAACCTGCACCATCCCTGAACCATAATTTGACACTGGAGCGGTCATTCCACGGGCTGAAACCGTAAAATTGCCCCCGAGGTGCTCGGCATTGTTCCCTTTTGCCAAGTACAGGCCACCTGCATTCTTACCAAAGAAACATTACTATCTCTGCAACTTGCCATTTAGCAATTCACATCCCTGTGAATTTGCAGCAAACTACAAAAGGCAGCTTACATTTTCCACTAAAAGGAGGACACCAAACTGTGTTTACAATTGACCTGTTGCTTAAATCTGTAAGGACTTGTCAAAACATTACCTCCACCTGTACAGATTCAGACTATATCATGGCAGCCTCTACATCCTCTTCCCTCAGTGTTGCTCCACTAAATCAAACAAATAAGGAGCTGGAGGCCTTGCCATTTATTGACAAGGATTGTCTCATTGAAGACTTTGAAGGAAACAGGGACTTCTTACAGATCTTCACTCAACTGAGGGAAGACTATAAGGATGGGCATGGTACACATGGGATATGGGAGTCAAACCTGCCCTATTACTGTCTCCCATCTGTGAATGTTTTCCCTGAAATCATTCACCTATGTGCTGAACACTATGATGTGCAGCACAGAGCTGTCACTACTCCATCAGGGAGGATCCTCTTCTATATAAATGCTGAGTCCATCAACAAGATGTTGCAGTTTGATCAGACAGAGTTGCTGATCCCATTTTCCATGAGTTATTTGTTGGAAGCTGGTGACAAGATGACCAGTGAGGAGCTGCAAAAGGTCACCAGGACCTTTATGAAACATGAGTGCCAGCCTACAGGGCCACCTCCTTATCTGAGTGTACATTTCAATGATACAGGCAGGCTGTTACTAGACATGATAGCCTATGTGTTGGGATACCAAAACAGTGAGCATGTGGATAAAGCCATGCTAGTGTTGCTGTCTGTTTACAGCCCACGCCAACCCCCTGCCCGAAAGTATAACTTTGCTAAGTTTATAGCCAATAAGATTCATGATCAGTTGAGCAGAGTGGACAGACAGGGGGTCTTTAGATATTCAGCTTACATCTACCAACTGTTCATGTTTCATCATTCTGAAGCCTTCCCATGCTACATCAGAAGGCTGGATCAAAGTGGGGAGAGAAGATCTGTCATCTTCTGGACCTCAGTTTATCACAAGGTCACAATTTCACCCTATACCTACTGTGAATTTGTTGACCAATTTGTGTACCCAATCTCTTGTATGCTGATGAAGTCCCCTCCTCCCAGAATATCTAATGAAATCAAGAAAGCTCTGCAGCTCTCTAAGAAATATAAAATAGGTGACTGGTACCTATATGAACACCATACTGTATTCAGAGTTTATGGCTGTGAGCTCTGTCCATACAGGCTCCCCAAGTATGTACCTATGAGGTTGTTTGCCTTGGAGTATTACAGGCAATTAATTCAGTCAGACCTCACCCATTTCCACAGCTCCAAGAAAAAGGCCCACCTTAGTTTCAAAAATGAGTTGGGCCCCTTCATTATGAACAAGAAAGAAGGATGGGAAGCGGCAGACTTGATCCTCAAGGATAAATATAAGTTGTCCTATAGTTTTCGATGGGTCCATTATGACCCTCAAGGTTTCATTATTGCTAGGAGAAATAAGTACAGGCTCCTAGGTATTAAGCACTCCCACTACCCACACATAGAAAAATATGCCAACTTACAAGAATGGCAGTTGGACACTCTAGTAGAGAGCTTAACTGAAGAAGAAAGAATGCTTAAAAATAGGAAAGAGCTTGAGAAGACTATTGACCTGGATTATGTGCAGCAGGTACCTTTCAGACCGCCTCACTTAGTAGGAGAAGGGACCTCAGTTACAAGGACTGCACCACAGGCACCTTCTACATCAGCAGCAGCAATAGATAAAGGCAAAGGCATAATGGATGCAGAGGATGAAGCAGGAAAGGAACAGTCAGAGCAGCTAAAAGAGCAGCAAACAAATCAGCAAACAGAGCAGCAACAAGGACAAACTGTTTTGCCACAGACTGGGCTGCCAGAGCCCCCCATAATGCAAACACCGCCACCTCAAACTGAGCCACCAACTGCCCCCATTTTGCAGACCCCAGCACATGAAGAAAGGGGAATCAAAAGAGAAAGAGAAGAGTCCACTCCTCTCAGTGGATCCTCCCACTAGCCAGAAGCCAAAAGGTAAAGGGCAGACTCCCCAGAGGTGGAAGACATTACTGAAGATGTCTTGAACAGCACAGCAAGAGACAAGGAGGGCAGCCAGCACACAGGGACAAGCTCCTTTCTGTAGGAGCAAACTTTACAGCTTGGCTTGGAGGTATCCTCTCCTTCACAACAAAACAAGAAGCCCAAGAGCACCAAGGCTGTTCGATCCCCAGAGATTCTGGGTTCGATCCCCAGCGGAGTCGCCAAATTGTTGGTAAGGTAAATCCCCTCTACGGATAGAGGCGATCCCTACTAGCCCAATAGGGGTCTAGCAACAATCACACAATGCTACCACGCATGTTCCTAGTTACAATTAAACAAGAAGTAAGAGCACCTACTTGGATTCCTGCATTGTCGTTGGACGAAGAGATGTCTCCTTCGCTCCTTCGCTTCGGCTGGTCACAGTCCTCCGCGATCCCCGCGAACGGACACCTGCACACACGAAGAGAAGGCAAACGCAAGCGTGAAATCTAGTAAAAGTAACTATATGCCAGTCAGAAAAGACATAATTCACATTTATCCATTGCATAAACAAACGAGAATGGAGCAATAATAGCAGTCATCTATTGTTAATCAGAATAGAGAAGAGTACAACCAAATGTTCTGACGTCGATAAACTTCTCAGGAGGGATCAGTCAGCATGTATCTCAAGCATTCACCTTTGAGGATGGTTCTCCCAAGACAAACAACTCTCTCTCTCTCACACAAATGTCACAAACAAACTTCCCAAAGCAATCAATCACTTCCACTCCTAACACACCAAACCTATAGCAGCAATCTGAGCACTACAAGCTCTGTACAATCCAAGCTAAGTCTAGCTAGTTCCCACTAGTTTCTAACTATCCAAAAAACTCGCTGCTCATGGTAATGGTGGAAGTTTATATAGGAGAAGGAGCCTCCTAAAAAGGTGGAAGGATGAGCTTATCTTCAAGGGGAGTAGTTGCAAAGGGTCGAACAGACATGCCATAGAAGGGAGTCGATATTCACAAAGCTAACAACCAAGCCTGGAGAGATCTGGAAGGCTGGTTGTTTGAACAAACTCGCCCAAACTGGATCAGCGCGGATTATATAGAGACTGCCGCGCTGTCAGCACATAACAATAACTGAACAAGTCATGTCAGCGCGGAAGAACACGGGAAAGCCGCGCTGTGCGTCATCGCGGAAAAGTGATGTTCTTCCGCGATGGCAGCGCACGAAATACACTGTGAGGCGCTGGTCATCGCGGTTATTTTAGGAACAGACGCGCTGATGCACAAAACTTTGGAAAAATGGGTTTTAAGCCAGTTCAGGGATCAAACACTTAGTGATTGTGACTTCTGGACACAGCAGGGCGACTGACAGGAAGGCAGTGATAAATTACTGTGTAACAAAGGCTTCTTTCAAGAAAATAAAGGCTCAGAATGAGCTATTAAGGGCTGAGGTATACAAACAGTTCATAGATGCTACACCAGCCCAGCAAGAGAGACTGATGTCTGTTTATGACATCCAAGAAGAGAAGATAATATTCAGTCATTTCAAGCCCAAAGGGCCGTAGCCTAAGTCAGCTGCAGATTTCATAAAAACAAGGGTGGAGGTCCTAGCTAAAGATATACATCCCATGGACCAGATTGAACTCCACAAGCAGACTGGGGAGATGGTCTATGCCACCTTGGTAGAGAAGGCCACATTGGCCCATGAGCTGAAAGAGTCCTTAAAGAACACCAACACTCAGCTAGATTTTGAGAGGATGTCCTCTAAGGCCAAGGACAATAGAATAAAGTCTCTTGAGGAGATCATTATTGATCTAGGACATGATCCTAGTGATCCAACAGGTGTAAAGGCCCTCATGAAGAAGAAGGATGATGATCTCAATGCACTAAAGAAGAGGTTGAAGCTGCAGCCCACAGAGCACCCTCAAACAGCTGAGCTTCAAAAGCAAAAACAGGCCGAAGACCAACTAGACCTCTTATTGCAGCAAGACCAGAGGATCCGGGAACTGGAGAAAGAGCTGGAAGGAATATTATAGGAAAAACAAGCAGATTCCACTTCCCAAGCTCCTCCAACTACATCAACAACAGCAGCAACCTCAGGGGCAGCAGTACCCCCTGCAGCAGGAACAACAGTAGCCCCAGATACTGGTCCGAGTGTAGAGGAACTGACCAAGGCTGTCAAAGCAATGGAGCTACAAGCAGATGAAATAAAGAAGGCCAAGGAAAAATTGGCAGAGCTGGATTCCAAATATGACAAGTCTAAGGTAACTGTGGCAGAGCAGGGCAGAGAAATAAAGGCACTCAAGGACAAGATAAAGGCCTTAGAAAAAGAATTAAACCTAGAAACAGCTTTGGCCGAAATAAAAAGGATCTTATGGGCCAAAATAGGCCAATCTATTACCCAACAGTGGAAATCAATAAAAACAATACATCAGAAGATGGAATTGTTGGGCCAAGCACACACTGAAATTAATAAGGCCAAAACACTGCTGGGAAACAGACCCGAATAGGCCAACAGAATGATAGACTTCCTCAACAGGCAGGAACAGGAGGAACTGGCAGCCATAGGTATCCCTAACAAAACAGAAGCCGTTCTCACTGCCAAGAAAGTGCTCACTCTCAGGAACTATGTACAAACTGTGGAGAGGAAGTGCAATGAGATCAGTGCAGATGTGGAGGAATTCAGGATCAAGTTGGCAGAACTGCAAGCAAAAGGCCTGCCCAGCCTCCTAACCGGTACAGGAAAATTAGTCTCCCAGGATCAATTTGCCAATAGAATGGCAGCATACATTGAGAACCAGATTACTGCATCTAGCAGTACATCTGAACAGACAGGGCCTCCCTCAGGACAGAGTTTATATGATAAACTGGGAGGTCTATTCTTTATTGAGAATGAAGTGAACCACCTTTTTGAGACTCCTCCTAATTTTTACAAGTATACAGAGGCCGATGAGACCTTAATAAAGATTAGGAGGCATCAGATGCCAAAGGAAGATTGGTGGCAAGCAATGCTTCAAATTCTGCCACGGTAGCTCCAGCTGTTTTGTCACTGCCACCTCCAGGTCACTACAAGACAAATGACAAGACAAATATCAGCAGTCAAAACAACTTAAAAAGGTGACTTATCTCACATACATGACAGCTGTGCCAAGATCAAACAGCGCATTTTCGGCCGACTTTAGCAGCCATAAAGACCAAATATCTTCTGACTTCTGACAGCTGAAGCATTAAGGAGTTACTGCTGCATTCACTCCTTCAGCTACTAAATTTTTGAGATTAGCATATCATAAATGAGGCAATAACTCATTTTCGTTGATATTTTGATGTAAATTTTTGTATATAAACTCCCTTGAGTAACTCACAAAGGGTTGGTAATTTTTACTCTGAGGCATGTATACTCTGTACTTTCAGAAAAGTTTAATACAAAGAGCAATTTCAGCTCAGTGATTTCCTGGAACTCTGGTGTCTTGTTGATAATCTAAATGCTGTTGCAGAATCCCTGCGTTGTCTGGTGGAATGATATGTTTTCTTTAAACTCTGTTCTGTTTCCCTATGTTATTTCATTTTTACGTTTTCATCATATCTAGCAATAAAGAAAAAGAATAGTTCAGGATATGTTTCTTCACACCCTGTCCTCAATCTCATATTGCTGCAAATGTTTTCTTTAGGATTAAAACAGACATGAATTCTTAAATGCTCATGTTATATTTAATTCCATGTTGTGAATGTTATCTAGAAATTCTTCAATGCTTCCAGGTAACAATTGCTTTCTTTCATATCAGTCTACAGAAAGATCCTTAATTGCCTTTCTTATCCTGAACATTTCACACCCAAACTCAATTTCAAAGCATTGTTCCCCAGACAATCATCCTGCTCTGCAGTTTTCATTTCGGTATCAACACAGCACACCAAACCAAAGGACCATTGACTCCATTGCCCAATGTTATATAAGATTTTGGTAAGAGCATACAAGTTTTGACTGAACTTTTTCCAACCAAACAATTAAACCAAACTTGAACTTCACAGCTAGCCTAAAACACCAACAGAACAGAGACAAATCATTAAGAGAGAGCCCTCTCTGATTACAGCTTGGCTAGAAGCTGTAATCCAAAGATTGGTTAGTGGTTACCCCGGCCGTATTCCCTTGGGAGTCATAGGGAACAACCTGGGTGTTAACACCTCTGACTATGCTATTGGGGCAGTCCTTACTCAACATGGACATCCAGTGGCATATCACAGTGAAACACTTTCAGACACAGTCCGGAAGTACCCCACTTATGATAAAGAGATGTATTCCATTGTACAGGCCTGTCGACAATGGAAGCATTACATTTTGGGGAAGGAAATAGTCATCCACACAGACCACCGACCCCTGCAGTTCATACAGACCCAAGGGAAATTGCAGAATGATCGCCATCAAAAGTGGTCTACATACCTGCAACAGTTCCACTTGAATATCAAGTATAAGAAGGGCAGCACCAATAATGTTTCAGATTGCCTCAGTCGACCACCGATCATGGCGTTAACCACCATGCTCAACTCTTGTGGGCACGAGACTTCTGATTCGCCACTTCTCTACAAAAGCGACCCAGAATTCGGCCACACATACCAGACACTCTTGGAGGGTCGGCATGTTGCAGATTTTCACCTCCAGGATGCCCTATTATGCCACCTCGGTCACCCTTGTGTTCCTTCAAGCGAGCGTTCCAAGATGATTTGGGAAGCACACTACAATCGGGCTGCTGGGCATTTCGGGGTCGAGAAAACAGTGCGAGTACTGCAGAATTATTTCTATTGGCCGAATCTTTGACAGGATGTTGGGAAGTACATCAGATCGTGTACTGCCTGTGCCATTGCCAAACCGACCATTAAGAAGCACGACCTCTATACCCCGTTGCCTACCCCTAGTCGACCTTGGGAATCCATCTCCATGGATTACATGTCAGGCCTTCCTTCCACTAAGCATGGAAATGACTGTGTTTTTGTGTTCGTCGACAGGTTCTCGAAGATGGCCATTATGATGGCCTGCAAGAAGAATATCGCAGCAGAAGCCACTGCTAAACTCTTCTTTGAACGAGTGTGGGTGCACTTTGGGATCCCACAGTCTATCATCTCAGATCGGGACAGTCGGTTTCTCAGCACATTTTGGTCCAGTCTCTGGTCAATGCTAGACACCAAACTCACGAAGTCCACAGCCTTCCGCCCTCAAACTGATGGCCAGACAGAGGTTGTCAATAGGATGATTGTGCACATTCTGCGCATGTATAACTCAAAGCATCCACGCACATGGGACGAGAGCCTCCCCTATGTTCAGCATAGCTACAACCGAGCTCTTCACAGCTCCACTGGCCATAGCCCTTTTCAGGTGGGTTTGGGATTCCAGCCACTATGCCCCATTGATGTGGCCATGCCACTTGCAGCTACTCACATGAATTCAGCTCATGTCCAGTCCGAAACAGATAAGGCCACTAGCTTCATTGAGCGCATCCAACATATTCGCCAGCAGGTCCATGACATTCTTGAGAAATCAAATGCCAAGTACAAGTAGCGACATGATCAACATCGGGTGCCACACAAGTTTCAGGTGGGCGACAAAGTCTGGTTGCATTTGCAAAAGGAACGCCTTACTGGAGCCTATCGGAAATTGAGACCACTCTGATATGGTTCTTACACCATTACTAAGGCTATGGGATACAATGCATTTGAGCTCAGCATTCCCCCATTCCTTGGCCTGCACCCAGTGTTCAATGTGGACCGCCTTCGGCCATACTTCCCACCATTGCTAGACACATCCGACATTGCAGAACAGTTCAAACCCACATAATTAAATCTAGATTGCATGGAACACGCTGCAACTGATTGGATCATGGACACACAGATCAAGAACACTCGCCAACAGAATATCCAACTGTATCGAATTGTCAAAGCAGGCCAACTCCTTCAGCAGGGCAAGTGGCTCACCAGGGAACAAGTTCAGCAAAAGTTTCCTCATCTCATGGAGGAGCTCAACGCAATGGGGACCATTGCTTCCTAAGGGGGGAGGAATGATCCAGGTGGATATTGGTGGCCACCTGCCAAGTCCACCTGGACCCCCACCATTGTCTTTCTCAGCATTTTCAGTTTCCTTAATTGTAGCACAACTTACTATTTTTAGCAGTTTTTCGGGTCCTGAACTTCTGGAGCCGTTTTGAGGCCCTAAACGATGTTTTTTTTGGGAATCCAGGGGCGACCCAACAATGATAGTGCTCGGATAGATCTTTCTAATGAGCTATTGTACGCGTCAAACGGAGATCACATGCCAAAGTTACGACCCCGGGAAGTTGATGTACCAATTTACCCCAAACGGGGCCCACAGTTTGGTGTTTCATCTCCTAGGGTTAGGTTTTGGAATGTTAAGAGTTTTCCATTGTTTCTCAACAATAAATAGGCCTTCGAGCCCCATTGTAACACAGTTCAGAGGCATGTAGCCATCACATCTCTTCTCAGAGATAAGCTACCATCGCCCTAGCTGGTTTATTTCCATTTCTGGTTGTAAGCATATTTCAGTATTTTCCATTAATGAAATGAAGTATTATTTCCGCTGCATCTTTGTGTACATGGTTATCTCTGTAATTTGTTGCGTTCTTGTTTAAATCTGGATCAACATGGCTCCAATAGGTTTGACATCTGCAATAAATGTAAAAAGTGGATTACTCGACCAAAACAAACACTTTAGCGAAAACAAAAACATAACAAAAGCATGCTGGTTACCATTACGCATAGTAACGCTTGAGGTACAACCGATTATGGGGTTGTGCCAGTGGAATTCCGTCATAATCCATTAACTCGTAGGCTCCTTTCGCTAACACTCGTTTAACAATATAGGGGCCCATCCATAAAGACTTAAATTTACCTGCTCCCAATTTATCGGATTCTTGGTCATAAAGCAAGACCAAGTCACCTTCTGAGAAGACACAGGGTTTGACATTTTTGTCAAACTGCGCCTTGACTCGTTTCTTATGGGCTTCGTTAGCCAAAGCGGTGTCACAATGGGTTTCATCCAATTGGATTAATTCCAAGAAACGAGCCTCTTCTTCTGAAGTTCCGAGGAGGAGATCAATTGCGAGTTTGAGAGACGAGATTTCACACTGGATTGGTAAGACTGCTTCCAAGCCATATACCAGTTGGAAGGGTGTGAACCCGGTTGCATTCCTTATCGATGTTCGATAAGCCCACAAGGCTGAGTACAGGATTAGGTGCCATCTTCTTTTGTGAACTCCGATCATCCTTTGCAGCATGCGTTTCAGGACCTTGTTGATCGCTTCAACTTGTCCGTTGGCTTGCGGATAATACAGAGTAGAGCTATCATGAGACAACCCTAGTTTGGCAGCTAATTCGACCATCATGTGATTGTGAAAATGCTATCCATGATCTGTGACTATAGCCTGCGGTACACCGAATCTAGCGACTACATGATTGAAAAAGAAGAGGGCAGCTGTTTCACCAGTATTATCTAATGTAGGCATCGCCTCGGCCCATTTGGTAAAATAGTCAACTGCGACTATGATATACCCATGCCCCCCGGTCGAGGTGGGGTTACATGTCATGAAATCGATGCCCCATTTGGCGAATGGCCCAATAGCAACTATTGGCTGTAGGGGTGTGGGTTGTCTTCTGGTTTTGCTATCAAAAATTTGACAAGCATGGCAACTTTCGACTGCGGTTATGCAATCTTTGAACATTGTTGGCCAGAAGTATCCTCCTCGTAAAATTTTTTGTGCTATAGCATATCCAAATTGATGCCCCCCACACGCGCCTGAATGACACTCATTCAGGACTTTTTTGGCCTCCTCATGGGTGAGGCACCTTCTCAGAACTGTATCGATACCACGACGGTAAAGTGTATCACCGACGATCATCTAGACTTTTGCTTGGTATCGAATACGTTTTTGTTTAGAGTGGGAGGTGTTTGGCCTAAATTTTTGGGTTTGGAGATAAATGATTATATCTCCATACCACTCATTGCTTGTAGATATCAGAAACAAATTCTCATCCACGATTGATTCTTTGGACGTTTCATCGTTGGACGACGATGGGAGATCGCATAATAATTCTGCGAAAACTAGAGCTTTCTTTGATTTGGATTTTACAAATTCCAGATCAAACTCTTGTAGGATTGCTATCCATTTCGAGTATTTGCCCCGCAGTAACTGTCGCGACAATATATAAGTCATGGGGTTGCAATATGACAGAATGGTAGTTTTCCGAAAGAGGACATAATGTCGAAATCTCTGTATCGCTTGAACAGCTGCAAGTGCTAGCTTTTCAACGTAAGAATATTTGCTTTCTGTATCATTTAAGTTTTTACTTAAATAATATATAGGATGCTCAATTCCATCGACTTCTTGAACTAAAACCATTGCAATGCTCGTATCTGCTGCAGCCAGATACAGGTTAAAGTCTCTTTGATAATCAAGGGCGTACATTAATGATGCTTTCATCAGGGAATCTTTCAAAGCATCAAAGGAAGCTTGCGTAACCTGATCCCAGACAAAGGGTACCTCCTTTTTCAAAAGACGTGTATAACCTTTAGCAAGTTCGGCGTAATTTGGAATGAACCTTCTCAGAAAGTTTGCTTTCCCTTGGAGTTTCTGAATCCGAAGAAAATTTGAAGGTGGATGCAAATTTATGATTGCCTGGACCTTACATGGGTCGAGACGAATCCCATCCTTGGAGACTACAAAGCCAAGTAAACGACCAGAACTGACGCAAAATACACATTTGTGCGGATTGCGTCGTATCCTGTAGTGTCGGCAACGTAGAAATATCGCTCTTAAATGCTGCGGATGATCAGTCCGCTTTCGCGAATGAGCCGGAAGGTCGTCGAGGTATGGTTGAACGATGTTTTTGATGTCATGGAAGGCATAATTCATTGCACTCTGAAATGTCGCCCCTGCGTTCTTTAAACCAAAGGGTAATTTTCGATATGCGAATGTGCCCCACGGACAAATAAATGCAGTCTTTGACTGGTCCTGTGGGCGGATATTTATTTGATTATACCCGGAGAATCCATCCATGAATGAAAAGATTTCGCATCTAGCACATTCATCAATTATCTGGTCAATGAAGGGTGTAGGGTAGTTGTCTTTCGGACAAGCTTGATTTACATCCCTGTAATCGACACACACTCTAATTGTCCCTTGTTTTTTCATAACAGGGACAATGTTCGATACCCAATCGGTTAGAGGAACCAGGTAGATGAAACCAGCATGGAGAAGTTTTTCAACTTCTGCCTTAATGGCAGTGGCTTTCTTTGGGTGCACCTGCCTTAGCCGTTGTCGTACTGGTTTGACATCTGGATACATCTTAATTTCGTGTTCAACGATACTCGAGTCAATGCCTGGCATTTCACTATATGACCAAGCAAAGACATCTCTGAATTCATGAAAAAGAGCGTCATATATTTCCAGTTCTGAAGGAGAACAACATTTGCCAACATAAATATTCTCTACAATATCTGTTTTGGTCGAGATATTTATGGCTATAGTCTCGTCAATGTTGGACAAGTTTCGCTCGGAATCCACCGTATTTACAGTATTTGATAGAAAATCAAAGACTGAAGGATGATAAAGGTCATTTTGAGTATCTTCTCCACAATCCAGGAGAAGAGAACGATGGTGGGAATCATTCCATGGTGCTCCTTCAATTACCATTGACTGGACAATTCCTTCGTCGGTGACATGCACTCGCGACCAAGGATATGAAGGAGTACCATATTCCCTAGACCTATCTATCCAAACGCTTGATGAGCGTTGATTTGGGTTTGCCTCCCATGCTAGAAACATTGATTGCTATAATATTTCCGTTGGGCTTGGGGGCAAAACCACTGCATGATCCATGTCGATATCGTTTTCTGAGATCTTTGTAGAAGATATCATGTTGCAGGTACCTATCGTCGCTACTTCCACCAGATTGATTGGAGGTGGAAGAGAAAAAGTTCCCATTAGTATAGGATCTTTTAGTAGGCCTACTCCGATATTCTGAAGCGAATGGGGGCTTCCATGGATCATGGGAATGCTTCCAGTAACTTGAGAACCATTGGGGAGGAAGTTTTGTTGATCGACGATTGTAATCCCTCCTTGAAAGGGAAATGCAATCTTTCTAAAATAGGTCGACACAACAGCTGCCATGGCATAAATCCATGGTCTTCCTAGTAGGATGTTGTAATCAAGATTCCCATCGATGACTTCAACATCTATTTCTACCGTTTCCCCCCTAGTTCAACTTTCAATTTATTTAGGATACCATTGGGGTATATGTCCTTCCGTTGAATGCTTTTAATGTCATCGAAGATCGCGACAAGGTTGGAGATCCTAAAGTTTTCCAGCAACTCATCGACATAATGCATGTAGATGCCCCCTCATCAATAATTGTTCGATGAACAATTTTGTTGAGGGCTTTCACTTGAATAAGGAAAGCTAGTTGAGCTGGTAACTGAGGATCGTATCCTTTATGATCGAAGGATACAAGATTGGAATCCTTTGGGTCAATCCCACCAATGGTTGATAATAAAGCCTGCCTTTGGGATGGGCAACTTTGTAGTACTTCAAGAGTCGACATAGCAGATGGCGATTGGGCCAAATCTTCCACTATGTTATAATGATGTGCCGCTCTAGCGCGGGGATTAAATGTCGACTTGTGTACTACTCCCTTTGGCGGTTTTATCGTTAATTCAGGAATGGTGGGTGGCACAACTTCTGTCGAAGTTGTTGTCGAACTACTTGGTTGATCTTTATCCTTGTTGTTCGACAGCTGTGGATTCCCATAATCTTTGTTCCTTGTCGATATCAAAGCATCATTTTGTTGTTTTGAAACTGACAACATTAGCACTTGAGACGGGGAAGCATTTCCACTTTCAACCAGATTTGTTCCTGGATTTGGAAACAGATCAGTTAACACTGCTGAGGTTTTTGAATTCTTAAAGAATTTCTTAAGCTCAGCTCTGTGAGGAAAATATGCAGTCCAATGATCCTCATCGCATATGAAGCATGGATTTTTTGGTTTCCTATCTCCAGGAGGGTTTGAAGAAGATTTTTCAGGTGATGATTCCTCCTGTTTCTTCTTCTTCCCTTTGCCTTTATTCTTGCTCCCTGGTTGTTTGGTTTCTTTGCCTTTATCTGTCGATATGGCATTTACTTCCGAAGCAAGAAGTTCATCTTTTTCATTTTGACCTGAAATCTTACGGGTCTTTTTGGATGTAGCCTTTGTCGATTTCGTGTCTGTCGTGCCAATCACGCCATCGCCGGCATGAGAGTCATTGTTTGATTTAGGAGGAGGAGGAATTGAGAATTCCGGTGTAGGGGCGTCAGGTATTTTGTCGTAGAGCGTGTCGGACTGAGTGTAGATCAAGTCCAGATATTGTGCACGAGCGATAACTTGCTCTTCTGTTACGACTCCCCCCTTTGCCACATCTTCTGTGATGGAAGGCAGTAATGACTTGATAAACCATTCAGCTAATAGCTGATCGGGGACGTACGTTTTTACCATCCTACGACGACGTCGCCACTCATGTATATGATCAGATATGTGAGTGGCCATTGTCTGTTTGAAGTTGGTAAGAAGTTCTGTTCCCGTTTCGTACCTTATTGGTAATTGAAAATGGGTTAAAAAGGTTGTGGCTAAGGTACTAAAGTTGTTGAACGAAGCTCTAGGCAATTCAATGTACCATTTTGCCGCTGGACCCGCTAACGTCCTCTGAAAGAGGCGAAGTCTTATCGAATCATCATTTAGGGTGTTTGATGAACACCACAGATGAAAGGTCATCACGCGATTCGATGGATCTTCACCCGGATTTCCATTAAATTTAGGAATATCTGATGGAAGTTTATGCGGAATCGCTGGCCACCAAGGGGCGTAAGAAATTGGATCGTTTGTTAACCGATTTAAATCAGGTAACTCTAAGGTTGCCACAAAGGATAGCTGCTGATTCAGGTTAGGTGAAGCATACCCAGGATAAGATGGGATTGCCGGAGCAGTTGGTCTTTGCATACCAGCATAATGCATTTGATGCTGGTATGACTGATAAGCTTGGTGGACATGACCATTGTAAAATGGTTGATTTTGACCGTTTTGAATGTACGGCTGTCCACTATTCGCAAAGATTTGCTGCTCAGAACATTGGTATACTTGTTGGAATTGCGGTTGTTGGTATTGCACCAGCCATGGTTGTGAAGTCATGTGTTGTTGCGCTATACTAACCGTTGGACCAAGGTGAGGGGTAATTGTACCCGTCTGGACCTGTGTTGCCCCACTAGTCGGCGATTGTGGTTGAGTCACAGGGTCAAGGGGCTATTGCATTACAACCTAAGAAACCTGATGTTGACATACAACAAGCAGCGTTTGAACTTGCGACACTGTCACAATGGCTGGCATAGTCGGGATATTCGACATAGGTACGCATTGTTGCATCGAATACACAACTCTTGGTTGTTGAGGTTGTATAGGTACCCAACCACTTGAGGTAATTCCAGTGTAACCTGAATGTTGTTGTGAACTCACGTATGGATATCCTCCCGGAGGGGATAATGAAAGGGCATACTGCCCCCCATACAGTGGTAATCCGGAACTCAAGGGAATTGTTTGCCTTTGGGGACCAGACTACCCAAATTGACCTCCAAATGGATCAATTTGTTGAGACTCAACATAAGAGTTTCCGGATATTATTCCGGATGAACAAATAGGAACGGACCATACTGTCATATTAGCCCCTGAGTGGGCTCCTTCTAGCGGCTGAGAGCTAGTCGGGACAGATGGTATGCCGGCGAACATTGTCGGAGTGATAGCAGGGAGTTCTGTCGTCGCTGTGTCAGATGACACACTCCTAGATGTTGATGGTTGTTCAGACATTTGTAGTCTATCCAAGAGATTACCTAGCAATTCTACAAGAGCTTCCGCTGGTGGTAGACTAACTTCTGATGAAGAAGGGTATAGAGTGATCCCGACTCCAAAGTGCGTTGGAGTACTTGTTTGAGGATCTTCTACAATTTCTTCAATAGCAATCAGACCAGGTGGAAGGGGAAGACCGTCAAGTCTGTAAAATATTTCTGGTGCCAAAGAAGGTATGGAATCGACAGCGACAGATGTTTGAAGAGCAAGACTCTCCGAACCGGTTGTAGATGGAACTGGTTCGGTAACACAAGTGTTTACTCTCAGACTAGGATCAGTATCACTGTCCCTTTGTGGTTGTTGAACTTCTTCTGTAGAGGCAGGGATTCCAGAAATTTTTGGAGTAACCGGAGTCTCTGATGTCGTTGGAACACTTGTTCTAACTTTAATAGGAGATTTGGAACCGGTTAAACGAGTTCGCTTTGTCCGTACTAGTTTCGATTTCGGAGACAAAGACGGTTGACTCGTAAGCCTCCGCGAACAACGGGGTTTCAATTGACTTTCTTCCACAATTGAGGATTACTCGATCAACTAAAATAAAAAGGGGAAGTATGTTTCCGAATTAAATGAATTTTAGACGCTTTTGACACAACTTGTTTTTTCAGTTTTTAAGAGTCGAGAAAAAAAAAAAGATGACTCTAGTCTCCTTCGATTTTTAATGAGCCTGAAGTGACAAGTGCTCAGATGGACCTTTTCCGTTAAGGAGTCTGAAAAGGAACGAAAGGGACTGCTCTGGAGGTCTAGGTAGAGGGAGTACCAAACCAATCGAAAAACTGCAGAATACTTTTTACGGTACGGCAGTCAATCTTCCCGAATGCTGTGTTCAGTGCATTGCGATCGATAGGGCGGCAGACACGGCTTCCTATGGATAAAGGATTTAAGCCTATAGGGGTCTCCCAAAATATACTCGACGGTACGTGGGAGCACAAGTCCGTACTGGCACTTATTGTCTCAAAGTGGAGGAATCACCCAACCATCAGTGAGGACAACAGTTACCAGGCTTTACGACGCCGGAATACGTCTCTAGCCTAGACCTCTAAATGTTGTGCGTTAAGTTCCAAAGCGTTGTTAGATTCATTGAATTTATTTTAAGTTGATCTTTCTTATGAAGTTTGCCTTTTGGGTTCACCACGAGATGTAGATGTAATTCCTAAAATGCAATCTAAAGATGATAAACAAACTTTTTATCTCTTTTCAGCAATGAAAATCCTAGCTACTAGGGGAAAAGAAAGACACAATATTTTCACAAAGAGCAAAGAGCATACTGTAAATGCACTTTCCTAAATCAAGCCAAACAGACTGTCAATATGCAAATGCACATGTGCATGTATTTGTTTTCGACTTTCTTAATATTGATGCTAAAAAGAAAGCTGATGTACAAATCTGAATTTTCTTTCAAGCGACAAACACAAACAAGCTTCTTTTCGAAATCAAAAGATAAAGACGATTACGACACTTTACGATTTTGAAATAAATACTCGTTTTTTACACTAGAAAGTCACAAATTCAGACCAAAGGCAATAGTAAAAGTATAGTCGACCATCAACAGTAATCAAACTTTCTCCTATGATCGAAATCGACACTTGCGACAGATCTAAATCAAAGGACGACAGTACGACTATTCTACTATTGCAATGGAAAACTGTAAACGACTCAACAAACACACAAAAACATCTACAGTTCTTTTGTACAAAGGAGGCAGAATAATAGAAAAGAAAAGGGGTTTTAAAACAGACACATATACTAATTACAGGCTGCAAAAATCAGAGACCAAACTGGAAAGAATGAAACACAAGAACCTCAGCTGCATAGGGCTAGTCTGATCAGCGCACCTGTAACACAGAGAAACTGGATTGCAGCGCAGGTTGCCCTTTCGGGAAGTGCGCTGAAATGCAGGATCTCTTCATAGTACGTGCGCTGGGGCAGAAACGAGAATTCTATCCGGGTTCTGTGTCTCGGTTTGTAGTTTAGTCTTTGGTTTTTGGCCGAGTAAAAGCAATCAGTAATGCACAATCAGGGGGTAGATCTAAGGAGGGTCTAAGAGCTATCACAAAGGGCAATCAGATCATTTGTGAATCAGCTGTTCAAATCATAAATAGATCTAGTGAATGGATTGAAGTAGCAGATGTCTACTTTGCATTTGTTATGGAAAATGCAGTTCGAATGCTACTTATAAGTTTATGAAACAAACAACAAAAGATACACAAACAAACTAATTAGACAATCGTTCCCCAGCGGAGTCGCCATTTTGTTACCGGGAAAAGTGTCTATTTAGAACTGCTCTATCCCACTAAGGTGTGACAACTGCCTTAGAAACAAACAGAGAAAACTACTTTTGTATTTCCTTTATGAATTAAAGATAGAGGGGGATAGAAAGAACCGACTTGTGTCTTGCGCTAATCCTTTGATCCAATCCCTCTCTTCTTTGACAGCTTCCAACTACCTGCTCCCTTACTTGCCCAGCTTCACCAAGTTCTTGTAAGATCACAGAAGAAGAAAACTACACAAATACATGGATCTATATTCATAAACAACTTAGGATCAGATTTAAGCTAAACATACAAATGTAACAAGCATCAATGATACACAAGCATGTAGGAGAAACTCAAATAGTTTTTATTGATATACAAGAAGATCCAGGAGGAGTTACAACCGATGATTCCTGACCCAGCATCAACCTCCCAGCAAAGAAGCCCCTTCTTCACCTCCAACAAAGCATAAATCACCCAATACTCTGATATCTATCTCAAAACCAACAGCAATTCCTTGCAATGTACAAAATTCCAGCCTCTGGATCTCTGGGATGAGGGATCCATATATAGATGTATGCAAGGAGGATGAGTCAGCTTATGATTTGATTAGTGGCTTCTCTCTGTCAGTTCTTGCTTCCACTTGGAGACTAAAGGCCCCTTACTCATCCTTGGTCGAATTCAGTGAGGCAAGTGTCATAGGAGAAGATTCTGGAAGCTTCCATTGTCTTTCTACCTTGCAGAATAGCACTTCCATTTGTCATTTCCCGCTCAACGCACCCTGATAGTGCATTTAGGTGCGTTGCAACGCACCTAGCTAGTGTATTTAGGTGCTATGCAACGCGGCTAGCCAGTGGAGCAGCTGAAATGATCCTGATTTGACTGATTCTGAGCAGTTTCTGGTAGAGAAATTCTGGGAGAAGCTGTAATTTGTTGACCTTGTTCCTTTAGGGGTTGGAACAACACTTTTAGGGACTTAGGAGCCCTTGGTTTATGGACATTTCATTCTTGGAGCTGCAAGGCACAAAAATGTCTATAACAAAGTGCAACAATGAAAATAGTCAAAAGTGAATAATGAATGGAAATCCCTTCTATCTATAACAAAATATTGAGTTATCCTTGAATAATGAGCAATAATAAAATATTATTAACCCCATTCTTGGAATAACCACTTGAAATATTTTATTGTATTTGGTTAAGAGGGAAAAAATATTTAAACTTTTAATTAGAAATAATAAATAAATAAATGATTTATTTACAAATCTCAACAAATTGGTTAAGGAATAATAAAGAAATAATGATTTATTTAATTATTCCTAAAGGATTTTTCAAATTTGCCAAGGAATAATAATTAGTTATTCCTAGAGAAAAATAAGATAATTAATAATTTATCTGTTGATTTTTCATAATTGGGTCAAATATGACATGGAATAATAATTGAACAATGGTTTAATTAATTATATCTAGAAGGAAATCAAATAAATAGTGATTTATTTAATTATTCTGCATGAGTTTAATTATAAATTACTTAACAAAGGTGGTTTATTAAGTAATTTTTCACAGTGAAAGAAATTTTACTATTATAAAATTTACTTTAAATTGTGTAGTTTGATCCATCTAGTAAATTAGGCTAGATGATCAATATTTTGGTGATAACAGATTTCCCCCCAATGTACGAGTGTTAGGAGGAAAACATATGACCGAACTATGCTGTAAAGACACAATCACTACACAACAAAGTGGAGTGATTGAGAGAGAGAGAGAGAGAGAGATAGAGAGAGAGATAGAGAGAGAGATAGACTAATACAACTGAAGCAGGAGTATAGGGATAGAGGGGGCAAGACCAATGCAAGTCACATTTTATGTTGTGGTACCAGAGCTCAATGAGGCGAGGGAAGCATACATATACCCGCCAAGATAACTTAGTACAAAAATAATGGTGTGCTGAGAAACATTAAACTGTGCAATGAAGTACATGATGAATGGTACATGACATGTTGGCATAACTGAGTCAAAAAATAATACAATGTGTCCCATATATATAATGCACCTGGAAAAATATCAGCCAGGATTGAATATAATATGAACTGATTACATGAGATATAATGGACCTTCCCTAAAAAAATGGGTTGGAGGGAGGGTAGAACAACCGAGGAAGCCCTATTGAACAAGGAAGGGATCTGCAAAACTAAATGGATCATCTGAAGGAGATGTGCATGCTATGAACACTATGATTGGTAGGAACCAAACCCATTATATTTGTGGAGCTGCATCTAAGGATGTAGCATAATAGTAATGCATTCGACCATGTGGGGGGCTACCTAAAGGGCCACCCCCTCATGAGGTCTCAAACATCTCACGTACACCTAGGAACCACTAGTACAATCTGCGGCATCGCTCAACCATCGAGTGTATGGGTCATGAACATGAAACAACCAAGTCAAAGGGCAGTAATGAGTTGCTCTACTCGATTCAAAGTACCAAACAAGAATGGAAGCTGGAACCAAGATACACCGCCCTCTAGGTCATTCATATGGAATAAATGAGCTGATGTCGACAGAATAGGTCCCACGATAGGTGAGGCAATGAGGATCCTCAACTAAGGTATGAGGGAAAATAATAATGTGACTGATGGACTAACACCGGGCATAATGGAAAATGAGGGATTGAGGGACAAATAGATGACTTCCCTTGTCACAACATAAAGCGCATGGTTGACCTGGCAACAACTGACTCAACTCCGGATGGGATGCGGACAGTATGACTGGAGACTAAAATGGGCAAGATGGGATGAACGGTATAAAAATATGGATGGAATACTATGATATGATATAATGGGATATGAAATAGACTCCATGGATGCAAGGGTGACTCATCACAGATGCTCTAAACAAGGGTGACTCGATGACGCTACCACACATAATAAGTCCGGTGGGGAGCATGAAAAAATGAGTAAATGATGGTTACACATGATGAAAATTGACACTTGAGGTGACAAGTTCCAAGGGAGGGTGGTCCCTAAATTACAACCGTCGCATATGAAGAAATCCAATTTTGAGAGGTGACGAAGTGACCCTTCTTGGAAAAATGGCTTCCTAGTGAAGTTTCAAATCATCCAAAACTGAGAAAGACTCATTATAGTACTCAATTAGAGATTTCCAATGATATTAATGGTTTGTCAAGCTGAGCTACCATTTGGTCAAAGCGGGGGACATAAAAATTGAGGATTTTTCTATGAAAGGACATTTTCCCTCCAATTGGAATTCATTTTTTATTTGAGTTGTGGTAAATTTGGAAAGGAGGAAAAGGCCCTAAATCTTGTGGAGATCATAGCGGACAAACCAGCCATTAGAATCAGGATCTATGACTTTCAAGTAGTGGCCTTACTCATCTCTTCAATCGCAGTTATTTATTTCATGATTTTTGGCTCCTGGCAGCTCCCTGGGAGACCCTTTCTCCTCTTCACAGTCTAATCACACTTTTGTGCCAAGAAGTGCAATTTGGATCACAGGAAACAGGTGAAAACCTACGAGCTCACACTTTCTGGGCATAAAACTATTATTTGGGGCTGAAAAGAAGGGTGGTTTGCTCGCTTGGTGGGGGTTGTAGGTTGATTAGTGTAGACCAGTGTTTTCTTCTCTCAACTGACAAGACATGTGGTGTTTTGCAGGCATGGCAGAGCTAAAAATCAACTGGTATGAGTGAGACTTGGATACCCTCTGATCTGAGATTCAGATGGATTAGGGGGTTCGAGGGGCATTGGCTCACTATGGGGTTCTCAAGTTGGTAGATAACCCATTGATGAGGGTAGGTGAGCCCTTATTATTGAGAATTGTGAGCTATTGGGATCCAGACCATGAGGTATTTGTCATGCAAGGGCACAATGTTAAGCTCACAATACAGGATATTTACTTCTTCACCGAACTCCCTCCCCTCATAGTGGTGGGGGATATATATCTGGTGTTTCCTTGTGGGAGGAACATTATAAAGTTTGTGGAGCGCCATTGTCCACAACATGTGCATGTGAAGGGCATGATTATCCCGATTGGTGATTTAGATTGGCTAGAGACATAGGCTATTTCTGTAGTTGTGCTACAGGTCTTAGGCAGCCATGTGTTCCACCACATCACTAGTTGGTAGATGATGTTGGTTGAGAGTATTTTGGCTAGGACCTACTATGGGTGGGTTGAGAGGATGCTGTCGTTCGTGAAATGATAGTTAAGTCTATGCAGGTGAGCCATGAATATGTTCTTGGTATAGTACTATGCGCATTCTTCTTTAAGAAGATACCCACCATCCTTCCTCATGTATAGATCCAATATGTGGGCCCACAAGAGCCCAAGATACGCCACTGGGGGTAGCTACTATGGAGAGGAGGACGGGACATGTGGGTCCCTTTGATTTTGATTTTTGTAACATGTTATGGGCATGTTGGATTTATTTAGAGCTATGGGCTCCAAACACTTATATGATACATACTATGATTATGCATTTTTATATGACGATGATGGTTCACCATGTGTTTCATTTATGGTTGTCTTGTGTGGTATACATGTGATAAATGCCAATCTAGAATGTTATATGAAATGGTATCTACATAGTTATTTTGGGCTCTAGGAACTTGACTAAAAGTAATGGTTTCAAATTCACGTACCAACAGCTTAACACGCAGGTATTTTCTAAATATGACTTGGTTATGCACATGATACACACCATTCAACTACATGACAAGTAGAAAGGAATATAAATGAACATGAAGATGAAGGATGCGATGAGAAAGGGAATCGACTAACAAACCTATCACTGCATCATATTCGGCCTCGCTATTGGTGGTAGATCCAATGCACGCGTTATTCAAAAGCACTAATGTATGCAAGGGGGTAAAAATGGCCCAGGTTGTCGAGGCTATATTCTTGGAGAAGCCACTTGCACCATAAACATGACCGATATATGGTGTGGATGATGGATCCATCTGAAAGGTGCAAAAGACGACAAATTAGATGATGCATCCTACCTAACTTCATGACAGAAATAAAGAAATGCTAATCAAAGAGATAAGCTATGAGAAAAATTTCTTTAGGTAGATTGCATTGGGATTATTAGGAAGGAAATGGTCATTAGAATCCTCCGAAAAATATTCCCCCTTGCCTAAGTTCAAGGGTAATTAGCGATAAAGATAGCTTCCATAATATCCTCATCAAAATGGAAGATGAGTGTACGAGACGAATATTGACTACATCATGTAGCGCGGTACCTAGTAAATCAACCTGAGAAAGAAGGTTGACATACGCATCATATGGAATGGTAGGCGACAAGATAGTAGATGAAAGATCTATGTATTTTGAGACCTAGGATTCTATCGAAAGAGTTTGAATAGAATCGTGCTCAGAAACCTCAGAAAGGATTTCCTACGAGGAACTCAAGGATGATGACAGGTAAAGGATATGGCCCATGGTGTTCATCATCTCAACATCTGGGGAAGGGATCACGATGGTGGGATGGGATTCCCCCTATTCTGGTTTACTATTGGTACAAAAATCCACAGGAAGAGGATAAGGTGATCCATTATGAGTGGTCTCGTATTCGTTAAGTGACTTAAGGAAATCACAAAATTTTTTGAGATGAGGGCAACAATGGGAGTAGTCACCATGATGATCACACAGGGCACAAGGGTGATTTTTGCATAATATTTTGAGTTTCTTGGGTGGACCTAGTAAGTTAACATGGACTTTAGGGATATTTGACTCAGGGAATGTTTCATGAACCAAAGGTTTGAGATGAGGAAGCTCAGGATAATTATTGGTTGCGTGCCACACAACTTTACACAAAGCGCATAAAGGTAACGACTTTGGGGCCTTGGGGACTAGAGGAGGTTGGGGAGCCTTGTCCTTAGGTTCTTTCCTCATAGCTTTTCCCCCCTGTCTAGATGCTTTTGCAACAGGAGTGGCTTTCTCTTGAGGTTATGATGGAACTAAAGTAGTGGTAGGGGCCATAGGGGCCAGTTGAACCAGGGTCAGAGCACGATAAGGTCTTAGCTGACCAGGAAGAATGCTTGTAGGGGGATTGATGTACCATACAGGGATCCCTAAAGTCATGTTAGGAAGAACCAATGAAGCCATGATAGGGACATAAAATATTGCAAGAGGGGGAAATAAGAAAGGTATCTAGCCTACAAGGTAATGTCCTAGCGAAACAACTCTTGGATGGTTGAGACCTGGAGGAATAGTTCCTGGGGGTAGATAGGAGAGGCACCCACAAATGGAGGAGGTCCTGGGGGCTAGATCTTGATGGCTCAGCTGGGATGGTAATCGCACGGTGCGGAGGAGCTCGTTGTGGATCGAATGTACCAGACTACTTGAGGACAACCCGTGATGCTGAAAGATTTAGGCTCTAAGATGAGAGGGGGAGGACCAGGGAAGGAACCCAACAATGAGGAATCTTTATAGACTCTGGGTGAAACACCAGTGAGAGGAGTTGAAGAATTCTTATCTAACATTGATGAGATAATCGACTCGAGGGACGTCACAGATGCCAGCTCGTAGTAAGTCAACTGATCTATGGTAACGATCTTCCCTTGATGGGGGAAGCACACATTGCAGAAAACTGTAGATGCGACAGCTGACATGGCATATGTGTAACTACAACCCAAGAGAATGTTGTAATCTAAAGGGGCATCAATAACCTCAATATCTACATATAGAGTCTTGCCCTCAAGGGTCACTGGATAGTTGCAGTACATGCTAAGAGGCTAGAAGGAGTGTCTGTCCCAAGCATGCAAAGTGATGGTGGAGGGGGATAGATCAGGTGACTAAAGTTTTTTCCAAAGGGTAGTGGACATCACATAGGTGGATGCACCATCGTGAGTAATGCATCAGGAGATGATGATATTACGGACTTGGACTAGTACCTAGAAAGCAATGGATCAAGGCAATAGGGGATGTTCTGATGTATCAACTGGGAAGATAATCAAATGATCGTCACAAGGATCTACTACACCCAAAGAAGTTATTAGAGCTTTCTTTTGAGATGGGCATGACTGAAGTACATCCAGCGCCGACATGGTGGAAGGGGATTGTGCCATGTCATCTACTATACTGTATGTATGGGAAAGTTGGTAAGAAGCCATGTTATGGCGTAATGGTCCCTTTGGGATCTTTGGAATTTCCTTAGCTTTAGGTTGAGGGATTTGTAATGGAACATTTGATGTTGTAAGAGGCTCAGTAGAAGCCTTGGCTTTGGAATTAGTGGCAGACAAAGTTGATGGCTTATCATATTGATGCGATCAAGTTTGCAAGTTGATATCGAAGGGATTAACCTCATCAGAGCTCATCATGAGGATCTAGTAGTCACCAGGACCAGAAGTTTGGGGAGGGTGCGCTGCTTGACCTAGGTGATTTTGAGAAGAAACAAATTCTTGTTGAGGGAAAGGATTTTTGAGCACTGTCGGTTGAGATGGTGCAGGATTCTGAGGCAATTGTTGGCCTCTAGAAGCTGCTTGAGCTTCCCACATTTGGTGCATCTAGGGTAAGATAGCACACTCATGTGTATAATGGCCATGTACACCACAACAGGCACAAGGCTTGTTCGTATGAATAGCCTTGTTTTGCTTGGGTTTGCTTCCCTGTTGCTAGTTGTTGGTGTTAGGCTAGTTCCCCTGGAATTCACTAGGTTGTTTACCTTGATTACCCTAGTTACCCTTGTTACCATTGTTACCCTTCCCCTTATTGTTATTCTTCAAATTTTGGGGATTGGTTGCACTCTGATGTGCAAACACCTTACCCTAAGGGGGTAGTAGCTGCGGGGTTTGAGGATGCATAGGAGGCTGCAATTTTAATGCTTGAGGGGCTAGAGTGCTCGATTGTTCATAAGGAGGAGCAATGGTTTGGTAGATAGGTTGGGGCCCTAAAAACATGTTGCTAGCAGGAGGGGAATAAGTGTTGGAGGAACTGGTGCGCCCCTGTGGATGGCCATAACATTGTTGAGTGTATGGGGAAGGATGTGAAAGGGTTCCAACGATACCGTTGGCAACATGAGATTCCCCTGGTCCATTGTAACCTCCATGATGGGGAAGGTTTGGAATGACGATATAGACAGAACCGGATTGCACATAAATTAGGTCATATCTCACAGTGGTTTGGAGATCTTCTTCCTCAGTCTGAGGAAAATGGGAGGCGCCATCTTTTCCAATGTGTGCTAAAAGGCTCCTGAGAAACCAAACTAGATAGAAATGATCTTTGAAGTGTGGGGCATGACATGTGCTCCTCCTTCTATGCCACTCTTGAACATGGTCGGAAAGGTGAGTGGCAGAGGACTGACGAAATGAGGTAAATATCTTTTTACCTGTGTTGTATCGGAGAGGTAGCTAGAAATATGAGAGGAACAATTTGGCAAGCGTCACGAAAATGGAATGAAATGTGGCGGGCTAGTCTGCATACCATTTTGTAGCATCTCTAGTGAGCGTGCATTGGAACAGCCGAAAACGAATGAAGTCATCGATAATGGAGTTGGATGAACACCACATGTGGAAGGAGTGAACATGATCGGTAGGATCCTCTCTAGAATTACCCTCAAAGTTTGGGATATCTAAGGGAAGCTTAGTCGGCATAGCATGCCAACCAGAATCGTGGTGTATTGGGTCATTTATCAACTGACTAAAATCCAAGAGACTTAAGCCAACCATAAAAGGGAGTATGGGATTTTTCTGAACAGTTTATGAGATTTCTCCTCTAGATGTGATCACTAGGGTAGAACTAGAGCCAACACCAGGTTTGGTTCCTACACCAACTGTGGGTCCAAACATGCTGACAATATGTGGTGAAGGAGGCTCAGAATCAGATGAACCAGGAGAAGATTCGGTATGGGGACTTAGAGTTCTATGAGCTCGAACCTAGTGGCAAGGAGTAATATGCATGAGTGGAAAATGGGGATGAACCTATAAGAGACTCTGTGACAATCGCCTTGGTGGCACTATGGTGGTAAGACACATGTGACATGAAAATGGTGAAGGGAGATCAACAATATGACTTTGTCTCGATGAGGGGAGATAAATTTATTGTGTTCAGTCTTGGCTTGGGGGTGTAAACCAATTGCCCTTCGCTTAAGGTGTGCTTGTGTGTGCAAGCGTATTTATTGATTAAGCCTAGATCATGTCTATCAAAAAGAAAATATATTGTTGAAAATAAACTAAAATTAACAAGAGTAAATGAACAACAAAAACATTAACTAAACCCCACCCAAACTGAATTTGCAAAACTGTGCTGCTTGATAGTGAAATTGACTAAAAACACACTAAAAACTTCAAGGGACCTAAGTGTGGGTGTGACTGGGATGAAATGACTCTAGGCTACTGGAAAGTTGTGCAGCAACAACAAAAAACCAGAGAGTAAGATCGCTACAAAAAGATAGGGAGATTGGTGTAAATCCTAGGGAAACCGATGGGACCCTAAGGCCAATGACCAAAGAAGGTTTAATATGAAACCATCGATGGAAACAACCTATATTTGGAGATCTAAAAGAAAAGGATACAAATCTAGAAGATATGGTTGAAAGTGTTGGGGAAACTTAGACTTCTTACTCAACTAAAATCCTCCTATAAAGGTGGAAGCGTGCTAGAAGCCCTAAGGGGATAAATTCCACTTTGACGAGTAAATCAAAGTAGATAAATGCCTAAGCAGGATGAGATAGAGGTCAAACAACCCAACACATAGCTCTCAACAAAACCCAGAAACAAATCTGATAAAAACCCGGAAACCGTAAAATCACATGTACTTACATATTTTTAGGGGGGATCACAGTTTTTAGGGTGAAATATGCACTCTAGACTCGAGATCATACTTTTTGGGCTAAAAAGTGTGATTTCTGATCCTTGATTCTCGGTCGGAAAATCTCAGGAAAACTACCATCTCTGTTGCAACTCGTTCCTGTGACCTGCAGAAAAGAGCAGAAAACTTGCAGAAGTTAAAAAATTGACATATCTAGGGTTAGAAAGCTAGTAAATAACATTAAGAGTCTAAGCAAATAAGAAACCCTAACCTGAAAACTGAAGGTCATCCAAGTTTCTGGATTTGAAGTAAAAAACCAATGGAGTTGCCGATTTTTTTGTAGTGTTTTCGTCTCAAAGATGTATGAAAAGAACCCACTTAATACTGCAGATGACAAATAGTCTGAACAATATAAATGGCTACTAAACATTGTAGATTTGCAGCAAATGATCGAAAAAAAACCTAGAAAAGTCCTGACCTGTGACACAATCACAGTTAAACAACAAAAATAAATAGTAATAACTCCAATCATCCAATGGAAACCATATATACAAAGAATATATTTTATTATAACACCTGTGAAGGGAACAAATAAATTTTACCAGTCCCCCTCTATGGGATGGGTTTTTGTCTATCCTAAAACATCTTTAGGTTGTGTAGAGTCTCTCTCCTCTATAATGTGAAAACCCAACAAATAAAATGTTTGAGCTTAATGGGAACTCAAATGGCAGAGAAATGGTGTGCAGCAATGAAAATAATACGAGTTACAGCAATGAGTGCAACAACGAAAATAATCGAAAGTGAATAATGAATGGAAAACCCCTCTATTTATAACAAAATATTGAGTTATCCTCGAATAGTGAGCAATAATAAAATATTATTAACCCCATTCTTGGAATAACGACTTGGAATATTTTACTATATTTGGTTAGGAGGGCAAATGTATTTAAACTTTTATTTAGAGATAATAAATAAATAAATGATTTATTTATCATCTCAAGAAATTGGTTAAATAATAATAAATAAATAATGATTTATTTAATTATTCGTAAGCGATTTAGTCAAATTTGACAAGGAATAATGATTAATTAATTATTCCTAGAGAAAAATAAGATAATTAATAATTTGTCTTTTGATTTTTCATAATTGGGTCAAATATAACAAGGAATAATAATTGAACAATGGTTTAATTAATTATTCCTAGAAGAAAATAAAATAAATATTGATTTATTTAATTATTCTTCATGGGTTTAATTATAAATTACTTAACAAAGGTGGTTTATTAAGTATTTCCTCAGAATGAAAGCAATTTTACTATGGTAAAATTTACTTTACATGGTGTACTTTGATCCATCTAGTAAATTGGGCTAGCTGATCAATTTTTGGTGATAACATTTTCATCAAAGGGGATCAAGTTAAACAGGAAGAGAGGGTGAGATATTTTTTCTTTAACAAGTGAATCTGAGGACCATTGAGGATAGAACCAATAGCCATAGGCATAGATTGCATCAAAACACTCTACCGATATTGTTGAGTTGTGGATTAGGTCAAGAATGGTCTAATCCACCATTTGACCTTCCAGGAGGCACCTCACCATGAAAGGGATTATTCAAATCACTAAAGCAAGGAGGTCAGCTGAAAATCATGTAGACCCATTGAATCAACCGCATGGGACTATACCACTGACAGAAGGGAATTCGGGGCCCCCATAACCAAATAGTTGCATTGCTGATCTGAAGGGTGATGTTTTTCAGTAGCAGTCGAGGTCACGAGGAGGGTAATTTTTTGTGTTAAAATGAACACTGAGCCATCTAAGGAGTAGAGGTGTTAGATTGGTTTCAGCCTCTGATTCGTTTCAATGGAAGGTGAAAGGGAGTATGAGTGTTGCATGCTGATTAGTTGATGTAGCCTGAGCATTGATCTGATTGCCAAAACACTATCACAACGATTGTCTGAGCAAAGAAAGGAGTTGAGCATCCTGATATCCTTCACCACAACCCTTTAAGTGCAAGAAGGAGCCAATCAAGTTTCATAGGCTTTGGTTCTGGCATTGACCATCGATTCACTACGGGAGCCAAAGTTGTCGTCACTCTTAATAGTAGACAAAATTATTTTTACCGTAGGGTTGGTCAAGGAGACAACCATGGTCCTCTTCAGGTGCATGCTAAAGTATTTGCTTTATTACATTAGATAAATTGATCTCGCTACATCAAGATCACTGAAACATTAGTCATAGAGGCAAAGACACCGTGTTTTTTTGGAATCGAGTAAATTATATTTCATCAAAATATTTCGTAGCGGGTCCCCATAATTAAATAAAGTAATGCTATGTCTTTTTTTGTTATATAGTATGTTGCATTATGTGGTTGGATTGGTGTAGAGGTTTATCATTGTTGAATATAGTCTTATGCCTACACATTTGAAACCTCTAACATCAAATTCAATGTCGCACATGATGCATTGATCACTCGTAATGGCATAATTATTGGGTCCATAAACTCTTGATTAGCGTATGAAGATCCAAGTCTTTACCTAAAAACTGATTCTCTTTCCATCTAGACAGATTTTCTGCTCAAAAATCTCAGTCTGGAAGCATGAAAGATGGCGGGTTATGGACTAAAACATGTTTATAGTTTTGATAATTTTGATTGGTTTTAGCATTTGACAAGGGGTTTGTCAAATTTTGGAGCTTGACGATAGAAAGGAGATTTTGTGTTAAAAAAAAGGGAATAGGAAAGGAAGGAGGTGGTACAATCATCTTACTATTACCAATCAAGTTTGTATTTACCTTATATTGGGGTGAAATCCATTGAAAAATTAGTGTATTCATGCTTTGGTATGAGGGGAGATGGGAATTTCCCTAGAAAACACTCATAAAATTTTGGACAAAATTCTAGATAAAATAAAAGAAGCATGGGGCCTTTTCTTAGCAATACCACTTTATAATAGAATAGAAAGTCTTTCTCAAAAATGGTCTATGCCATTATGCAACAAAAATTCCCATGGGAAGTGAAGGAAGGACAAGGAAGAGGAGCTTAGTTCTTCGCACTTGGATCTTAATTGCAACAAACAAAGTCAACCATAGACCTTCAGAAATTGGAGGAATTAGACACATGGCTCTTAGAGGTGGGGCAACTAGAATGGAGGAAACTCAGTTGGAATCTCAAGCCATCTATGCTTGCATTAATACAACCCAAACTCTTGGAGCATCCTTGTGAAGAGGTCAAGCTCATAATTGCTTCTTGTCTCAGCGAGATCATAGCTTTAACATCTCAAGTATTGTCTTACAATAATGATCTTATGTGGGAGATATTGTAGTTGATAGTGGAAGGCCTTCAAGGGTTGAATAACATCATGCTTCCTACCTTTTAGAACTGATGTAGAAATTTTAACAGTCATGGAAGAATTCAACTTTGGCACATTCATACTGAATTTGGAATGTGATGAGTTGATCTTTTAGTTGCTCCATAACTTTTACACCAGTATTACATCAACTCATTAAGACCATGTCAAAACAAGCATGAAAACGATTGTGTCTCTATTATTAGAAGGCCATCCTCACATATGCAAGATACTAAGATGTAAATTGTTGACCATTTTGAGAAAGGACCATAGGGATCCTATGACCTAGTCGAGAAGTTTGTCAAGAAAAACATAAAATTACTCAAAAGGGTGCTCACTACGAAGGAGTTGATAAGGATTGATAGAGGAAGCAAGAACAAACTATGCATCAATAATGAAATAAGGATGAGAGGACTATGCTTTATCTGCAAGGGACATTTGGCCCTTAACCATTCATGTCCAAGTGATAAGAGGAAACAAGGGTAGATCATGAAGATTCATCCATAGTTGGTTTCACCGGATTTTAGAAGAGAACCTATGAAGGATCCAAGCTGTCAAGTGCAAATGGTGAGCAACAACACCATGCTTTTCAGAGAAACTTATAGGATAGGTCGATGATAATCAATCAACTTGATAAAGTAAATTAGGAAAGGAAGGAGGGAATTCCTCCTGTTGATGAGGTAGTTGAGTCTATAGATATCCAGGAGAACATCCATAAAGAGTATGGACAATCAGGTATAGATAACAATCCACCAATACATACATGTTTGACAATCAAAGAGGGTGGAAAACTTATCCCCACATGTGAAAAATGCCAGGGAGAAGACATTCTAGGAGAACCAAATGAGGAGCCAATAATAATAAACTGACATGATGAGCATGATCATGCAGGGTATCATGACAAATATAGTATGTAGGATAAGCCATTTCTGGAGGGTCAAACAAAGTTTCAAGTTAAAGTTGTGGTCATGGGGCATCTAGTGCAGTCAAATATAGAGACATTATGCAGGGCACAAGAATTTCTAGTAGAGGACTTTTGGGAAAGGATCATGCATTTCAAGAAAGATCTTACAATGTTGAAGTAGAGAGTCAGGGCAGCCTCAGACATTGTCTTACAAGAGAATAGAAAATTTGAGAACATCATAGGGCTATGTGTTGAGTCAATGACCTAGTTTTCTAGTGTTAAGGAATGACTCAAGTCCCTCACAAGGCAGGAAGAGGAGTACATTTGGGAGTTGCAGAGCAGCCCTCTACAAGAGTACATAGATAAGGCTTATAGCTCTACCAACCTACCATTATACATTGGGGATAGCAAGGGAGAGTTATACAAATGGATCATGATGGGTGATAAGGTGAAGCAACATGAGTTGAGCATTAGGCAACATCAACATGGTAGATTTATTCCATGTGCAGGGATTCATGCATTATATACTTCCCACGAGATGGATTTACAAGAGATTATGAGTTGGAAATCTATTGACGAGATACTCTTAGCCAAGGGAATATTGCAACTTGGGCCCTCAAGCACAAGCAATGATGGAGGGCTAAGGTGGTGTCATAACCAACATGTCCTAGGACTTAGGTGGCATTGGGATCTAGGAGAACCCATTCGGGGTAGGATTGACCAAAGGATTGTTTTGGATTCAGGTATTGAAGGATCCATTCATGATCATTTGGAATGGAGGCATGGAATAACACATTGGGTTGTATGGGATCTTGGTATCAAAATATAAATGCTTCTTTTGTGGATAGAAGTGGATTACCTGAGGGAAAACAATCTTTGGGTTGGAGGATTTGTAATATATATATATATATATATATATATATATATATATATATATATATATATATATATATATATATATATATGTATATATATATATATATATATGTATATATATATATATATGTATATATTTGGATATGGTTAAAGTGGATGGAATCCTCCCATGGTATTTAATGTGGCAGTTGCCCATGGCATTGGCCCATTGTATTTGCCTTTGTTTTTGGAGGAAAAACAATAAAATAAAGTCTCTAAAGAGTCAATCAAGCCTATAAAAGGGGATATGAGAGTTATTTATCTATTTTCCTTTTTTTGTGAACTTGGCAAGGCTAGTTGTAGTTGATCCTAGGTATGAAAACCCATGGGAGTAATTTGTGTAGTGGATTCATCTAGGATCTATGATTGTGCTTCAAGATATTTAATTTCTTTGTTGATGGGCAGCCATACATGCCAAGGCACGGGCTTTAGTAGGTCTTGTGTGGGTATGTAATTGTGTTTCTATTTATTTACATAAAGAAGAGGCTACATTCTTAGATCTCTATTGTGTTAGGTGTTTTTAGTGCAAGAATTTCATTAGAACACCTAGAGTGTACCATATCTCATTAAGATTTTGATGTTGGGATATTATAGGATTCAATCATGAAATATTTGCATGCTAGTGGAGCCCTATAAGCCAAGTAGACTTTCTCCATTGTTTTTCTAATATTTTGACAAAATTATCACCATTCAACAATGGGGTTAAGGTCCATTGCAATTTATTCTTTTTAAATGAAATAGTCAATGAACACTACTTCCATAATTAAGGATAATTTGTATAAGTTCAAAATATAGATCCAAATATGCATATACCAAATAAATGGATAACATGCATGCATATAAGCATAGTAGTTGTATTTCTCATAATGCGTTTTTAATGGGGGATTAGGCAAAAAATATATTCCATCATTCCCAACATAGCTTCATCTACAATATCCTATTACGAAAGAAATAACCAAAATTGCTTCTCTAGAAGGCTTTGAGAAGATGGAAGTTTCAAAAGGAAAGACAATTTCAAGAGGAGCGACTGCTTTTAGGAGATAATGAGACAATAGGTGTTTTACTTGAATTGTTATTAGAGTTTTAAATATTGTGACGAGGGATTTTCATTGTTTTTAAGTATTTTTAGAAAGTATTGACATCTTGAAAATAAAAATAGAGATGTCGTTAGAGTAAAAATAATTGGGAAACAATCATAAGACGTCATGGCTTATTGAGGAGGACATCATAGCTTTCTTAGAAAGATTTTTGAGTTTAGAACACTGATAAATAAATTCTAAAAAATGGTGTTTTGGAAAATAGCTTGGCAAGGCCACAATAAGTGGTGTCTAAGAGGAGTTATGGCCACAATGCATGGGTGTCTAGGAAGAATAACTCCTTTGAATAGTATAGTAACTAGTTGTTTCTTTAAAAGTCTATGTACATTATTTTTAATGTGAGGATAATAGTTTGGGAAGGTCACAATAAGTATGAATCCTATATAAAGGATAAAGACTCCCCATTGAGATATATCAAGTCTTATTTTGTGATAGAGCTATGCTCTGTTGGAGGTTGCCCCCTCGAAGAGGCAAGTGAACAGTGCTTTCATCTCTTAATAATAAAATACTTGTTGTTTTTCTCATTTTATTCTATGTTCTGGGTTGTATTTCTTTGCATATTTGGTATTCTAGAATTTCCTGCAGGTCAAGGGCATAACAATTTATGAGTGGTACATGGAGGCTTTTCCAATGTTTTTAAAACTATCATTCTCCTTCAACATACCATGTGTGGTTCAACAAGTGCAAGGTTATGTTATCACTGTGACACCTTGTTAATCTTTGAAATATCTTGCAACCTTTTCTTTGCAAAGTATACATGAATTTGTTTATCCCATCACATTTGTCTTTCTATAATCCTTGGATTTACTTCCAACATGTGAATAAATTTGATTGAGACTTGTATATTGAAGATGCCAACTATTGACATGATTTTAATGGTGTCTTGTGCTAATAATTACAAATCATGGATAAGCTTACATAACACAATGCCTTAATTTGTGGATGAGATCATCAAGGCTACCTTTATTCATGAAATTTTAAAATGACTACAATACTTACAATCTCAAACTCCTTCCTAAAAAACAAAATCGTCGGGGTCAAAGGAAGGGATTTATGAAACCTCTTTTCAACTTGAAACAAAATATAAGGAGGAAGGCCATAGGTTCTCCACCACCCCAACTTAAGTTCAAATGAATGGTTTATAAAGTAGTATGAGAGATTCATCACAACTGATTTGAGGGGTAAATCCTCCAATTTTGAACTCAATTGTTTTTCCTTAAAAATATCTTTAATAGCCACCAAATATCTATAATAGTAATCTTATTATGAATCGAGCTAATATTATTCCATGAAAACACTTGACACTAGATAAAACTATATACATTTTAATAACATTAACCACCAAATATACATTTCTGAAAAAATAATAAATAAGTTGATTCTATTAAAATAAATTCTCTAAAAATAAAAGAAATAATAACATTTATTAACAAGACTACCAAAACCAAAATATCGTACATAGACAAACATATTATTATCTTACATTAAAAGACCTTATTATTAGTAATAATTAAAAAATATACCACATACACTAGATTTTCCTTCGGAACTATAGAGTTACATGTGATACCTAAATTCAATGCAAGATTACCTTATTATTAATAATAATTAAAAAGTATACCACATACACTAGATTTTCATATAACCACACTAGATTTTCCTTCTGATGTGATACCTAAATTCACATGCAATATTATGGTAAAAGTCCACCAAAAAAAAGGAATTCACATGCAAAATAACAAAGATTTCAATTTTTTTTTTCTGCCCAAGCAAAATAACTCTGCCCCTTTGCACGTGAAGAAATGTGAGTAGTTACATGAGTAAACAGGGCAAGAAATTATCCCCCGTAATCCCCGCATGGTGTACTGACATACAAGGTTTTGGGTGGTACCATTTATTAATGCATTAACGAATGGGAAATGATAATTCCTCGAAGTAACTCGCTTTATATAGAATGATAATTATTGCACTTTTATCTTTAACATTGATATTAAAATAAATTATTAATATATAAATTTTTATCCTTTTATTTTAGTTTTAGAATATATTTTATTAATATAAACATGAATTCGGTACATAAGATAGTTGAGACTATATTTAAATAATTAATATATAGTTTAATTTTATTTCTTAAATATTATTGTTATGAAATTTTGGGGTGGCGGGGGTGGTGGCCCACCACCTCATTTATGATTTTTTTTTTTTTATATTTCTAATGAGGGGGTTGTTTTTAAATTTTTTGAAAATAATGGTCATTGGGAAAATTAATGAGGCTACAATTTTGATCGATTCCAGAAGCTAGGTTTATGCCTCGGGGTCGGTCAAATTGTAGGACACTTAAACCTGGCCCACACCCTAACATTGACCAAAACCTTGACTCGCCCGTTCTCCCTCATATGAGCTTAGATTGACGAACTGTTCCCACCTTCACGATCAAGACGATGCGATCTACTCTCTGGTCTTGGGTCGAAGTCATTCTGAGCACTTTGATTTTCAAGCATTCATAAGCCCTCTTTGTCCTGTGTGTCTCTTTGGAGCCACCTGGATCACTCCTTGATGTTGTTGAGGTCATTCTTTTCTATCAACATTTTCCAACATTTTCGGTTTCTTAGGGTGTTGCAAGCCCACATGCAAGCTAGAATTTTTTAAAAATTTGGATAATATTGCAATTTAGAAGATAGTTTTAGCAGCTTAGATCAAAATATCCAAGTTACTTATGGCTCCTTTATTTATCATGGAGATGGACGACGTTGGATTCTTTATTAACATCTTTGTCATTAAACCCTTGTTTTTTTGTTCAAGTACTTTATTTGTCTTCTTTAGCCTAGAGTTTTTGTGATACCAATAATACATTCACTTTAGTATCTTATGATTGTTTTCTTTGAGATTCTAATTTTCCCCTTTCCCATGTTTCTCTAGGATTTCTAATTGAGTTATTTCTTCTTTTAATTTTATAATATTATCTTTATCCCTAGAAAAAGTTAAATCATTATTATGTATAGGATTTTGAACGATAGGTGTTGGAATATCACTGTTGAAAGTACACTCAAGAGTAGCAGAGGGATCCTTCACTTTTTATTTTTGTGCTTCTTGATCCAAAAAATAAAAAAAAATAGATATGTTTCTAAATTTCATTGATCGTTAGACTTTAGTAGAGGGATCCTTTACCTCTTCTTTTTGTGCTTCTTGATCCAGACTATCAAAATAATAATAGATATATTGCTAAGTTTCATAGACCTTTGAACCTTTTCTTTCAGGATTCGTCGCTAATCTTTCCAATTCTTTTAGCTCTGCAACTTTCAAATTCTCAAATGAAACAATATTGTCTACTTTTTTCATGCTTCATGTGATTCTTCTACATTTTTTTTGTCTTCTGGTATCTTCATTCCTTACAGAATCTTCCTCTTAATGCTCTTTTACTTCAATTCAAATATCACAATTCTTTTTTTTGTAGTTTCCTATGGATTCTTCGTAATTGCTTTTGTCAAATTTCTTTTTGGTTCTGGCATGATCCTTCTCATTCTTTTTCCTTTCATATCTTATTTTCAACAATTATCATTTCTGAAGTAGCATTGATTTTATGGTATCTCCTATTTCAGTAGCATCTTCATCTTCCAATATCATCATAGACTCTAGTTTTAAAATTTCTTTTGTCTCTATGATTTTAGTGTCCTCTCTCTACTAGAGTTTCTTTGACTTCTTTATTTTCTTATTGAGGGTAAGGGTTTGAAAAGACCCTACCTCTTCTTCCTTCTCTCTTTAGACAAATATTTTTTCTTCTAATGTCTCAATAAAATAATTTATTACTAAACAAGGATCCCAATTTTCACTTCTTAATTTTTTTTTCCTGAACAAGAATTTTGATTAACCCAAACTAATATAAGGCTTTGTTAAGATTTCTAGAATTCTTCTAGATATTAAATGCCATTATTCTAGGGCTATTGATCAACTAGTAGGCTAAAATTATCTCATTCCCCTTTAGAAAATGCATCAAAATCCTAATATGGTAGAAAAAAATAGTTTCATACCTACCCTCATAACTAATAAATTTGTAGAGAATGAACAATCGCTCCTTTGACATTGTTACACTATATAGAAAGTATCGTCTAATTCTATCTCAGAATTTGTGAACACCATTAAATGAAACAGAGCTTACAAAGGAGAAAACTATGCAACACAAAATTAATGAACTTTTTTACATAATGTGATTCATTGGACGATATTAGTAGCCTTAAATCTCTCAGTATGGCTTCCATTGCTTACTAATTAATCCTCTAGCTAATCATAAATTGGAATAAGCCTATATGAACTATTTGGAATATTTGATTTACTTAATTCTCTATGTAAATGGATGTACTTCGAGTTTGTGCACATTAAATAGGACTTATATCCATTAGCAATTTTATAGGCATATTAGGAAGCCCATTTGAGGAGTAATGTAGTCTACCTACTCCATTAACGATGATATATGCATCAATAAAGCATTGAGCCATCATCCTTAATTCCATTGCATGAGAGATATAATATTGTGACATTATTATCGCTCTGAAATCATTTCTTGATGTAAATATGGCATTCATAGGTTTTATTTGAGGTTCCAGTTTTAGTTGGGTGACCAATTTGGTGAAATTCACTTATTATGGCTTCAATGCTAGAAATTATTACTAAGACATTCAAGCACCATTTTTAATAGTTCTGATGGTGCTTTTGTTAATTCCCAAATGCTTGAGGACAAGGCATAAGGCCTAAATCACGAACTCAATGTTAAGCACATGTAATACTTTATTAGGCCCAAAGGCCCCAATACTGTTAACCTTAGAAGCCTTCACAAAACAAGGCCCTTGGTGCACTTTTTGTAAATTGACAAAAAGAGTTAATCTACAGGAATGTTTGTTTTGCATGGCCCATTTATTAGCCATACCTATCATAGAAAATTACATGCTTATTAAACCCTTGTTTTTTTGTTCAAGTACTTTATTTGTCTTCTTTAGCCTAGAGTTTTTGTGATGCCAATAATACATTCACTTTAGTATCTTATGATTGTTTTCTTTGAGATTCTAATTTTCCCCTTTCCCATGTTTCTCTAGGATTTCTAATTGAGTTATTTCTTCTTTTAATTTTATAATATTATCTTTATCCCTAGAAAAAGTTAAATCATTATTATGTATAGGATTTTGAACGATAGGTGTTGGAATATCACTGTTGAAAGTACACTCAAGAGTAGCAGAGGGATCCTTCACTTTTTATTTTTGTGCTTCTTGATCCAAAAAAAAAAAAAAAAAAAGATATGTTTCTAAATTCCATTGATCGTTAGACTTTAGTAGAGGGATCCTTTACCTCTTCTTTTTGTGCTTCTTGACCTAGACTATCAAAATAATAATAGATATGTTGCTAAGTTTCATAGACCTTTGAACCTTTTCTTTCAGGATTCGTCGCTAATCTTTCCAATTCTTTTAGCTCTGCAACTTTCAAATTCTCAAATGAAACAATATTTTCTACTTTTTTCATGCTTCATGTGATTCTTATACAATTTTTTTGTCTTCTGATATCTTCATTCCTTACAGAATCTTCCTCTTAATGCTCTTTTACTTCAGTTCAAATATCACAATTCTTTTTTTTGTAGTTTCCTATGGATTCTTCGTAATTGCTTTTGTCAAATTTCTTTTTGGTTCTGGCATGATCCTTCTCATTCTTTTTCCTTTCATATCTTATTTTCAACAATTATCATTTCTGAAGTAGCATTGATTTTATGGTATCTCCTATTTCAGTAGCATCTTCATCTTCCAATATCATCATAGACTCTAGTTTTAAAATTTCTTTTGTCTCTATGATTTTAGTGTCCTCTCTCTACTAGAGTTTCTTTGACTTCTTTATTTTCTTATTGAGGGTAAGGGTTTGAAAAGACCCTACCTCTTCTTCCTTCTCTCTTTAGACAAATATTTTTTCTTCTAATGTCTCAATAAAATAATTTATTACTAAACAAGGATCCCAATTTTCACTTCTTAATTTTTTTTTCCTGAACAAGAATTTTGATTAACCCAAACTAATATAAGGCTTTGTTAAGATTTCTAGAATTCTTCTAGATATTAAATGCCATTGTTCTAGGGCTATTGATCAACTAGTAGGCTAAAATTATCTCCTTCCCCTTTAGAAAATGCATCAAAATCCTAATATGGTAGAAAAAAATAGTTTCATACCTACCCTCATAACTAATAAATTTGTAGAGAATGAACAATCGCTCCTTTGACATTGTTACACTATATAGAAAGTATCGTCTAATTCTATCTCAGAATTTGTGAACACCATTAAATGAAACAGAGCTTACAAAGGAGAAAACTATGCAACACAAAATCAATGAACTTTTTTACATAATGTGATTCATTGGACGATATTAGTAGCCTTAAATCTCTCAGTATGGCTCCCATTGCTTACTAATTAATCCTCTAGCTAATCATAAATTGGAATAAGCCTATATGAACTATTTGGAATATTTGATTTACTTAATTCTCTATGTAAATGGATTTACTTCGAGTTTGTGCACATTAAATAGGACTTATATCCATTAGCAATTTTACAGGCATATTAGGAAGCCCATTTGAGGAGTAATGTAGTCTACCTACTCCATTAACGATGATATATGCATCAATAAAACATTGATCCATCATCGTTAATTCCGTTGCATGAGAGATATAATATTGTGACATTATTATCGCTCTGAAATCATTTCTTGATGTAAATATGGCATTCATAGGTTTTATTTGAGGTTCCAATTTTAGTTGGGTGACCAATTTGGTGAAATTCACTTATTATGGCTTCAATGCTAGAAATGATTACTAAGACATTCAAGCACCATTTTTAATAGTTTTGATAGTGCTTTTGTTAATTCCCAAACGCTTGAGGACAAGGCATAAGGCCTAAATCACGAACTCAATGTTAAGCACATGTAATACTTTATTAGGTCCAAAGGCCCCAATACTGTTAACCTTAGAAGCCTTCACAAAACAAGGCCCTTGGTGCACTTTTTGTAAATTGACAAAAAGAGTTAATCTACAAGAATGTTTGTTTTGCATGGCCCATTTATTGGCCATACCTATCATAGAAAATTACATGCTTATTTATAGTTTTAAATTAAGCTCCACTCAAACAAACAACCTACTTTTACCATGGGTAATTCCTAATGTTATGGGTAAAAACCTCAAAAAAACTATCCTAAAGTATTTCATGTTTACGGGTTGCTTTTTAGTTGACATTAATGTGCCCGATATCCATTTAATCCTGGTCCTCAAGATAGAAATTGTGAAAATTGTGGGTTCATGTCATTTCTCCAACAAAGATTGTTGGAAATATTATTTTAATTAATGTGAAAGACATGGGAAGACTATAGATGTTGAAGATAAAGATTGTTGGAAATATTGTTGTTGGACTTTTGATGCCTAGATTGGATATTTTATCTTTGAATTCATTTTTACTCTATATACCTAGTTTAATGGGAGCATAGGATATATGGTTCAAATGATTATTCTTGGACATTTCCAACGGTATATGTTGATATATGTTGCTCGTGCTAACTCCAACACAATGAGGAGATATGAAATAAGATTATGTCAAGTTTACTAAGCCATGCAGTATGAGTTAGCTCACCCAATTTTACAATTAGGGGTGACTTGAGTATAATTTAAAAACATCTAAGCTCAAAGAGATTCAAAGTGTGCAAAAGAACCTATGGAATACTATTGACATTTTAAATGTGGACAAAAAAATTTGGTTTAGGAAGTGAATGAGTCATTTTTCCATTTTGTGATGTTTTAGACAGTGAAAATTTGAGGAGATAAAATAAGATATTCATGTTACATGAGGTAAAACTTTTATCCACTGATTTTCTATACTTTCCAAGATATGCCCTATGGAAGCTTTCTTAACTTATTCGTCCATTATACCTTTTGATATATGCCCTATTTATGCACATGACAAGCTTTATAATATTATTAGAAAAAATTGGTACATGGTGCGTGTTGGTTCCCTATAATACTAGTGATTACCCCATTACTATTGTAGTTATACCCCTTATTAATATCGTTGTGCCCCTATTGCCCCCATATTGTTATTACTGTGCCCCATAGAATCCCTATATTGTTATTTTTGTAGCTTTATATTATTATTGTTAGGTCAGCTAGATTATATTGTGACTCCTTAGACTCCTATATATAGAAAGGAGGTTTTGTCATTTGAATCATCCAAGAATTGTTCATTTATGTAATGTAAAGGAGGTTTCCCCCTCAAAGAAGCTGAATTCTAAGGCGTTGATCTATCGTTTCTATCTTTTCTTGAGCTGGTTTCATAACATCTGGTATCAGAGCTTTGGGTTCTAGGGTTTCACTGCTCCAAACAGGTCATCGTGGAATTTTCGCTATAACTTTTTTTCTACGATGTTTCAGAAGTTGCAAAAAAGACCCATATGAGAAGAAATCATGCTGAACCTCGGGTCCAAATTTCAGATCTTTTCGCACTATATTTGCGGAGATATGATCTGAGGAAGTTGGTCTTTTTGCAGACTCTTGAATTACATTCCAAGTAGGTGACCTGGGTAAAATCGTCATAACTTTCTCTTTGAACATTGGATTGAAATTTCATAAGAAGGTACAGAAAGAGGACGGACTGTAGCTTTTTTGTATATATTTTTCAGAGTCAAAGGTCAAAATAGTGACACATGGCACTTCATACAAGTTCACTCTACTGAACTAGTCTATAATCAGGTCACTGCGGAATATTGTGCATAACTCCTTCTTGGAGAATCCAATTTAGATCAGACTAGTGGCATTGGAAAGAGGACACAGATTGCTACAAAATATAACAATTTCATAACCGGATGATTCGAAATTACATAGATACATCAGATTCAATATCAGGCTTCTACAAAGTGAAAAAAGGTGTGTAGTTTTTTTTTTAAATTTTTGCATAAGCTTGGTTTGAAGGAATTCAAAGGCATAGTAAAGAATTATTATCGGTAATTGATGCCCCAAGGAAATAGAATGTAAACACCTAGTAAGAAACTTGTAAGCTCTAGCATGACTTATGAAGAAGAGGAAGAAATGCAACAGATATAGCAAAATTACGAGACCTGAAGTGAGACAAGTGTCACTTGCACAAAAAGGAACAGAATCTAAGATGGATGGTTTAAAGAAAGATGTAGAAGCTAAGATGGATGGTTTAAAGAAAGGCATAGAAGCTAATATGGATGATTTGAAGATAGATTTGAAGACATACACGGAATATTTGAAGAAGTTGCTACAAGAAAGGGTCACTAATGGTGAAAGGGTAGTAAAGGAAACTCATGATGAGAACAAAAGAAATGTTAATCATGATTCCATAGACTCTAATGTTGGATCGAAGACCCACCATATTGCAAAAATCAATATGAGGAAGTTTGATGGCAAGGATCCCACAACATGGATATTACAGATGGAGCAATTCTTCAATCTCAATAATGTGCAAAACACACAAAAGGTACGTATGGAAACTTTATATTTGGAACCAAATCAGTTTGTATGGTATCAATGGCTTTGCTCTCGTAAACAATTTATCACTTGGGAAATTTTTACGGAAGAATTGATATCACATTATGAGGATACAAAAAGCAACACTTTTTTTAGCCAATTGATAAATCTCAAACAAAAGGGTTCAATAATGGAGCACATTGAGGAGTTCCAAAAATTGAACATAAGGGTAAAAGATATTCCAGAGGAGCATAGGATTGATGTTTTCATAGGGTCTTTAAAGGATAATATCCAACATGATGTTCACCTTTGGGAACCTGATTCATTAGAGAAGGCATTCAGGTTAGCAAGAAAAATGGAAAGCAAAATTATGGCTACCAGGAAGCATACCACTCACAACTATGAAGATGGAAGTGTTGTTGCCCCTAGTCTTCCACAACCTATAAGGTTGACACCACAAAAATTGGAAGAGAAAAGAGAAAAAGGGCTTTGTTACAGTTGTGATAGCAAATACACTAAAGGTCATAAGTGTGCTGAGAAGAAATTATTCTACATAGATTGTGAAGAGGAAGAAGAAAAGGAGCAAGAAAGGTCAAAAGAAGAGGATATACTTCAGGAACAAACCCTAGATGAAGAACAAATAAATCCAACCATATCATGTAATGCATTGGCAGGAATTACCACTCCTCAAACCATCAAGATAGAAGGACAAATCAAGAAGAAAAAGGTAATAGTGTTGATTGATTTAGGAATCACCCACAATTTTATTCATTGTAAGGTAGCAAAAGAATTGAATTGCTTCCTATATCCAGCACCAGAGTGTCAAGTGATGATTGAAAATGGAGGAATAATAAATTGCTCTAGAAAGTGCCATAATATCAAGCTATCCATGGGAGAATATGTATTGACTAGCCCAATGCTTTCCATTCCAATGGGAGGTGCTGATGTTGTACTAGGAGTCCAATGGCTACAATCCTTCGGTACAATAGCTTTTAATTTTCAAGAACTTTTCATCAAATTTTCTATGGAAGGAAAGGAAGTTGAATTAAGGGGTATTGCAGGGAAACCAGGAAAGATAATCAGCTCTAATGGTATGACAAAGCTTCTAAAAAAGGAGAAAAGAGGTGTAATTGCACAATTATGTTCGCTAGATGTTTCCACATCAGAATCATCTATTTCTCCAGATCTCCAAAAAGTCCTGGACAATCATTCCAAGGTATTTGAGACTCCCAAAGGTCTCCCACCTATGTGTGATCATGATCATGCTATTCATATGATTCCAGGAAGTGTTCCTCCAAACATTAGGCCGTACAGATATCCCTATGTCCAAAAGAGTGAAATTGAACGTATGGTTGCAGAAATGCTAGAGGCTGGTATAATTCAACCGAGTCAAAGTTCTTTCTCTGCTCCAGTAGTATTGGTGCACAAGAAGGATGGATCATGGTGCATGTGTCCAGATTATAGGGAGCTCAACAAGCTCACTATTAAAGATAAGTTCCCCATTCCTGTCATTGATGAATTACTGGATGAATTGCATGGATCAATTTACTTCACCAAGTTGGATCTTCATGTAGGATATCATCAAATCAGAATGAAGACTGAAGACATTCTGAAAACAGCATTTAGAACTCATGAGGGTCATTATGAATTTTTGGTCATGCCTTTTGGCCTTACCAATGCACCTTCAACATTTCAAGGTTTGATGAATTCAATTTTCAAACCATTCCTTAGAAAATTTGTGTTAGTATTTTTTGATGATATACTAATCTACAACAAGTCTTGGAAGGATCATGTTGAACATGTTGACAGGGTGCTACAACTATTGGAGGAGAAACAATTATATGCAAAAAGATCCAAATGTTTCTTTGGAGTCCAGGAGGTGGAATATCTGGGTCATATTGTATCTCATGAAGGAGTTAAGGTAGACCCTAGCAAAATTAAAGCCATTAAGGAATGGAAAATCCCCACATCCATAAAGCATCTGCGAGGATTTCACGGGTTGATAGGGTATTATTGCAAGTTTGTTAAGAATTATGGGAGAATAGCAGCACCTCTAACAACATTATTGAAGAAAGATGCATTTTCATGGACTCTCGAAGCAACAAAGGCCTTTGAACATCTTAAAGAGGCAATGTGCCAAGCACCGATCTTAGCTACACCGGACTTCACAAAAACCTTTATTGTGGAATGTGATGCTTAAGGAAATGGAATCGGTGCTGTTTTAATGCAAGATGAAAGACCCATTGCTTTTGAAAGTCGTCCAATCAAGGGAAAGTTTTTGAGCAAAGCTATTTATGAGAAGGAAATGTTGGCAATACTCCATGCACTTAAGAAATGGTGACCCTACCTAATGGGAAGACACTTCAAGGTAAAAACGGATCATGATAGCCTTAAATACTTTTTAGAACAAAGATTATCCTCTGAAGAGCAACAAAAGTGGGTCACAAAGATGTTGGGTTATGACTTTGAAATCATCTACAAAAAAGGGAAGCAAAATGTGGTGGCAGATGCACTCTCAAGAAAGGATGAGGATGTGGAAGCATTGTTGTGCGCCATTTCTATTATCCAACCAGATTGGATAAATGAAGCAAGGGAGGAATGGAAGAATGAAGAAGAAGTGTGGGCACTTATTCGAAAGTTACAACAAGATTCGAGTACCTCTGATACATTTAGTTGGAAAAATGATTCGTTATGGTACAAAGATCGCTTATACCTCTGTAAGAATTCCCAGCTAAAACAAAAGATTCTTATGGAGTTGCACACTTCTCCCTTAGGAGGGCACTCAGGATTTTTAAAAACTTACCACGGGGTTAAGAAGGAATTTTTTTGGGATGGCCTTAAATCATATATTCAAAAGTTTGTGGCGGAATGTTTGGTTTTCCAACAAAATAAAGTTGAAATAATTAAGACATCGGGTCTACTACAACCTTTATCTATTCCAAGACAACGTTGGGAGGAGGTTTCAATCGATTTTGTCACAGGTTTACCCAAGTCTGAGGGAAAGAGTGTCATCATGGTGGTAGTTGACAGACTTACCAAGTATGCACACTTTTGTGCATTATCACATCCATTTAAAGCCAGTACAGTTTCTACTGCATTTATGGAAACAATTCAAAAGCTACATGGAAACCCAAAGATTATTGTAAGTGACGGAGATCCCATTTTCACTGGAAATTTTTGGACAAAATTATCTTCTTGTCTTGGTACTCAGTTAGCTCATAGCTCATCTTATCATCCTCAATCTGATGGGCAAACTGAGATAGTAAACAAATGTTTGGAAGGATATCTTCGTTGCTTTGTATCTGATAAATAGACACAATGGGTCAAATGGTTGCCTCTGGCTGAATGGTGGTATAACACTTCCTTCCATACAGCAATAAAAATGACCCCATTTATGGCACTTTATGAGTATCAACAACCATCCATCACATCATATTTAGGAGAAAATTCTAAGATTCAGGCAGTGGAACATCACATTGAACATCAACAACAAGTCCTCCAACTCTTAAAGGATAACCTCGTGTTGGCACAAAATAGAATGAAACAACAAGCAGATCAACATCGCATTGAAAGAAGTTTTGATGTAGGTGATTGGGTATTCCTACGGCTACAACCATATAAGCAAATGTCCCTCAAGCAAGCTAAGAAGGATAATAAATTATCACCAAAGTATTATGGTCCGTACAAGGTGTTGCAAAAGATTGGTACTATGGCATACAAATTGGAGCTTCTTGCAGCTTCTCGATTGCACCGAGTTTTCCATGTTTCATGTTTAAAGAAGGTTATAGGCAACAAGCTCCCAATTCAAACAATATTGCGAGAACTTGATGAGGAAGGAAAAATTATATTTGAACCGGAAGCAGTCACAGAAACAAGAACTTGACAGCTACGAAATCAATCAATTTATGAGTATCTTATCAAGTGGAAGAACTTATCCGCTGAAGATTCCACATGGGAGGATGAGAATTTTATGCATAAGTATCCAGAACTACTCAAGCGTTGAGGACAACACCTTTTTGAAGGAGAGGGGCATGTTGGGTCCCTATAATGCTAGTGATTACCCCATTACTATTGTAGTTATACCCCTTATTAATATTGTTGTGCCCCTATTGCCCCCATATTGTTATTACTGTGCCCCATAGAATCCCTCTATTGTTATTTTTGTAGCTTTATATTATTATTGTTAGTTCGGCTGGATTGTATTGTGACTCCTTAGACTCCTATATATAGAAAGTAGGTTTTGTCATTTGAATCATCCAAGAATTGTTCATTTATGTAATGTAAAGGAGGTTCCCCCTCAAAGAGGCTGAATTCTAAGGCATTGATCTATCTTTTCTATATTTTCTTGAGCTGGTTTCATAACAGTGTGAGGTAAAAAAGGGACGTTATGTATGGAAAAGTGAGTGTTTACTTTGAGAATGGTCAATCTCTCTTTTATCTCTCTCATCCCAAGCCCAAAATCAATAAGTAATATCTTGTACAACATTAATGCTTGGAGATACATTTTAAAGGCATAGTTAAGATTCTTTAGAAATTTATGGAGAAGGGATTAGAATTCTAGTTATAATTAGATCTATGAATTAGGGATTTGTCTCTAGCAACCAGATTAATATACATCTTTGCACTTGCTAAGAGATAAAGTGAACAATCTATAATCTCAATTAGGGTAGCATACTTTGTGATCTTCATGAGTAATTTATTTTAACTTTGTGGTTTTATAGATCTTGGAAAGCTCTTAATCATAAACTTCTTAGACTGAATAGAAAGCAATGATCCAATCATAAAATATTTGCATGTTAGTAGATCCCTATAAGCCAAGTAGGATTTCTTAAGATACTCTATAATGTTTTGATAGAATTATCACCATTAGTTTCCATTGCAATTTCATTTTTTATGTAAAATATTCAAGAAACATTACTTCCACTATTAAGGTTAATATGATATTCTCAAGATATAAATCCAAGAGGTAGTGTTTATGAACTATATTTATCTACTAAATAAATCCCTAACATGTATATAAGCATGGTATTTATGTTTCTCATAGTGTGTTTTTAATTTGGGAGTTAGCAAAAAATATTTTCCATCATTCCCAAGGTAGCTTCATCTACAATATCATCATCATCATATTCTAGTATGAGAGAAATAACCAAAATTTCTTCTCTAGAAGTATTTGGAAAGGAAAAAGCTTGGAAAGGAAAGATAATTTCAATAATATGGACTCCTTTTTAGAGGGAATGAGGCAATAAGTTTTTTACTTGAATTTTTTTATGGTTTTAAATATTGGGATGAAGGATTTTTATTGTCCAAGTGTGCAACATTGTTATATAGTATTGACATATGATAAATAAATGTAGTAGTTATATGAAAAGTAATTCAAGAATAATCAATGGACATCATGGCTTTCTGAGAAGGATTATCAATTTTGGCACATAGAGAGACACAATCCTAGGTGCGAATTCAATCACAAGCATCCTAGAATTTTCCAAATGTTACATGGAAAATCTTGTATGGTGTTTCCCTAGTAACGTAGGTTGTGAAAATATATAGTTCATGGTGAATTATGCTCTCATCTTTAGGGTTGTGAGAAATGGTTTTTAGAAGGAACAACATATTTCTTTGGAAGCCATAGGGAATGTTATTAATCCTACAACTAATTCAAAATGTAAAATGAAATTAGAAAAACAAGCATATGTGAATATTTTACAACTTTGGGGTAGTGGATAATGCTTGATATTTGAAATGGGGCTCCAAATTTTGGTAGGTTCTATGCTTGTAAATTTTAATGGAATTCCATGAATGATAACTTTCTAGATGATATTTTCAAACCATGAACTTGATCTTCCATTGGACATAATTAGTTGGGATTAATACTCCCTTGTCATTTAGATAAATTCCCCTTATTTATTTATTTTGGTCGAAAATCAAGTCGTCACTAATTACTTTTCCAGCCATGGTATAAGGATTGCAGGAAACCTCATTGGGATTTATGTTAGGGTCTAACCCTAACCCGTTTATTTAAGTAATAGGGCCGAGTCATAGTTATAGTTAGTCAAAGAGTTAATAAAGCTCGTATTAATAACTGTAAGTGGTTGACCCGCATTTAAGAAAGGGACCACAGTTAGTTGCAAATGGGCCATGTTATTAGATAGGTGGTATTGAGAGAACCATGGTAATGACCCATGGTATGGTATGTATGAATCCTATATAAAGGATAGAGACTCCCCATTGAGATATATCAAGCCTTGTTTTGTAATTGAGCTCTGCTATGTTGGAGGTTGCCCCCTCGAAGAGGCAAGTGAACACTGCTTTCATCTCTTAATAATAAAATACTTGTTGTTTTTCTCATTTTGTTCTATGTTCTCGGTTGTATTTCTTTTCATATTTGGTATTCTGGAATTTCTCGTAGGTAAAGAGCATAAAAATTGATGAGTGGTACATGGAGGCTTTTCCAATGGTTTCTAAAACTACCATTCTCCTTCAACATACCATGTGTGGTTCAGCAAGTGCAAGGTTATGTTATGACTGTGACACCTTGTTAATCTTTGAAATATCTTGCAACCTTTTCTTTGCAAAGTATACATGAATTTGATCATCCCATCACATTTGTCTTTCTATAATCCTCGGATTTACTTCCAACATGTGAATAGATTTTATTGAGACTTGTATATTGAAGATGCCAACTATTGACATGATTTTAATGGTGTCTTGTCCTAATAATTACAAATCATGGATAAGCTTAGATAACACAATGCCTTAATTTGTGGATGAGATCATCAAGGCTACGTTTATTCATGAAATTTTAAAAATGACTACAATACTTACAATCTCAAACTCCTTCCTAGAAAACAAAATCGTAGGGGTCAAAGGAAGGGCTTTATAAAACCTCTTTTCAACTTGAAACAAAATATAAGGAGGCAGGTCATAGGTTCTCCACCACCCCAACTTAAGTTCAAATGAATGGTTTATAAAGTAGTATGAGAGATTCATCACAACTGATTTGAGGGGTAAATCCTCCAATTTTGAACTCAATAGTTTTTCCTTAAAAATATCTTCAATAGCCACTAAATATCTATAATAGTAATCTTATTATGAATCGAGCTAATATTATTACATGAAAACACTTGATACTAGATAAAACTATATACATTTTTAATAATATTAACCACAAAAATACATTTCTAGGAAAATAATGAATCGAGTGATTCTATTGAAATAAATTATCAAAAAGTAAAAAACCTATCTGTCAGGCCAGGGTAACTCCACATTGAACGAGAGACAAAACTCATTGATTTTATTCATTAGCTAACACATTATTTATATACATACATATGATGGATCAGTTCATCTTCTAGATGACTGTGCAGTTTCACCTCATCCGTTTCGGATTAGGTGTCAACATTCCCCCCCTAATCTGAAGGGATGTTGGTGAGTCCAAGCATCGTTTTGAATCTTTCAAGCTTTTCTCTTCCAAGCGCTTTGGTGAAGATGTCTGCAATTTTCTCATTTGTGGAACAATGACGGAGATGGATTGTTTTGGCCTCAACATGATGTTGGATCAGATGATATTTAGTATTGATGTGCTTAGTACGATCATGGAACTTTGGGTTCTTGGCCAACTTTATTGCAGATGTGTTATCAATCATGAGTGGAGTTGATTGTATTTGTTTTACCTGCAAATCTTCAAGAATTTTCCTGAGCCACACAATTTCTTTCGTTGCTTCAGCTACTGCCACATATTCTGCTTCTGTTGTGGAATCTGTTGGTACTGATTGTTTGCGTGATCTCTAGGAGACAGCTCCTGATCCAAGACTCATAGCATATCCTGAAGTAGATACCCCAGTTTCTTTGTCTCCATCGAAGTCCGAATCAGAGTATCCAATCAAGTTGAAGTCGTCCACCTGTGTATACTTGATTCCAAGGTCTTGAGTTCCCTTCAAGTACCTTAGAACTCTTTTTGTAGCAGACCAATGTCCCTCACAAGGCTTTTGCATAAACCTGGAGAGGATTCCAACAGCAAATGAAATGTCTGGTCTGGTAGTAGTGAGGTAGATGAGACTTCCTACAAGCTGTCTATACTTTGTTGCATCCTCAAATTCCTTTCCTTCAATAGATGTGAGCTTCAAGTTTTGTCCTATTGGAGTAGAAAGGGGATTGCACTCTGTCATGCCAAATCTGTTTAACAAATCTCCAATGTATTTCTTTTGAGAAAGAAATATGGACTTTGGATGTTGGGTTACTTCAATGCCAAGATAATAATGAACATAGCCCAAATCAGTCATTTCAAAAAAATTTCCTAATTCTTTCTTTATGGATGCAATATAGCTTTCATTGTTCCCTGTCATTAAAAGATCATCTACATATACCACAAGATATACAACTGTTTTGCCAACTTTCTTGACAAATAAAGTTGCATCATCAAGATCAAAATGTTTGAAGTTGAGTTTCAGAAGATGCTCAGTTAGTTTTTCATACCAGGCTCGTGGTGCTTGTTTGAGGCCATACAAAGACTTCACAAGTTTGCATACTTTGTGTTCATGTCCTTTCACAGCAAATCCTTCAGGTTGGGACATAAAAAAAATCTCTTTTAGATCTCCATTCAAGAATGCAGTTTTTACATCCATTTGATGGACTTTCCAACCGTTCTGAGCAGCTAGTGCAAAGAGTGTCCAGATGGTGGCCCATTTTGCTGTGGGAGCAAAAGTTTCCTCATAATCGACCCCTTCCTTCTGTGCAAAACCTTTTGCCACAAGCCTAGCTTTGTGCTTGTCAAGTGAGCCATCAGCTTTGTACTTGTTCTTGTAGACCCACTTGCAGCCAATTGGTTTGGTTCCAAATGGAGGATCAACCAGCTTCCAAGTGCCATTCTTTATGAGGGCATCGTACTCCTTCTGCATTGCTTCTTTCCATTCATCATGAGAAGCAGCTTCTTTGAAGGAAGTTGGTTCAAAATCTGTAGACAAGTTCAATTCACAATCATAAGTAACATCCATATCAACAGGTGAATTAGAGTTATCTACATCACCTCCATCTTGTCTGTTTGTATTTCTGGTTCCTGTTTTTCCAATTTCATCAGGATGAACACTTTCAAGTGTCTTTGTCAACCACTTTGGGGGACCTTTCTGAGATGGTCCAGGCTGTTCTGTTGATTGAGTTGGGACTGAATCAAGATTAAGTCTCCCAATTCTATCAATTACATCACTTAAAGCATCATCCGTTGTTGGAGTGTCATGCAGGGGAGATTGTTCTTCAGAAGAAGATTCCACATGTTGATCTAGTATAGGAATCCCCCCTTCAAGATGTGGAATCTGATTATCAAACTCTTGAAATGATTTCGGTTTTGTGAATCTATCCAAGCGATCAAGTTGCCGCTCAACAACACTGTCAGATTTGGATGATTCAAGAAAAATGACATCTCTAGATAAAACAAACTTTTTATTTACTTCATCATAAAGGCGGTATGCTTTAGATGTGTTTGAATACCCCAAGAAGATACACTTACGACTTCTAGCACCAAGTTTGTTTCTATGTACCTTTGGTATTAAAGCATAACAGGTGGAACCAAAAATCCTGAGATGTTTTACCGAAGGAACATGTCCACACCACAATTCATAAGGAGTCTTGTTTCTTATAGCACTAGATGGACATCTATTCTTTATGTATGCAACACATAGAACAGCATCAGCCCAAAACATTGTCTTTACATTTTTGAAGAAAAGCATGGATCGTACCATATTCAAAATTGTTATGTTCATTCTTTCAGCTACACCATTCTGTTGAGGATTATAAGGCACAGTTGTTTGATGTTTAATCCCATGTTGGCAAAGATAGTGTTCAAATTCATTTGATGTATATTCTTTTCCATTATCAGTGCGAATAGACCCAATATGAGATTGTGCATCATTTTCAATCCATTTATGAAAATTCTTGAATGTTTGAAAAGCATCAGATTTGTTCTTCAAAAAATAAACCCAACACATTCTGGTGTAATCATCAATAAATGTCATGATATACTTATTTCCATTTGCAGAAGGAACATGCATTGGACCACATAAATCTGAATGAATAAGTTCAAGCTTCCTATGTGCTCTTGAATGTGAATCATGAAAAGACTGTTTGCTATGCTTTCCTAGAATGCAAGCATCACATTGTTTATGTTTTCTAGGAATTGTAGGCAAACCAGCAACACCATTTTTCTTCAACAAGCGGAGACTATCATAGTTTAAATGTCCAAATCTAGCATGCCATAATAAACTTGATGGAAGTGTACCCTCATCATGATGAGAAATATATGAAAAATGTTGTGCATGAGTAGAGGTTCCTTGCAGTTTAAGAAGTCTTTCTTCTTCTATACCCCTCATGACAAGTGAATGGTCAGATGCCTTTCTTACCTCAAGCTTTCCATCAAACATATGAATGGAGTGACCTTGCTAGCGGATGTGGACCAGGGACAACAAGTTTCTCTTGAGCTGTGGGAGATATAGAACATGATCCAAAAGAAAATCTGGAAGACCAGGCAGTTTAAGCCTGACTGTGCCAAGCCCTGATGGCTTGATTTTTGACTAATCTACAAAGTCTGCTCCATCAACATTATCAGTGAAATCTTCAAAAAAATCTTTCCTATGAGTCATATGACAGGTTGCTCCTGAATCAAGCAACCAGTCATTTTTTGAAGAAGTAAGTGAAGCATTAAACAGATCTTCATTTACTCCAATGTTACATTGTGCCTCAATATAGTGAGCGGATTCAGGTTCTTTACCTTTGTCTGTGTCATCAGTTTTACCTTTCTGCTGATTTCTTCTCTGCTCAATCTTTTCCCATGGTAGCTTGCATGTAGAAGCATCATGAGATCCATTTTGTTTGCAGCGAATGCAATGTAAGTCTGCCTTTTCTTCTTGAGGGTGTCTGCCCCCCCTGCCTCTGAAATATCTTCTTCTTTCTCTTGAATGCATACTGTAACAAAATATCTCTGCTGATAAAAAAACTTCTGTTGATAGAAAAAATTTCTGCTGAGAAAAAAATCCTTATATCATAGCCTTATGCATTTTATTTTTCTTCTAACATTTCATCAGCATATCATGAGCATTTCTTATATCACCATTTCTTTATATCACTTCCACAATATTATGTTTTGAGAAAAAAACGAGGGCGCTCAACATATACCACTATTTTGAAAAAGAGGGCGCTCATATATATCAATGCAATTGAAAAAAAAGCGCATTCACTTCACTGTATTATTATTTCAATTCCCACAATTTCAAAAGGCCACTTGCAGCTAGGTCACCGACAGTTCCAAAAGTAGATGCTTGATTCAGCATGCGTGCAAAACGTCCATCCAATTCATCACATAAAAAGCTAACAAAATAAAGTACAGTGAAGAGCTTCTTGTTGGAAAAGCACTCTCTACAGTCTTTACAAAAAAATGCAGCGAATACCACAGTCTTGCAATAAAAACGCAGTCATTCTTCAATAAAACACAGTCATTTTTTTTCACCGGCATTCAAAATTATTCAATGCACAAAGCCTTCACAGTATTCACAGCATATACGGCCTTCAAAAAAAAACATACACGGTCTTCAAAACACGTCTGACATGCATTATTGAACTCGATTTAACTGGGGATCGCTGCTGCACATTTTCTCAATGCAAACTCCTGGCACGGGTTCCTCATCTGATACCAATCTGAAAAGATTAGTTATGTGGGACAATAGTAAATGCTCAAAGTTTCCAAAGCTATTTGGAGAACCTTTTGCGTTTCCGAATCTGTTGTCGTTCGAGGTAATTAGATGCGAGGGTCTACAAAAGTTTCCACAGTTGAAAGAAAAGGCAATGCCAAGATTGAAACACTTGGAATTCTGGTGGTGCAACAGCCTCACAGATATGCCCAATGGAATAGAGAAATTGCAGAGCCTTCAAGATGTGACGGTATATATCCAGCTACCGGGTTCAGATATAGACCGCTTCAAAAACGACCCGTGTTGGGATGCTTTGAAGGAGCGCGAAATTAAAGTAAGCTTGGTTCCAAAGGTAAGCTGTTACTTATAAATAGTAAAACATGAAATGGAGAAAAAAAGCGTAAATCTCAGATGAAATGGAAAATTTTAGTGAGAAGTTCAGTTTTAAGCTCGGCTTTTCAATGGAGACGGGTTCTAAGCATATACGGCTCTTGAAGCGCAGAGGGTTTTGATGAGGAGACGGGAATTTGGAACATGCTAAGAACAACGTTTCTGATGCACCGGCTTTTTCAAAGGAAACCGACGCTCAGGTGTGGACAGAGGCAATCAGTGCGTAGAGAATCAGTGTCAGGCAGAGGCAGAGCAGCGCAGGACAGAGCAGCGCAGTGCTCAGGGCAGAGGCAGGAGTTACAACTAATTTGGGACCTGTGCTCTGATACCATGTCAGGCTAGGGTAACTCCACATTGAACGAGAGACAAAACTCATTGATTTTATTCATTAGCTAACACATTATTTATATACATACATATGATGGATCAGTTCATCTTCTAGATGACTGTCCAGTTTCACCTCATCCGTTTCGGATTAGATGTCAACACTATCTTACATAAACAAACTTATTATTATCATACATAAACAAAACCTCATTATTAATAATAATTAAAAAATATACCACACATATATTTGCTTGGGAATATAGAGCTACATGTGATACCTAAATTCAATGCAAGATTACCTTATTATTAATAATAATTAGAAAGTATACCACATAGACTAGATTTTCATATAACCACACTAGATTTCCTTATGAAGTATAAAGCAACAAGTGATACCTAAATTCACATGGTAAAAGTCCATAAAAAAAAAGGGATGCTTGCAAGATTATACTAAAGGGTCAGTGGGTTCGATGATAAAAGTAAAAGTTTTTGAACAGTCACAAATACTAAAGAAATCACATTTATGATTAAACACTTCAATCTCAAAAAGAATAACTCGTCTACCCAAGAGGGCATCCACAATATGTCATCCTCGTGATGCTGGTCTTTGCATGATTGATGATGTCATTCATGTAAATTTAATACATGAAAACTTCAAAACTTGACCCTGGTTGGGAGTGTAGATGGTTTTCAAATCCGAGTTTGGAGTTCGCCTACTTCTATACAAGGCAGACTATGAAATTTTATTTCTCACCTCTTGCTTATGGAATTTGCCCTACCCTAGTTCTAGGTATGGTTGTATATTTCTGATCTGTGAGATATCATTGATTTGCTCATATTCTATGTCCACGTTAAGCATTGATTCATAGTAATTGAAGCCATTTTTTTTGCAGAAGTGGAAATCTTGTTGCCTTCGAAGGCGTTCCAGTTTCAATATCTGTAAGCCAACAACATGAACAACGTCAGTAGCAGCTTTAACAACACCAGGAGCAACAATGAAGGCGGCGGAAATAAGAGCAACAACACCATGAGCAACAACGAAGGTGGCAGCAACAACAAAGGCGGCAGCAACAAGAGCAACAACACCATGAATAATAAAAACACCATGAACAATAACAACACCAAGAGCGACAACACCATGAACAATAACAACACCATGAACAATGACAACACCAGGAACAATGACAACACCATTACATTGTCATTGCATGGCAGGTATGGGAAAGGAAACAACAAAGGCAGTGGCAACAACAAAGGCAGCGACAACAACAACCCATAATTGTAGAGCAACTTATGACACCAGGTAATGGCAACTTAACTAAACCAGCATATACTAAGTGGCTTTTGTTTTCCTTTCTGAAATTTATGCTTCGATTTTGCTTCACTACTGCACTATATGCACAAATATGTCATCGTTAATAATTTTGGTATTAAATATGTCGTGAATTTCTTTTCCTTAGGGTTAATTCCATTTTCATTGCATGCCAGGTATGGGAAACAATAAATGTAGTCAAATATTATCTATTTATCTAAGACTGACTATGTGTTGATATATAGTTAGTTTAGAGCCAAATAGTCTACTTATAAGGCATTCCAATATCCATTCAAGGTTTTGGTTAAGTACATTATTATTGCATTCCAGATATGGGAAAGAATAAATGCAGTGGAAAATTATCTGTTTATCTAACACTAACTATGTGTTTATATATAGTTAGTTTAGAGCCAAATACTTTATTTACTTATAAATAGAAGAAGATGGAGATTGGTATATTGTAATTCTGATTTATGTATGAGAAAAACCTACCTGTGTGGTTACTTTGTTTTAATGATTTTATGGTCGGGTCATGATATCTCCTAATAAGTAGTTAATTGAATAATTAATTAAATAAACAAATTAAATAAAAAGTTATGAATCAAAATTAAATTTAATGCATATATTCATTTAAATGTATCTAATTAAATTTAAGTGTACCTATTGTTACATATTTATAGATATTTATGTGATATCTTGCTTCATATTTCTTAAGTGTAGTACATGCAGTTAAATATTTCTTTAGTGTAGTATATGCACAAAGATGTCATGGTTCATGATTTCGCTTCCTTCTTGGTCTACACAAAGGCGTCATCGATTTCTTTACTTTTGGTTTTGGTTAAGTATATTATTATTGGATGGCAGGTATGGGAAAGAATAAATGCAATGCAAGATTATTGGTTTATCTAGGACTGACTATGTGTTGATATACAGTTAGTTTACACTACTACATAAAGGAGGGTTTTAAGACAATTTTTGAGACAATTTTTGGGTGAATTGTCTTAACTTAAGACAAAAAAAAATTGTGTATCGTCTTAAATATTGTCTTTAAGACGGTGTCTCAAAAATGATTGTCTTAAAGATTATTGCCTTAAAAAATAGTGTCTTAAATTTTATTGCCTTAAAAAATATTGTCTTAAAGTATATTGTTTTAAAGATCATTGTCTTAAAAAATATTTTCTCAATAAAGAGAGTATATAACACAACCATTATTGTCTCTTATGAGACAATTTCATTTTTGTCTCACTGGAGACAATTTCATTTTTGTCTCTCTAAAGACAACACTTGGATTAGAGACAATATGTCTTTAATACTAGCTATTGTCTCTTTAGAGAGGATAACAAAATTATTTAAAGATCACTTTTGTCTCTTTAGAGACAATATAAAACAATGAATCCAAAAATATCTCACCATTGAAATAAATCGATATAAAAAACATTTAATTAAAAATGAACTACAAAATCATTGATTAATTGATGTTACCTCCTAAAGCAAATGCTCTTCCATTGAGCTAGCACACTTTAAAAAATTATGTGAAAAGTTATTCCAATCCTTAAAATTACATTTATATTCATTGATTTTAAATTAAAGAAAAAAGTGAAAAGATAAAAATTAAAAACTACGAACAAACACAAACACCAAACCAAGTGAAGAGTTACGGAAATCCTTAAAATTACATTTATAATCATTGATTTTAAATTAAAGAAAAAAGATAAAAATTGAAAACTATGAACAAAACCAAACACCAAACCCAAACAACTTGTGGAAGCTCTCAAATTTGTGACCAAGGCACTGGTGTCTTTGCACACCCTTTTGTTTATGCACAGGGATCTCAGGTGGGATAACGTGATGAAGAACATTGAATTAGATGAGTGGTTTATAATAGATTTTGAGGATGCCATTGGTGCACCTCAGATTTACCCTCATAATATTAGTGGCTTGAACCGTGCTCCTGAGATGGCTAGGAGTGTTCATGGGGTTAAAGTTGATGTGTGCAGTATTGGACACCTTATCAGGACAAGTGGGCTGAATGTGTCTACACTGTTGAGGAATTTATAGAATAGATGCTGGGAACAAGACCCAGATTAGAGGCCTTCTACTGCAGATTGCTATCAGCACCTTCTTGAGTTGCAGTCTTCCCTGCCTAATTACTGAGATTAGACATTGCCAACCATGGTCAACAGAGTCGAAGGCGCATGGTAGAGTGGCAAAGAGGGAATGGTCCTAGCATTCATTATTACCTCCAAAAACATTGCATCTTACCATCCTCAACGAAGAAAACTTAAAAAGCTTAAAATTTAGATCCCATCATTCATTATTACGTCTAGAAATGTTTCACGCTCCATCCTACCATCCTCAGTGAAGAAAACTTCAAATGAAATATTATCATTAAAATACCAAACAAGTTGTTGATTATTGTTTACTTCCTCCTTCAAAAGAGCGCTTCCCAGTCCAGGAGATATGTTTTGAAATAGTACCATTGGTAGAAGTGTGTGTGTTGAGCTACCAGGCTGCAATGGTGGCACCTAATTATGAAACTTAGGAAAAGGACTCAAAATAGATGTTTATCTACATCTTATTAAACTAGCAATATTTACAATAAATAGAACTAATATCTCAACTATTTTCACATTTTATGAACTGTACCTGTAGAGTTCCAGCAGCTGCAAGACCAAAAGAGCTATTCTAAAGCTTCAAGCTGTAAAAAATTTGACCATAGCACCATATAAGTTTCCTATTGATTTGAAGGCCTTGACATACTGATGTTGCAAGTAAAATAGGCAATGGAGACCTGCACAAAGCATTAACCAAATATCACAAGTTGCTTTAACCAAGTTGATGCTTATCATAGTAAATACAATTCACATCTAACAACAATAAAGCTAATTTTTTCCATTTGATATTTACAAAATGAAATGGAATTGACTATCTAATACCCACCGAGACCCTACTACTCACTAATCTCTAGGGACAAGTGCATTGCCTAAACGTATCAAATAACCAAGAAGATCTACGATAGGAGGTGGAGTTGTTGCTATGGGTACTGCTTTTGATTGAACATTGGGACCTTTGGCAGGGGAAACATTGATTTCTGTCTCAGTGGCTGATAATTCTTCATTTGGAAGGTAACAGTTTACTTGCAAGTTTGGAGGTAAAAAAGTACATTGGGAGGTAACAAGGTACAAGGCACATATGGAAAGACATATTGGAGGTAACCTGTACAAGAATAAAAAGTGCTTAGAAGAATATATGTGTGCTCTGACTTCTCAGCAGCATCAAGGAAAGACTTAATTTTAAAAATAAACTCTTTAATGATCTTTGTACCTATTACTTACCACTTCAGATAGAAGTGTTGAGTGCGACAACTGCCAAAAAAACATATTATTATTAGACATATTGGAAGAAAACTCCTTGAACTAAACATAAAATATAATACTTATACTAGAAAAACCTATACAAATGCAAACATCTCAAACAGTGACAGAAGAACTTAAGCCTTTTCATTGAAATAAGTTACCACTTCTCTGGTATCCATTTTAGAATCCAAACTAATTCCCAAAACTTAGAAGACTAGCCATTCTTGAACTTCTTTCCTCCTCATTCTCCAGCTCAAAATGGTGAGCCCCATGCTTGTGATCATAGGGCATAATAGAAATGGCATCCAACAATCCAGATGATGCCATCAACTGCAAATCCTTCTATGTTAAGTATTTATTGTAGCTTTTCTAGAGGATATATAGCTTGTACCATGCATAAGCATGATACAAATGATTTTATAATATCTAAAATATCTTTGTTAACTTTGAGTAGTAGATTGTCATCATTTGAGGTTTAGGAATATTCTTGACCATACACAAGACGATGAATATCTTCTATAGAGTGAAAAGCTTCCTACATATCATATGCCATCTGTCATAAGAAATAGTATAAGGCAAAAATATATTAAAAATAAAAATAATTTAGCTCATAGATTCTATAGGAGGTTCATGAAATTTCATTCAACCCAAAGCTTCCTCTGCAATAGGGTATTCTCCACTAATTAATTCCTACAAGATCAAACTCTATCAGCCTTCCCATCTAAACAAATATAATCCTATATCTAATTCAATAGTTTCTGGCCCCCATTCGATAGTGATACCTTCTTAAAGGTGTGCCAAAAATCTACTCAACATGACATTATAACTATTTACATCATGGGCAATATGGGTAAACTCCCAATCAAATATAAATGGTTTCTAGAGTATGATTTTTCTACACATTTCCCTCATCCCATTTCACAATGGCAGCCAACAATCCAGATGATGCCATCAGCTACAAATCCTTCTATGCTAAGTATTTATTGTAGCTTTTCTAGAGGATATAGAGATTGTACCATGCATAAGCATGATACAAAGGACTTTCAAATATCCAAAATATCTTTGCTAACTTTGAATAGCATATTGTCGTCATTTGAGGTTTAGGAATCTTCTTGACCGTACACAAGGCCATGAATATCTTCTATAGAGTGAAAAGGTTCCTACATATCATATGCCATCCGTCATAAGATATAGTATAAGGCAAAAATATATTAGAAATAAAAAATTTACTTCACATATTCTATAGTAGGTTCATCAAATTTCATTCAACCCAAATCTTCGTCTGCAATAGGGTATTCTCCAATAATTAATTCCTACAAGCTCAAACTATATCAACCTTCCCATCTAGACAAATATAATCCTATATCTAATTCAATGGATATCATTTTATATTTCTAGCCCCCATTCGATAATGATAACTTCTTAAAGGTGTGCCAAAAATCTACTCCACATGACATTATAACTATTTACATCATGGGCAATATGGATAAACTCCCAACCAAAGATAAATGTGTTGTGCCTTTTTCCCATAAGCATTTATTAGAATACCCTTTTTAGTTGAGAGAAGATCCTTTGGATGGTGGGATCCAATCTTTAATTCTTGTGAGGCATCCAAAAATCACCCTTGGACAATATATTGCTAGCATCTTTACAACAGTCTTTGCTCACTGACTTGATACTTGTCTTAGGGGATTTTTCCTTGAGGGTCTTTTTCCCAACACTTTTCCTTAAGTTAAAGGTGTGTATACATTGTTGTATGTAATCTTGATCTTCCATATTATCAATACAAGAAGATACAGATCCACCAGTTGAATATGTAATAAGTGTGAAATCAGACAGCTCAAATTATTCACACTTTGTGTTTTCATTGAAGTTGGCTGATGTTGCATGTTCTTCATCAGAATTTGTCTATATTTGTCCACACTATTGTATTTTATTTTTCTACAGTACAAATTTCATCCACACTGCCCCTTGAATGTGATTTCCCCTCATTCATTTCTTCAACCTTATCCTCCTTATACATCATACTGGACAATCATCATTCTAGTACAGAACAACCTCTCGATAGTATTGGTGAATAATTGTAGTTAATGGGTTCTCATGTAACGATTCCCAATACCAATGGAACAACATATAATTTGAATCACTCATGTAATGAATATCAATTTAACGACATTATAATATAATTACATCCTACCATAAATACACATCAAGAATGCTTTGCCTTGTAGATTTTAGCACCCATGTATTCGATGGATTTAAGGAATGAAGGGAAATTGGAAATCCAATCATCTCCTACAGTTATGTATGGCCTTGTCTAGTACCTATGGCCTCTTCGACAACCAAGATTGAGCTCAAACTTAGCCTAGCAAATGAAAATAATGCTCAGGGGAGAGGGAAACGACTCTAGTAAGTAGAAATCCACCCAAGAATGCTTAAGAACACTCTAGGTAAGGATAGACAAATTTTTAACAGTCATACAGAAACCAAATTAGCAACTCCTTGAGGAAATGCAACAACTCTAGAACCATGGCAGTTGATCTCTAACTCAACAAGAAAGTGGATTATGAGTAACTCAGAGCTGATGCATTTCATAGAGCATCAATTAATCAAGAGTTTCTGAATGATGCTAATAGAAATTAAATGGAGAGTTATTTATTTCAGCCATCAGCACAAAGACAGTGAGCACATATAATATAACTAAGGAGTAAGAATGATGATAACTCATACAGCATAAGTTTATTATATCTTAGGAACATATATTAGATGAGAGCCTAGCACATTGCCTTCACTGTCAAAAGAGAGATGTCCATGTGCAAATTAACCCTCACTCCATGTGAGACTATTGCAGCATAGCTGCTATGGGAAAATGAAGGAATTGGTCATGGTAGTTAAACACCGAATTGAGCTAGTTTCAGTGTTGTCCAATTAGGGCTATTGCATCTTGTCACAGGCAAATATTGCAGGACATTTCAACACTACAAAGGAAACAATCCAGGCATAGTCACTCTTTCTTTAGTTAAGTCAAAACTCGTGGAGAATGATATCTAGGTGTTTTAGCCTATATTCGACCTCTTTTGGGTAACAGCCAAGAAAGTGAAAAAGCTCATAGTCTGTAATCCAACGGGAGAAGAAAAACTAAGGATAAAAAGAAGTCTACAACACTTGAAGAAACCAAAGTCTGTGACTAATCCAAATCTCAATCAAAAGCTATCTATTTGCAACAGGATCTGAATATCTGTGGTAAAGAGTCAAGGGTTTGTTGTAGTAGCCAGATATTAGTAATAGAAGGCAAAGAGTCTGTAATTGGAAGTCATTATATTATAATAAGAGACTAAACCTGCAATAAGGATAGAAATTTAGTAGCTACTTCTAACTTTGACTAGGCATAGACTCCACTGTTGACCTTCACATAAAGAGGAGGGCTGACTTGGAGGGACTCTTTAGTCTTGTGTTGGATATTTCATTTTTAATAAATTCAATAAGAGGAGGATTGTTGGGTTTTCCCCTATTGAGAGGTTATTCCCTATCTTGAAAGCCTAAATATTTGTGTCTCATACTTCTTTGTGTTCTTGGAAGAACAATTTGTGTAATTACTTGATGAAAGAGAAATATTAACTAACAAAGAAAAGAATACTTATATAGGAGTTTACTTCCAACTATGAAGGAATACAATCAGGACATAAAATTTGTAAATCTTAAACTTGGCTAGGCCACTGCACCTCCAAAAATCTTACTCATTAAGCCATAAACTAGAAACCTTCTACGGAACTCCAAAAAAAAATGAATTAGAATGAATTATCAACTAGAATCAAGGGCATTTACACTTTACATTTGACAATCTATTGCAGTATGAATATTGAGGTCACAACTATTCATTTACATTGCACTGTTGTAAGAAAGGATGATCATATTTTATATATTTTATCTACTAAGGCCTGCACTTTGTCATTGCCAGCTCTAAACAAGGTTTCATGTTCCCATTGTAATGAACAACAGCTGTATTGTCAATCTTTGAACAGTTCATGCTAGGATTATATCCTAAACCCAGCACATGCCAAGACTTGTCCAAAGGATGGGTCAAGCCATAAAGCGTTCAATCTAGGGGGTAGTGTTCCAAGCATCCACAACACTCTATCCTCATTTTGACATACAATAAAAGAAAAACTTAGAAATCGAACAAAGAAAAACCCATTATGTTTTCTAGCTAATTACTTCAAACTTACTTCAAATACTTTAAAGTAAGCATCATAGGAATTAACATAAATAAACCACACTACACACTTACCGTGTTATGCCACTTGTGATATATTCCAGTTATATCTTGTTTGTCCTATTCTTTGAGATCAAATATATTCATCCCATATTATCAGCCACAAGCATTAAGATCAAAGTGCCTGGCTATGTGTGGATTGGAAAAATTAAGGTATTTGTCAAACCGACAAAAGCTTTCTCCACAAGTTTCCACTAAACCATTAAAATTTCCATGAAGATGTACTGACCACAAGGGCATCAAATCTTTCTGCACCACAATATCATCATCCAAGAAGATGATCTTGTTCATTTTGGGATAAACTTGTGGAAGATAGAAACGAAGATGATTTAGCATGGATAAATATTTTGGATTTATATATTTCAAATTGGAGGAACGTGCTGAGAGTGTAGTCAAGTGATCTACCTTGAAATAATACTCTTTCATAGCTGCGGATTCAAGTTGGCGAAGCATAGGGCAATAGGAGGAGTTGAGCCATTTAAAATCATCAACATTCTCTACATGTATCACAGCTTTCCCTGGGGGATTATGTAAAAACCACATTTTCATGGCCCCAAAATTTAACTTGTCTGTGATGAGATGAAATACATGTTTCTCAGATTCCTGCAAACACATGTAAATCACCTACAATGAGATCCAAATATTAAATATAAAATGCAGCGAAACTGTTGGACTTTTAGACTTTAGAGCAATTTAAATTAATAACACTTCACCTTAGCATTCATGATAATTGAATTCACAACCACAGATGCAGCCAATACATTGTCAGAAAATAATGCATAGTGATAAAGAGTCCAATACTCCAACTTGTCCTTTTTAGGAAATTATCACCTTTCAAGAGGAAGAAAGTAATAATCTATGGTCAGTCGCATGGACAAACAATGCAGGCCCTTGGGAACGGACTTTGCTACCACCTGACTTAAAAATTTACTTTGCTTTTCCAAGGTCATTACTTGATCATCTGCAGACTGAAGCATGGCTTACAACTTCTTTGTTACTGTCGCTTAGCCATAAAATTGTTCTCTAGTCTTGGATAGGACATGAACCATAGCCTTGATCTTCCTAGGTGCACTGAAACATTCATATCAATTACTTGTCATGAAAAATAGAATGAAAAGCGGAAATATTAACACACATGCTACAACTTTAAAAGAAACAAAGGATATGAAAACCAAATGCAAATGGAAGCACTTACTACTCTTGATTTAGAAGCAGCCAATGTGAAAATTCAGGGGGTAGTTTTGCAAGCTTCCACAACAATCTATCCTCATTCTTACATAAAATAAAAGAAAAACTTAGAAATCAAACAAAGAAAAACCCATTAAGTTTTCTAGCTAATTACTTCAGATTTACTTCAAATACTTTAAAGTAGGCATTACACGAATTAACATAAATAAAGCACACTACACACTTACCATTTTCTACCACTTGTGATATATTCCAGTTACATCTTGTTTCTTCCATTCTTTGATATCAAATACACTCATCCCATATGCCCAACCACAAGCATTAGGATCAAAGTGCCTGGATATGTGCAGATTGGAAAAATTAAGGTATTTGTCAAACCGGCGAAAGCTTTGTCCACAAGTTTCCACTTAACCATGAACCTTTCCATGAAGATCTACTGACCACAAGGGTGTCAAATCTTTCTGCACCACAATATCATAATCCCAGAAAAGGATCTTGCCCAGTTTGGGATAAGCTTGTGGAAGATAGAAATGAAGATGATTTAGCATGGATAAATATTTTGGATTTATATATTTGAAATTGGAGGAACGTGCTGAGAGTGTAGTCGAGTGATCTGCCTTGAAATAATACTCTTTCAAAACTGTGGATTCAAGCTGGTGAAGCACAGAGCAATAGGAGGAATTTAGCCATTTAAAATCATCAACATTTTCTACATGTATTGCAGCTTTCCTTGGCGGATTAAGTAAAAACCACATTTTCGTGGCCACAAAATTTTACTTGTCTGTGATGAGATGAAATACATGTTCTGAGATTCCTTCAAACACAAGTAAATCACCTACAATGAGATCCAAATATTAAATGTAAAATTCAACAAAATTGTCTGACTTCCAAACTTTAGAGTATTTTAAATTCATAACGCTTCACCTTAGCATTCATGACAGTTGAATTCACAACCACAGATGCAACCAATATATTGCTAGAAAATAATGCATAGTGATAAAGAGTTGGATCCTCCAACTTGTCCCTTTTACGAAATTTCAATTTTCAATGGTCAATCGCATGGACAGACTTCCAACTGACTTAAAAATGTACTTTTTTTTTTCAAGGTCCTTACTTGCTCATCTGTAGACTGAAGCATGGCTCACAACTTCATTGTTACTGTCCCACAGTCATAAAATTGTTCTCTAGCCTTGGATGGGACATGACCCATAGCCTTGATCTTCCCGGGTGCACTGAAACATTCATATCAATTATCGGCCATGAAAATGAGAATGAAAAGCAGAAATATTAACACACAGACTGCAACTTTAAAAGAAACAAAGGATATGAACAGCAAACGCAAATGGAAGCACTTACTATTCTTGATTTAGAAGTAGCCAATGTGAAAACTATTACCTTTGAGGTAAATCAGAATCTGCATTAGCCTCACCCAATTTACGCTGACATTCTTTAATACGTAGCATCAATTCATGGTATAAATCAATATTATTCCTACCCTAGGAAATGCTTGAATATACCCTAGCCATGATCAGTTGGTCTTGCATCAATCTAACAGTGGAGTCAGAATTCTCGTTCTCATTCTCCTCCCTCCAAATGCTGTATTTTCCCAAGACAATAGAATCAACCCCCTTCGAATGTTTAATTGCTGTGTTTTCAAGCTCAACTCGTTTTTGTTCATCCTTTTGAATAAGCTCTGTTGACCTTTTCTCGCTCCTCTTTTGTCTCAATTGTTGTAAGCATTAAACTACTATAAATTAAAGCATACTATGCTAAAATCTAAGAAATATAAAATATTTCTATTGGAGAAGTAACATTCAAAAAGGATTTTCAAAAATAATATATCAATTCCCTTTTCCATGAGAACAAAAAATAGCGATCTAGTGTAGCAAAGAATTTTACCCTCCGTGAAACTTTTGTTGGACTTTCATCAAGCTGCAAATGGTCTGCATTACAACAACCTCTGTCCAGGGAGTCTAACTAGACATTACCTTACACTAGGCTACCAACATCATAGATCAGTTAACCAGGGAAAATCAAAACTTACCATCAAGAGCATTCTCTTTGACGTCTCGATGTTCATTTCTTGTGTCGTCCTCTTGAAACCTCGTAAGAATTTCTTCATCATTGGAAGTTTTTTTTGCACCTCATCATTCATTTTACCCCCCTTGGTATTTTCCTTGCCTTTTTCATTGAATATCACACCATCTTGTTGTGAATGTAACTTTTCTGAGCTGTCTCCAGAAGTCATTTGCCTCTACTTGATGTACACCGTTAGAAATAGAGAAGCACCCCTGCCAATGTCAGTTTTCACTTCCTCCTTAATACAACCATACTAAACTACATAGATCATAATCACATAGGTTTCCTTACATGTTCAATAGAGAAAATAACCAAAATATTCACCAATCATACCTTAGAGTTAGTAATATCCCTTTGGTTTACTTCAGAGGGCTTTCTAATACCCACGAGGAAGATAAGTCATTTTGTCCAATAATATTTAAGTTTAGAGTTCTCGAGTCCTCTGTGATAGTTGTTATGACATCAATCACCTACCCAGTAAATAAAATTTATTTTCAATTCTCTGCTCAATAGGGGAGAAATCAAATTTAAGATATCCAAATGCAGCAGGTTTCCTATACTTTCCTCCCTTGGGAAGAGAGAGTCAAAGCTCCCTGTTAAACTCTGGTTTCTCCAGCCAACTGCCTGTTCCAGTGAACCCCACATTTAAATAGATAAGAGTGATTTTAAACATATGAGAAAGCTCTAGTATCCTCAATAATTCCTCTCTATTTCAATCCACTCCGATCGATTAAATTTCAATTTAGGGACACTATTTATTTTCTAGGATTAGACTACCGTAAGTGCAAGTGCATTGCCCAGATCCTGAAAAAGAGCAAAATGGCCATAGAAAAAGAGAATTGGTTTTCGAGATGTGGAAACAGAATACCATTCTAACAGATCCATCTCCTGAGAAGTTGTGCCCTGCTATTTTAAATGACAAAAAATGCATAAAATATCAGGTAGATAGACTTGATGGAGAAGAATATCTATAAAAATACTGAAACGCTAAAAAGGGGGTTGCTTTGCTATCATGCATATGCTAAGACTGAGATTTCTTTACACATCAATAATAAAATGGTGTGTATCATATCTATCGTTTGTTTTGGCCAATGTGCTCCGAACACTATGGGAACAGTGTGAAAATGATATGTATAGCAAAAAGTAGCTGGTGAACAAGATTGTCGTTGTGAATTCGGTCTAGGTTGGGTGGATCAGAATTAGTTTTAGCTTCATTGATGAGAAGTGGATTTAGCTTTATGGATGGAAAGTGGGTCTGGCTTGGATAATGAGTGGATGGGAAGAATGATTGTTACCCTTCTCACCCATATTCAATTCCCACAGGATTCAATTCCCATGAGTAAGATGTTGAACTGAACTCTTAACAAATATATTTTTATAATACCCATCCAGCTTATGCAGAATCCAACGCACACTTAGTACCATCCTACTCAGAATTAGGAGTGCCCACCGAATTCATCGTGTATTTGCCCAGTGAATTTACCAGTCATATGCATTTCCCTTTGTTAAAAAATGGAAAAAGCATTGTTTTTTCTTGCTATCAGGATGAATGGTTTCATTATCTTTGGCAAGGGAAATTACCCTAGGGGTAGTTGGTAAAATCTTTGCTCTTGCATGAGAGAGGTACAAACTTTGAATCTTTCTCCTGGTAGGTATTGTATAGTGTTAATGCAGAGATGGAGTTGACAGCTTCACACAGATCAAATAAAAGGAAAACTATAAAGAAAACTCACAAAATGTCTGGAAAAATGCTAGAGGTGCTAAACTTTTGACAATAAGCGAGGAAATTTGATAACATCTGTGCCTTCACATCCTATGAAAAAGCTAAAAGGAAAATCAAATTCCAATGTAGGTCCATGGTGTTTTGGTTCAATGGTTAACCAGGGGTGGTGAAGGCAAATAAAATTTCGAAGTAGGTCCATGGGGTCTTGGTTCAATTGTTAACCGGGGGTGATGATAATTCCCCGCCAAGGCTCAAATCACATAAATACATTGTTCAATGGGTTCTCAATGAAAGGGATATTTCTATAATAGTATAATACGACTACACTTCTTTGTAATGGAGATCTTACTTGAATGTTGTAAGAAGTCTGCACTTCATTGTAATACTACCAGATTAAGAAAGGGCATGCTTGCCAATAAAGATAAATTAAATGCTGACCCACCGCAGAAAAAGAGACATAGAAACCTAACAAGGGAGGAGGGCAGGAAGAAGTTTACCAGTGATAGAGGAGGGCCAGAAGAAGCTTACCAGCGAGGGAGGAGGGAAGGAAGAAGCTTACCAGTTGCAGATGTAGATGTGGAGTGATGAAACCTAACTGCCAGAAAAACCAATGGCATGACCACAAAGATAACAAGGAAGCCCACCACAGGTATTCGATGATGAAAACCCCGACCTCCCCATCCTCCATTTCTACCACGCTACTAGCCCTGCCACCCTCCATTCCACACACCTCCTCTTTTCATAGGCATTTTTAGCTCTCAAACCTAACACCACTTTTCTCCTTCTCCTACTCCTAAACAAATATCAAGGAATGCATCCCTTACTCAATCATAATCCTCTACATCAAACCCATATCATGGTTAGCAGAAATATATGAAGTCAAAAACAACCAAAAAAACCCTTAGATCTCATATATACTTTAGAGGATTTGATAGAAAAATTTACCAAAGGCATTACGAAATGTATAGATCAACTGATTTCATGCAGTTTTGAGAAAGAAAGGGACACTGACATGGTAAAAACCTAGATGAAAATGGGCATAGGCGCCAAAAGTAGACAGATTTGAGGGTCTCTATCTCTGTTAGCCTTTTTGGTTAAAAAACCAAAACATATAATTAAGGGAAACATGTCAGTTGGATTTAGATGCCAAAATAGATGTTATTATTAATGGGGATCCTCACCAGTCTGGCTAACTGTTCATACACTACGACATAGGAAGAGGAAGAACAGGCAGGCAGCGTTGGGTATATATGACGCCTCTCAACTTACTAATTTAACTAAGTAGGTACCAACTTGGCATGCCTTGCATTGAGGCATGTAAAGGTAAAGGGAATGCTAGGGGGGTAATTTGATGCAAAGCAAGGGTGAATTATGCCTCCCTGAATGCACATCGTGAGACTGTGTTTAAGATTCGTGGTTCTGAAGTTGTGAGAATACTAGAGTGTAAGCACAAGAGAGAAGCGAAACATATTGTTATCTAACATTTAAAATGGTGACTTGTTGATTGATTTCTGATTCAGAATGAAGAGAAAAAATTTGATGATTGGGGGAGAGAAATGATGAGTGTTCTATTGAGTAAAGGAAATACATCATTTTGAGGCCATGGATAGATCTTAATGGTCCGGGATGCTAGTGTTAGTAAAACCTTACCTAAATGCCTTATGACTACCACATGGATGAGTGTTACACTTACATTATTCGTGCACTAACCAAAGGGAGTTGGTATAATATTCATGGTTATGGGTGCTTACAAAACTAGGTTTTCATATACCTATGAAGAGAAAGGGAAGCAAGTACCCTTTCTTCAAGATACGAGTAAGGATGTAAGCTTTAAGCCAGCCAACGGAGAATTTTTTTTTTAAAGAATACGTTTTATACATCCTGTGTCCATTAGTATGAACCAGTTTATAAACATAATGTTGGATTAATGTCATAACACTTCTAGAAGTTGTTTTGATTCTCAAGAAACATGTTGTATATTGTTGTCTACTTTGAATTTTGCATAAGAAACAGTTGGTCCTTTAGCAAGACTCGAGTGTGCCAACATGGACAGAAGAAGAGGTTATTAGCATTGCAAACCCTCTTCCCAGATCAGTATGTCAATTTTAAATTTAGCAGAAATTGGCAATAAAACATATGATTTTCTAGAAGCTAAAAGACAGACAACATAGGAATCTACAACTTCTTACCTCTATTGTTGTCATGTTTAGCTTGCCCCGCCAGAATGGTATCAAAGTTAATGTGAGGGCAAGGTATCAGAGCTAAGGTGAGGGGAAGCCCAAGCAAGGAAGAAAGAAATCAGAAGAAGTTTTTTGACAACACTGACCTCCTTCCTCTTCAAAGATCAGTCATCTTGAAGCACTGAAACTCCTACTGCAAAATTCTAGGTTATAGATCCTAGAAAGGAAATGAGATCATGGCCTCATCAATCAAGCATCTCTATGGTAGGGCTCTCTGTCAAATTTTTGGTCAAATGATCTATATCTAAGGCCTTTTGTCATGACTATAGCGAGGAAGCTTTGGTTGCTTTAGGGTCAAATATTCTATTATGAAATCACCCTTGAATTGAATTTGGTTTGGAGATAATGTCTTACTAAGAATTCCTTCTCTGTTGCAGGTTTATATAAAATCATATCTGAAGCTATAAAGTTCCTAGCATCTAAGCTCATATATATAATATTATTCTTGAGCTCATTGACATGCCTCTAGCATTGTATTAGGGCTTTGTCTATCTCACAAAGAAGTATAAAAGGCTACAAAAGGTGAAGTATCCTCAGCCCTTGGACATCAATCAAGAGGGTTTGAAAAATAGTGTTTGTGGTTTTCCATTGGGTAGATGCTTATTGAAGGTCAAGGATCAACATTTGTGCGTCTCTGAGATTCTAGTATCAAAGGATACGGGGTTCATGAAAAATAAAGATCATTACAAGGATCTTGAAATCTGAATCACAATGTTCTAAAATCTCATTTAAATAGGTATGACTGTTATTAGTGTCTAAGCCAAATGCATCTCAATATTTCTTCTCATATCAACTCATTGAGGCAATCAGGACACACATGTGGGTTTAGCCTAGAGCCATCGCTTTTTATATGATTTTTACATCTTGGGTTTAAGAAACATTGACATACTCTAATCAGTAATTTCTAGTACCCATGCTCGGTGCATGCTGCACATTATTTTTCATAGCCACCAAATTTGCATTCCATCAGTTAAAGCTAGAATAGAATTACTTTTAGTCAAAGAAGTCTATTTTATTTGATGGATTCAAATTGAATTTAATTTACTATGGTTTTTCCATTCCTTTAATTTACTCTGGTTTCAATAAACATCAAATCCTCCAAAGACATAAATTCGATAATAGAACTAGAGTCAGATAGAGACTTACCGCTGCGAGAAAATGGATCCAATCATTCCCAAGGCTTGGCGAGTTGACGGGCTCCATTTATTTTTTTTCCCTCTTCCCCAGATTTATCAACGGCCTTTGCTGCAGTAGCCTTAGAGGGGTTTTTGCTTCCTGTGGTAGGGAAAATTTATGACTCCGAAGGGGATGGCCAACAACTGAAGCTTTTTAATCAGTTACTCGAGTCCAGAATTTCTAGAATAGGCCTATAAACCTCTTTCACTACCTTGGAGGAGAAGGTGACAACCTGTAGAGAGAGAGGGGCATTTTTTGGGTGACGGAGGAAAGGAAAAGCCCTGTTTGAACTTTATGTGGGTCTGGGGTTCCATAGCGAAATCAAGGATTTGCACAAGTTGCAGTTAGGTGTCCCATTCCCTGCACAAAACCCCAACAATCTCCTACCTCTATTAAACTAGAAGGGAAAAATAGGATACTCATAGAAAAACGTTGCTCTCCATTGCTGAAACCTCCTCTAGAATTCAAAAATTCATGGTTTGAAGAAAATTGCTGAAACCTTCTCCAAAATTCAAAAATCCAGGGTATGAACAAAATTTCGTCGCCCATTATTTTTCTTCCATTCTTGAAAGCACCTCGAGGGTGCTCCTTGAGGGTTTGAACAAAAATGGCATCAAACACCTCGAAATTTTATTTGGGGACTGGTACGCAGGAGACAAAATGTCTTAAATAAAGTTATTAAATTGCCATGGTATGTTTTAACAAGCTCTTATGAAAAAAAATATATATATATCTCCTAATGCCTCTCAATATCTTCCATGGGGAATTTTTATTATGATAAATTTAATAAATAAAATGAAATTTTAAGATGAATTCATGTAGTGGTGATTCAATGGAATGGAATCATTTTAAAAAGATTTGGAAACTTTTTTTCACAATGTTCTCAGATATATTTTTTTTCCTAGAAAGTTTCACATTTTTCAAAGGGGGAAGAGGCGATAGTCTCTTGTAGTAGTGATTCAATAAAATGGAATCATTCTTAAATTTTTTGGAAACCCTTTTCCATGATGTTTTTAGACATTTACCCTTTTTCTAAAAAGTTTCACCACTTTCAAAGGGGCAAGAGGCGACAGTCTCTTGTTGCTCTTTCACAAAAGGTGTCATTTCACTCGTTAAAGGGACTAGAGTGACAGGCTTCAAAATGTCACATTCTGCCATGGTTTGAGTCCAGATTGTAAGCTACTGAGGTGGAAGGGTCTCTAAGCTTGTTTAGGTGTACAGTTAAAAATGAACATTTCACTATCATTCTCATCTTAAAATAAAATCTCATGGAAGAGTTGAGTCTTTTCTTTTTATCAATCTAATACATAGTTTACATATGCAAGAGGGTATATCTTGGCTACAAACATCAGAGATAATGTTTGGGGCGGCATGGCACAACAATAAAAAGGTTTGTTGACAAATGTAGATCCTCCCAATATCCCCCCCCCTAAGAATAGGCCTCGGCGCAAAATGGCTTCATGAATCTTGAAAGGAAATTTAGGATGAATATTGTGCTCACAAGCTGAAGTTTCATGAACAAGAGATGAGAAAGGATATTGTTGGGATGTTTAAGAAGAATTTAAAGCAAGATACGTAAGCTCAAAAACCCCAAGGAGAAACCCAAGATAAACATATAAGCTCTAACCCTCATCCTGAGTCATCCAATTCTACTTCTTAACAAAAAGTCTAGTATTTGTGTTGGTGGATAAAGAAAAAAAGGAGAGGGATTCTAATGATAGGGAAGGGAGAGTGAAGATGAGATAGATGAGATCGGCGTTTCCCCTAGACAATGCCCTTGTACATTCTTTTTGATTTATGAAAAATCTTCAACCTACCAAAAAAATAACACACTATAAATAAGCAAGCCCCCGTCGATGTTATGCACTACTTTAAATGGAATTAATAGCCTTGTATGGCTCTAAAAATCATAGTTGTATGTATATGATGTTAACTAATTTAACCAACAAAACATGCCTTCGAAAATGGTAACTAGACTTACACTCCATTTACTTCATTAAACAATCAAGTGAGGCTTTAATAATTATAACCAAACATACAAGTCATTGAACAAGTTAACCAACCTAACACAACTTTAATAGTGATAACCAAAATGTACATGTTACTAATCAATTGACCATTGTGTCATGCCTCTAACATGTGCAATTGAACATAAATGTTGTTGATGGGGTTGACCTATCTAACATATCTCCCACAATTGTAGTCAGACATGCATGTTGTTTCGATTAATATCCTAGATAATGTTAATAAAAAATACATATTAATATCTAACCTAACATGTCACTAATAGTGACAATGGAATGTGCATGTCAATGGCTAAGCTAATTGAGCTTATATGTTGTTCATTGAGATGATTAACACATATCTCACTAAGCTGACCAAGTCGACAAATGATTGGTTTTGTCATTGAACTAACATGCCTTTAATAGACACAACTAAATGTGCATGATGTTACACCAGTAAACCATCATGACATGCCTTTAACAGTAGTAAAAGAAAGAAGAAGAAAAATGACCAACCAAGCCATACAACAACAACATTTTAGATGGTGAACTTGGGCGACGAACCTAGGGTTTACTCGGCTCTGGCTGCTGCCTGAGCCTGCGGCGGCGGGGCTACCAGCTGGTGGGGGTTCTGGTCGCCCTTCCGGCTACCATCGCCTGATATCTGTGCCGGGGCTCGTCTTCTGGTGTTCTCTGCGGACCCGGGACTCGCAGCTGGCAATTTCTGTGACCAGTTTTGCCTACGGCGTGCTCTCGACCTCGGCTCCCCTATTCTCTCGCGCGGTGTTTTCATTCTTCCTCTGCGAGACTCGGGCTTTGGGCTGAGCGGCGGCGGCGTTCCTCTGGTGCCTCGGCGGCTCTCTGCTCACCGACAGTCCTTCTGTCTTGCGGTTTAACAAGGGTTTTTGGCCTTGAGTTTTGTACTGCGCCGCAGAAGGGGCCAAGGGTTTTTTGGGCTTCTGACCTTCTTCATGGGGGCGAGGTGGCTGCCCTAGCCGCCTCTGCCCCCGGAACCGACCCGCCTCAGCTCGTTTCGGGACCTGTTGGGCTCCTTTGCTGATGGCTGGGTACATTTTTGGTCCTCTGCTTGTCACCAATGCAGCTATGGAGAGTGTTGAGGGATCTGAGATGTAGAGTCTGTCTCTGCATCGATTCGTGCCGCTCGTCTATGGCTGTTGCTGGTTAGTTTATTTTCTGGCTTCTCTGGGTATATGGGTGGCTCTCTTTCACTGGCTTCTGCGGATTTTGGTGGAGAGTTGAGGGGATGGGGGAGGTGGACCTCCCATTTCGTGCCTCTCCCCACTGTCTATGGGCTGCCTTTTGAATTATTTCTGCACATTACACAGGAGCTTTCGTTTATTTACTGTTTTTATTAGCTTGTAAGGGTTGGCGTATACTCCTGTTGGGGTTTACACACCCTGTTTATGGCTGCCCTGTCTGAGGGCTTTATCAGCATACTTCCCTGAAGTATTGGATATTGTAAGTGGCTACCGCCACACTACTGCATATGCCTTGGCATCAACAGCATGTAATCTCTATTATCTCTATTTTAATAGAAATTACGAACTCTATTTTCCCCGGAAAAAACAGTAGTAAAAAAGTGTGCAAGTTCTGGATTGGGAAAACCAAACTCATATAACTATGATAATCCTAATTGACCATACATGTTTATTTTGATCAACCCTTCAAGTTTTCCCTTGCTTCTATACAAAAATAAGCATTCCATGCAACTATCAAAGTAACTTTGATACATATACAAATTAAGTTTGTATTTATATGTTCGATTTGTGTTAAAGTGTTTCCTCCTTAAAGGTCACAGGATTAAATCCAATGAAAATTAAGGCATGTACATATCCATAGATTAAATAGTTAAAGCATTGAATGGAGGGCATCCCTTGTCTCACAAATAAGGGGGTCTCATATGTCAACTTGGCAGCTACCTGCATTATAACTTAATATTAAATAATATTCTTATTTTTTCAATTAATATGAATTATTCTAATATTTAATATATTGTTAAGGAGATTACCACTTTACTAATTAGTGAAGTATTTAATATTGGATGAGAGAGTTGTAAGGCTGAAATTTTGGCTACCACGGGTTAAGTTTGGTGTTTGTACTATGTTAATGCAAAATTAGATTTCACACCTCTCCAGGAATCAATCAAAATCATTTACACATACCAATCAAAGGCATTCAATAGATGGTTAAAGTAGTGTTTGGGAGGAGTTCACTGTCGTATCCATCCAAGGGTTTCCAAACTAGAGAAATAAGGGCATTTGTTTGATATATGTGCTAACGTTTGAAAGATTGCTACAAGGAGAGGAGTTGATGGCAGTCCTTATTATGAAAAGGCCCTCCACCTCTTCGTTTATTTCTTAAGGTAGGCTTGAAATAAGTGATTATAGATATATGATACATATAATATGAAAACCACTCACAACACAACAATATTGAACATTTGCATGAGACATAACTTAATTTATTTTCAATATATTTTTCTTTAAAAAAGGCAAGATATGCTACCATGATCTAATACAATGATTCACCAATATTGGGCACCAAACAAATGACTTGGACCATAGATGTTATGTACGATGACAATCATCCACTATAAGCTATGATTATTAGCCACTATAACACCCCTTATTTATGGTCACTCATTGAACATGCTCATGAAATTTCAGATCTTTGGACATGGTTAACATGCTTTGGTTAACACAAACTAGTATGGTGTGAGGGCCTTGCCTACAATGCAAGCTTTATAACACCCTTTACAACAAAATTGCTTCACAAAAGGCATATGATATTGATTCATAATTTTTCCTTTGTATATGAGAAAGAAAATAAATGTTACTTCTCCCTTATCCAAGATAATGCTCGTGATTACAAATTGAACAATTTATCATGACATTGCCTTTCTCTCTTTATGTGAACTTGCTCAATTAGCCTCTAGATACCTTGTGAGACAAAACTCAATGTATGTATTATATTTGGTATTGTGTCAATTATTCAATTTTGATGTCCTAATCTTGTGTTAATGACCTTCCAATGCATGGTCAGTCTTGAATTAAAATTTTGATTGGGTGAATCATATGGTGGGACTATGCTAGTGGGAACCCTAAATAAATGACTTGAAAACCCCTTGATTTTCTACCTTGATGCCATTCATCTCCAAAATTTCTTGTTGGATACACAAGTCCTATAAAACATGACAAGGAAGATGAGAGGGAGTTGACAAGGACATTAGGTTGTCCTAGAACATCATAAAGTGCATCCACATGGATGAACATGGAATGGGAATTAAGGTCATAAAGTATACTAGAGTGTTAGACAAATAGGGTGCACCAAAATATTTTTGGAGTGTCCCAAAGGGCAATATACAATTCTTATCTCCTCTAAAATACAATATACATTTATTGTGGTGATGGTAACCACAATATTCTTAGAACTAGTGGTATAGTGTTTAGTCATGAATGAATATGTGGAAAAGAAATCTAAAGCTTTCGACTCACTGGCATAAAATAGTTCATGGGGCCAAATCAAAATTTCAAGGGACATGTCAAGGATCTCTAGTAAAATGGGGTTAGTAACCAAAGGATACCTTTCAAATAATTTAAGGAGAGTAGGGAATATTTAGAGGAGGCCAACTCAAGAAACCATAAGAAAGAAAAGGCTGAAAGTATCTAACAAATATGGTTAGAGTAGGCATCAAAATCCCCATCCTTGAATGAAATAGTGGTTTACACAGGGCTCATGAGAGAATATGGGATGGAGGGTAGATTGGCATGGTCAGAAAATGAGAGAAGGATTTTATCTACTAAAGGAATATGGGATCGAGGTTATGTCTAAGTTCAGGGAGGCCTTTAGCTTTTTTGACAAGGACAGAGGTGGATGTATCACAACAAAGGAGCTTGGGATAGTAATGCATCCTTTGGGTTGAACCCCCAATGTATATTGGAAGTGGTCCAAATGTTTTATATTCAATAATCTAGTGCCAAATACAATAAACCACAAAAGAGTAGTTCTAATCTGCCTGTAAATGGAACATATTAAACACAACATTCCAACTTGATTTTACTCTAAAGAATAAAAGAAATAGATGATTCTGGTCATCCGTCGCCTCCATACAGAGTAAACAACAACCAGGCCCACTCTATCCTTTACGACACAGATTTTCCCATGCCAAGATGAAGCCAGAACGATACATTTACTGATATTCTTAGGCAGAGCGAAAATATGAAGCCAATATACAGAGATGCTCTAAAGGACTGCTCGAACTAGAGTCAACTTGCCTCCTAGGGAGAGCCTCTCGTGTGCCCATGATAAAAGTATACAGTGGATTTTCTCTATAATTTAGCTCCAATCCTTAATTCCATAACAATTAGGTTGGATCATAAATCTAAGATATTTAAAATCTGCATCCAATGCAGTGGAGATAACACCAAAAATATGATAAATCTCTAGTACCAATGCATCATCTGGGTAAGAGTAAATCATATGAGATTCATAAGGAGTCCAAAGACCAATTTTAAAGAGATCAATCTACCAAATAGTAACACATCATTGACAAAACTCAAAGGAGTAACTGTGACTTGTCTATCTACATACATGCAACCAAAATTACATTTAATCCATCTACCTCCACACCTGCAACCAAAATTACCACCCTTGTGAATTTTGTGACTAATTCTTCGAAAATCAAATATTTTATCCTCAACGCCTTCTTCTCGCAAAACTTGTCATAGATATTTTGAATTAGGCATATTGTCTACTAACGAATATTCTGTAATTTGCCTCCACCATCCTTGTAGAAATTATGGTGTAGAGTTGCAACTACTCATGAAGTTTTAATCAAAATCATAAGACACAAGCCTGCTCTATTGCTCTCTAGAAGTTAATTCACAATTTAGAACCAAAATATCATACATGCAATAAGAAATAACCCCAATGTTTGTTTGCACTAATATGATCATTAGAAATGTATTGCAATTTATTTTCTCAACTGAGCACAACCTACAAGTGAATAACCTGTCTCTCTACTCACTGCGAAGCTCTAAGCCAGTCTTAGAAAATTTCTACCTCTACTTGAGCCCATATTTTCTTGCGCAATTCCTTGAGAAATTAGGCCCCTATTATTTAGGAATTTTTACAAAATGGATTCTGAAATTCCCAAGGTTGATCATCCGACTATATGCAACACCTCTACACTCAAGGCTAGTCTACAGTTGATGTTACACTGCCTCAAAATATCCACCAGAGCTGGGGAACTCGAATTCTCCATGCGTTAGCTATTTTGGGTTGATTGATTAGTTAACTGGATGATCACTGAGTTTGACTAAAGTCGCACTGCACAATTAGCCTTCCACTAGTTCCTCAAGCAGTTGGAAGTAGTTTAACTGAAAATAAGTTGAGATAACTAACTTTGATTGTTACAAATTAACAATCATACATGCTTAACTGAACTATAACTCCTGCAACTCGAATTTACTATGTAAACCAGGTGACACAAGCCATGTCACACAAGTTAACTACATCCAAGCTATTTGTTGATGTGGAAATTCAATTTTTCTCAATTTAATCAAGGAAAAATCAAATTGATAATTTGTTGCTACATTTTTTAAGACTCCCTCTCTACAAGAAAGGGATTATCAACCACCCCTATCATGGACCTAAGGAAATCAAACTTCCCTCTTGACAAATAATTTGTCGAAATGTCAACACCTTACTCCTTTATCAGAATGCAGTGTAGCAACATGATCTGCCTCTAAACAAAATCTCATAAATGGTGATATTGGATATCTATATGCTTGGATTGATCATGAAATATAAGATTCTCAGAGAGATTGATGCAACTCTGATTATCACAATTGGATCCATCATCTAACCAAATAGTCCAACAAGTATCTTTCTCATCCATATCGCCTCACGTGTTTCTTGACTTCCAGCCATGTATTATGATTATGTCTACATGAACACCACAGATCTTTGCTTCTTGTCATACCAAGAAATAACTACAAACCCAACACAAAAAAATTACACTTGATTTACTCTTTCGTTCTAATGGACTTCATGCCCAACCTGCATCTGTGAAGCCACACAACTTCACTCCCTCTACTCGTCTATACCATAGCCCAAATTGGGTAGTGCCTGTGAGGTACCATAAAACATGGTTAGTTTCCTTCCAAAATAGTTTGGTTGACCTAACCGTAGCGTTTCTTAGCTCATTGACTGCACATCACATATCTAGTCATATGTTCACAAGATACATGAGTCGACCCACTAGCTGTCGATAAATGGTAGCATCCACTTCACCTGAACTGGCATCCTCCTTCCTCTAATTGTTCGTTAGAGGTGTTTCCATTGGTTTACAACTCTCCGTGCAAAATCTCTGCAGTATCTCATTTTCATACTTGCCTTGAGAGACAAATAATTACCCATCACCTTGTCATACTTCCAACCTGAGAATGTAGTGCATGAGACCCATGTCCTTCATTTAAAATTCCCTTGCAAGGTCCTCCTTGTAAGATATGATCAACGTCTCATCACTAGTTAAAATAAAATTATCAACATATAAGACAATAATAAGAAATTTACCTTCTATCCATATGTGATGGGGTTTACATCTAGTTCACTTATGCTGAAGCCCAAATCAATGAGATAACTATTGATCTTGGTGTACCAAGCATGAGGTGCTTGCTTGAGATCATACAGTGCTCACTTGAGTTTGCACACATGAGACTCTTGATCAAATGTCTCAAAACCTTTTTGTTGCTCTATGTACACCTCCTCCTTAATAACCCCATTCAGAAATGTTGTTTTTACACCCATCTGGTGGATATTCCACCCTATCTGTGTAGCGAGATGAAGAATTGATCTAATGGATGAGTACCTTACTACAAGAGAAAATATCTCCTCATAGTCAATTCCCCCAACTTCAGAGTAACCCTTGGCCAAAAATTAGGCATTATACTTTCGTATTCTTTCGTTTGTTGCCTACTTCACCTTGAAGATCCATCTCAAACCCACTATTGATTTATATGTTGTTCTTGGGATCTTTTCCGAAACATGGTTCTTTGCAATGGATTCATATTCCTCCACCATTGCATCAAACCATATAGGTTTCTCTATTTCGTCCTCAAAATAGGATGGCTCAATCTCTATAAGCTCAGTCATAAGAGCCATGTTGCCAGTTTACCTCTCAGGTGACCTACTTTGCTTACCCAAATTTGAAGGATATCCCACATTCTCCCTCGCATCCTACACAAGTCTATCAAATTCCTTAGTCCTTTTTTTGCCTTCTCTGGAGGTTTTTCTTTGGTGAATGTCTCCACTCTCTGCTCCACAGTTTGTGGGTTATGTACAGTTTCTTGAGGTTCCTCTTTTTGAGCTAAAATCTCATCTTTTGGTGGCATCTAAATCTCCCTCTCAAGAGAGCATCACATAGATTTCTCCTCATCAAAATTTACATCCCTTCACATAACTATCATTATGAGTGATGGCAAGTACACATGTTAGTTGTGGTGAGTTTTTATGTAACCCACAAATACCCTGAATTTTGCTGTTGACTAAAGCTTCTTCCTTGATTCTTTGGAGACATGGCAGTAAACAGAGACTCCAAGAATCTTGGAGTGTGACACATCCGGCTTTCTGCCCGAGAAAGCCTCCTCTGGTGTAATATCATGCCAAGAATCCAATGAGAACTTCAGTTCTGCAAACAAACTGTTGTATTGCATGCCTCAACCCACAAATGCAGAGGTAGGCCTTGGTCATGCAACATCACCCTTGTTGCTCCCAAAATGCTATGGATATTTCTCTCAACCACCCCAGTCTGATGTGGGTTGTGGCGTGTTGTCAACTCTCGTCGAATGCCTTATTTCGCACATAAATTTTTAAATTCATTCAACACATACTCACCTCCATTATTGCTCTAGAGAGCCTTCACCTTCTTATTCGTTTCTTTCTCAAATAGTGCCTTGAATTCTATGAACTTGGAGAATGTCCCATCTTTCTTCTGCATGAAGAGATCCAACACTTATGTGCTAAAGTTCACCTACATCATGGCCCTGCACTTTCTCTTAATTTTTAATGCAACACAATCTTTCACATCTAACTTATATAGATTCTTCACACAAACCTCGATCTTCTTCACCTGTCTCATGGCTATGTGTCTCAGGAATTTTTTTCCTTTGTTGAAGATCACGTCATAACCACGGTCTTCCAAAATTGCAACAGAGAAGAGATTTTTCTTTAGGCCTACAACAAACATGACACCTTTTGACTTAGTTACTGGAGAATCCATAGTAAAAACCATTTTTTTTGTCAATGTTTCAAATCCCAACTGGGATCCATCATCAGGACTTCATGATGATGGATCCCAGTTGGGATTTGAAACGTTGACAAAAAAATGGTTTTTACTGTGGATTCTCTGGTAACTAAGTTAAAAGATATAAACCACAGATGTCTTAAATCTAAAACATGACATCCTTGAGGCTAAGAGGGGAGCCTGACTCCCTTTTGAAAGTTTACTGTACCAATATTGGTCATGTTGTACCTTCCATCATCCCCTAGCTTGATATACATATGGAGATATTTCTCCTCCAAGTCACTGAAAAGTCTCTACACCCTGTCATGTGGAACAATGCACCTGAGTCCTAGTACCACACACTCCCCATCACTATGTTTGACATGCATGCGATAAGGGTAAAGTCAGGGTCGAACTATGAATCCAAGGCTTCACCCATTATTCCTCCTAAGGTCTTCTCACTTGCCTCTTTCTATGGGCACTTGGTGGCATAGTGCTCGTATTCGTGACAATGGAAGGATTTAATTTTTTACAAATCTTTCTTCTTCTCCCTTGGTTGGATTCTGGTTTGGTTTGAGATTTTTTCCCCTTTTCCCATATTTCCCTTTCCCACCAATGCAAATTTTTCTTCATCCTTTCCCTTGGATGAGGTCCCATATCTAGTATTTTGCCTTATTTCCTCTTGTACCAAATCATACCATAAGTGTTCCCAATTCGGTTGTTTCTCCCTCCCGTTCACTTAATCTTGATAGGTATGCCAACTCTTGGGAAGTCACAGAAGGGATATTCTTACCAAGTCATCCTTTGAATGATTAACACCAACTCCTGGAAGCTCATCATGAACTTGTGTGAACCTCCTCAGATATTGCAGGGTAAATTCATTCTTCTACATCTTTATATTTCAAAGTTTATCCTTGAGCACCAACTCTTTGTGGTCACTACTATTTTAGAACAGATTTGTGAGTGCCTACCACATTACATAACAATTTTATTTCCCATGGAGATTGCTAACAATGTCGTCTCATACTCCCTCCAATATTATTATCCACACCTTAGATACAACTTTCTTCGACTGAGCAAGGTTTTGGGCATCAGATTCTACTGGTTTTGTAACATCTCTCTTGATGTATTCTAGCAATCCATTGTCATCGAATACCTCCTCCATGCGATCCTTGCAATCAATGAAATTAGAGTTGCCTTCCAAGGAATACTCTAGCCTCAGCCCATTGAAGGTCATATTTTCAGTTCCTAATAACTCTTGCTACACTGAACTACAAAATTGAACCTCCTTAGAAACAAATTCAAAATTCATGTTGTAATGTGAATCCTACTATGATACGATGTAGAAATTATGGTGTAGATTTGCAACTCATCATGATGTTTTTTCAAAATCAAAAGACACATACCTACTCTACTACTCTATGAAAGTTAATTCACAATTTAGAACAAAAAATTTAGACATGAAATAAAAAATAAAATACATGCACACAATATTTTTTGTGGGGAAGGCAATCTTCTAATAACTCCAATGCTTTCTTGCGTCAATCTTATGAATATAGATGTATTACAATTGATTTACTCAATTGTGCACAAGCCGTAAGTGAATAACCTATCCCTCTGCTCACTAAGAAGCTCAAACCCAAACTTTGTCAATTTCTACCTTTTGCGTGAGCCCCTACTTCCTTGTGAAATTCCTTGAGAAATTAGGCCCCTATTATTTAGGTTTTTTCCAAAATGGATTGCACAGTTCCTAAGGTTGATCATGTGACTACATGCAACACTTGTATGCTCAAGACTAGTCTACAACTAATATTACACTGCCTTGGAATCTCCACCATAGATGGCGAACTCAAATTGTTTGCATGCACTGGAAATTTTGGGATGATTGATCACTTAACTAGATGATCACTGCATTGGACTGAAGTCTCATTGCACAACTAGCCTTCCACTGTTAGAGAAAACAGGCGCAGCGAAAATAAAAGACAAACACAACATATAAACTCATATACAAATGACACATAGGTTTAACGTGGTTCACCCAACCAATCTGGGCTACGTCCACCAAACATAGGCATTGGCAATCTTTATTATCAAACAGGAGATTACAAAATAAATAATTTCCTCACAAACTCTCACACACCTCCCAATCTGTATGGACATCTATTTTATAGCTCAGAGAATCTAACTGTCTCATAAATCCTCTAACAACAAATATAGGACGCATTAACTCTCTCCCAACAAAATAGAGCTAATTTAGCAACAAAATCTTATTGTTTTCACCTTATAAGATTTTTGCCCAATTTATGAAAACCGAAACTCTCAACAATCTCCACCTTGACAACAATTAGCCTGATACCCTGTTTCTTTATTATATTTATTTTTTCTGCAAGCCAAGAGAAGCCAAACACCAACGCAACTTCTCTAACAAAACTGGTTTCGTGAACATGTCTGCACAATTCTCCTTTGTATGCACCTTTTCAAGAGAGACACCCCTTTCAGTGATAACCTGTCTTACAAAATGGTACTTGATTGGTATATGCTTTGATTTACTATGATAGGCCGGATTCTTAGCCAAATGTATTGCACTTTGACTATCACAAAGTAACTTGATGTTGTCCTGTAACCTACCAAATTCACCAAGCAAACCTTCCAGCCAAACCGCTTCTTTGGAAGCATGTGAAGCAGCAATGTATTCTGCTTCAGTAGTGGATAAAGCAACAATGTTTTGGAGCTTTGACATCCAGCTAATAGCTCCACCTGCAAGAGTAAAGACATACCCTGAAGTTGACCTTATCTTATCCAAATCACATGCAAAACCAGAATCAACATACCCGCAAACAAATTCACTACTCTTATTGTAAGTGATACAATAACTACTTGTGCCTCTCAAATACCGAAGCACCCATTTCACTGTTGACCAGTGTTCTTTACCCAGATTTGCCATATACCTGCTGACAACCCCAACTGCATGTGAAATATCTGGTCGAGTACAAACCATCGCATACATCAAACATCCTACTACATTGGCATATGGAATTCGAGACATATATTCCTTTTCTTCATCTGTATTAGGACATAAACTGGAAGAAAGCTTAAAATGGGAAGCTAAAGGGACTGACACAGGCTTCACATTGTTCATACCAAACCTCAAGAGTATTTTCTCAATATACTTCTGTTGTGATAGCCACAACTTACCATTGCTCCTGTCTCTGAAAATCTCCATGCCCAAAATCTGTCTTGCTGCTCCTAGATCTTTCATATCAAATGTCCTTGCCATCTGAGTCTTTAACCTGTTGATTTCTTCAATGCTTTTGCTTGCTAAAAGCATATCGTCAACATACAACACTAAGATAATGAACATGCCATTACTTAATTGCTTAAAGTAAACACAATGATCATATTCACTTCTTATATATTTTTGACTCAACATGAAAGAATCAAATTTCTTGTACCATTGTCGAGGCGACTGCTTCAGACCATACAATGACTTCTTGAGCCTGCAGACAAATTTCTTATTGCGATGCTGAACAAACCCTTCCAGTTGTTCCATATAAATTTCCTCATCTAAATCTCCATGTAAAAATGCAGTCTTAACATCTAGTTGCTGTAATTCTAAATCAAGCAAAGCAACTAACGCTAACACAATTCTAATTGAAACTATTTTAACAACTGGTGAAAAAATCTCATGAAAGTCAATGCCTGCTTTCTGAGAAAACCCTTTTGCGACCAGCCTCGCTTTGTATCTGTCCTCCGTATCATTCACAACCCGTTTCACCTTGAAGGCCCATTTACATCCCACAGTTTTCCTGCCTTTGGGAAGTTCAACCAGATCCCATGTGCCATTCTTACCTAAGGCCATCATTTCGTCCTTCATAGCTGCTTTCCATTTGTCACTTTTCGAACCTTCTATAGCTTCCTGATAGCACAGAGGTTCATCGTCATTAGCGGTAAATGCAACTGAAGTAACATAATCATCATACCTTTTCAGAGGGCATTTGATTCTTGTAGACCTTCGTAAGGATGTTTCTCGTGCTTCCACAATTGGCTGACTACCATCTGTAGGAACTTCTTCATGATCACCATCTGAGACCTGTTCATGACCTACATCTGAACCCTGTTCATAATCTGATTCTGAAACCTGTTCATGACTAGAATCTGAACTATGGTCATCATGACTATCATTAGAAGTGCTTTCAAACTGAATGTGTTGAAAATCAGATACATCATCCTGTTTCAATTTATTATCTACAACTAACTGTACAAGAGAGGATTCATTAAACTTTACATCTCTGTTGATGATGATTTTGCGGGTAGTAAGATCCCACAATCTATATCCCTTTGTTCCATCACCATATCCAACAAAGATATACCTTTTTGACTTTGGATCTAATTTAGTTTGCTGATGTTTAAGCACTAGAGCATATGCATCACAACCAAACCCTCTAAGTTTAGAATAATCACAAGCGTGACCTTTCCATACCTCTTGAGGAATCTTGTAACCTATCGCCGTTGATGGTGATCGATTTATCACATAAGAAGTTGTAGCCACCGCTTCTGTCCACAATTCCTTCTGCAAACTAGCGTTACTCAGCATACTCCTTGCTCTCTCTAAAAGAGTCCTATTCATGCATTCAGCAACTCCATTTTGCTGAGGAGTATAAACAGTGGTCTTATGTCTTTCGATCCCTGCATCCTTGCAATAGTTTTCAAACTCCTTGGAGGTAAACTCACCCCCATTGTCAATTCTTAAACATTTTATAGTTCTACCAGTGATGTTTTCTACCAATGCTCTAAACTGCTTGGAAACTATAAACACATCAGACTTCTTTTTCAACATATAGACCCACACCTTCCTAGAAAAGTCATCAATAAACAATACAAAATATGACGAGCCACCATATGAGGTAGTAGGTGTTGGACCCCAAACATCTGAATGGATATAATCAAGTATTCCTTTACTAGTATGTTTGCCTGTTTTAAACTTTTGCTTACTTTGTTTGCCAAACAGACAATGTTTACAGAAATCTAACTTTCCAGACCTTAGATTAGGAAGTAACTTGCGATCAGCCAAAATCTTTAACCCTCTTTTGCTCATATGGCCCAACCTTTGATGCCATAGGCGAATGGAACTACTGTCATGTTCAGACACCGTAGACACATGATTTGACCTTGTTCTTCCTTCTAACTGAAATAGATTTCCTACTTTCTTAGCTTTCATTACTAGTAAAATACCTTTGTAAATTTTCATTACTCCACCTTGAATTACAGTTTTATATCCATTTGTGTCAAGTGCTCCTAGTGAAATTAGATTTTTCCTTAAATCTGGTACATGTCTTACATCAGTTAACATTTTGGTTGTCCCATCAAACATTTGCAGCTGTATACTCCCTATTTCCACAATATTAGATGTGAGATCTGTTAACACCCAGGTTGTTCCCTATGACTCCCAAGGGAATACGGCCGGGGTAACCACTAACCAATCTTTTGATCACTGTTTCTAGCCAAACTGTGATCAGAGAGGGCTCTCTCTTTATGATTTGTATCTGTAATGATACTGTTTAGGCTAGGTATTAAGCACAGGTTTTGTTTATGTTTTGGTTGAAGAATTTCTTTCAGATCTTTGTGATGTATTATTCAGAGAGTCAAGTATCATTGGGCAATGGAGTCTATGGCTGTAGGTGTCTAGAAACTTTGGGATGAACTGGTGAAACTTACAGGGCCATTTGGGTGCTTTATAGAACAAACTTTTGATTAATAACATGAACAGGCTAAACAAACAGTGAAAGCATTTAAGAATTTTCACTCAGCGTTTGAGTATTCCCGCCCTACTGGTTACGAGAAATGGATAGATGTCTCAGGGGCAAACTTGAAACCCTGGAGATGTCTATCACTGTGAAAGATATAGTTTTAAAGTGCAGCAATTAAGAATTACACTTCATTCACCGTATCTGAAGAAAACATGGATAATAGCTCAGATTGAGTTCAGGGTAATCAATGATTAAATCCTGTAACTATTCTTCTACTGGGCTATTAAGTGTAAAATATTTAAACAACAAAAGAGAACAAAAGACTCGAAAACATGTAATACAGAGATTTAAGAAAACTTATTGTTTTATGAAACACTCTGGAATCCTGCAACATTCACCATTCATCACGACGCATCAAATACACCAAGCTTTTGGAAATTCCATTCTCCCTTTGTATTACTTCTCTGAGGATCTTACAGCAAATGAGACTTCCGAAAGGAAAATAACAACAACCCCTGCTCTATTATGCGGAGGGGTCTATATAGTACTCTGTATACAAAATATCTCAGGTATTGAGTCATCTGAGAGAGAGAAAATATCTTTAGTAGTGTTCAGAAAGTAGGCCGGAAGTTATTACAACGTTAAATGCAGAGTAAATGCCCTTTATGTCTGTCAGATGATTGTTTTGACTTTAAGGAGTCACTGAGTCGGTTACATTACTATGTATCGATCCTGTAGGTACGCATTTACTTTTTCCTGCGCAATGAGTTTCTCGGCTTTGCCAGCTGCGTTTGTCTTTCTTGCTTTGTTGGCTGCTTCATCTGCTGAGTTGGCTCAGCTTTGAATTTATGATGCCTGCTGATTTTGCTGACTGTTCTTTCCATCTAAATTTATAGAAGAAACAGGAATTGATGCATGGCCTAATGTTTACAAAATTCTTTGGATGGCATCTGTCCACCATTCCTGTGTAGGGAGCTGATGCCTGAGGATGGCCTGCATTGTCTCTTCAGCTTCTGTATACTTGAAAAAGTTGGGAGCTACATCAAACAGATGATTCATTTCATTCATTATAAAAAGTAGATTTTCTATCTTACCATAGAAAATCTGTCCTGTGATAGGCCCTGTGTCTTCTGAGGTGCTGGCCTTCTCATTTACCTGTGATGAGGCAAAAACATTCACTCTCTTGGCATATTCTTCATGGGTGAATAATCTCCCTCCGTTGTTCAACAAGCTGGGGAGTCCTTTACTTTCCAATACCCGAAACCTCTCAATGAACCTGTTTACCTCAGTTTGCATATCTTGGGTTCTTCTGTCTAACGTTTGCACCAGACTTCTAAGAGTAAGAACCCTCTTGATCATTTGGATAGTATCAGTTCTGTTTGCGATTCCCATGATGGTCAACTGAGAACTTGTCTTATGATTGAGCACATTGATCATTTTTGTTGCAATTTCAGGCATGTTCCCCAATAAGGCCCTTGATGTTCTGATTTCCCTCTGCGCCTTTGGAATGAGCTCCAGTTGCTCATGGATTGTCTCAATGTATGGCCATTGGTTATTGATGGATTTACCAATATTGGACCATATCATTGCTATGATTTCGGCTATGATTTTATCTAGTTTTAGCTCTTTCTCAAGCTCCTTGATTTTGTCTTTAAGAGCTTTGATTTCCTTGGCCTTCTCTCCTACTTCTCTCTTTGTTTTGTCATGCCTTTCATTCACCTTGGCCAGCTGCTCCTTAGTTTCATTTAGTCGCATCATTTGTGCTTCTAGAGCTTGTATTTCGCTCTTTAGCTTTTGCATGTCTAAGCTCTGATCTGTGCTGGTGGGTGCTGCTGAAGTAGATGTGGCTGGTTGTTCAGCCTGCTGAGGTGGAGGTGCAGTAGTAGGAGCAGTCTCCTCAAGATTAATGACCTGTGGAGGGGGCTGAGATGTTTGCCCCTCTTGCGCTTGTGTTGATGATCCTTTCAGAGGTGCTTGTGTGGCCTCATATTGCCCCAATTTTTCTTGTGCCTTTATAAGTTCTTTGTAAACAGAAATTAATAGAGCAGTGGAATCCTGCTCATGCCTTTGTTTTGCCACTTCATCGGTCTGTGGATGGATAGTGGCTGGAAGTTTAACCTTCTTCCTTAGTGCAGCCATATCAGCATCTCTGATTTTTAAGATCTCTTGTATCCCTTTGATATCATTGGGATTGTGCCCAATTTCTATGATGATTTCTTCCAGGGTTTTGATCCTGTTGTCTTTGGCCTGAGAAGAGGCTCTCTCTAGCTCCAGCTGGGAAGCTGTAGCATTCAGACTGCTTGTTAACTTGTAGTTGTCCAAGGTCTTATCGGCCAATGAAGCATACACCATTTCCCCTGTTTGTTTATGCAACTCAATTTTGTCCATGGGGTGTATGTCTTTGGCAAGGACCTCTAAATTGGTCCTGAGATAATCAGCAGAAGACTGTGGCTTGAGTGCCGTAGGCATAAAATGACTCAATGTCAGTTTGCCCTCACCTACATCAAAAGCAGACATGAGTCTCTGCTGATTGGAAGGAGCCATGTTAAGTAGGTGATTATATAATTGAACTTTGATTGGGTCACTCCTCCTCTTAATGTCTATGAACTGCTGCTTTATGCTCACTCTTTCCTCTTTTTGCTGGCTGGAGGAGCTGACTTCCCCTCCCATTGTCCTGTCTAGTTCCTGCTGGGAGAAACTTGCTGAAATTTCTTGACTCGGTGGGCCCATGCCCAGTACTTCTCTGATGGCTATATCCTCTTCTGGAAAATCGTTGAGTCTTTGCCTTTTCTCTCCTTGATTTATAGAGGATGTCAAGGGAGTTTCTCTTTCCCTCTTCCTAGAGACAAATGTGTCCTCCTTTTGAGGGGTTTGGAGGACCGAGGCATCAGATGTAGTGTCTTGCCTTGTAGGCATGACTTTTTCAGTGGTCTGAGGAGTATCCACTGTTTCTTTTTGTTGAGCAGGTTGCTCTTGTCCTTGTTTTTCTTGCTGTTGTTCCTCTTGCTGTCCTATGTCTTCTTGTTGCCCTTGATGTAGCCCTTCTGCTTGTTCTTGTGCTTGCTGACTTTGATTTTGCTGCTGTTCCTGATGTTGCTCTTGCTCCATCTCTTTTTCTGCCTCCATTTCTTTTTCTGCCTCCATTTCTTTTTCCTTTCCTTTTTCTGATACTTTTCCAGCAACTCTTGTAGTTTGATGTGGAGTAGTTGAAGAGGAGGCTGCTGGTCCAATTTGTGTGCTTGGCAGTGAGGGGACCTGTGCATAAAATTCAAGGTCAGCCATCTTCTTTTGATTGTTCAGAGCTCTTTGATTAAGCTCTTCTTGAGTCATGTTTTCTTCTAGAGTTCCCCTTTTCCACTTGCTTTGATTGGCATATTTTTCAATTTGGGGGAGGCTATAATGACCGTAAGCAGACAGTTTATATTTGAGTCTCCTCATTGTGATGAAGTTGTTGGGGTCATAGGGTTTCCATATAAAACTGTACTTCAAACCAAATCCCACCAGTATTCTATCTGCCTCCTTCCACCTTTCATCCCTTTCATTGTAGACTAAATGGCCAAGTTGGCTCTTGATTTTCAGCTGTGCTTTCTTGCCTCTGCCTGAGAAGTGGAACATATCCACATAGCCAAACTGCCTAAAGTATTCTAAGGCAAATAGCCTCATGGGCACAAATTTGGGTAGTCTAAATGGGGGTAATTCACACCCATATATTCTGATGACGGTGTGGTGTTGGTAGAGATACCAATCCCCAATACTATATACTTTTGACAAATGTAGGCACCTTTTCATGTCATCTGTCAGTCTAGGAGGAGGTGAACCAATCAGTAGAGTCAAGGCTGGATGGATGAAAAGATCAATAAACTCACAGTAGGTGTATGGAGAGTGGCTTGATATGTGGAAAACAGATGTCCAATATACTACTGATCTCAGATTGCCCTGTGCATCTACTCTCTTCTTTGGGAAGGAAAATTTATCATGCTGGAAGTATATGAGCAGATGATATAGGTAGGAGGTGTACCTAAACACTCTTTCTCTTGACAAATTCATCAACTGTTCATGCATTTTGTCTGATATGTATGTTGCATAATCATAGTGAATTGGCTTTTTTCCTGGGGAAAACATAAGCATCATTTGTATAATTGTTTCATCCACATGTTCTATCGAATCATATCCGAGGATGGGACTGATCATGTCAACCAGGTCTAGGCCCAACTGGTTAAGATAAACATAGTTGATAGGAGGAACTTGCAGAGTGCTAGCCTTGATGAAGAGCTGGTTGACCTTAATAATTTGGGCCTCTGTGGTTTTGGCTCCCTGTACTATTGATCAGCTAGTGACAGTGGGACCAACTTTTGCTCTGTCTGGAATTGCAACATCTCCCTGATGGCTTCAGGGGTAATGAGAAACAGAATTGAACCTTCAGCATCTAGCACTGCCCTCTGGGATGCATCATAGTGTTCAGCAACTATGTGCACAAGCTCAGGGAATTGATTAACCTGAGGAAGCTTGAATATTCGGAGGAATGAATCCCAAATTCCCAGGATGTCTGTCCCCCTCTCATGTTTGATCTTTATCTCGTTTAATATTTGCAGATGGAACCTTCTTCTGCTCATCATTTCCTCTGTTATCTTGTAGTCCAGGTCTGCCAATGCTCTGGTGTCAAATGTTCTATTAGGAACATTCAGGGGAGCCACATTGAGGGCTATGGGAGCTACAGGGGGGTCCATGACTTTCCTTTGAGGTTTCTGTTTTGCTTGGGGATTGTGTCACTTATGTAGATCAATAACAACAGAGTTTCTTTGCAGAGAAGGGTGAAAATGCCTGAGAAAAGGTGAATGCAGGGTCTGCAGCAGTTGAAATGCTGCTTTATGGTAATTAAGAGCGAAGCTTAGCTTTTCTGGCACCTTTCAATGGTAAAATTTGGTTTCAAATGCGCCTGCCACGATTGCGCAGACAGGACCTGGTTTCTTAGCAGAATGCCACTGGGAAAAGGCTCGGCTGGTGTTTTCCGAAGTGATAATTGGAACTTCAAGGCTTTGCTGAGGAATTCAGTGATGAATTTCTGATTTTCGGCTTTCTTTAAGCTTTCTAAAGCGTTAAATAGATAATTGCAGGCGCACAGAGGATGAATGATGAGGAATACCTGGTAAAACAACGAGCAGGGGTCGTGACCGCAGGTTGAACTGGTGCGCTGGAGGTCTTCTGGTCAGTTTAGCAGGTTGGTAGACAATTTGGACGTTGTTTGCATGCAGAGCAGAATAACGACGAACACACAAAATGACCAAAAAACGCGAACTTTTGGCTAAAATAGACCTTTTTACGTTTTTGGCGCGAATTCATGCTGACGTCAGCATGACGTCATTGGTGGGGTCAAGGTCGGATGACGTCATGCTGACGTCATCGGGTGACGTGGCGCTGTCTTGTTTGCTGACGTGCGGGTGGGATGGGGAAACCGGAAACCAGCGATGGTTTCATATCGCACCGCCTTCTGTACGGGGGCGGTATCCATCGGTTGTACCTCTGACGCGTGGTGGTGAGGACACGTAGCAGTGGGATGACGTCCTCCAAATACGGACGTCGGAAGATAACGTTCGGTCATCGGATGAGTTCCGACGTCACGATGATCGTTGGATCTGCGGGTGATGATCGGACGGCGGAAGGACAGCAGACGTGACGTGGGGTTAGTACGGGTAATGGTCAGATGACAGATGCAGTCCGATGCGATCAGGGCCGTCGGATCTGTAGGCCTTTGATCTGACGGTCGTCGGGGAGGTGACATGTGTGGAATATACGGATGAGGGCGGAGGCAGATAAACGTGGTTTGAGCGCTTTTCTAATGTATTATGATAAAAATAATTATATGCGCCAACCTCGGCTAACAGGCGGAAAGTGGGTTTTTATGCTCTTTTGGCTCTTTGAGGCGGGTAAGGTGGGGTTTAGGGCCTTTTTTAAAGGTTTTATGTGCAAAAGGGGGTAGAGATAGAGGAACTGGCTTATGAGGAAAAGGGGTATTCGGCATAGGTTTATCAACATGACCTAATGTCATTTGATCCCTGATTTGTAACTTTATTGGCTATAATGCCAAGGGGTGGGTATTTATAAGAGTTTGGGATTTATACACCTTGGTGTTAGTAATATTAGGGGGAAAAGGGGATGTAAAGGATTTATATAATAGAATTAGTGTTAATATGAATGAAGGGAGCAAATGAAGGGGATCTTACTGAGTTTATCTGAAATTGATTTAGTTTTGAGAGTAGATCAAAATGAAAAGATTTTAGACAAGAAATGTGGCTTCTGAATGAACCAGAACCATCTAAAACCATGATCTTTCTCCATAAATCTCAGCTAAAAGAAAGGGAATGTTAGTAATGAAATGAAGGGGGAGAGGGAGGTTAGTCATGCTCCTGCTGTAGTCTTTTACTTTGCTGCCCATCATCACCATTCTTGCAATGATAGGGATCATTTTCTGCAACCCCAACTACCTACCCAGCTGCTTACCTAGCATTTTTTGTTTCTCCTTGGAGGGTGCACTTGGACTTGCAAACCCTTACTTGCCTTTTCTTTTCTTTGGCTTTTTCTTTATTCTTTTCTATCTACCTCTAACTTTATCTCTTCCAAGGTCCCAGATTGAGCTGTTGGAAACCTTTTCTTCTCTACCTGAACTACTTGTCTGCCAAGATTAGGCTGTTTGGACAGACTTCTTTCTCTATTCTATAACACAAAATTGAAACATGGCATGATCCAGGTTAAACAGTTGGATCATCCATCAAAATTTGAAATTAAAGTCCTCAATCATTTAGACACTCACACACCTTTTTGTTCTCTAGGAAATATGGGATCTTTGTGAACTCAAAGCAGAGCATATTTGGACTTTCTCTTGCCAATCATGAAATATGAAACCTATTGGTATAGGTATCCAACAGTGGCTCCACATGGGGATGGTTTTTCTTTTGAAAGACCAAGAACAGCAGGTCAGATTGCCTTGCTCCTTAGCTGCCCATACCAATCTTTGAAACTTGCTGCCTCAATGTGTCAAAATGGTGTGTTTCTCTTTTGGAAGACCTCTGATTCTATCAGCCTCTTGCTGCTTGGTGAATCACTTGGGAAAACTACTTTTTACAATCTAAAACAGAAGATAATATGTACATCTGTATATATACAATGAATCCTTAGGTTCCACTCATGGGGAATAGTCAAAGTAGTGCTTCAGCATCCTGCCATTGATAGGACCTTCATCCAAGTCAGTTTCAGTAAGACTTTTGAGGAAATAGGTGTTGTTCCCTTGTACTGCATGGACAGCAAATGGTCCTTTCCATAAAGAGTCAAACTTTCCATGTTTCCCTTTCTCTTCTCTTCTTGCATCCCACTTTAAAACTTTGTCCCCTACATTGAAATCTTCTGCTTTGGTTCTTCTATCAAAAGCCCTTTTCAGTTTCTCTTGTAGTATCTGCACTCTGCTGAAAACTTGTTCTCTGGTCTGCTGTAAACAAATTATCTGGTTAATCCTTCTTTGCATGTCATTTGGCTCTGCTTGGCTTTCTTGCAGAAGTTTCATAACCGGCACTCCTAGTGATGAAGGAAATCTGGCCTCTAATCCATAGACTAACTCATATGGGCTGGTCCCAATTGATCTTTTAGTTGTTAGTCTGTCTGCCCATAAAGCATTTACTAGTTTCTTATGCCAGTTCTTTTTGTTCTCTTCCAACACTTTCTTTATGATATTTATCAAACTTTTGTTTGATGATTCAGCAAGGCCATTTCCTTGAGGATAGTAAGCTGTAGAATGGCCCAAAGTAATGTGAAATTTATGGCAGAAGTTCACCATCTTCTTGGATCTGAAGGCAGCAGCATTGTCTGTTATTATCTTGTCTGGGCAGCCAAATCTAGCCAGTATATTGTTTTCCAAAAATTGAATGATTACTGAATCATTTGCTTGTCTGCATGGGGCAGCTTCAATCCACTTGGTGAAGTAGTCTGTTGCTGTTAGAATCCATCTGTGTTGCCCTGAAGATGAGGGATGAATTTCCCCAATGAAATCCAAGCCCCATTGTTGAAAAGGTCTCTCTGTTGTAATGGGCTTCAAAGGAAGTGGCAGCAGCTGTCTTTTGCCTTCAAACAGTTGGCATTTGTGGCATGAGGCTGTGAATTTCTTAACATCAGAGAACATAGTAGGCCAGTAATAACCAGCCCTCAATATCTTGTCCACAGTGGACTTCCAGTACAAATGTCCACCACAGTCTCCAGCATGGAAATCTTGCATGATATTGTTAGTTTCATTCTCTATTAGACAGTGCAGCAAAATACCTTCATGGTTTTTCCACAGTAGATTTTCATCCATCACACAAAATCTAGATGTTTTCATTTTCAGGAACCTACACTTAGTTCTGGACAGTCCTGGGGGAGCACACAGGTTTTGTAACACATAACAGATATCAGAGTACCAAGGAGATTGTTCAAAGGCTACATTGATCTTTGGAGTCGCCAGCTCTGTTTCACTGTCCAGTTGGTTGATATCTAAGGCTTGGAAATTTGCTTCTGTCATTAATTTGGCCAAACCTTGCCCTTTAATCAGCTTTGTAGGCTTTATTTCACTGTCAAATTCTAGTATATTGGCAATCCATTTTCCTCTCCTACCCTCTAAGTTTTCTTGGGTGAGAATGTCTTTGACAATAGGACTAGGTACATAAGCCACAACATGGGAGTAAAGGATGTAAATCCTAAAGTCTTTAATAGCTTTGATCAAAGCATAGGCTTGTTTCTCCATTATTTGGTACTTTAGGGGGGCATCTCTAAGAGCTCTGCTGAAAAAAGCAATGGGCTTTTCATTCCCTTGGTCATCTTTCTGTAATAATACAGCAGCAATAGTATGCTGGGAGGCAAATGAGAAAATAATAAAGTCTCTGTCAAACTGAGGATTAGTTAACACTGGGGTTTGAGTCAAGGCCAATTTTATACTTTCAAAAGCTTGTTTTGCTTCAACAGTCCATTTGACCTTTGAATCTTTCTTTAGCATATTGTTTAGTAATCTGACTAATTCTGCTAAATTCGGGATAAACCTTCTTAAAAAGTTGATTTTTCCTAAGAATCCTTGCAGCTCCTTGACATTCCTTGGGTGAGGCATTTGTAGGATAGCTTGTATCCTATCTGGATCAATTCTTATGCCATCTTTTGAAATAATGTGTCCTAAAAGTTTCCCTTCCTCCAAACCAAATAATGACTTCTTGGGGTTTAAGGAAATACCATATTTCCTGCATGTTATGAAAATCTGTCTTAAATGTTTCAAGTGTTCTTGGTCAGATTTTGAAAAGGGTGTTAGATCATCTAAGTAAATAACCAAGAAGTCATGAATCTCTTTTGCAAAAGCAATGTCCATTGCTCTTTGAAACGTTGCCCCTGCGTTTTTCAATCCAAAGGGCATTTTCACATACTTGAAAGTTCCCCATGGGGTAGTAAATGTAGTTTTGTCTTGATCATCAGGGTGTACAAGGATTTGATTGAAACCTGAGAATCCATCAAGCAATGATATCCTTGAAGCCCCTACTACTCTTTGAAGAATGTGATCCATTTTGGGTAAGGGGTAGTTATCTTTGAGTGATACTTGGTTCAAATTCCTTAAGTCTACGCAAAGTCTAATCTCACCAGTTTTCTTTCTTGTAGGGACCAAATTTGAAATCCACTCTGAGAACCTGATTGGTGCTATGATACCAGCTTTGAACATTTTATGCAACTCTTTTTCAATGGAAGGAAGGAGCACAGGATTGATCCTTCTCAATTTCTGTTTGAATGGTTTTTGATTAGGCTTGAGGGGAATGGTATGCTGGATGACAGAAGTATCATAAGACTTTAAGTCCTCATAACCCCAAGCAAAAACATCTTGAAATTCTTTAAAGAGATCAATGTATTTGGGCTTTTGATCAGGGGGCAAAGAGGCGGATAGCTTTATTATTTTAGGCTTGTCAATAGTACCAATGTTGCATTCTTCAACTCTTGCATCTAGTGGCTGCATCTTTGGCTTTCTAGGGATGTCGTTTGAGTCAAAAATATCCTCTAGTGGGGTAAGGCCTGCTGGAAGGAAATTGTCTTTGAGTTGTATGATTTCGGCTTCAACGTTACTCATCTCTTCACAGTCAATTTGGTTAATTTGCTGAATGTTTTCATTGTTGAAAATGGTTGGACTGAGTAGTTGTTTTGCTGTCCTAGGTGACATTGGGTGAGCAGACTGTTGAGACTGTGTTTGTGATGGACATGCTCCATCAAATATTTGTGACTGAGTTGCTGACTCAAGGTCAATATTTAATCCTCTGAACTCTTGTTGCAGGGTTAAAAAGTTGTTTATTTGCATGTCATTCTCAAATACTTGCCACTCTTTAACATTGTTTGGAACAGAAGGCCTATATTTGACCTCGGCTGTGAAACAGTTGTTGGGTTCCAATGGAAATTTGAAGGTGCTGGCAAATGTTGCCAAGCTGTGTGCATGGAGATTGTGGCCCCTTGGAATTTTTGTGATAACAAACTCAGAGAAGGTCTCTAATATCTTAATTACAGCAGACCTGTAGGACCTCAATCTTTTGTCATTAGTGACAAAATTTCCTTTTACTTGTTGAATTACTAGGTCAGAGTCCCCCATGATGGAGAGGCTAGGTGCTTGTAATGATTTTGCAATCTTGAGGCCTAGTAACAGAGCTTCATATTCTGCCATGTTGTTAGTGCATCTAAAATTCAATCTGTAAGCCCTACCTTCTGCATAATCTTTCTCTTTATTAAGTATCCATACTCCAGCCCCTGCCCCTAACTTGTTAACTGAGCCATCAAACTCTAGCACCCACAGAATATCTTGTTGAACAGAAGATTTAAGATTCTGTTCATGGGATGGCAATGTGAGCATGAGTTGGGGTTTCTTTTCCCATTTATTTTCTAGGACAATTTCATCACTTGTTTGACAATCTTTGACAACTAGAGGAGGGTTAATGTGTATTGTTGGGCTGATTGAAGTTTGGCAGGTGCTACTTGTTTGATCAGTGTTTTGCTCTTGTATGAGTGTTTCGGTCCTAATGTCATTGTTGGAGAGGTCTGCGCTGTCATTGAAGAGGATGAAGGAGTCTATGTCCGAATGAACAGCATATATTGGAAAATTTTGAGGTTTTTCTTCACTGCTGACCATATACTTCATGAGTGTTTCCCTGTAAAGTCTTTTTGGTTGCCCAAAGACAGAGATAGTTGCATATGACATGTCCAATTGCAGGGAGCCTTGGAGCTTGGCTCCCCATGATCTTGATAACAGCATCCCATATTTGGGTGGGATATCAGCGACTACAACATCCATTAGAATAGTTTTGTTGGGAAATTGAACCAGGGACACACATAAATCTTTTATTAGGCCCAAACATTTGACTTGGCTAGAATCAAAAGAAAACAGGTCTTTGTATGGTCTTGTTATATCCAAGTTTAATCTTTCCATGACTGCTTTTGGCATCAGGTTATGAGAGGCACCTGAGTCAAACATTGCATTGTGCAGTATTTTATCATGAACATGCAGGCTGACATAAAAAGGTAAAACCCCTGTGACTACTTTTTTTCCATCTACCTCTGGGCCAAACAGTAATTCAGGAGTGTCATCTAGCACATTTACATCATCTTTGTTGTTGGTGAGCTGAAGGGATTTTTTGATCTGTTGCTTATATATGTCATGCTTGGCTAGCTCTGAAAGGGGAATTGCTACCTTTAACTTGCCAATCTCTGCTCCTAGGTCAAAGGGTTTGTCAACTTGGGTTTTGGAGTCACGGGTAGCAGTCCTTTCTCTGTTCATTAAATCTTCTTGTTGGATTTCATCTTGATTTTGGAACCTGCCCCTTACACTCATGTCTTGAGGGGTAATGTTTGGGTTAGGGTGAGAGGATGAGGTTGCCATGGGCTGTTGTAGTGGGGACAGTAGTTCAGTAACCTCCTCAACCATTACTTCTCTTGTAGGCAAGTTTGTTTTATCATTAGGTTCGGTGACTAAGGTTTCTCTAGACTGCTGTTTCTCTTTTGTCTTTTCAGGCTGATTTACATTCACAGTCCTACTCCTTAATTTGTATTGTTTGTGGACTTCATAGACAGCAGTATCATATCCATGTTTAAAGTCAAAGGATTCCCCTGATTTAGTTTGGAATGTTTTTCTTTCATCCTCCTCATGGTCTTCTTGTGTTAAGAATACATGGCTTTTACCATCCAGACCCATTAAGTTGATTTCGGGATCTTCATTGAGCTGATTGGCTGTGGAGGTTTCTGCATAGTTTTCTTGAAAAGGGGGTCTGATATCTTGGTCAGCACTTGTTTTTCCTATGTTTGGGTTCTGAGTTCTCCTAAAATTTGGGTTTCTAGGAGGGTTGCTTTGTGATGTCTCCCATGATGATTTTCTTTCAACTGATTCCACCCTTTCACCCAGTCTCTTCATGCTGTTTAGTATAGCATCCAACTTTTGATCAAAGCCTGAGGGCTCTTCTCTGAAGCCAGCCTTCTTTTCCAGCTTTTCCCTGTTTCTCTTGGCAATTAGGTTGGCCTCTACAGTGACTGCAACTCTTTGAGCTTCTGCAAGGGTTGGGGATCTCTTTCTTTCAGCTGATAGGCCATATCAGAGTCAAAACCGTCAGGGAAGTTATACAGGGCCAAATCAGGAGGGGGTCTTAAGTTCTGGGGGATAGCATTATATACATTGTTAAACCTAGCACAATATTCCAAAACTGTTTCTTGGGGACCTCTTTTAATAGTGTTATATTCACCGAGTATGTGTAGAGGATCTTTCTTCTTCTCCCATCTGTTGGTAAACTCTTGGTACAGGACCTCAGGGGTTGCAATGGAATTTGCATTCAGGGATCTAAACCAAGTTCTGCAAGCCAAGAGAAGCCAAACACCAACGCAACTTCTCTAACAAAACTGGTTTCGTGAACATGTCTGCACAATTCTCCTTTGTATGCACCTTTTCAAGAGAGACACCCCTTTCAGTGATAACCTGTCTTACAAAATGGTACTTGATTGGTATATGCTTTGATTTACTATGATAGGCCGGATTCTTAGCCAAATGTATTGCACTTTGACTATCACAAAGTAACTTGATGTTGTCCTGTAACCTACCAAATTCACCAAGCAAACCTTCCAGCCAAACCGCTTCTTTGGAAGCATGTGAAGCAGCAATGTATTCTGCTTCAGTAGTGGATAAAGCAACAATGTTTTGGAGCTTTGACATCCAGCTAATAGCTCCACCTGCAAGAGTAAAGACATACCCTGAAGTTGACCTTATCTTATCCAAATCACATGCAAAACCAGAATCAACATACCCGCAAACAAATTCACTACTCTTATTGTAAGTGATACAATAACTACTTGTGCCTCTCAAATACCGAAGCACCCATTTCACTGTTGACCAGTGTTCTTTACCCAGATTTGCCATATACCTGCTGACAACCCCAACTGCATGTGAAATATCTGGTCGAGTACAAACCATCGCATACATCAAACATCCTACTACATTGGCATATGGAATTCGAGACATATATTCCTTTTCTTCATCTGTATTAGGACATAAACTGGAAGAAAGCTTAAAATGGGAAGCTAAAGGGACTGACACAGGCTTCACATTGTTCATACCAAACCTCAAGAGTATTTTCTCAATATACTTCTGTTGTGATAGCCACAACTTACCATTGCTCCTGTCTCTGAAAATCTCCATGCCCAAAATCTGTCTTGCTGCTCCTAGATCTTTCATATCAAATGTCCTTGCCATCTGAGTCTTTAACCTGTTGATTTCTTCAATGCTTTTGCTTGCTAAAAGCATATCGTCAACATACAACACTAAGATAATGAACATGCCATTACTTAATTGCTTAAAGTAAACACAATGATCATATTCACTTCTTATATATTTTTGACTCAACATGAAAGAATCAAATTTCTTGTACCATTGTCGAGGCGACTGCTTCAGACCATACAATGACTTCTTGAGCCTGCAGACAAATTTCTTATTGCGATGCTGAACAAACCCTTCCAGTTGTTCCATATAAATTTCCTCATCTAAATCTCCATGTAAAAATGCAGTCTTAACATCTAGTTGCTGTAATTCTAAATCAAGCAAAGCAACTAACGCTAACACAATTCTAATTGAAACTATTTTAACAACTGGTGAAAAAATCTCATGAAAGTCAATGCCTGCTTTCTGAGAAAACCCTTTTGCGACCAGCCTCGCTTTGTATCTGTCCTCCGTATCATTCACAACCCGTTTCACCTTGAAGGCCCATTTACATCCCACAGTTTTCCTGCCTTTGGGAAGTTCAACCAGATCCCATGTGCCATTCTTACCTAAGGCCATCATTTCGTCCTTCATAGCTGCTTTCCATTTGTCACTTTTCGAACCTTCTATAGCTTCCTGATAGCACAGAGGTTCATCGTCATTAGCGGTAAATGCAACTGAAGTAACATAATCATCATACCTTTTCAGAGGGCATTTGATTCTTGTAGACCTTCGTAAGGATGTTTCTCGTGCTTCCACAATTGGCTGACTACCATCTGTAGGAACTTCTTCATGATCACCATCTGAGACCTGTTCATGACCTACATCTGAACCATGTTCATAATCTGATTCTGAAACCTGTTCATGACTAGAATCTGAACTATGGTCATCATGACTATCATTAGAAGTGCTTTCAAACTGAATGTGTTGAAAATCAGATACATCATCCTGTTTCAATTTATTATCTACAACTAACTGTACAAGAGAGGATTCATTAAACTTTACATCTCTGTTGATGATGATTTTGCGGGTAGTAAGATCCCACAATCTATATCCCTTTGTTCCATCACCATATCCAACAAAGATATACCTTTTTGACTTTGGATCTAATTTAGTTTGCTGATGTTTAAGCACTAGAGCATATGCATCACAACCAAACCCTCTAAGTTTAGAATAATCACAAGCGTGACCTTTCCATACCTCTTGAGGAATCTTGTAACCTATCGCCGTTGATGGTGATCGATTTATCACATAAGAAGTTGTAGCCACCGCTTCTGTCCACAATTCCTTCTGCAAACTAGCGTTACTCAGCATACTCCTTGCTCTCTCTAAAAGAGTCCTATTCATGCATTCAGCAACTCCATTTTGCTGAGGAGTATAAACAGTGGTCTTATGTCTTTCGATCCCTGCATCCTTGCAATAGTTTTCAAACTCCTTGGAGGTAAACTCACCCCCATTGTCAATTCTTAAACATTTTATAGTTCTACCAGTGATGTTTTCTACCAATGCTCTAAACTGCTTGGAAACTATAAACACATCAGACTTCTTTTTCAACATATAGACCCACACCTTCCTAGAAAAGTCATCAATAAACAATACAAAATATGACGAGCCACCATATGAGGTAGTAGGTGTTGGACCCCAAACATCTGAATGGATATAATCAAGTATTCCTTTACTAGTATGTTTGCCTGTTTTAAACTTTTGCTTACTTTGTTTGCCAAACAGACAATGTTTACAGAAATCTAACTTTCCAGACCTTAGATTAGGAAGTAACTTGCGATCAGCCAAAATCTTTAACCCTCTTTTGCTCATATGGCCCAACCTTTGATGCCATAGGCGAATGGAACTACTGTCATGTTCAGACACCGTAGACACATGATTTGACCTTGTTCTTCCTTCTAACTGAAATAGATTTCCTACTTTCTTAGCTTTCATTACTAGTAAAATACCTTTGTAAATTTTCATTACTCCACCTTGAATTACAGTTTTATATCCATTTGTGTCAAGTGCTCCTAGTGAAATTAGATTTTTCCTTAAATCTGGTACATGTCTTACATCAGTTAACATTTTGGTTGTCCCATCAAACATTTGCAGCTGTATACTCCCTATTTCCACAATATTAGATGTGAGATCTGTTAACACCCAGGTTGTTCCCTATGACTCCCAAGGGAATACGGCCGGGGTAACCACTAACCAATCTTTTGATCACTGTTTCTAGCCAAACTGTGATCAGAGAGGGCTCTCTCTTTATGATTTGTATCTGTAATGATACTGTTTAGGCTAGGTATTAAGCACAGGTTTTGTTTATGTTTTGGTTGAAGAATTTCTTTCAGATCTTTGTGATGTATTATTCAGAGAGTCAAGTATCATTGGGCAATGGAGTCTATGGCTGTAGGTGTCTAGAAACTTTGGGATGAACTGGTGAAACTTACAGGGCCATTTGGGTGCTTTATAGAACAAACTTTTGATTAATAACATGAACAGGCTAAACAAACAGTGAAAGCATTTAAGAATTTTCACTCAGCGTTTGAGTATTCCCGCCCTACTGGTTACGAGAAATGGATAGATGTCTCAGGGGCAAACTTGAAACCCTGGAGATGTCTATCACTGTGAAAGATATAGTTTTAAAGTGCAGCAATTAAGAATTACACTTCATTCACCGTATCTGAAGAAAACATGGATAATAGCTCAGATTGAGTTCAGGGTAATCAATGATTAAATCCTGTAACTATTCTTCTACTGGGCTATTAAGTGTAAAATATTTAAACAACAAAAGAGAACAAAAGACTCGAAAACATGTAATACAGAGATTTAAGAAAACTTATTGTTTTATGAAACACTCTGGAATCCTGCAACATTCACCATTCATCACGACGCATCAAATACACCAAGCTTTTGGAAATTCCATTCTCCCTTTGTATTACTTCTCTGAGGATCTTACAGCAAATGAGACTTCCGAAAGGAAAATAACAACAACCCCTGCTCTATTATGCGGAGGGGTCTATATAGTACTCTGTATACAAAATATCTCAGGTATTGAGTCATCTGAGAGAGAGAAAATATCTTTAGTAGTGTTCAGAAAGTAGGCCGGAAGTTATTACAACGTTAAATGCAGAGTAAATGCCCTTTATGTCTGTCAGATGATTGTTTTGACTTTAAGGAGTCACTGAGTCGGTTACATTACTATGTATCGATCCTGTAGGTACGCATTTACTTTTTCCTGCGCAATGAGTTTCTCGGCTTTGCCAGCTGCGTTTGTCTTTCTTGCTTTGTTGGCTGCTTCATCTGCTGAGTTGGCTCAGCTTTGAATTTATGATGCCTGCTGATTTTGCTGACTGTTCTTTCCATCTAAATTTATAGAAGAAACAGGAATTGATGCATGGCCTAATGTTTACAAAATTCTTTGGATGGCATCTGTCCACCATTCCTGTGTAGGGAGCTGATGCCTGAGGATGGCCTGCATTGTCTCTTCAGCTTCTGTATACTTGAAAAAGTTGGGAGCTACATCAAACAGATGATTCATTTCATTCATTATAAAAAGTAGATTTTCTATCTTACCATAGAAAATCTGTCCTGTGATAGGCCCTGTGTCTTCTGAGGTGCTGGCCTTCTCATTTACCTGTGATGAGGCAAAAACATTCACTCTCTTGGCATATTCTTCATGGGTGAATAATCTCCCTCCGTTGTTCAACAAGCTGGGGAGTCCTTTACTTTCCAATACCCGAAACCTCTCAATGAACCTGTTTACCTCAGTTTGCATATCTTGGGTTCTTCTGTCTAACGTTTGCACCAGACTTCTAAGAGTAAGAACCCTCTTGATCATTTGGATAGTATCAGTTCTGTTTGCGATTCCCATGATGGTCAACTGAGAACTTGTCTTATGATTGAGCACATTGATCATTTTTGTTGCAATTTCAGGCATGTTCCCCAATAAGGCCCTTGATGTTCTGATTTCCCTCTGCGCCTTTGGAATGAGCTCCAGTTGCTCATGGATTGTCTCAATGTATGGCCATTGGTTATTGATGGATTTACCAATATTGGACCATATCATTGCTATGATTTCGGCTATGATTTTATCTAGTTTTAGCTCTTTCTCAAGCTCCTTGATTTTGTCTTTAAGAGCTTTGATTTCCTTGGCCTTCTCTCCTACTTCTCTCTTTGTTTTGTCATGCCTTTCATTCACCTTGGCCAGCTGCTCCTTAGTTTCATTTAGCTGCATCATTTGTGCTTCTAGAGCTTGTATTTCGCTCTTTAGCTTTTGCATGTCTAAGCTCTGATCTGTGCTGGTGGGTGCTGCTGAAGTAGATGTGGCTGGTTGTTCAGCCTGCTGAGGTGGAGGTGCAGTAGTAGGAGCAGTCTCCTCAAGATTAATGACCTGTGGAGGGGGCTGAGATGTTTGCCCCTCTTGCGCTTGTGTTGATGATCCTTTCAGAGGTGCTTGTGTGGCCTCATATTGCCCCAATTTTTCTTGTGCCTTTATAAGTTCTTTGTAAACAGAAATTAATAGAGCAGTGGAATCCTGCTCATGCCTTTGTTTTGCCACTTCATCGGTCTGTGGATGGATAGTGGCTGGAAGTTTAACCTTCTTCCTTAGTGCAGCCATATCAGCATCTCTGATTTTTAAGATCTCTTGTATCCTTTGATATCATTGGGATTGTGCCCAATTTCTATGATGATTTCTTCCAGGGTTTTGATCCTGTTGTCTTTGGCCTGAGAAGAGGCTCTCTCTAGCTCCAGCTGGGAAGCTGTAGCATTCAGACTGCTTGTTAACTTGTAGTTGTCCAAGGTCTTATCGGCCAATGAAGCATACACCATTTCCCCTGTTTGTTTATGCAACTCAATTTTGTCCATGGGGTGTATGTCTTTGGCAAGGACCTCTAAATTGGTCCTGAGATAATCAGCAGAAGACTGTGGCTTGAGTGCCGTAGGCATAAAATGACTCAATGTCAGTTTGCCCTCACCTACATCAAAAGCAGACATGAGTCTCTGATGATTGGAAGGAGCCATGTTAAGTAGGTGATTATATAATTGAACTTTGATTGGGTCACTCCTCCTCTTAATGTCTATGAACTGCTGCTTTATGCTCACTCTTTCCTCTTTTTGCTGGCTGGAGGAGCTGACTTCCCCTCCCATTGTCCTGTCTAGTTCCTGCTGGGAGGAACTTGCTGAAATTTCTTGACTCGGTGGGCCCATGCCCAGTACTTCTCTGATGGCTATATCCTCTTCTGGAAAATCGTTGAGTCTTTGCCTTTTCTCTCCTTGATTTATAGAGGATGTCAAGGGAGTTTCTCTTTCCCTCTTCCTAAAGACAAATGTGTCCTCCTTTTGAGGGGTTTGGAGGACCGAGGCATCAGATGTAGTGTCTTGCCTTGTAGGCATGACTTTTTCAGTGGTCTGAGGAGTATCCACTGTTTCTTTTTGCTGAGCAGGTTGCTCTTGTCCTTGTTTTTCTTGCTGCTGTTCCTCTTGCTGTCCTATGTCTTCTTGTTGCCCTTGCTGTAGCCCTTCTGCTTGTTCTTGTGCTTGCTGACTTTGATTTTGCTGCTGTTCCTGCTGTTGCTCTTGCTCCATCTCTTTTTCTGCCTCCATTTCTTTTTCTGCCTCCATTTCTTTTTCCTTTCCTTTTTCTGATACTTTTCCAGCAACTCTTGTAGTTTGATGTGGAGTAGTTGAAGAGGAGGCTGCTGGTCCAATTTGTGTGCTTGGCAGTGAGGGGACCTGTGCATAAAATTCAAGGTCAGCCATCTTCTTTTGATTGTTCAGAGCTCTTTGATTAAGCTCTTCTTGAGTCATGTTTTCTTCTAGAGTTCCCCTTTTCCACTTGCTTTGATTGGCATATTTTTCAATTTGGGGGAGGCTATAATGACCGTAAGCAGACAGTTTATATTTGAGTCTCCTCATTGTGATGAAGTTGTTGGGGTCATAGGGTTTCCATATAAAACTGTACTTCAAACCAAATCCCGCCAGTATTCTATCTGCCTCCTTCCACCCTTCATCCCTTTCATTGTAGACTAAATGGCCAAGTTGGCTCTTGATTTTCAGCTGTGCTTTCTTGCCTCTGCCTGAGAAGTGGAACATATCCACATAGCCAAACTGCCTAAAGTATTCTAAGGCAAATAGCCTCATGGGCACAAATTTGGGTAGTCTAAATGGGGGTAATTCACACCCATATATTCTGATGACGGTGTGGTGTTGGTAGAGATACCAATCCCCAATACTGTATACTTTTGACAAATGTAGGCACCTTTTCATGTCATCTGTCAGTCTAGGAGGAGGTGAACCAATCAGTAGAGTCAAGGCTGGATGGATGAAAAGATCAATAAACTCACAGTAGGTGTATGGAGAGTGGCTTGATATGTGGAAAATAGATGTCCAATATACTACTGATCTCAGATTGCCCTGTGCATCTACTCTCTTCTTTGGGAAGGAAAATTTATCATGCTGGAAGTATATGAGCAGATGATATAGGTAGGAGGTGTACCTAAACACTCTTTCTCTTGACAAATTCATCAACTGTTCATGCATTTTGTCTGATATGTATGTTGCATAATCATAGTGAATTGGCTTTTTTCCTGGGGAAAACATAAGCATCATTTGTATAATTGTTTCATCCACATGTTCTATCGAATCATATCCCAGGATGGGACTGATCATGTCAACCAGGTCTAGGCCCAACTGGTTAAGATAAACATAGTTGATAGGAGGAACTTGCAGAGTGCTAGCCTTGATGAAGAGCTGGTTGACCTTAATAATTTGGGCCTCTGTGGTTTTGGCTCCCTGTACTATTAGATCAGCTAGTGACAGTGGGACCAACTTTTGCTCTGTCTGGAATTGCAACATCTCCCTGATGGCTTCAGGGGTAATGAGAAACAGAATTGAACCTTCAGCATCTAGCACTGCCCTCTGGGATGCATCATAGTGTTCAGCAACTATGTGCACAAGCTCAGGGAATTGATTAACCTGAGGAAGCTTGAATATTCGGAGGAATGAATCCCAAATTCCCAGGATGTCTGTCCCCCTCTCATGTTTGATCTTTATCTCGTTTAATATTTGCAGATGGAACCTGCTTCTGCTCATCATTTCCTCTGTTATCTTGTAGTCCAGGTCTGCCAATGCTCTGGTGTCAAATGTTCTATTAGGAACATTCAGGGGAGCCACATTGAGGGCTATGGGAGCTACAGGGGGGTCCATGACTTTCCTTTGAGGTTTCTGTTTTGCTTGGGGATTGTGTCACTTATGTAGATCAATAACAACAGAGTTTCTTTGCAGAGAAGGGTGAAAATGCCTGAGAAAAGGTGAATGCAGGGTCTGCAGCAGTTGAAATGCTGCTTTATGGTAATTAAGAGCGAAGCTTAGCTTTTCTGGCACCTTTCAATGGTAAAATTTGGTTTCAAATGCGCCTGCCACGATTGCGCAGACAGGACCTGGTTTCTTAGCAGAATGCCACTGGGAAAAGGCTCGGCTGGTGTTTTCCGAAGTGATAATTGGAACTTCAAGGCTTTGCTGAGGAATTCAGTGATGAATTTCTGATTTTCGGCTTTCTTTAAGCTTTCTAAAGCGTTAAATAGATAATTGCAGGCGCACAGAGGATGAATGATGAGGAATACCTGGTAAAACAACGAGCAGGGTCGTGACCGCAGGTTGAACTGGTGTGCTGGAGGTCTTCTGGTCAGTTTAGCAGGTTGGTAGACAATTTGGACGTTGTTTGCATGCAGAGCAGAATAACGACGAACACACAAAATGACCAAAAAACGCGAACTTTTGGCTAAAATAGACCTTTTTACGTTTTTGGCGCGAATTCATGCTGACGTCAGCATGACGTCATTGGTGGGGTCAAGGTCGGATGACGTCATGCTGATGTCATCGGGTGACGTGGCGCTGTCTTGTTTGCTGACGTGCGGGTGGGATGGGGAAACCGGAAACCAGCGATGGTTTCATATCGCACCGCCTTCTGTACGGGGGCGGTATCCATCGGCTGTACCTCCGACGCGTGGTGGTGAGGACACGTAGCAGTGGGATGACATCCTCCAAATACGGACGTCGGAAGATAACGTTCGGTCATCGGATGAGTTCTGACGTCACGATGATCGTTGGATCTGCGGGTGATGATCGGACGGCGGAAGGACAGCAGACGTGACGTGGGGTTAGTACGGGTAATGGTCAGATGACAGATGCAGTCCGATGCGATCAGGGCCGTCGGATCTGTAGGCCTTTGATCTGACGGTCGTCGGGGAGGTGACATGTGTGGAATATACGGATGAGGGCGGAGGCAGATAAACGTGGTTTGAGCGCTTTTCTAATGTATTATGATAAAAATAATTATATGCGCCAACCTCGGCTAACGGGCGGAAAGTGGGTTTTTATGCTCTTTTGGCTCTTTGAGGCGGGTAAGGTGGGGTTTAGGGCCTTTTTTAAAGGTTTTATGTGCAAAAGGGGGTAGAGATAGAGGAACTGGCTTATGAGGAAAAGGGGTATTCGGCATAGGTTTATCAACATGACCTGATGTCATTTGATCCCTGATTTGTAACTTTATTGGCTATAATGCCAAGGGGTGGGTATTTATAAGAGTTTGGGATTTATACACCTTGGTGTTAGTAATATTAGGGGGAAAAGGGGATGTAAAGGATTTATACAATAGAATTAGTGTTAATATGAATGAAGGGAGCAAATGAAGGGGATCTTACTGAGTTTATCTGAAATTGATTTAGTTTTGAGAGTAGATCAAAATGAAAAGATTTTAGACAAGAAATGTGGCTTCTGAATGAACCAGAACCATCTAAAACCATGATCTTTCTCCATAAATCTCAGCTAAAAGAAAGGGAATGTTAGTAATGAAATGAAGGGGGAGAGGGAGGTTAGTCATGCTCCTGCTGTAGTCTTTTACTTTGCTGCCCATCATCACCATTCTTGCAATGATAGGGATCACTTTCTGCAACCCCAACTACCTACCCAGCTGCTTACCTAGCATTTTTTGTTTCTCCTTGGAGGGTGCACTTGGACTTGCAAACCCTTACTTGCCTTTTCTTTTCTTTGGCTTTTTCTTTATTCTTTTCTATCTACCTCTAACCTTATCTCTTCCAAGGTCCCAGATTGAGCTGTTGGAAACCTTTTCTTCTCTACCTGAACTACTTGTCTGCCAAGATTAGGCTGTTTGGACAGACTTCTTTCTCTATTCTATAACACAAAATTGAAACATGGCATGATCCAGGTTAAACAGTTGGATCATCCATCAAAATTTGAAATTAAAGTCCTCAATCATTTAGACACTCACACACCTTTTTGTTCTCTAGGAAATATGGGATCTTTGTGAACTCAAAGCAGAGCATATTTGGACTTTCTCTTGCCAATCATGAAATATGAAACCTATTGGTATAGGTATCCAACAAGATCATTACCCATGTACACGACTCCATCATCAATTGATCTATACGTCTTAAACCATTCTCTATGAATACACATGTGGTTAGATGCACCAGAATCTAACAACCAATGTTGATCATGATTTGACAAATTAACTGATAACACTTCTTCACTCATACCTGAACCAGATGTCGAACCTGTATCTATCGTGTTTGCTTCCTTCTTCTTTGTCGATGAAGCTTCTTTAGAAGATTGTTGTCGCTTCCAGAAATCCTTCTTCAAATGCCCCGATTTGCCACAAAACCAGCACTTTACTTTACTCTTCTTCCCTTTCGATTTTGAACGCGAGTCGCTGTGCTTACCAGAGCGTCTTTCTCTAGAACGACCTCTAGCCATCATTGCCTCTGATGTAGAGGTGTCAGCATTCGACCTCTTCCTTGTCTCCTCGAACAACAAAGCTCCAACGACATCATCAAATTCAATGGTTTCTGATGAACTAAGACTTATAGAAGTAACAAAATGATCCCATGACTCGGGCAATGAGCACAATAAAGTAATAGCTTTATCCTCAGATTCAAATTTTACTTCTATACTTTCTAATTGCACCAGTAGAGTATTAAAAACATTCAAATGATCAATAATCGATGTACCTTCCTTCATTCGCAAACTGTATAGCTACCGCTTCAGAAGAATCCTATTGGTCAAGGATTTCGTCATGTACAACTTCTCCAGCTTTGTCCACAAACTAGTAGCTGTTTTCTCCAACACAATATTAAACAACACATCATCCGCCAAACACAGCCGAATAGCACTCACAGCTATTTCATCCATCTTGGCCCATTCATTATCTGTGATGTTGTATGGCTGTTTGGATTTGCCCAACAACGCCTTCTCCACGCCTTGTTGTACCAGCAGATCATGCATCTTTACCTTCCAAATCTCAAAGTTAGTTTTTCCATTAAACTTCTCGATTTCAAATAGGGCACTCTGAGTTTTCGCCATCTCGTTTAAAACAAACAATCTCCAAATCCAACTTGTAAATACAAGAAGTTAATATATAAAAAACACCTATGGCTTATTGTACATTGCCTTTACTTTATATTAAAAAATCCCTTTGTTGTTTGAATTTCAAATTACAATTAAAAACAGTGTAAACGGATTGGCACGCAGAAAATCAGGAACTGAGCTTGGCTCTTACTGAACAACAAAATATCTGTGCCAACTAAAAAATCGTTAGGGTTAAAAATTGGTGCGAGTATACCTGTAAATGCCGTGCACATTCAGGTCCTAGCGCGCTGGCGCGATTAAGAATATCGGGCCCACGCCAATGCCAATGCTTGGCGCACCTGTTCAGGACTTACGCTCGCCAACTGCCAAAACTGTTGGAAAACACCACCGATCCAACTGAAAACTCTGAACACGCCAACGCAGTCTTTATCAATAACCTCTAAACACTTTAAACACCGTAAACAACGCTTCATCCACACCGATACTCGCGTTTTATAGAACTCAACGCAGTTCAAATAATCGTGCACCAACAGCACCTCCACGCAGCAGTTCTGTAAACGCACACCTTCCGCAGCAATCTTTCGGTCACGTGTTGATTCACGTGTTATTTCAATGGTTTTATTTATTTTGGGAGTGCAGTTCAGCTTCAACAGCCACGCAAATGCATAGAGTCAGCCACGCAAACAACGTTAAACATCATTTGCAAACACTCCATGGTGATTGGTGATATGCAAACGATCCAACAGCGTTAAACCACTGCCACGTTACACACTGGAAATTGACATGTAAACCAATCAACACACCTCCAGCCTTCAACAAACGTGAGCCCGCCACACCTCTGCTGCGCCACTCCTCCAACTCACTCTGATACCACTTGTTAGAGCAAACAGGCGCAGCGAAAATAAAAGACAAACACAGCATATAAACTCATACACAAATGACACAGAGGTTTAACGTGGTTCACCCAACCAATCTAGGCTACGTCCACCAAACATAGGCATCGGCAATCTTTATCATCAAATAGGAGATTACAAAATAATCAATTTCCTCACAAACTCTCACACACCTCCCAATGTGTACGGACATTTATTTTATAGCTCAGAGAATCTAACTGTCTCATAAATCCTCTAACAACAAATATAGGACACATTAACTCTCTCCCAACAAAATAGAGCTAATATAGCAACAAAATCTTATTGTTGTCACCTATTGAGATTTTTGCCCAATTTATGAAAACCGAAAATCTCAACATCCACTAGTTCTTCCAATTGTTAGACCTAGTTTAACTGAAAAATATTTAGATAACTAACTTTGTCTGCTACAAATTAGAAATCACACATGCTTAACTGAACTCTAACTCCTCCAACTCGAATTGATTGAGTAACATGGGTGACACAAACCATTTCATACAAGCTAATTGCATCCAAGTTGCCTGCTGATGTGGAAATTCAAATTTTCTCAATTTAATCAAGGCAAAATCAAATTTAGAATTTCTTGCCACATTTTTCAACAATCCTTCAAGTGAATCTAATCCATGTTGCCAATCTAGCACAACAATTTGCTAATGACAACAACCAATGTATATAAGTAGCATTTAAAATAAATAAAACAGTAAAAAAACACATATTAAAACACAATCGATGGAGACCCCGAAATGTACTCCAACTATGTTACCACCCATTAACGTTCTTCGAAAGTGCCTCCATCGCTCCTTTCACGACGCACACTTCTGTTTTCACCCTCCATCACCCTAAATCCCATTAGTTGTTGTCAACCTCCATCACTCTACTTCCCGAAGAAACAATCGATAGCGTAAAGATGAACCCCTAATCCTTTACCTTTTTTATTAGCGCATCATATTGAAAATTTTAAGACAAAAGATTTATTTTGTTTTAAAAAATTGCCTTAAAATTCCCATGCATGTAGTAGTCTAGAATGCAATGAAATACTTTAGGAAATTGGTTTACTAAATTATTTCCTAAGGTAAAAGAAGGTTTTACTATGTAGAAACCTATCCTACATGGTGCATTTTGATCAACCTAGTAATACATGACTAGGTGATCATTTTTTGGGTGATAACAGATTGTTGCCCAACATAAGAGTTTCAGGAGCACATCGTATGATGGAAATATGTTGTAGCTTCACTTTCACAAAACACCGAAGGGAAGTCATAGGGAGAGAGAGAGATCACTCAAGTAATAGGAAGGAGTGAAGTTGGAGGGGGTAAAACCTACCTGTGAGATAAAAGTTTCCTTTATTGACGAGTACAAGATCTCAATAAGGCAGGGGAGATATACACATACCTATGAGATAATCGAGTACAAATGATAATGGTGTGCCTAACAATCTAGGTCTAAGGTACATAGTAAATGATACATGATATGCTGGCATCAATGGGGAAAAAAATGATACAATGAGATAATGATCCCCATATACATAATTTCCTCGAATACAGTGGCCAGGATTGATACAATTAAGTATGTTGATTTGAGTACATGATACATAATTCCCCCATGTTGGTGTGGTGAACGGTGGGGGGGGGGGAGAGATCACAACCAAAGAAGCCCTGATGAATAGGAGAGGTATTTAAATATCTCAATGGACCATTTTAAATAGAGGTTCATGTTGTGAGTTATGCAATCGACAGTAACAAAGCCATTCAAATAAAAATAACTTCTTCTGAGGCTAGATCATAATTTTCTGACATCTAAATATGTGAGGGGCTACCTGAAGGGACATCCCCTCATGAGGTCTAAAACATCTCACACACACCTCAGAAAATCTAGGAAAATCTGCTAGATCACAAAACCACCAAGTGTATGTTTCTTGATCGTTCGATAATGAGTTGAATTTGAGCATGCGAGAAAAAACCAAGTAAAAGGGAAATAATGATTCACTTTGCTTGATTAGAGGCACCAAGAAAGGATGAAAGATGAGACCAAGGTACACCATCCTCTACACTACTCTCCTAGAATAAATGTGTTGACATTAACAAAATCAGGCCCACCAGAGTTTAGGCAATTATGAATCCTCAACAAAGGCACAAGGATGATAGTATTATGGCTAATAATGACTAACACTGGGGATGATAATTGTAAGATATGGGGACTTGTGGAGTTATGATTTACCTTGTCAGAGCATAACATGCAAGGTTGACCTCATAGTGACTGACACAATTCCATAAGGGATGGTCAATTACTCAGACGAAGGATTTTCAAAGGCACATGAGGATAGATGGAGGTCAAATTTTGAGAAAAATGGGATGAATGTGACATATAGATGGGATGCAAACAGTATGAGTGTAGGCCAAAATTGGCAAGACGGGATGAATGGTATCAAAATATGGATGGAATACTATGATATGATATAATGGGATACGAAACAAACTTTATGGATGCAAGGGTGACTCATCGCGAATGCTCTGAACAAGGGTGACTCGATGACACTGCCACGCAGAATAGGCCCGGTGGGGAACATGAAAAAATGAGTAAATGATGGTTGCACACGCTGAAAATTGACACGTGAGATGATAAGTTCCAAGGGAAGGTGGTCCCCAAATTACAAGCATCGCATATAAAGAAATCTGATTTTGAGACGCGACGAAGTGACCCTTCTTGGAAAAATGGCTTCCTAGTGAGGGTTCAAATCATCCAAAACTAAGAAAGACTCATTATAGTGCTCGATGAGAGATTTCCAATGGTGTTGATGGTTTGTCAAGCTAAGCTACCATTTGGTCAAAGCGGGCGACAAAAAAATTTTGGACTTTTCTATGAAAGGACATTTTCCCTCCAGTTAGAATTCCTCTTTTCAGTGAGTTGTGGTCAATTTGGAGAGGAGGAAAAGCCCCTAAATCTTGTGGAGATCATAGCAGACAAACCGGCCATCAGAATCAGGATCTGCGACTTTCTGGTAGGTGGCCTTACTCATCTCTTCAATTTCAGTTATTTATTTCATGACATTTGGCTCCTGGTAGCTCCCTGGGAGACCCTTGCTCCTCTTCATGGTCTAATCACACTTTTTGTGCCTAGAAGTACAATTTGGATCACAGGAAACAGGTGAAAACCTGCGAGCGCACACTTTCTGGTCATAAAACTGTGATTTGGGGCTGAAAAGAGGGGTGGTTTGCTCACTTGGTGGGGGTTGTAGGTTGATTAGTGTAGATCAGTGTTTTCTTCTCTGAACTGACAAGAGATGTGGTGTTTTGCAGGCATGGCAGAGCTAAAAATCAACTAGTGTGTGTGAGACTTGGATACTCTCCGATCTGAGATTCATATGGATTAGGGGGTTCGAGGGGCATTGGCTCGCTATGGGGTTCTCAGGTTCGTAGAGAACCCATTGATGAGGACAGGTGAGCCCTTGCTATTGAGAATTGTGAGCTATTGGGATCCAAGCCATGAGGTATTTGTCGTGCAGGGGCACAATATTGAGCTTACATTAAAGAATATTTATTTCTTCACCGGACTCCCTCACCTCAGAGTGGTGGGGGATATACATCTAGTGTTTCCTTGTGGGAGGAACATTACAAAATATGTGGAGTTCCATTGTACATAAGATGTGCATGTGAAGGGCACGACTATCCCGATTGGTGATTTAGACTAGCTAGCGACATAGGTTGTTTCCATAGTTGTGCTACGAGTCTTGGGCAGCCATGCATTCCACCACATCACTGGGGGGCAGATGGTGCTGGTTCAGAGTGTGTTGGCTAGGAGCTACTATGTGTGGGCCAAGATGATGCTATCGTCACTGAAATGATAGTGAAGTCTACATAGGTGAGCCGTGACTATGTTTCTGGTGCAGTACTCTGCGCATTCTTCTTTGAGAAGATACCCACCATCCTTCCTTATGTATAGATCCGATATTGGGGCCCACAGGAGCCCAAGATCTGCCATTGGGGGTAGCTACTGCAAAGAGGAAGACGGGGAGTCGGATGGATGTTCCGACCCTCATTTTTTGCACACTGGGATCAGATGCCGCTCTAGATTGATGATTATCCTTATAGCGGGATGAACTATCAGGGAGATCCTGACTTGCCACATTAGCTCAGGCAAGCATGGGGACCAAACGGTAATTGTTAAGTTGCTATTTTTATGGTGCATTTCATATTTTTATCACATGTATATGGTACTAAGTGTAAAATATGTGGTATTTAGACATATCACCAGTAAAACAGGCAAGAAATGCAGGACGAGCCGCAGCGCCTATGGCTGCAGATTGGGGAACATCTTCATCTTGTCAAGATCCAGAGGATAGTGTGCTACTCGTTTATCTACACCATAGATGTGGGGTACTCTTAACCAGAGTTTCTGAGCTGGATGGCATGAGCTAGATGATCGATACATATATGAGTGTAACAACCTTCCCTTAGAGTGGCGAGGTATCATGCAGCGCATGGCGATGGCTGGTCATGCAGTACGTGATCTACATGCAAGTGGGGCAGAGCCTTTGGTGCATGATCATTTGAATAGTGACTAGAAATTGGGACATGTGGGTCCCTTTGATTTGGCCGGTTGTCTACATTGTAGAGCATCCATGGCCCAACTGGCCATGCAGGCCAGTTGTGCCTCTTTTTGCTACAACTGCTGTTTGAGAGCTTGTATCTCAATTTGTTCTTGTAGTTCCTTTTCCTGTAGATGCGAGGTTAGCTCCCCAAGACCAACTTGCAGTCCTTCTTTGCCTTGATGTTCTGCTGTAGTGTCCCCTGATGATGTGCCCTTTTCTTTCTTCAGTTCCTGTAGCTGCAGTTTCAGTTTCTCATTCTCTTCCTGTAGGAACACCCGCTAGCAGTTTGCAACGTGTTTGGCCATAGCTAATTCTTTTCGTGCCTCCTTGAGTTGTTCCTCCAAGGGGCCTATATCTGCCACTCCTTTTGATTTAGCTATTTTCATCCACGTGTGAGTTCTCACTCTTTCTTCCTCCAACACGAAGAAAAGTGGCACAGTGAATTTCTGTGGGATAATTTTTCCAGCCTCTAAGAAGTTATAATACGAGCTCAACCTCTTAGAGTAAGCTTGGCTGGAGACTAGGTTCCGGAATATGCTCTACCTCTTCTTCCCCCGGTGGCTCTACTCCGTCTTCCCTAAGTGGTGATGTGGCTGCCTCTCCCTCCATTTTCTCTGTCTCCTTGAGGCGGGCCAATGTTTCCTGTAGAACGGCCTCAGCATCCTGTAGTGGGGCTTTCGAAGCCAACCTGTCCATTCTCTCCTTCCAAGCAGTTGTCTTCGGGCTCCCCCGCTCATAGGTGACTGATATTTTTGAGGGGGACCTCTCCCTTGGCGAGGTAGGGGTGTCTTCTATAGTAATTGGGCTGCTGGATGGAGGTTGGGGCCTGCCTGTTTTGATCCTTACACTCCTCTGTGCTTTGAAATACGGAGGGATCTCCCTCTTTCATTTTTCTCTCGGCTTGGAAGGTGTACTAAGGGTGGCCAGCATGGCTGCTGCCTCCCGTGCAAGAATTTCAGCTGTCTTCTCCTTTGGTTTTCCTTTTTCAGGGCTTCCTGTAGAAGCCGTTTTTGACTTTCCTGTAGAAACAGGTGGCACCGTTTTAGCCTGTTGGGCTGAGGGTGCTTTGTCTTTTGACTTTGCTGATGCTGCTTTCGAGGTGCCTTTACTGATGTGGACTTGTTCAGTCTTTCCCACTCTACTTTGTAACCTTTTCTCCCTGGGTGTCAATGTGGATTTGTCATCCTTCTTTTCGACAACCTGGTGTTTCTCTTGTTTCCCCTTTTCTTCTTTCTTCAGTGCTTTGACCGCGGTTTCTTGGCCTTTCCCTTTCTTCTCTGTGTGTATTGGCTCCTTCTCCTCGTTGCTGGAGGAAGTAAGTTCCTCGGTCAACATTTTGATATCGCCATCCTTAGCAGATTTCGGAAGGCTTCCCACGAGAGAGGGACGGTGTATGTGTGGAGTGCATCCTCCACGAGGAGCTTAATGAGCCCATGATGAGCTACCTGGTCTGGCGTGCCCTCTCGTAACTTGGTGGCACATTCAGTCATGGACTGCAGGAGGAAGTAAGGAATACTTAGCTTGTTTTCTGAAGGTAGGTCCATTTGATGCCTCAGTTTTGTGAGCAGTTGGAAATGGTACCCATATACGATGCTGAATCATCCTTCGCACGTGATATATTTCATGATTTGGAGACTGACCTCACTCCAAAGTGGCTGTAGGCTAGCTCTGCGAACCCCGTTCTTATCCTCTGAGAATTGCTCCTCCGGCAAAAATAACTCCTTTTTAGCCTTCTGGCCTAGTTTCCTCTTCTCCTTATCCCATGGTACCCCTATTGGGAGCTCAGTGACTCTGCTGATGAACTGTGGGGTGAGTCTGAGATTCAAACCCCTGAAATTGACAATGGCCAGCGTTTTTGATTTTGGCTTCAAAGCTCGCAGGAACTCCTCTGCCACCTCATCATTATAACCTTGGAGCTTGTCGCAGAACGACAACCATCGTGCTCGGGAAAACAGTTCTACCACCTTAGGGTTCTCCCGTAGCTTCTTTGAGTCTGTCGGTTCCTTCCTAATGAACCCACCTGGCATGGTAAAAGTTTGCTGTGTTAGACGGAGGTGGCTGACGCGTATCAAAAGACGGGCCTTTGGGATTTCTTTGGGCAGAGCGCGGAATTACGCCTCTGTCAAGCACACAGTGCGTGAATTCTCGGCTATCTACAGGTGAGCCTTGACAGGGCCTTAATTACGAACCAAATCCTGTAGAAAACCCCCCACATACACTTTCCCAATTCGCCACCTTTGATGTGAATAGATTGATTTTCTTCGTGGCAGTGAGCTTCCTGTAGCGCAGCTTCCTGTAGAAGTCGCGCACAGGTTCCGGAGAGCACGTCAGTGGTTCTGCGCCTTCTGTGCAACCACCAGACGTTTGAACAAGCAGAAGACTTGGAGTAACGAGCTTCAGAGAAATTTGGACGCTTACTCGACTGCAAAACGGCTGATGATAAATGAGTGGAGTGGTGATCTAGCCGGTGGATTTGAATCCCTGCGGAATTCGTGGCGCGGGGGTGAGCTGTCCCTGCCGGACCGTTGGACGACATCACTTATTCATTTCACTGCAAGTCTACCTGACCGCCGCATCATTCCCTGTAGATCTGCTGCCGCCATTTCTCTTAAAACGCCGCTTCTCCCCGACTGGACGCTTCTCACGTGTCCATTACCCGTTTTGCTTGCCACGACCAACACTTTCCAAATCTGACGAGACCATCGGACTGGTCGTCGTGGCCAGTTGAATGGCTACCCAACTGCTCAACCCATTCATTTCCACACTTGCAAACATTTTAGAGTATTATTCATGTAATTTGATGAAAAACGGGTGAGGCACTTACCTGTGTGGCCACGACGTTATTTTCAGGTTTCAAGACGAAGGTGATGGATCCGCTTACTGCTGCCTCATGCACAGGCACGCGGGTTCCTTCTTGCAGACTGCTGCTGGTTACAAAACTTATTACCTGGCTACGGATGGTGCATGTGCCCGCTCTATGTGTTGCAGGTGCCTTGATGGCGTACACTCTAGCTGGATGAACTGCTACAAGATTCCTGTAAGATCTCCCGTAGCAGTTTCTCCTCCTCGGGTGCATGCCGAAACAGTGGAGATGGTGGCATCACGGTCATGGTCGCAGGGTCCTCGGATGGATTTGGTAAGTAGCGCATGGGGTCTCTGCATCCTTTATTCCATTTGAGAATCGCTTCCTCTGATAATTCAATGTTCTGATTTGACTATGCAGGTATTTCCATTGCATGGCAACTGGGGTGGTAGAAGGAGGAGGCGACGACAGTGGGTGATGGAGGAAAACATTAGCTTGCATGCCTCCGTGTCAGCCTTGGGCTTCAGATCTTCCCACACAGTCGGTCCTGGGCCGTCCTGAGATTCTACAGGAAGTTTCCTGTAGAAATACAGAACTTCCTGTAGAAAGTCCTGTAGCTTCCTGTAGAAGACTAAGCCGTGATCAAATCATGCCTAGACTTTGGAAGATATGAGTGTTTCTGGAGGGAGTGCTGGTGAGGTCACCTGGTAGCATAGTAGGGACACTTATCCTTGAGTTGAGGGACCTCCTTTCCTGCATGGAATACCTGCAACTTGCATGAATTATCAAATCTTGAACCTGTTTTTTCTGTTTTTTTTTTTTTTTTCCTTTTTTTTTTTTGGAAGACAGCAGGGGTGCCTCCATGAGGTTTTCACCCTTACCATCTGCCTTGAGCGCCTCAGAGAGGTTTTCACCCCAGGGTCTTTTTCAAACATTTTTAGAAGACAGCAGGGGCGCCTCCATGAGGTTTTCACCCCTACCATCTGCCTTGAGCGCCTCAGAGAGGTTTTCACCCAAGGATCTTTATTATTATTATTATTATTATTATTATTATTTTATTTTTTTTGAGATCTTCAGGGTATGCCCAAAACAGAGGCAAAACCCTTCTCTATGACCAACACTGATTTTTCCACAGTTTTGATGAATTCTTGCCTTGAAAGAGGTTTTTTGTAGATCTTTAGTCGATGCCCATTGACAAGCATGGGGATGGCCTCCTCATCGATGGTCCGAATAAGAACAGACCCATTGCCATTACATTTTTCCACTGCATACGGTCCCAGCCATTTGGTTCTCAGCTTCCCCTTGAAATCCTTATGCCTGGAATCATACAACAGCGCCCAATCTCCCGGCTGAAATTGCTTGTCATTGAGGTGTTGGTCATGCCACACCTTCCTCTGAAGTTGAACCACTTCTGAGTGAAGAAGGGCCTGCATTCGCTGCTCGTCCAATCCATTTAGCTGCAATAACCTTTCATGTTGGGCATGGCTGAGATCTAGGTCCAGCTGAGCTGCCATCCTCAAGGTGTTGTACTCGAATTCAATTGACAGCAAAGCTCTCTTCCCATAGACCAGCTCATAAGGTGTGAAGCGATTGTGGTCTTCCAAGTGGTGTTGTAAGCCCACGTGGCCTCAACCAGGCGATCTGCCCAATCTCTTCTACTGCTGCTCACCACCTTAGTCAAGATCCCTTCCAATGTTCTATTGGTGACTTCCACCTGCCCATTTGCTTAAGGATGATAGGGGATGGAAGTCCTATGCCTGATTTTGTGATGAGCGAGTAGGTCTTCAATTAAGTTGGAGGTGAACTGGCTTCCTTGATCGGTGACTAGCTCCCTTGGGTAGCCCAATTTTTAGAAGATGTTTTCTCTTAAGAACTCGGCCACCTTTTCTTCTGTCGCTGCTTTGATTGCCTTGGTTTCTGCCCACTTTGTCAGGTAGTCTATGCACACAATGATGTAAGACCTTTGCCTCGAAGGAGGATTGATTGGACCCACAAAATCCATACCCCACTTCTCAAATGGCTCAAGAGTCACTTGAGGTTGGAGAGGCATTTCATCCCTTGGAGTCGGTTTCCCCATCCTTTGGCATCAGTCACATTGGCTGATATACCTTCTGACATCTTGATGAAGCGTGGGCCAATAGTAGCCTGCTTGCAGGATTTTGAAGGCAGTCCTTTTGGTTGCAAAATGTCCTCCACAAGGGCCCCTCATGACAGGTTATGAGGATATCAAAGACTTCCTCCTCCCTTACACAACGCCTTAAGAGCTGATCAGGGCCAAGCTTGAATAGGTTGCCCCCGATCCAAGTGAATGAGGCACTCTTCCTGACGATTCTGCTCTTCTCTCTTGAGGATAGGTGCGGAGGGAACTGTGCTGAAACAAGGTAGTTTGCTATATCAGCAAACCATGGAGAGAGTACTGAAATAGCAAACAGATGTTCATCGGGCATCTGGTCATCCACTGTTCCATCCTCACCTGCAGGTAAATCCAATCTAGACAAAAAGTCAGCAACAACATTTTCTTTACCTGGTTTGTCAACGATAGTCAAATCAAACTGCTGCAAGAAAAGTAACCATCTAATAATACGAGCATTCACATCTAGTTTATTCATTAAATATCTAATTGTAGCATGATCAGTATGTACAAATTTTTGATAGCCAGTGATATAATGTCGGAACTTGTTCAGTGCATGGACCACGGCCAGAAATTCTTTCTCAGTTACAGTGTAATTCAGTTCCGCCTTGGATACGTTTTTGCTAACAAAGTATATGGCGTATGGAAGTTTTTGTTCAACTTGTCCTAAGGCTGCCCCTATGGCTCTGTTCGAGGCATCAGTGTGAATGTGAAAAGGTAGGGCCCAGTTTGGGCCTCTCAAGATTGGGGCAGGCACCAACTTATCCTTCAATTCATTCAGAGCCTTCTCACAATCGTCAGTCCACTTAAAATCGGCATCCTTCTGACAAGAGGCTAAACAATGGCGAGGCTAGCTTGCTGAAGTCTTTAATGAATCTCCTATAATACCCTGCTAAACCTAAGAAGCTTCGAACATCCCTTACCTTCTGAGGAGGTTGGACCTTCTTAATGAGAGCAATTTTGTTAGGATCCACTTGTAACCCTTGGAAAGAAATGGTATGGCCTAGCACGGTCCCTTCAATCATCAAGAATTCACACTTTTCAGGACTAAGGGACAGGTTCATCTCAATGCACTTGGTTAGGACTTTTCCCAGATTGGACAATGCTTCCTGGAAGTTGGACCCATAAGGTGTGAAGTCATCCATATAGATTTCCACCGAATCATGGACCAGCTCAGAAAAGATGCTCAAGACGGCTCTCTGGAAGGTGGCAGGAGCATTGCATAGTCCAAAGGGAAGAACTCGATAGGCAAAGGTACCCCAAGGACAAGTGAAGGTGGTCTTATATTGGTCTTTCGGGCTGATTTGAATCTGGTTATACCCGCTAAACCCATCTAGGAAAGAGAAAAACTTCTTTCCTGCCAGTCCATCCAACACTTGATCTATGAAGGGTAGAGGAAAATCATCTTTCTTGGTGGCCTTGTTCAGTTCTCGGTAGTCCACACAGATTCTCCACTTCCCATTTTTCTTGGGAACCAACACCAGAGGGGACACCCATTCGCTATCCAAGATGGGGTAAATGAATCCGACATCCAACAGTTTTTGCAATTCTTCCTTGACGATGTCCTTAAGGGCTGGATTCATTCTCCTCTAGGGTTGCCTAACCAGTTTACAATCTTCTTTGATGTAGATGTGATGGGTACAGACCGAAGGATTGACTCCTTTCATCTCCTTATAGCTCCAAGCAAAAGCATCTAGATGACTGGCCAACAGACTACACAGCTCCTTTTCCTGGGAAGGAGATAGGGAGGAGTTGACCTTTAACGTTCTCTCAGGGCCAAACTCCACATTTTTGACTCTGGGAGCGACAGGGTTGGTCACACAGAGGTCCACTAAGGTGCTGGCTTGGGCATCCTCCACCAATTCCTCTAAGGACAATGCACTGGGAGGTGGATTCTGGATCAAGGTCTCAAGCAAATCATCCTCAGTTGGGGGGCCTCCCCTAGTGGTGTCTAGGGTGCACAAAGGTGCTGAGTACACCTCATCCTCTTCTCCTTCCTCCAACCAAGGTGGTAAGTCATGCTCTAATAGGGGTTGGGTAGGAGGGTACAGGACTAGCTGCTTGGACATAGGACCATTTTTGATGGTCATGTTTCCTACACGGCAGCTTATGTAAGCATCTGCAGTGGCTAACCAGGGCCTTCCCAAAATAAGAGGGTATCCAGTAAGCTTTTCCTTTGGTTGCAGAACCAAGAAGTCTGTAGGGTATTCCCAAGAGTCAACAGAGACCAAGACATCCTCTACGATCCCTTTGGGAGTCACGGTGGAGCGATCTGCTAGTTGCAGGACTGTCGAGGTCTTTCTCAAGGAACCCTGAAGGTTGAGTTTGAGCATGGTATCCCTGGTCATCACATTAATGACAGCCCCCAGATCAATCAATGTGTGTGGTATGATGGTGCCATTGATGTGGACATCAACTACAGGACTCCCAGCATCCAAATACTTTGGGCAGATGACTTGCCCCAACATAAGATCAGACAGTTGTCCTATGACATTGATGGTCGAAGCATCTCTCTTTCGCCTGCCTGGGTGTCTGAAACACTTTTCCTTAACCAGTTTGTTGTATATCGGTACATCTTTGATGGCTTGGAGAAGTGGTATTCTCACACACAACTGTTTGAGTTCTCCCAGAAGCTCATCCTCCTCTGGGTTGGGTTGTGTGGTGGCCGTTAGTCTCTCAGGAAAGGGTGGAATGGCCTTTGGTTCACTTTCCTGTTTATCCTCCTCGTCGTCCGGGGGAGGAGGTTGGCGATCCGGAAGAGTCTTTCCAGATCGCAGGTTGATCTCCTGGATCTCCACAGCATAGGTAGGGCATGATGTTTCCCCAGTATATACCTGCTGGGCCTGTCGGTTGTTGGGGTTCAGGTTCGGTTGAGCAAGCATTTGGGGTTGCCTTGGAGGAGTAGGAGGTAATGGTTGTGGTTGAGCTGGTGGTGGAGGCAAAATGGAGGGAGGAGTATTGTACTGGGGCCTCCACCCCGATTGAGGTGCATTCCACTGAGGCTGTGGCTGGGCATGTGAGTGAAACGAATGAGTAGTGGGCTGAGTATGGTACTGAGGTGGGTAAGACCATGGAGGAGGCACAGACCAGGAAGGATGAGCAGGGGGACCCTAGGAAGGCATAGGAGCAGATTGGTTGGGGCTATAATAGGCTTGAGGGGCCCCTTGCATCCCTTGTTGGTAAGGTCTAGGTACATGTGGCCTCCTTTGGTTGAGGAAATAGAGAGGTTCAGTGGGCACTTCTGTCCCTTGATACATGGCTTTAAGCCCAAGTAAGGTTGGACATTGGTTTGTGGGGTGGTCCTCCTCACAAACAAAACATACTTCAACCGAATGTAATGGGCACTCGTTCTTAGGGTGTTTCCTTGTACACCTAGGGCAGAAGATAGCCAAAGCCCTCTCAGCTTCTTCTTTCTTCTGCTGGATGTGGAATGTATCAAGTTGCATGGCGACGGTCTGTCTCACCTCACTCTTGAGGTCCTCTAATTGATTTGCAAACTCATGTTTGGAGAAAGGAATACCAGCTGAGAGGGGGTTCCCTCTACCTCTTTTCTGGGCTGCCCTAGAGTGGTTTCTAAACACAGTCTTTATATCCTCATAAGGTAGTTGGTAAATATCTCCTCCAGCTAGCATGTGAAGGGTATCTAAGAGGTCTTCAGGGACTCCTCGGAGCAGAACCAACTTGAGGGATTCAGGGTCAAGTGTGCACCTGGCCCGTTTATAGCTAAGTTGGAACCTTTCCTCGTAATCTTCTAAGGACTCATCATTACCCATGGTCATCCGAAAGATTTCTCCCTTGGCTTCCTTGGACCTACAGTAGTCCCGGTATTTGGTATTGAAAGCTTGCTGCATCTGAGCCCAAGTGGTGATACTGTTCCCAGGTAAGCCCATGAACCAGCGTAATGCTGCATCCTTAAGGGTTGAGGGGAAGAGTTTCAGTTTTTGCTCATCTTCGGTATAGTCATAGGTTCGACAGAGGACGACAAACTCAAACAGGAAGGTATCATGGTCTTCAGTAGTCAGTCCATGGAAGTGAGGTAAAGCGGAGGGGCTGATGTTCTTCATTTTCATGTCTCCATTGGTCTCTCGGATGGGGAAGGCACCTTCAATTCTCTCATCTTCTCCCCTATTGTCAGCCATAGCTTCAGATGGAGTGTTCTCTAACTCTTCTTCTGCTATAGGATCTTCGTATATCTCAGGAGGTTCGCCTATAGGTTTTTCTGGATCACTGTCACCAAAGAAGAGAGAAGGGTGACTCAGTGATGTGGTGGGGGTGTTGGGTAAGAATTTGCCTGTTTTATCTCGATTTCTACGAGGCATGAAATGGAAAGACTTTTGATTGCTTTTGTTTTTTTTTTCTGGTACCTGCAAAAACTAAAACAGATTGAACTGCAACTAACTATCTTGCTAAAATGGAAATGCGGAATTGAAATGAAAGCAGGAAATAATTAATCTTTAAGGAATTTAGACTTCTGTGATCCATAACATTGTTTAGATAATCTTCGGCAAAATCACATAATCAATCTTTTGTCGACGCGTTTCGAACCAACCAGTGTGGTTCATCGTCAGGACAAGTTGAAGAACCAATCTGGCTAAGCTTGCTTAAATAGACTGTGCAGAGATTCCAACGGCTATAATGCCAACGGCTAATTTTGACCAAAGGTCTTAGTCAAACCACTAATTATATTATTAATATTCTTAGAAACTGCTAAAACATATAATTTATTATTATTAGCTTATATCCTAAGAGAGTTCCTTTGTTAATTTTGAGTATGAATAATATAATATTTATATAATCCATTCTTAAATATAATGGTCATGTATAATCGTTCATATTTAATTAAATAATATCATTCCAATGTTATTTAGTATTAAATCATTATTATACTAAGAAATTTTGTTACATTAGGTAAATTGTGTATTAATTTAATAATAAAAAGGTAAACTCTAATATATTATTTTAATTAATTATATCAAAATGGTCCGTTCGAAAATAAAAATAATAATTAAATCATGGTAGGACCAAGTCCTCAGCCCTGGCTGAGCATGCGGGGAAGACTATGCATCATGTATGTATAGAAGAGGCTCAAGTCATTGCCAAAGTAGCGCAGTTTCACCATCGCAAATTTAGAGAGGCCCTGGAGATTGAGAAAAGGCCGAACAATCTTAATAGGGATGATGGCTGGAAGATTAGCAGTTGCTGGGTCCCAGCCTTGTCTTCCTAGCCTCCTCATTCCCCTTTTGTTAGGTCTTAGGGTCTCTGTCTTCCCTCTCCTTAAGGTGTGTTTTTGGCGGATTAATCCTATTATTATGGAGTGTATGGGTTATTAATTAGTTACTTAGCAATTTCGGGCTAAGTATTATCCTTATCCCGTTTATGATTCTAAGGGGTATATTTCCTTTAGATTAGATTTTTTTCTCCATTTTTTATGCAATTTTATTTATTTCTTCCATTCCTTTAGAATTTCCCTTTAACTAATTTCTTATATATTTGACTATTAAACCCTTTTTTAAACCTTATTAGTAATAATCTATTTACCTAATGTCATAGTTAATCTTAATATCTTTTTAGTGAATTAATATTACTTATTTAATGAATATAGATTATTAAATATAAATTATAAGAAGTGATATAGTTTAAAAAATGACCTGTATGTCAAATAATAAATAAGAAATTATTATATATAATAATTTGATATAATTATATGATATACCTATAATAGTGAGTGAGTTTGAGTTAGTTATATTTTTCGGATATTCTATTATTAATAAACATATACTTTAATTATGGTATTTACCTAATGTAACTAAATAATAAAGATTTAACAAGAATACTAATTTAAAAATATTGGAATTATAAATTATATAGTTTATTAATAAACATAAATTATTATTTCATTTTGGAATGGGTCATTTTGATATAATTAATTAAAATAATATATTTTAGAGTTTACCTTTGGACCATTAGCTTTAAACAATTAATATTAATTTAATACACAATTTACCTATATTCTATTATTAATAAACATATACTTTAATTATGTATTTACCTAATGTAACTAAATAAAAAAGATTTAACAAGAATACTAATTTAATAATATTGGAATTATAAATTTTATAGATGATTTAATTATTATTTTTATTTTCGAATGGACCATTTTGATATAATTAATTAAAATAATATATTAGAGTTTACCTTTTTATTATTAAATTAATACACAATTTACCTAATGTAACAAAATTTCTTAGTATAATAATAATTTAATACTAAATAACATTGGAATGATATTATTTAATTAAATATGAACGATTATACATGACCATTATATTTAAGAATGGATTATATAAATATTATATTATTCATACTCAAAATTAACAAAGGAACTCTCTTAGGATATAAGCTAATAATAATAAATTATATGTTTTAGCGGTTTCTAAGAATATTAATAATATAATTAGTGGTTTGACTAAGACCTTTGGTCAAAATTAGCCGTTGGCATTATAGCCGTTGGAATCTCTGCACACTCTATTTAAGCAAGCTTAGCCAGATTGGTTCTTCAACTTGTCCTGACGATGAACCACACTGGTTGGTTCGAAACGCGTCGACAAAAGATTGATTATGTGATTTTGCCGAAGATTATCTAAACAAATAACTAATCTATTTTGCTCAAATGAAATTGCAGGAATGAAATGCTAGTCTATGCTTGCAGAATTGAAATGCTAATCTACGCTTGCAAAAATGAAATTGCAGAATTGAAATGTTAATCTATGAAAGCAGGAAATGTCTATGCTACTTTTGCAGAATGGAAATGAAATAAACTACTTAGCAGAAGGCGAGAGTAGGAAAATAGAAGAAAAGCAACAATCACTAATACTCTGACGCTTCCCCGGCAACGGTGCCAAAAATATGGTGGGCTCCAGTATTGTAGCAATAATGCTACAACTCCTGGAGCTTCCTTCTCTAATTTTATCAACCTGGTAGTTCGTAACAAACTTGGAAGCGACGGTGCTGTATGCACAAGTACTAGCTCTTGCCGCAGCTGTGACTTGGTCAGCTGGCAGAAGTCCGCTAGGGGCTCAAGCCAACTTCTATGAGCTTTTAGAAGAAGCTTTTTAACTGATGGACGAAAGCTAACTCAAAGGAAGCTAACCTACTTGCAGAAAGGAACTGAAAGCCAACAAGAAACGCAAACCCTAGCAAACCCTAATTCTACCAGCTAGTCCTACTGATGCAAAGATGGGAATGCAAACTACTGAAAGAGATGTCATTACTTCTATGAAGGTGAGATACATGTGTCTAGACTACTTTTATCTGAAGAGAACATATTTTTGTATCTTTGTTCAAGTTGTTGGGATTATCATGCATGTGCTTCTAACTAGATCTTTACTGTGCAGGGGTAGATCAAGGGGAGAAATGCTTGGAAGAGGTCAGGAAGGCTCAGAGAGGGTCTAAGGAGTCCCTAACATCCTTTCAGAGAGTTTCACAAAGTTTGGATGCCAAGCAACCGTGTTTATGAGCTTCTACAGGAAGTCTGCAGGGGTTCTACAGGATGTTTCAGAATTTCTACAGGATGTTCAGTAATTCCTACAGGATGTTCTACGATTGGATTTTGGATGATGGGTGAGTAGAAGAGGCTGCATGGATGGGTAGGGAGGTAGGAGAGGGGTTTTGGAATGACTTAGTGACAGAGAGATGAGATGATGAGGGGGTGTGCAAAGCTAGGTTGTCTTAAAGAGGGCAGAGGGAATGGAAGGCCGAAAAAGGTAGGATAACGTGGGCAATAGAATAGTTGAGAGACAAGGGGTCTAATTGGGAGATGAGAAGTTGGCCTGGGCAAGGCTTAGAAGGACGAGAGAGTGAGGGAGTAGCACTGCACAGTGTAAACGAAACCAAATCATCCACGTCCTGCACATAACCGAAATATTACTAACCTATTCTAACTGTTTAATGAAACCAATGAACAGCAACGTTATTTCTAAAGAGAATCATGCATGGTACTGAAGCAAAGAAACATTCCAAGAGGTCTGAGCGCATGGACAACTATTACAAACGAAAATATTGCACCAAAGATTGCATGAGTGCGTAAACCAATGGTTTTGGTGGGTAACACTGTCTGCAATTCCAGCCCCTAGAAAGAGGTGAAAATGAGAGTACAGTCAACCCTTTTCTAGAACTTTTATCAAGTCTAATCTCTTTACTCTATTCTGAACATATGGAGCAACTTTATCTTCTAACAATGACCTACTTAACCACACTACGAAATCTAACTCAACAAACTGCGTTTCAAATGCATGTAAAGAAAACCATAATGCTAAAAGAAAAGATATCAATACAAAAGAAGGAGGCCTTAGGCTCTCAGGTTGGGCCCAACCCCAAGAGCTATGGCTCCTTTAGAAATTCAGAACTGAGCTCAAATCTGACTGCTTTCCATTAAACCATAATAATCATAAGTCAAAACATATGCCAATGATGGCTACAAAAGAGCAAAAACAGAGCTAGCAGCTCGTAGTGCAGAATGTGCAACAATGTTTCAAAAGTCCTTTTCGAAGGCTGAAGCCTTCTCATTTATACATTACGAGGCCCTAAGCTGGCCTCCTAAATCCATGGGGCTTGGCTGACCAAGCTGGGAGTGAACAGCTGCTTCCTCAAAATCCGTTTGCTTGCCTTCTAGATCCGGTTGTGGTGGCTGTTAGAGCTCGGAGTTGGGGGTGAAAATCCCGAGGAAGGCCATTTAATGCCGTGGACAACCCTCCTACGAATCCTCAACCCCATCTTGGCTGTCTCCTAGCCCTTATCTGCGTGGTTTTGCTCCAACATGTGTCAAAAAACCTGAAATGAGCACGTGTTAGCCACCTAGGAATAGTGACTGCCCTTATTCGTACAAATGACATAAACATACTAAAAAATGATGCATAAGTTATGAAAAATGAAGGGTTGAGCAAGGGTAGTTATGCCAAATGAGCCCAAAATGTTGCCAAATTTGGGGCTCATCACCCATTCGAAAGGACTAGTGTATGCAAGGGGGTAAAAATGGCCTAGGCTGTCGAGGCTATATTCCTAGAAAAGCGACTTGTACCATCAACATGACCAATATATGGTGTGGATGATCGATCCATATGAAAGGTGCAAAAGATGATAGATGAGATGATGCATCCTACCTAACTTCATGATAGAAAGAAAGACATGAAAATCAAAGAGAAGAATTTCTTTAGGTAGATTGCATTGGGATTATTAGCAAGGAAATGGGCTTTAGAATCCTCCAAAAAATATTCGCCCTTGCCTAAGTGCAAGGGTAATTAAGGGTAGACATAGCTTCCATGATTTCCTCATCAAAATGGAGGATGAGCGGACGAGATGAATATTGACTACATCATGCGGTGTGATACCTAGTGCGTCAATCTGAGAAAGAAGGTTCACATACACATCATATGGAATGGTAGATGATGAGATAGTAGATGAAAGATCTATGTATGTTGAGACCTGGGATTCTATCGAAAGAGGTTGAATAGAAGCATGCTCAAAAATCTCAGAAAGGATTGCCTACGAGGAACTCAACGATGATGATAGGTAAAGGATATGGCCCGTGGTGTCCATCATCTTGACATCTGGGGAAAGGATCACAATGGTGGGAATGGATTCTCCCTATTTTGTTTTACTATTGGTACAAAAATCCACATGAAGAGGAGAAGGTGATCCATTATGAGTGGTCTCGTATTTGCGAAGTGCCTTAAGGAAATCACAAAATTTGTTGAGATGAGGGAAACAATGGGAGTAGTCACCATGATGATCACACAGGGCACAAGGGTGATTTTTGCGTAACGCCGTGAGTTTCTTGGGTGGACCCGGTAATTTAACACGCACTTTAGCGATATTTGACTCAGGGAACATTTCATGAACCAAAGGTTTTAGATGAAGAAGCTCAGGACAATTATTGGTCACGTGCCCCACAACTTCACACAAAGTGCACGGAGGTGATGAATTTGGGGCCTTGGGGACTGGAGGAGGTTGGGGAGCCTTGTCCTTAGGTTCTTTCCTCTTAGCTTTTCCCCCTTGTCTATATGCTTTCGCAACAGGAGTGATTTTCTCTTCAGGTTGTGATAGAACTAAAGTAGTGGTAGGGGCCATAGGGACTAGTTGAACCAGGGTCAGAGCATGATAAGGTCTTAGCTGACCAGGAAGAATGCTTTCAGGGGGTAAATGTACCATACGGGGATCCCTAAAGTCATGTTAGGAAGGACCAACGAAGACATCATAGGGACATAAAATATTGCAAGAGGGGCAAATAAGAAAGGTGTCTGGCCTGCAAGGTAATGTCCCGGCGAAACAACTCCTGGATGGTTGATACCTGGAGGAACAGTTCTTGGGGCAAGATATGAGAGGCACCCATAAATGGAGGAGGTCTTGGGGGGTCGATCTCAATGGCTTGGTTGGGATGGTAACCGAACAGTGTGGAGGAGCTCGTTGTGGATCGAATGTACCAGATTGCATGAGGACAACCCGTGATGCTGAAATATTTAGGCTCTAAGATGACAAGGGGAGGACTAGGGAAAGAACCCAACAATGATGAATCTGTATAGACTCTCGATGAAACACTAGTGAGAGGAGTTGAATACTTCTTATCTAACATTGATGAGATAATGGACTCGGGGGACGTCACAGATGCTAGCTCGTAGTAATTCTACTGATCTATGGTAACGATCTTCCCTTCATGGGGGAAGCACATCTTGCAAAAAAATGTAGATGTGATAGCTGACATGGCATATGTGTAACTATGACCTAGGAAAATGTTGTAATATAAAGTGGCATCAATAACCTCAATATTTATATGGACAGTCTTGCCCGCAACGGTCACTGGATAGTTGCGATACATGCTGAGAGACTAGGAGTAGTGTCTGTCCCAAGCATGCAAAGTGATGGTGGAGGGGGACAACTCAAGTGACTAAAGTTTTTTCCAAATGGTAGTGGACATCACATAGGTGGATGCACCATCGTTAGTAATGCATCGGGAGATGATGACATTATGTACTTGGACTAGTACCTAGAAATCAACGGAGTAAGGCAATGGGGGATGTTCTAATGTATCGACTGGGAAGACAATCAAATGATTGTCAGAGGGATCTACTACGCCCAAAGAAGTTATTAGAGCTTTCTTTTGAGATGGGCATGACTAGAGTACATCCAGCATCGACATGCCAGCAGGTGATTGCGCCAAGTCATCTACTATACTGTATGTATGGGCAACTCGGTTAGAAGCCATGTTATGGTGTAATGGTCCCTTTGGGATCTTGGGATTTGCCTCAGCTTTAGGTTGACGGATCTGTAATGGAACATTTCATGTTGTAAGAGGCTCAGTATAAGCTTTGGCTTTGGACTCAGTGGTAGACGAAGTTGATGGCTTATCATATTGACGCGATCGAGTTTGCAAGTTGATATTGGAGGGATTAACCTCATCAAAGCTCATCATGAGGATCTGGTAGTCACCAGGACCAGAATGTTGGGGAGGGTGGGCTACTTGACCTAGGTGAGGTTGAGAAGAAACAAATCCTTATTGAGGGAAAGGATTTGTAAGCACTGTCGGTTGAGATGGTGTAGGATTCTGAGGCAATTGTTGGCCTCTAGAATTTGCTTGAGCTTCCCACATTTGGTGCATCTAGGGTAAGATATGACACTCATGTGTATAATGCCCATGTACACCACAACATGCACAAGGTTTGTTCATACAAATAGCCTTGTTTTGCTTGGGTTGTCTTCCCTATTGCTGGTTGTTGGTGTTATGCTGGTTCCCCTAGGATTCACTAGGTTGATTACCTTGATTACCCTCGTTACCCTTGTTACCATTGTTATCCTTCCACTTATTATTTTTCTTCAAATTTTGGGGATTGGTTTAACTCTGTTGTGCAAACACCTGACCCTAAGGGGGCAGTAACTGCGGGGATTGAGGATGCATGGGAGGCTGCGGTGTTAATGCTTGAGGGGTTGGAGTGCTCGATTGTTCATAAGGAGGAGAAATGGTTTGGTAGATAGGTTGGGGCCCTAAAAATATGTTGCTAGTAGGACGGGCATAAGTGTTGGAGGAACTGGTGCCCCCCTGTGGATGTCCATAACTTTTTTGAGTATATGGTGAAGGATGTGAAAAGGTTCCAACGATACCGTCGACAACATGAGATTACCCCAGTGCATTGGAACCTGTAGGACGGGGAAGGTTTGGAATGGCAGTATAGACAGAACTAGATTGCGCATAAATCAGGTCATATCTCAAAGTGGTTTGGATAGCTTCTTCCTCAGTCTGAAGAAAATGGGACGCGACATCTTTTCCAATGGGTGCTAAAAGGCTCCTGAGAAACCAATCTAGATAGACACGGTCTTTGAAGTGTGGGGCACAACATGTGCTACTCCTTCTACACCACTCTTGAACATGGTCAGAAAGGCGAGTGGCAGAGGACTGACAAAATGAGGTCAATATCTTTTTACCAGTGTCATATTGGAGAGGTAGCTAGAAATATGAGAGGAACAATTTAGCAAGCGTCACGAAAATGGAATGAAATGTGGCGGGCTAGTCTACATACCATTTTGTAGCATCTCTAGTGAGCGTGCATTGGAACAGCTGAAAACGAATGAAGTCATCGGTCATGGAGTTGGATGAACACCACATGTTGAAGGAGTGAACATGACCGGTAGGATCCTCTCTAGAATTACCTTCAAACTTTGGGATATTTGAGAGAAGCTTAGTCGGCATAACATGCCAACCAGCATCATGGTGTATTGGGTCATTTATCATCTAGCTAAAATCCAGGACACTTAAGCTAGCCATAAAAGGGAGTATGGGAGTTTTCTGAATGGTTCATGAGATTTCTCCTCTAGATGTGATCACTAGGGTAGAACTGGAGCCAACACCAGTTTGGGTTCCTACACCAGTTGTGGGTCCAAACATAGTGACAATATGTGGTGAAGGAGGCTCGGAATCAGATGAACCAGGAGAAGAGTCGGTATGGGGGCTCAGAGGGCTATGAACTCAAACCCAGTGGGGACGAGTAATATGCCCGAGTGGAAAATGGGGAGGAAGCTATAAGAGTCTTTGTGACAAATGCCTTGGTGGCACAATGGTGGTAAGACACATGTGACATGAAAATGGTGAAGGGAGATCAACAATATGACTTTGACTCGATGAGGGGAGATAAATTTTTTATGTTTAGTCCTGGCTTGGGGGTGTAAACCAACAACCCTTCGCTTAGGGTGTGCTTGCATGTGCAAGTGTATTTATTGGTTAAGCCCAGATCGTGTTTGTAAAAAACAAAAATATTGTTGAAAATAAACTAAAATTTACAATAGTAAATGAACGACAAAACCATTAACTAAACCCCACCCAGAAGGAATTTGTAAACGCTGTGATTGTTGGTGGTGAAATCGACTAAAAACACACTAAAAAGTTCAAGGGATCTAAGTTTCAGTGTGATTGGGACGAAATGACACTAGGCTACTAGAAAGTGGTGCAGCAACAACAAAAAACTAGAGAGGAAGATCGCTACAAAAAGATAGGGAGATGGGCGTAAATCCTAGGGCAATTGATGGGACCATAAGGCCAATGACCAAACAAGGTTTAATATGAAACCATGGATGGAAACAACCTATCTTTGGAGATCTAAAAGAAAAGGGTACAGATCTAGAAAATATGGTTGAAAGTGTTGGAGAAACTCAGACTTATTACTCAGCTAAACTTATACTATAAAGGTGGAAGCGTACTAGAAGCCCTAAGGGGATAAATTCCACTTTGACATATCTAGGGTTAGAAAGATAGTAAATAACACTAAGAGTGTGAAGAAATAAGAAACCTTAACCTAAAAACTGAAGGTCACCCAAGTTTCTGGATCTGAAGTAAAAAACCAATGGAGTTGTCAATTTTGTTGTAGTGTTTTTGTCTCAAAGATGTATGAAAATAACCCACTTAAGATTGCGGATGAAAAACAATCTGAAAAATATAAATGGCTACTAAACGTTGTAGATTTGCAGCAAATGATAAAAACAAAACCTAGCAAAGTCCTGACCTATGACACAATCATAGTTAAACAACAAAAAGAAACAGTAATAACTCCAATCATCCAATACAAACCAGATATACAAAGAATATATTTTATTATAACACTTGTGAAGGGAACAAATAAATTTTACCAGTCCCCCTCTATGGGATGGGTTCTTGTCTATCCTAAAACGTCTTCAGCTTGTGTAGAGTCTCTCTCCTCTATAATGTGAAAACCCAACAAATAAAATGTTTGAGCTTAATGGAACTCAAATGGCAGATAAATGGTGTGCGACAATGAAAATAATAAGAGTTACAACAATGAGTGCAACAACGAAAATAATCGAAAGTGAATAATGAATGGAAAACACTTCTATTTATAACAAAATATTGAGTTATCCTAGAATAATGAGCAATAATAAAATATTATTAACCCCATTCTTGGAATAACTACTTGGAATATTTTATTATATTTGGTTAGGAGGGAAAACATATTTAAACTTTTATTTAGAAATAATAAATAAATAAATAATTTATTTATCATCTCAAGAAATTGGTTAAGGAATAATAAATAAATAATGATTTATTTAATTATTCCTAAGGGATTTAGTCAAATTTGACAAGGAATAATAATTAATTAGTGATTAATTAATTATCCCTAGAGAAAAATAAGATAATTAATAATCTATCTTTTAATTTTTCATAATTGGGTTAAATATGACAAGGAATAATAATTGAGCAATGGTTTAATTAATTATTGCTAGAAGAAAATAAAATAAATAGTGATTTATTTAATTATTCTTCATGATTTTAATTATAAATTACTTAACAAAGGTGGTTTATTAAGTAATTTCTCACAATGAAAGCAATTTTAGTACGGTAAAATTGACTTTACATGGTGTACTTTGATCCATCTAGTAAATTAGGCACGATGATCAATTTTTGGTGATAACACTTTCATCAAAGGGGACCGAGTTAAACAAGGAGAGAGGGCGGAATATTTTTTCTTTAGCAAGTGAATCTGAGGGCCATTGAGGGTAGAACCAATAGCCATAGGCATAGAATGCATCAAAACACTCTACCGACATCGCTGAGCCGTGGATCAAGTCAACGATGGTCTGATCCACCGTTTCACCTTCCGGGAGGCACCTCACCACGAAAGGGAGTATTCAAATCACTAGAGCAAGGAGGTCGGTTGAAAATCACGCAGACCCATCGAGTCAATCACATGGGACTATACCACTCATAGAAGGGAATTTAAGGGACTCATAACCAAACAGTCCCATTGTTGATCTGAAGGGTGATGTTTCTTAGTAGCACTCAAGGTCGCGAGGAGGGTAATTTTGTGTGTTAAAATGAACACTAAACCATCTTATGACTAGAGGTGTTAGATTGGTTTCAACCTCTGATTCGTTTCAATGGAAGGTGAAATGGAGTATGAGTGTTACATGCTGATTAGTTGATATAGCCTGAGCATTGGTCGCACCAAAACACTATCACAACAACTGTCTGAGCAGAGAAATGAGTACAACATCCCCATATCTATTCCAGGCGAAAGGAAGTGGACATAGCCTAGGCAGTGCACTATCACCACAAACCTCTAAGCGAAGGAAGGAGCCGAGCAAGTTTCATAGGCTTGAGTTCTAGCATTGACCATTGATTCATTACGGGAGCCAAAGTTGTCATCACTCTTAATAGCAGAGACAAGATTATTTTTACCGTAGTGTCGGTTAAGGAGCCAACCATGGTCCTCTTCAGGTATACTCCAAAGTATTTGTTTTATTACATTAGATAAATTGATCTCACTATAGCAAGATCACTCACACATTAGTCATAGAGGCAAAGACACTGTGTTTTTGTAGAATTGAGTAAATTAGAATTCATCAAAAGATTTTGTGGCGGGTCACCATAGTTAAATAAAGTAATGCTATGTCTTTTTTCGTTACATAGTATGTTGAATTATGTGGTTGGATTGGTGTAGAGGTTTATCATTGTTGAAACCTCTAACATCAAATTCAATGTCGCACATGATCCATTGATCACTCGCAAGGGCATAATTATTGGGTCCACAGACTCTTGATTAGTGTATGAAGATCTAATTCTTTACCTGAAAACTGATTCTCTTTCCATCTAGATAGATTTTCCACTCAAAAATCTCAGTGTGGAAGCATGAAAGATGGCGGGTTATGGACTAAACCATGTTTATAGTTTTGAAAATTTTGATTGGTTTTAGCATTTGACAAGGGGTTTGTCAAATTTTGGAGTTTGAAGATAGAAAGGAGATTTTGTGTTAAAAAAAAAAGGGAATAGGAAAGGAAGGAGGTGGTACAATCATCTTACTATTACCAATCAAGTTTGTATTTACCTTCTCTTGGGGCAAAATCCATTGAAGAATTACCATATTCATGCTTTGGTATGAGGGGAGATGGGACTTTCCCTAGAAAACAATCATAAAATTTTGGACAAAATTTTAGATAAAATAAAAGAAGCATGGGACCTTTTCTTAGCAATACCACTCTATAATAGAATAGCAAGTCTTTCTCAAAAATGGTCTATGCCATTATGCAACAAAAATGCCCATGAGAAGTGAAGGAAGGACAAGGAAGAGGAGCTAAGTTCTTCACACTTGGATCTTAATTGCAACGAACAAAGTCAACCATAGACCTTTAGAAATTGGAGGAATTAGACACATGGCTCTTAGAGGTGGGGCAATCAGAATGGAGGAAACTCAGTTGGAATCTCATGCCATCTATGCTTACATTAATACAACCAAACTCTCGGAGCATCCTTGTGAAGAGGTCAAGCTCAGCAAGATCATAGCTTTAACATCCCGAGTATTGTCTTACAATAATGATCTTACGAGGGAGATATTGTAGTTGATAGTGGAAGGCCTTAAAGGGTTGAATAACATCATGCTTCTTACCTTTTAGAACCGATGTAGAAATTTTAACCATCATGCCAGAATTCAACTTTGCCACATTCATACTGAATTTGGAATGTGATGAGTTCATCTTTTAGTTACTCCATAACTTTTACACCAGTATTACATCAACTCAATTAGACCATGTCAAAACATGCATGCAAAAGACTGTGTCTCTATTATTAGAAGGCCATGCTCACATATGCAAGATACTAAGATGTAAATTGTTGACCATTTGGAGGAAGGATCAGAAGGATCCTATGATCTAGTCGAGAAGTTTGTTAGGATGTAGGTTTTAACCCTGTAAGGAAAATAGCTGCATACAAATTCTAAAACACATAAAATAAACAATAGCGAGAGCATAACACATAAAACACATATACACAAAGATTTTCCCCTGGATCCCAAAACCAAGACTACTAGCTTGATTTTTCATTATGTTCCTTTCAATGTTATAATACATATTTATACATGCCGAAGCATCCAATACCATGGACCAAAAAAACCATCGCACCCAATACCATGGACCGAAAACCATCGCGTCCAAAAAACCATGTGTGGAAATCATGCACAAAACCACAGGTGGGTCTGCCCAACCTAACATAGGGTCCAAAGTCAAAATTTTCCAGGGAACTGCCCCGTACCGCATAAAGTGGGGTTACGGGTGCCCATCAAACCCCTGTTAACTATGTGGAAAGAATATAACACAACCCAAAATTTTCCCACCTGTTGCTTTCTTTCCACACGGGGGCCACAAGAGAGCTTAGTCATTTACCCAGCCCTGCAATGCCCATTGTTTCTCTACATGAAGAGAACATCTCAGAGCTCACAAATTTTGTCAATGCATCTGCAGTATTCTTCAAAGTGTCCACCTTTATTAGCAACACCTTTTTGTCTTCTATCATATCCCTCAAAAACTGTTATTAAAGATCAATGTGCTTTGTCTTTGAATGATATGTGGAGTTCTTTGCCAAGAAAATTGCACTTCGGCTGTCACTGTCTATCCTTATAGCTCCCTGTACTAACCCCATACTTGAACACAATCTTTGTAACCAAGCTACTTCCTTGCTTGCATGAGTGGCTGCCATGTATTCTGCTTTTGTAGTTGATAGTGCCACTAGAGATTGTTTCTTACTCATCCAACTGACTGCACCTCAAAATAGGTTAAACACATACCCACTTGTAGATCTTCTTTAATCCAGATCTCCAGCCCAGTCTGCATCAACAAAGCCATGAATATCCAACATTCTGTCCAATCCTAGTCTTACTTGGTAGCACAAACCATAGTCACTAGTGCCACACAAATACCTAAAAACCCGCTTCACTGCTGTCCAACGCTCCTTCCCTGGTTTTGACATAAACTTGCTTAATACTCCCAGTGCATGTGCAATGTCTGGTTTAATACAGACCATTGCATACATCAAGCTACCGACTGCACCTACATATGGAGCATGAGACATGCCCTCTTCCTCTTCTTGTGTCTTGGGACACTGTTCAGCAGATAACCTCACACCTACAAGAATAGGAACCTTCACCGGTTTACTATCCTGCATATTAAACCTCTGCAGTGTTGTCTCGACATACTTCCTCTAGTTTGACCAGAGCTTCCTCTTTGCCCGATCTCTTTTAATTTCCATGCCCAAAATATAGTTTTCAGCACCAAGATCTTTCATGTCGAATTTGCACGAAAACTGGGTCTTCAAATCCTGGATAATTTCTTTGTCATTTCCAACTAGCAACATATCATCCAGATACAAGAACAAATAAATATCACGGTCACCAATTAATTTAAAATACACATAATGATCTACTTTGCTTCTGCTGAAGCCAAGTCCCCGTATAAATGTATCAAATTTATGATACCACATCCTTGGAGATTATTTTAACCCATACAGAGACTTCTTTAACTTACATACCAGTTCTTTCTTACCCTTCACCGCAAAGCCTTTAGGTTGCTTCATGTAGATTTCCTCTTCTAGACCCGTGTGAAGAAATGTTGTCTTCACATCCATCTATTCTACCTCAAAATCAAAAGCAACAACAACAGATAAAAGTAATCTAATAGAAGTCACATTGGCAATAGGAGAAAAAATATCACGAAAATCAATTCCTGGCACCTGGGAATAACCTTTTGCTACCAACCGAGCTTTGTATTTCTCCACCTTTACTTTTGCATTTGTCCTCTTCTTGAACAGCCATTTGCTGCCAATGGGTTTCCTTCCAGCTAGCAACTCCACCAGATCCGAAGCCTCATTTTTGTGCAAAGATGCCATTTCATCAACCATGGCCTCTTTCTAGATTTTTCCATCCTATGAATCTACTGCTTCCTTCACAGTGTTGGGATCATCGTTAGTAATAGATAAAGCAAAATTTGAACAAAAAGCAGATGGACTATACCTTTCTGGCTGTCTTCTTTCTCAAACTGATCTTCTGAGACCCGGAGTTTGTGGCTCTTCATCTTCTAATTCCTCTTCTACTGTAGAGTCTGATTCTTCCTCCTTTAGCTCAATCTCTATCTTGTCAGGTTCCTTTGGTTGGACTTCATGTTTAATAACATCTTTCACCTCTCTGAACACTACATCTCGGCTATAAAAATCGATCCTTATTACCGGGTTCCAAACCTTATAACCCTTTAAACCATCCTTATACCCAATAAAGATACACTTTTTTAGATTTACTATCCAACTTGGTTCATTTCTCCTTTGGAACATGTACATATGCATCACATCCAACTTGGTTCATTTCTCCTTTGGAACATGTACATATGCATCACATCCAAATACCCTCAGATGTGAAAGAGAAGGTTTCTTACCAGTCCATACCTCTTGTGGAGTCTTATCCTCCAACACTAATGAAGGTGACCTATTGACTAGGTAACATGTTGTATCCACCACCTCTACCCAGAATTCCTGTCCTAACCCGACACCACTGAGAATGCTTCTTGCCCTTTCCATCAACATCTTGTTCATTCTTTCTCCAACTCCATTTTGCTGAGGTGTATGTGGAGTAGTCTTCTATCATGCTATACCACACTTCTTACAGAATTCTTCAAATTCCTTGCTTCAAAACTCTCCACCATTATCTGTCCTCAGCACCTTTATTTTCTTCTCTGTCTAATTTTCCACGAGAGCCTTAAATTCTTTAAACCTATCAAAGACTTCAGATTTCTTCTTAAGGAAATATATCCATGTATTCCTTGAGAAGTCATCTATAAATGATACATAGTACATAGAATTACCTAGTGATGGAACCTTCAGAGGTCCAAACACATCACTGTGAATAAGCTCTAATATCTATTTCGCCCTCTTACCACCAGAGCGAAAACTCACCCGATTCTGCTTCCCATATACACAATTTTCACAGAAATCAAAATCCAGAGAGCTATTACTCATACCTTCTACCATACCTTTACCATGAAGTATTCGAAGGCCTTTCTCTCCTATATGTCCAAGCCTTTGATGCCACAGCGTGGTCTTCCCTCCAGAGACCACTAGATTTTCTGCTTCACTTTCAGGAACCATAGAATTGTTGCACCCATCAACAACCGTACTACCTTGCAGCCTGTACAGAGTTCCAATACTAAATCCCCGCACCAGTACTAGTGCTCCATGAACCATCTTGCAAGTATCTTTCTCGAACACTATCTTTACACCTACATCATCCAGCTTGCTTATAGAAATCAGATTTCTGGCTAATGTAGGAATATGCAGAACACTCGGAAGTCTTCTAACCCTTCCACCTTGGAACTTCAACTTTACTTTTTTGCGACCAACGATTCTAGCCTTCCTATCATCCCCTAAGAAGACATCACCACCATCGTATTTCTTATACTCGCAGAACCACTCTCTATGGGGAGTGAAGTGAATGGATGCACCTGAGTCAATCAACCATGCCTCATGATCTACATGTGTAGTTGAAGAAGCCAAGTACACATCCCCACCTTCATTTGAGGTAGTTTTCACCTCTGTATAAGGAGCATCATCAGATCCCTTTCCTTTATCAAGAGATTTAGATTTACAGTCCCTTTTGTAGTGCCCTTCCCTTTTGCATTTCCAGCACACCATGTTTACAGGTTTTCCTGAAGACTTAGATCTCCCTCTAGATTTAGATCTCCCACTCGATGACTTATTTTTGTTTCTGTTCTGGGACTGTCCCCGTACAGACAAGGCATCATCGTTCTGGCTACCTATTGTAATAACTAGACTATCCCAAGAATATGGTAGAGAACACAACAAACTGATGCACTTATTTCATCTAAAATTGTAATATCAATAGATGCTAACTGACTTACCAAAATATTAAATGTATTCAGATGCTCTGTCACCGAGTCTCCATCTTTCATCCTCGGGTTATATAGCTTTTTCCACAGGAACAATTTATTCACTAGAGACTTAGATTGGTACAAAGTCCCTGACTTGTCCCTCAAAGCCTTCGCCGTAGCTTCCCCTGATACATTCAGCAATACTGAATTTGAAACACACAATCTTATTGTGCTCTTTGCCTTCCGATCCAACTTCTTCAATTCTTCAGTGGACACTCACATTGGTTTAGTACTTGGATCTACAATGATCCACTGATCTTTATCCACCAACAAATCCTCCATATTGAGATTCCACAACTCAAAACTCTGACCATTAAATTTCTCGATCTCTATCTTTCCATTGCTCGCCATCTTCTTTCGCCACCAGAATCGATCTCGCAGATCTCCCGCTGAACAGGGTCTATCATAGGCCCGAGTGAAACCCCCCAGTAACAAAGGCGTCCCCTTGAAGTCAAAATTGCTCCGATACCAAATGTAGGTTTTAACCCTGTACAAAAATTAGATGCATATGAATTCTAAAACACATAAAATAAACAATAGCGAGAGCATAACACATACAACACATATACACAGAGATTTTCCCATGGTTCCCAAAACTAGGACTACCAACTTGATTTTTCATTATGTTCCTTTCAATGTTATAATACATATTTATACATGACGAAGCATCCAATACCATGGACCGAAGAAACCATTGCGTCCAAAAAAACATGTGCGGAAATCATGCACAAAACTATAGGTGGGTCCACCCAACCTAATGTAGGGTCCAAAATCTAATTTTTTTGGGGTGCTACCCCAGACCCCATAAAGTGGGATTACGGGTTTCCCTCAAACCCCTTGTTAACTATGTGGAAAGAATATAACACAACCCAACACAGGAAAAACATAAGATTAGTCAAAAGGGTGCTCACTACGAAGGAGCTAATAAGGATTGATGGAGGAAGCAAGAACAAAATATGCATCAATAATGAACTAAGGATGAGAGGACTATGCTTTATCTACAAGGGACCTTGGACCCTTAACCATTCATGTCCAGGTGATAAGAGGAAACAAGGGCAAATCATGACGATTCATCCATAGTTGGTTTCACTGGTTTTTAGAAGAGAACCTATGAAGGATCCAAGTAGTCAAGTACAAATGGTGAGCAACAACACCATGTTTTTCAGAGAAACTTATAGGACAGGTCGATGATAATCAATCAAATTGACAAAGAAAATCGGGAAAGGAAGGAGGGAATTCCTCCTGATGATGAGGTAGTTGAGTCTATAGATATCCAAGAGAACATACATAAAGAGTATGGACAACTTATCCCCACATGTGAAAAAGGCCAGGAAGAAGACATTCTAGGAGAACCAAATGAGGAGCCAATAATAATAAACCGACATGATGAGCATGATCATGCAGAGTATCATGACAAATATAGTATGCATGATAAGCCATTTCTAGAGGGTCAAATAAAGGTTCAAGTTAAATTTGTGGTCATGGGGCATCTAGTGCAGTCAAATATAGAGACATTCTGTAGGGCATGAGAATTGCATTTCAAGATAGATCTTACAATGTTGAAGTAGAGAGTCGGGGTAGCCTGAGACATTGTCTTACAAAAGAATAGAAAATTTGAGGACCTCATAGTGGTATGTGTTGAATCAATGACACAGTTGTCTAGTGTTGAGGAACGACTCAAGTCCCTCACAAGGGAGGAAGAGGAGTACGTTTGGGAGTTGCAAAGCAGCCCTCTACAAGAGTACATAGATAAGGCTTGCAACTCTACCAACCTGCCATTTTACATTGGGGATAGTAAGGAAGAGTTATACAAATGGATCATGATGGGTGATCGGGTGGAGCAACATGAGTTGAGCATTAGCCAACATCAGCATGGTAGATTTATTCTATGTGTAGGGATTCATGCATTATATACTTCCCACGAGATGGATTTATGAGAGATCTTTAAGAAAGGATAGAATACCACACATAACCTACAACATAATAGAGCTACTAATCCTTAATTCAAATTTATTTAATTGCTCCAAGACACATAATTAGAGTTAGACTTAAAAAATTACTAGTAATAAATATAATAATCTTAATTCACTATGCATGACTAACCATTAAACCATCTTTTAAACACAAAATCTTATTAAAGTGTAAAATTGTTCGAAACCGGGATATGTTTCATCCAAGGTTGCATGGGTACATCAGCAAACATTTCAACTCGTGATTACTACAGCGATTATTACTCTTTTCTCTTTTTATTTTTTTCCTTCTCATTAATCCGTGAGAAAACAATGTCGGGGAGCGTATTCTGAAGACTTGATGCAAAGCCAAACATTTCAACTCGTGAACAAAGGCAAAAAAATATATAAGTGGGGGTCGCGTCCGCATTAGGCGGCCCGCCCCGTAATCCCCGCGCGGTGTACTGACATACAAGGTTTTGGGTGGTACCGTTTATTAATGCATTAACTTGTTTTGGGGCCGCCCGCTTGGGGGCACGCGTAATATGACATGGTGGAGGACGTTGGGGCGTGGGCCTGCCCACCCCATATGCACGCAGGGAGAACTGAAAATGACATGCCGCTCTCGTCAAATATTTTCCCTGGAGTTGTGGAATTGCCCTAATCATGAATGTCTTTATCTCATTATGTCGAATATAGTACGTGAAAACATGAAAGTCAAGCGTCAATAGATTTTTATAGTACGTGACCTCAAAATGTTATTTTATTAAATTCTATTTTTTATTTATTTGTTATTTTTTTTTATGATAGTGATGTTTGAATATTATTCGTGGAATGCAGCGGTGAGAACTTAAAGTTGCACTTATGAAAGTTTCATTATTTTATTTTTAATTTCATAAGTTTGGAAATAGTGAGGATATATTATTGTCATATACATCTATCATTGTTTATCTAAAATCCCATAAACTATTAATAAATATTTTAAAAATACAAGTTAGTAGTTATAATTTATTAACATATTTTAGAATTTTTAATGGAGTGGTCTAATGAGGCCGAGGAATTGCTCGGGTGGCCAAAAGTGGCTGGAATCCGCCCAAAAAAAAAATTCAAAAAATCTTGTAGAGGTAGTGTTTCAATTGTGTTTTTGATGGTGGAAAAGGATTCAACACCATCAAAAACATCAAGGACACCTAAAATTTTGAAGTTTAACAATTATAATTTGGATTTACAAAAATCCTTGCGGGATTTTCTCTAAATATAATTGGAATTTCCTTAACTTTCAAGGCAACTCCTCCGCCTTGTTAGACTACACGATTTTTAATATTCGAAATTTATATACTTCTATTTGAAAATTTATATAGAATGATAATTATTGCACTTTTATCTTTAACATTGATATTAAAATAAATTATTAATATATAAATTTTTATCCGTTTATTTTAATTTTAGAATATATTTTATTAATATAAACACTAATTCGGTACAAAAGATAGTTGAGACTATATTTAAATAATTAATATATAAAGTAATGCTATTTTTTAAATATTTTTGTTATTAAATTTTGGGGTGGCGGGGGTGGTGGCTCGCCACCTCATTTATGATTTTTTTTTTGATATTTATATTGAGGGGTTTGTTTTTAAATTTTTACAAAATAAGGGTTATTGTGAAAACTAACGAGGCCGCAATTTCCACTGATTCCAGGAGCTAGGTTTATGCCTCGGGGTCAGTCAAATTGTAGGACACTTAAACCTGGCCCACACTCCAACTTTGACTAAAATTTTGACTAGCCTGTTCTTCCTCATACAAGCTCGGATTGACGAACTGTTCACACCTCCGTGACGAGGACGATGAGATCTACGCTCTGGTCTTGGGTCGAAGTCATTCTGAGCACTTTGATTTTCAAGCATTCATAAGCCCTCTTTGTCCTGTGTGTCTCTCTGGAGCCACTTGGATCACTCCTTGATGTTGCTGAGGTCATTTTTTACTTCAGTTCAGATATCACATTGGTTTTTTTTGTAGTTCCCTATGGATTCTTCGTAATTTCTTTTGTCACCTTTCTTTTTGGTCCTAGCATGATCCTTTTTATTCTTCTTCCTTTCATATCTTATTTTCAACAATTATCCTTTATGAAGTTGCATTGATTTTATGGTATATTTTATTTCAATAGCATCTTCGTCTTCCAATATCATCATAGACTCTAGTATTAAAATTTCTTTTATCTCTACGATTTCAGTGTCCTCTCTCTACTAGAGTTTCTTTGGCTTCTTTATTTTCTTCTTGAGGGTAAGGGTTTGAAAAAACCCTATGTCTTCTTTCTTTTCTCTTTGGAAAAATATTTTTTTCTTCTAATGCCTCAATAAAATAATTTATTACTAAACAAGGTTCCCAATTGTCACTTCTTAAATTTGTTTTTCCTCAACAAGAAATTTGATTAACCCAAACTAATATAAGGCTCTATCAAGATTCCTAGAATTCTTCTAGATATTAAATGCCATTATTCTAGGGCTACTGATCAACTAGTAGGCTAAAATTATCTCCTTCCCCTTTAGAAAATGCATCAAAATCCTAATATGGTAGAAAAAAATAGTTCCATGAGTACCTTCATAACTAATAAATTTATAGAGAATGAACAATCACTTCTTTGACATTGTTACACTATATAGAAAGTATCCTCTAATTCTATCTCGGAATTTGTGAACACCATTAAATGAATTAGAGCTTACAAAGGAGAAAAATATGCAACACAAAATCAATGAACTTTTTAACATAATGTGATTCATTGGACGATATCAGTAGCCTTAAATCTCTCAGTGTGGCTCCCATTGCTTATGAATTAATCCTCTAGCTAATCATAAATTGGAATAAGCCTATATGAACTATTTGGAATATTTCATCTATTTAATTCTCTATTAAATGGATTTACTTCAAGTTTGTTCACATTAAATAGGACTTATATCCATTATCAATTTTACAGGCATATCAGGAAGCCCATTAGAGGAGTAATGTAGTCTACCTACTCCATTAACGATGATATATGCATCAATAAAACATCGAGCCATCATCCTTAATTCCATTGCATTAGAGATATAATATTGTGACCTTATTATCGCTTTGAAATCATTTCCTGACGTAAATATGGCATTCATAGGTTTTAGTTGACGTTCCAATTTTAGTTGGGCGACCAATTTGGTGAAATTCAATTATTATGGCTTTAATGCTAGAAATGATTACTAAGACATTCAAGCACCATTTTTAATAGTTCTTATAGTGCTTTTGTTAATTCCCAAAGGCTTGAGGACAAGGCATAAGGCCTAAATCATGAACTCAATGTTAAGCACCTGTAATACTTTATTAGGCCTAAAGGCCCCAATACTCTCAACCTTAGAAGCCTTCACAAAACCAGGCCCTTGGTGCACTTGTTGTAAACTGACAAAAAGAGTTTACCTGCAACAATGTTTGTTTCGCATGGTCCATTTATCAGCCATACCTATCGTAGAACATTGCATACTTATTTATAGTTTTACATTAGGCTCAACTCAAACAAACAACCTACTTTTACCATGGGCAATTCCTAATGTTATGGGTAAAAATCCCAAAAAAACTATCCTAAAGTATTTCATGTTTAGGGGTTGCTCTTTAGTTGACATTAATGTGCTCGATATCCATTTAAGCACGGTCCTCAAGATAGAAATTGTGGAAATTGTGGGTTCATGTCATTTCTCCAACAAAAGATTGCTGGAAATATTATTTTAATTAATGTGAAAGATATGGGAAGACTATAGATGTTGAAGATAAAGATTTTAAAATAAAGATTGTTGGAAATATTGTTGTTGGGCTTTTGATGCCTAGATTGGATATCTTCTCTTTGAATTCATTTTTTCTCTAAATACCTACTTTAAATGGGAGCGTATGATATATGGTTCAAACGATTATTCTTCGACATTTCCAACGGTATATGTTGATATATGTTGCTCATGCTAACTCTAACATAATGAGGACATATGAAATAAGATTATGTCAAGTTGACTAAGCCATGTAGTATGAGTTAGCTCACCCAATTTTACAAGTAGGGTGATTTGAGTATAATTGAAAAAAATCTAAGCTCAAAGAGATTCAAAGTGTGCAAAAGAACCTAGGGAATAGTATTGACATTTTAAAAGTGGAGCAAAATTTTGGTTTACGATGTGAATGAGTCATTTTTCCATTTTCTGATGTTTTAGACAGTGAAAATTTGACATAAAAGTAAGATATTCATGTTACATGAGGTAAAACTTTTATCCATTGATTTTCTATACTTTCCAAGATATGCTCTATGGAAGCTTTCCTAACTCATTGGTCCATTATACCTTTTGATATATGCCCTATTTATCCACATGACAAGATTTACAATATTATTAGCAAAAATTGGTACATGGTGCGAGGTAAAAAAGGGATATTATGTATGGAAAAGTGAGTGTTTCCTTTGAGAATGGTCAATCTCTCTTTTATCTCTCTCATCCCAAGCCCAGAATCAATAAGTAATATCTTGTACAACATTAATTCTTGGAGATACATTTTTAAGGCATAGTTAAGATTCTTTAGAAATTTATGGAGAAGGTATCACAATTCTAGTTATAATTAGTGATGAGCCCCAATTTTGGTAACATTTTGGGCTCATTTGGCCTACTTACCCTTGCTCAACCCTTCATTTTTCATCACTTATGCATCATTTCTTAGTATATTCATGTTATTTGGAGGAAGGAGGGAAGTCACTATTCCTAGGTGGCTAATACATGTTTATTTCAGGTTTTTTGACATTAAATGGAGCAAAACCACGCAGATGAAGGCAAGGAGACATCCAAGGTGGCATTGCGGTTTTGTAGGAAGGTTGTCCACAGCCTTGAATGACCTTCCTCGTGATCTCCACCCCAACTCTGAGCTCCAACAGCTATCACCACAAATTGCTAATTGAACTTCACGAAAACACTTCTTTCAGATAATGGAATTTGAAATTCATTCTCTTTTATTTGGGTTAGCCCTGAATAGAGGTATTCCGGACCGAAGATATGGCTATAGGAGTCTATTCATCGCATACCGAGCTAGAAGGCAGCCAACGGATTCTAAGGGAACAACAGTTTACTTTTAGTTGGTCAGCCAAGCCCCACTAATTTAGGAGTCCAGCTTGGCCCTCATAATGTATAAATATTGAGGCTGTAGCCTTCGATGGGAACTTTTGAACCTTTGTTGCAGATTCTGAATTTCGAGCTATAGCTCTGTTTTGCTTTTTGTAAGCCATTTTTGGCATGTTGTTAGACTTTTGACTATGATCTTTTAATAAAAGGCAGACAGATTCGAGTTCAGTTCTGAGTTTTTAGAGGAGCTATAGCTCTCAGGGTTGGGCCCAACCTGAGAGCAATAGGCCTCCTTTCTTTGTATTGTTACTTGTCTTTCTTTCAGCATTATATTTCTTTTCCTTTACATGCACTTGGAAACACAGTTTGCTGAGTTGACTGTTTTGATGTGATTATGTAAGTTAGGTTTATGAACACAATTGCTTCGGTAGTTTAGATTAGAGTAAGAGGATTGGAGTTAATCAGAGTTCAAAAAAAGGTTGAATGCACACTCACTTTCACCTCTGTTTGGGGACCAGAAGTGCAGACCGTGCCAACTACCAAAAACACTGTTTTACATATTCATGCAAGTCTTGAGGTAATGTTTTCGGTTGTAGAAATGTCCATGCATTTAGATCTTGTGGAATAACTCTTTGTTTCAGCACCATGCACGATTTCCCTTTAAACTACATTGTTGTTCTTTGGTTTCTAATAAAACAATTAGAGTAGGTTGATGACATTTCGGTTATACGCAAGACAGAGGTGATTTGTTTCATTTACACTGCGCAGCACCACTCCATCATTTCCTTATCCTTCTAAGCCGTACCCAAGCCATCTACTTATCTCCCAGCTAGATCATTTGCCTCCCAACTCTTCTATTATCCATGTTGTTTTATCTTTTCGGCCTTCCATTGCCTCTACCCTCCTATCGACCAACCAGCTTTGCACACCCCCTCTCCATCTCATCTCTCTGTCCATAAGCCATCACAAGCTCCCCTCTCATCCTCCCTATCCACCCATACAGCTCATTCACTCATCCATCACCCAAAACTCCGATTGCAGAACATCCTGTAGAAATTAGCAGACTTCCTGTAGAAATCCTGAACTTCCTGTAGAATCCCCTGCAGACATCCTGTAGAAGCTTGCAAACACGGTTGCCAGGCATCTGAACTTTGTGAACTTCTGAGGAATGATGTTAGGGATCCCTTGGACCCTCTCAGAATTCCTCCTGACCTTTTCCAAGCCTTCCTCCCCTTGATGTACCCCTGCACAGTCAAGACCCAGTAAGAAGCACAGTCATAATAACTCCAACCACTTGAGCAACAATACAAAAACATGTTCTCTTCAGATGAAAGTAGTTTAGGCACATGCATCTCATCTCAATAAAAGTAATGGCATCACTTTTAGAAGTTGCATTCCCACCATTGCATCGTAAGAATTAAGCTGGTAAAATTAGGGTTTACTAGGGTTTCCATGTTTTGTTGGCTTTCAGTTCATTCTTGCAAAGTAGGTTAATTTCCTTTGAGATAGCTTTCGTTCATCACTTAAAAATCTTCTTCTGAGAACATATAGAAGTTGGCTTGAGCCCTAGCGGACTTGTGCCAGCTGACCAAGTGACAGCTGCAACAAGAGCTAGTACTTGTGCATACAGCACCGTCACTTCCAAGTTTGTTACGAACTACCGAGTTGATAAAATTAGAGAAGGAAGCCCCAGGAGTTGTAGCATTATTGCTACAATACTGGAGCCCACCATCTTTTTGGCGCCGTTGCCGGGGAAGCGTCAGAGTATTAGTAATTCTTACTTTTCTTCTATTTTCCTACTCTCGCCTTCTGCCAAGTAGTTTATTTCATTTCCATTCTGCAAAAGTAGCATAGACATTTCCTGCTTTCATAGATTAACACTTCAATTCCGCAATTTCAATTTTGCAAGCATAGATTAGCATTTTAATTCTGCAAGCGTAGACTAGCATTTCCATTCCTGCAATTCCATTTGAGCAAAGTAGATTAGTTCTTTCCTGCTTTCATTTCAATTCTGCATTTTCACTTCAGCAAGATAGTTAGTTGTAGATCAATCTGTTTTAGTTTTTGCAGGTACCAGAAAAAAAACAAAAGCAATCAAAAAAGTCTTTCCATTTCATGCCTCGTAGGAATCGAGATAAAACAGGCAAATTCTTACCCAACACCCCCACCACATCACTGAGTCACCCTTCTCTCTTCTTCGGTGACAGTGATATAGAAGAACCTATAGGTGAACCTCCTGAGATATACGAAGATCCTATAGCAGAAGAAGAATTAGAGACCATCCCATCTGAAGCTATGGCTGACAATAGAGGAGAAGATGAGAGAATAGAAGGTGCCTTCCCCATCCGAGAGACCAATGGAGACATGAAAATGAAGAACATTAGCCCCTCCGCTTTACCTCACTTCCATGGACTGACTACTGAAGATCCTGATACCTTCCTGTTTGAGTTTGCTGTCCTTTGTCGAACCTATGACTATACTGAAGATGAGCAGAAGCTGAAACTCTTCCCTTCAACTCTTAAGGATGCAGCATTACGCTGGTTCATGGGCTTACCTGGGAACAGTATCACCACTTGGGCTCAGACGCAGCAAGCTTTCAATACCAAGTACCGGGACTAGTGTAGGTCCAAGGAAACCAAGGGAGAAATCTTTCGGATGACCATGGGAAATGATGAGTCCTTAGAGGATTATGAGGAAAGGTTCCAACTTAGCTATAAACGGGCCAGGTGCACACTTGACCCTGAATCCCTCAAGTTGGTCCTTCTCCGAGGAGTCCCTGAAGACCTCTTAGATACCCTTCACATGTTAGCTGGAGGAGATATTTACCAACTGCCTTATGAGGACATAAAGACTGTGTTTAGAAACCACTCTAGGGCAGCCCGGAAACGAGGTAGAGGAAACCTCCTCTCAGCCGGTATTCCTTTCTCCAAACATGAGTTTGCAAATCAATTAGAGGATCTCAAAAGTGAGGTGAGACAGACCATTGCCATGCAACTTGATACATTCAGGATCCAGCAGAAGAAGGAAGAAGCTGAGAGGGCCTTGGCTATCTTCTGCCCTAGATGTACAAGGAGACACCCTAAGAACGAATGCCCATTACATTCGGTTGAGGTATGTTTCATTTGTGAGGAGGACCATCCCACAAATCAATGTCCAACCTTACCTGGGCTTAAAGCCATGTACCAAGGGACAGAAGCCCCCACTGAACCTCTCTATTTCCTCAACCAAAGGAGGCCACAAGGACCTAAACCTTACCAGCAAGGGATGCAAGGGGCACCCCAAGCTTATTACAGCCCCAACCAATCCACTCCTATGCCTTCCTGGGGTCCCCCTGCTCATCCTTCCTGGTCTGCGCCCCCTCTATGGTCTTATCCACCTCAGTACCATACTCAACCCACTACTCATTCATATCACTCACATGCCCAGCCACAGCCTCAGTGGAATGCACCTCAATCGGGGTGGAGGCCCCAGTACAACACTCCTCCCGCCATTTTGCCTCCACCACTAGTTCAACCTCAACCATTACCTCCTTCTCCTCCAAGGCAACCTCAAATGCCTGCTCAACCAAACCCGAACCCCAACAACAGACAGGCCCAGCAGGTATACACTGGGGAACATCATGCCCTACCTATGCTGTGGAGATCCAGGAGATCAATCTTCGATCTGGAAAGACTCTTCCAGATCGCCAACCTCCTCCCCCAGAGGACGAGGAAGACAAACAGGAAAGTGAACCAAAGGCCATTCCACCCTTTCCTGAGAGACTAACAGCCACCACACAACCCAACCCAGAGGAGGACGAGCTTCTGGGAGAGCTTAAGCAGTTGTGTGTGAAAATACCACTTCTCCAAGCCATCAAAGATGTATCGATATACAACAAACTGGTTAAGGAAAAGTGTTTCAGACACCCAGGCAGGCGAAAGAGAGATGCTTCAACCATCAATGTCTTAGGACAACTGTCTGACCTTATGTTAGGACAAGTCATCTGCCCAAAGTACCTAGATCCTGGGAGTCCTGTAGTAGATGTCCACATCAATGGAACCATCATACCTCACACCTCACACCTTGATCGATCTGGGGGCTGCCATTAATGTGATGACCAAGGATACCATGCTCAAACTCAATCTTCAGGGTTCCCTGAGGAAGACCTCGACAATCCTACAACTAGCAGATCGCTCCACCGTGACTCCCAAAGGGATTGTGGAGGATGTCTTGGTCTCTGTCGACTCTTGGGAATACCCTGCAGATTTCTTGGTTCTGCAACCAAAGGCAAAGCTTACTGGATATCCTCTTATTTTGGGAAGGCCTTGGTTAGCCACTGCAGATGCTTACATAAGTTGTCGTGCAGGAAACATGACCATCAAAGATGGTCCTATGTCCAAGCAGCTAGTCCTATACCCTCCTGCCCAACCCTCCTTATAGCATGACTTACCACTTTGGTTGGAGGAAGGAGAAGAGGATGAGGTGTACTCAGCACCTGTGTGCACCCTAGACACCACTAGAAGAGACCCCCCAACTGATGATGACTTGATTGAGACCTTGATCCAGAATCCACCTCCCAGTGCACTATCCTTAGAGAAATCGGTGGAGGATGCCCAAGCGAGCACCTTAGTGGACCTTTGTGCAACTAACCCTGTGACTCCCAGAATCAAAAATGTGGAGTTCGACCCTAAGAGGACGTTAAAGATCAGCTCCTCCCTATCTCCTTCTTAGGAAAAGGAGCTGTGTAGCCTGTTGGCCAGTCATCTAGATGCTTTTGCTTGGAGCTATAAGGAGATGAAAGGAGTCCATCCTTCGATCTGTACCCATCACATCTACATCAAAGAGGATTGTAAACCGGTTAGGCAACCCCAGAGGAGGATGAATCCAGCCCTTAAGGACATTGTCAAGGAAGAATTGCAAAAACTGTTGGATGCCGGATTCATTTACCCCATCTCAGATAGCGAATGGGTGTCCCCTCTGGTGTTGGTTCCCAAGAAAAATGGGAAGTGGAGAATCTGTGTGGACTACCGAGAACTGAACAAAGCTACCAAGAAAGACCATTTCCCTCTACCTTTCATAGATCAAGTGTTGGATGGATTGGCAAGAAAGAAGTTCTTCTCTTTCCTAGATGGGTTTAGCGGGTACAACCAAATCCAAATCAGCCCGGAAGACCAAGATAAGACCACCTTCACTTGTCCTTGGGGTACCTTTGCCTACCGAGTTCTTCCCTTTGGGCTATGCAATGCTCCTGCTACCTTCCAGAGAGATGTCTTGAGCATCTTCTCGGAGCTGGTCCATGATGCGGTGGAAATCTATATGGATGACTTCACTCCTTATGGGTCCAACTTCCAGGAAGCATTGTCCAACCTGGGAAAAGTCCTAACCAAATGCATTGAGATGAACCTGTCCCTTAGTCCTGAAAAATGTGAATTCTTGATGACTGAAGGGACCGTGCTAGGCCATACCATTTCTTGCCAAGGGTTACAAGTGGATCCTAACAAAATTGCTCTCATCAAGAAGGTTCCACCTCCCCAAAAGGTAAGGGATGTTCGGAGTTTCTTAGGATTAGCAGGGTATTACAGGAGATTCATTAAGGACTTCAACAAGCTAGCCTCGCCATTGTTTGGCTTGTTGGCAAAAGATGTGGAGTTTAAATGGACTGACGATTGTCAGAGGGCTTTGAATGAATTAAAGGACAAGTTGGTGTCTGCCCCAATCTTGAGAGGTCCAAACTGGGCCCTACCTTTCCACATCCACACTGATGCATCGAACAAAGCCATAGGGGCAGCTTTAGGACAAGTTGAACAAAAACTTCCATATGCCATTTACTTTGTTAGCAAAAACTTATCCAAAGCTGAACTGAATTACACTGTAACCGAGAAAGAATTCTTGGCTGTGGTCCATGCACTGAACAAGTTCCGACATTATATCACTGGCTATCAAACATTTTTACATACTGATCATGCTGCAATTAGATATTTAATGAATAAACCAGATGTGAATGCTCGTATTATTAGATGGTTACTTTTGTTGCAGCAGTTTGATTTGACCATTGTTGACAAACCAGGTAAAGAAAATGTTGTTGCTGACTTTTTATCTAGATTGGACTTGTCTGCAGATGAGGATGGAACAGTGGATGACCAGATGCCCGATGAACATCTGTTTGCTATCTCAGTACTCTCTCCATGGTTTGCTGATATAGCGAACTACCTTGTTTCAGCACAGTTCCCTCCGCACCTATCTTCAAGAGAGAAGAGCAGAATCATCAGAAAAAGTGCCTCATTTACTTGGATCGGGGGCAACCTGTTCAAGCTTGGCCCTGATCAGATCTTAAGGGGTTGTGTAAGGGAGGAGGAAGTCTTTGATATCCTCCTCACCTGTCATGATGGGCCTTGTGGAGGACATTTTGCAGCAAAGAGGACTGCCTTCAAAATCCTGCAGGCAGGATACTATTGGCCCACACTTCATCAAGATGTCAGAAGGTATATCAGCCAATGTGACCGATGCCAAAGAATGGGGAAACCGACTCAAAGGGATGAGATGCCTCTCCAACCTCAAGTGACTCTTGAGCCATTTAAGAAGTGGGGTATGGACTTTGTGGGTCCAATCAACCCTCCTTCGAGGCAAAGGTCTTACATCATTGTGTGCACTGACTACCTGACAAAGTGGGCAGAAACTAAGGCAATAAAAGCAGCAACAGGAGAAAAGGTGGCTGAGTTCTTAAGAGATAACATCTTCTACAAATTTGGCTACCCAAGAGAGCTAGTCACCGATCAAGGAAGCCAGTTCACATCCAACTTAATTGAAGACCTACTAGCTCATCACAAAATCAAGCATAGGACTTCCACCCCCTATCATCGACAGGCAAATGGGCAAGTGGAAGTCACCAACAGAGCATTGGAAGGGATTTTGACTAAGGTGGTGAGCAGAAGTAGGAAAGATTGAGCAGATCGCCTGGTTGAGGCCACATGGGCTTACAACACCACCTGGAAGACCACAAATGGCTTCACACCTTATGAGCTGGTCTATGGGAAGAAAGATTTGATGTCCATTGAATTTGAATACAACACTTTGAGGATGGTAGCTCAGCTGGACCTAGATCTCAGCCATGCACAACAAGAAAGGTTATTGCAGCTGAATGGACTGGACGAGCACCGAATGCAGGCCCTCCTTCACTCAGAAGTGGTTCAACTTTAGAGAAAGGTGTGGCATGACCAACACCTCAATGACAAGCAATTCCAGCCAGGAGATTGGGCACTGTTGTATGACTCCAGGCACAAAGATTTCAAGGGGAAGCTGAGAACCAGATGGCTGGGACCATATGCAGTGGAAAAATGTCATGACAATGGATCTGTTCTTATTTGGACCATTGATGAGGAGGCCATCCCCATGCTTGTCAATGGGCATCGACTGAAGATCTACAGGAAACCTCTCTCAAGACAAGAGTTCATCAAAACTGTGGAGAAGTCAGTGCTGGTCATAGAGAAGGGTTCTGCCTCTACTTTGGGCATACCCTGAAAGATCTAAAAATAAATAAAATAATAATAATAAAGATCCTTGGGTGAAAACCTTTTTGAGGCTCCCAAGGCAGGTGGTAGGGGTGAAAACCTCATTGAGGCGCCCCTATTGTCTTTCAAAAAAAAAAAAACAAGATTTGAAAAAAGATCCTTGAGTGAAAACCTCTCTGAGGCGCTTAAGGCAGATGGCAAGGGTGAAAACCTCATTGAGGCGCCCCTGCTATCTTTCAAAAAAAAAAAAAAAAAATGAGAAAAGAAAGAAAAAACAATAAGCAAAAAAGACAGGGACAACAAGTTTATAATGTGGAAATGCATGCAGGTTGCAGGTGTTCTATGAAGGAGAGGAGGTCTCTCAACTCAAATTCAAGGATCCTTATCATGCTGCCAGGAGACCTCACCAACACCTCCTCCAAGAATACTCATCTTCTCCAAGGTATGGGCACGATTTCATCACAGCTTAGTCTTCTACAGGAAGTTACAGACTTTCTACAGGAAGTTCTGTATTTCTACAGGAAACTTCCTGTAGAAGTTTGGGACGGCCCAGAACTGATTATATGAGGAGATCTAACGACCAAGGTCCAGTATGGACGCATGCAAGCTACCATTTTCTCCCTCACACACTGTTGTCACCTCTTTCTACCACCCCTGTCGACATGCAATGAAGATACCTGCACCATCAAAGCAGATCATTGAGTTATCAAGAGAAAGAAATTTTTAAATGAAAAAGACGCTGAGATGCCATGCCATACCCATCCCAGCCATCCATGAGCTCTGTGAGCGTGATCGTGAGGCCACTGTCTTCGTTGTGCAGCATGCACCCGAGGAGGAAAAACTGCTACAGGACATCCTGCAGGAGTCCCGTAGCAGTTAAGCCAACTAGAGTGTACACCATTCCATCGCCTGCAACATGCAAGGATAACGCAGGCACATGCAGCCGAATCATAAGATTCATCGTCAGCGGCCTGTGAAGAGGAACCTCCGGGCCTGTGCAATCCACCAGCAGCAAACAAATCTACTCATCGTCGTCCAAGAGCCTGAAAAATCGTGTCGCGGCCGCACAGGTAAGTGCCTCCACCCTTTCTTCCGTCGAATTGCATGAATTTTACTTTGAAAATGTTTGCAAGTGTGAAGTGAATGGGTTGAGCGGTTGTATGGCCAATCGACTGGCCACGTCGACCAGTCAGATGGTCTAGTCGGATGGTAAACGGTGGTCGTGGCAAAAGGAACGGGCAGTGCACACGTGAGAGCCATTGAGTCGGGGAGAAACGAGTTGTAACAGAAATGACGGCGGCGGATCTGCAGGGAATGATGTGGCAGTAAGGGAACTTGCAGAAGAATGATGGAGTGACGTCGTCCAATGGTCCGGTAGGGACAGCTCACCCCCGCGCCACGGATTCCGCCGGATTCAAATCTAATCGGCTAGATTGCCACCCCACGCATTTATCATTCGCCGTTTGAAAGTCGAGTGAGCATCCAGATTCCTCTGAAGCTCGACACTCCAAGTCTTCGGCCATTCGAACGCTTGTTAAGCAGCACAGAGAGCGTAGACCCACTGCAGTATCCTCCAGAATTCGTGCGCTGCTTCTACAGGAAAGCTGCTTCTACAGGAAATTGGGTTCCTCACGTCAAAAGGTGGCGGATTAAAAAGGTAAGCATGAACCTTCCATGCAATTGGTTTTGAGGGTGGCAGAGTCGACGTCTACAGTCTGGTCGTAAAAAAATTGCAAGTATTGTCTGCCATTTGCATGAATTGTCGCCCTACAGGATGTGAGTATAATTAAGCCGTGTTAAGGTCATCGGGAGATAAGTTTTCGTGAATTGTATGCGTGACAGAGGCGTAATTCTACGCTCTGTCCCAGTAGGCCAATTTTCTTTCGCATTCGCCACTTCCAGCTAACACAGCAGTTTTTCACCATGCCGGGTGGGTTCATCAGAAGGGAACCAACCGACTCAACCAAGCTAAGAGAAAATCCCGAGGTGGTGGAGTTGTTCACGCAAGCGCAATGGATGTCATTCTGTGACAAGTTGCAGGGCTATGACGATGAGGTGGCAGAGGAGTTTTTGCAAGCTCTGAAGCCGAAATCCAAAACATTGGCCACTGTTAACTTCAGGGGTTTGAGTCTCAGACTCACCCCACAATTCATCAGCCGAGTTACTGAGCTCCCAATGGGATTACCATGGGATAAAGAAGAAAGGAAACTTGGCCAGAAGGCTAAGAAAGAATTCTTTCCACCAGAGGAGGAATTCTCAGAAGATAAAAATGGGGTTCGTAGAACCAGCTTACTGCCACTGTGGAGTGAAGTTAGCCGCCAGATTATGAAGTACATCACTTGCGAAGGTCGTTTTAGGATTGTATATGGGTACCATTTTTGGTTACTCACGGAATTAAGGCACCAGATGGACCTACCTGTAGAAAACAAACTAAGTATCCCCTACTTTCTACTACAGTTTATGATTGAATGTGCCACTAAGTTAAAAGAAGGCACACCAGACCAGGTAGCCCACCATGGACTCATTAAACTCCTCGTGGAGGATGTGCTCCACACATACAAGGTTCCTCTCTCATGGGAAGCCTTCAGAAATTTGACCAAGGATGGTGATATAAAGATGTTGACCGAAGAGCTCGGTTCATCTAGCAGTGAGGAGAAGGAGTCAGTGCCCGCAGGGAAGAAAGAAAAAGGCCAGAAGACCACGAGCACGGAGCAGAAGAAAAAGCAAGAGAAGAAACAAGAGAAAAATGGTGCCAAAGAGAAGGATGACACACCCATGTTGACGGCCAGAGAGAAAAGATTACAAAGAAGAGTGGACAAGGCTGAGCAGGTCCACATCAGCAAAGGCACCTCGTCAATAGCCGCAACCAAGTCAAAAAGTAAAACACCCTCAGCAAAGCAAACTAAAGTGGTGCCACCTGTCTCTACAGGAAAACCGAAACCGGCTTCTACAGGAAGCCCGAAATCAGCTGAAAAAGGGCCTTCTACAGGAAGCCAGAAATCAACTGAAAAAGGGTCTTCTACAGGAAGCCCTGAGAAAGCGAAACCCAAGGAGAAGAAAGCTGACATTCTTGCAAGGGAGGCAGCAGCTGTGCTGGCCGCCCTCAGTACACCTCCTAAGCCCAAGGAGAAGAGAAAGAGGGAGACCCCTCTATATTTTAAAGCTAGGAGAAGTGTGAGAATAAAGACGGGCAAGCCACAGCCTCCGTCCAGCAGCCCAATCACTATAGATGATGCCCCTACTTCGCCCAAGGAGAGGTCCCCCTCAAGGATATCAGTCACCTATGAGAGGGGGAGCCCGAAGAAAACTACTTGGAAAGAAAGGTTAGACCAATTGGCTTCAAAAGCTCGGCTACAGGATGCTGAGGATGCTCTACAGGAAACCTTAGCCCGACTTAAGGAAACAGAGAGAATGGAAGGAGAAGCACCCTCATCACCACCGAGGGAGGGCGAAGTAGAGCCACCAAAAGAAGTGGAGAAAGAGCATATTCTAGATCCTAGCCCTCAGCCAAGCCTGAGTTCATATTACAACTTCTTAGATGCTGGCAAAATTATACCTCAGAAATTCACTATGCCACTGTTCTTTTCATTGGAGGAAGAGAGAGTACGTACGCACGCGTGGATGAAAATAGCCAAGTCAAAGGGTGTGGCAGACATAGGCCCCTTGCAAGAGCAACTTAAGGAGGCCAGAAGTGAATTAGCCATGGCTAAACACGTGGCAAATTGCCAAAGAGTGTTCCTACAGGAAGAAAACGAAAAGCTTAGATTGCAGCTACAGGAGCTGAGGACAGGAACAGGTACACCCTCCAATGACACCACAACAGAACAGCAAGGCAAAAAGGAACTGCACACTGGTCTTGGGGAGCCAACCACACATCTATAGGAAGCAGAACAACAAGCACAAATTGAGGTGCAAGCTCTCAGACAACAGCTGCAGCAGAAAGAGGCACAATTGGCCTGCATGGCCAGTTGGGCCATGGATGCTATACAATGCAGACAGCCGACCAAATCCTATGGCCTGTACCTGAAAGACCAATGGCTGCAATTTCAAATCAATACCTTGGCGCAAAGAGGTATCTCTCAGCTTCAAGACCCACAGCAATTCACTGAAGTATGCAATACTAGTTCATCAGAGGATAAGGCCAAATTAGCGGAGTTCTACCTCCATAATTTGGCCCTGCCTAATGTAATTTCATGGGATCCCAATACGGCCTTAGGAGATATGCAATTAATGGCATTTGCCTCATGGTTGAACCATGAGGACAAAAGAGCAGCAGAAGCCAAAGCGGTCATGAACCGAGAGCTGAATGAGCCATTGCTAATTCGAGCAGAACCAGGGGATCCAGTTGCACTAATCTCGGCACACCAACACTTGTCCACTGACCCTCAAGCTTCATTGAGATATATAGATCAGCAGGCCCAAGCCATAGCTTATTTTGAGGACATGGAGAGACTATTAGGAGACAACGTTGTCCAAGCTTGCACCCGCCGATGGAATACATTGGCCCACAGTTTGAAAATCAGAGAGTACCATACCCCAACTCGGATGAGGGAAGCTCTAGTACGGGTGGCCCTCTATAAGAAATCCATGTAAAACCTCCAGGCCAGCTGGATTGGCCTCAAACTAAGCCCACCACTGTTGCTAGGATTAATGGAAGGCAACACAGAGAAGGATGATAATGAACAGTGGGAAGAGGTGAACAGAAAGGTTGGGTTTCATATCAGCAAGGACACTACTACAAAGGCTTGGGATGTAAGGGTGGCAGTAAAGGCAATGAAGGATGAGGAGTTGGACTAGTTGCTCAAGGATGAGCAAATATTTTAGCTGGGGGGTGATGATGAGCCCCAATTTTGGTAACATTTTGGGCTCATTTGGCCTACTTACCCTTGCTCAACCCTTCATTTTTCATCACTTATGCATCATTTCTTAGTATATTCATGTTATTTGTAGGAAGGAGGGCAGTCGCTATTCCTAGGTGGCTAATACATGTTTATTTCAGGTTTTTTGACATTAAATGGAGCAAAACCACGTAGATGAAGGCAAGGAGACAGCCAAGGTGGCATTGCATTTTTGTAGGAAGGTTGTCTACAGCCTTGAATGACCTTCCTCGTGATCTCCACCCCAACTCCGAGCTCCAACAACTATCACCACCGAGCTAGAAGGCAGCCAACGGATTCTAAGGGAACAACAATTTACTTTTAGTTGGTTAGCCAAGCCCCACTAATTTAGGAGGCCAGCTTGGCCCTCATAATGTATAAATATTGAGGCTGTAGCCTTCGATGGGAACTTTTGAACCTTTGTTGCAGATTCTGAATTTCGAGCTATAGCTCTGTTTTGCTTTTTGTAAGCCATTTTTGGCATGTTGTTAGACTTTTGACTATGATCTTTTAATAAAAGGCAGACAGATTCGAGTTCAGTTCTGAGTTTTTAGAGGAGCTATAGCTCTCAGGGTTGGGCCCAACCTGAGAGCAATAGGCCTCCTTTCTTTGTATTGTTACTTGTCTTTCTTTCAGCATTATATTTCTTTTCCTTTACATGCACTTGGAAACACAGTTTGCTGAGTTGACTGTTTTGATGTGATTATGTAAGTTAGGTCTATGAACACAATTGCTTCGGTAGTTTAGATTAGAGTAAGAGGATTGGAGTTAATCAGAGTTCAAAAAAAGGTTGAATGCACACTCACTTTCACCTCTGTTTGGGGACCGGAAGTGCAGACCGTGCCAACTACCAAAAACACTATTTTACATATTCATGCAAGTCTTGAGGTAATGTTTTCGATTGTAGAAATGTCCATGCATTTAGATCTTGTGGAATAACTCTTTGTTTCAGCACCATGCACGATTTCCCTTTAAACTACATTGCTGTTCTTTGGTTTCTAATAAAAAAATTAGAGTAGGTTGATGACATTTCGGTTATACACAAGACAGAGGTGATTTGTTTCATTTACACTGTGCAGCACCACTCCATCATTTCCTTATCCTTCTAAGTCATACCCCAGCCATCTATTTATCTCCCAGCTAGATCATTTGCCTCCCAACTCTTCTATTATCCATGTTGTTTTATCTTTTCGGCCTTCCATTGCCTCTACCCTCCTATCGACCAACCAGCTTTGCACACCCCCTCTCCATCTCATCTCTCTGTCCATAAGCCATCACAAGCTCCCCTCTCATCCTCCCTATCCACCCATACAGCTCATTCACTCATCCATCAACCAAAACTCCGATTGCAGAACATCCTGTAGAAATTAGCAGACTTCCTGTAGAAATCCTGAACTTCCTGTAGAATCCCCTGCAGACATCCTGTAGAAGCTTGCAAACACGGTTGCCAGGCATCTGAACTTTGTGAACTTCTGAGGAATGATGTTAGGGATCCCTTGGACCCTCTCAGAAGTCCTCCTGACCTTTTCCAAGCCTTCCTCCCCTTGATCTACCCCTGCACAGTCAAGACCCAGTAAGAAGCACAGTCATAATAACTCCAACCACTTGAGCAAAAATACAAAAACATGTTCTCTTCAGATGAAAGTAGTTTAGACACATGCATCTCATCTCAATAAAAATAATGGCATCACTTTTAGAAGTTGCATTCCCACCATTGCATCGTAAGAATTAAGCTGGTAAAATTAGGGTTTACTAGGGTTTCCATGTTTTGTTGGCTTTCAATTCATTCTTGCAAAGTAGGTTAATTTCCTTTGAGATAGCTTTCATTCATCACTTAAAAAGCTTCTTCTGAGAACATATAGAAGTTGGCTTGAGCCCTAGCGGACTTGTGCCAGTTGACCAAGTGACAGCTGCGACAAGAGCTAGTACTTGTGCATACAGCACCGTCGCTTCCAAGTTTGTTACAAACTACCGGGTTGATAAAATTAGAGAAGGAAGCCCTAGGAGTTGTAGCATTATTGCTACAATACTGGAGCCCACCAATTAGATCTATGAATTAGGGATTTGTCTCTAGCAACCAGATTAACATACATCTTTGCATTTGATAAGAGATAAAGTGAACAATCTATATTCTCAATTAGGGTAGCATACTTTGTGATCTTCATGAGTAATTTATTTTAACTTTGTTGTTTTATAGATCTTGGAAATCTCTTAATCATAAACTTCTTAGACTAAATAGAAAGCAATGATCCAATCATAAAATATTTGCATGTTAGTAGAGCCCTATAAGCCAAGTAGGATTTCTTAAGATACCCTATAATCTTTTGATAGAATTGTCACCATTAGTGTCCATTGTAATTTCATTTTTTAAGTAAAATATTCAAGAAACATTACTTCCACTATTAAGGATAATATGACATGCTCAAGATATAAATCGAAGAGGTAGTGTTTATGTGCTATATTTATCTAGTAATTAAATCCCTAACATGTATATAAGCATGGTATTTATGTTTCTCATAGTGTGTTTTTAATTGGGGAGTTAGAAAAAAATATTTTCCATCATTCCCAAGGTAGCTTCATCTATAGTATCATCATCATCATATTCTAGTATGAGAGAAATCACCAAAATTGCTTCTCTAGAAGGATTTGGAAAGGAAAAATAATTTCAAGAAGAGGGACTCCTTTGGGGAGGCAATGAGGCCTATGTGTTTTACTTGAATTTTTTTTATGTTTTTAAATATTGTGATGAAGGATTTTCATTGTCCAAGTGTGCAACATTCTTATATAGTATTGACATCTCATAAATAAATGTAGTAGTTATAGGAAAAGTAATTGAAGAATAATCAATGGACATCACGGTTTGCTGAGAAGGATTATCAATTTTGGCACACAGAGAGACACAATCCTAGGTGGGAATTCAATCACAAGCATCCTAGAATTTTCCAAACGTTACATTGAAAATCTTGTATGGTGTTTCTCTAGTAATGTAGGTTGTGAAAATATATAGTTCATGGTGAATTAGCCTCTCATCTTTAGGGTTGTGAGAAATGGTTTTTAGAAGGAACAACATATTTCTTGGAAAACATAGGAAATGCTATTAATCCTACAACTAATTCAAAATGTAAAATGAAAGTAGAAAAACAAGCATATGTTAATATTTTACAACTTTGGGGTAGTGGATAATGCTTGATATTTGAAATTGGGCTCCAAATTTTGGCAGGTTCGATGCTTGTAAATTTTAATAGAATTCCATGAATAATAACTTTCTAGATGATATTTTCAAACCATGAACTTGAACTTCCATTGGACATAATTAGTTGGGATTAATACTCCCTTGTCATTTAGACAAATTCCCCTTTTTTATTTCTTTTATTTGAAAATCAAGTCATCACTAATTACTTTTCCAACCATTGTATACGGATTGCAAGAAACCTCATTGGGATTTATGTTAGGGTCCAACCCTAACCCCTTTATTTATGTAATAGGGTCGACTCATAGTTGTAGTTAGTCAAAGAGTCAATAAATCTCATATTAATAATTGTAAGTGGTTGACCTACATTTAAGAAAGGGACCACAGTTAGTTGCAAACGAGCCATGGCATTAGATAGATGGTATTGAGAGAACCATGGTAATGACCCATGGTATTGTATTTATGAATCCTATATAAAGGATAGAGAGTCCCCATTGAGATATATGAGTCTTATTTTGTAATTGAGCTCTGCTATGTTGGAGGTTGCACCCTCGAAGATGCAAGTGAACATTGCTTTCATCTCTTAATAATAAAATACTTATTGTTTTTCTCATTTTCTTCTATGTTCTGGGTTGTATTTCTTTGCATATTTGGTATTCTGGAATTTCTCGTAGGTCAAGAGCATAAGAATTTATGAGTGGTACGTGGAGGCTTTTCCAATGGTTTTTAAAACTACCATTCTCCTTCAACATACCATGTGTGGTTCAACAAGTGCAATGTTATCTTATGATTGTGACACCTTGTTAATCTTTGAAATATCATGCAACCTTTTCTTTGCAAAGTATACATGAATTTGATCATCCATCCCATCACATTTGTCTTTCTATAATCCTTGGATTTACTTCCAACATGTGAATAGATTTTATTGAGACTTGTATATTGAAGATAACAACTATTGACATGATTTTAATGGTGTCTTGTGCTAATAATTACAAATCATCGATAAGCTTACATAACACAATTCCTTAATTTCTATATGAGATCATCAAGGCTAGCTTTATTCATGAAATTTTATAAATGACTACAACACTTACAATCTCAAACTCCTTCCTAAAAAACAAAATTGTAGGGGGTCAAAGGAAAGGCTTTATGAAACCTCTTTTCAACTTGAAACAAAATATAAGGAGTTTGGCCATAGGTTCTCCACCACCTCAAGTTAAGTTTAGATGAATGGTTTATAAAGTAGTATGAGAGATTCATCACAACTGATTTGAGAGGTAAATCCTCCAATTTTGAACTCAATTATTTTTCCTTAAAGATATCTTCAATAACCACCAAATATCTATAATAGTAATCTTATTATGAATCCAACTAATATTATTACATAAAAGCACTTGATACTAGATAAAACTATATACATTTTTAATAATATTAACCACGTGTATCAAAAACTATATACATTTCTAGGAAAATAATAAATCGAGTGATTCTATTGAAATAAATTCTAAAAGAATTATAAAAAAAATAAAACATTTATTAACAAGACTACCAAAACCTATCTTACATAAACAAACTTATTGTTATCTTACATAAAAAAACCTCATTATTAATAATAATTAAAAAGTATACCACACATATATTTCCTTCGGAGTACAAAGCTACATGTGATACCTAAATTCAATACAATATTACCTTATTATTAATAATAATTAGAAAGTATACCACATAGACACGATTTTCATATAACCACACTAGATTTTCTTTCTGAAGTATAAAGCGACATGTGATACCTAAATTCACATGGTAAAAGTCCACCAAAAAAAAGGGTTACTTGCAAGATTATGCTAAAAGGTCAGTGGATCCCATCAAGGAAAATTTTAAGAACCCCCCCTAAATTTATAAATATAATAAATGGGCGAATCTCCATGGTATATAGGAAAAATGGAAGGCGATTTTATCAATAATATAATATGTATATATAATTTTTTGGCGAATCTCTCACGAGGCATGGCGAATATTTTACTCAATTATAAAATCTTGTAAGATCTCGGCGAGTCTTTCACTAAATAATAAAACTTTGTAAAGTCCTAGTGAATCTTACCATTGTGAACTCTTAGAGAATTTTTTGAAAAAGTATAAAACCGTATATGACAAGAGCCACATGCTGGCAATATCACTGTTTCTTTTTTCACATTTCCATGACATGGAACTTGTTTATAAAATTATAAAAAAGCCAACCAAGTCCCTTATAATATGCAGGTAAGCTTATAATAGAGTCTGATACCTCTACTATGCTTGTCTTCGTTCAAGTGTCATATCTGCTATACTTAACACTATGAATCACAACTCTCTCAAAACTCAACTCTATAGTGTAATTAAAACCTTTGGAAATTGAATCTGACAACTCTATAAAAAGGATTAGTGAAATAGAAGCTTTTGTGAATGAGCCCACTAACTATCACTGCTAAACAATCAATCTAGACTATGAAGTCTTCCATCTTGATCACAATCGTTCTCACGATCAAGGGAGTGCGACCACCTGGCTTGACATAATGGCCATCATAGTGTCACTTTGAATCTCCTTTCCTGTGTGGATGTTTTGACAAATCAATGCGAAATCAAAGTCACTTTGAATTTTCTTTCCTGTGAGGGATCACATCCACAGTTGATTAGTAAAAGATAATCTACTATATATTATGTTCAAGAAACTGACTGCAATCTACAGTGGAAATGAGACCTCAATTCTTATTCTGAATTTGAATATCTTAGGACAACATAAGATATAAAAATGCATATGGCCTTAGTACCTAGAAAACAATCACTCCATCATTACAAGACCACCTAGATTTTGGCACTTAATCTAAATAATGGCACTAGTTGTAGTGCTTATTTGCATTAACACCATGGAAAAGCAACAACAATGTTTCAAAGCACACTTACTGGAAAAGTTGTAATGTTCCAAGAATATTTAAAGATAGCATATGAACCTCGTAGCTATGGTGGGGAAATTAGGGAACCTAAATCTTGGAAGATATCTCATACCAAATCTGAGAAAAAAATAAAAAAGGGAAAAAATCAAAATCTATAAATCAAGCAATGAATTATTTACAAATCAAGTACAATTCCTCTAACTAACAGTTAAATTGTGGTGATATATTTAAATATTTAGTAAGAGGGGAACTTCAAACCATGGAATATTACCTTTGTCATTACAGTCATCCCTTAGTGATTGAGATTACAAATCAATACTTATGGAAAAATTGTAAGAAATTTTGTGAAATAGTAAAGCATAACCTCTATTTTCAAGCAACAAAATCAAGACATTGTTACATCTAGAGCCATAATTGATACATAATCAATGAATCAAGTCCTTGTATGGCGCATGCTTGTTTCACAACCTCTATTTTCTCAATAACAAAATCAAGACATTGTATGTGGTTATTTCCAAAAGGAAACTTCATTCTAATTTGGAAGAGGATATTATCAAAAGATATGGATTTATTCAAAGCTACAAAGCCTAATGGGTTACTGAAAAATAAGTGGAATATGGGATCATGATACTTAAATTGAAAAAATATGATTTCCTTTTAGAAACATTACAATTATACAATCTTTTTTGAAAGCATTAGAATTTGAAATTGGGCCTTTCTATGAAGACAAATTTTCATTAATAGAATGTACTTTCCTACCCGAATCATTGTAGATATCCAAGAAAAACTTGAAAAGCATAAGAGAACTTAGCATAATGTACTTTCTTTCCTTCCTTAACATTATTAAAGAGTTGAGGTTCCCCAAGTCATCAGGTAACTTTCAAAGGAAATGACAGTTAGTAATAGTCCAATTCACAACAGAAGATGTGTCACAAATACGAGGGGGCATCTCCTCCAAATCACAAAAGTACTCCAGGTTAAAATCTAGCATTATTGGAAGCTTAATGCTCGACTGGGTGTTATTGAACCCAGACATTTTTCCAATCAACACTAAAAGCTTAAAGATTGCTTCTCTAAGTCCTACATGACTTTACTATGCTCTTGAAGTGGGGGCACATGCAGGCTCTCCAAGTGAATAGTCTTAAACTAAGTGAAGATAAGGCTGATAGATCATTCAGTGTGGATCTCTTTAACCCATAATTGAATACTATGTCTCTCTTGAACCCATAATTGAATACTATTAGGACTTTCAAATTTTTCATGGAACTCAAAAATGTTGGAAGAAAGTATTTTCTTCCAAAAAAGAGTAAAACTAAAGCCTCTACTTGAGGACAATTGATGTCACACCACTAACACTTCTCCACGGAATCTGTATAGGTAAACCACAAATGTAGAATTCCATTAGAATATTGTGTTTATTGAATACACAAATGAAATCATTGCATTTCTTTAAAATATTTTTTGAAATCAAAATTACCGAAATTACATATTGATAACCTAGTGGGTGTAGGATAAAATTCACCCGTGTCATTCATAGAAAGCATGAGAAAAAACCTAATCCTATATATAAAACCAAGAAAAATTAAAATTCATCACTTCTAGGGACCTCTTAACCACCCTGCCAATACATAAGTATGTTCCTGTTTGCAGTTAGAAAAATTACCCAAATTACAATCTGTTTACTCCAGCATATGTTGGAAAGTTATAGAAGGATGAATAGTGCAATCAATCCATTCCTTTTAGCCCTGGATTTGTTTCAGTTTAAAATAGAAGTATACAAATATACTTGTCCAATGTCTATGCTTTAACCATTCACCTTAATATGTTTTTACAATATAATTTCCTAAGTCTATTTAATATCTTCATTATCATAAAAACCAACCTATATATCCCTCTGAGCACTTGGTAGACCCAGAATTAAGATGGATCTAAGATGATATAATTTCCCCTTTAAATAGTCTATGCTCACATGAATACCATGGTATTACCATGGGTCAATACCATGGGTTATCATTAACCTGGAGCTTAAAAATTACTATTAGTAATTTATAAAAATTAATAAAATTAATAGTTGATTTTTATTTTATTTTTTATTTTAACCAAGCTAAAATGTTTAACCTACATTAAATTACAACATCCATTTTTACTCTTAATCCACCAAGCCCCAAGAGGATCAAATATTTTTTCACTCTATGCTAGTTTTCATATCACAATATTTGATACCTCTCGGGGGTTAGTAGATCCAGAGTAAAGATGGATTAATTCCCCCATTTAAATAGGCTACATTCAGGGTGAATACCATGGGTCAATACCATGTGCCATTTTGGTGAATACCATGGGTCAATACCATGTGCCATTTTTATTTTTATTAATTCTAATATTAGGGTTAATAATGGTTTTTTGCATGGTATTAATAACAATTTAGTCCATGGTATCTGTCCCATAGTATTTTTCCCATAGGTTTCACCTAAATATAACCCATTTTTTGAGTGTTCATAAATATAAGGTGACTTATGGAGTAAATATAAAAAAATGTTTTATTTGTTTACCATACCTCTCGTTTATTTATATTTTTATTAATTTACCATACCTCTTTTACAAATATGGTATTTGGCCCATAGGATTCACTTAAATAAAACCTATTTCTTAAGCCTTCATAAATAGAACGAGGGTTATGGACTAAATATAAAAAGAGGTTTTATTTATTTACCATACGTCTAGTTTATTTATATTTTTATTTATTTACCATACCTTTTGAGTAAGTATAAAAAGACGTTTTATTTATTTACCATACCTCCACTTTACTTATATTTTTATTTGTTTACACCCTTACATGTATATAAGGTGACTTATGGAGTAAATATAAAAAATGTTTTATTTATTTACCATACCTCTCATTTATTTATATTTTTATTAATTCACCATACCTCTTTTATAAATATGGTATTTGGCCCATAGAATTCACTTAAATAAAACCTATTCTTGAAAATGGGCGAATGGAAGGTTGTAACTCCTAATTTCAAGGGCTAAATTTATCTTTTTTACCCTCTCCCTTAAAATAAGGTGGGCTATTTGAGGTGATTTGTAAAAATGTACTATGATACAAAATATTCGCCCACTAAAAATTTAAAACCCCTTAATTTCGCCAAAGGGCGAACATTCACCCCTAAAATTATCCTTGGATCCCATGATAAAAATAAAAGTTTTTGAACAATCACAAATACTAAAGAAATCACATTAATTCAATCTCAAAAAAAATAACTCGTCTGCCCAACAAGGCGTCCACAATATGTCATCGTTGTGACGCTCGTCTTTGCATGATTGATGATGTCATTCATGTAAATTTAATACATGAAAACTTCAAAACTTGACCATGCTTGGGAGTGTAGATGGTTTTCAAATCCAAGTTTGGAGTTCGCCTACTTCTATATAAGGTAGGCTATGCAATTGTATTTCTCACCTCTTGCTTATGGAATTTTCCCTACTCCAGTTCTAGATATGGATATCATTGATTTGCGCATATTCTATGTCCATGCTAAGCATTGATTCACAGTAACTTATGAATGTCCACGTTATGTATTGTTGAACTGAAGTCGTTTTTTTTTTGCAAAAGTGGGAATCTTGTTGCCTTCAGAGGCATTCTAGTTTTAATATCTGTAAGCCAACAACATGAACATCACACGACAAGAATGTCATTGATAAGCACCTCATTGGGAATCCCAGCAAGATCAAGAGCAACAACACCATGAACAACAACAACATCGGCAATAACATCAACACCGAGAGCAACAACACCATGAACATCAACAACAGTGGCAATAGCAGTAAAAATAGTAACACCAAGAGCAACAACACCATGAACAACAACAACAAATGCCACAACAACAACACCAAGAACAATCCCTTCATCAGCAACAAAACCATGAACAATCGCGTTGGCAACAACAACAACAACAACAAGAGCAACAACACCATGAACAACAACAATAAATGTGGCGGAAAAAACGACCCGATAACTTTTTAGAGCAACTTATGACACCAGGTAATGGCAACTTAACTAAACCAACTTATACTAAGTGGCTTTTGTTTTCCTCTCTGAAATTTATGCTTCGCTTTTGCTTCACTACTGCACTAGATGCACAAATATGTCATCGTTAATAATTTTGGCATTAATATGTCATCAATTTCTTTTCCTTAGGGTTAATTACATTGTCATTGCATGGCAGGTATGGGAAAGAATAAATGCAATCAAAGATTATCTATTTATCTAAGACTGATTATGTGTTGACATATAGTTAGTTTAGAGCCAAATAGTCTTCTTATAATGCATTCCCATATCAATTCAAGGTTTTGGTTAAGTACATTATTATTGCATGCCAGGTATGGGAAAGAATAAATGGATTCAAAGATTATCTGTTTATCTAACACTGACTATGTGTTGATATATAGTTAGTTTAGAACCAAATACTCTATTTACTTATAAATAAAAGAAGATGGACATTGGTATATTGTAATTCTGATTTATGTATGAGCAAAACCTACCTGCATGGTTACTTTGTTTTAATGATTTTAGGGTCAGGTCGTGATATCTCCTAATAAGTAGTTAATTGAATAATTAATTAAATAAACAAATTAAATAAAAAATTATCAATCAAAATTAAATTTAATGTATATATTCATTTAAATGTATCTAATTAAATTTAAGTGTATCTATTGTTACATATTTATAGATATGTATGTGATATCTTGCTTCATACTTCTTTAGTGCAATACATGCAGTTATATATTTTTTCAGTGTAGTATATGCATAAATATGTCGTGGTTCATGATTTTGCTTTCTTTTTGGTCTACACAAAGGCATCATCGATTTCTTTTCTTTTGGTTTTGGTTAAGTACATTATTACTCCATGGCAGGTATGGGAAAGAATAAATGCAGTGCAAGATTATCAGTTTATCTAGGACTGACTATGTGTTGATATATAGTTAGTTTACACTACTACATAAAAGAGGGTTTTAAGACAATATTTGAGACAATTTTTGGGCAAATTGTCTTAACTTAAGACAAAAAAAAAATTGTGCATTGTCTTAAATATTGTCTTTAAACCGGTGTCTCAAAAATTATTGTCTTAAAGATTATTGTCTTAAAAAATGGTGTCTTAAATATTATTGCCTTAAAAAATATTGTCTTAAAGTATATTGTTTTAAAGATTATAGTCTTAAAAAACATTGTCTCTATAAAGGGAGTATATAACACAACCATTATTCTCTCTTAGGAGACAATTTCATTTTTGTCTCACTGGAGACAATTTCATTTTTGTCTCTCTAAAGATAACACTTGGATTAGAGACAATATGTCTTTAATACTAGCTATTGTCTCTCTAGAGACGATAAAAAATTTATTTAAAGATCACTTTTGTCTCTTTAGAGACAATATAAAACAATGAATCCAAAAATATCTCACCATTGAAATAAATTGATATAAAAAATATTTAATTCAAAATGAACTAAAAAATCATTGATTAATTCATGTTACCTCCTAAAACAGACGCTCTTCCATTGAGCTAGCACACTTTAAAAATTTATGTGAAGAGTTATGCCAATCCTTAAAATTACATTTATAATCATTGATTTTAAATTAAAGAAAAAAGTTAAAAGATAAAAATTAAAGACTACAAAGAAACCCAAACACCAAACCAAGTGAAGAGTTATGCCAATCCTTAAAATTACATTTATAGTAATTGATTTTAAATTAAAGAAAAAAGGTAAAAATAAAAAACTACGAAAAAACCCAAAGAGGTTGTAGAAGCTCAGAAAGTTGTGACCAAGGCACTGGTGTCTTTGCACACCCTTTTGTTTATGCACAGGGATCTCAGGTGGGATAACATGATGAAGAAAATTGAATCAGATGAGTGGTTTATAATAGATTTTGAGGATGCCATTGATGCACCTTAGATTTACCCTCATAATCTTAGTGGCTTGAACCATGATCCTGAGATGTCTAGGGGTGTTCATGGGGTTAAATTTGATTTGTGGAGTACTGGACACCTTATCAAGACAAGTGGGCTGAATGTGTTTCAGCTATTGAGGAATTTATAGAATAGAAGCTTGGAAGAAGACCCAAATCAAAGGCCTTCTGTTGCAGATTGCTATCAGCACCTTCTTTAGTTGCAGTCTTCCCTGCCTAATTACTGAGATTAGACATTGCCAACCATGGTCAATTCTTAGTCCTATGTATCCCATTATTACTACTCATAGGATCCAGAATCACATGGTTATTGATTGTTGCATTATCATAAAATTTGATATATCTAACGAAGAACTTGTTTTCGATTGTACACAAGGAAGACACCCCTTCCTAGAATGCCGTTAGTTCACAATGGCAATTTCATGTAAACAGGTTGCAATGTTCATAACATTAAGCTACATATCATAGCCTTGACACTCGATTCTAATGGAAATAAGCATATTTCCATGTTGTTCCCTGATAGGGGGATTTTTAAAATGGGTGTTCTGATTTGTAGCTATGATATAATTTGATTTTTAGTTCGATGAACTGCATGCCTATTCTGTTAAAATAGAAATGATGTGTTTCACAGTTTGGTGTATGCCATGCTAAAGAAATTGAAACAATAGGTCTCTCCCCTTTTTTCATTCAAATAAATTATATATAAACAAAGCTTTATTTTTTATGGTTTATGGTGAAGGGAAGATGATATTTAATGCTCAGTGTATCAAACAGTATTGAATGTTAAAGACCTTGTAGTGAAAGGAAAAGCATAAAGAAGGGCGGATGATATTTAATGCTCAGCGTATCAAACATTAATGAATGTTAAAGACCCTGTAGTGAAAGGCAAAGCACAAAAACTAATTGAGGACTCAATTGTCCATAATACCCAAGTGCAATTTACCCATGTAGAAGGCCCCACATAGTTGGACATCATATAATAACTAAAAAATATAATAACCTGAATGACTTGAATACAAACATCCCATGTAAGACTAGTGATAGAACAACCCAGAGTGAACCAGGACATTTTCAATTCATTTGGAGACTGATTTCTGCAGTCTCATGAAAGAAAAAAAATTTGCAGTTGGCCCCCATTTCTAACATTCAACATAACTGGAGCTGAAGAGCCACAAGAGAGCACCTCAATGCACCCTTTAAAAATTTCACTTTGTTTTCCATTTTTATCCATTATATCATATAGACATGTTATGCTCAATTGAAAAAATGATTCATCACCACCACCACAACGAAATATCACTGTTTCAATCCACTCCAAACTTATTTCATCAAGTACATAGGTTTACACACATATGCATCTTATGATAGAAGAGAAAAAGGCTTTGCTATGTAATGGAAACTTTAGATTCAATCTCAGAGAGAAAAAGTAGAAGGAAAAAATAAACTCCAGAGCTACAACATTGCTATATAGGTGGGGAAAGGGAAAAAAAAAGTGATATAATGAATATGGTTCTTCCTCAATTGAATGAAACTATGAAATTACAAATATGTAATGTAGCAATACTATGATTCTCATCCAGAATCCAACTTAAACTCTATCCACTAATTCCTCCAGGAAATCTTTCCAGCAACTAATAAAAAGACGAATGTAAGAATAAGCCAACTGTGAACAACCATATAGGTAAGGCAGGTCCACCCTTCCTTAAGGGCAGGTGGCAAATATAATTACGAGCTTTTGCCATTAAGTCCATCAACCTTGTTAGATCCTTTGGGGGCAGTGACTAGGCCTAGAGTACCCCAGGTGACCAGGCCGCTATGACCTTATCATAAATGTGCAGACTGTAACTTAGACCAAAAGGGATTTAGGAGTGCAGCATACTACATAGAGAGAGCCTTAGGTCACCAAGTCATTATGAACCTAATTGTAAATAGGCAGACTGTAACTGATCAAGAATTGTCGCATAAAATATTACATTTGTTGAACCTCGAGCTTTACCAAATCACGCCCAAACAATAAATGGATATGGAAAAAAAAAACTGAAATAACTATTTTGAGGATGTTCTAGTTTCAAATTTTCCTTGAAATAATTTGACTGACACTATTGGAAAAACAATATATGTAAACCAATCAAAATGTCCATATCCAAAATACTGAAAGAATATTAAGATGAAGTGTGGGTTTACTGAAAAAACCGCTCTTTTCCTCAAACCCGCTCTTAAGGGTTGTAACAAATCATTCTCAAGCAGCCCATGAACAACGAAAAATTCAATCAATCCATAGATGCCCCAATAAATCAAAAAAATACTACATAGAGAAAGGAATGGGCAAAATGTTTTAAAAAAAGATAACAAAAAAACCAATTTAAAAATAAATAAATAAAATAAAATAACCCAAAAAGCAGTTTTCAGAGTGCATGAGAACTTAACCTCTCAAGCTCATCCTGGATTTCCTGCAACTTTTCAATGGAGAGAATAAGCTCACCGTCTATATGCTCTTCCTCTTCCCCTATTGATCTCTTGGACTTGTCCATCCTGCCTAGTCCTTCTGACCCAAAAGTCCTAAAAATCCAACAGAGTCGAAGGTGCAGGCAGAGTGGCGGAGAGGGAATGGTCCTAGCATTCATTATTACCTCCAAAAACATTGCACGCTCCCTCTTGCCATCCTCAATGAAGAAAACTTCCAAAGCTTAAAATTTAGATCCTATAGTTCATTATTACGTCGAAAAATTTTGCAGGCTCCATCCTACCATCCTCTGTGAAGAAAACTTCAAATGAAATATTATCATTAAAATACCAAACAACTTGTTGATTATTTCTTACTTCCACCTACAAAAGAGCATTTGCTAGTCTAGGAGATATGTTTTGAAATAGTACCATTGGTAGTAGTGTGTGTGCTGAGCTACTAGACTGCAATGGTGGCACCTAATTTACCAGGAATGAAACTTAGGAAAAGGACCCAAAATAGATGTGCATCTACATCCTATTAAACTAGAATTATTTATAGTAAATAGAACTAATATCTCAACTATTTTCATATTTTATGAACAGTACCTATATAGGTCCAGCAGCTACAAGACCAAAAGAGTTATTCTAAAGCTTCAATCTGTAAAAAATTTGACCATCATGCCATATAAGTTTCCCATTGATCTGAAGGCCTTGACATATTGATGTTGCAAGTAAAACATGCAATGGAGGCCTGCAAAAAGCATTAACCAAATATCACAAGTTGCTTTAATCAGGTTAACACTTATCATAGTAAATACAATTCACATCTAACAACAATAAAGCCAATTTTTTCCATTTGTTATTTACAAAATAAAATGAAATTGACTATCTAATACCCACCCAAAGCCTACTGCTCACTAATCTCTAGGGACAAGTGCATTGCCTAAACCTATCAAATAACCAAGAAGATCTTGGACAGGGGGTGGAGTTGCTGCTATGGGTATTGATTTTGATTGAACATTGCGACATTTGGCAGGTGAAACATTGATTTCTGTCTCAGTGGCCGTTAATTCTTCATATGGAAGGTAACAATTTAATTTCAAGTTTGGAGGTAACAAGGTACATTGGGAGGTAACAAGGTACAAGGTACATATGGAAAGACATATGGGAGGTAACTTGTACAAGCATAAAAAGTGCTTAGAAGAATATATGTGTGCTCTGACTTCTCAGCAACATCAAGGAAAGATATAATTTCAAAAATAAATTCTTTAACGTTCTTTGTACCTATTACTTACCACTTCAAATAGAAGTGTTGAGCATGACAACTGCCAAAAAAACATATTATTATTAGACATATTGGAAGAGAACTCCTTGAACTAAGCATAAAATATAATACTTATACTAGAAAAACCTATACAAATGCAAACATCTCAAACAGTGACAGATGAACTTAGGCCTTTTCATTGAAATAACTTACCACTTCTTTGGTCTCCATTTTAGAATCCAAACTAAATCCCAAAACTTAGAAGACTAGCCATTCTTGAACTTCTTTCCTTCTCATTTTCCAGCTCAAAATGGTGAGCCCCGTGCTTGTGATCATAGGGCATAATAGAAATGGCATCCACCAATCCAGATGATGCCATCAACTACAAATCCTTTTATGCTAAGTATTTATTGTATCTGGAGGATATAGAGCTTGTACCATGCATAAGCATGATACAAATGACTCTCTAATATATAAAATATCTTTGTTAACTTTGAATAGTAGATTGTCGTCCTTTGAGGTTTAGGAATATTCTTGACCATACACAAGGCCATGAATATCTTCTATAGAGTGAAAATCTTCCTACATATCATATGCCATCTATCATAAGAAATAGTATAAGGCAAAAATATATTAAAAATAAAAATAATTTAGCTCACAAATTCTATAGTAAGCTCATCAAATTTCATTCAACCCAAAGCTTCCTCTGCAATAGGGTATTCTCCAATAACTAATTCCTACAAGATCAAACTATATCAACCTCTGCATCTAGACAAATATAATCCTATATCTAATTCAATAAATAACATTTTAGATTTATGGCCCCCATTCGATAGTGATACCTTCTTAAAGGTGTGCCAAAAATCTACTCCACATGACATTATAACTATTTACATCATGGGCAATATGGGTAAACTCCCAACCAAAGGTAAATGGTTTCTAGAATATGATTTTTCTACGCATTTCCCTCATCCCATTTCACAATGGCAGCCAACAATCTAGATGATGCCATCAGCTACAAATCCTTCTATGCTAAGTATTTATTGTAGCTTTTCTAGAGTATATAGAGCTTGTACCATGCATAAGCATGATACAAATGACTTTCTAATATCCAAAATATCTTTGTTAACTTTGAATAGTAGATTATTGTCATTTCAGGTTTAGGAATCTTCTTGACCATACACAAGGCCATGAATATCTTCTATAGAGTGAAAAGCTTCTTACATATCATATTCCATCAATCATAGGAAATGGTATAAGGAAAAAATATATTAAAAATAAAAAATTTAGCTCACATATACTACAGTAGGTTCATCAAATTTCATTCAACCCAAAGCTTCCTCTGCAATAGGGTATTCTCCAATAATTAATTCCTACAAGCTCAAACTATATCAACCTTCACACCTAGACAAATATAATCCTATATCTAATTCAATGGATAACATTTTAGATTTCTAGCCCCCATTCGATAATGATACCTTCTTAAAGGTTCGCGAAAAATCTACTCAACATGACATTATAACTATTTACATCATGGGTGATATGGATAAACTACCAACCAAAGATAAATGTGTTGTGCCTTTTTCCCATAAGAATTTATTAGCATACCCTTTTTATTTGAGAGAAGATCCTTTGGATAGTGGGATACAATCTTTAGTTCCTGTGAGGGCATCCAAATTTCACCCTTGGACAATTGACTACTAGCATCTTTACAACAATTTTTTGCTCACTGAATTGATACTTGTCTCAGGGGAGTTCTCCTTGAGGGTCTTTTGCCCAACACTTTTCCTTAAGGTAAAAGTGTGTATACATTGTTGTATGTAATCTTGATCTTCCATATTGTCAATATAAGAAGATATAGATCCACTAGTTGAATATGCAATAAGTGTGAAATTAGAGAGCTCAAACTGTTCACACTTTGTGTCTTCTTCGAAGTTGGCTGATGTTGCATGTTCTTCATCAGAATTTGCCCATATTTGTCCATACTGTTGTATTTTATTTTTCTATAGTACAACTTTCATCCGCACTGCCCCTTGAATGTGATTTCTCTTCATTCATTTCTTCAACCTTATCCTCATTATATATCATACTGGACAATTATCATTCCATTACAGAACAACCTCTGGATATTATTGGTGAATAATTGTAGTTAATGGGTTCTCATGTAACGATTCCCAATACCAATGGAACAACATATAATTTGAATCACTCATGTAATGAATATCAATTTAACAACATTATAATATAATTACATTCTACCATAAATAGACATCAAGAATGCTTTGCCTTGTAGATTTCAGCACCCATGTATTCAATGGATTTATGGGAATGAAGGGAAATAGGAAAGCCAATGATCTCCTACAGTTATGTATGGCCTTGTCTAGTACCTATGGCCTCTTAGACAACCAATATTGAGCTCAAACTCACCCCAACAAATGAAAATAATGCTGAGGGGAGAGGGAAACGACTCTAGTAAGTAGAAATCCACCCAAGAATGCTTAAGAACACTCCAGGTAAGGAGAGACAAATTCTTAACAGTCATACGGAAACAAAATTAGCAACTCTTTAAGGGAATGCAACATCTCCAGATCCGTGGCAGTTGATCTCTAACTCAACAAGAAAGTGGATTATGAGTAACTCAGAGCTGATGCATTTCATAGAGCATTAATCAATCAAGGGTTTCTGAATGATGCTAATAGAAATTCAATGGAGAGTTATTTATTTCAGCCATGAGCACAAAGACAGGGAGCACATATAATATAACTAAGGAGTAAGAATGATGATAACTTATACACCATAAGTTTATTATATCTTAGGAACATATATTGGATGAGTCCCTGGATATATGCAGATTGGAAAAATTAAGGTATTTGTAAAACCAGTGAAAGCTTTATCCATAAGTTTCCACTGAACCATTAACCTTTCCATGAAGATCTACTGACCACAAGGGAATCAAATCTTTCTGCACCACAATATCATCTTCCAAGAAAAGGATCTTGTCCATTTTGGGATAAACTTGTGGAAGATAGAAATGAACATGATTTAGCATTGATAAATATTTTGGATTTATATATTTCAAATTGGAGGAATGTGCTGAGAGTGTAGTTGAATGATCTGCCTTGAAATAATACTCTTTCATAGCTGTGGATTCAAGTTGGCGAAGCATAGGGAAATAGGAGGAATTGAGCCATTTAAAATCATCAACATTTTCCACATGTATTGTAGCTTTCCCTGGGGGATTAAGTAAAAACCACATTTTCATGGCCCCAAAATTTAACTTGTCTATGATGAGATGAAAAACATGTTTCTCAGATTCCTGCAAACACATGTAAATCACCTACAATGAGATCCAAATATTAAATGCAAAATGCAGCAAAACTGTTGGACTTCCAAACTTTAGATTAATTTAAATTAATAACACTTCACCTTAGCATTCATGATAGTTGAATTCACAACCACAAATGCACGCAATACATTGTCAGAAAATAATGCATAGTGATAAAGAGTCAGATCCTCAACCTTGTCCTTTTTAGGAAATTATCGCTTTTCAATAGGAAGAAAGTAATAAGCTATGGTCAATCACATGGAAAAATAGTGCATGCCCTTGGGAATAGACTTTGCTAACACTTGACTTAAAAATTTACTTTGCTTTTCCAAGGTCCTTGCTCATCTGTAGAATGAAGCATGGTTTGCAACTTCTTTGTTACTGTCGCATAGCCATAAAATTGTTCTCTAGCCTTGGATAGGACATGACCTATAGCCTTGATCTTCTTAGGTGCACTGAAATATTCATATCAATTATTAGTCATGAAAAAGTAGAATGAAAAGCAGAAAGATTGACACGCAGACTGCAGCTTTAAAAGAAACAAAGGATATGAACACCAAATGCAAATGGAAGCACCTACTATTCTTGATTTAGAAGCTGCCAATGTGAAAATCCAGGGGGTATTGTTCCAAGCTTCCACAACACTCTATCCTCATTCTGACATACAATAAAAGAAAAACCTAGAAATCGAACAAAGAAAAACCCATTAAGTTTTCTAGCTAATTATTTCAAATTTACTTCAAATTCCTTAAAGTAAGCATCACAGGAATTAACGTAAATAAACCACACTACATACTTACCATGTTTTGCCACTTCTGATATATTCTAGTTATGTCTTGTTTCTTCCATTCTTTAAGATCAAATACATTCATCCCATATGCCCAACAACAAGCATTAGGATCAAAGTGCCTGGGTATGTGCGGATTGGAAAAATTAAGGTATTTGTCAAACCGGCAAAAGCTTTCTCCACAAGTTTCCACTGAACCATTATCCTTTCCATGAAGATCTACTGACCACAAGGGTGTCAAATATTTCTGCACCACAATATCATCATCCCAGAAAAGGATCTTGTCCAGTTTGGGATATACTTGTGGAAGATAGAAACAAAGATGATTTAGCATGGATAAATATTTTGGATTTATATATTTCAAATTATAGGAACGTGCTGAGAGTGTAGTTGAGTGATATGCCTTGAAATAATACTCTTTCATAGCCGCTGATTCAAGTTGGCGAAGCACAGGGAAATAGGAGGAATTGAGCCATTTAAAATCATCAATATTTTCTACATGTATCGCCAATAAAGATAAATTAAATGTTGACCCACCCCAAAAAAAGAGACAGAAGCAACCTGACGAGGGAGGAGGGTAGGAGGAAGCTTGCCAGCGAGGGAGGAGGGCAGGAAGAAGCTTACCAGTTGCAGATGTAGATGCGGAGTGATGAAACCTAGTTGCCAGGAAAACCAATAGCATGACCACAAAGATAACAAGGAAGCCCACCATAGCTATTCAATGATGAAAACCTCGACCTCCCCATCCTCCATTTCTACCACACTGGTAGCCCTACCACCCTCCATTCCACACACCTCCTCTTTTCACAAGCATCTTTAGCTCTCAACCCTAACACCACTTTTCTCCTTCTCCTCCTCCTAAAGAGATATCGAGTAATGCAACCCTTACTCAATCATAATCCTCTACATCAAACCCATATCATGGTTAGTAGAAATATATGAAGTCAGCAACAACCAAGAAAACCCTTAGATATCATATATAATTTAGAGCATTTGATAGAAAAATTTACGAAAGGCATTACGAAATGGATAGATCAATTGATTTCATGTAGTTTTGAGAAAGAAAGGGACACTGACATGGTAAAAACCTAGATGAAAATGGGCATAGGGGTCGGAAGTAGACAGATTTGAGGGTCTCTATCTCTGTTAGCCGTTTTGTTTAAAAAACCAAAATATATAATTCAGGGAAACACGTCATTCGGATTCAGATGCCAACATAGATGTTATTATTAATGGGGATCCTCACCAATCTGGCTGACTGTTCATACACTACGACATAGGAAGAGGAAGAATAGGTAGGCAACGTTGGGTATATATGACGCCCCTCAACTTACTAATTTAATTGAGCAGGTACCGATTTGGCATGCCTTGGATTGAGGCATGTAAAGGTAAAGGGAATGCTAGAGGATAATTTGATGCAAAGCAAGGGTGAATTATGCCTCCCTGAATGGACATCATGAGACTGTGTTTAAGATTCACAATTATGAAGTTGTGAGAATACTAGAGTGTAAGCACAAGAGAGAAGCTAAACATATTGTGATCTAATATTTAAAATGCTGACTTGTTGATTGATTTCTCATTTAGAATGGAGACAAAAGATTTGATGATTGGTGGAGAGAAATGATGAGTGTTCTAAATACATCATTTTGAGGCCATGGATAGATCTTAATGGTCTGGGATGCCATTGTTAGTAAAACCTTACCTAAATGCCTTATGACTGCCACATGGATGATGTTACACTTACATTATTGATGCACTAACCACAGGGAGGTGGTATAATATTCATGGTTATGGGTGCTTACAAAACTGGGTTTTCATATACCTATGAAGTGAAAGGGAAGGAAGTACCCTTTCTTCAAGATAGGAGTAAGGCTGTAAGCTTTAAACCAGCCGACAGAGATTTTTTTTTTAAAGAATACATTTTACACATCCTGTGTCCATTAGTACGAACCGGTTTATAAACATAGTGTTGGATTAATCTCATAGCACTTCTAGAAGTTGTTTTGATTCTTAGAAAACATGTTGTATGTTGTCGTCTGCTTCGAATTTTTCACAAGAAACAGTTGGTCCTTTGACAAGACTCAAGTGTGCCAACATGCACTGAAGAAGAGGTTATTAGCATTGCAAACCCTCTTCTCAAATCAGTATGTCAATTTTAACTTTAGAAAAAATTGGCAATAAAACATATGATGTTCTAGAAGCTAAAAGATAGACAACACAAGAATCTACAACTTCTTACATCTACTGTTGTCATGTTTATCTTGCTTCGCCAGAATGGTATCAAAGTTAAGGTGAGGGCAAGGTATTAGAGCTAAGGTGAGGGCAAGCCCAAGCAAGGAAGAAAGAAATCACAAGAAGTTTTCTGACAACACTGACCTCCTTCCTCTTCAAAGATCAGTCATTGTGAAGCACTGAAACTCCTACCACAAAATTCTAGGTTGCAGAACCTAGAAAGAAACTAAGATCAAGGCCCCATCAATCAAGCATCTCTAGGATAGAGCTCTCTGTCAAATTGTTGGTCAAATGATCTCTATCTAAGGCCTTTTGTCATGACTACATCCAGGAAGCTTTGGTTCCTTTAGGGCCAAATATTCTATTATGAAATCACCCTTGAATTGAATTTGGTTTGGAGATAGTGTCTCACTCGGAATTCTTTCTCTGTTGCAGGTTTATATAAAATCATATCTGAAGCTATAAAGTTCCTAGCATCTAAGCTCATATATATAATATTATTCTTGAGCTCATTGACATGCCTTTGGCCTTGTATTAGGGCTTTGTCTATCTCACAGAGAAGTATAAAAGGCTACAAAAGGTGAAGTATCCTCGGCGCTTGGACAACAATCAAGAGCTTTTGAAAAATAGTGTTCATGATTTTCCATTGGGTAGATGCTTATTGAAGGTAAAGGATCAACCTTTGTGCATCTCTGAGATTTTGGTATCAAAGGAAAGGGGGTTCCTGTCAAATAAAGATCATTTCAAGGTTCTTGAAATCTAAAACACAATGTTCTAAAATCTCATTTAAATAGGTATGACTGTTATTGGTGTCTAAGACAAATGCATCTCAACATTTCTTCTCATATCAACTGATTGAGGTAATCAGGACACACATGTGGGTTCAGCCTAGAGCCGTCACTTTTTATATGATTTTTTCATCTTGGGTTTAAAAAACCTTTATATACTCTAATTAGTAATTTCTTGTACCCATGCTCGGTGCATGCTGCACATTATTTTTCATAGCTGCCAAATTTGTATTACATCAGTTAAGGCTAGGATAGAATTAGTCTTAGTCAAAGAAGTCTATTTTATTTCATGGATTCAAACATAGTTTAATTTACTATGGCTTTTCATTTCCTTTAATTTACTCTGGTTTCAATAACCATCAAATCTTCCAAAGACAGAAATTCGATAATAGAACTGGAGTTAGATAGAGACTTACCACTGCGAGAAATGGATACAGTCGAAAGTTATTCCCCAAGGCTTGGAGGGTCGACGGGCTCCATGAATTTTTTTTCCCTCTTCAACAAACTTATCAACGGCCTTTGCTACAGTAGCCTCAGAGTGGTTTTTATTGCCTGTGCTAGGGAAAATGTATAATTTGGAAGGGGATGTCCAACAACTGAAGCCTTTTCATCAGTTACTCAAGTCCAGAATTTCTGGAATAGGTCTATCAACCTCTTTCACTTCCTTGGAGGAGAAGGTGACAACCTATAGAGAGAGAGGGGCATTTTTTGGGTGACAGTGGAAAGCAAAAGCCCCGTTTGAACGTTCTGTGGGTTTGGGGTTCCATAGCGAAATCAAGGAGCCGCACAAGTTCCAGTTACGTGTCCCATTGCCTACACAAAACCCCAACAATCTCGTGGCTCTATAAAACTAGAAGGGAAAAATAGGATACTCATAGAAAAACATAGGTCTCCATTGCTGAAACCTCCTCCAGAATTCAAAAATTCATGGTTTGAAAAAAATTGCTAAAACCTTCTCCAGAATTCAAAAATCTAGGGTATGAACAAAATTGCATCTCCCATTGTTCTTCTTCCATTCTTGAAAGCTCCTTGAGGGTGCTCCCTGATGGTTTGAACAAAAATGGCATTGCCCACCTCAAAATTTTATTTGGTGACTGGTACGCAGGAGACAAAATGTCTTAAGTAAAGTTAGATGTCATTTTGGGATTCAACTGCGTTAAGTAAGTCATTAACATATGATCATTTCCATGAGAGGTAGTCGTAACTGACTAATTTCTCATGATTTTTGAATAGTTCACTTAGCACTCACTCATTGCATCGGGTGATGCTCATAGGGGTGAAGAAGTTGGATTGAAACTGGTGAAATGAATCACATAGCGTCAATCATCACTTCCAAGGCTTTCACCCGGTAACCAGGACTTCCCGGGAGGTCACCCATCCCAGATCACCTCTGGCTCAAGCGTGCTTAACTGTGGAGTTTTCCTCACAATCAAGCCCACTTAGCTTGCTACCCCATTTGCAAAACCTTAGAAAATATTGTGCCTCATGAACCATTCAAGTAGAGATCCCTTTACTCTTTTTGAATTTAAGTATTAGGGGGTTTACGCATTGCATTATATTACATGTCATTTTGGGATTCAACTGCATTAAGTAAGTCATTAACATATGACCATTTCCATGAGACGTAGTCATAACTGACTAATTTCTCATGATTTTTAAATAGTTCACTTAGCACTCATTGAATCAGGTGATGCTCACAGGGGTGAAGAATTTGGATTGAAACTAGTGAAATGAATCACATAGCATCAATCATCACTTTCAGGGCTTTCACTTGGTAACTAGGACTTCTCGGGAGGTCACCCATCCCAGATCACCTCTAGCTCAAACCCACTTAATTGTGGAGTTTTCCTCACAGTCAAGCCCACTTAGCTTGCTACCCCATTTGCAAAACCTTAGCAAGTATTGTGCCTCATGAACCATTCAAGTAGAGATCCCTTCGCTATTTTTGAATTTAAGTATTAGGGGGTTTACGTAGTGCATTATATTAGATGTCATTTTGGGATTCAACTGCATTAAGTAAGTCATTAACGTATGACCAATCCATGAGAGGTAGTCATAACTAACTAATTTCTCATGATTTTTGAATAGTTCACTTAGCACTCATTGCATCAGGTGATTTTTGGGTCCCTATAATACTAGTGATTACCCCATTACTATTGTAGTTATACCCCTTATTAATATTGTTGTGCCCCTATTGCCCCCATATTGTTATTACTGTGCCCCATAGAATCCCTCTATTGTTATTTTTGTGGCTTTATATTATTATTGTTAGGTCGGATGGATTATATTGTGACTCCTTAGACTCCTATATATAGAAAGGAGGTTTTGTCATTTGTATCATCCAAGAATTGTTCATTTATGTAATGTAAAGGAGGTTGCCCCCTCGAAGAGGCTGACATTTAAGGCGTAGATCTATCTTTTCTATCTTTTCTTGAGCTGGTTTCATAACATTTGGTATCAGAGCTTTGGATTCTAGGGTTTCGCTGCTCCAAACAGGTCATCGTGGCATTTTCGCTATAAATTTTTTTCTAGGAAGTTTCAGAAGTCGCAAAAAAAAACCCATTTGAGAAGAAATCGCGTTGAACCTTGTGTCCAAATTTCAGAGCTTTTCGCATGATATTTGCGGAGATATGATCTCAGGAAGTTGGTATTTTTGTAGACTCCTGAATTACATTCAAAACAAGTGACCTAGGGAAAATCGTCATAACTTTCTCTATGGGGATCGGATTGAAGTTTCGTTAGAAGGTACAGAAAGAGGACGGACTATAGTTTCTTGTGGGTGTTTTCCAGACCCAAAGGTCGAAACAGTGACTCGTGGCACATTGTACAAGTTCGCTCTACTGAACTAGTCTATAATCAAGTCACTGTGGGAGATTTCGCATAACTCTTTCGAAAATGAATGCATTCATTGGTAATGGAGTTGGATGAACACCACATGTGGAAGGAGGGAACATGATCGGTAGGATCGTCTCTAGAATTACCCTCAAACTTTGGGATATTTGAGGGAAGCTTAATCATCATAGCATGCCAACCAAGATCGTCGTGTATTGGGTTGTTTATCAACTAGCCAAAATCCACGAGACTTAAGCCAACCATAAAAGGGAGTATGGGTGTTTTCTGAACGGTTCATGAGATTTCTCCTCTAGATGTGATCACTAGAGTAGAACTAGAGCCAACACCAGGTTGGGTTCCTACACCAACTGTGGGTCCAAACATGGTGACAATATGTGGTGAAGGAGGCTCAAAATCAAATTAACCACGAGAAGATTCATTATGGGGACTCAGAGGGCTATGAACTCGAACCCAGTGGGGAGGAGTAATATGCCCGAGTGGAAAATGGGGATGAAGCTATAAGAGTCTCTGTGATAAATGCATTGGTGGCACAATGGTGGTAAGACACATGTGTCATGAAAATGGTGAAGGGAGATCAACAATATGAATTTGTCTCGATGAGGGGAGATAAATTTATTATGTTCAGTCTTGGCTTGGGGGTGTAAACCAACCGCCCTTCACTTAAGGTGTGCTTGTGTGTGCAAGTGTATTTATTGATTAAGCCTAGATCATGTTTGTAAAAAAGAAAAAATATTGTTGAAAATAAACTAAAATTAACAAGAGTAAATGAACAACAAAACCATTAACTAAAACCCACCGAAACTGAATTTGCAAACACTATGCTGGTTGGTAGTGAAATTGACTAAAAACACACTAAAACGTTCAAGGGATCTAAGTGTGGGTGTGACTAGGATGAAATGACACTAGGCTACTGGAAAGTGGTGCAGCAACAAGAAAAAACTAGAGAGGAAGATCGCTAAAAAAAGATAGGGAGATGGGTGTAAATCCTAGGGCAAACAATGGGAGGCACCTCACCACGAAAGGGAGTATTCAAATCACTAAAGCAAGGAGGTCAGCTAAAAATCATGCAGACCCATTGAATCAATCACATGGGACTATACCACTAACAGAAGGGAATTCGAGGCACTCATAGCCAAATAGTTGCATTGCTGATCTGAAGGGTTATGTTTCTCAGTAGCAGTCGAGGTCACGAGGAGGGTAATTTTGTATGTTACAATGAACACCGAGCCATCTAATGAGTAGAGGTGTTAGATTGGTTTCAACCTCTGATTCATTTCAATGGAAGGTGAAAGGGAGTATGAGTGTTGCATGCTGATTAGTTGATATAGCCTGAGCATTGGTCGCATTGCCAAAACACTATCACAACAACTGTCTAAGCAGAGAAAGGAGTTGGGTGTCCCCATATTTGTCACCAAAACCATCTAAGTGCAGGAAGGAGCCGAGCAAGTTTCATAGGCTTCGATTCTGGCATTAGCCATCGATTCATTACGGGAGCGAATGGGCAAAAGTTGTCGTCACTCTTAATAGTAGAGGCAAGATTATTTTTACCGTAGCATTGGTCCAGGAGCCAACCATGGTCCTCTTCAAGTGCACGCTAAAGTATTTGTTTTATTACATTATATAAATTGATCTCACTACATCAAGATCACTGACACATTAGTCATAGAGGCAAAGACACCGTGTTTTTGTGGAATCGAGTAAATTATATTTCATCAAAATATTTCGTAGTGGGTCACCATAATTAAATAAAGTAATGCTATGTCTTTTTTTGTTATATAGTATCTTGCATTATGTGGTTGGATTGGTGTAGAGGTTTATCATTGTCGAATATAGTCTTATGCCTATACATTTGAAACCTCTAACATCAAATTCAATGTCACATATGATGCATTGGTCACTTGTAAGGGCATTATTATTGGGTCCACAGACTCTTGATTAGCGTATGAAGATCCGAGTCTTTACCTAAAAACTGATTCTCTTTCCATTTAGACAGATTTTCTGCTCAAAAATCTCAGTGTGGAAGCATGAAAGATGGCGGGTTATGGACTAAACCATGTTTATAGTTTTGAAAATTTTGATTGGTTTTAGCATTTGACAAGGAGTTTGTCAAATTTTGGAGCTTGATGATAGAAAGGAGATTTTGTGTTAAAATAAAAGGGGGAATAGGAAAGGAAGGAGGTGGTACAATCATCTTAATATTACCAATCAAGTTTGTATTTACCTTATCTTGGGGCAAAATCCATTGAAGAATTAGTGTATTCATGCTTTGGTATGAGGGGAGATGGTACTTTCCCTAGAAAACACTCATAAAATTTTGGACAAAATTCTAGATAAAATAAATGAAGCATGGGGCCTTTTCTTAGCAATACCACTTTATAATAGAATAATAAGTATTTTTCAAAAATGTTCTATGCCATTATGCAACAAAAATGCCCATGGGAAGTGAAGGAAGGACAAGGAAGAGGAGTTAAGTTCTTCACACTTGGATCTTAATTGCAACGAACAAAGTCAACCATAGACCTTCAAAAATTGGAGGAATTAGACTAATGGCTCTTAGAGGTGGGGCAACTAGAATGGAGGAAAATCAGTTGGAATCTCAAGCCATCTATGCTTGCATTAACACAACCCAAACTCTTGGAGCATCGTTGTGAAGAGGTCAAGCTCACAATTGCTTCTTGTCTCAGCAAGATCATAGCTTTAGCATCCCGAGTATTATCTTAGAATAATGATCTTATGTGGGAGATATTGTAGTTGATAGTGGAAGGCCTTCAAGGGTTGAATAACATCATGCTTCCTACCTTTTAGAACCGATGTAGAAATTTTAACAGTCATGGAAGAATTCAACTTTGGCGCATTCATACTGAATTTGGAATGTCATGAGTTGATCTTTTAGTTGCTCCATAACTTTTACACTAGTATTACATCAGCTCATTCAGACCATGTCAAAATAAGCACGAAAAATATTGTGTCTCTATTATTAGAAGGCCATGCTCACATATGCAAGATACTAAGATGTAAATTTTTGACCATTTGGAGGAAGGACCACAGGGATCCTATGATCTAGTTGAGAAGTTTGTCAGGAAAAACATAAAATTACTCAAAAGGGTGCTCACTACAAAGGAGTTGATAAGGATTGATGGAGGAAGCGAGAACAAAATACGCATCAATAATGAACTAAGGATGAGAGGACTATGCTTTATCTGCAAGGGACCTTGGGCCCTTAACCATTCATGTCCAAGCGATAAGAGGAAACAAGGGTAGATCATGAAGATTCTTCCATAGTTGGTTTCACTAGTTTTTAGAAGAGAACCTATGAAGGATCCAACCAGTCAAGTGCAAATGGTGAGCAATAACTCCATGCTTTTCAGAGAAACTTATGGGACAAGTCGATGATAATCAATTAACTTGACAAAGTAATTCAGGAAAGGAAGGAGGGAATTCCTCCGATGACGAGGTAGTTGAGTCTATAGTATCTAGGAGAACATTCATAAAGAGCATGGAAAATCAGGTATAGATAACAGTCCACCAATACATCCATGTTTGATAGTCAAAGAGGGTGGACAACTTATCCCCACATGTGAAAAAGGCTAGGAAGAAGACATTCTAGGAGAACCAAATGAGGAGCCAATAATAATAAACTGACATGATGAGCATGATCATGCAGGGCATCATGACAAATATAGTATCCAAGATAAGACATTTCTAGAGGGTCAAACAAAGTTTCAAGTTAAATTTGTGGTCATGGGTCATCTAGTGCAGTCAAATATAGAGACATTCTGCACGGCACAAGAATTTCTAGTAGAGGACTTTTGGGAAAGGATCTTGCATTTCAAGACAGATCTTACATTGTTGAAGTAGAGTGTCAGGGCAGCCTGAGACACTGTCTTACAAAAGAATAGAAAATTTGGGAACCTCATAGGGCTATGTGTTGAATCAATGACCCACATGTCTAGTGTTGAGGAATGTCTCAAGTCCCTCACAAGGTAGGAAGAGGAGTGAATTTGGGAGTTGCAGAGCAGCCCTCTACAAGAGTACATTTATAAGGCTTGCAGCTCTACCAACCTACCATTATACATTGGGGATAACAAGGAAGAGTTATGCAAATGGATCATGGTGGGTGATTGGGTGGAGCAACATGAGTTGAGCATTAGGCAACATCAGCATGGTAGATTTATTCCATGTGTAGGGATTCATGCATTATATACTTCCCATGAGATGGATTTACAAGAGATTATGAGTTGGAACTCAATTTACGGGATACTCTTAGCCAAGGGCATATTGCAACTTGGCCCTCAAGCACAAGCAATGACGGAGGGCTGAGGTGGTGTCATAACCAACATGTCCTAGGACTTAGGTGGCATTGGGATCTAGGAGAATCCATTGGGGGTAGGATTGACCAAAGGATTGCTTTGGATTGAAGTATCGAAGGATCCTTTCATGATCATTTAGAATGGAGGCATGGAATAACACATTGGGTTGTTTGGGATCTTGGTATCAATATACAAATGCTTCTTTTGTGGATAGAATTGGATTACCTGAGGGAAAATAATCTTTGGGCAGGAGGATTTGTAATATATATCTATCTATATATATATATATATATATATATATATATATATATATATATATATATATATCTATATATATATATCTATTTGGATATGGTTAAAGTGGATGGAATCTTTCCATGGTATTTAATGTGGCAGTTGCCCATGGCATTGGCCCATTGTATGTGCCTTTGTTTTTTGAGGGAAAACAATAAAATAAAGTCTCTAAAGAGTCAATCAAGCCTATAAAGGGGGATAGGAGAGTTATTTATCTATTTGGATATTTTTGTGAACTTGGCAAGGCTAGTTTTAGTTGATCCTAGGTATGAAAACCCATGGGAGTAATTTGTGTAGTGGTTCCATCTAGGATCTATGATTGTGCTTCAATATATCTACTTTCTTTGTTAATGGGCACAGGCTTTAGTATTTCCTTTAGTATGTCTTGTGTGGGCATGTAATTTTCTTTCTATTTATTTACATAAAGAAGAGGCTGCATTCTTAGATCTCTATTGTGTTAGGTGTTTTTAGTGCAAGAATTTCATTAGAACACCTAGAGTGTACCATATCTCATTAAAATTTTGATGTTGGGATATTATAGGATTCAATCATGCAATATTTGCATGCTAGTGGAGCCCTATAAGCCAAGTAGACTTTCTTCATGGTTTTTCTAATATTTTGACAAGATTATCACCATTCAACAATAGGGTTAAGGTCCATTGCAATTTATTCTTTTTAAATGAAATAGTCAATGAACACTACTTCCATAATTAAGGATAATTTGTATAAGTTCAAAACATAGATCCAAATATGCATATAACAAATAAATGGATAACATGCAGGCATATAAGCGTAGTAGTTATATTTCTCATAATTTGTTTTTAATGGGGGATTAGCCAAAAAATATATTCCATCATTCCCAACATAGCTTCATCTACAATATCCTAGTATGAAAGAAATAACCAAAATTGCTTCTCTAGAAGGCTTTGAGAAGATGGAAACTTTGAAAGGAAAGACAATTTCAAGAGGAGCAACTACTTTTAGGAGGTAATGGTACAATAGGTGTTTTACTTGAATTTTTATTAGAGTTTTAAATATTGTGACGAGGGATTTTCATTGCTTTTAAGTATTTTTAGAAAGTATTGACATCTTGAAAATAAAAATAGAGATGTAGTTAGAGTAAAAATAATTGGGAAACAATCATGAGACATCATGACTTATTGAGGAGGACATCATAGCTTTCTTAGAAAGATTTTTGAGTTTAGCACACTGATAAATAAATTCTAAAAAATGGTATTTTGGACAATAGCTTGGCAAGGCCACAATAAGTGGTGTCTAAGAGGAGTTATGGCCACAATGTGTGGGTGTCTAAGAAGAATAACTCCTCTGAATAGTATAGTGAGTATTTGTCTCTTTAACACTCTATGTACATTATTTTTTATGGAAGGACAATAGCTTAGCAAGGCCACAATAAGTGGGTGTCTAAGAAGAATAACTCCTCTGAAATAGTACAGTGACTAGTTGTCTCTTTAAAAGTCTATGTACATTATTTTTAATGCGAGGATAATAGCTTTGGAAGGTCACAATAAGTATGAATCCTATATAAAGGATAAAAACTCCCCATTGAGATATATCAAGTCTTATTTTGTGATCGAGCTATGCTCTGTGGGAGGTTTCCCCCTCGCAGAGGCAAGTGAACACCACCTTCATCTCTTAATAATAAAATACTTGTTGTTTTTCTCATTTTGTTCTATGTTCTTGGTTGTATTTCTTTGCATATTTCGTATTTTGGAATTTCTCGCAGGTCAAGGGCATAACAATTTATGAGTGGTAGATGGAGGCTTTTCCAATGGTTTTTAAAACTACCATTCTCCTTCAACATACCATGTGTGGTTCAACAAGTGCAAGGTTATGTTATGACTGTGACACCTTGTTAATCTTTGAAATATCTTGCAGCCTTTTCTTTGCAAAGTATACATGAATTTGATCATCCCATCACATTTGTCTTTCTAGAATCCTTGGATTTACTTCCAACATGTGAATAGATTTTATTAAGACTTGTATATTGAAGATGCCAACTTTTGACATGATTTTAATGGTGTCTTGTGCTAATAATTACAAATCATGGATAAGCTTTCATAACACATTGCCTTAATTTGTGGATGAGATCATCAAGGCTACCTTTATTCATGAAATTTTAAAATGACTACAATACTTACAATCTCAAACTCCTTCCTAAAAAACAAAATCGTAGGGGTCAAAGGAAGGGCTTTATGAAACCTCTTTTCAACTTGAAACATAATATAAGTAGGCAGGCCATACGTTCTCCACCACCCCAACTTAAGTTCAAATGAATGGTGTATAAAGTAGTATGAGAGATTCATCACAACTGATTTGAGGGATAAATCCTCTAATTTTGAACTCAATTGTTTTTCCTTAAAAATATCTTCAATATCCACCAAATATCTATAATAGTAATCTTATTATGAATCGAGCTAATATTATTGCATGAAAACACTTGATACTCGATAAAACTATATACATTTTTAATAACATTAACCACCAAAAACACATTTCTAAGAAAATAATAAATAACTTGATTCTATTAAAATAAATTCTCTAAAAATAAAAAAAATAAAAACATTTATTAACAAGACTACAAAAAGCAAAATATTTTACATAGACGAACATATTATTATCCTACATAAAAAGACCTTATTATTAGTAATAATTAGAAAATATACCACACATACACTAGATTTTCCTTCAGAAGTATAAAGTTACATGTGATACCTAAATTCAATGCAAGATTACCTTATTATTAATAATAATTAAAAAGTATACCACATACAATAGATTTTCATATAACCACACTAGATTTTCCTTCCGATGTGATACCTAAATTCACATGCAAGATTACGGTAAGAGTCCACCAAAAAAAAGGAATTCACATGCAAAATAACAAAGATTTCAAATTTTTTTCCACCTAAGAAAAATAACTCTGCCCCTTTGCGCGTGAAGAAATCTGAGTAGTTACATCAGTAAACAGGGCAAAAAATTATCCCTCGTAATCCCCGTGCGGTGTACTGAAATACAAGGTTTTGGATGGTACCGTTTATTAATGCACTAACGAATGGGAAATGATAATTCCTCGAAGTAACTGGCTTTATATAGAATGATAATATTGCACTTTTATCTTTAACATTGATATTAAAATAAATTATTAATATATAAATTTTTATCCTTTTATTTTAGTTTTAGAATATATTTTATTAATATAAACACTAATTCTGTACATAAGATAGTTGAGACTATATTTAAATAATTAATATATAAATTAATGTTATTTTTTAAATATTATTGTTATGAAATTTTGGGGTGGTCGGGGTGGTGGCCCACCTCCTCATTTATGATTTTTTTTTTTTTTATATTTATAATGAGGGGGTTGTTTTTAAATTTTTAGAAAATAATGGTCATTGGGAAAATTAACAACGCCACAATTTCGACCGATTCCAGGCGCTAGGTTTATGCCTCCGGTTCGGTCAAATTGTAGGACACTTAAACCTGGCCCACACCCCAATATTGACCAAAACCTTGACTTGCCCATTCTCCCTCATATGAGCTTAGATTGACGAACCATTCACACCTTCACGATCAAGACGAAAAGATCTACACTCTGGTCTTGGGTCAAAGTCATTCTAAGTACTTTGATTTTCGAGCATTCATAAGCCCTCTTTGTCCTGTGTGTCTCTCTGGAACCATCTGGATCACTCCTTGATGTTGTTGAGGTCATTCTTTCCTATCAACATTTTCCAACATTTTCGGGTTCTTAGTGTGTTGCAAGCCCACATGCAAGTTATAATTTTTTTTAAATTTGGATAATACTGTAATTCAGAAGATAGTTTTAGCAGCTTGGATCAAAATATCCAAGTTACTTATGGCTCCTTTCTTTATCATGGAGATGGACGACGTTGGATTCTTCATTAACATCTTTGTCTTTAAACCCTTGTTTTTTTGTTCAAGTACTTTATTTGGCTTCTTTATCCCAGAGTTTTTGTGATACCAATAATACATTCACTTTAGTATTTGATGATTGTTTTCTTTGAGATTCTCATTTTCCCCTTTCACATGTTTCTCTAGGATTTCTAATTGAGTTATTTCTTCTTTTAATTTTATAATATTATCTTTATCCCTAGAAAAAGTTAAATCATTATTATGTATAGGATTGTGAACAATAGGTGTTGGAATATCACTTTTGAAAGTACACTCAAGAGTAGCAGAGGGATCCTTCACTTTTTAATTTTGTGCTTCTTGTTCCAAAAAATAAATAAAAAAATAGATATGTTTCTAAATTCCATTGATCGTTAGACTTCAGGAGAGGGATCCTTTACCTCTTCTTCTTGTGCTTCTTGATCCAGACTATCAAAATAATAATAGATATGTTGCTAAGTTTCATAGACCTTTGAACCTTTTCTTTTAGGATTTGTCGCTAATCTTTCTGATTCTTTTAGCTCTGCAACTTTCAAATTCTCAAATGAAATAATATTGTCTACTTTTTTCATGCTTCATGTGATGCTTCTACATTTGTTTTGTCTTCTGGTATCTTCATTCCTTACAAAATCTTCCTTTTAATGCTCTTTTACTTCAATTCAAATATCACAATGGTTTTTTTTGTAGTTTCTTGTGGATTCTTCGTAATTGTTTTTGTCACCTTTCTTTTTGGTTCTAGCATGATCATTTTCATTCTTCTTCCTTTCATATCTTATTTTCAACAATTATCCTTTCTGAAGTAGCATTGATTTTATGGTATCTCCTATTTTAGTAGCATCTTCGTCTTCCAATATCATCATAGACTCTAGTCTTAAAATTTCTTTTGTCTCTATGATTTCAGTGTCCTCTCTCTACTAGAGTTTCTTTGACTTCTTTATTTTCTTCTTGAGGGTAAGGGTTTGAAAAAACCCTACCTCTTCTTCCTTTTCTCTTTAGACAAATATTTTTTTCTGCTAATGCCTCAATAAAATAATTTATTACTAAACAAGGATCCTAATTGTGACTTCTTAATTTTTTTTCCTCAACAAGAATTTTGATTAACCCAAACTAATATAAGGCTTTGTTAAGATTCCTAGAATTCTTCTAGATATTAAATGCCATTATTCTAGGGTTACTGATCAACTAGTAGGCTAAAATTATCTCCTTCCCCTTTAGAAAATGCATCAAAATCCTAATATGGTAGAAAAAAATAGTTTCATACCTACCTTCATAACTAATAAATTTGTAGTCCTTTGACATTGTTACACTATATAGAAAGTATCCTCTAATTCTATCTCAGAATTTGTGAACACCATTAAATGAATTAGAGCTTAGAAAGGAGAAAACTATGCAACACAAAATCAATGAACTTTTTTACATAATGTGTTTCATTGGACGATATCAGTAGCCTTAAATCTCTCAATATGGTTCCCGTTGCTTACAAATTAATCCTCTACCTAATCATAAATTGGAATAAGCCTATATGAACTATTTGGAATATTTGATTTATTTAATTCGCTATGTAAATGGATTTACTTCGAGTTTGTGCACATTAAATAGGACTTATATCCATTAGCAATTTTACAGGCATATCAGGAAGCCCATTTGAGGAGTAATGTAGTCTACCTACTCCATTAACGAAGATATATGCATCAATAAAACATTGAACCACCACCCTTAATTCCATTGCATGAGATATATAATATTGTGACCTTATTATCGCTCTGAAATCATTTCCTGACATAAATATGGCATTTATAGGTTTTAGTTGAGGTTCCAGTTTTAGTTGGGTGACCAATTTGGTGAAATTCATTTATTATGGCTTCAATGCTAGAAACGATTACTAAGACATTCACGCACCATTTTTAATAGTTCTGATAGTGCTTTTGTTAATACCCAAACGCTTGAGGACAAGGCATAAGGCCTAAATCACAAACTCAATGTTAAGCACCTGTAATACTTTATTAGGTGCAAAGGCCCCAATACTGTTAACCTTAGAAGCCTTCACAAAACCAATCCCTTGGTGCACTTTTTGAAAATTGACGAAAAGAGTTAATCTACAAGAATGTTTGTTTTGCATGGTCCATTTATTAGCCATACCTATCATAGAACATTGCATACTTATTTATAGTTTTACATTAGGCTCAAATCAAACAAACAACCTACTTTTACCATGGGAAATTCCTAATGTTATGGGTAAAAATCCCAAAAAAATATCCTAAAGTATTTCATGTTTATGGGTTGCTTTTCAGTTGACATTAATGTGTCCGATATCCATTTAAGCCCAGTCCTCAAGATAGAAATCATGAAAATCGTGGGTTCATGTCATTTCTCCAACAAAGATTGTTGGAAATATTATTTTAATTAATGTGAAAGACATGGGAAGACTATAGATGTTGAAGATAAAGATTGTAAGATGAAGATTGTTGGAATATTGTTGTTGACTTTTGACGCCTAGATTGGATATCTTATCTTTGAATTCATTTTTACTCTATATACCTAGTTTAATGGGAGCATAGGATATATGGTTCAAATGATTATTCTTGGACATTTCCAATGATATATGTTGATATATGTTGCTCGTGCTAACTCCAACACAATGAGGAGATATGAAATAAGATTATGTCAAGTTGACTAAGCCATGTAGTATGAGTTAGCTCACCCAATTTTACAAGTAGGGGTGACTTGAGTATAATTGAAAAACATCTAAGCTCAAAGAGATTCAAAGTGTGCAAAAGAACCTAGGGAATACTATTGACATTTTAAAAGTGAAGAAAAAAATTGGTTTAGGAAGTGAATGAGTCATTTTTCCATTTTGCGATGTTTTAGACAATGAAAATTTGAGGAGATAAAATAAGATATTCATGTTACATGAGGTAAAACTTTTATCCATTGATTTTCTATACTTTCCAAGATATGCCCTCTCGAAGCTTTCCTAACTCATTGGTCCATTATACCTTTTGATATATGCCCTATTTATGCACATGACAAGCTTTATAATATTATTAGAAAAAATTGGTACATGGTGCGAGGTAAAACAGGGACATTATGTATGGAAAAGTGAGTGTTTACTTTGAGAATGGTCAATCTCTCTTTTATCTCTCCCATCCCAAGCCCAAAATCAATAAGTAATATCTTGTACAACATTAATGCTTGGAGATACATTTCTAAGGCATAGTTAAGATTATTTAGAAATTTATGGAGAAGGTATCATGATTCTAGTTATAATTAGATCTATGAATTAGGGATTTGTCTCTAGCAACCAGATTAACATACATCTTTACATTTGATAAGAGATAAAGTGAACAATATATAATCTCAATTAGGGTAGAATACTTTGTGATCTTCATGAGTAATTTATTTTAACTTTTTGGTTTTATAGATCTTCGAAAGCTCTTAATCATAAACTTCTTAGACTAAATAGAAAGCAATGATCCAATCATAAAATATTTGCATGTTAGTAGAGCCCTATAAGCCAAGTAGGATTTCTTAAGATACTCTATAACGTTTTGATATAATTATCACCATTAGTTTCCATTGCAATTTCACTTTTTATGAAAAATATTCAAGAAACATTACTTCCACTATTAAGGATAATATGATATGCTCAAGATATAAATCCAAGAGGTAGAGTTTATGAACTATATTTATCTACTAAATAAATCCCTAACATGTATATAAGCATGGTATTTATGTTTCTCATAGTGTGTTTTTAATTGGGGAGTTAGCAAAAAATATTTTCCATCATTCCCAAGGTAGCTTCATCTATAGTCTCATCATCATCATATTCTAGTATGAGAGAAATCACCAAAATTTCTTCTTTAGAAGGATCTGGAAAGGAAAAAGCTTGGAAAGGAAAGATAATTTCAAGAAGAGGGACTCCTTTTCGGAGGGAATGAGGCAATAAGTGTTTTACTTTAAATTTTTTTTATGGTTTTAAATATTGGCATGAAGGATTTTCATTGTTCAAGTGTGCAACATTGTTATATAGTATTGACATCAAATAAATAGATGTAGTAGTTAGAGGAAAAGAAATTCAAGAATAATCAATGGACATCATGGCTTGCTGAGAAGGATTATCAATTTTGGCACATAGAGAGACACAATCCTAGGTGGGAATTCAATCACAATAATCCTATAATTTTCCAAATGTTACATGAAAAATCTTGTATGGTGTTTCCCTAGTAACGTAGGTTGTGAAAATATATAGTTCATGGTGAATTATGCTCTCATCTCTAGGGTTGTGAGAAATGGTTTTTATAAGGAACAACATATTTCTTTGGAAGCCATAGGGAATGTTATTAATCCTACAACTAATTCAAAATGTAAAATAAAAGTAGAAAAACAATCATATGTGAATATTTTACAACTTTGGGGTAGTGGATAATGCTTGATATTTGAAATGGGGCTCCAAATTTTGGCAAGTTCTATGCTTTTAAATTTTAATGGAATTCCATGAATAATAACTTTCTAGATGATATTTTCAAACCATGAACTTGAACTTCCATTGGACATAATTAGTTGGGATTAATACTACTTTGTCATTTAGATAAATTACCCTTATTTATCTATTTTGGTTGAAAATAAAGTCGTCACTAATTACTTTTCCAACCATTGTATAAGGATTGCAAGAAAACTCCTTGGGATTTATGTTAGGGTCCAACTGTAACCCCTTTATTTAAGTAATAGGGTCGAGACATAGTTATAGTTAGTTAAAGAGTCAATAAAGCTCGTATTAGTAATTGTAAGTGGTTGACCTGCATTTAAGAAAGGGACCAGAGTTAGTTGCAAATGGGCCATGTTATTAGATAGATGGTATTGAGAGAGCCATGGTAATGACCCATGGTATTTTATGTATGAATCCTATATAAAGGATAGGGACTCCCCATTGAGGTATATCAAGCCTTGTTTTGTAATTGAGCTCTGCTATGTTGGAGGCTACCCCCTCCAAGAAGCAAGTGAACACTGCTTTCATCTCTTAGTAATTAAATACTTGATGTTTTCACATTTTGTTCTATGTTCTCGGTTGTATTTCTTTGCATATTTGGTATTCTGGAATTTCTCGCAGGTCAAGAGCATAACAATTTATGAGTGGTACATGGAGGCTTTTCCAATGGTTTTTAAGACTACCATTCTCCTTCAACATACCATGTGTGGTTCAACAAGTGCAAGGTTATGTTATGGTTGTGACACCTTATTAATCTTTGAAATATCTTGCAACCTTTTCTTTGCAAAGTATACGTGAATTTGATCTTCCCATCACATTTTTCTTTCTATAATCCTTGGGTTTACTTCCAACATGTGAATAGATTTTATTGAGACTTGTATATTGAAGATGCCAACTATTGACATGATTTTAATGGTGTCTTGTGCTAATAATTACAAATCATGGATAAACTTACATAACACAATGCCTTAATTTGTGGATGAGATCATCAAGGCTACCTTTATTCATGAAATTTTAAAAATGACTACAATAATTACAATCTCAAACTCCTTCCTAAAAAACAAAATCGTAGGGGTCAAAGGAAGGGCTTTATGAAACCTCTTTTCAACTTGAAACCAAATATAAGGAGGCAGGTCATAGGTTCTCCACCACCCCAACTTAAGTTCAAATGAATGGTTTATAAAGTAGTATGAGAGATTCATCACAACTGATTTGAGGGGTAAATCCTCCCATTTTGAACTCAATTGTTTTTCCTTAAAAATATCTTCAATAGCCACTAAATATCTATAATAGTAAACTTATTATGAATCGAGCTAATATTATTACATGAAAACACTTGATACTAGATAAAACTATATACATTTTTAATAATATTAGCCACCTGTATCAAAAACTATATACATTTTTAATAATATTAACCACAAAAATACATTTCTAGGAAAATAATGAATCGAGTGATTCTATTGAAATAAATTGTCAAAAAGTAAAAAAAAAAAAAAAAAAAAACAATTATTAACAAGACTACCAAAACCTATCTTTCATAAACAAACTTATTATTATCATACATAAACAAAACCTCATTATTAATAATAATTAAAAAATATACCACACATATATTTGCTTGGGAATATAGAGCTACATGTGATACCTAAATTCAATGCAAGATTACCTTATTATTATTAATAATAAAAAAGTATACAACATAGACTAGATTTTCATATAACCACACTGGATTTCATTCCGAAGTATAAAGAAACAAGTGATATCTAAATTCACATGGTAAAAGTCCACCAAAAAAAGGGTTGCTTGCAAGATTATACTAAAGGGTCAGTGGGTCCCATGATAAAAGTAAAAGTTTTTGAACAGTCACAAATACCAAAGAAATCACATTTATGATTAAACACTTTAATCTCAAAAAGAATAACTCGTCTACCCAACAGGGCGTCCACAATATGTCATCCTTGTGACGCTGGTCTTTGCATGATTGATGATGTCATTCATGTAAATTTAATACATGAAAACTTCAAAATTTGACCCTGGTTGAGAGTGTAGATGGTTTTCAAATCCGTGTTTGGAGTTCGCCTACTTCTACACAAGGCAGGCTATGCAATTGTATTTCTCACCTCTTGCTTATGGAACCCTACTCCAGCTCTAGGTATGATTGTACATTTCTGATCTATGAGATATCATTGATTTGCTCATATTCTATGTCCACGTTAAGCATTGATTCACAATTACTGAAGCTGCTTTTTTGCAGAAGTGGGAATCTTGTTGCCTGCGAAGGCGTTCCAGTTTCAATATACGTAAGCCAACAACATGAACAACGTCAGCGGCAACAGTAACAACACCAGGAGCAACAAAAAATTCGGCAGCAATAAGAGCAACAACACCATGAGAAACAATGAAGGTGGTAGCAACAACAAAGGCGGCGACAATAAGAGCAACACCACCATGAACAATAAGAACACCATGAACAATAACAACACCAAGAGCGACAACACAATGAACAATAATAACACCAGGAACAATGACAACACAATTACATTTTCATTGCATGGCAGGTATGGGAAAGGCAACAACAAAGGTGGCGGCAACAACAAAGGCATCGACAAAAAAGGTTCGTAATTGTAGAGCAACTTATGACACTAGGTAATGGCAACTTAACTAGACCAGCTTATACTAAGTGGCTTTTGTTTTCCTTTTTGAAATTTATGCTTCGCTTTTGCTTCAATACTACACTATATGCACAAATATGTCATCGTTAATAATTTTGGCATTAAATATGTCATGAATTTCTTTTCCTTAGGGTTAATTCCATTGTCATTGCATGGCGGGTATGGGAAAGAATAAATGCAGTTGAAGATTATATGTTTATCTAAGACTGACTATGTGTTGATATATAGTTAGTTTAGAGCCAAATAGTCTACTTATAAGGCATTCCCATATCAATTCAAGGTTTTGGTTAAGTACATTATTATTGCATGCTAGGTATGGGAAAGAATAAATGCAATCGAAAATTATCTACTTATCTAAGACTGAGTATGTGTTGATATATAGTTAGTTTAGAGCCAAATACTCTATTTACTTATAAATAGAAGAAGATGGACACTAGAATATTGTAATTCTTATTTATGTATGAGCAAAACCTACCTGCATGGTTACTTTGTTTTAATGATTTTATGGTCTGGTCGTGATATCTCCTAATAAGTAGTTAATTGAATAATTAATTAAATAAACAAATTAAATAAAAATTTATCAATCAAAATTAAATTTAATGTATATATTCATTTAAATGTATCTAATTAAATTTAAGTGTACCTATTGTTACATATTTATAGATATTTATGTGATATCTTGCTTCATATTTCTTCAGTGCAGTACATGCAATTAAATATTTCTTTAGTGTAGTATATGCACAAATATGTCATGGTTCATGATTTTGCTTCCATTTTGGTCTACACAAAGGCATCATCAATTTCTTTTCTTTTGGTTTTGGTTAATACATTATTATTGGATGGTAGGTATGGGAAAGAATAAATGCAATGCAATATTATCAGTTTATCTAGGACTGACTATGTGTTGATATACAGTTAGTTTACACTACTACATAAAGGAGGGTTTTAAGACAATATTTGAGACAAGTTTTTGGTAAATTGTCTTAACTTAAGACAACAAAAACTGTGTATTGTCTTAAATATTGTCTTTAAGCCGGTGTCTCAAAAATTGTTGTCTTAAAAGATAGTGTCTTAAATATTATTGCCTTAAAAAATATTGTCTTAAAGTATATTGTTTTAAAGATCATTGTCTTAAAAAATATTATCTCTATAAAGAGAGTATATAACACAACCATTATTGTCTCTTAGGGGACAATTTCATTTTTGTCTCTCTAAAGACAACACTTGGATTAGAGACAATATGCCTTTAATATTAGCTATTGTCTCTCTAGAGACGATAAAACATTTATTTAAACATCACTTTTGTCTCTTCAGAGACAATATAAAACAACGAATCCAAAAATATCTCACCATTGAAATAAATCGATATAAAAAACATTTAATTAAAAATGAACTACAAAATCATTGATTAATTCATGTTACCTCCTAAAGCAGAGGCTCTTCCATTGAGCTAGCACACTTTAGAAAATTATGTGAAGATTTATGCCAATCCTTAAAATTACATTTATAGTCATTGATTGAAATTAAAGAAAAAAGTGAAAAGATAAAAATTAAAAACTACGAACAAACACAAACACCAAACCAAGTGAAGAGTTATGGCAATCCTTAAAATTACATTTGTAGTCATTGATTTTAAATTAAAGAAAAAAGATAAAAATTAAAAACTACGAACAAACCCAAACACCAAACCCAAATAGCTTATGGAAGCTCTGAAATTTGTGACCAAGGCACTGGTGTCTTTGCACACCCTTTTGTTTATGCACAGGGATCTCAGGTGGGATAACGTGATGAAGAACATTGAATCAGATGAGTGGTTTATAATATATTTTGAGGATGCCATTGGTGCACCTCAGATTTACCCTCATAATCTTAGTGGCTTGAACCATGCTTCTGAGATGTCTAGAAGTGTTCATGGGGTTAAAGTTGATGTGTGCAGTATTGGACACCTTATTAAGACAAGTGGGTTGAATGTGTCTAAGCTGTTGAGGAATTTATAGAATAGATTCTTGGAGCAAGACCCAGATCAGAGGCCTTCTGCTATAGATTGCTATCATCCACTTCTTAGGGTGCAGTCTTCCCTGCCTAATTATTGAGATTAGACATTGCCAAGCATGGACAATTCTCAGTCCTATGTATCCCATTATTACTATTCATAGGATCCAAAATCACATGATTATTGAATGTTCTATTATCAGAAAATTTGATATATCTAACGAATAACTTGTTTTAGATTGTACACAAGGAAGACACCCCTTCCTAGAATGCCATTAATTCACAATGGCGATCTAATGTAAACAGGCTGCAATGTTCATAACATTAAGCTGCGTATCATAGCCTTGACTCTTGATTCTAATGGAAATAAGCATATTTCCATGTTGTTCCCTGATAGGGGGATTTTTAAAAATGGGTGTTCTGATTTGTAGCTTTGATATAATTCAATTTTTAATTCGATGAACTGCATGCTTATTATGTTAAAATAGAAATGATGTGTTTCATAGTTTTTGTATGCCATGCTAGAGAAATTGAAACAATAGCTCTCTCCCTTTTTTTCATTCAAATAAATTATATATAAAGAAAGCTTTATTTTTTTATGGTTTATGGTGAAGGGAAATTGATATTTAATGCTCAGCGTATCAAACAGTATTGAATGTTAAAGACCTTGTAGTGAAAGGCAAAGCATAAAGAAGGGCAGATGATATTTAATGCTCAGCGTATCAAACATTAATGAATGTTAAAGACCCTATAGTGAAAGGCAAAGCACAAAAAATAATTGAGGACTCAATTGTCCATAATACCCAAGTGCAATTTACCCATGTAGAAGGCCCCACAAAGTTGGACATCATATAATAACTAAAAAAAATAATAACTTGAATGACTTGAATACAAACATCCCATGTAAGGCTAGTGATAGAACAACCCAGAGTGCACCAAGACATTTTCAATTCATTTGGAGACCGATTTCTGCAGTGTCATGAAAGAAAAAAGTTTTGCAGTTGGCCCCCATTTCTAACATTCAACATAACTTGAGATGAATAGACAAAAGAGAGCAGCTAAATGCACCCTTTAAAAATTTCGCTTTGTTTTCCATTTCTCTCCATTATATCATATAGACATGTTATGCTCAATTGAAAAAATGATTCATCACCACCGCCACAGCAAAATCTCACTGTTTCAATCCACTCCAAAATTATTTCATCAACTACATAGGTTTACACACATATGCATCTTATGATAGAAGAGAAAAAGGCTCTGCTAGGTACTGGAAACTTTAGATTCAATCTCATAGAGAAAAAGTAGAAGGAAAAAATAAAATCTAAAGTTGCAACATCGCTATATATGTGGGGAAAGGGAAAACAAAAGTGATACAATGAATCTGGTTCTTCCTCAATTGAATGAAACTATGAAATTGCAAATATGTAATGTAGGAATACTCTGATTATCATCCAGAATCCAACTTAAACTCTATCCACTAATTCCTCCAAGAAAGATTTCCAGCAACTAATAAAAATACGAATGTAAGAATAAGTCAACTGTCAACAACCATATAGGTAAGGCAGGTCTACCCTTCCCTGAGGGTAGGTGCTGAATAGAATTGCGATCTTTTGCCATTAAGTCTAGCAACCTTGTTAGATCCTTTGGGGGCAGTGACTAGGCCGAGAGTACCCCAGGTGACCTTATCATAAACATGCAGACTATAATTGAGACCAAAAAGGATTTAGGAGTGCGGCATACTACATTGAGAGAGCCTCAGGTCACCAAGTCATTATGAACCTAATTGTAAAAAGGCAGACTGTAATAGATCAAGAATTGTCGCATAAAATATTACATTTGTTGAACCCCAAGCTTTACCAACTCATGCCCAAACGATAAATGGATATGGAAAAAAAACTTAAATAACTAATTTGAGGATGTTCTAGTTTCAATTTATCCTTGAAATAATTTGCCTGATACTATTGGAAAAACAATATATGTAAACCAATCAAAATGTCCATATCCAAAAGACTAAACAAATATGAAGATGAAGTGTGGGTTTACTAAGAAAACCACTCTTTTCCTCAAACCCACTCTTAAGGGTTGTAACAAATCATTCTCAAGCAGCCCACAAACAAGCAAAAATTCAATCAATCCACAGATGCACCAATAAATCAAAAAATAATGGAGGTTTTAACCCCGTACAGAAATTACCCGCATACGAATTCTAAAACACGGAAAATAAACAATGTGAGAGCATAACACATAAAACACATATGCATAGAGATTTTCCCCTGGATCCCAAAACCGGAACTACCAGCTTGATTTTTCATTATTTTCCTTTCAATGTTACAATACATATTTATACATGCCGAAGCATCCAATACCATGGACCAAAAACCATTGCGTCCAAAACCATGGACCAAAAAACCATAGGTAGGTTCGCCCAACAATCTCCCACTTGTTGTTTTCTTTCCACAGGGGGCCACGAGAGAGCTTAGTCATTTTTCCAGCCCTGAAATGCCCATTGTTTCTCTACACCAAGAGAACTTCTCAAAGCTCACAGATTTTGTCAATGCATCTGCAGTATTCTTCAAAGTGTCCACCTTTACCAGCAACACCTTTTTTTCTTCTATCATATCCCTCACAAAGTGATACTGAACATCAATGTGCTTTGTCTTTGAATGATAAGCAGGGTTCTTTGCCAAGAAAATTGCACTTTTGCTGTCACAGTCTATTCTTATAGCTCCCTGTACTAACCCCATACTTGAACACAATCTCTGCAACCAAACTGCTTCCTTGCTTGCATGAGTGGCTGCCATGTATTCTGCCTCTGTAGTTGATAGTGCCACTACAAATTGTTTCTTACTCATCCAACTAACTGCACCTCCAAATAGGTTAAACACATACCCACTTGTAGATCTTCTTTGATCCAGATCTCCAGCCTAGTCTGCATCAACAAAGCCATGAATATCCAACACTCTGTTCAATCCTGGTCTTTGTTGGTAGCACAAACCATGATCACTAGTGCCACGCAAATACCTGAAAACCTGCTTCACTGCTATCCAATGCTCCTTCCCTGGTTTTGACATAAACCTGCTCAATACTCCCACTGCATGTGCAATGTCTGGTCTGGTACAGACCATTGCATACATCAGGCTGCTGAATACACTTGCATATGGAACACGAGACATGTCCTCTTCCTCTTCTTGTGTCTTGGGACATTGTTCAACAGATAACCTCACACCTACAGGAATAGGAACCTTCACCAGTTTTCTATCCTGCATATTAAACCTCTGCAGTATTGTCTCGACATACTTCCTCTGGTTTAACCTGAGCTTCCTCTTTGCCCGATATCTTTTAATTTCCATGCCCAAAATATAGTTTGCAGCACCAATATCTTTCATGTCGAATTTGGAGGACAATTGGGTCTTCAAATCCTAGATAATTTCTTTGTCATTTCCAACCAGCAACATATCATCCACATAAAAGACCAAATAAATAACATGGTCACCAATTAATTTAAAATACACACAGTGATCTTCTTTGCTTCTAGTGAAGCCAAGTCCCCGTATAAATGTATCAAATTTCTGATACCACATCCTTGGTGACTGTTTTAACCCATACAGAGACTTCTTTAACTTGCATACCAGTTCTTTCTTATCCTTCACCGCAAAGCCTTCAAGTTGCTTCATGTAGATTTCCTCTTCCAGATCCCCATGAAGGAATGTTGTCTTCACATCCATATGTTCTACCTCAAAATCAAAAGCAGCAGTAACAGATAAAAGTAACCTAATAGAAGTTACCTTGGCAACAAGAGAAAAACTATCACTGAAATCAATTCCCGACACCTGGGAATAACCTTTTGCTACCAACTGAGCTTTGTATTTCTCCACCTTCCCTTCTGCATTTGTCTTCTTTTTAAAAACCCATTTTCTGCCAATGGGTTTCCTTCCAGCCGGCAACTCCACTAGATCCTGAGCCTCTTTTTTGTGCAAAGATTCCATTTCATCAACCATGGCCTCTTTCCAGAGTTTTCCATCTTCTGAATCCACTGCTTCCTTCACAGTTCTGGGATCATCATTAGTAATAGACAAAGCAAAATTTGAATAGAAAGTAGATGGACTATACCTTTCTGGATGCCTTCTTTCTCGAACTGATCTTCTCACAGCTGGAGATTGTGGCTCTTCATCTTCTGATTCCTCCTCTGCTGCAGAGTCTGATTCTTCCTCCTTTAGTTCAAACTCTATCTTCTCAGGTTCCTTTGGTTAGACTTCATGTTTAATAACATCTTTCACCTCTCTGAACACCGCATCTTGGTTGTACACAACCTTCCCTGTTACTGGGTTCCAAAGCTTATAACCCTTTAAACCATCCTTATACCCAATAAAGTTGCACTTTTAAGATTTACTATCCAACTTGGTTCGTTTTTCCTTTGAAACATGTACATATGCATCACATCCAAATACCCTTAGATGTGAAAGAGAGGGTTTCTTACCAATCCATACTTCTTGTGGAGTCTTATCCTCCAACACTGATGAAGGTGACCTCTCAACCAGGTAACATGCAGTATGCATCACTGTAGAGCATTGGAAAGGTATGTTTTAACGAATAACTTAGTGGTGTTTCAAGCAATAGTTGTAACCTTTTCTTTGTTATAAAATAAGGAGAATGTAATGAGAATAAGCACGAATGACCCAATCACTAATAGTTATCTTCTCTATGCAGGAAAAGACAGAAGTGGGAAGGCGCGGTGCAAAACGAGAGTTCCATGAGAAGATAACAGCTGTCCCTCCAAAACCAAATAAAATCCAGACCAGGGCGAGTAAATCAAGGCAGATCAATCCGGGACGAGATGAAGGACTGTCAGTTCGGAAGGCTAGGCAGAGAAAAGAGAGGAATTAACAGTTTAACAGATCCCTCAGGATCTTTGATCCTGAGGGATCGTTACTTTCAATTATTTTGTTGTTTAGTTAACTCCGCCATTACTTGTATAAAAAGGGGCAGCATCGAAGACTTTAGGGACTTTTCGATTATCTTGTATCTTTACTTTCTGTTTACAGACTTCACAGTTGGTTTAAACTCAGACTATTGAGTCTCTTTGAGACTTAGTTTTGTTGTACTATCATTGATGCGTTAATATAATATATTTGGTGTTACTTTCTCCCTGCATCTGAAGTAAGTTACGGCGGTGTGCCATTGGAAGCTAAGGGCCCGGCTCCAACGGACACTGGCTGATTGTATCATTACAGTTTGGCTTTGTGTGGTTTGTTTATTGTTCTTAATAATCTGATATACTTACATGCTGTTCCATACTCGTTCACCAGTAGTTTTCCTTTCGTAAATCTTTGTAACAAGTTTACATCATATTTCCATAATTGATCACATAATATTGTTCTGAGTTGTTCATTTCTGTTACAGAATTTATAAGTGGAATGTTTTAGCTACATATGGTTGGAGTGATGATCATAAGAAGATGGAATTAACGTTGTGTGTGGACTACTGGTGATCATTTCAGATTATGTGTACATATGATTGACGTTTCCTGTTTGTGGTGGTTTGCTGTTCCATTTGATTAAGCTGTCTCCTTGTACAAAAGATTGCTCTTTCTTTGTATGTAAGTTGATGCCAAGAATTGAGAGTGTTGAACTCGCGAGATTTAGTTTCTTTACTGCCATTCCTTTTACTGCTGTTCCATTTCTGAATTGCCGTTCCATTCTGCTTTTTTGCTGTTCCTTTTTACTTGCATTCATTGGTTTGGTGTGGGAAGAGGATCAAGGCTGTCGTGAGACACAGCAGACGCTATTATGCTCCCAGATCCATGATCCATACTCTAATTCCTTTTCCTTCATCAGTTTCTAGAGGGATGGGTTACTACTTCCGTACCCTTGACTGATAAAGTTGCCGCGTGTGATTTCTTTATGCAAAAGTAATTTAGCCATAGCTTAGCATCCGTTTACTCTTGTATTTCTTAGACCTATACTACTAAGCATTACTCTGACAAATAGCCTCAAATTGAGATACCCTTTACAATAACAAAACGCTCCCGGATTGACTTGTAATGTGAGATAACTAGAGGTGAGAAAGACCCTTGTTACAGCTCTACATTTTGGCGCCGTTGTCGGGGAAAGGGTATAGCCATTTGTCTTTTAAACAGGGTAGTGTACGAATCTGCTAGGGGAGAGTTGGATTTTAAAAACGGAAGGTAAGAACCTGCGTGCGGAGCATGTAAAAGCCCTGCTCCACCATCCGCTTTCCTAGCAGAATTGATTGGTTAAATAGGATTTAGCAGTTTAATTGGAGTGCATGACTAAGCAGAAAAAGCCAGAAAAAAATCAAAAGCCTCCATGCAAAGTCGAAAAAGCCAAGGGGCCGGTGACCCTTGGACGAACGACCTTCATAGACGAAATATATAAGAAAGCTGAATCTCAGCCATCAGTAGGTTATAGGAAAATCAATTCTAAACAGCCTACTAGTTCCCTTCAGGCCTCAGAATCACCATCTGAAGCCTTTGCTGAGGTGCACAGTCAAACAGAGAAGCAGGACTTTCAAGAAATTGAAAATTTGACTCCTGGACTATTGCACGAAGGGAATCTTAGTAACCTTTGCGAAGGAGGAGGAGAAACAGGGGAAATCGGGGAACCTAGATCTCCTATTGAACCAAACCAGCCTTTAAATAGCCCGGATAAAGGAAGCGCTGCAAAAATCCTCGTTGAAGGAATTCATTCACCTCAGACAGTTGGGACCATCATTATCCCTGATAAAGGGAGTGTTGTCAAAACAATCCCTGTTAAGACTACCCCTTCTCAACCAAGGAACACTCTCTTGGAAATTCCTGAGGGTTACTGGCATATATTCGATCCCATGTCGCAGAATCAGCCAAACACCCAGACCTCCACATTGCAATATCCTATAGTAGATTCTGCAGCAAATGCGCCCATGAAAGCTATCCCTCTCCAGCATATCCCCACATTTCATGGCCTTACATCAGAAGATCCGGACGCATTCTTGTTCGAATTTGATGTATTATGTAGAGGATACGATTACACCATCGATCCCAAGAAATTAAAATTGTTCCCCTCCACATTAAAAGGGGCTGCTTTAAGATGGTTTATGGGCTTAGGTGGTGGGGTTATTAACAATTGGGATCAAATGAAAGAAACCTTTTTAAAGAAATATTAGGATTACTGTAGGTCAAGAGAACTAAAAGATGAAATCTTTCAAATGTCAGCCAGACCAAACGAAACACTAGAAGAATATGTAGAACGTTTCCAATATAACTTGCAAAGATCTCCCTATGCATCGTTACCTCTGCCTGATAACGTGTTGAAAACCGCATTAATTAGAGGTATGAAAGAACAATGGATTGAAACGTTGAATATTATGGTGAAAGGAGACATTTATCAGGAAAATTTTGCTGACATCATTGATCTGTGTATCAGGAGCTCAAGAGGCAGCACAAGGATAAAACCAGCAGAATATGATCGCTTTACCAGAGATAACAGAACATCAACAGAGGGAGTAACACGTGTGGAACTTGGAAATTTGCTAGAAAATTTTAAAACTGATATCCTGGGGACATTAACTACACAGCTTGATATTGTGCAGGCTAAACAGAAGCAAGCAGAGGTGGAACAGAATCTAGCGATTTTCTGCCCTCGATGCAGGAAGAAACATAGCCACAAGGAATGCCTGCTGGATACAGTCCAAACATGTGCTATCTGTACCAAGGACCACCTGACTGAAAGCTGCCCCTCACTTCCTGGTTTGAAGGCAGTATACAAAAAAGCAGAAGAGGAGCCAGAATCAGCATATTTTATTAACCAGCGTCGTCAATGGCAGCCAAGGCAATCTGGTATGTTTTCAGACCCCTCCTCTTCTTTTCAACCCCCGTAGTTCAATGCTCAGCAACAGAATATGTGGAAAAACCAGTCTCAGCCCCCGTTTTCGAATTGGTCACCTCAAATGTTTCCTACTCCGAATCCTTGGATGAACCAATTTGGTTGGCCAAAATTCCCTTATCCCCCACCATATTGGCAGAATAATTCATATCCCCCGCAATGGACCCCTTCTACTTCGCAAGGTTCACCCTGGCAGACAAACTGGCCAAAATCGACATATCAGCCAGCAGGCTCAATTCCACTCCCTCAACCAACTCTGCCAGCCTTACAACAAAATCCCCAGCCTAATCTGAGACCGCAGCTCCCAGCCCAACCCAACCCCAATCCGAATAATAGACCAGTTCAATCTCTTCAAATTATAGAATCCTCAGAGATTGAACCTGATCTGCAGGAGTGCAATGATCTTCAGTTAAGATCTGGGCGAATAATAGAAACTGAGGGACATAGAACAACTCACATTGAAGATCAGTTACCTATAGAACAACCGTCACAACAGGAAGATGTAAATAAAGACCAGGCCCATCATCAAGTAATTACATCTCCTCCACCTTTCCCAGAACGATTGGCCATTCCACGACCAACACAATATCCAGATTTTGATATTCTGGGAGAACTACAAAACTTGTATATAAGAATTCCATTCCTCCAAGCTATACAGGATATCCCCATATATGCAAAAACCATAAAAGACCTGTGTAGCAGAAAATCAAAAAGAAATTAACCTCTAACCCAAGAGTCCAGGTAGTCGGCACCTTATCCGACCTCCTATCAGGAAAAGAAACACCAGTTAAATACGAGGACCCTGGAAACCCAATTGTCACTGTTCAAATCTATGGGCAGACCTTGACCAACGTCTTAGTTGATCTAGGGGCTGCAATTAACATCCTGACAACATCGACTTGCTAGAAGCTCGGAATTACATCGGTAGAACCTACTTCCACTTTGTTAGAACTAGCTGACCGATCAGTAATTAGACCAGAAGGCACCTTGTATGATGTCATGGTTTCAGTGGACTCCTGGGAATACCCAACCGATTTCCTGATAATTAATCCAAAAACCCGACTAGATGGACATCCGCTAATTCTAGGTAGACCGTGGCTCGCTACTGCTGACGCCTACATTGGTTGCCGGCAGGGAAACATGACCATAACCAGAGGGCCGGATATCAAAAATTTAATCTTGTACCCTCCAGCGCAGCCAAGCATCACGATGATGAGAACTAACCTGCGCTCTACCTCATATATCACTGACAATATTAGACCCCCATTAACAGTCCAGGAAGCGCTAGATTTCAAAGATCAAACGGAAGACGATGCCATCAATAAATTCATTAATCAAACAGAATCCACATCGTATACACAATGTTTTATGATAAAAGCGGCATTTGATAATGAATTAGAGGAGGATCCTCTGAAAGACGAACATGACCAAATTATACCTGTGACTTCTGTCGCTAATAGCAAAGTAGTGGAAATTGAACGGGGGAAAACTTTAAATATTAACGCTAATCTGACACCAGATCAAGAGACAAAACTCATCCAGCTGTTACGAAAGTATCAGGAGGCATTTGCATGGGACTATCCCGATATGAAAGGGATTGATCCCCAGCTATGCACACATCATATTTATATCGAAAAAGATGCAAGACCTGTTCGTCAACCGCAAAGAAGACTCAACCCCCATTTAAAAGATGTTGTAAAAGCTGATCTTCAGAAACTTTTAGATGTTAATTTTATTTATCCTATATCTGACAGCAAATGGGTCTCTCCACTTGTGGTAGTACCTAAAAAGAACGGGAAATGGAGGATCTGTGTGGATTATAGAGAATTAAACAAAGCCACACAAAAATATCACTTCCCTCTCCCATTCATAGATCAGGTACTGGACACCTTAGCAGGCAAGAAATTCTTTTCTTTCTTGGATGGCTTCAGCGGATATAATCAGATTCAGATTGCCCGTGAAGACCAGGATAAGACTACCTTTACTTGTCCCTGGGGAACGTTCGCTTATCGAGTCTTACCTTTTGGTCTATGTAATGCTCCGGCCACATTCCAAAGGGCTGTTCTTAGCATCTTTGCAGATTTAATTAATGATGGATTGGAAGTCTACATGGATGACTTCACACCATATGGAGATGACTTTGATCCAGCTCTAGATACTCTCGAAAAAGTCCTACAGCGCTGCATCGCTACCAGACTTTGCTTGAGTCACGAAAAGTGTTACATGATGATGACCGAAGGACTCATTTTGGGACACTATATTTCAACAGCTGGTATTCAGGTAGACCCGGCCAAAATTCAAATACTTTTGCTTATTCCGACCCCACTAATCAAACAGAGGTACGCAGTTTTCTTGGTTTTTCTGGGTATTATAGACGATTCATACAACATTATTCACATATTGCCGCACCTTTACATGCATTAACTGGAAATGTTGGCTTCTTATGGACAGAGAAATGTGATCAAGCTTTCAAAGAATTAAAGAAGTTGGTATCTATAGCTCCAGTTCTCCGAGGACCTAATTGGAATTTACCATTCCAAATTTCAACTGACGCCTCAGACACAGCAATCGGTGCAGTTCTGGGCCAAGAAGAGGATAGAAGACCATACGCCATCTATTACATCAGCAAAAATTTGGCTCTGGCTGAATTAAATTACACTGTCACCGAAAAAGAATTTTTAGCTGTGATACACACTGTTAATAAATTTAGACACTATATTACAGGCTATCCCGTTATTTTGTATACAGACCATTCTGCTATTAAGTATTTAGCAAATAAGCCTGTTACAAATGGAAGAATAACCAGGTGGTTGATCCTGTTGCAGGAGTTTGATATTACAATCAGAGATCGACCGGGGAAAGAAAACCCTGTAGCTGATTTCCTCTCACGAATACCAAAATCAGTTGAAGCAGCAGCAGTCGAGGACCAATTTCCAGACGAACACTTATTTGCTGTCGCTGTTCAGACTCCCTGGTATGCTGATGTTGCTAACTATCTTGCAGTAGGTAAGCTTCCAAAACATTTAACCCCCAATGAACGGAAGCAGATTGTTTAGAAAAGCACTCGATTTTCGTGGGTTGGGGGCTATTTGTTTCACACAGGTGCAGATATGGAAATCAGAAGATGTATTCGAGAGGACGAAATCTTTGATATCTTGAAAGCCTGCCATGACGGGCCATGTGGAGGACATTTTGCTGAACGAAGAACAGCACATAAAGTATTACAAACGGGATATTACTGGCCTACAATTTTCAAGGATGCGAAAAAATTTGTCCAGGCCTGTGATAGCTGTCAGCGTGCAGGACGACCTGGTCCAGCCGACAAAATGCCTTTGCGGCCTCAATTAGTGATCGAACCTTTCGAACGCTGGGCTCTGGACTTCGTCGGACCCATTAGCCCGCCATCAAACCAAAGAACCTACATTTTGGTGGCAACTGAATATGTTACCAAATGGGTTGAAGCGGAGGCATTGCCTAGAGCTACAGAAGACTCGGTAATACAGTTCTTGTTCCATTTGTTTGTACGTTATGGTCTTCCAAGAGAAGTAATTACAGACGGAGGACCACAATTTGTGGGGCATAAATTAGCTGCAACACTCAATAACTATTGTGTCCAGCATAAAATTACTACCCCATACCATCCACAGGCAAATGGGCAAGTGGAGAGCAGCAATAAGGTAATAGAGTCTATTTTGACAAAAACCGTTGCCTCACATCGGCGTGATTGGGCCGCCCGACTACCCGAGGCACTGTGGGCTTATCGAACCACATGGAGAAGCACCACCGGCTATTCACCATATCACTTAGTGTTTGGAAAGTAGCCCATTTTTCCTATAGAATTCGAGATCCAAACGCTGCGAACTGCCCAAGAAGTCGGATTGGATTTAAGTGAAGCACAGAAAAATCGATTACAGCAAATTAATGAATTAGATGAAATAAGGCTCTCTGCATTACAAAATACAGCACTCATTCAACAGCAGCGAGCCAAATGGCATGATGCGCTCATCAAAAACAAGATATTTCATGAAGGAGATTGGGCTCTGTTATATGATTCTAGATTTCAGGATTTCCCGGGGGAGCTTCAGACTCGTTGGTTGGGACCATACGAGATTTAAAAAGTCCATGACAATGGGACCCTTACTCTGATCACAATCGATGGGTCTGGATATACATTTAAGGTAAACGGCCACCGAGTTCGTCTGTATCGCAAACCGCTCACTCGGGAATCTTTTTGTCAGCAGCTACGCCAAGATACTAACATTGAGATTATGGGCGAGGAAGCAAAAACTTCCTCACCTATAGATCAGTAAGAAATTCATCTTTTATTACCACATCTTGTATATAAGATTGTAAATTTTGTATATATGTTTTTAGCATTTGTGCGTGCTGTTCCTTTTCAAAAGGAACAGCACTTGAGTGCTTTTGCTGTTCCTTTTCAAAAGGAACAGCACTTGTGTGTTTTTGCTGTTCCTTTTCAAAAGGAACAGCACTTGAGTGTTTTTGCTGTTCCTTTTCAAACGGAACAACACTTGTGTGTTTTTTCTGTTCCTTTTCAAAAGGAACAGCACTTTTGGGTTTTTGCTGTTCCTTTTCAAACGGAACAACACTTGTGTGTTTCTGCTGTTCCTTTTCAAAAGGAACAACACTTGAGTGTTTTTGCTGTTCCTTTTCAAAAGGAACAACACTTGTGTGTTTTTGCTGTTCCTTTTCAAAAGGAACAACATTTGTGTGTTTCTGCTGTTCCTTTTCAAAAGGAACAGCACTTGTGTGTTTTTGCTGTTCCTTTTCAAAAGGAACAACACTTGAGTGTTTTTGCTGTTCCTTTTCAAAAGGAATAGCACTTGAGTATTTTTGCTGTTCCTTTTCAAAAGGAACAGCACTTGAGTATTTTTGCTGTTCCTTTTTAAAAGGAACAACACTTGTGAGTATTTTTGCTGTTCCTTTTTCAAAGGAAACAGCATTTGTGTGCTTCTGCTGCCCTTTTTAAGGCAATGCATCAGATGAACTCCTCCTCACCCTCCCCTTTCAAAAAGGAGTAGTATGCTCTTGTCCCTTTCATATAAAGGATGTGTTGTCCATCCTCTTTCCAAGGCCATAAGTAGTAGCTATACATTTATGCAATGAATATAAAAGTCAGGATATATCGAGATCAGCATATCATAAATCGCTATCTTTAACAGCCCTAGTATTGATGCAACAGCAAAGGAAGGATCCACACACTCATCATTTTTGTTGTCATGGTCTCACCTCCTCTGCCTTGTTGGAAAATTTCATCATGTTGAGTTCCTACAATTTTCTCTATTATTACTTGGAAATAAGAACAGAAGATTTATATCTTCCTATTGGGATGACAAGACTTCTTCTGCCATTCCCACTCTTAAGGAGGGCTGAACCACCCTTATGTGTAATTACACAAGAGAAAAGTCTGTTTCAAAAAAAAAAAAGCAAAAGCAAAATAAAAAGAAATTATTTGTCAAATGCAGGATAGGGGGTTTCATTAAAGAGCCAGCCTACTATGATCATAAGATTGGAAGCGAAGTGGCATTCCCATCATGGCCACCACACCAGGGATATGGTCCAACGGGTTCACTACATAAACAAACCTTGGAACAGGGGGTCTCATTACGAGCTGGCCTGCCCACGTTTCGCGCCTCTCTGGTGAATGGCATCATGGTTATCTGGTTACCAAGCCAGCATGATGGCCTGCATTTTGACAAGAATTTCTCTTCAAAAATACACAAAGGACCATGGTTCTAGGGTGAAATAAACAACTCTGCCAAGGTTATGAACACCTGTCGGCAGCAGAGCTCTGTTAATGGTATCGGAGTCATAATATATACACCAATTTGGATCATATCAAATACTTCTTTCTATCCTCGTAATAATTATATCTTACACTTTGATGGATACGTCGCATGAATATCTATCACCACCAATCATGGCAAAGGTATTGACTATGACTACCTCAGACTTTATATGAGTTCCAGACATCCTATCCTCCTGCCTTGCATCACATCACGCAGGCTTATGCAAAACGCGATCTACCTTTTGCCTCGATCTCGGTATTTCTTTGTCTAATCTGAAACATGGCAAAACTCTATATGTTGTTCCTTTATGACTTGGTGACGGGATGGCGGCTGCTCCTCCATTTGACGGCTGGGACAACCTATCATATTGCGAGGGGGGAGGTGATCCCATTACTCCGCCGGCTACGTGTTAGCACATCATTCAGAAATGATATGGTACGAAGGTACGGCATGGGTTAACGGCATGACAATGCTATTTTTGCAAAAAGTTGTTATTTACAATCTATTTTCATGCATGCTCTGTGTTTTTTTCTTGCTGCGATTACGTTCTTTGCGACAGGTAATTGCTGTTCCATCTAGGATCCCAAAACAGAACCATGAGAGGCAAGGCTATCAGAAGCGAGCCTAGTAAGCTAGTAGTCTCCGAAGCTGCTCGGGAGATCCTAGAAAGGGCAGGGTGGCTAACTTATTTTAGCCGCCTGCGTGAATCAAATGAAACTGTGGCCATGGAATTCCTGCAGAATTTGCAGGAAGAACACTCCGTAGTGGGAGGGAAGCAGATAATGGTCACGAAGGAAATAATTGCGGAAGTAATAGGATTACCAGCCTCAGGACCAATATGGACGATAAAGAAAGAGAGGTTGCAAAAGATCATAGAAATTTTCCAAGACGAAGGACAGAATCTAACAGTGAAGGGAAAGGGAGTGCTGCCGGCAACGCTAGGAGAACCCTGGAGCGAATTGGCAAAGGTGGTGCAGAGCTACATCACCTGCGAGGGGCAAAAAGATGTGGTAAGACCGCGTCACCTTAAGCTCCTGGCTGTGTTAAAAGGAAAATGTTCTGTGAATCTCCCTGCATTGTTAAATTCATTACTGCATGATGCCTCTCGGAGCCTGAAAAAGGCACACCATGAAGACGCAGTGGTTAGCCACCATGGGTTGATCCGCCTGATAGTGAGCCACAGTCTCACTCAGCAGCAGAGTAGCTGGGGGGAGCTTATTACAACAATTGGAGGGGGAGTGGCATCACCATCCCCAAAGGCTAAGCATCCCGCTAGTACCTCTAAAACACCCAAGAAGCCCAGAGAATCACCAAAACCCAAGCATCCCTCGGATACACCCGAGCAACCCAAGAAACACACGGAGTCAGTAAAACGAAAACGTTCCTCTAGAGCATCTGGACATCCAGAAAACATAAGGAACTGGCCACAGAAGAGCGTGCTGCCTCGAAACGTAGGCATTCCTCTGGCACGCCAGAACAATCTAAAAAACGCAGAAAGGTGGTGGTGGAAGAGCAGGTGGCCAGCACACCCGAAAAACCCGAGAGGCCTAGGAAGTCAGCTCGGTTGGCTAGGATAAAAGGCAGGCTGGGGAAAATCCAGCTAAGCATTGACCAGCCGATCAAAATAACAGATGAGCCACCAGTGCCAGAACAGGAACCCTTGAGGGAAAATGTGGAACAAGTTGAGAACGAAGCAGAAGTCGAGGAAGGAAATGAACATTCTGACTCTGAGGCCGGGGCCAACTATCCGGAGGCAGCCACTGAGCATCCAATTCAGGAGGAGGAAATGGAACAATTGGGGGACAGCCTGCCATGGGACCCCGTGGGGGAAGAAGAGCTGGCCACCATCTTGGCCAGCCTGGGAGATTATGCTTCACCTTCCAGTCCAGCAGACCCTCCTGAAGGACCCTCTGGGGAAGAGACGCATGAAGAATTGCATGAAGAAATGGCAGGAGGAGAAAACCCCCTTGTTGTTGACAAAGAAAATGTAAATACCAACCGGGAACAATCTGTTCCCAAGACACCAGAAGAAAACCCACCTGCTGTTGACGTGGAGAATGAAAATGCTTGTCGGGAACAGTTCGTTCCCAGAATGCTAGAAGAAACCCTCGATGAAAGAGGAGCAGAACTGAGGGCCACTCATGCGCCCACTGCCGAAGCAAGAGAAATTAAGAAATTGAGAAAGAAACATCATAGACTGCTGAATATTATAGCCCAGCTTCGGCAGAAAATTCGAAGTTTGAAAGCCAGTCTGAGAATAAGAAGGACCATAAGGAGAAAAAGAAGGACAAATGCAGCAGGGTCCTGTCGGATGAGAAGGCAAGGGGCTTATAGGCGTCCCGTAGGTCAATACTCTGCTGATAGACCTACGACTGTTCCAACCAGCACTGAGGAACAAAATGCCGTTCCATCTGATATGGAACATCAAAATGCCGTTCCATCTGATATGGAACATCAGAATGCCGTTCCTATTGACGCTGAGGAACAGACTGTTGTTCCAAATAGCCCATTGGAACCAACTGCCGTTCCAATCAAAACCGAGCCGCAAGACGACATTCCATTTACAGAGGGGCCATCGTACCCCTTTATTCATGTTAAGAAAGAAAGGGAAAACAAAGCAGTCCAAACTGAGGCACCACCTTTAGGGATAATTCGGGATAAGAATTCCAGGCAGCGAAACGTGAAGGTCCAGCTAAAACTCCCTGCCTCTGAGAAATCATGGAAAAAGGATCCAAAAACCAAGGCCTTGCACCACAAGATGAAGCAAGCTCGACAGGAGGCTGACCAGCTAAGGGAACAAATGGTCCCTCGGGAAAAATACGAGGAGTTATAGCAGGAAGCTGAGCAGTTAAAGGAACGAATGATCCCTCGGGAAAAACATGAAGAACTACAGCAGCAACTGCGGAACATGAGTCAATCAGAGAGTCAGGCCTTTGAAGGATGGCAGAAGGAGCAGGAAAAGGTTGCTAAGGTAACGCGTCGACTAGATGTTGTTATTAAACAATTGGACACTGTATGTTCGCTGTATAGTGATGTTTTGACTTGCAGGGCCCCTGCAAAGAATTATGCTTTATTTCTCCTTGAAAGATACTTAAGATTGAAAATAAAAGCTGTTAGGGCAGGTGCCCCTATTCAGATTAATACTGTTAATGATTTTATTGATTGTTGCAAACATTATGGGGTTAAGGTCCAAAGGTTACTATGTGAATTCTATTTGCACAATATGGTGCTTGAGCAGGAAACTGATTTAAACCCTGGCCCTTTTGTGGGAGATATACAGCTACAAGCCTTTGTTTCATTTGGGGTCAATCAGTTAAAATGGCTCAGGGCTTACAATGCCTTTCAGAGGCAGGAGAACAGCCTAGATCTATGGGCCAGGGCCGAGCCTAGAAACCCAGTTCACCTATGGCAATCACACAAAAGCCTTATGAGAACCCCGTGCGTCATAGAACTGCTAGGACCCATGCATGAGGATTTGATCCGAAATAGCTTAGAATACTTTCTGGCTATTAAGGATTTTGCCCTGGATGCTGCCAAATGCCGCTATCAGATTTCTACCCCAAGCATCTAGTTCAGGGAGCCATTCAAATATGAGAATTTTGAGCTGGCTGCTGAACGGTTGAGCCTTTATGGCCAGCGCATTCTGCAAGCTGGGCCGTCTTGGTTAGGATACCGGTTCCGTAGCCCGATTATTTGGCACCCTGCACCTGGGTACCAGGCCTTGTATAATATGCCTGCAGATCAATTGAATCAATTCTTTGATAATCTGGTTGCTCACCATGGTTGCAGACCTCCTCACGAGGTGCCCTCTCCCGCCTATTCTCTTACCACTCTCCATGTTAATTATAACGTTTTCATGAGGCCATGAAACAGAGTAAGCCGGGGGGTGTGTAGAGCATTGGAAAGGTATGTTTTAACGAATAACTTAGTGGTGTTTCAAGCAATAGTTGTAACCTTTTCTTTGTTATAAAATAAGGAGAATGTAATGAGAATAAGCACGAATGACCCAATCACTAATAGTTATCTTCTCTATGCAGGAAAAGACAAAAGTAGGAAGGCGCGGTGCAAAACGAGAGTTCCATGAGAAGATAACGGCTGTCCCTCCAAAACCAAATAAAATCCAGACCAGGGCGAGTAAATCAAGGCAGATCAATCCGGGACGAGATGAAGGACTGTCAGTTCGAAAGGCTAGGCAGAGAAAAGAGAGGAATTAACAGTTTAACAGATCCCTCAGGATCTTTGATCCTGAGGGATCGTTACTTTCAATTATTTTGTTGTTTAGTTAACTCCGCCATTACTTGTATAAAAAGGGGCAGCATCGAATACTTCAGGGACTTTTCGATTATCTTGTATCTTTACTTTCTGTTTACAGACTTCACAGTTGGTTTAAACTCAGACTATCGAGTCTCTTTGAGACTTAGTTTTGCTGTACTATCATTGATGCGTTAATATAATATATTTGGTGTTACTTTCTCCCTGCATCTGAAGTAAGTTATGGTGGTGTGCCATTGGAAGCTAAGGGCCCGGCTCCAACGGACACTGGCTGATTGTATCATTACAGTTTGGCTTTGTGTGGTTGGTTTATTGTTCTTAATAATCTGATATACTTACATGCTGTTCCATACTCGTTCACCAGTAGTTTTCCTTTCGTAAATATTTGTAACAAGTTTACATCATATTTCCAGAATTGATCACATAATATTGTTCTGAGTTGTTCATTTCTGTTACAGAATTTATAAGTGGAATGTTTTAGCTACATATGGTTGGAGTGATGATCATAAGAAGATGGAATTAACGTTGTGTGTGGACTACTGGTGATCATTTCAGATTATGTGTACATATGATTGACGTTTCCTGTTTGTGGTGGTTTGCTGTTCCATTTGATTAAGCTGTCTCCTTGTACAAAAGATTGCTCTTTCTTTGTATGTAAGTTGATGCCAAGAATTGAGAGTGTTGAACTCGCGAGATTTAGTTTCTTTACTGCCGTTCCTTTTACTGCTGTTCCATTTCTGAATTGTCGTTCCATTCTGCTTTCTTGCTGTTCCTTTTTACTTGCATTCATTGGTTTGGTGTGGGAGGAGGATCAAGGCTGTCGTGAGACACAACAGACGCTATTATGCTCCCAGATCCATGATCCATACTCTAATTCCTTTTCCTTCATCAGTTTCTAGAGGGATGGGTTACTACTTCTGTACCCTTGACTGATAAAGTTGCCGCATGTGATTTCTTTATGCAAAAGTAATTTAGCCATAGCTTAGCATCCGTTTACTCTTGTATTTCTTAGACCTATACTACTAAGCATTACTCTGACAAATAGCCTCAAATTGAGATACCCTTTACAATAACAAAACGCTCCCCGATTGACTTGTAATGTGAGATAACTAGAGGTGAGAAAGACCCTTGTTACAGCTCTACAATCACCTCTGCCCAGAATTCCTATCCTAACCCAGCACCACTGAGCATGCTTCTTGCCCTTTCCATCAACATCTTGTTCATTGTTTCTGCAACTCCATTTTGCTGAGGTGTATATGGAGTATTCTTCTACCGTGCTATACCACACTTCTTACTGAATTCTTCAAATTCGTTGCTGCAAAATTCTCCACCATTATCTGTCCTCAGCACCTTTATCTTTTTCTCTGTCTAGTTTTCCACCAGAGCCTTAAATTCTTTAAACCTGTCAAAGACTTCAGATTTATTCTTAAGGAAATATATCCATGTATTCCTTGAGAAGTCATCTATAAATGATACATAGTACACAGCCTTACCCAGGGATGGAACCTTCACAAGTCCGAACACATCATTGTGCACAAGCTCTAATATATGTTTCGCCAGCTTACCACCAGAGGGGAAACTCACCCGATTCTGCTTCCCATATACACAATTTTCACAGAAATCAAAATCCAGAGAGCTATTACTCATATCTTCTACCATACCTTTACCATGCAGTATTCGAAGGCCCTTCTCTCCAATATGTCCAAGCCTTTGATGCCACAGCATGGTCTTCTCTCTAGAGACCACTAGATTTTCATCTCCACTTTCAAGAACCACAAAACTGTTGCACCCATCAACAACAGTGCTACCTTGCAGCTTGTACAGAGTTCCAGTCCGAACTCCCCACATCAATACCAGTGCTCCCTGAACCATCTTGCAGGTATCCTTCTCGAACACTGTTTTTACACCTGCATCATCCAACTTGCCTACAGAAATCGGATTTCTTGCCAATGCAGGAATATGCAGAACACCAGGAAGTGTTCTAACCCTTCCACCTTGCAACTTCAACTTTACTTTTCCGCGACCAATGATTCTAACCTTCCGATCATCTCCTAAGAAGACATCACCACCATTGTATTTCTCATACTCGCAGAACCACTCTCTATGGGGAATGAAGTGAAAGGATGCACCTGATTCAATCAACCATGCCTCATGATCTACATGTGTACTTGAAGAAGCCAAGTACACATCCCCACCTTCATCTAAGGTGGTTTTTGCCTCTGCAGAAGGAGCATCATCAGATCCCTTTCCTTTATCAGGAGCTTTAGATTTATAGTCCCTTTTGAAGTGCCCTTCCTTTCCGCATTTCCAGTACACAACCTTTATAGGTTTTCCTGGAGATTTAGATCTCCCTATAGATTTAGATCTCCCACTCAATGACTTATTTGTGTTTCTGTTCTGAGACTGTCCTTGTACAGACAAGGCATCACCATTCTGGTTATCCATATTTTTCCGTCTCATCTCCTCCATTAGCAAGGCTGAGACTATTTCATCAAACTGCAAAGCAGTTGCATTGCTACCTATTGCAATAACCAGACTATCCCACGAATCATGTAGAGAACACAAGAAACTGATGCACTTATCTTCATCTGAAATTTTAATATCAACAAATGATCACTGACTTACCACAGTATTAAACACATTCAGATGCTCTATCACTGAGTCTCCATCTTTCATCCTCGGGTTATACAACTTTTTCCCTAGGAACAGTTTATTCATGAGAGACTTAGAATGGTACAAAGTCCCTAACTTGTCCCACAAAGCCTTCACCATCGCTTCCCCTGATACATTCAATAATACTGAATCTGAGACACACAATCGTATTGTGCTCTTTGCCTTCCAATCCAACTTCTTCCATTCTTCATCGGTCACTCCCTTTGGTTTAGTACCCGGATCTACCGTGATCCACTGATCTTTATCCACCAACAGATCCTCCATCTTGAGTTTCCGCAACTCAAAACTCTGACCATTGAACTTCTCAATCTCTATCTTTCCACTGCTCGCCATCTTCTTTCACCACCAGAATCGATCTCGCAGATCTCCCACTGAACAGGGTCTACCATAGGCCCGAGCAAAACCCCTCAACAACAAAGGCGTCCCCTTGAAGCCAAAACAACTCTGATACCAAATGCAGGTTTTAACCCCGTACAGAAATTACCTGCATACGAATTCTAAAACACAGAAAATAAACAATGCGAGAGCATAACACATAAAACACATATGCATAGAGATTTTCCCCTGGATCCCAAAACCGGGACTACCAGCTTGATTTTTCATTATTTTCCTTTCAATGTTACAATACATATTTATACATGCCAAAGCATCCAATACCATGGACTGAAAACCATCGCGTCCAAAACAATGGACCAAAAAACCATAGGTAGGTTCGCCCAACCTAATATAGGGTCGAAAAAAAAAATTTCCTGGGGAAAGAATATAACACAACCCAACAAATAATACATAGTGAAAGGAATGGGTAAAATGTTTTAAAAAAAGATAAGAAAAAAACCAATTTAAAAATAAATAAATAAAATAAAATAACCTCAAAAAGCAGTTTTCAAACTACATGAGAACTTACCCTCTCAAGCTCATCCTGGATTTCCTACAGCTTTTCAATGGAGAGAACAAGCTCACCATCTATGTGCTCTTCCTCTTCCACTTTTGATCTCTTGGACTCTTCCATCCTGCCCAGTCCTTCTGACCCAAAAGTCCTAAAAATCCAACGGAGTCGAAGGCACAGGTAGAGTGGTGGAGAGGGAATGGTCCTAGCATTCACTATTACCTCCAGAAATGTTTCACGCTCCTTCTTGCCATCCTTAATGAAGAAAACTTCCAAAGCTTAAAATTTAGATCCCCTCATTCATTATTACGTCCAGAAATTTTGCACGCTCCATCCTGCCATCCTCAGTGAAGAAAACTTCAAATGAAATATTATCATTAAAATACCAAACAAGTTGTTGATTATTTTTTACTTCCACCTACAAAAGAGCGCTTGCCAGTCTAGGAGATATGTTTTCAAATAGTACCATGGGTAGTAGTGTGTGTGTTGAGCTACCAGGCAGCAATGGTGGCACCTAATTTACCAGGAACGAAACTTAGGAAAAGGACTCAAAATAGATGTTCATCTACATCCTATTAAACTAGCAATATTTATAGTAAATAGAACTAATATCTCAACTATTCTCACATTTTATGAACTGTACCTATAGAGGTGCAGTAGCTGCAAGACCAAAAGAGTTATTCTAAAGCTTCAAGTTGTAAAAAAATTGACCATCGCACCATATAAGTTTCCCATTGATTTGAAGGCCTTGACATACTATTGTTGCAAGTAAAATAGGCAATGGAGGCCTGCACAAAGCATCAACCAAATATCACAAGTTTCTTTAATCAGGTTGACGCTTATCATAGTAAATACAATTCACATCTAACAACAATAAAGCCAATTTTTTCCATTTGTTATTTACAAAATGAAATGGAATTGACTATCTAATACCCACCCAGAGTCTACTGCTCACTAATCTCTAGGGACAAGTGCATTGCCTAAACCTATCAAATAACAAAGAAGATCTAGGATAGGAGGTGGAGTTGCTGCTATGGGTACTGCTTTTGATTGAACATTGGGACCTTTGGCAGGTGAAACATTGATTTCTGTCTCAGTGGTTGATAATTCTTCATATGGAAGGTAACAATTTACTTGCAAGTTTGGAGGTAACAGGGTAAATTGGGAGGTAACAAGGTACAAGGTACATATGGAAAGACATATGGGAGGTAACTTGTACAAGCATAAAAAGTAATTAGAAGAATATATGTGTGCTTTGACTTCTCAGCAACATCAAGGAAAGACTTAATTTCAAAAATAAACTCTTTAACGATCTTTGTACCTATTACTTACCACTTCAGATAGAAGTGTTGAGCGTGACAACTGCCAAAAAAAAATATTATTATTAGACATATTGGAAGAAAACTCCTTGAACTAAGCATAAAATATAATACTTATACTAGAAAAACCTATACAAATGCAAACATCTCAAACAGTGACAGATGAACTTAAGCCTTTTCATTGAAATAACTTACCACTTCTCTAGTATCCATTTTAGAATCCAAACTAAATCCCAAAACTTAGAAGACTAGCCCTTTTTGAACTTCTTTCCTTCTCATTCTTCAGCTCAAAATGGTGAGCCCCATGCTTGTGATCATAGGGCATAATAGAAATGGCATCCAACAATCCAGATGATGCCATCAGCTGCAAATCCTTCTATGCTAAGTATTTATTGTAGCTTTTCTGGAGGATATAGAGCTTGTACCATGCATAAGGAGGATACAAATGACTTTCTAATATCTAAAATATCTTTGTTAACTTTGAATAGTAGATTGTCGTCATTTGAGATTTAGGAATATTCTTGACCATACACAAGACCATGAATATCTTCTATAGAGTGAAAAGCTTCCTACATATCATATGCCATCTGTCATAAGAAATAGTATAAGGCAAAAATATATTAAAAATAAAAATAATTTAACTCATAGATTCTATAGTAAGTTCATGAAATTTCATTCAACCCAAAGCTTCCTTTGCAATAGGGTATTCTCCAATAATTAATTGCTACAAGATCAAACTATATCAACCTTTCCATATAAAAAAATATAATCCTATATCTAATTCAATAGATAACATTTTAGATTTCTGGCCTCCATTCGATAGTGATACCTTCTTAAAGGTGTGCCAAAAATCTACTCAACATGATATTATAACTATTTACATCATGGGCAATATGGGTAAACTCCCAACCAAAGATAAATGGTTTCTAGAGTATGATTTTTCTACACATTTCCCTCATCCCATTTCACAATGGCAGCCAACAATCCATATGATGCCACCAGCTACAAATCCTTCTATGCTAAGTATTTATTATAGCTTTTCTAGACAATATAGAGCTTGTACCATGCATAGGCATGATACAAATTACTTTCTAAGCCAAAAATATATTAAAAATAAAAAATTTAGCTCACATATTCTATAATAGGTTCATCAAATTTCATTCAACCAAAAGCTTCCTCTGCAATAGGGTATTCTCCAATAATTAATTCCTACAAGCTCAAACTATATCAACCTTCCCATCTAGACAAATATAATCCTATATCTAATTCAATGGATAACATTTTAGATTTCTAGCCCCCATTTGATAATGATACCTTCTTAAAGGTATGCCAAAAATCTACTTAACATGACATTATAACTATTTACATCATGGGCAATATGGATAAACTCCCAACCAAAGATAAATGTGTTGTGCCTTTTTCCCATAAGCATTTATTGGCATAACCTTTTTAGTTGAGAGAAGATCCTTTGGATAGTGGGATACAATCTTTAGTTCTTGTGAGGGCATCCAAAAATCACCCTTGGACAATTGATTGCTAGCATCTTTATAACATTTTTTGCTCACTGACTTGATACTTGTCTTAGGGGAGTTTTCCTTGAGGGTCTTTTTCCCAACACTTTTCCTTAAGGTAAAAGTGTGTATACATTGTTGTATGTAATATTGATCTTCGATATTATCGATACAAGAAGATACAGATCCACCAGTTGAATATGTAATAAGTGTGAAATCAGACAACTCAAACTATTCACACTTTGTGTTTTCATTGAAGTTGGCTAATGTTGCATGTTCTTCATCAGAATTTTTCCATATTTGTCCATACCATTGTATTTTCTTTTTCTACAGTACAAATTTCATGCACATTGCCCCTTGAATGTGATTTCTTCTCATTCATTTCCTCAACCTTATCATCCTTATACATCATACTGGACAATCATCATTCTAGTATAGAACAACCTCTGGATAGTATTGGTGAATAATTGTAGTTAATGGGTTCTCATGTAATGATTCCCAATACCAATGGAAAAACATATAATTTGAATTGCTCAAGTAATGAATCTTAATTTTAAAAAATTCTAATATAATTACATTCTACCATAAATACACATCAAGAATGCTTTGCCTTATAGATTTTAGCACCCATGTATTCGATGGATTTAAGGGAATGAAGGGAAATTGGAAAGCCAACGATCTCCTACAGTTATGTATGGCCTTGTCTAGTACCTATGGCCTCTTCGACAACCAAGATTGAGCTCAAACTCACCCTAGCAAATGAAAATAATGCTCAGGGGAGAGGAAACAACTCTAGTAAGTAGAAATCCACCCAAGAACGCTTAAGAACACTCCAGGTAAGGAGAGAGGAATTCTTAACAGTCGTACAAAAACCAAATTAGCAACTCCTTGAGGAAATGCATCAACTCCAGAACCGTGGCAGTTGATCTCTAACTCAACAAGAAAGTGGATTATGAGTAACTCAGAGCTAATGCATTTCATAGAGCATCATTCAATCAAGAGTTTCTGAATGATGCTAATAGAATTTGAATGGAGAGTTATTTATTTCAGCCATGAGCACAAAGACAGGGAGCACATATAATATAACTAAGGAGTAAGAATGATGATAACTCATATAGCATAAGTTTATTATATCCTAGGAACATATATTAGATGAAAGCCTGGCACAATGCCTTCATTGTCAAAAGAGAGATGTCCATGTGAAAATTAACCCTCACTCCATGTGAGACTATTGCAACGTAGCTGCTATGGGAAAATCAAGGAATTGGTGATGGCAGTTAAACACTGAATTGAGCTAGTTTCAGTGTTGTCCAATTAGGCTATTACATCTTGTCACAGGAAAATATTGCAGGACATTTCAACATTACAAAGGAAACAATCTAGGCATAGTCACTCTTTGTTTAGTTAAGTCAAAGCTCATGGAGAATGATATCTAGGCATTTTAGCCTATATTTGACCTCTTTTGGGAAGCAACCAAGAAAGTGAAAAAGCTCGAAGTCTGTAATCCAACCGGAGAAGAAAAACTGAGGATAAAAAGAAGTCTACAACACTTGAAGAAACCGAAGTCTGTGACTAATCCAAATCTCAATCAAAAGCTATCTATTTGCAACAGGATCTGAATATCTGTGGTAAAGAGTCAAGGGTTTGTTGTAGTAGCCAAAGATTAGTAATAGAAGGCAAAGAGTCCGTAATTGGAAGTCATTGTATTATAATAAGAGTCTAAACCTGCAATAAGGATAGAAATTCAGTAGCTACTTCTCACTTTGACTAGGTAGAGACTCAACTATTGACCTTGACATAAAGAGGAGGCCTGACTTAGAGGGACTCTTTGGTCTTGTGTTGGATATTTCATTTTGAATAAATTCAATAAGAGGATTGTTGGGTTTTCCCCTATTGAGATGTTTTGCCCTGCCTTGAAAGCCTAAATCTTTGTGTCTCATACTTCTTTGTGTTCTTGGAAGAACAATTTGTGTAATTACTTGATGAAAGAGAAATATTAACTAACAAAGAAAATAATACTTATATAGGAGTTTACTTCCAACTATGAAGGAATACAATGAGGACATAAAATTTGTAAATCTTCAACTTAGCTAGGCCATTTCACCTCCAAAAACCTGACTCATTAAGCCATAAACTAGAAACCTTCTGTGGAACTCCAAAAACAAATGAATTAGAATGAATTATCAACCAGTATCAAGGGCATTTACACTTTACATTTGACAATCTATTGCAGTATGAATATTGAGGTCACAACTATTCATTTATATTGCACTGTTGTAAGAAAGGATGATCATATTTCATATATTTTCTCTAGTAAGGCCTGCACTTCATCATTTCCAGCTCTAACCAAGGTTTCATGTTCCAATTGTAATGAACAATAGTTGCATTGTCAATCTTTGAACAGTCCAGGCTAGGATTATATCCTAAACCCAACACATGCCAATACTTGTCCAAAGGATGGGTCAAGCCATAAAACGCTCAATCTAGGCGGTACTGTTCTAAGCTTCCACAACACTCTATCCTCATTCTGACATAAAATAAAAGAAAAACTTAGAAATCGAACAAAGAAAAACCTATTAAGTTTTCTAGCTAATCACTTCAGACTTACTTCAAATACTTTAAAGTAAGCATCACAGGAATTAACATAAATAAACCACACTATGCACTTACCATGTTCTTCCACTTGTGATATATTCCAATTATATCTTGTTTCTCCCATTCTTTGAGATCAAATACATTCATCCCAAATGCCAAGCACAAGCATTAGGATCAAAGTGCCTAGCTATGTGCGGATTGGAAAGATTAAGGTATTCGTTAAATCGGTGAAAGCTTTCTCCACAAGTTTCCACTAAACCATTAACCTTTCCATGAAGATGTACTGACCACAAGGGCATCAAATCTTTCTGCACTGCAATATCATCATCCAAGAAAAGGATCTTGTTTATTTTGGGATAAACTTGTGGAAGATAGAAATGAAGATGATTTAGCATGGATAAATATTTTGGATTTATATATTTCAAATTGGAGGAACGTGCTGAGAGCGTAGTGAAGTGATCTGCCTTGAAATAATACTCTTTCATAGCTGCGGATTCAAGTTTGCGAAGCATAGGGAAATAAGAGGAATTGAGCCATTTAAAATCATCAACATTTTCTACATGTATCGCAGCTTTCCCTGGGGGATTAAGTAAAAACCACATTTTCATGGCCCCAAAATTTAACTTGTCTTTGATGAGATGAAATACATGTTTCTTAGATTCCTGCAAACACATGTAAATCACCTACAATGAGATCCAAATATTAAATTTAAAATGGAGTAAAACTATTGGACTTCGAGACTTTAGAGTAATTTAAATTAATAACACTTCACCTTAGCATTCATGATAGTTGAATTCACAACCACAGATGTAGCCAATACATTGTCAGAAAATAATGCATAGTGATAAATAGTTGGATCCTCCAACTTGTCCTTTTTAGGAAATTATCACTTTTCAAGAGGAAGAAAGTAATAATCTATGGTCAATTGCATGGACAGACAATGCAGGCCCTTGGGAACAGACTTTGTTGCCACCTGACTTAAAAATTTACTTTGCTTTTCCAAGGTCATTACTTGATTTTCTGCAGACTGAAGCATGTCTTGCAACTTCTTTGTTATTGTCACACAACCGTAAAATTGTTCTCTAGTATTGGATAGGACATGACCCATAGCCTTGATCTTCTTAGGTGCACTGAAACATTCATATCAATTACCGGTCATGAAAAAGAGAATGAAAAGAGGAAATATTGACACACAGACTGCAACTTTAAAAGAAACAAAGGATATGAACACCAAATGCAAATGGAAGCACTTCCTACTCTTGATTTAGAAGCAGCGAATGTGAAAATCCAGGGGGTAGTGTTCCAAGCTTCCACAACACTCTATCCTCATTCTGTCATACAATAAAAGAAAATCTTAGAAATCAAACAAAGAAAAACCCATTAAATTTTGTAGCTAATTACTTCAGATTTACTTCAAATAATTTAAAGTATGCATTACACGAATTAACATAAATAAACCACACTACACACTTACCATGTTCTGCCACTTGTGATATATTCCAGTAATATCTTGTGATATATTCCAATCACAAGCATTAGGATCAAAGTGCCTGGATATGTGCGGATTGGAAAAATTAAGGTATTTGTCAAACCGGCAAAAGATTTCTCCATAAGTTTCCACTGAACCATTAACCTTTCCATGAAGATCTACTGACCACAAGGGTGTCAAATCTTTCTGCACCACAATATCATCATCCCAGAAAAGGATCTTGTCCTGTTTGGGATAAACTTGTGGAAGATAGAAATGAAGATTATTTAGCATGGATAAATATTTTGGATTTATATATTTCAAATTGGAGGAACGTGCTGAGAGTGTAGTCGAGTGATCTGCCTTGAAATAATACTCTTTCAAATCTACAGATTCAAGCTCGTGAAGCACAGGGCAATAGGAGGAATTGATCCATTTAAAATCATCAACACTTTCTACATGTATTGCAGCTTTCCTTGGGGGATTAAGTAAAAACCACATTTTCGTGGCCCCAAAATTTTACTTGTCTGTGATGAGATGAAATACATGTTTCTGAGTTTCCTGCAAACACAAGTAAACCACCTACAATGAGATCAAAATATTAAATGTAAAATGCAACAAAACTGTTGGACTTCCAAACTTTAGAGTATTTTAAATTCATAACACTTCACCTTAGCATTCATGATAGTTGAATTCACAACCACAGATGTAGCCAATACATTGTCAGAAAATAATGCATAGTGATAAAGAGTTGGATCCTCCAACTTGTGCTTTTTATGAAATTTTTCTTTTCAAGGGAAAGCAAGTAATAATCCATGGTCAATCGCATGGACAGACAATGTAGGCCCTTGGGAACAGTCTTTGCTGCCAGCTGACTTAAAAATGTACTTTGCTTTTTCAAGGTCCTTACTTGCTCATCTGCAGACTGAAGCATGGCTCACAACTTCTTTGTTACTATCCCACAGTCATAAAATTGTTCTCTAGCCTTGGATAGGACATGACCCATAGCGTTGATCTTCCCAGGTGCACTGAAACATTCATATCAATTATCGGCCATGAAGAAGAGAATGAAAAGCAGAAAGATTGACACACAGACTGCAACTTTAAAAGAAACAAAGGATATGAATAGCAAATACAAATGGAAGCACTTACTAATCTTGATTTGGAAGTAGCCAATGCGAAAACTATTACCTTTGAGGTTGATCAGAATCTGCATTAGCCTCACCCAATGTACACTGACATTGTTTAATACGAAGAATCAATTCATGGTATAAATCAATATTATTCCTACCCTAGGAAATGCTTGAATATACCATAGCCATGATCAGTTGGTCTCGCATCAAGCTAAGAGTGGAGTCAGAATTCCCATTCTCATTCTCCCGCCTCCAAACGCTATATTTTCCCAAGACAATAGAATCTACCTCCTTGGAATGTTTAATTGTTGTGTTTTCAAGCTCAACTCATTTTTCTTCATCTTGTTGAATCATCTCTGTTGACCTTTTCTCGCTCCTCTTTTGTCTCAATTGTTGTAAGCATTAAACTACTATAAATTAAAGCATACTATGCTAAAATCTAAGAAATATAAAAATTTTCTATTGGAGAAGTAAAGTTCAAAAAGGATTTTTGAAAATAATATAACAATTCCCTTTTCCATGAGAACAAAAAGTAGCGATCTAGTGCAGCAAAGAATTTTACCCTCCGTGAAACTTTTGTTGGACTTTCTTCAAGCTAAAAATGGTCTGAATTACAAAACCATTGTCCTGGGAGTTTGACTAGACATTACCTTACACTAGGCTACCAACATCATAGATCAGTTAACCAGGGAAAATAAAAGCTTACCATCATGAGCATTCTCTTTGACATCGCGATGTTCACTTCTTGTGTCATCCTCTTGAAACCTCGTTAGAAGTTCTTCGTCATTGGAAGTTTTTTCTGTACCTCCTCATTCATTTTACCCCCCTTAGGATTTTCCTTGCTTTCTTCATTGAAGATCACACCACCATGTTGTGAATGTAACTTTTCTAAGCTGTCTCCAGAAGTCATTTTCCTATGCTTGATGTACACCATTAGAAATAAAGAAGTACCCCTACCAATCTCAGTTTTCACTTCTTGCTTAATATAACCCTACTCAACTACATAGATCATCATCACAAAGGTTTCCTTACATGTTCAATAGCCAATCTCAGTTTTCACTTCCTGCTTAATACAGCCCTACTTAACTACATAGATCATCATCACATAGGTTTCCTTACATGTTCAATAGAGAAAGTAACCAAAATATTCACCAATCATACCTCAGAGTTAGTAATATCCCTTTGGTTTACTTCAGAGGGCTTTCTAATACCCATGAGGAAGATAAGTCATTATGTCCAATAATATTTAAGTTTAGAGTTCCCGAGTCCTCTGTGATAGCTGTTATGACATCAATCACCTGCCCAGTAAATAAAATTTATTTTCAATTCTCTTCTCAATAGGGGAGAAATCAAATTTAAGATATCCAAATGCAGTAGGTTTCTTATACTTGCTTCCCTTTGGAAGAGAGAGTTAATGCTCTCTACTAAACTCTGCTTTCTCCAGTCATCTGCCTGTTCCAGTGAACCCCACAGATAAATAGATAAGAGTGATTTTAAACATATGACATAGCTCCAGTATCCTCAATAATTCCCCTCTATTTCAATCCACTCAGGCTGACTAAATTTCAATTTAGGGACACTATTTATTTTCTGGGATTAGACTAACGTAAGTGCAAGTGCGTTGCCTAGATCCTGAAAAAGAACAAAATGGCCATAGAAAAATAGAATTGGTTTTTGAGATGTGGAAAGAGAATACCATTCTAACAGATCCATCTCCTAAGAAGTTGTGCCCTACTATTTTAAATGACAAAAAATGCATAAAATATCAGGTAGAAATACTTGATGGAGAAGAATATCTATAAAAATATTGAAACGCTAAAAAGGGGATTGCTTTGCTATCATGCATATGCTAAGATTGAGATTTCATTACACATTAATAATAAAATGGTGTGTATAATATCTATCATTTATTTTGGCCAATGTGCTTTGAACACTGTGGGAACAATGTGAAAATGGTACGTATAGCAGAAAGTAGCTCGTGAACAAGATTGTCATTGTGAATTAGGTCTAGGTTGGGTGGATCAAAATTGGTCTTAGCTTGACTGATGAGAAGTGGATTTAGTTTTATGGATGGAAAGTGGGTCTGGCTTGGATAATGAGTGGATGGGAAGAATGATTGTTACCCTTCCCACCCAGATTCAATTCCCATGAGTAAGATGTTGAACTGAACTCTTAACAAATATATTTTTATAATACCCATCTAGCTTATGCATAATCCAACGCACACTTAGTACCATCCTACTCAGAATGAGCAGTGCTCACCGAATTCACCGAGCAGTTGCCCAACGAATTTACCAGTCATATGCATTTCCCTTTGTTAAAAAAATGGAAAGAGCATTGTTATTTCTTGCTATCGGGATGAATGGTTTCATTATCTTTGGGAAGGGAAATTACCCTAGGGGCAGTTGGTATAACCTTTGCTCTTGCATGAGAGAGGTACAAACTTTGAATCTTTCTCCTGGTAGGTATTGTATATTGCTAATGCAGAGATGGAGTTCATAGCTTCACATAGATCAAATGAAAGGAAAACTATAAAGAAAACTCACAAAATGTCTGGAAAATTGCTAGAGGTGCTAAGCTTTTGACAATAAGCGAGGAAAGTAATTTTGATAACATCTGCGCCTTCAGATCCTATGAAAAAGCTAAAAGGAAAATCAAAATTCCAATGTAGGTTCATGGCATTTTGGTTCAATGGTTAACCGGGGGTGGTGAAGGAAAATCAAATTTCGAAGTAGGTCCATGGGGTCTTAGTTCAATGGTTAACCATGGGTGATGATAATTCCCCACCAAGGTTCAAATCACATAAATACATTGTTCAATGGGTTCTCAATGAAAGGGATCTTTCTAAAATAGTATAATATGACTACACTTCATTGTAATGGAGATCTTACTTGAATGTTGTAAGAATTCTACACTTCATTGTAATACTACCAGATTAAGAAAGGGCATGCTTGCCAATAAAGATAAATTAAACGCTGACCCACCCCATAAAAAGAGACATAAGCAACCTAATGAGGGAGGAGGGTAGGAAGAAGTTTACCAGTGACTGAGGAGGGCAGGAAGAAGCTTACCAATGAGGGAGGAGGGATCGAAGAATCTTACTAGTTGTAGATGTAGATGTGGAGTGACGAAACCTAACTGCGAGAAAAACCAATGGCGTGACAACAAAGATAACAAGGAAGCCCACAACAGCTATTCGATGATGAAAACCCTGACCTCCCCATCCTGCATTTCTACAACGGTGGTAGCCCTGCCAACCTCCATTCCACACACCTCCTCTTTTCACAGGCATTTTTAGCTCTCAACCCTAACACCACTTTTCTCCTTCTCCTCCTCCTAAACAAATATCAATGAATGCAACCCTTACTCAATCATAATCCTCCATATCAAACGCATATCATGGTTAGCAGAAATATATGAAGTTAGCAACAACCAAAAAAACCCTTAGATCTCATATATACTTTAGAGCATTTGATAGAAAAATTTACCAAAGGCATTACGAAATGGATAGATCAACTGATTTCATGTAGTTTTGAGAAAGAAAGGGACATTGACATGGTAAAAACCTAGATGAAAATCGGCATAGGGGCCAGAAGTAGACAGATTTGAGGGTCTCTATCTCTGTTAGCCTTTTTGGTTAAAAAACCAAAACATATAATTAAGGGAAACACGTCATTCGGATTTACATGCCAACATAGATGTTATTATTAATGGGGATCCTCACCAGTCCGACTGACTGTTCCTACACTACGACATAGGAAGAGGAAGAACAGCCAGGTAGCATTGGGTATATATGACGCCCCTCAACTTACTAATTTAACTAAGCAAGTACCGACTTGGCATGCCTTGCATTCAGGCATGTAAAGGTAAAGGGAATGCTAGGGGGGTAATTTGATGCAAAGCAAGTGTTGGGTCCCTATAATACTAGTGATTACCCCATTACTATTGTAGTTATACTCCTTATTTATATTGTTGTGCCCCTATTACCCCCATATTTTTATTTCTGTGCCCCATAGAATCCCTCTATTGTTATTTTTGTGGCTTTATATTATTATTGTTAGGTCGGCTGGATTATATTGTGACTCCTTAGACTCCTATATATAGAAAGGAGGTTTTGTCATTTGAATCATCCAAGAATTGTTCATTTATGTAATGTAAAGGAGGTTTCCCCCTCGAAGAGGCTGAATTCTAAGGCGTTGATCTATCTTTTCTATCTTTTCTTGAGCTGGTTTCATAACATTTGGTATCAGAGCTTTGGATTCTAGGGTTTCGCTGCTCCAAACAGGTCATCGTGGAATTTTCGCTATAACTTTTTTTCTGTGATGTTTCAGAAGTTGCAAAAAAAACCCATTTGAGAAGAAATCGCGCTGAACCTTGGGTCCAAATTTCAGAGCTTTGTGCGTGATATTTCCGGAGATATGATCTGAGGAAGTTGGTCTTTTTGCAGACTCCTGAATTACATTCAAAACAGGTGACCTGGGGAAAATCGTCATAACTTTCTCTCTGAGGATCGGATTAAAGTTTTGTAAGAAGGTACAGAAAGAGGACGGACTGTAGTTTCTTTTGGATGTTTTTCAGATCCAAAGGTTGAAACAGTGACTCGTGGCACGTCGTACAAGTTCGCTCTACTGAACTAGTCTATAATCAAGTCACTGTGGGAGATTGTGCATAACTCTTTCTTGGAGAATCCAATTTGGATCAGACTAGTGGCATTGGAAAGAGGACACAGAGAGCTACTACAGGTCATAAGTTTAGAAATAGATGATTGGAAATTACAGAGATACATCAGAGGCAATATCGAGCTCCTACAAAGTGAAAAAAGGTGTGTAGATTTTTTTTAAATTTTTGCTTAAGCTTGGTTTGAAAATTTATTTTGAAGGAATTCAAAGGGCATAGTAGAGCATTATTATCGGTAACTGATGCCCCGAGGAAAGAAAATGCAAACACCTAGTAAGGAACCTGAAAGCTCTAGCATGACTCATGAAGAAGAGGAAGAAATGCTACATGATATATCAAAATTACAAGAACAAGTGCAACAAATGTCACGCTCACAAAAGTTAACAGATGCTAAGATAAATGGCGTGGAAGCTAAGATAAATGGCATGGAAGCTAAGATGGACAATTTGAAGATAGATTTGAACACAAATTTGAAGACAGGCATGGCAGATTTGAAGACAGATTTGACAAATTTTCTACAAGAAATACTTACTAATGGTGAAAAGGTAGTAAAGGAAACTCATGATGAGAACAAAAGAAATGTTAATCATGATTCCATAGACACTAATGTTGGATCGAAGAATCACCATATTCCAAAAATCGATATGAGGAAGTTTGATGGCAAGGATCCTGCCACATGGATATTACAGATGGAGCAATTCTTCGATCTCAATAATGTGCAAAACACACAAAAGGTACGTATGGCAACTGTATATTTGGAACCAAATCAGTTTGTATGGTATCAATGGCTTTGTTCTCGTAAACAATTTATCACTTGGGCAATTTTTACGGAAGAATTGATAGCACATTATGAGGATACAAAAAGCAACACTTTTTTTAGCCAATTGATAAGTCTCAAACAAAAGGGTTCAATAATGGAGCACATTGAGGAGTTCCAAAAATTGAACATAAGGGTAAAAGATATTCCAGAGGAGCATAGGATTGATGTGTTCATAGGGTCTTTAAAGGATAATATCCAACATGATGTTCGCCTTTGGGAACCTGATTCATTAGAGAAGGCATTCAGGTTAGCAAGAAAAATGGAAAGCAAAATTATGGCAACTAGGAAGCATACCACTCACAACTATAAAGACGGAAGTGTTGTTGCCCCTAGTCTTCCACAACCTACAAGGTTGACACCACAACAATTGGAAGAAAAAAGAGCAAAAGGGCTTTGTTACAATTGTGATAGCAAATACACAAAAGGTCATAAGTGTGCTGAGAAGAAATTATTCTACATAGATTGTGAAGAGGAAGAAGAAAAGGAGCAAGAAAGGTCAAAAGAAGAGGATATATTCCAGGAACAAAGCCTAGATGAAGAACAAATAAATCCGACCATATCTTGTAATGCATTGGCGGGAATTACCACTCCTCAAACCATCAAGATAGAAGGACAAATCAAGAAGAAAAAGGTAATAGTGTTGATTGATTCAGGAAGCACCCACAATTTTATTCATTGTAGGGTAGCAAAAGAATTGAATTGCTTCCTATATCCAGCACCAGAGTGTCAAGTGATGATTGCAAATGGAGGAACAATAAATTGCTTGGAAAGTGCCATAATATCAAGCTATCCATGGGAGAATATGTATTGACTAGCCCAATGCTTTCCATTCCAATGGGAGGTGCTGATGTTGTACTAGGAGTCCAATGGCTACAATCCTTGGGTACAATAGCTTTTAATTTTCAAGAACTTTTCATCAAATTTTCTACGGAAGGAAAGGAAGTTGAATTAAGGGGTATTGCAGGGAAACCAGGAAAGATAATCAGCTCTAATGGCATGACAAAGCTTCTAAAAAAGGAGCAAAGAGGTGTAATTGCACAATTATGTTCGCTAGATGTTTCCACATTGGAATCATCTATTTCTCCAGATCTCCAAAAAGTCCTGGACAATCATTCCAAGGTATTTGAGACTCCCAAAGGTCTCCCACCTATGCGTGATCATGATCATGCTATTCATCTGATTCCAGGAAGTGTTCCTCCAAACATCAGGCCGTACAGATATCCCTATGTCCAAAAAAGTGAAATTGAACGTATGGTTGCAGAAATGCTAGAGGCTGGTATAATTCAACCGAGTCAAAGTTCTTTCTCAGCTCCAGTAGTATTGGTGCACAAGAAGGATGGATCATGGCGCATGTGTCCGATTATAGGGAGCTCAACAAGCTCACTATTAAAGATAAGTTCCCCATTCCTGTCATTGATGAATTACTGGATGAATTGCATGGATCAATTTACTTCACCAAGTTGGATCTTCGTTCGAGATATCATCAAATCAGAATGAAGATTGAAGACATTCCGAAAACAACATTTAGAACTCATGAGGGTCATTATGAATTTTTGGTCATGCCTTTTGGCCTTACCAATGCACCTTCAACATTTCAAGGTTTGATGAATTCAATTTTCAAACCATTCCTTAGAAAATTTGTGTTAGTATTTTTTGATGATATACTAATCTACAGCAAGTCTTGGAAGGATCATGTTGAACATGTTGACAGGGTGCTACAACTATTGGAGGAGAAACAATTATATGCAAAAAGATCCAAATGTTTCTTTGGAGTCCAGGAGGTGGAATATTTGGGTCATATTGTATCTCATGAAGGAGTTAAGGTAGACCCTAGCAAAATTAAAGCCATTAAGGAATGGAAAATCCCCACATCCATAAAGCATCTGCGAGGATTTCTTGGGTTGACAGGGTATTATCGCAAGTTTGTTAAGAATTATGGGAGAATAGCAGCACCTCTAACAACATTATTGAAGAAAGATTCATTTTCATGGACTCCGGAAGCAACAAAGGCCTTTGAACATCTTAAAGAGGCAATGTGCCAAGCACCGGTCTTAGCTACACCGGACTTCACAAAAACCTTTATTGTGGAATGTGATGCTTCAGGAAATGGAATTGGTGCTGTTCTAATGCAAGATGAAAGACCCATTGCTTTTGAAAGTCGTCCAATCAAGGGAAAGTTTTTAAGAAAAGCTATTTATGAGAAGGAAATGTTGGCAATACTCCATGCACTTAAGAAATGGCGACCCTACCTAATGGGAAGACACTTCAAGGTAAAAACGGATCATGATAGCCTTAAATACTTTTTAGAACAAAGATTATCCTCTGAAGAGCAACAAAAGTGGGTCACAAAGATGTTGGGTTATGACTTTGAAATCATCTACAAAAAAGGGAAGCAAAATGTGGTGGCAGATGCACTCTCAAGAAAGGATGAGGATGTGGAAGCATTGTTGTGTGCCATTTCTATTATCCAACCAGATTGGATAAATGAAGCAAGGGAGGAATGGAAGAATGACGAAGAAGTGTGGGCACTTATTCGAAAGCTACAACAAGATTCCAGTACTTCTGATACATTTAGCTGGAAAAATGATTCGTTATGGTACAAAGATCGCTTATACCTCTGTAAGAATTCCCAGCTAAAACAAAAGATTCTTATGGAATTGCACACTTCTCCCTTAGGAGGGCACTCAGGATTTTTAAAAACTTACCACAGGGTTAAGAAGGAATTTTTTTGGGATGGCCTTAAATCAGATATTCAAAAGTTTGTGGCGGAATGTTTGGTTTGCCAACAAAATAAAGTTGAAACAATTAAGACACCGGGTCTATTACAACCTTTATCCATTCCAAGCCAACGTTGGGAGGAGGTTTCAATGGATTTTATCACAGGTTTACCCAAGTCTGAGGGAAAGAGTGTCATCATGGTGGTAGTTGACAGACTTACCAAGTATGCACACTTTTGTGCATTATCACATCCATTTAAAGCCAGTACAGTTTCTACTGCATTTATGGAAACAGTTCAAAAGCTACATGGAAACCCAAAGATTATTGTAAGTGACAGAGATCCCATTTTCACTGGAAATTTTTGGACAGAATTATTTTCTTGTCTTGGTACTCAGTTAGCTCATAGCTCATCTTATCATCCTCAATCTGATGGGAAAACTGAGATAGTAAACAAATGTTTGGAAGGATATCTTCGTTGCTTTGTATCTGATAAACAGACACAATGGGTCAAATGGTTGCCTCTGGCTGAATGGTGGTATAACACTTCCTTCCATACAGCAACAAAAATGACCCCATTTATGGCACTTTATGGGTATCAACCACCATCCATCACATCATATTTAAGAGAAAATTCTAAGGTTCAGGCAGTGGAACATCACATCGAACATCAACAACAAGTCCTCCAACTCTTAAAGGATAACCTCGTGTTGGCACAAAATAGAATGAAACAACAGGCAGATCAACATCGCAGTGAAAGAAGTTTTGATGTAGGTGATTGGGTATTCCTACGGCTACAACCATATAAGCAAATGTCCCTAAAGCAAGCTAAGAAGGATAATAAATTATCACCAAAGTATTATGGTCCGTACAAGGTGTTGCAAAAGATTGGTACTATGGCATACAAATTGGAGCTTCCTGCAGCTTCTCGATTGCACCCAGTTTTCCATGTTTCATGTTTAAAGAAGGTTATAGGCGACAAGCTCCCAATTCAAACAATATTGCCAGAACTTGACGAGGAAGGAAAAATTATATTGGAACCGGAAGCAGTCACAGAAACAAGAACTCGACAGCTACGAAATCGATCAATTTCAGAGTATCTTATCAAGTGGAAGAACTTATCCGCTGAAGATTCCACATGGGAGGATGAGAATTTTTGCAGAAGTATCCAGAACTACTCAAGCATTGAGGACAACACTTTTTTGAAGGAGAGGGGCATGTTGGGTCCCTATAATACTAGTGATTACCCCATTACTATTGTATTTATACCCTTATTTATATTGTTGTGCCCCTATTACCCCCATATTGTTATTTTTGTGCCCCATAGAATCCCTCTATTGTTATTTTTGTGGCTTTATATTATTATTGTTAGGTCGGCTGGATTATATTGTGACTCCTTAGACTCCTATATATAGAAAGGAGGTTTTGTCATTTGAATCATCCAAGAATTGTTCATTTATGTAATGTAAAGGAGGTTGCCCCCTCGAAGAGGCTGAATTCTAAGGCGTTGATCTATCTTTTCTATCTTTTCTTGAGTTGGTTTCATAACAGCAAGGGTGAATTATGCCTCCCTAAATGCACATCATGAGTCTGTGTTTAAGGTTCGTGATTCCGAAGCTACGAGAATACTAGAGTGTAAGCACAAGAGAGAAGCGAAACATATTGTTATCTAACATTTAAAATGGTGACTTGTTGATTGATTTCTCATTCAGAATGAAGAGAAAAAATTTGATGATTGGGGGAGAGAAATGATGAGTGTTCTATTGAGTAAAGGAAATACATCATTTTGAGGCCATGGATAGATCTTAATGGTCTGGGATGCCAGTGTTAGTAAAACCTTACCTAAATGCCTTATGACTCCCACATGGATGAGTGCTACACTTACATTATTGATGCACTAACCAAAGGGAGTTGGTATAATATTCATGGTTATGGGTGCTTACAAAACTGGATTTTCATATACCTATGAAGTGAAAGGGAAGCAAGTACCCTTTCTTCAAGATAGGAGTAAGGATGTAAGCTTTAAGCCAACCGACAGAGAATTTTTTTTTTAAAGAATGCATTTTACACATCCTGTGTCCATTAGTATGAACCGGTTTATAAACATAGTGTTGTATTAATGTCATAAAAATTTTAGAAGTTGTTTTGATTCTCAGAAAACATGTTGTATATTTTCGTCTGCTTCAAATTTTTCATAAGAAATAGTTGGTCCTTTAACAAGACCTGAGTGTGCCAACATGGACAAAAGAAGAGGTTATTAGCATTGCAAACCCTCTTCTCAGATCAGTATTTCAATTTTAAATTTACCAGAAATTGGCAATAAAAGATATGATGTTCTAGAAGCTAAAATACCAACAACATAGGAATCTACAACTTCTTACCTCTATTGTGGTCATGTTTAGCTTGCCCCACCAGAATGGTATCAAAGTTAAGGTGAGGGCAAGGTATCAGAGCTAAGGTGAGGGCAAGCCTAAGCAAGGAAGAAAGAAATCACAAGAAGTTTTTTGACAACACTGACCTTCTTCCTCTTCAAAGATCAGTCATCTTGAAGCACTGAAATTCCTACTGCAAAATTCTAGGTTGCAGATCCTAGAAAGGAAATGAGATCAAGGCCTCATCAATCAAGCATCTATACGATAGAGCTCTCTGTCAATTTGTTGGTCAAATGATCCATATCTAAGGCCTTTTGTCATGACTACAGCGAGGAAGCTTTGGTTGCTTTAGGGTCAAATCTTCTATTATGAAATCACCCTTGAATTGACTTTAGTTTGGAGATAGTGTCTTACTCAGAATTCCTTCTCTATTGTAGGTTTATATAAAATCATATCTGAAGCTATAAAGTTCCTAGCATCTAAGCTCATATATATAATATTATTCTTGAGCTCATTGACATGCCTTCGGCCTTGTATTAGGGCTTTATCTGTCTCAGAAAAAAGTATAAAAGGCTACAAAAGGTGAAGTATCCTCAGCCCTTGGACATCAATCAAGAGGGTTTGAAAAATAGTGTTCGTGGTTTTACATTGGGTGGATGCTTATTGAAGGTAAAGGATCAACATTTGTCCGTCTCTGAGATTCTGGTATCAAAGGAAAGGGGGTTCATGACAAATAAAGATCATTTCAAGGATCTTGAAATCTAAAACACAATGTTCTAAAATCTCATTTAAATAGGTATGATTGTTATTGGTGTCTAAGCCAAATGCATCTCAACATTTCTTCTCATATCAACTCATTGAGGCAATCAAGACACACACGTGGCTTTAGCCTAGAGCCATCACTTTTTATATGATTTTTACATCTTGGGTTTAAAAAACCTTGATATACTCTAATTAGTAATTTCTAGTACCCATGCTCGGTGAATGCTGCACATTATTTTTCATAGCTGCCAAATTTGCATTCCATCAGTTAAAGCTAGGATAGAATTAGTCTTAGTCAAAGAAGTCTATTTTATTTGATGGATTCAAACTGAATTTAATTTACTACAGTTTTTCCTTTCGTTTAATTTACTCTGGTTTCAATAACCATCAAATCTTCCAAAGACATAAATTTGATAATAGAACTGGACTCAGATAGAGACTTACCACTGCGAGAAAATGCATCCAATGATTCCCAAGGCTTGGCAGGTTGACAAGCTCCATTTATGTTTTTTCCCTCTTCCCCAGATTTATCAACGGCCTTTGCTGTAGTAGCCTTAGAGGGGTTTTTATTTCCTGTGCTAGGGAAAATGTTTGATTTCGAAGGGGATGTCCAACAACTGAAGCTTTTTCATTAGTTACTCGAGTCCAGAATTTTTGGAATAGGCCTATAAACCTCTTTCACTACCCTAGAGGATAAGGAGACAACTTGTAGAGAGAAAGGGGCATTTTTTGGGTGACAGAGGAAAGGAAAAGCCCTGTTTGAACCTTATGTGTGTCTGGGGTTCCATAGCGAAATCAAGGAGCTACACAAGTTCCAGTTAGTTGTCCCGTTCCCTGCACAAAACCCCAGCAATCCCCTACCTCTATCAAACTAGAAGGGAAAAATAGGATACTCATAGAAAAACGTTGCTCTCCATTGCTAAAACCTCCTCCAGAATTCAAAAATTCATGTTTTGAAGAAAATTGCTGAAACCTTCTCCAAAATTTAAAAATCCAGGGTATGAACAAAATTGTGTCACCCATTGTTTTTCTTCCATTCTTGAAAGCACCTCGAGGGTGCTCCTTGAGGGTTTGAACAAAAATGGCATCGCCCACCTCGAAATTTTATTTGGTGACTGGTACTCAGGAAACAAAATGTCTTAAATAAAGTTATTAAATTGCCATGGTATGTTTTAACAAGCTCTTATGAAAAAAAATATATATATCTTCTAATGCCTCTCAATATCTTGCACAGGGAATTTTGATTATGATAAATTTAATAAATAAAATGAAATTTAAAGATGAATTCATGTAGTAGTGATTCAATGGAAAGGAATCATTTTTAAATGCTTTGGAAACTTTTTTTCACGATGTTTTCAGATATTTTTTTTTTCTAGAAAGTTTCACCTTTTTCAAAGGGGGAAGAGGCTATAGTCTCTTGTAGTAGTGATTCAATAAAATGGAATCATTCTTAAATTTTTCGAAACCTTTTTCCATGATGTTTTTAGACATTTACCCTTTTTCTAAAAAGTTTCACCACTTTCAAAGGGGAAAGAGGCGACAGTCTCTTGTTGCTCTTTCACACAAAGTGTCATGTCACTCCTTGTTAAAGGGACTAGAGTGACAAGCTTCAAAATGTAACATTCTGCCATGGTTCGAGTCTAGATTTTAAGCCAGTGAGGTGGAAGGGTCTCTAAGCTTGTTTAGGTGTAGAGTTAAAAATGAACATTTCACTATCATTCTCATCTTCAAATAAAAACTCATGGAAGAGCTCAGTCTTCTCTTTTTATCAATCTAATACATAGTTTACATATGGAAGAGGGTATATCTTGGCTACAAACATGGGCTATAATATTTGGGGCGGCATGGGAAAACAATAGAAAGGCCTGTTGACAAATGTAGATCCTCCCAATCTCCCCCTGCAGGAATAGGCCTCGGCGCAAAATGGCTACATGAATCTTCAAAGGAAATTTAGGATGAATATTGTGCCCACAAGCTGAAGTTTCATGAACAAGAGATGAGAAAGGATATTGTTGGGATGTTTAAGAAGAATTTAAAGCAAGATACGTAAGTTCAGAAACCCCAAGGAGAAACCCAAGATAAACATATGAGCTCTAACCCTCGTCCTGAGTCATCCAATGCTACTTCTTAACAAAAAGTCTATTATTGGTGTTGGTGGATAGAGAAAAAAAGGAGAGGGATTCTAATGATAGGGAAGGGAGAGTGAAGATGAGATAGATGAGATCGACGTTTCCCCTAGACAACGCCATTTCCCCTATCCCCCAAAGTTTGTTTCCTCTTCTTAATGAAAGGCATATTACATTAAATATATAAATAATTATAAGCCATGCATTTTGATGCCCTTGTACATTCCTTTTCATTAATGAAAAATCTTCGACTTACAAAAAAAATAACACACTATAAATAAGAAAGCCCCCATCGATGTTATGCACTAATTTAAATGAGTTTAATAGCCTTGGATGGCTCTAACAATCATAGTTGAATGTATATGATGTTAATTAATTTAACCAACAAAACATGCCTTCGACAATGGTAACTAGACTTACACTCCATTTACTGCATTAAATAATCAAGTGAGGCTTTAATAATTGTAACCAAACATACAAGTCGGTGAACAAGTTAACCAACCTAACACAACTTTAATAGTGATAACCAAAATGTACATGTTACTAATCAATTTACCATTGTGTCATGCCTTTAACATGTGCAATTGAACATAAATGTTGTTGATGGGGTTGACTTATCTAACATATCTCCCACAATTGTAGTCAAACATGCATGTCGATTCAGTTAATCTCCTAGATAATGTTAATCAAAATTACATATTAATATCCAACTTAAGATGTCACTAATAGTGACAATGGAATGTGCATGTCAATGGCTAAGCTAATTGACCTTATATGTTGTTCATTGAGATGATTAACACATATCTCACTAAGCTAACCAAGTTGACAAATGATTGGTTTTGTCATTGAACTAACATGTCTTTAATAGACACAAGTAAATGTACATGACGTTACACTAGTAAACCATCATGACATGCCTTTAACAGTAGTAGCAAACTGTGCAAGTTCTGGATTGGGAAAACCAAACTAATATACCTATGATAATCATAATTTACCATACATGTTTGTTTTGATCAACCTTCAAGTTTTCCCTTGCTTCTATACAAAATTAAGCATTCCATGCAACTCTCAAAGTAACTTTGATACAGATACAAAATAAGTTTGTATTTACATGTTTGATTTGTGTTAAATTGTTTCCTCCTTCAAGGTCACAGGATTCAATCCAATGGAAATTAAGGTATGTACACATCCATTTATTAAATAGTTAAAGCATTGAATGGAGGGCATCCCTTGTCTCACAAACAAGGGGGTCTCATATGTCAACTTGGTAGTTACCTGCATTATAACTTAATATTAAATATATTGTTAAGGAGATTACCCCTTGACTAATTAGTGAACTATTTAATATTGGATGAGAGAGTTGTAAGGCTGAAATTTTGGCTACCACGGGTTAAGTTTGGTGTTTGTATTATGTCAATGCAAAATTAGATTTCACACCTCTCCAGGAATCAATCAAAATCATTTATGCATGCAAATCAAAGGTATTCAATAGATGGTTAAATAAGTGGTTGGGAGGAGTTCACTGTCGTATCCATCCAAGGGTTTCCACACTAGAGAAACAAGGGCATGTGTTTGATATATGGGCTAATGTTTGAAAGATTGCTATGAGGAGAGGAGTTGGTGGGAGTCCTTATTATGAAAAGGCCCTCCACCTCATCGTTTATTTCTTAAGGTAGGCTTGAAATAAGTGATTATAAATATATGATACATATAATATGAAAACCACTCACAACAAAACAATATTGAACATTTTCATGAGACATAACTTAATTTATTTTCAATATATTTTTGCTTTAAAAAAGCAAAGATATGCTACCATGATGTAATACAATGATTCACCAATATTGGGCACCAAACAAATGACTTGGACCAATGATGTTATGTATGATGAGAATCATCCACTATAAGCTATGATTATTAGCCACTCTGACACCCCTCATTTATGGTCACTCATTGAACATGCTCATGAAATTTGAGATCATTGGACATGGCTAGCATGGTTTGGTTAACACAATCTAGTATGGCATAAGGGCCTTGCCTACAATGAAAGCTTTCTAACACCCTTTACAACAAAATTGCTTCACAAAAGGCATTTGACATTGATTCATAATTTTCCCTTTGTATATGAGAAAGAAACTAAATGTTACTTCTCCCTTATCCAAGATAATGCTCTTGATTACAAATTGAACAATGTATCATGACATTGCCTTTCTCTCTTTTTGTGAACTTTCTCAATTAGCATCTAGATACCTTGTGAGACAAAACTCAATGTATGTATTATATTTGGTATTGTGTCAAGTATTCAATTTTTATGTCCTAATCTTGTGTTAATGGCCTTCCAATGCATGGTCAGTCTTGAATTAAAATTTTGACATGGAAAATCCGAATTTTACAATTTTGGCAATCAGAGGCACAATGTTGGGATAATGTGTATCCATCTTGTTGGACAATGGGGCAAACAAAATTTCTATTGATGCATAGTTTGTGGAGTGTAGAGGCATTCATAGATTGATACATATCCTAAACAATGTGGGCGAGAGAGGATTCCCATGCTTCACCTCAGTTGTATTCTTGATTGTTGGTTCGATATGTTGAGGATATGGTTAATCAAACAAATGTTGAGGATATGGTTGATGGTTTGATATTGAAGTCAAAATCCTTCCTTGACCCTTTAGCCAAAGAGGTGTCTCCTAAAGTATCTCCAATAATATCCTATGAAGAGTCATAAAATTTAACCTGGAATTATGGCCCACCATGATCATCTGATAATTAATTGAAATAGCACTAAACCCCAATTTAGGGATTGGGTGAATTATATGGTGGGACTATGCTAGTGGGAACCCTAAATAAATGACTTGGAAACCCCTTGATTTTCTACCTTGATGTCATTCATCTCCCAAATTTCTTGTTGGATACACAAGTCCTAGAAAACATGACATGGAAGATGAGAGGGAGTTGACAAGGACATTAGGTTGTCCTAGAACATCATAAAGTGCATCCACATGGATGAACATGGAATGGGAATTAAGGCCTCAAAGTATACTAGAGTGTTAGACAAATAGGGTGCATCAAAATATTTTTGGAGTGTCCCAAAGGGCAATATACAATTCTTATCTCCTCTAAAATACAATATACATTTATTGTGGTGATAGTAACCACAAGATTCTTAGAACTAGTGGTATATTGTTTGGTCATGAATGAATATGTGGAAAAGAAATCTAAAGCTTTCGACTCACTGGTACAAAATAGTTCATGGGGCCGAATCAAAATTTCAAGGGACATGTCAAGGATCTCTGGTAAAATGGGGTTAGTAACCAATGGATACCTTTTAAATAATTTAAGGAGAGTAGGGAATATTTAGAGGAGGCCAGCTCAAGAAACCATAAGCAATAAAAGGGGGAAAGTATCTAACAAATATGGTTAGAGTAGGCATCAAAATCCCCATCCTTGAATGAAATGGTTGTTTACACAGGGCTCACGAGAGAATATGGGGTGGAGGGTAGATTGGCATGGTTAGAAAATGAGAGAAGGGTTTTATCTACTAAAGGAATATGGGATCGAGGTTATGTCTAAGTTCACGGAGGCCTTTAACTTTTTTGACAAGGACAGAGGTGGATGTATCACAACAAAGTAGCTTGGGACAATAATGCATCCTTTGGGTCGAACCCCTAATGTATATTGGAAGTGGTCCAAATGTTTTTTATTCAATAATCTAGTGCCAAATACAATAAACCACAAAAGAGTAGTTCTAATTTGCTTGTAAATGGAACATATTAAACACAACATTCCAAATTGATTTTACTCTAGAGAATAAAAGAAATGGATGATTCTGGTCATCCATCACCCCCATACAGAGTAAACAACAACCAGGCCCATTCTATCCTTTACGACACAGATTGTCCCATGCCAAGATGAAGCCGAAAAGATACATTTATTGATATTCTTAGGCAGAGCGAAAATATGAAGCCAATATACAGAGATGCTCTGAGGGACTGCTCGAACTAGAGTCAACTTGCCTCCTAGGGAGAGCCTCTTGTGTGCCCATGATAAAAGTATACAATAGATTTTCTCTACAATTCAGCTCCAATCCTTAATTCCATAACAATTAGGTTGGAGCATAAATCTAAGATATTTAAAATGTGCATCCAATGTAGTGGAGATGACACCAAAAACATGATAAATCTCCAGCACCAACGCATCATCTGGGTAAGAATAAATCATACGAGATTTAATATTATTCATAAGGAGTCCAAAGACCAATTAAAAGAGGTCAATCTACCAAATAGTAACACATCATTGACAAAAATCAAAGGAGTAACTGTGACTTGTCTATCTACATACATGTAGCCAAAATTACATTTAATCCATCTACCTCCACACCTGCAACCAAAATTACCACCCTGGTGAATTTTGTGACTAATTCTTCGAAAATCCAATCTTTTATCCTCAACGTCTTCTTCTCGCAAAGTTGTCATAGATATTTTGAAGTAGGCATATTGTCTACTAACGAATATTCTGTAATTTGCCTCCACCATCCTTGTAGAAATTATTGTGTAGATTTGCAACTACTCATGAAGTTTTAATCAAAATCATAAGACACAAGCCTACTCTACTGCTCTCTAGAAGTTAATTCACAATTTAGAACAAAAATTTCATACATGCAATAAGAAATAACACACATGCACACAAAATTTTTCCTAAGGAAAACAATATGCTAAAACCCCCCATGTCTGTTTGCACTAATATGATCAATAGAAATGTATTGCAATTTATTTTCTCAACTGAGCACAACCTACAAGTGAATAACCTATCTCTCTGCTCACTGAGAAGCTCTAAGCTAGACTTAGAAAATTTCTACCTCTTGCTTGAGCCCATATTTTCTCACGCAATTCCTTGAGAAATTAGGCCGCTATTATTTAGGAATTTTTACAAAATGGACTGTGAAGTTCCCAAGGTTGATCATCTGACTGTATGCAACACCTGTAGACTCAAGGCTAGTCTACAGTTGATGTTACACTGCGTTGGAATCTCCACCACAGCTGGGGAACTCGAATTCTCCATGCATTAGCTATTTTGGGTTGATTGATTAGTTAACTGGATGATCATTGAGTTTGATTGAAGTCGCAATGCACAATTGGCCTTCCACTAGTTCCTCAAGTAGTTGGAATTAGTTTAACTGAAAATAACTTGAGATAACTGACTCTGATTGTTACAAATTAACAATCGTACATTATTAACTGAACTATAACTCCTCCAACTCGAATTTACTATGTAAACCAGGTGACACAAGCCTGGTCGCACAAGTTAACTGCATCCAAGCCATTTGTTGATGTGGAAATTCAATTTTTCTCAATTTAATCAAGGAAAAATCAAATTGATAATTTATTGGTACATTTTTTAAGACTCCCTCTCTGCAAGAAAGGGATTATCAACCACCCCTATCATGCACCTAAGGTATTCAAGCTTCCCTCCTGACAAAGATTTTGTCGAAATGTCAACATCATACTCCTTTATCAAAATGGAGTGTAGCAACATCATCTGCCTCTAGAAACAAACTCGTAAATGGTGATATTGGATATCTATATGCTTGTATTGATCATGAAATATAATATTCTCAGAGAGATTGATGCAACTATGATTATCACAATTGGATCCATCATCTGACCAAATAGTCCAACAAGTATCTTTCTCATCCATATCGCCTCACATTTTTCTTGACTTGCAGCCATGTATTATGCTTCTGTCTAGCTGAGCACCACAGATCTTTGCTTCTTGTCGTACCAAGAAACAACTACAAACCCAACACTGCATCTATGAAGAAACACAACTTCACCCCCAATACTCGTCTATACCATAGCCCAAACTTGGTAGTTCCTATGAGGTACCGTAAAACATGGTTAGCTGCCTTCCAAAATAGTTTGGTTGACCTAACCATAGCATGTCTTAGCTCATTGACTACACATCACATATCTGGTCATATGTTCACAAGATACATGAGTGGACCCACAAGCTGTCGATAAATGGTAGCATCCACTTCACCTGAAGTGGCATCCTCCTTCCTCTACTTGTTCATTAGAGGTGTTTCCATGGGTTTACAACTCTCCATGCAGAATCTCTGTAGTATCTCATTTTCATACTTACTTTAAGAGACAAATAATTACCCATCACCTTGTCATACTTCCAACCCGAGAAAGTAGTGCATGAGACCCATGTCCTTCATTTAAAATTCCCTTGCAAGGTCCTCCTTGCAAGATATGATCAACGTCTCATCACTAGTTAAAATAAAATTATCAACATATAAGAAAATAATAAGAAATTTACCTTCTATCCATATGTGATGAGGTTTACATCTGGTTCACTTATGGTGAAGCCCAAAACGGTGAGATAACTATTGATCTTGGTGTACCAAGCACAAGGTGCTTGCTTGAGATCATACAGTGCTCACTTGAGTTTGCACACATGAGACTCTTGATCAATTGTCTCAAAACCTTTTTGTCACTCTATGTACACCTCCTCCTTAATAACCCCATTCAGAAATTTTGTTTTCACACCCATCTGGTGGATATTCCAACCCATCTATGTAGTGAGACGAAGAATTGATCTAATGGATGAGTACCTTACTACAAGAGAAAATATCTCCTCATAGTAAATTCCCTCAGCTTCAGAGTAACCCTTGGCCACAAATCTGGCATTATACTTCCATATTCTTCCGTTTTTTGCCTGCTTCACCTTGAAGATCCATCTCAAACCCACTATTGATTTATATGTTGTTCTTGGGATCTTTTCCCAAACATGGTTCTTTGCAATGGATTCATATTCCTCCACCATTGCATCAACCCATACGGGTTTCTCTATTTCTTCCTCAGAATAGGATGGCTCAATCTCTATAAGCTCAATCATAAGAGCCATGTTGCCAGTTTACCTCTCATGTGACCTCCTTTGCTTACGCAAATTTGAAGGATATCCCACATTCTCCCACGCATTCTGCACAAGTCTAACAACTTTCTTAGTTATTTTTCTACCTTCTCTGGAGGTTTTGCTTTAGTGAATGTCTCCACTCTCTACTCCACAATTTGTGGTTTCTCTACAACTTCTTGAGGTTCCTCTTTTTGAGCTAAAATCTCATCTTTTGGTGCATCTAAATCTCCCTCTCAAGAGAGCACCACATAGATTTCTCCTCATCAAAATTTACATCCCTTCACATAACTATCATTATGAGTGAGGGCAAGTACACATGTTAGTTGTGGGGAATTTTTGTGTAACCCACAAATACCCTAAATTTTTCTGTTGACTAAAGCTTCTTCCTTGATTCTTTGGAGACATGGCAGTAAACAGAGGCTCCAAAAATCTTGAAGTGTGACACGTCCATCTTTCTTCCCAAAAAAAGCCTCCTCCGGTGTAATATCATGCCAAGAATCCAATGAGAACTTCAGTTCTACAAACAAACTGTTGTAATGCATGCCTCAACCAACAAATTCAGAGGTAGGCCTTGGTCATGCAACATCACCCTTGTTGCTCCCAAAATGCTATGGATATTTCTCTCAACCACCCCAGTCTGATGTGGGTTGTGTGGTGTTGTCAACTCTCATTGAATGCCTACTTTCGCACATAAATTTTTAAATTCAGTCAACACATACTCACCTCCATTATTTCTCAAGAGAGCCTTCACCTTCTTATTGGTTTCTTTCTCAAACAGTGCCTTGAATTCTATGAACTTGGAGAATGTCCCATCTTTCTTCCGCATGAAGAGATCCAACACTTATGTGAGAAGTCATCAATAATAAGGACAAAATATTTGTGTCGGGTAGTGGAGGCTATAAACAAAGCTCCACAAACATCAAAGTGGATCCTTTCTTGGATTGCATGTGCTTTGTTGTCCCGATCATGAAATTCAGATTTTATGTACTTTCCCAAGGTACATCCTTTGCATACATCCTGCTGCTCAAGTGCTCCTTTAGGGAGGCTAGTGGATATTTGTTGTAAACTATTTGAGGTGCCATGATGCAAATGGCCAAGGCTTATGTGCTAAAGTTCACCTATATCATGGCCCTGCACTTTCTCTTCCTTAGTTTTTAATGCAACACAATCTTCCACATCTAGCTTATATATGTCCTTCACACAAACCTCGATCTTCTTAACCTGTCTCATGGCTATGTGTCTCAGGAATGTTTTTCCTTTGTTGAAGATCACGTCATAACCACAGTCTTCCAAAACTGCAACAAAGAAGAGATTTTTCCTTAGGCCTACAACAAACATGACATCCTTGAGCCTGAGAGGGGAGCCTGACTCCCTTTGAAAGTTGACTGTACCGATACTGGTCATGTTGTACCTTCCATCATCCCCTAGCTTGCTGTACATATGGAGATATTTCTCCTCCAAGTCACCAAAAAGTCTCTACACCCTGTCATGTGGAACAACGTACCTGAGTCCTAGTACCACATGCTCCCCATCACTATGTTGGACATGCATGCGATAAGGGTAAAGTCAAGGTCGAACTATGAATCCAAGGCTTCACCCACTATTCCTCCTAAGGTCTTCTCACTTGCCTCTTTCTGTGGGCACTTCATGGCATAGTGCTCGTATTCGTGACAATGGAAGGATTTAGTTTTTGACAAATCTTTCCTCTTCCTCCCTTGGTTGGATTCTGGTTTGGTTTGAAATCTCTTCCCCTTTTCCCTTCTTTCCCTTTCCAACCAATGCAAATTTTTCTTCATCCTTGCCCTTGGATGAGGTCCCATCTCTAGTATTCTGCCTTATTTCCTCTTGTACCAAATCATACCATAAGTGTTCCCAATTCGGTAGTTTCTCCCTCCCATTCACTTAATCTGGATAGGTATGCTAACTCTTGGGAAGTCTCAGATGGGATATTCTTACCAAGTCATCCTTTGAAAGAGTAACACCAACTCCTACAAGCACATCATGAATGTGTGTGAACCTCCTCAGATATCGCACGGTAAAGTCATTCTTCTACATCTTGATATTTCAAAGTTTATGCTTGAGCACCAACATTTTGTGGTCACTACTATTCTAGAATAGATTTGTGAGTGCCTACCACATTCCATAACAATTTTCTTTCCCATGGAGATTGTTGACAATGTGGTCTCATACTCCCTCCAATATTATTATCCACACCTTGGATACAACTTTCTTTGACTGAGCAAGGTTTTGGTTATCGAATTCTGTTGGTTTTATAACATCTCTCTTGATGTATTCTAGCAATCCATTGTCATCGAATACCTCCTCCATGCGATCCTTGCAGTCAATGAAATTAGAGTTGCCTTCCAGGGAATACTCTAGCCTCAGCCCGTTGAAGGTCATATTTTCGGTTCCTAAGAGCTCTTGCTACACTGAACTGCAAATTTGAACCTCTTGAGAAACAAATACGAAATTCACGCTGTAATGTGAATCCTGCTATGATGCGATGTAGAAATTATGGTGTAGATTTGCAACTCATCATGAAGTTTTTTCAAAATCATAAGATACAGACCTACGCTACTACTCTACGAAAGTTAATTCACAATTTAGAAAAAATAAATCAAACATGCAATAAGAAATAAAATACATGCACACAATATTTTTCGTGGGGAAATCAAACTTCTAATAACTCCAATGCCTTCTTGCATCAATCTTATCAATATAGATGTATTAGAATTGATTTACTCAACTGTACACAACTCGTAAGTGACTAACCTATCCCTCTGCTCACTAAGAAGCTCAAACCCAAACTTTGGCAATTTCTATCTCTGCTTGAGCCCCTATTTCCTTGTGCAATTCCTTGAGAAATTAGGCCCCTATTATTTAGGTTTTTTCCAAAATGGATTGCACAATTCCTAACGTTGATCATGTGACTGCGTGCAACACCTGTATGCTCAAGACTAGTCTACAACTAATATTACACTGCCTTGGAATCTCCACCATAGGTGGGGAACTCAAATTGTTCGCATGCACTAGCAATTTTGGGATGATTGATCACTGCATTTGACTAAAGTCTCACTGCACAACTGGCCTTCCACTAATTCTTCCAACTATTAGACCTAGTTTAACTAAAAAGAACTTGAGATAACTGACTTTGACTGCTACAAATTAGAAATCGCACATGCTTAACTGAACTCTAACTCCTCCAACTCGAATTGATTGAGTAAAATGAGTGACACAAACCATTTCATACAATCTAATTGCATCCAAGTCATTTGCTGATGTGGAAATTCAAATTTTCTCAATTTAATCAAGGAAAAATCAAATTGAGAATTTCTTGCCACATTTTTCAACAATCATTCAAGTGAATCTAATCCATGTTGCCAATCTAGCACAACAATTTGCTAATAACAAAAACCAATGTATATAAGTAGCATTCAAAATAAATAAAACAGTAAAAAAACACATATTAAAACACAGTCGATGGAGACCTCGAAAAGTACTCCAACTATGTTACTGCCCATTAACATTTTTCGAAAGTGCCTCCATCGCTCCTGTCATGACGCACACTTCTGTTTTCAGCCTCCATCACCCTAACTCCCATTAGTTGTTGTCAACCTCCATCACTCTACTTCCCAAAGAAACCATCAATAGCGTAAAGACGAACCCCTAATCCTTTACCTTTTTTATTAGCACATCATATTGAAAATTTTAAGACAAAAGATTTATTTTGTCTTAAAAAATTGTCTTAAAATTCCTGTGCATGTAGTAGTCTAGAATGCAATGACATACTTTAGGAAATTGGTTTACTAAATTATTGCCTAAGGTAAAAGAAGATTTTAATATGTAGAAACCTATCCTACATGGTGCATTTTGATCAACCTAGTAATACATGACTAGGTGATCACTTTTTGGGTGATAATAGATTGTTGCCCAACATAAGAGTTTGAGGAGCACATCATATGACGGAAATATGTTGTAACTTCACTTTCGAAAAACACCGAAGGGAAGTCATAGGGAGAGAGAGAGATCACTCAAATAATAGGAAGGAGTGAGGTTGGAGGGGGTAAAACCTACCTGTGAGATAAAAGTTTCCTTTATTGACGAGTACAAGATCTCAATAAGGCAAGGGAGATATACACATACCTACGAGATAACCGAGTACAAATGATAATGGTGTGCCTAACAATCCTGGTCTGAGCTACATAGTAAATGATACATGATATGCTGGCATCAATGGGGCAAAAAATGATACAATGAGATAATGATCCCCATATACGTAATTTCCTTGAATACAATGGTTAGGATTGATAAAATTAAGTATGTTGATTTGAGTACATGAGACATAATTCCCCCACATTGGTGTGGTGAAGGGGGTGGGGGGGGAGATCAAAACCAAAGAAGCCCTGATGAATAGGATAGGTATTTAAATATCTCAATGGACCATTTTAAATAGAGGTTCATGTTGTGAGTTATGCAATCGGCAAAAACAAAGCTATTCAAATAAAAATAACTTCTTCTGAGGCTAGATCATAATTTTCTGACATCTAGGTATGTGAGGGGCTACCTGAAAGGACATCCCCTCATGAGGTCTAGAACATCTCACGTACACCTCAGAAAATATAGGAAAATCTGCTAGATCAATAAACCACCAAGTGTATGTTTCTTGATTGAGGGATAATGAGTTGAATTTGAGCATGGGAGAAAAAACCAAGTAAAAGGGAAATAATGATTCACGTTGCTTGATTAGAGGCACCAAGAATGGATGAAAGATGAAACCAAGGTACACCATCCTCTAGACTACTCTCCTAGAATAAATGTTTTGACGTTAACAAAAGCAGTCCCACCAGAGTTTATGAAATTATGAATCCTCAACAAAGGCACAAGGATCATAGTATTATGGCTAATAACATCGGGGACGATAATTGGAAGATATGGGGACTCTTGGAGTTATGATTTACCTTGTCAAAGCATAACATGCAAGGTTGACCTTGTAGTGACTGACACAATTCCATAAGGGATGGTCAATTACTCAGACGGAGGATTTTCAAACGCACATGAGGATAGATGGAGGTCAAATATAAGAAAAATGGGATGAATGCGACACACAGATGGATAATATATTGTAACAAGACTCAATGGGACTTTAAACAGACTCCATAGATGTAGTGGTGACCCATCTCTAATGCTTTGAGGAAAGGTGACTATATGATGCTTCCACATGGGAAAGGCCTGCAGCGTGCCATAATAGAATGAGTAAATAGTGATTACTCAATACAAAACATGACTCATAATTCTAAAAGTTCAAAGGAAAAATGGTACAAGCGTACATGTGACTCATATTAAGGGATTTGATTTAATGCGCCAAGGTGAGACCTCATGGAAAAAATGGCTTTGTGGCAAAGTTTCAAATTACGAGAAACATGGAGACCCATTGTGGAGATCGATGAGAGAATTCCAACAGTGCTAACGGTTTGTCAAACCGAGCTACCATTTACTCGTAATGGCCAAAAAAAATTAGATTTTTTCCTATAAAAGGGCTTCTTTCCCACAATTCCAATTCATTTGTACATTGATTTGTTGGAGAATTTAGAGAAGAGTAAGAGTTACTAAATCTTGGCAAGCTCATAGCAGAGTCATTGGATTTCGAATCTATGACTTAGTTGGTGGCCTTACTTGTCTGGAAATGGCCTTAATGCCTCTTGGAAGGATCATTTCTCATGAAGAATTAAGGAAAGAAGGTTGTCCATTTAATTTATGAAAAAGAGACATTATGTATGGAAAAGCTACAAGTTAAAAGATGTTTATTTTTAGAATAGACAATATCTTCTATCTCTCTCTCATCCCAATCCCAAAATCAATGAGGAATATCATTTAAATTTAATGCCCCTAGCTACATTGTTAAGACATAGTTAGGATTCTTAAGAAAATAACCCAGAAGGTAACACAATTATTGTTATTGTTAGACCTATGCATTACAGATTTCTCTAACATCCACTTTAACAAGCATCTTTCCATGTGCTCAATAGTCTCAATAAAAATAACATACTTTGTGGTGTTGATGAGTAATTTCTATTAAGTTTCTACTTTTATGGATCTTGGGGAATTCCTAAACATAAACTTCTTAGACTAAATAAGAAGCGATTGATTTGTAATATTCTTTTTTTTGTGGATATGGTTAAAGTTGACAGAATCTACCCATGGTATTTACCGTGGTAGTTGCCCATGGCATTGACCCATGGTATTTGCCTTCGTTTTTCGAGTGAAAACAATAAAATAAAGTCTGTAGAGATTCAACGAAGCCTATAAAAGGGGATAGGAGCCTAACTGTAAGGCCCTCAAGACCTGGGCAGGGCACGGTGGGCGAACATCCCTTCACTCGGCGGTTGGCGTGCGGGCGCACCCGGCGAACTGACAGAACAGGCACGGCGAGTTGGCATGCAGGCGTACCCGAAGAGCTGACAAGATAGGCGTGGCGAGTTGGCGTGCGAGTACCCGGCGAGCTGGTGCAACAGTCAAACGGGCGACCCATGGGCGACCCGTGCATGATGGGCAGGGCGACCCGTGGGCGACCGGCGCCCGATGGGCGGACAACTTATGTGACAAGCTGAAGCAGCGGACGAGCGGGTGACCCGAGGGCGACCCGTGCACGACGGGCGGACGACCCGAGGGCGACCCGCGCCCGATGGGCGGGCGACCTATGCGACGAGCTGAAGCGGCGGACGAACGGGCGACCCGAGGGCGACCCGTGCACGACGGGCGGACGACCCGAGGGCGACCCGCGCCCGAGGGGCAGGCGACCTATGCAACGAGCGGGCAATGGTAAACGACAGTTCTGGCCTGCGACAAAACGATGCGACGAACTCATGACTATGTATTACACTTAGTGCGAAGTGGAAAAAGGCCGAAGCCTTATACCATGCGTTGGAAGCTTTGCCATGTGCAAGGGCCGACGTGAAATGAAACTAAGGCAGGGGCTTTGTATAACGAATTAAGGGGTCAGCCTAAGGGCTTGACACCCCTTCACCAAAAGGCAAGCTAGCGTATATATGGAGGACGCAAGAGCTTCATTTGGCATCAAGCAATTCGATCATCTCTTCTACGACTTGGGGCAGAGGTAAAAGGAAGTGCGCAGTTCTGAGCTGCGCATAGCTCATGCGCTAAGGCACAAGGGCGCAGATTTTACCAGGACTTGGCAGAGGTCGTACGAAGGTCTTTCTAAAAGCAGTTATATGCAGAATCGAGTTGGAGGAGTTCTAGTGGCTCGGGTGAGCACGCTCCTACCAAGAGAGGTTGGCATATGTGTGTAAAGGTTGTCTTGTCTCAATTGTAATTATTTCTAAGTGTTGGCCTTGGGATTTGCCAGGCACACTTGTATGATGTATTATTGAAGACTTTCATAATATATTATTATCGGGCGAACTTGTTCGGGAGTTGCCCCTCCCTCTATAATTGTGTGCAATTGTTATGTTCTCGGTTTAATTGCATATTGGTTATGAACGTGTATGAAGATTAATACATTTACTTAATTGAGAAAGATGAATTAAGTATGTTAATGTGGAAAGGCGTAGTCCATGTGCATCAGTATTGTTAAAAAAAAGAAAGTGCAGGGTGGTGCCGCACCTCGCCGGACACGGTTGAAAGACTACCGTAGGCTGGGGGCGTGACAGGTGGTATCAGAGCAGGGTTTCTCGTGAAGACTTGGACAAGGTTGTCTCGGTTGAAATTGAAAGGAACTCTTGACAAGGTAAATAAAGCTCTTAATGATGCCAAAGATGAGATTGCGGTATTGAAAAGGGCCGTGAGACACAACTCAGGTGGAGGAGTGCCTCATGTAAAGGTCAAAGAACCAGAATCTTATGATGGTACAAGGAGTGCAGCAACGCTTGGCAACTTTCTATGGGATATGGAACAGTACTTGGAACGATTGAGTCTACCTGATGGAGAGACACAAGTCAAGGTGGCTGCTCAATTCCTGACAAAAGATGCTAAGATGTGGTGGCGAAGGAGGGTGGATCAGATTATCAATGGTAATGCTGATGACATCACTTCGTGGAATGACATGAAAAAGGCTTTGCAGACTCATTTCAGTCCTCAGGATGAAACATGGGAAGCAAGGACGAAGATTAAGTTCATCAAACAAACTGGAAGCCTACAAGCATATCAGCGAGAGTTTTCAAGTGCAGCTCTGGAACTTCCCGACATGGCGGAAAGGGACAAGGTGTTCAACTTCATTATTGGGTTGAAGCCTTGGGCACGCAATGAGGTGAAGAGGCAGAAGATCAGAACACTTGAGGAAGCATTTGCTGCGGTTGACAGGTTGGTGGATCATTATGATGAGACTTCTAATGAGAAAAAGAAGTCCGACAAGCCGAAAGAAAAGAAGAAGGATGATGCTTCGAAACCGGATGATAGTTCGAAAGCAAAGAAGCCTTTGAAGTGTTGGATATGTGCAGGACCACATGTGGTGAAGAATTGCCCCTCCAAACCAAAGGTGGCCGCTGCTGCACAATCTGATGATGAGCATGATGATAATGCTTCGGTAGGAATGATGCAGATACTTGGTGCCTCTGCTACTACGGAAGTAACTTCTAGGAGGGATCCAGAAAGGAACAGGTTGGAGTATGTTCAGATGAAGGTCGGAGGTGTCGATGTACTCACTATGGTGGATAGTGGTGCTTCACACAACTTCATGAGTGAAGATACTGCAAGAAGAATTGGGCTGAAATTTGTACCGATGAAGGCACAAATGAAGACAGTGAATTCTCCTCCTATGAACATTCTCGGTATAGCTGAGAAGGTAGACAGTACCCTTGGTGAATGGACCGGGAAGGTGGACTTAACTATAGTAAGGATTGATGACTATGAGGCCGTATTGGGGATGGAGTTCATGAAGCAATATGAGGCCATGGTCGTACCACATTTGAGGAAACTCTTCATTTATGATGGAAGAGAAGATGTACCCATTGGTGTTCCAACCATTGGTGTGACAAAGCCTGATCGTAAATTAGGAGGTATGCAAATGGAACACAAGAAGAAGGTAGACAAGTGGTTGTCCACTGTTGAGGCAAAACTTTTGGAACAATCCTTGGTCATTAGATCACTTTCAGATAGCATCTTGGATTTATCAAGAAGGCTAGAGTTGGTGGAGGGCGATGACGATGATGCAAATGAGGTGTATGTGAGACTGAATATTCGGAAGGAAGATCGGGAGGCATACCTACAAAGGATGGAAGTTGAGGATCCGGATAGATGGATTGAGCTGATTAGTGAGGGAGAGCCTTCAGGCTCTTCTCCCTCCACATCTTCTTAGATGACATAGAAGATGGGGCTCATTGTTAGCTGCTCATGGCAGTGAGCCCTTAAACATGTTTGAGCAGGTATGATGATCGTGACATGCTGCAGAAAGATGGGGTTTCCATGGACCTGAGCATGGGATCGTGGAGATGAGTGTTGACACATGACTGGGATGTGTAGCACTTATACATGGGCAGTTTGCACATGGAGATGACTTGATGGAGACGGGACCTTATATATGTTGCAGTGATGGTTGCCTTATATGGAGGAGTCTACATCATGGTTGATGATGGTCTTGGTGGAGAGCTACCAGGACGATGTGTTGTCGAGGACGACAACGATTTCGGGTGGAGGAGGATGTAAGGCCCTCAAAACCTGGGCAGGGCATGGTGGGCGAACATCCCTTCACCCGGCGGTTGGCTTGCGGGCGCACCCGGCGAGCTGACAGAACAGGCACGGCGAGTTGGCGTGTAGGCGCACCCGACGAGCTGACAAGACAGGCGCGGCGAGTTGGCGTGCGGGTACCCGGCGAGCTGGTGCAACAGGCAAACGGGCGACCCATGGGCGACCCGTGCACGATGGGCAGGGCGACCCGTGGGCGACCCGCGCCCGATGGGCAGACAGCTTATGTGACGAGCTGAAGCAGTGGACGACTGGGCGACCCGAGGGCGACCCGTGCACGACGGGCGGACGACCCAGGGCGAACCGCGCCCGATAGGCGGGCGACCTATGCGACGAGCTGAAGCGGCGGATGGATGGGCGACCCGAGGGCGACCCGTGCACGACGGGCAGACGACCCAAGGGCGACCCGCGCCCGAGGGGCGGGCGACCTATGCAACGAGCGGGCAATGGTAAACGACAGTTCCGGCCTGTGACAAAACGATGCGACGAACTCATGACTATGTATTACGCTTAGTGCGAAGTGGAAAAAGGCCGAAGCCTTATACCATGCGTTGGAAGCTTTGCCATGGGCAAGGGCCGACGTGAAATGAAACTAAGGTAGGGGCTTTGTATAACGAATTAAGGGGTCGGCCTAAGGGCTTGACACCCCTTCACCAAAAGGCAAGCTAGCGTATATATGGAGGACACAAGAGCTTCATTTGGCATCAAGCAATTCGATCATCTCTTCTACGACTTGGGGCAGAGGTAAGAGGAAGTGCGCAGTTCTGATCTGCGCATAGCTCATGCGCTAAGGCACAAGGGCGCAGATTTTACTGGGACTTGGCAGAGGTCGTACGAAGGTCTTTCTAAAAGCAGTTATATGCAGAATCGAGTTGGAGGAGTTCTAGTGGCTCGGGTGAGCACGCTCCTACCAAGAGAGGTTGGCATATGTGTGTAAAGGCTGTCTTGCCTCAATTGTAATTATTTCTAAGTGTTGGCCTTGGGATTTTCCAGGCACACTTGTATGATGTATTATTGAAGACTTTCATAATATATTATTATCGGGCGAACTTGTTCGGGAGTTGCCCCTCCCTCTATAATTGTGTGCAATTGTTATGTTCTCAGTTTAATTGCATATTGGTTATGAACGTGTATGAAGATTAATACATTTACTTAATTGAGAAAGATGAATTAAGTATGTTAATGTGGAAAGGCGTAGTCCATGTGCATGAGTATTGTTAAAAAAAAGAAAGTGCAGGGTGGTGCCGCACCTCGCCGGACACGGTTGAAAGACTACCGTAGGTTGGGGGCGTGACACTAACAATGTAATCATCGAGAGTTATTTACCTATTTTTCTTTTGTTGAGAGCTTGTCAAGGAAATTTCTAGTTGATCCCAAGGATGAAAACCCCAAGGGAGTAATTTCTCTGGTGGATCCATCGATGCAGGGAAAATTTTAAGAACCCCCCTAAATTTATATGTATAATAAATGGGCGAATCTCCATGGTATATAGGAAAAATGGAAGGCGATTTTATCAATAATATAATATGTATATATAATTTTTTGGCGAATCTCTCACCAAGGATGACGAATATTTTACTCAATTATAAAATCTTGTAAGATCTTGGTATTACCATGGGTCAATACCATGGGTTATCATAAACCTGGAGCTTAAAAATTACTGTTAGTAATTTATAAAAATTAATAAAATTAATAGTTGATTTTTATTTTATTTTTTATTTTAACCAAGCTAAAATGTTTAACATACATTAAATTACAACATCCATTTTTACTCTTATCCACTAAGCCCCGAGAGGGATCAAATATTTTTTCACTAGCATATCACGATATTTGATACTTCTCGGGGGTTAGTAGATCCAGAATAAAGATGGATCTATGCTGGTTTAATTCCCCCATTTAAATAGGCTACATTCAATGTGAATACCATGGGTCAATACCATGTGCCATTTTGGTGAATACCATGGGTCAATACCATGTGCCATTTTTATTTTTATTAATACTAATATTAGGGTTAATAATGTTTTTTTTGCATGGTATTAATAACAATCTAGTCCTTGGTAATTGTCCCATAGTATTTTGCCCATAGGTTTCACTAAATATAACACATTTTTTGAGTGTTCGTAAATATAAGGTGACTTATGGAGTAAATATAAAAAAATATTTTATTTGTTTACCATACCTCTCGTTTATTTATATTTTTATTAATTTACCATTCCTCTTTTACAAATATGGTATTTGGCCCATAGGATTCACTTAAATAAAACCTCTTTCTTGAGCCTTCATAAATAGAATGAGGGTTATGGACTAAATATAAAAAGACGTTTTATTTATTTACCATACCTCCACTTTACTTATATTTTTGTTTGTTTATGGAGTAAATATAAAAAATGTTTTATTTATTTACCATACCACTCATTTATTTATATTTTTATTAATTTACCATACCTCTTTTATAAATATGGTATTTGGCCCATAGGATTCACTTAAATAAAACCTATTCTTGAAAATGGGCGAATGGATTCACTTAAATAAAATCTATCCTTGAAAATGGGTGAATGGAAGGTTGTAACTCCTAATTTCAAGGGCTAAATTTACTTTTTTTACCCTCTCCCTTAAAATAAGGTGGGCTATTTGAGGTGATTTGTAAAAATGTACTATGATACAAAATATTCGCCCACTAAAAATTTAAAACCCCTTAATTTCCCCAAAGGGAAAACATTGGCCCCTAAAATTTTCTATGCATCGATGATCTAAGATTGTGCTTCAGCATCTTTAATTTCTCTTTTTATGGGAAGCCATACATGCCAAGGCACAAGCTTTAGTAGTGCCTCCGTGGGCATGTAATTTTATTTATATTTACATATATAAGATGTTGCATTCTCAGATCTTTATTTTGTTCGATGTTTTTACTGCAAGAAATTTATTAGAACACCTACAATGTACAAAAACTGATTAAAATTTTGATGATTGGGAAATTATAGTGGTATCAGAGCTGTACATCCTGCCAGCCTGAGGGTTTTATTGGAAAATTCTAAATTATTTGCAGGGTTATTTGGAGGTTTCATGCAGGAAACTTTGGTGGAATTGATGCTTACCTGAGCCAACATTTCCATCTTCGATGGTATTTCGTATCATCCTAGTTGGTCCTATTTTTCGGTTGATTGGAAGGAGAATTTTTTGCATTATTTTGAGAGTTATTATTTTATTTCAAACAAAAGAGAAAACATTACTTTTCCAAATTTTTAGATTAGACCTAGGTCTGCTTTACCATATTTATCCATTTAAGTTTACGGGGTCGATATTGAACCCCTATCAGATTTTAGGGTCTCTTTTCAATTGTATTGCAAGGCTGTGAGATTTGTTGTAGGAAGTACTACCATCTTGACTATAACTTGATTACAGGTCTGTAGAAATCTAATGGAAGAGTTCATCTCCTTCTAGTGGGTCAAACACCAAGGGTTCAAAGGCTAAATTTTGAGCACAAGTATCATATCAGATTATATCCGTTTCATTTCAAGATCAATGGTATGAATATATTTTTGTAATCTATATTGGAAAGAGGCTAGATCATTTAAATCTAAGGAGAAGACCCTGCCTTTCAATGCCATTTTTAACTTGCTCATAGATCTAAAGTGTCTCCTTGAAATAATCATGGATTTATTTCATTGGAGGTAAAAGAGGTCAAATTGCAAAGGTTGGAAGGTCGAGTTTCTAAACTTGATCCCAAGGAAGAATATAAATTGTTTAATCAAGCTCATCCTAGGATTGAGGTTGAACCCATAGCCAAACTTGGAGATTGATCACTTGGAGGCCACATTTCTTTTCCAAAGACTGAAGGTTTCAAGGGTCCTTGCTCCACAAATTTTCTAGAATTCTTTCTCTTGTAGTGTTTTCTTCTCAAAGATTTACGAAAAGAACCCACTTAAGACTGTGGATGATAAATAGTATCAATAATATAAATACCTGCTAAAAATTGTAGATCTGCAACAAATGATAGAAACAAAACCTACGAAAGTCCTAATCTATGCCATAATCATATTTAAACAGCAAAAAGAAATAGCAATTACTCAAATAATCCAATGGAAACTATATATACAAAGAATAGATTTTATTATAACACCTGTGAAGGGAACAAATAAATGTTACCTGTCCCCCTCTATGGGATGGGTTCTTGGCTATCCTCAAACATCTTCATCTTCTTTAGAGTCTCTCTCCTCTATAATGTGAAAACCCAACAAATAAAATGTTTGTGTAATGGGAACTCAAATGGCAGAGAAATGGAGTTCATCAATGAAAATAATCAGAGTTACAGTAGTGAGTGCAACAATGAAAATAGTCGAAAGTGAATAATGAATGGAAAACATTTCTATTTATAACAAAATATTGAGTTGTCCTGGAATAATGAGCAATAATAAAATATTATTAACCCCATTCTTGGAATAACCACTTGGAATATTTTATTGTATTTGATTGGAATATTTTATTGTATTTGATTACGAGGGAAAAAATATTTAAACTTTTATTTAGAAATAATAAATAAAAAAATGATTTATTTATCATCTCAACAAATTGGTTAAGGAATAACAAAGAAATAATGATTTATTTAATTATTCCCAAAGGATTTTTAAAATTTGATAAGGAATAATAATTAATTATTTCTAGATAAAAATAAGATAATTAATAATTTATCTGTTGATTTTTCATAATTGGTTCAAATATGACAAGGAATAATAATTGAACAATGGTTTAATTAATTATTCCTAGAAGGAAATCAAATAAATAGTGATTTATTTAATTATTCGGCATGAGTTTAATTATGAATTACTTAACAGAGGTGGTTTATTAAGTAATTTTTCATAGTGAAAGACATTTTACTATTGTAAAATTCACTTTACATGGTGTAGTTTGATCCATCTAGTAAATTAGGCTAGATGATCAACATTTTGGTGATAACAGATTTCCCCCCAACATACGAGTGTTAGGAGGAAAATATATGACCAAACTGTGTTGTAAAGACATAATCACTACATCACAAAGTGGAGAGAGAGAGAGAGAGAGAGAGAGAGAGAGAGAGAGAGACCAATACAACTAAAGCAGGAGGATAGGGATAGACAGGGCAAGACCAATGCAAGTCACCTTTTATGTTGTGGTACCGGACCTCAATGACGCAAGGGAGGCATACATATACCTGCTGAGATAACTTAGTACAAAAGTAATGGTGTGCTGAGAAACATCAAACTGCACAATGAAGTACATGTTGAATGGTACATGACATGTTGGCATAACTGAGTCAGAAAATAATACAATGTGTCCCATATATATAATGCACCTCGAAAAATATGAGCCAAGATTGAATATAATATGAACTGATTTCATGAGATATAATGGCCCTTCCCTCAAAAAATGGGTTGGAGGGAGGGTAGAACAACCGAAGAAGCCTTGTTGAACAAGGAAGCGAACTGAAAATCTAAATGGATCATCTAAAGCAGATGTGCATGCTATGAACACTATGATTGGTAGGAACTGAACCCATTATATTTGTGGAACTGTATCTAAGGCCGTAGCATAATAGGAATGCATCCGAGCATATGGGGGGCTACCTGAAGGGCCACCCCCTCATGAGGTCTCAAACATCTCACGCACACCTAGGAACCACTGGTACAATCTGCTGCATCATTGGACCATCGAGTGTATGGATCCCAAACATAAAACAACCAAGTCAAAGGGAAATAATGAATCCCTCTACTTGATCCAAAGTACCGAACAAGAATGGAAACTGGAACCAAGATACACAACCGTCTATTTTGTTCTTAAGGAAGAAATGAGCTGATGTCAACATAATAGGGCCCACGATAGGTGAGGCAATGAGGATCCTCAACTAAGGTATGAGGGAAAATACTAATGTTACTAATGGAATGACACCAGGTATAATGGAAAATGAGGGATTGAGGGACAAATAAATGAATTCCCTTGTCAGAGCATAAAGTGCATGGTTGACCTAGCAGCAACTAACTAAACTCTGGATGGGATGCGGACAGTATGACTGGAGGGAAACACGGGCAAGACGGGATGAATGGTATCAAAATATGGATGGAATACTATGATATGATATAATGGGGTATGAAACAAACTCCATAGATGCAAGGGTGAGTCATCGCGAATGCTCTGAACAAGGGTGACTCGATGACACTGCCACACAGAATAGGCCCAGTGGGGACCATTAAAAAATGAGTAAATGATGGTTGCACATGATGAAAATTGACACGTGAAATTACAAGTTCCAAGGAAAGGTGGTCCCCAAATGAAAAGTGTCGCATATGAAGAAATCCGATTTTGAGACGCGACGAAGTGACCCTTCTTGGAAAAATGGCTTCCTAGTGAAGGTTCAAATCATCCAAAATTAAGAAAGACTTATTATAGTACTCGATGAGAGATTTCTAATGATGTTGATGGTTTGTCAAGCTAAGATACCATTTGGTCAAAGTGGGCGATAGAAAAATTGTGGACTTTCTACGAAAGGACATTTTCCCTCCAATTAGAATTCATTTTTTAAGTGAGTTGTGGTAAATTTGGAGAGGAGGAAAAGCCCCTAAATCGTGTGGAGATCATAGTGGAAAAACTAGCCATCAGAATCAAGATCTGCGACTTTCAGGTAGGTGGCCTTACTCATCTCTTCAATTTCAGTTATTTATTTCATGACTTTTGGCTCATGGTAGCTCCCTAGGAGACCCTTGCTCCTCTTCATGGTCTAATCACACTTTTTGTGCCTAGAAGTGTAATTTAGATCATAGGAAATAGGTGAAAACCTGCAAGATCACACTTTCTGGTCATAAAACTATGATTTGGGGCTGAAAAGAGGGGTGGTTTGCTTGCTTGGTGGGGGTTGTAGGTTGATTAGTGTAGACCAGTGTTTTCTTCTCTCAACTGACAAGACATGTGGTGTTTTCCAGGCATGGTAGAGCTAAAAATCAACTGGTGTGAGAGAGACTTGGATACTCTCTGATCTGAGATTCAGATGGATTAGGGGGTTTGAGGGGCATTGGCTCGCTATGGGGTTCTTAGGTTGGTAGAGAACCCATTGATGAGGGCAGGTGAGCCCTTGCTATTGAGAATTGTGAGCTATTGGGATACAAACCATGAGGTATCTGTCGTGCACGGGCACAATATTGAGCTCACATTACAGGATATTTATTTCTTCACCAGACTCCCTCCCCTTAGAGTGGTGGGGGATATTGTTGTGGGGAAAAATGCCTATGCAGGACGATCCTATCCACCTAAGGTGTGACAGTGCCTTAGCAACAAACAGAAACAGCTATTCTAGTATTCTTCCTTTATGAATTAAGAATGAAGAGAGATGGATGGACTAACCGGTGTCTTCCGTTTGTCCCTCGATCCAGTTTCTCTTCTCTTTGAGAGCTCCCTGCTACTTGCCTTCTTGCTCGCCCAGCTTCACTAGGTTCCTGCAAGATCACAAGAAGGGAACACTACACAAAGACATAGATTCATATTCATAACTAGTTCAGGATTAGAAATAAACTAAACATACTAATGCAATCATACATCAAAGATACATTAGCATATAGGAGAAACTCAAATAGCTTTATTGATGAAATAACAAGGTTCAGGAGGAAATACAACCAAGAGAGTTCCAATCCAGCATCTACCTCCCAGCGAATGAAATCCTTTCTTCACCTCCCTTCAAAGCATAAAGAACCCAATGATTCCAATCTCAAACCAACAGCAATTCTTTGCAATATCCAAATTCCAGCCTCTGGATCTCATGGAGGAGAGATCCATATATAGATGTTTGGAGAGAGGATGAGTCAGCTTGAGATCTGACTAGTGTCCTCTCTCTTTGTCAGTTCTTGCTTCCACTTGGAGACTAAGAGGCTCTTACTCATCACTTAGTCGAACTCAGCAAGGCAAGTGTCATGGAGGAAGATTCTGGAAGCTTCCACAGTCTTTACACCTCGCACAAAGGACCCTGCCATTTGTCATTTCCTGCTCAACGCACCTTGGTAGTGCATTTGGGTGCGTTGCAACGCACCTAGCTAGTGTACTGGGGTGCTTTGCAACGCAGGTGGCCAGTGTAGCCACTGAAATGATCCTGATTTGACTTGTTTTTGAGCAGTTTCTGGTGGAGAACTTCTATGAATTGCTGTGGTTTGCTGGCCTTGTTCCTCTAGGGGTAGGAACAACATGTTTAGGGACTTTGGATCCCTTGGATTATGGACATTTCATGCTTAGAGTTGTAAGGCACAAAAATGTCTATAACAGTTGCCCCCTAAAGTATGAGGCTGTTTATCAGGTGAAATGCTTTATTAGGAGGATCCGAAGTTCTTTCAATGCTGGGAGGAGACCTGTAATACAATACAATACAATACATTATTTTCATACTTTTTTCATGATATAGCTGAGGCGGGCATTCCCATGCTCAGCTTTATAAATTCATTTTCATGTACATATAATAGACAATCGTCTGATGATAGACTGATGATTCTGATAGAGCCATCATCCTTTTGGTAGGATGATTATCTGTGCTGCAAAGCTATACATTTCCATGTCTTTATTTTCTGAATATATATCGCAGCCCGGATGGATGAAACTAGATCTGGGGTCTTCAATCTCGTCCGATCTTCACTCTAAGTACAAGTCGATCCATGTGAGAATTGCTCTGAAGTCGAACATGGAAAGACATCGCTTGATTACCAATCAATGATGTAAACTATCAACAAGCGCGAGAGGAATCACCGATAATGATGATGACCCTCAAGGTACTGCAGTACAATTCACGTGGTGTGAATAGAGGACTTGGTGTCGAACACCACTTAAAATCTTTCGGTCGAAGGTCATTGATGTATACCTGTCGTCGGAAGTGATAAACTTGCCATTGAGGCATGCAAGCTTCAAAGTACTGAAGGGGTTGTTCCTAGATCAACTTCTTGGATAATGAGCTGATGTCGACAAGAAGCGATCCGTCAAAGGAGGGGCTTGATGAATCCCACATCAATGACATGGAACGGAGCTAATGATTTTGATGGAGGTGAAAACGATCTAATGACATATGATTCAGGGTGGCGGTCATGAAAGAGTATAATGTATGGTAGTGGATGGGACACAGGTGACTTCTCTGAACGAATTCTCTTGAACATATGGCGACACTTATGCAATGGATTGGTAGCATTTACCCCAAATATGGATGGTATGGCGAGACCATGGTGATGTGACCGGTGAATGGAACAACCCAACCCGATTGTGGTACGGAGGAAAAGCGTCATGTTCAAGAGCGACTTGCTACCATCAAAGTTTCTTTGAGTTTCTCCCAATTTTTCCCCAGTCATTGCTGACCAGTACCTCTTTATTTTTGTCAAGCTTGAGGAGGATAACATATGCTTGTTCTATAATTTGCCCTTCGGGCAAACCCATCGCTATTTTTTAACGAGCCTAGCGATAGTGAAACTCGTTCTCGTCTAAAGACAAGTTTGTCGCTATTTCATGCATTTAACGAGTCTAACGACAAGGATAACTCGGTCCTTTTCATTTTTAGAGAGTCTGAAAAGGTACATAAAGTTAACTCCAAAAGTCCTTTTTCGTCATCTAATCCCTTAAGTCCGAAAAGGTATAAAACAATACATAAGGGATGAATTTTCGATATCTTTAACGAGCCGAATAAAACAAGTGCTCGATCTTTTTGTGCAATAATCCCTCAGTTCCAAAAAGATTAAAATCTAGAGGAGGGATAGCTCTTCCGGTCACTTTAACGAGCTGGAAGGCCAAAACTCGGCAATCTTTTCATATTTTATGAGTCAGATGAAAAGAGCTTAAAGAAGACTCGTCTTTTGAGGAACGAGTGATAAAATGGGTAGCAGCTAATTCTAGGGAAGGATTGGAATTTCCAAATCATGGCAGTGTCACAAGGATGGCTAGTGAAATCACTCTTCACAGCTGTTCCTCAAAATAGGTAAACAATCATATGGAGGTGAATGATCGGCCAATGGAAAAGTGGAGGTGATGGGCAAACACGACCAAGGCTTTAATGGCTGATGATGCTACATTCACGGAGGTTATTTACCGGAATAGTTCATTTTTTAACGAGCTTAAACGCGGGTGGAAACATTTGCTCGATCTTCTGTTTATTTTTTAACGAGCATGAACTATGTGCTAAAACTGCTCAGATCTTGCGTTTATTTTTTAACGAGCATGAACTATATGCTAAAACTGCTCGAATAACCCAGTCATATGATAAGAATGTCTCATTGAAGATGCTATTTTTTATGGAGCTTAGATCTTACAAAGCTTTGCTCCGCATCCTTTCGTTATGCAAGTTCGGAAACGACTAATCCTACGAGTTTAAAGGTTAGACCTACAGGTTTAAAGGGAGGACCTAAAAATTTAAAAAATAAATAGTCGTCCCTTTGCTTGCACTCCAAAAGGTTTGCATGCCCCCAGATATAAAACAGAGTTTCAAGGTTACCTCTACTTCACTTCCGCCAAAACAATTGTTTTACCGAGAGAGGCCTACCTCTTTCAGGGTACCCAAAGATTGTTATGTTAATCTTTCAAACAAAACACTTCTTCGGCGGTGTCTACCGAGATAGACAAAGGTGAATGACCTTAGTGCCAAACACGTAACTTTGACAAGAGAATCCTATTCTAGAATAACCCCTCTTCCAACCACGGACGGGGTACAGACTAGTCATATTCTCCCGCGGAAACCTACCCTATACCCAAAGTTTTCCTGCCGAAGAAGACCAGGACGCATGCCCCCTGGGTTCCAGTCATATCCTTCCGGATTACTCACGCTCTTCGGGAGGATGGACCGTGGGTTGAGACATTTCTTGAGTGAAGAGACCATTTAGGGATGGTATATGACTACTTGCGATGCGTGATCCGGGGAATGAAAGTTGGTCCACGAGCTTGACCATTCTTCCTTCATGCGGAAAACACATTACTCTAAAGAGTGAGGAGACTACAGCTCCCATGCAATAAATATAGTCTCGTCCAAGGAGTAGGTTATAATCCAGGGGTCCTTGAATGACCATCACGTTCATTTGAACAGTCTTCCCTTTCAATGTTATTGGCACATTGGGAAGAATCCCTAAAGGTCGATTGGTTCCTTTATCAAAGCCTGTCAGATTTCTCATTTCAAGCAAAAGCGATGGTGAACCAAGCACTTTCCAAGCAGTAGAGGAAAGGATACTCACAGAAGCCCCCTCATCAATGATGGTACCAACCATAACCATTCTATATATTTGAACGATAATTCTGAATGGTATGCTCGCTGGCAAGCGGGGTCTGCCTAGTTGATTCCAGTCGAAGGATACAACTAGGCTGCTTGGAGGTGGGACCGAGTATACGGTCGGGTATGACTCTGACAAAGTTCCTTCCTGCGATAAAGGAATGGGCAAACTGCCTCCTTGTTCGTCGGAGTCTGTGTTGATGAAGAGAATTTGGACGGTGTCGTCTTTATTCTCTTCTGTGATGGTATCATTCGAAGATAGAACCTCTGAAGGCAAGACCGGGTCAACTACCTCCTCAACCTTTTGACTTTCGTCAGGTATGGATTCAGACGGTTCATCCTCAATGATAGGTGCTTCGGCTGACCACCTGGGCGGGCCAACTGGGTTCTCAACTGGTGAAGGACTTGGCAGGAGTTTTTGATATCCAGGAGGAAGTCGCGCTGGAAAAACCGGGCGATCTTCCAAAACTCTTTTAGCCTCGTCTAAGAAGGGACAACGGTGGATGGCATGGTCGCCTTCACACAATTTGCAGGGAAATCTAGCTTTCCCTCTCTGTCCTGCGGCTTCACTTTCACTAGTTGACGGTGTGCTGTCAACATGGCTATCAGAGGTTGACGCCACCAAATTGTGCAAGCGGGGAGACCAGTCCCTTAGTATCCGAGGGATGCAAGGACAATCTCTGTGAAAGTGGTCTCCCTTGCATATGACACATGGCGATTTAGGCCTGGTCAGTGCAGTGTGTGGATTTTCGTTAGACGCCATTCGTTTGCCCCCAGTCGCCTTTGGCTCCTTCTTCTTCTTCTCTTTCTTCTTATTTTCCTTCTTCTCCTTAGGAGCTTGGCTTTTGGCTTTGCCAGCTCCATCAAGCGAAGAGGAAGGAGGAGAGGAAGAATTAGATGAAGTGGAAGGTTGGTGGGAAACTCTGGACTGGTCTAACTGCTGATTCGATTGTTCAGGAATAGTGGTGTTTTGAACAACATTAGTTGAGAAGAGCCAGACAGGCAAGCCGATTGTCAGTCCTGGAAGTGACAATGTGGCCATATGGGGCGCTCCAACATCTCCCCAAGAGGAGAATGGACTAGGATTTCCACCAAGGGGAATTCCTTGGTTGGAGGGCTCCATTTTCTCAACTGAAAGATCAACGCGGGAATAAGGGTGATTAATTATTCCGTTTAAAATAAATTTTAACGACGCTTTAGACACAACTTGTTTTTTCAGTTTTAAAGAGTCGAGAAAAAACAAAAGATGACTCTAGTCACCTTCGATGTTTTAACGAGCCCGAAGTGACAAATGCTCGGATGGACTTTTTCCGTTATAGAGTCTGAAAAAGGCCAAAAGGAACTGCTCTGGAGATCTAGGTAGAGGGTGTGCCAAACCAATCACAAAACTGCAGAATACGTTTTACGGTACGGCAGTCAATCTTCCCGAATGCTGTGTTCGGTGCATTGCGATCAGTAGGGCGGTCGACACGGCTTCCTAAGGATAAAGGTTTTAAGCCTATAGGGGTCTCCCAATATATACACGACGGTACGTGGGAGCACAATCCGTACTGGCACTTTTGGTCCCTCAGGAGGAATCACCCAACCATCAGCGAGGCCAACAGATACCAGGTTTTACGACGCCGGAACACGTCTCTAGCCTAGACCTCTATGTTGTGCGTTATGTTACAAAGCGTTATTAAGTTCATTCAGTTTATTTTATGTTGATCTTTCTTAGAAGTTTGCCTTTTGAGGTTCACCACGAGATGTAGATACAACTCCTAAATTCAATCTAAAAGATGATAAGAAAATCTTTATCTCTTTTTCAACAATGAAAATCCTAGCTACAAAGGGAAAAGAAAGACACCATCTTTTCTCAAAGAGCAATCAGCACACTCTAAATGCACTTTTCCTAAATCAAGCATACAAACTATCAACATGCAAATGCACAATGCAAGTGTTTGTTTTCCGCTTTCTTAATATTGATGCCTAAAAAGAAAGTTTTTGCACAACTTTGAATTTGCTTTTAAATGACAACTACAAACAAGTTTACTTTTTCGAAATCAAAAAGGGTAGAAGAGATTACAACACTTTACGATTTTTGAAATAAACACTTGTTTTCGACACTTAAAAGAGACAAACTCAAACCAAAAGCAAAATTAAATGTATAACCAACTGTAAACAGCCAATGAACTCTCTCCTAAGACCACAATCAACAGATCTGAATCAAGGGCTACAGTAGGACTATTTCACTCATGCAATGGAAAACTGTAAATGATGCCACAAACACATAAAAACACTCACAGTCTATTTGTACAAAAGGAGGCGGAATTAAGGCAGAGAAAAGGGGTTATCAGACAGGTACCTATGCTGGTTACAAGCTGCAAAAATCAGAGATCAAAACAAGGCAAAACAGAGCAAAGAACCCCAGCTACACAAGGCATAAACTGGATCAGCGCACCTGTATAACAGAGAAACTGAATTATAGCGCAGGTAGCCCTCTCGGGAACTGCATTGAAATGCAGAGTCTCTTCACAGAGCTTGCGCTGGAGCAGAAACGAGAGTTCTTCTCCGGGTTCTGGGTCACGGTTTGCAGTTTAATCTACAGTTTCAGGCCAAATAAAAGAAACAAGCAAGGTACAATCAAAGGGATGATTTGAAGGAGGGCTAAGATCTATCACAAAGGATCATCAAATCATTTGTGAGTCCACTGTTCAGATCATAGACAAATCTAGTGATTGGATCAAAGCAGTGGCTGTCTACTTTGCATCTGAAAATAGCAGATGCAGTTCGATTGCTGCTCTTGAGTCTATGAAACAAACAATGATAGAAACACAAATAAAATGATTAGATAGATCTCCCCAGCGGAGTCGCCAATTTGTTGTGGGGAAAAATGCCTATGCAGGACGATCCTATCCACCTAAGGTGTGACAGTGCCTTAGCAACAAACAGAAACAGCTATTCTAGTATTCTTCCTTTATGAATTAAGAATGAAGAGAGATGGATGGATTAACCGGTGTCTTCCGTTTGTCCCTCGATCTAGTTTCTCTTCTCTTTGAGAGCTCCCTGCTACTTGCCTTCTTGCTCGCCCAGCTTCACCAGGTTCCTGCAAGATCACAAGAAGGGAACACTACACAAAGACATAGATTCATATTCATAACTAGTTCAGGATTAGAAATAAACTAAACATACTAATGCAATCATACATCAAAGATACATTAGCATATAGGAGAAACTCAAATAGCTTTATTGATGAAATAACAAGGTTCAGGAGGAAATACAACCAAGAGAGTTCCAATCCAGCATCTACCTCCCAGCGAATGAAATCCTTTCTTCACCTCCCTTCAAAGCATAAAGCACCCAATGATTCCAATCTCAAACCAACAGCAATTCTTTGCAATATCCAAATTCCAGCCTCTGGATCTCATGGAGGAGAGATCCATATATAGATGTTTGGAGAGAGGATGAGTCAGCTTGAGATCTGACTAGTGTCCTCTCTCTCTGTCAGTTCTTGCCTCCACTTTGAGACTAAGAGCCTCTTACTCATCACTTAGTCGAACTCAGCAAGGCAAGTGTCATGGAGGAAGATTCTGGAAGCTTCCACAGTCTTTACACCTCGCACAAAGGACCTTGCCATTTGTCATTTCCCGCTCAACGCACCCTGGTAGTGCATTTGGGTGCGTTGCAACGCACCTAGCTAGTGTACTGGGGTGCTTTGCAACGCAGGTGGCCAGTGTAGCCACTGAAATGATCCTGATTTGACTTGTTTTTGAGCAGTTTCTGGTGGAGAACTTCTGTGAATTGCTGTAGTTTGCTGGCCTTGTTCCTCTAGGGGTAGGAACAACATGTTTAGGGACTTTGGATCCCTTGGATTATGGACATTTCATGCTTAGAGTTGTAAGGCACAAAAATGTCTATAACAGATATACATCTAGTTTTTCCTTGTGGGAGGAACATTACAAATTTTGTGGAGCGCCATTGTACACAGGATGTGCATGTGAAGGGCATGACTATCTCGATTGGTGATTTAGACTACCTAGAGACATAGGTTGTTTCCATAGTTGTGCTATGAGTCTTGGGTAGCCATGCATTCCACCACATCACTGGGGGGTAGATGGTGCTGGTTGAGAGTGTTTTGGGTAGGACCTACTATGGGTGGGCCAAGATGATGCTATCATCGATGAAACGATAGTTAAGTCTATATAGGTGAGCCATGACTATGTTTCTAGTGCAGTACTCTACACATTCTTCTTTGAGAAGATACCCACCATCCTTGCTTATGTATAGATATGATATTGGGGCCCACAGGAGCCAAATATCCACCACTGGGGGTAGCTGCTGTGGAGAGGAGGACGGGGAGTTGGACGGGTGTTCCAACCCGCATTTTTTTCACATTGGGATCAGATGCCCCTCTAGATCGACAATTATCCTTATAGCGGGATGAACTATCAGGGAGATCCTGACTTGCCACTTTCGCTCAGGCAAGCATGGGGACCAAACGGTAATTTTTAAGTTGCTATTTTATGGTGCATTTCATATTTTTGTCACATGTATATGGTACTAAGTGTAAAATATCTGCTATGTAGACATAGCACTGGTAAAACTGGCAAGAAATGCAGGACGAGCCGCAGTGCCTATGGCTATAGATTAGGGAACATCGTCATCTTGTCAAGATCCAGAGGATAGTGTGCTACTCATTTATCTACACCGTAGATGTGGGGTACTCTTGACCAAAGTTTCTGAGTGTGGATGGCATGAGCTAGACGATCGATACATATATGAGTGTAACGGCCTTCCCTTAGACTGGCGAGGTATCATGTGGCGCATGGCGATGGCTGGTCATGCAGTACGTGATCTACGTGGAAGTGGGGCAGTGATCCGAATCGGATCCATAAAAGACTGTCAAGAGCCTTAACTGTATCGAGTTGAACAAATCTCTGAAAATTCCAAAATAGCGATCAGAAGCGCCTTGAACCAGTGGCAATGGCTGCCAACGTGGAACGATGAGGACCTCGGTCAAAGCACGCTGACCGAGGCCCATGGAGACTGTGCAGGAGCTCAAAACAGCCCCTGGGAGCCCTGGATCGGGAAAAGGAGGCGATTTTGATGTGCAATTTTAATCACGCATCGCTAGGCAAACCGGGCCAAAGTGGAAGGGCTTAAGCACTCGGTCATGTTGGGAGCCGGAGAACCACGGGCGGAAAGCAAAAAGCACTAAAGGACAAAAGGCGGGACCCGCACTCTAGAAAACCGGCGGTATTGATCGGGGCGCCCTTGAACGGTAAGATCTTTTGGAGAAGAGTGGAGCGATCTCACTCAATGATCGACGCATGGCAGCAGAGGTGAGAGAAAAACCGCCGTGATCACAGGCTATCGGTCGAGCAAGTCAACCGCGCTAGACGTGCATATGACGTTGGATCTGGAGGAGCCTAGATCAGGGGGCTGAGATTGCACCCAATAGAAAGAAGTAGAATCGATAGGGAATTAAGCCACGATTTAGAGGGATTTGGAATCTGTTGACTGCCACAGTGGAGAAAGAACGTATCCGCGACATAACGGAAGAAACGAACCAATGAAGCATGCTGGCACCAATTAGATGGAGGCACGTGGACACTTCCTGAGCGTTCATGCTGACACCGAACAAGGAACTCCAAGTGTAGCTGCAGAAGGTGAGTTGACGCAGGCGGGAGAGGAACCGAACAGGCACAGGAATCGAATGGCTAAAGCCATGAACATAGATAGTCGAACTAATGGAAGAACAGAAAGAGTCCAAGCGACCAAGAGAGACAATGAACAGTGAACCCTGAGAGGAGGACTGAACACAGAGAGAAGTAAAGCCAAGCAGAAGAGATAGAGGGCCGAGCTGACCACAGGCAGCATCGAGCACCAGAGAGCTTGAAGATTCAAGCCTTCCCATAGAGGAATCTATCCGGATTGAGCATCACAATTGGCTCTTTCCACTATAGATCGAGGGTCATAGAGCTGGTAGGAAGAACAAGAGTCTGTGTACTCTGAGTGGTTTAGGGAATCCAAGAACCACCCTGCCAAGAAAAACCTGCTTCAGGAGAACTCATAGTGAGTCCCTATATTTGTAATTCTCTGCTTAAAGACACAATAAAACAAGGCCGCCACGAAAAGCTGGACTGGAGACGTAGCCCTGGAGAATAGGGTGAACTCTTTATTAAAAATTCTTGTGTCTTTGTGTTGCTTACTGTATTTCTCTGTTGTCTTTCCACTTATTTTCTATGTATTGGCAATCTGATCGATTCGTTGCTTAAATAACACAGAACACACACCAGCACATGAGTCTGTAATACCTTTTGTTTAATAAATCTTCAATTGAGGTCACTTATAGGGTGATTATCAGATCAAGTGGTATCATAGCTCTAGGCTGTAAGGTTAGACAAGCTTGTGTTGGTTTAGCTGTGAATGCTCACTAGATCAAAGCTCAAATTAGGAGAAGGAGAGTTGGTGGAAACTAATCCTGAAATTGGGAGAGTCTATTCTCGGAATACAATGTCAGAAGAAGGTTCTATAGGGCCAGACCCTCAATTCATAGAAATTTTCCTAGCTATAAACTCTATGGTAGAAGAAATGTATAGGGACTTTAGAAAGAATAAGGATGAAGATTCATCAGGTTCTAAACAAGATGAAGAAAAATATGAGTCTCATTCCCATGATTGCTCCAAAGGAAAGGGGAAAGAGGAAAGCTTTCTCACACCTTGATAGACGTAAAATTTGATTTTCCTATATATGATGGAGAGCTAAATGCTAAAAAGTTGGACAATTGGATTACACAAATTGATGTGTATTGCAGGGTACGGAACATAGACTCAGACAAGAGTAAGATTTAGCTGGCAAGCCTACGCCTAGGAGGCACTGCCTTGGTTTGGTGGGAAGGTAGAACCCAAGGTGATATGAAAAGACATGGTAAGACCATCTCTGTTTGGAGTGAATTTGTTGCTGCAGTCAAAAAGCAATTCTATCCATTGGCCTACATGCAACAAGCCATGATGAGTTGGCAAACTCTTCGACAGTTGAAAGGGAAAAGTTTACAAGGGTATACTCAAGAGTTCAGAAAGAGAGCATTGATGTTGGGTATCTCATTAGACTCACCAGAGACTCTTTTGAAGTACATTGGTGGTCTACACAACTACTTGAGGCATACCATCCTCAAGTTTAATCCCACTAGTATAGATGAGGTAGCTATACAAGCTACTCATCTAGAAGCTAGAGGAAAGAATGGAAATCCAGAAGTTGGGGGACCATCCCAACCCACTGTAAGCAAGAGAAAGGAGAAAAGAAAGCAGAAGTGGAAAGCAAGGAAGGCAAACACTGCACAAAAAGGCAAAGCTTCATGCACTCACTGTAACAAGGAGGGGCATGATATGAGCACTGTTGGATTCTGCATCCAGAGCTGAGACCTAAGAAGTTTGAGGGCAAGTAGAAGAAGACTGCTGCAGCTATTCAGAAAGATTTGGGGTCAGACTCGGGAGATGAAACAATCATTGCAGCCACAGGTATAAAAGGTAAGAATTCTGAAGCATCTACTAGTAATTCTGCTCAATCTGTTATTGATGAAGTACATTAGAGAAAAAGACATAAGCTTTTCCATATTCGAGTTGTTTCCAAAGTATCAAAAGATTGATACTTTTTTTTTATAGTGGCTCACAAGTAAATTTGATTTCTGAAGAAACTGTAAAGAAATTGGGATTAGCAACTACACCTCATAAGAAGCCATACCCATTAGGATGGTTGAATGATAAATCAAAACTATAAGTCACTAGACAGTGCAAACTCAAGTTTTCTTTTGGGTCAGCATTTGTAGATGAGGTTGAGTTAGATGTAATTCCTTTAGATATATGTGGAATTGTTTTAGGAAGTCCCTACTTGTATGATAGAAAAGCTATTTTCTATAGAGCTGAGAACAAGTATCTACTTGTTAAAGATGGAATCGAATACTTTGTAAGGGCTCATAAGCTCAAGAATAATTATACTCTCATCAACTCAGGATAAATGAAAAGAATGATAAATTCATGCAAATAGTTCTTACTAATGGTTGTAAAGGAAAAGACACCTGATAAAAGCAATGTATTTGAGGGCTGTAATGCTGATTAGAAAGCTGATATAGAAAAGATTGTTTCAGAGTATGATGTCTTATTTCAAGAACCTAAAGGTCTGCCACCCAAAAAGGGAATAGTACATGATATTATTTTGCAGCAAGATGTTCCTTTGCCTAACATTGGGATGTATAGGTTGTCTACTTTAGAGAATGCTGAAATAAAGAAGCAGGTGCAGGAGTTGCTCGAGAAAGGGTTCACCAGGCCTATCACATCACCATGTGGATCACCCATCATCTTGGTGAGAAAGAAAGATGGCTCATGGAGAATTTGAATTGACTACCAAGCACTGAATAAGATAACAATCAAAAATTGTTATCCCCTTCCTCGCATAGATGATCTTTTAGATCAATTGAAGGAAGCTATTTATTTCACCAAGCTCTATTTTCACAGTGGATACCATCAGGTCAGAGTTGCAGAGCAAGATGCATGGAAGACTGCTTTCAAAACAAAGTAGGGATTGTATGAATGGTTGGTTATGCCTTTTGGCCTAACTAATGCTCTTGCTACTTTCATGAGATTAATGAATGATGTACTCAGACCTTTTCTTGATGACTTTGTTATTGTGTATCTGGATGACATTCTGATTTTTAGTAAAACGTGGGAAGAACATTTAAAGCATGTTAAGCATATATTAGATGTTTTGAAAAGAGAAAAACTATATGTTAAACTCTCCAAATGTGAATTTGGAAAAACCTCTCTAAATTATTTGGGTCATATAGTAGGGGGAGGTGAGTTGAAAATAGATCCCTTTAAAGTGGCAGTTATTGTAAACTGGCCTAAACACAAGTCTACTACAGATGTGAGAAGCTACTTAGGAGCAGCACAATATTGGAGGAAGTTCATTTCAAATTTCTCCTCAATTGCAGCTCCCTTATATGCTTTGATAGGATTGAACAAGGTGTTTCAGTGGGGAGGCAAACAGCAGAAAGCCTTCGACACCTTCAAAGAAAAGATTAGTACAGCACCTGAACTAGCACTGCCAGATCTACAAAGACCATTTGAGATCCAAACTGATGCAAGTGACTATGCCATGGGAGAAGTGTTGACATGGCACGGTAAACCCATATGTTATCATTCCGAGACTTTTAATCCTGCAGTACCTATGATAAAGAATTGTATGCATTAGTTCAAAGTGTCAAAAAGTGGAAACATTACTTAATGGGAAAAGAAATAGTAATACATACTGATCATCAGCCACTTCAATACCTACACTCCCAAACTAAGTTGCAACAATCAAGACATTACAGATGGATGGGTTTTCTACAACAATTTCATTTAGTCATCAGATATAAAAGGGGCATACATAAAAAGGTTTCAGATATGTTATCTAGATCCATTATAAATGCATCTACAATACTTAAGCATAATTCTTTGGTGCATGAAAGCTACATAGAACAGTATGCTCAGGACATGGACTTTCAAGATGTATATGCAACTTTGAGTCAAGGAAAAAGAGTAGAAGAGTTGGACTATCATGTGAAGGAATGACTCTTATATCATTGTGGGAAACTCTGCATTCCACAAACTAAGAGAGTAAAGATAATTAGGGAAGCACACACTTCTCTGATATCAGGTCACTTTGGGATAAGTAAAACAGTTGCATAGCTGCAAAGGTTCTGCTATTGGCTGAAAATGAATGAGACAGTTTCTAGATATGTGAAGGGATGTGCTATGTGTGCGAAAAGCAAGCCCAGTAACAGAAAACTAGGCTTATACACTCCATTACCAGTTCCTTCTTACCCTTGGGAAAGTATTTCCATGGATTTTGTTGGAGGACTGCCTAAATGTAGGAAGGGTCATGATTATATGTATGCTATTGTGGATAGGTTCAGCAAAATGTGTATTTCGATACCCTGTAGTAAACAGATTACAGCTGAACAAACTGCAAAATTATTCTTTGAACATGTATGGGTTCATTTTGGATTACCCACTTCTATTGTATCTGATCGAGACACCCAATTTGTGGGGAAGTTTTGGTCAAGTCTATCGGAACTAATGGACACCCAGTTAAAGAAAAGCACAACTTTTCATCCACAAATAGATGGCCAGATAGAAGTAGTTAACAAAAAGGTGATCTAGTTACTGAGAGGATATTGCAACAAGCATCCTAAGCTTTGGGAGGAGCACTTGTGCTATGTGCAGCATGCTTACAATAGAGTCAAACACTCTTCTCTGTTTGGGTTTCATACCAAGGTATCCTTTGGATTTTGTCTTTGGTAAAGATACCATGGTTGATAGACACAGTGATGTGAACAAGGCAACTAGGTTCATTGAACAGATCTAGGAGATCCACTAGGCAGTACAGGAATAGATGGAAAAGAGCCAGGCTAGGTACAAGGCTAGGTATGATAAGCATCAGATGGAGCATAGTTTTCAAGTTGGAGACCAAGTCTGGTTGTATATCAGCAAGGACATGACGCAAGGTGAAGGTAAAAAGCTAAAACCTATCAGGTATGGACCCTTCAGGATACTTGAGAAGATTGGTGAAAATTCCTTCCACCTTAAGCTACCAGCTTACATGCACATCTACTCAGTCATAAATGCAGACTGTTTGAGGTTGTTTGAACCTTCAATGATTGAGGACCCTGACGAGCACAGACAATTACATTCTGTTGATGACCTACTACCTGAATATCTTAATGAGTTGCAGGAAGATATAGTGCTGGACAGAAAGGTAAGGATGACACGCAGTGGACAAGTAGAATACCTCAGGATTGGGCTTAAGGGTTTGAAGCCGAGCAGTGCAAAATGGATCGAGATTGGACAAGTGAGACAGTAGTTTCCTCACTTAGTCGACGCTTGAAGAAAACCAACTTTTGGTGGTCCAAAAGCTTGTTTAGTAGGGAGGCCATGATTCGAATCGGATCCACAGTCAAGAGCCTTGACTGTATCGAGTTGACCAAATCTCTGAAAATTCCAAAACAGCGATTAGAAACGCCTTGAACAAGTGGCAATGGCTGCCAACGTGGAACGACGAGGACCTCGGTCAAAGTGCGCTGACCAAGGCCCACAGAGACTATGCAAGAGGTCAAAATAGCCCCTGGGAGCCCCGGATCGGGAAAAGGAGGCGATTTTGATGTGCGATTAGCGACATTGCTAGGAAAACAGGGCAGAAGTGGAATGGCTTAAGCACTCGGTCACGTTGGGAGCCAGAGAACCGCAGGTGGAAAGCAAAAAGTGCTAAAGGAACAAAGGCAGGACCCTCACTTTTGAAAACCAGCAGTATTGATTGGGGTGCCCTTGAACGGTAAGAGATTTTGGAGGAGAGCGGAGTGATCCCACTCAGCAATCAACACATGGCAGCGGAGGTGAGAGAAAAACCACCGCGATCATATGCTATCGGTCGAGCAAGTCAACCGCGCTCGACGTGCGTATGACGTTGGATCTGGAGTAGCCCAGATCAGATGGCTGAGATTGCACCCGATAGAAGGAAGCATAATTGACAGGGAATTAAGCCGCAATTTAGAGGGATTTGGAATCCGTTGATTGCCATGGTGGAGAAAGAACGTGTCCGTGACATAACGGAAGAAACGAATCGATGAAGCATGCTGGCACAAATTAAACGGAGGCACGTGGTCACTTCCTGAATGTTCATGCTGATGCCGAATAGGGAACTCCAAGCGCAGCTGCAGAAGTTGAGTCGACGTAGGTGGGAAAGGAACCGAACAGGCACAGGAATCGAATGGCTAAAGCCATGAACAGAGACGGTCAAACTAAGGGAAGAACAGAAAGAGTCCAAGTGACCAAGAGAGATAGTGAACAGTGAACCCTGAGAGGAGCACTGAACACAAAGAGCAGTAAAGCCGAGCAGAAGAGATAGAGGGCCGAGCTGACCACAGGTAGCATCAAGCACCAGAGAGATTGAAGATTCAAGCCTTCCTATAGAGGAATCTGTCTGGATTGAGCTTCACAGTTGGCTCTTTCCACTGTAGATCGAGGGTCACAGAGCTGGTAGGAAGAACAAGAGTCGGTGTACTCTGAGTGGCTTGGGGAGTCCAAGAACCACCCTGCCAAGCAAAACCTGCTTTAGGAGAACTCATATTAAGTCCCTGTATTTGTAATTCTTTGCTTAAAGACACAATAAAACAATGCCACCACTGAAAGCTGGACCAGAGACGTGGCCCTAGAGAATAGGGTGAACTCCTTATTAAAAATTCTTGTGTCTTTGTGTTGCTTACTATATTTCTCTGTTGTCTTTCCACTTATTTTTTGTGTATTGGCAATCTGATCGATCCATTGCTTAAATAACACAGAACACACACCAGCACATGAGTTTGTAATACCTTTTGTTTAATAAATCTTCAACTGAGGTCACTTATAGGGTGATTATCAGATCAAGCAAAGCCTTTGGTACGTGATCCTTCAAATAGTGACTAGATATTGGTACATGTGGGTCCCTTTGATTTTGATTTTTGTAACATGTTATGGGCATGTCAGATGTATTTAGAGCTATGAGCTCTTAACAGTTATATGATACATAATATGATTATGCATTTTTATATGACGATGATGGTTTACCATGTGTTTTGTTTATGGTTGTCTTCTGTCATATACATGTGATAAATGCCAATCTAGAATGTTATTTTCAATGATATCTACATAGTTATTTTGGGCTCTAGGAACTTAACTAAAAGTAATGGTTTCAAATTCATGTACCAATAGCTTAACACGCAGATATTTTATAAATATGACTTGGCTATGCACATGATACACACCATTCAATTGCATGACAAGTAGCAAGGAATATAAATGGACATGAAGATGAAGGATGCGATGAGAAAGGGAACCGACTAACAAACCTATCATTGCATCATATTCGGCCTAGTTATTAGTGGCAGATCCAATGTACACGTCGTTTGAAAGGATTAATGTATGGAAGGGGGTAAAAATGGCCCAGGTTGTTGAGACTATATTCCTAGAGAAGCGACTTGCACCATCAACATGACCGATATATGGTGTGGATGATGGATCCATATGAAAGGTACAAAAGACGACAAATGAGATGATGCATCCTACCTAACTTCATGATAGAAATAAAGATATACAAATCAAATAGATAAGATATGAGAAGAATTTCTTTAGGTAGATTACATTGGGATTATTAGGAAGGAAATGGCCTTTAGAATCCTCCAAAAAATATTACCCCTTGCCTAAGTGCAAGGGTAATTAGGGGTAGACATAGCTTCCATGATGTCCTCATCAAAATGGAAGATGAGCGGATGAGATGAATATTGACTACATCATGCAGTGCGGTACCTAGGGTGTCAATCTGAGAAAGAAGGTTCACATACGCATCATATGGAATGGTAGACGATGAGATAGTAGATGAAGGATCTATGTATGTTGAGACCTGGGATTCTATCGAAAGAGGTTGAATAGAAGTGTGCTCAGAAACCTCAGAAAGGATTGCTTACGTGGAAATCAAGGATGATGATAGGTAAAGGATATGGCCCTTGGCATCTGTCATCTTGGCATCTGAGGAAGGGATCACAATGGTGGGACCAGATTCTCCCTATTCTGGTTTACTATTGGTACAAAAATCCACATGAAGAGGAGAAGGTGATCCATTACGAGTGGTCTCGTATTCGCGAAGTGCCTTAGGGAAATCACAAAATTCATTGAGATGAGGGAAACAGTGGGAGTAGTCACCATGATGATCACACAGGGCACAAGGGTGATTTTTGCGTAATGCTGTGAGTTTCTAGGGTGGACCCAGTAAGTTAACATGGACTTTAGGGATATTTGACTCAGGGAACATTTCATGAACCAGAGGTTTGAGATGAGGAAGCTCAGGACAAGTATTGGTCATGTGCCCCACAGCTTTACAAAAAGCACATGGAGGTGATGACTTTGGGGCCTTGGGGACTGGAGGAGGTTGGGGAGCCTTGTCCTTAGGTTCTTTCCTCTTAGCTTTTCCACCCTATCCAGATGCTTTCACAACAGGAGTGATTTTCTCTTGAGGTTGTGATACAACAGAAGTAGTGGTAGGGGCCATAGGGACCAGTTGAACCAGGGTCAGAGCATGATAAGGTCTTAGCTGACCAAGAAGAATGCTTTCAGGTGGGTCAATGTACCATACGAGGATCCCTAAAGTCATGTTAGGAAGGACCAACGAAGACATGATAGGGACATAAAATATTGTGGGAGGGGGAAATAAGAAAGGTGTCTAGCCTACAAGGTAATGTCCCGGTGGAACAACTCCTCGATGGTTGATACCTGGAGGAACAGTTCTTCGGGTAAGATAGGAGAGGCATCCACAAATGGAGGAGGTTCTGGGAAGTGGATCTGGATGGCTCGGCTAGGATGGTAACCGCATGGTGCAGAGGAGCTTGTTGTGGATCGAATGTACCAGACTGCTTGAGTGCAGCTCGTGAAACTAAAAGATTTAGGCTATAAGATGACAGGGGGAGGACCATGGAAAGAACCCAACAATGAGGAATCTTTATAGACTCTCAATGAAACACAAGTGAGAGGATTTGAAGACTTCTTATCTAACACTGATGAGATAATGGACTCGGGGGACGTCACAGATGCCAACTCGTGGTAATTCTACTGATCTATGGTAACGATCTTCCCTTCATGGGGGAAGAACATCTTGCGAAAAACTGTAGATGCGATAGCTGACATGGCATATGTGTAAATACGACCCAAGAGAATGTTGTAATCTAAAGGGGCATCAATAACCTCAATATTACATGGACATTCTTGCCCGCAAGGGTCACTGGATAGTTGCGGTACATGCTAAGAGGCTAGGAGGAGTGTTTGTCCCTAGCATGCAAAGTGATGGTGGACATCACATAGGTGGATGCACCATCGTTAGTAATGCATCGAGAGATGATGACATTACGGACTCGGACTAGTACCTAGAAAGCAACGGAGCAAGGCAATGGGGGATGTTCTGATGTATCGACTGGGAAGACAATCAAATGATTTTCATAGGGATCTACTACACCCAAAGAAGTTATTAGAGCCTTCTTTTAAGATGGGCATGACTGGAGTACATCCAGCATCGACATGGCAGTAGGTGTTTGCTCCAAGTCATCTACTATACTGTATGTATTGGCAACTCAGTTAGAAGCCATGTTAAGGCATAATGGTCCCTTTGGGATCTTAGGAGTTGCCTCAACTTTAGGTTGAGGGATTTGTAATGGAACATTTGATGTCATAAGAGGCTGAGTAGAAGCTTTGGCTTTGGACTCAGTGGCAGACGAAGTTGATGGCTTATCATATTGACGCGATCAAGTTTGCAAGTTGATATTGGAGGGATTAACCTCATCAGAGCTCATCATGAGGATCTAGTAGTCACTAGGACCAGAAAGTTAGGGAGGGTGGGCTGCTTGACCTGGGTGAGATTGAGAAGAAACAAATCCATGTTGATGGAAAGGATTTGTAAGCATTGTCGGTTGAGATGGTGTAGGATTCTGAGGCAATTGTTGACCTCCAAAAGTTGCTTGAGCTTCCCACATTTGGTGCATCTAGGGTAAGATATGACACTCATGTGTATAATGTCCATGTACACCACAACATGCACAAGCCTTGTTCATATGAATAGCCTTGTTTTTCTTGGGTTGGCTTCCCTATTGCTGGTTGTTGGTGTTAGGTTGGTTCCCCTGGGATTCACTAGGTTGATTACCTGGATTACACTGGCTACCCTTGTAACCATTGTTACCCTTCCCCTTATTATTTTTCTTCAATTTTTGGGGATTGGTTGCACTTTATTGTGCAGACACCTGACCCTAAGGGGGTAGTAACTACGGGGGCTGAGGTTGCATGGGAGGTTGCGGTGTTAATACTTAAGGGGCTTTAGTGCTTGACTATTCATAAGGAGGAGAAATGGTTTGGTAGATAGGTTGGGGCCCTGAAAACATGTTGCTAGGAGGAGGGGCATAAGTGTTGGAGGAACTAGTGCCCCCCTGTGGACGTCCATAACTTTGTTGATTATATGGTGAAGGATGTGAAAAGGTTCCAATGATACCATCGGCAACGTGAGATTACCCCAGTGTGTTGGAACCTCCAGGACAGGGAAGGTTTGGAACGACGGTATAGATAGAACCAGATTGCACATAAATCATGTCATATCTCAGAGTGGTTTGGAGAGGTTCTTCCTTAGTCTGAGGAAAATGGGATGAGGCATCCTTTCCAATGGGTGCTAAAAGGCTCCTGAGAAACCAATCTAGATAGACACGGTGCTCGAAGTGCGGGGCACGACGTGTGCTCCTCCTTCTACACCACTCTTGAACATGGTCGGAAAGGCGAGTAGCAGAGGACTAACGAAATGAGGTCAATATCTTTTTACCAGTGTCCTATCGAAGAGGTAACTAGAAATATTCGAGGAACAATTTAGCAAGCATCACGAAAATGGAATGAAATGTGGTGGGCTAGTCTACATACCATTTTGTAGCGTCTCTAGTGAGCGTGCATTGGAATAGCTGAAAACAAATGAATTCATCGGTAATGGAGTTGGATGAACACCAAATGTGGAAGGAGCGAACATGACCAATAGGATCCTCTCTAGAATTACCCTCAAACATTGGGATATTTGAGAGAAGCTTAGTCTGCATAGCATGCCAACCAGCATCGTGGTGTATTGTGTCATTTATCATTTGGCTATGGGAGTTTTCTGAATGGTTCATGAGATTGCTCCTCTAGATGTGATCACTAGGGTAGAACTAGAGCCAACACTAGTTTGTGTTCCTACACCAGTTGTGGGTCCAAACATGGTGACAATATGTGGTGAAGGAGGATCGGAATTAGATGAACCAGGAGAAGAGTCGGTATGGGGACTTAGAGGGCTATGAACTCGAACCCAGTGGAGAGGAGTAATATGCCCGAGTGGAAAATGGGGAGGAAGCTATAAGAGTCTCTGTGACAAATGCCTTGGTGGCATAATGGTGGTAAGACACATGTTACATGAAAATGGTGAAGGGAGATCAACAATATGACATTAACTCGATGAGGGGAGATAAATTTATTACGTTCAGTCTTGGCTTGGGGGAGTAAACCAACCGCCCTTCACTTAAGGTGTGCTTGTGTTTGTAAGTGTATTTATTGGTTAAGCCCAGATTGTGTTTGTAAAAAAGAAAAATATTGTTGAAAATAAACTAAAATTTACAATAGTAAATGAACAACAAAACCATTAACCAAACCCCACCCAAAATGAATTTGCAAACACTGTTATTATTGGTGGTTAAATCGACTGAAAACACACTAAAAATTTCAAGGGATCTAAGTGTCGGTCTGACTGGGATGAAATGACACTAGGCTACTAGAAATTGGTGCAGCGACAACAAAAAACTAGAGAGGAAGATCGCTACAAAAAGATAGGGAGGTGGGCATAAATCCTAGGGCAACTGATGGGACCCTAAGGCCAATGACCAAACAAGGTTTAGTATGAAACCATGGATGGAAATAACCTATCTTTGGAGATCTGAAAGAAAAGGGTACAGATCTGGAAAATATGGCTGAATGTGTTGGAGAAACTCAGAGTTATTACTTAGCTAAACTCCTCCTACAAAGGTGGAAGCGTACTAGAAGCCCTAAGGGGATAAATTCCACTTTGACGAGTAAATCAGAGTAGATCAAGGCCTAAGTAGGATGAGATAGAGGTCAAACAACCCAACACACAATTGTCGACAAAACCCAGAAACAGATCTGATAAAAACCTGGAAACCCTAAAATCGCAGGTACTAACCTATTTTTAGGGGGGATCGCAGTTTTTGGGGTGAAATATGCACTCTAGACTCGAGATCGCACTTTTTGGGCAAAAAAGTGTGATTTCTGATCCTTGATTCCCGGTTGGAAAATCTAAGAAAAACCTACCGTCTCTGTTGCACCTCATTCCTGTGACCTACAAAAAAGACCAGAAAACTTGCAGAAGTTAGAAATTTAACATATCTAGGGTTAGAAAGCTAGTAAATAACATTAAGAGTATGAACAAATAAGAAACCCTAACCTGAAAACTGAAGGTCAGCCAAGTTTCTAGATCTGAAGTAAAAAACCAATGGAGTTGTCAATTTTGTTGTAGTGTTTTCATCTCAAAGATGTACGAAAAGAACCCACTTAAGGCTGCGGATGATAGATAATCTGAACAATATAAATGGCTACTAAACATTGTAGATTTGCAACAAATGATAGAAACAAAACCTAGCAAAGTCCTGACCTATGACAAAATCATAGTTAAACAGCAAAAAGAAACAATAATAACTCCAATCATCCAATGGAAACCAAATATACAAAGAATATATTTTATTATAACACTTGTGAAGGGAAAAAATAAATTTTACCAGTCCCCCTCTATGGAATATTTTATTATATTTGGTTAGGAGGGAAAACGTATTTAAACTTTTATTTAGAAATAATGAATAAATAAATGATTTATTTATCATCTCAAGAAATTGGTTAAGGAATAATAAATAAATAATGATTTATTTAATTATTCCTAAGGGATTTAATCAAATTTGACAAGGAATAATAATTAATTAGTGATTAATTAATTTTTCCCAGAGAAAAATAAGCTAATTAATAATCTATCTTTTGATTTTTATTAATTGGGTCAAATATGACAAGGAATAACAATTGAACAATGGTTTAATTAATTATTCCTAGAAGAAAATAAAATAAATAGTGATTTATTTAATTATTCTTCATGGTTTTAATTATAAATTACTTAACAAATGTGGTTTATTAAGTAATTTCTCATAATCAAAGCAATTTTACTATGGTAAAATTGACTTTACATGGTGTACTTTGATCCATCTAGTAAATTAGGCTAGATGATCAATTTTTGGTGATAACACTTTCATCAAAGGGGACCAAGTTAAACAGGGAGAGAGGGTGGAATATTTTTTCTTTAGCAAGTGAATCTGAGGGCCATTGAGGATAGAACCAATAGCCATAGGCATAGATTGCATCAAAACACTCTACCGACATTGTTGAGCCGTGGATCAAGTCAACAATGGTCTGATCCACCGTTTCACCTTCTAGGAGGCACCTCACCATGAAAGGGAGTATTTAAATCACTAGAGCAAAGAGGTCGGCCGAAAATCACGTAGACCCATCGAGTCAATCACATGGGACTATACCGCTGATAGAAGGGAATTCGAGGGACTCATAACGAAACAGTCACATTGCTGATCTAAAGGGTGGTGTTTCTCAGTAGCAGTCGAGGTCGCGAGGAGGGTAATTTTGTGTGTTAAAATGAACACTGAGCCATCTAATGAGTAGAGGTGTTAGATTGGTTTCAACCTCTGATTCGTTTCAATGGAAGGAGAAAGGGAGTATGAGTGTTACATGCTGATTAGTTGATATAGCCTGAGCATTGGTCGCGCCGAAACACTATCACAACAACTGTCTGAGTAGAGAAAGGAGTTGAACATCCCCATATCTGTTCCAGGCGAAAGGAAGTGGACATAGCCTGGGCATTGCACTGTCACCACAAACCTCTAAGCGAAGGAAGGAGCCGAGCGAATTTCATAGGCTTGAGTTCTGGCATTGACCATCGATTCATTATGGGAGCCAAAGTTGTCATCACTCTTAATAGCAGAGACAAGATTATTTTTACGTAGCGTCAGTTAAGCAGCCAACCATGATCCTCTTCAGGTGCACGCCAAAGTATTTGTTTTATTACATTAGATATATTGAACTCACTACATCAAGATCACTCACACATTAGTCATAGAGGCAAAGACACTATGGTTTTGCAGAATTGAGTAAATTATATTTCATCAAAAGATTTTGTGGCAGGTCACCATAATTAAATAAGGTAATGCTATGTCTTTTTTCGTTATATAGTATGTTGCATTATGTGGTTGGATTGGTGTAGAGGTTTATCATTGTTGAATATAGTCGTATGCCTATACATTTGAAACCTCTAACATCAAATTCAATGTTGCACATGATCCATTGATCACTCACAAGGGCATAATTATTGGTTCCACAGACTCTTGATTAGCATATGAATATCTAGGTCTTTACTTGAAAACTGATTCCTTTTCCATCTAGACAAATTTTCCGCTCAAAAATCTCAGTGGGGAAGCATGAAAGATGGAGGGTTATGGACTAAACCATGTTTATAGTTTTGAAAATTTTGATTGGTTTTAGCATTTGACAAGGGGTTTGTCATATTTTGGAGTTTGATGATAGAAAGGAGATTTTGTGTTAAAAAAAGAGAGGGGGGAATAGGTAAGGAAGGAGGTGATACAATCATCTTACTATTACCAATCAAGTTTGTATTTACCTTGTCTTGGGGCGAAATCCATTGAAGAATTACTATATTCATGCTTTGGTATGAGGGGAGATGGGACTTTCCCTAGAAAACACTCATAAAATTTTGGACAAAATTCTAGATAAAATAAAAGAAGCATGGGGCCTCTTCTTAGAAATACCACTTTATAATAGAATAGCAAGTCTTTCTCAAAAATGGTCTATGCCATTATGCAACAAAAATGCCCATGGGAAGTGAAGGAAGGACAAGGAAGAGGAGCTAAGTTCTTCGCACTTGGATCTTAATTGCAACGAACAAAGTCAACCATAGACCTTTACAAATTGGAGGAATTAGACACATGGCTCTTAGAGGTGGGGCAACCAGAATGGAGAAAACTCAGTTGGAATCTCAAGCAATCTATGCTTGCATTAATACAACCCAAATTCTCGGAGCATCCTTGTGAAGAGGTCAAGCTCACATTTTCTTCTTTTCTCAGCAAGATCATAGCTTTAACATCCCGAGTATTGTCTTACAATAATGATCTTATGAGGGCGATATTGTAGTTGATAGTGGAAGGCCTTAAAGGGTTGAATAAAATCATGTTTCTTACCTTTTAGAACCAATGTAGAAATTTTAACAGTCATGGCAGAATTCAACTTTGCCACATTCATACTGAATTTGGAATGTGATGAGTTGATCTTTTAGTTGCTCCATAACTTTTACACCAGTATTACATCAACTCATTTAGACCATGTCAAAACATGCATACAAAAGATTGTGTCTCTATTATTAGAAGGCCATGCTCACATATGCAATATACTAAGATGTAAATTGTTGACCATTTGGAGGAAGGATCACAAGGATCCTATGATCTAGTCGAGAAGTTTGTTAGGATGTAGGTTTTAACCCTATAAAAAAATTAGCTGCATACGAATTCGAAAACACATAAAATAAACAATAGTGAGAGCATAACACATAAAACACATATACACAGAGATTTTCCCCTAGATCCTAAAACCAGGACTACCAGCTTGATTTTTCATGATGTTCCTTTCAATGTTATAATACATATTTATACATGCCGAAGCATACAATAACATGGACGGAAAAATCCATCGTTTCCAATACCATGGACTGAAAAAAATATAATAGATAAAAGTAATCTAATAGAAGTCACCTTGGCAACAGGAGAAAAAATATCACCAAAATCAATTCTTGACACCTAGGAATAACCTTTTGCTACCAACCGAGCTTTGTATTTCTCCACCTTTCCTTCTGCATTTGACTTCTTCTTGAACACCCATTTGTTTCCAATGGGTTTCCTTCCGGCCAGCAACTCCACCAGATCCCAAGCCTCATTTTTGTGCAAAGATGTCATTTCATCAACCATGGCCTCTTTCCAGAGTTTTCCATCCTCTCAATCTACTGCTTCCTTCACAGTTCTGGGATCATCATTAGTAATAGATAAAGAAAAATTTGAATAAAAAGCAAATGGACTATACCTTTTTGGCTGCATTCTTTCTCAAACTGATCTTTTGAGACCCAGAGTTTGTGGCTCTTCATCTTCTAATTCCTCTTCTGCGATAGAGTCTGATTCTTCCTCCTTCAGCTCAAACTCTATCTTCTCAGGTTCCTTTGGTTGGACTTCATGTTTAATAACATCTTTCACCTCTCTGAACACCACATCTCGTCTGTAAAAAACCTTCCTTGTTACTGGGTTCCAAAGCTTATAACCCTTTAAAACATCCTTATACCCAATAAAGATACACTTTTCATATTTACTGTCCAACTTGGTTCGTTTCTCCTTTGGAACATGTACATATGCATCACATTCAAATACCCTCGGATGTGAAAGAGAAGGTTTCTTATCAGTCCATACCTCTTGTGGAGTCTTATCCTCCAACACTGATGAAGGTGACCTGTTGACTACGTAACATGTTGTATCCACCGCCTCTGCCGAGAATTCCTTTCCTAACCTGACACCACTGAGAATGCTTCTTGCCCTTTCCATCAACGTCTTATTCATTCTTTCTGCAACTCCATTTTGCTAAGGTGTATATGAAGTAGTCTTCTATCATGCTATACCACACTTCTTATAGAATTCTTCAAATTCCTTGCTGCAAAACTCTCCACCATTATTTGTCCTCAGCACCTTTATTTTCTTCTCTGTCCGATTTTCCACGAGAGCCTTAAATTCTTTAAACCTGTCAAAGACTTCAGATTTCTTATTAAGGAAATATATCCATGTATTCCTTGAGAAGTCGTCTATAAATGATACATAGTACATAGACTTACCCAGTGATGGAACCTTAAGAGGTCCAAACACATCACTGTCCACAAGCTCTAATATCTGTTTCGCACTCTTACCACCAGAGCGGAAACTCACCCGATTCTGCTTCCCATATACACAATTTTCACAGAAATCAAAATCTAGAGAGCTATTACTCATACCTTTACCATGAAGTATTCAAAGGCCTTTCTCTCCTATATGTCCAAGCCTTTGATGCCATAGCATGGTCTTCCCTCCAGAGACCACTAGATTTTCTGCTCCACTTTCAGGAACCATAGAACTGTTGCACCCATCAACAACCATACTACCTTGCAGCTTGTACAGAGTTCTAATATGAACTCCCCGCATCAATACTAGTGCTCCCCAAACCATCTTGTAGGTATCTTTCTTGAACACTGTCTTTACACCTGCATCATCCAGCTTGCTTATAGAAATTAGATTTCTAGCCAATGTAGGAATATGCAGAACACCCCAAAGTGTTCTAACCCTTCCACCTTGCAACTTCAACTTTACCTTTCCACGACCAACGATTCTAGCCTTCCTATCATCCCTTAAGAAGACATCACCACCATCGTATTTCTCATACTTGCAAAACCACTCTCTATGGGGAGTGAAGTGAAAGGATGCACCTGAGTCGATCAACCATGCCTCATGATCTACATGTGTACTTGAAGAAGCCAATTACACATCCCCACCTTCATCTGAGGTAGTTTTCGTCTCTACATAAGGAGCATCATCAGATCCCTTTCCTTTATCAGGAGCTTTAGATTTACAGTCCCTTTTGTAGTGCCCTTCCTTTCTACATTTCCAGCACACCACCTTTACAGGTTTTCCTGAAGACTTAGATCTCCCTCTAGATATAGATCTCCCACTCGATGACTTATTTTTGTTTCTGTCCTGGAACTATCCTCGTGCAGATAAGGCATCACCGTTCTGGCTACCTATTGATATAAGTAGACTATCCAAAGAATCTGGTAGAGAACACAACAAACTGATGCACTTATCTTCATTTGAAATTTTAATATCAACAGATACTAACTGACTTACCACAGTATTAAATGTATTCAGATGCTCTGTCACCTAGTCTCCATCTTTCATCCTCAGGTTATATAGCTTTTTCCATAGGAACAATTTATTCACTAGAGACTTAGATTGGTACAAAGTCCCTAACTTGTCCCTCAAAGCCTTCATCGTAGCTTCCCCTGAGACATTTAGCAATACTGAATCTGAGACACACAATCTTATTGTGCTCTTTGCTTTCCGATCCAACTTCTTCCATTCTTCAATGGAAACTCCCATTGGTTTAGTACCCAGATCTACAATGATCCACTGATATTTATCCACCAACAGATCCTCCATCTTGAGTTTCCACAACTCAAAACTCTAACCATTAAATTTCTCGATCTCTATCCTTCCATTGCTCGCCATCTTCTTTCACCACTAGAATCGATCTTGTAGATCTCCCACTGAACAGGGTCTATCATAGGCCCGAGCGAAACCCCTCAGTAACAAAGGTGTCCCCTTGAAGCCAAAATTGCTCCGATACCAAATGTAGGTTTTAACCCTGTACAAAAATTATATGCATATGAATTGTAAAACACATAAAATAAACAATAGTGAGAGCATAACACATAAAACACATACACACAGAGATTTTCCCCTGGATCCTAAAACTAGGACTACCAACTTGATTTTTCATTATGTTCCTTTCAATGTTATAATACATATTTATAGATGTCGAAGCATCCAATACCATGGACCGAAAAAACCATCGCGTCGAATACCATGGACCAAAAACCATTGCGTCCAAGAAAACATGTGCGTAAATCATGCACAAAACCATAGGTGGGTCCACCCAACCCAACATATGGTCCAAAATCCAAATTTTTTGGGGCGCTACCCCGGACCCCATAAAGTGGCATTACGGGTGCCCCTCAAACCCCCTGTTAACTATGTGAAAAGAATATAACACAAACCAACACAAGAAAAACATAAAATTACTCAAAAGGGTGCTATCAATAAGGATTGATGGAGGAAATAAGAAAAAAATATGCATCAATAATGAACTAAGGATGAGAGGACTATGCTATATCTACAAGGGACCTTGGGCCCTTAATCATTCATGTCCAGGTGATAAGAGGAAACAAGGGCAGGTCATGAAGATTCATCCATAGTTGATTTCACTGGTTTTTAGAAGAGAACCTATGAAGGATCCAAGCAGTCAAGTGCAATTGGTGAGCAACAACACCATGTTTTTTAGAGAAACTTATAGGACAGGTCGATGATAATCAATCAACTTGACAAAGTAAATCGGGAAAGGAAGGAGGGAATTCCTCCTGATGATGAGGTAGTTGAGTCTATAGATATCCAAGAGAACATGCATAAAGAGTATCGAAAATTAGGTATAGATAATAGTCCACCAATAGAGCCATGTTTGACAATCAAAGAGGGTGGAAAACTTATCCCCACATGTGAAAAAGGCCAGAAGAAGACATTCTAGGAGAACCAAATGAGCAGCCAATAATAATAAACCGACATGATGAGCGTGATCATGCAGGGTATCATGACAAATATAGTATGCATGATAAGCCATTTCTGGAGGGTCAAGCAAAGGTTCAAGTTAAAGTTGTGGTCATGGGGCGTCTGGTGCAGTCAAATATAGAGACATTCTGTAGGGCATGAGAATTTCTAGCAGAGGACTTTTGGTAAAGGATCATGCATTTCAAGACAGAACTTACGATGTTGAAGTAGAGAGTCGGGGTAGCCTGAGACATTGTCTTACAGAAAAATAGAAAATTTGAGGACCTCATAGTGGTATGTGTTGAATCAATGACACAGTTGTCTAGTGTTGAGGAACAACTCAAGTCCCTCACAAGGTAGGAAGAGGAGTACATTTGGGAGTTGCAAAGCAGCCCTATACAAGAGTACATATATAAGGCTTGCACCTCTACCAACCTGCCATTATACATTGGGGATAGTAAGGAAGAGTTATACAAATGGATCATGATGGGTGATCAGGTGGAGCAACATGAGTTGAGCATTAGGAAACATCAGCATGGTAGATTTATTCCATGTGCAGGGATTCATGCATTATATACTTCCCAAGAGATGGATTTATGAGAGATTATGAGTTGGAACTCTATTGATGGGATACTCTTAGCCAAGGGCATATTACAACTTGGGCCCTCAAACACAAGTAATGATGGAGGGCTGAGCTGGTGTCATAACCAACATGTCCAAGGACTTAGGTGGCATTCGGATCTAGGAGAATCCATTGGGGGTAGGATTGACCAAAGGATTGTTTTGGATTCAGGTATCGAAGGATCCATTCATGATCATTTAGAATGGAGGCATGGAATAACACATTGGGTTGTATGGGATCTTGGTATCAATATACAAATGCTTCTTTTCTGGATAGAAGTGGATTACCTGAGGGCAAACAATCTTTGGGCAAGAGGATTTGTAATATATATATATGGATATGGTCAAAGTGGATGGAATCTTCCCATGGTATTTAATGTGGCAGTTGCCCATGGCATTGGCCCATGGTAGTTGCCTTTGTTTTTCGAGGGAAAAGAATAAAATAAAGTCTCTAAAGAGTCAATCAAGCCTATAAAAGGGGATAGGAGAGTTATTTATCTATTTGGATTTTGATGTGAACTTGGCAAGGCTAGTTCTAGTTGATCCTAGGTATGAAAACCCATGGGAGTAATTTGTGTAGTGGATCCATATAGGATCTACGATTGTGCTTCAATATATTTAATTTATTTGTTGATGGGCAGCCATACATGCCAAGGCACGGACTTTAGTAGGTCTTGTGTGGGCATGTAATTTTGTTTCTATTTATTTACATAAAGAAGAGGCTGCATTCTTAGATCTTTATTGTGTTAGGTGTTTTTAGTGCAAGAATTTCATTAGAACACCTAGAGTGTACCATATCTCATTAAAATTTTGATGTTGGGATATTACACGATTCAATCATGCAATATTTGCATGTTAGTGGAGCCCTATAAGCCAAGTAGAATTTCTTCATGGTTTTTCTAATATTTTGACAAAATTATCACCATTCAACAATGGGGTTAAGTTCCATTGCAATTTATTCTTTTTAAATGAAATAGTCAATGAACACTACTTCCATAATTAAGGATAATTTGTATAAGTTCAAAATATAGATCCAAATATGCATATACCAAATAAATGGCTAACATGCATGCATATAAGCATAGTAGTTATATTTCTCATAATGCGTTTTTAATGGGGGATTAGCCAAAAAATATATTCCATCATTCCCAATATAGCTTCATCTACAATATCTAGTACGAAAGAAATAACCAAAATTGCTTCTCTAGAAGGCTTTAAGAAGACGAAAACTTCGAAAGGAAAGATAATTTCAAGAGGAGCGACTGCTTTTAGGAGTGATTCAATTATTGAATTGAGGCTTATGTGATCCATATCAAGTTTAAGAGAAATTCTTCGGTGTAAATCACAAGATAAATCATTTGTCGACGCGTTTCGCACCAACAAGTGTGGTTCATCATCAGGACAAGTTGAAGAAACAGATCCAGCTTAGCAAGTTAAATAGTCTGAGCAGAGACTCCAACTGCTATATTGACTAACGGCTAATTTTGAATTTAGGACCAGAGTCAAGATTTAATGGAAATTAGTTAAATTATGTGAATATATAAATATAAATTAATTTAAAAATTGTTAAAGGTTAGTTAAAAATTATAATTCGTTATTTAAATGGGACTTAAAGTGTGTGTGTATATATATATATATATACATATATATATATACAAAGGTTAGTTAGAAAGATAAGATTTTCCTTCGGAAGTATAGAGTTACATGTGATACCTAAATTCAATGCAAGATTACTTTATTATTAATAATAATTAAAAAGCATACCACATACACTAGATTTTCATATAACCACACTAGATTTTCCTTCCGATGTGATACCTAAATTCACATGCAAGATTATGGTAAAAGTCCACCAAAAAAAGAATTCACATGCAAGATTATGCTAAAGGGTCAGTGGGTCCCATGATAAAAGTAAAAGTTTTTGAACAGTCGCAAATACTAAATTCACATGCAAGATTATTGTAAAAGTCCACAAAAAAAGGAATTCACATGCAAGATTATGCTAAAAGGTCAGTGGGTCCCATGATAAAAGTAAAAGTTTTTGAACAGTAGCAAATACTAAAGAAACCATATTTATGATTAAACACTTCAATCCAAATTCCAAGAACACCAATAATTCAGGTTTGTTTATTTTTCAACTAATTAAATCATATTGGCAATGTTCAAAAACAACGCCTCACCAAACTCATTCCTGTGTTGGTGTACTATTTGTCACGACACAAATAGTACAGCGAATCAAATAGTATAGTGCTTTGTTGTAAAAAATTCTATTTTTTTTTGTTTTGGAGATGGATTTTTTTTTGTAGGATTTGAAATTTTGACAAAATGAATATAGTACTATGGATGATCTGAATCATAATTTTCTAATCAATAATCACAAAAAGTTTAAAATGTATCTTGTTCTTTAAAAACTAAAAATATTTACATTTTTCACTCTAATAATAACAGATTAAAAAAAAAAAAATCCGCCCCAAGCAAAATAACTCTACCCCTTTGGGCGTGAAGAAATCCAAGAAGAAGAATAACTCGCCTGCCCATCTGTGCGAATAAATCTTAGTTACATCAGTAAACTAAACATAACATTAATGTATGCTTATTTTAACTTTGGTATTAATCAGAATACTAAAATATAATTAATAATTAAACAAAACCTTTAAAAAATTTTAACAATATAATTACGGGCCAATTACTCTCTTCTCAAGCATGGGTACCGCTCCCGGATATTGGAGAGCAAGTACGAAACGCTTCAAAACAGTTGGATATTTTTGTAAGTAAGTTGGAGGTTTCTGGGAAGGTCCCTGTACAGAAATTGAAATATCACAATTAATATTTTATCATTTTAACTAGCCATAATACTATGCCTAATTTGATGGCAAATTTCAAAATTTGATCGAACAAAATTAAATAAACTTAAATAATTGTAAAAATTCAAACAATTTTGAATAGCCAAAAATTGTAGACAATTAAATTACGCTTTACTATAGAAGTTATCTATTATTGTAATTCATTGATCCGTGAGAAAACTATGTCGGGGAGCCTATTCTGAAGACGTTGATGCAAAGCCAAACATTTGAACTCGTGAACAAAGGCAAAAAAATATATGAGTGGGGGTCGCGTCCGCATTGGGCGGCCCGCCCCGTAATCCCCGCGCGGTGTACTGACATACAAGGTCTTGTTTTGGGTGGTACCGCTTGGGGGCCGCCCACGTGGGCCTCGCCGGTCCCCTATGAAATGTTTTAGCGCGTAATATGACAGGGTGGAGGACGTTGGGGCGTGGGCCCGCTCACCTCATATGTGGGCAGCGAGAACTGAAAAGGAGTTGTCTTTAGTGCGATTTTTTGGAGATTCAGGTGACGGAATCCGGCTGAAAAAATTGAGGTTAAATCTTGATTTTTATTATTTAAAATGGTTTTTTAAGTGAATATTTGGATTCAACACCCTGAAAAACCCCTGGGACGATTTGATTGTGCAAAAATTACCTATCAATCTTGCGATTTCAATAAATTGCTGCCGGATTTTAGAGAAATTTGACCGGAAAAACCCACCGGAAAACCTTCCAAAAATTCTCACTAAAGACTACACCGAACTGAAAATGACATGCCGCTCTTGTCAAATATTTTCCCTGGAGTTGTGGAAAAACTGATTGGCCTAATTATAAATGTCTTCAAATATTTTCCCTGGAGTTGTGGAAAAACTAATTGCTCTAATTATGAATATCTTTATGTCTCTGTATGAAATGTTTTGGCGCATAATATGACATGGGCCCGCCCACCCCATATGCGCGCAGGGAGAACTGAAAATGACATGCCGCTCTCGTCAAATATTTTCCCTGGAGTTGTGGAAAAAATAATTGCCCTGATTATTGAAGTCTTTATCTCTTTATGTCTCTGTACCGCGGAGCTGAAGATTTCGCGGAAAAACAACTCAGTCTTAATTATTGAAGTCTGTATGTGTGGGAAACTATTGAAGTCTGTATGTGTGGGGAAACTGAAGGTAGCGTGGCAATTCTATTGAAATAAATTTTCAAAAACTTATTAAAAAAAAACAACATTTATAAAACAAGATTACCAAAATTTATTTTACATAAACAAATTTATTATTATCTTACATTAAAAAAATCTTATTATTAATAATAATTAAAAAATATACCACACATATATTTCTTTCCGAGTACAAAATTACATGTGATACCTAAATTCAATACAAGATTACCCTATTATTAATAATAATTAGAAAGTATACCACAGATTTTCATATAACTATACTAGATTTTCCTTCCAAAATATAAAATGACATGTGATACCTAAATTCACATGGTAAAAGTCCACCCAAAAAAAGTTGCTTACAAGATTATGCTAAAAGGTCAATGGGTCCCATGATAATAGTAAAAGTTTTTAACAATCACACATATTAAAGAAATCACATTTATGATTAAACACTTCAATCTCAAAAAGAATAACTCGTCTGCCCAACAGGGCGTCCACAATATGTAATCCTCGTGACGCTGGTCTTTGCATGATTGATGATGTCATTCATGTAAATTTAATACATGAGAACTTCAAAACTTGACCCTGGTTGGGAATGTAGATGGTTTTCAAATCCGAGTTTGGAGTTCGCCTACTTCTATATAAGGCAGGCTATGCAATCGTATTTCTCACCTCTTGCTTATGGAATTTGCCCTACTCCAGTTCTAGGTATGGTTGTATATTTCTGATCTGTGAGATATCTTTGATTTGCTCATATTCTATGTCCACCTTATGTATTGTTCAACTGAAGCCGTTTTTATTGCAGAAGTGGGAATCTTGTTGCCTTCGAAGGCGTTCCAGTTTCAATAGCTGTGGGAATCATGTCGCCAAACCCGAAACATCCGAGCGGACATCCGAGCGGCCAGAGTAGCAAGAGCAACCCTAGCGGCCAGAGTAGCAAGAGCAACCCTAGCGGCCAGAGTAGCAAGAGCAACCCTAAGAACAACATGACGCACAGCGCCAATTGCATGAACAATCCCGTCGTCGGCGACGATAACCACAGCACGTACACCATGAACCGAGACAAACCATATGCCGGCAGCAGCCAGAGCGGGAGCGCGGAAAGGTAGAGCAACTTATGACAACTTAACTAGAGCAACTTATACTAAGTGGCTTTTGTTTTCCTCTCTGAAATTTATGCTTCGCTTTTGCTCCACTACTGCACTATATGCACAGATATGTCATCGTTAATAATTTTGGCATTAAATATGTCATGAATTTCTTTTCCTGAGGGTTAATTACATTGTTATTGCATTGCAGGTATTGAAAAGAATAAATGCAGTCCAAGATTATCTGTTTATCTAAGACTGACTATGTGTTGATATATAGTTAGTTTAGAGTCAAATAGTCTACTTATAAGGCATTCCCATATCAATTCAAGGTTTTGGTTAAGTACATTATTATGGCATGAATAAATGCAGTGGAACATTATCTGTTTATCTAAGACTCACTATGTGTTGATATATAGTTAGTTTAGAGCCAAATACTCTATTTACTTATAAATAGAAGAAGATGGACGCTGGTATATTGTAATTCTGATTTATGTATGAGCAAAACCTACCTGAGTGGTTACTTTGTTTTAATGATTTTATGGTAGGGTGGTGATATCTCCTAATAAGTAGTTAATTGAATAATTAATTAAATAAACTAATTAAATAAAAAATTATCAATCAAAATTAAATTTAATGTATATATTCATTTAAATGTATCTAATTAAATTTAAGTGTACCTATTGTTACATATTTATAGATATTTATGTGATATCTTGCTTCATATTTCAGTACATGCAGTTAAATATTTCTTCAGTGTAGTATATGCACAAATATGTCATGGTTCATGATTTTGCTTTCTTTTTGGTCTACACAAAGGCGTCTTTTCTTTTGGTTTTGGTTAAGTACATTATTTTTGCATGGTAGGTATGGGAAAAAATAAATGGAGTACAAGATTATTGGTTTATCTAGGACTGACTATTTGTTGATATACAGTACACTACTACATAAAGGAGGGTTTTCAGACAATATTTGAGACAATTTTTGGGTAAATTGACAAAAAAAAATTGTGTATTGTCTTAAATATTGTCTTTAAGTGGGTGTCTCAAAAACTATTTTCTTAAAGATTATTGCTTTAAAAAATAGTGTCTTAAATATTATTGCCTTAAAAAATATTGTCTTAAAATGTATTGTTTTAAATATTATTATCTTAAAAAATATTGTTTCTATAAAGAGAGTATATAAAACAACCATTTTTGTCTCACTAGAGACAATTTCATTTTTGTCTCTCTAAGGACAACACTTGGATTAGAGACAATATGTCTTTAATACTAGCTATTGTCTCTCTAGAGACCATAAAAAATTTATTTAAAGATCACTTTTGTCTCTTTAGAGACAATATAAAACAATGAATCCAAACCAAAAATATCTCACCATTGAAATATATTGATATAAAAAACATTTAATTAAAATTGAACTACAAAATCATTGATTAATTCATGTTACCTCCTAAAGCAAATGCTCTTCCATTGAGCTAGCACACTCTAAAAGGTTATGTGAAGAGTTATGCCAATCCTTAAAATTACATTTATTGTCATTGATTTTGAATTAAAGAAAAAAGATAAAAGATAAAAATTAAAAACTAACAACAAACCCAAACACCAAACCAAGTGAAGAGTTATGGCAATCGTTAAAATTACATTTATAGTAGTTGATTTTAAATTAAAGAAAGAAGATAAAAATTAAAAACTATGAACAAACCCAAACACCAAACCCAAATTGCTTGTGGAAGCTCTGAAATTTGTGACCAAGGCACTAGTGTCTTTGCACACCCTTTTGTTTATGCACAGGGATCTCAGGTGGGATAACATGATGAAGAACATTGAATCAGATGAGTGGTTTATAAAAGATTTTGAGGATGCCATTGGTGCACCTCGGATCATAATCTTAGTGGCTTGAACCATGCTCGAGATGTCTAGGGGTGTTCATGGGGTTAAAGTTGATGTGTGGAGTACTCGACACCTTATCAGGACAAGTGAGCTAAATATGTTTGAGTTGTTGAGGAATTTATAGAATAGATGCTTGGAACAAGACCCAGATCAGAGGCCTTCTGCTACAAATTGCTATCATCACCTTCTTTAGTTGCAGTATTCCCACTGAGATTAGATATTTTCAACCATGGTCAATTCTCATTATTACTATTCATAGGATCCAGAATCACATGATTATTGAATGTTGTATTATGAGAAAATTTGATATATCTAATGAAGAACTTGTTTCAGATTGTACACAAGGAAGACACCCCTTCCTAGAATGCCATTAGTTCACAGTGGCGTTCTCATGTAAACATGCTGCATTTTTCATAACATTAAGCTGCTTATCATAACCTTGTCACTCGATTCTAATGGAAATAAGCATATTTCGATGGTGTTCCCTAATAGGGGGATTTTAAAAAATGGGTGTTCTGATTTGTAACTTTGATATAATTCGATTTTTAATTCCATGAACTGTATGCTTATTCTATTATACAGTTTGGTGTATGCCACGCTAGAGAAATTGAAACAACAACTCTCGCCCTTTTTTTCATTCAAATAAATTATATATAAAGAAAGCTTTATTTTTTTAAGGTTTATGGTGAAGGGCGGATGATATTTAATGCTTAGCGTATCAAATAGTGTTGAATGTTAAAGACACTGTAGTGAAATGCAAAGCACAAAGAAGCACAGATGATATTTAATGCTCAGTGTATCAAACAATAATGAATGTTAAAGATCCTGTAGTGAACTACAAAGCATAAAAAATAATTGATGACTCAATTATCCATAATACCCAAGTGTAGCTTAGCCATGTAGAAGGCCCCACACAGTTTGATGTCATATAATAGCTAAAAAAAATAATAAACTGAATGACTTGAATACAAACATCTCATGTAAGACTAGTGATAGAACAACCGAGAGTGCAAGTGGACATTTTCAATTCATTTAGAGACCGATTTCTGCAGTCTCATGAAAGAAAAAAGTTTTGCAGTTGGCCCCCATTTCTAACATTCAACATCATTGGAGATGAATAGCCAAAAGAGAGCAGCTCAATGCACCCTTTAAAAATTTCACTTTTTTTCCATTTTTCTCCATGCTCAATTGAAAAAATGATTCATCACCACGGCCACACCAAAATCTCACTGTCTCAATCCACTCCAAACTTATCTCATCAACTACACAGGTTTACACACATATGCATCTTATGATAGAAGAGAAAAAGGCTATGCTAGGTACTGGAAACTTTAGATTCAATCTCAGAGAGAAAAAGTAGAAGGAAAAAATTAAATCCATAGCTACAACATCGCTATATAAGTGGGGAAAGGGAAAACAAAAGTGATACAATGAATCTAGTTCTTCCTAAATTGAATGAAACTATGAAATTACAAATATGTAATGTAGGAATACTCTGATTGTCATGCACAATCCAACTTGCACTCTATCCACTACTTCCTCGAGGAAAGCTTTCTAGCAACTAATAAAAAGACAAATGTAAGAATAAGCCAACTGTAAACAACCATATAGGTAAGGCAGGTCTACCCTTCCCTAAGGGTAGGTGCCTAATAGAATTGTGAGCTTTTTCCATTAAGTCCATCAACCTTGTTAGATCCTTTGGGGGCAGTGACTATGCCGAGAGTACCCTAGGTGACCAGGCCACTATGACCTTATCATAAACATGCAAAGTGTAATTGAGACCAAAAGGGATTTAGGAGTGCGGCATACTACGTTGAGAGAGCCTTAGGTCACTAGGTCATTATGAACCTAATCGTAAATAGGCAAACTGTAACTGATCAAGAATTATCACACAAAATATTACATTTGTTTAACCCCGACGCCCAAACAATAAATGGATATGGAAAAAAAACTGAAATAAGTAATTTGAGGATGTTCTAGTTTCAATTATTCCTTGAAATAATTTGCTCAACACTATTGGAAAAACAATATATGTAAACCAATCAAAATTTCCATATCCAAAAGACTGAAAGAATATGAAGATGAAGTGTGAGTTTACTGAAAAAACCACTCTTTTCCTCAAACCCCGTCTTAATGGTTGTAACAAATCATTCTCAAGCAGCCCACGGAAAAGAAAAAATTCAATCAGTCCACAAATGCACCACTAAATCAAAAAATTAATACATAGAGAATGGAATGGGCAAAATGTTTTAAAAAAAGATAAGAAAGAAACCAATTTAAAAATAAATAAATAAAATAAAATAACCCCCAAAAGCAATTTTTAGAGTGCATGAGAACTTACCTTCTCAAGCTCATCCTAAATTTCCTGCAGCTTTTCAATGGAGAGTACAAGCTCACCATCTATGTGCTCTTCCTCTTCCCCTTTTGATCTCTTGGACTTGTCCATCTTGCAGAGTCCTTCTGACCCAAAAGTCCTAAAAGTCCAACAGAGTCGAAGGCGCAGGCAGAGTGGTGGAGAGGGAATGGTCCTAGCATTCATTATTACCTCCAAAAACGTTGCACGCTCCATCTTACCATCATCAATGAAGAAAACTTCCAAAGCTTAAAATTTAGATCCTATCATTCATTATTACGTCTAGAAATGTTGCATGCTCCATCCTGCCATCCTCAGTGAATAAAACTTCAAATGAAATATTATCATTAAAATACCAAACAAGTTGTTGATTATTTGTTACTTCCACCTACAAATGAGCATTTTCCAGTCGAGGAGATATGTTTTGAAATAGTACCATTGGTTGTAGTGTGTGTGCTGAGATACCAGGCTGCAATGGTGGAACCTAATTTACCAGGAACGAAACTTAGGAAAATGACTCAAAATAGATGTGCATCTACATCCTATTAAACTAGCAATATTTACAGTAAATAGACCTAACATCTTAACTATTTTCACATTTTATGAAGTGCACCTATAGAGGTCCAGCAGCTGCAAGACCAAAAGAGTTATTCTAAAGCTTCAAGCTATAAAAAATTTGACCATCGCACCATCTAAGTTTCCCATTGATACGAAGGCCTTGACATACTGATGATGCAAGTAAAATAGCCAATGGAGGCCTGCACAAAGAATTAACCAAATATCACAGGTTGCTTTAATGAGGTTGACACTTATCATAGTAAATACGATTCACATCTAACAACAATAAAGCTAATTTTTTCCATTTGTTATTTAAAAAAATGAAATGGAATTGACTATCTAATACCCACCCAAAGCCTACTACTCACTAATCTCTAGGGACAAGTGCATTTCCTAAACCTATCAAATAACCAAGAAGATCTAGGACAGGAGGTGGAGTTGCTGCGATGGGTACTACTTTTGATTGAACATTGGGACCTTTGGCAGGTGAAACATTGATTTCTATCTCAGTGGGTGATAATTCTTCATATGGAAGGTAACAATTTACTTGCAAGTTTGGAGGTAACAAGGTACATTGGTAAGTAACAACGTACAAGGTACATATGGAAAGACATATGGGAGGTAACCTGTAAAATCATAAAAAGTGCTTAGAAGAATATATGTGTCCTCTAACTTCTCAACAACATCAAGGAAAGACTTAATTTCAAAAATAAATTCTTTAATGATCTTTGTACCTATTACTTACCACTTCAAATAGAAGTGTTGAGCGTGACAACTGCCAAAAAAACATATTATTATTAGACATATTGGAAGTAAACTTCTTGAACTAAGCATAAAATATAATACTTATACTAGAAAAACCTATAAAAATGAAAACATCTCAAACAATGACAGATGAACTTAAGCCTTTTCATTGAAATAACTTACCACTTCTTTGGTATCCATTTTAGAATCCAAACTAAATCCTAAAACTTAGAAGACTGGCCATTCTTGAACTTCTTTCCTTCCCATTCTCAAGCTTAAAATGGTGATCCCCATGCTTATGATCATAGGGCATAATAGAAATGGCATCCAATAATCCAGATAATGCCATCAGCTGCAAATCCTTCTATGCTAAGTATTTATTGTAGCTTTTATGGAGGATATAGAGCTTGTACCATGCATAAGAATGATACAAATGACTTTCTAATATCTAAAATATCTTTGTTAACTTTGAATAGTAGATTGTCGTCATTTGAGGTTTAGGAATATTCTTGACCATACATAAGGCCATGAATATCTTCTATAGAGTGAAAAGCTTCCTACATATCATATGCCATCTATCATAAGAAATAGTATAAGGAAAAAAACTATTAAAAATAAAAATAATTTAGCTCATAGACTCTATAGTAGGTTCATGAAATTTCACTCAACCCAAAGCTTCCTCTGCAATAGGGTATTCTCGAATAATTAATTCCTACAAGTTCAAACTATATCAACCTTCCCATCTAGACAAATATAATCCTATATCTAATTCAATAGATAACATTTTAGATTTCTACCACCCATTCGATAGTGATAACTTCTTAAAGGTGTGCTGAAAATCTACTCAACATGACATCATAACTATTTACATCATGGGCAATATAGGTAAACACCCAACCAAAGATAAATGGTTTCTAGAATATGATTTTTCTACACATTTCCCTCATCCCATTTCACAGTGGCAACCAACAATCCAGATGATGCCAGCAAATCCTTCTATGCTAAGTATTTATCATAGGTTTTCTGGAGTATATAGAGCTTGTAACATGCATAAGCATGATACAAATGACTTTCTAATATCCAAAATATCTTTGTTAACTTTGAATAGCACATTGTTGTCATTTGAGGTTTAGGAATCTTCTTGACCATACACAAGGCCATGAATATCTTCTATAGAGTGAAAAGCTTCCTACATATCATATGCCATCCGTCATAAGAAATAGTATAAGGCAAAAACATATTAAAAATAGAAAATTTAGCTCGCATATTCTACAGTAGGTTCATCAACTTTCATTCAACCCAAAGCTTCCTCTGCAATAGGGTATTCTCCAATAATTAATTCCTAGAAGCTCAAACTATATCAACCTTCCCATCTAGACAAATATAATCCTATATCTAATTCAATCGATGACATTTTAAATTTCTAGCCCCCATTCGATGATGATACCTTCTTAAAGGTGTGCCAAAAATCTACTCAACATGACATTTATAACTATTTACATCATGGGCAATATGGATAAACTCCCAACCAAAGATAAATGTGTTGTGACTTTTTCCCATAAGCATTTATTAGCATACCCTTTTTAGTTGAGAGAAGATCCTTTTGATAGTGGGATACAATCTTTAGTTCTTGTGAGGGCATCCAAAAATCACCCTTGGATAATTGACTACTAGCATCTTTACAATAGTTTTTGCTCACTGAGTTGATACTTGTCTTAGTGGAGCTTTCCTTGAGGGTATTTTTCCCAACACTTTGCCTTAAGGTAAAAGCGTGTATGCATTGTTGTATGTAATCTTGATCTTCCATATTATCAATACAAGGAGATACAGATCTGCCATTTGAATATGCAATAAGTGTGAAATCAGATAGCTCAAACTATTCACACTTTGTGTTTTCATCGAAGTTGGCTGATGTTGCATGTTCTTCATCAGAATTTGTCCACATTTGTCCATACTGTTGTACTTTCTTTTTCTACAGTACAACTTTTATCCACACTGGCCCCTGAATGTGATTTCTTCTCATTCATTTCTTCAACCTTATCCTCATTATACATCATATTGGACAATCATCATTCTAGTATAGAAAAACCTCTGGATGTTATTGGTGAATAATTATAGTTAACGGGTTCTCATGTAATGATTCCCAATACCAATGGAACAACATATAATTTGAATCACTCAAGTAATGAATCTCAATTTAACAACATTATAATATAATTACATTCTACCATAAATACACATCAAGAATGCTTTGCCTCATAGATTTCAACACCCATGTATTTGATGGATTTATGGGAATGAAGGGAAATGAGAAAGTCAATGATCTCCTGCAATTATGGATGACCTTGTCTAGTAACCATGGCCTCTTAGACAACCAAGATTGAGCTCCAACTCACCCCAACAAATGAAAATAATGTTCAGCAGAGAGGGAAACGACTCTAGTATGTAGAAATCCACCCAAGAACGCTTAAGAACACTCCAGGCAAGGAGAGAGAAATTTTTAACAGTTGTATAGGAAACAAATTAGCAAATCCTTGAGGAAATAAAATAGCTCCAGAACCGTGGCAGTTGATCTCTAACTCAACAAGAGAGTGGATTATGAGTAACTTAGAGCTGATGCATTTCATAGAGCATCAATCAATCAAGAGTTTCTGAATGATGTTAATAGAAATTCAATGGAGAGTTATGTATTTAAGCCATGAGCACAAAGACATGGAGCACATATAATATAACTAAAGAGTAATAATGATGATAACTCATACACCATAAGTTTATTATATCTTAGGAACATATATTAGATGAGAGCCTAGCACATTGCCTTCATTGTTAAAAGAGAGATGTCCATGTGCAAATTAACCCTCGCTCCATGTGAGACTATTGCAGCATAGCTGCTATGGGAAAATGAAGGAATTGGTCATGGCAATTAAACACTGAATTGAGCTAGTTTCAGTGTTTTCCAATTAGGGCTATTACATCTTTTCACACGCAAAGATTGTAGGACATTTCAATATTACAAAGGCAACAATACAGGCATAGTCACTCTTTGTTTAGTTAATTCAAAGCTCATGGAGAATGATATCTAGGTGTTTTAGCCTATATTAGACCTTTTTTGGGTAGAAACAACGAAAGTGAAAAAGATCAAATTCTATAATCCAACGGGAGAAGAAAAACTGAGGATAAAAAGAAGTTTACAACACTTGAAGAAACCAAAGTCTGTGACTAAGCCGAATCTCAATCTAAAGCTATCTATTTGTAGCAAGATCTGAATATTTGTGGTAAAGAGTCAAGGTTTTGATGTAGTAGACAAAGATTAGTAATAGAAGGAAAAGAGTCTATAACTTGAAGTTAGTGTATTATAATAAGAGACTAAACCTATAATAAGGACAGAAATTTAGAAGCTGCTTCTAACTTTGACTAGGTAGAGACTCAACTATTGACCTTGACTTTAAGAGGAGGGCTGACTTGGAGGGACTCTTTAATCTTGTGTTGGATATCTCATTTTGAATAAATTCAATAAGAGGAGGATTGTTGGGATTTCCCCTATTGAGAGGTTTTGCCTTGGGTTGAAAGCCTAAATCTTTGTGTCTCGTACTTCTTTGTGTTCTTGGAAGGAAATTACTTAATGAAAGAGAAATATTAACTAACAAAGAAAAGAATATTTATATAGGAGTTTACTTCCAACTATGAAGGAATGCAATGAGGACATAAAATTTGTAAATCTTAAACTTGGCTAGGCCATTGCACCTCCAAAAAACTGACTCATTAAGCCATAAACTAGAAACCTTCTGTGGAACTCCAAAAACAAATGAACTAGAATGAATTATCAACCAAAATCTAGGGCCTTTACATTTCCCCTATTGAGAGGTTTTGCCCTTGGATGAAAGCCTAAATCTCTATGTCTCGTACTTCTTTATGTTCTTGGAAGGACAATTTGTGTAATTACTTAATGAAAGAGAAATATTAACTAACAAAGAAAAGAATACATATATAGGAGTTTACTTCCAACTATGAAGGAATGCAATGAGGACATAAAATTTGTAAATCTTAAACTTCTCTAGGCCACTGCACCTCCAAAAACCTGACTCATTAAGCCATAAACTAGAAACCTTCTATGGAACTGGAAAAACAAATGAATTAGAAAGAATTATCAACCAAAATCTAGGGCATTTACACTTTACATTCGACAATCTATTGCAGTATGAATATTAAGGTCACAACTATTCATTTATATTGCACTGTTGTAAGAAACGATGATCATATTTGATATATTTTGCCTAGTAAGGCCTGCACTTCATCATTGCCAGCTCTAACCAAGGTTTCATGTTCCCATTGTAATTAACAACAACTGCATTATCAATCTCTAAATAGTCCATGCTAGGATTATATCGTAAACCCAGCACATGCCAAGACTTATCTAAATGATGGGTCAAGCCATAAAACGTTCAATCCAGGGGGTAGATTTCCAAGCTTCCACAACACTCTATCCTCATTCTGACATACAATAAAAGAAAAGCTTAGAAATTGAACAAAGAAAAACCCATTAAGATTTCTAGCTAATTACTTTAGATTTACTTCAAATACTTTAAAGTAAGCATCACGGGAATTAACATAAACAAACCACACTACACACTTACCGTGTTCTACCACTTGTGATATATTCCAATTATATCTTGTTTCTCCCATTCTTTGAGATCAAATACATTCATCTGATATGCCCAACCACAAGAATTAGGATCAAAGTGTCTGGCTATGTGCGGATTGGAAAAATTAAGGTATTTGTCAAATCGGCGAAAGCCTTCTCCACAAGTTTCCACTGAACCATCATCCTTTCCATGAAGATCTAGTGACCACAAGGGCGTCAAATCTTTCTGCACCACAATATCATCATCCAAGAAAAGGATCTTGTCCATTTTGGGATAAACTTGTGGAAGATAGAAACGAAGATGATTTAACATGGATAAATATTTTGGATTTATATATTTCAAATTGGAGGAACATGTTGAGAGTGTAGTTGAGTGATCTTCCTTGAAATAATACTCTTTCATAGATGCGGATTCAAGTTGGTGAAGCACAAGGCAATAGGAGGAATTGAGCCATTTAAAATCATCAACATTTTCTACATGTATCACAACTTTCCCTGGGCGATTAAATAAAAACCACATTTTCATGGCCCCAAAATTTAACTTGTCTGTGATGAGATGAAATACATGTTTCTCATATTCCTACAAACACAAGTAAATCACCTACAATGAAATCCGAATATTAAATGTAAAATGCAGCAAAACTGTTGGACTTCCAAGCTTTAGAGTAATTTAAATTAATAACACTTCACCTTAGCATTCATGATAATTGAATTCACAACCACAGATGCAGCCAATATATTGTCAAAAAATAATGCATAGTGATAAAGAGTCAGATCCTCGAACTTGACCTTTTTAGAAAATTATCGCTTTTCAAGAGGAAGAAAGTAATAATCTATGGTCAATCGCATGGACAGATAGTGCAAGCCCTTGGGAACAGACTTTGTTTCCACCTGACTTAAAAGTTTACTTTGCTTTTCCAAGGTCCTTGCTTGCCTGCAGACTGAAGCATGCCTTGCAACTTCGTTGTTACTATCGCACAGCCATAAAATTGTTCTCTAGCCCTGGATAGTGATCCATAGCCTTGATCTTCTTAGGTGCACTGAAACATTCATATCAATTATCAGTCATGAAAAAGAGAATGAAAAACAGAAGGATTGACACACAGATTGCAACTTTAAAAGAAACAAAGGATATGAAGACCAAATGCAAATGGAAGCACTTACTACTCTTGATTTAGAAGCAGCCAATGCGAAAATCTAGGGGGTAGTGTTCCAAGCTTCCACAACACTCTATCCTCATTCTGACATAGAATAAAAGAAAAACTTAGAAATAGAATAAAGAAAAACCCATTAATTTTTCTAGCTAATTACTTCAGATTTACTTCAAATACTTTAAAGTAAGTATCATAGGAATTAACATAAATAAACCACACTCCACACTTACCATGTTCTGCCACTTGTGATATATTCCAGTTAAATATTGTTTCTTCCATTCTTTGAGATCAAATACATTCATCCCATATGCCCAACCATAAGAATTAGGATCAAAGTGCCTGGTTATCTGCAAATTGGAAAAATTAAGATATTTGTCAAACCGGCAAAATCTTTCTCCACAAGTTTCCACTGAACCATTAACCTTTCCATGAAGATCTACTGACCACAACAGGGTCAAATATTTCTCCAACAAAATATCATCATCCAAGAAAAGGATCTTTTCTAGTTTGGGATAAACTTGTGGAAGATAGAAACGAAGATGATTTAGCATGGATAAATAGTTTGGATTTATATATTTCAAATTGGAAGAACGTGTTGAGAGTGTAGTTGAGTGATCTTCCTTGAAATAATACTCTTTCATAGCTACGGATTCAAGTTGGTGAAGCACAGGGCAATAGGAGGAATTGATCCATTTAAAATCATCAACATTTTCTACCTGTATCGCAGCTTTCCTTGGGTGATTAAGTAAAAACCACATTTTCATGGCCCCAAAATTTAACTTGTCTGTGATGAGATGAAATACATGTTTTTGAGATTCTTGCAAACACAAGTAAATCACCTACAATGAGATCCAAATATTAGATGTAAAATGCAACAAAACTATTGGACTTCCAAACTTTAGAGCATTTTAAATTAATAACACTTCACCTTAGCATTCATGACAATTGAATTTACAACCACAGATGCAGCCAATACGTTGTCAGAAAATAATGCATAGTGATAAAGAGTTGGATCCTCCAACTTGTCCTTTTTAGGAAATTTCACTTTTCAAGCGAAAGCGAGTAATAATCCATGGTAAATCACATGGAAAGACAGTGTAGGCCCTTGAGAACAGTCTTTGTTGCCAGCTGACTTAAAAATGTACTTTGCTTTTTCAATATCCTTACTTGCTCATCTGCAGACTGAAGCATGGCTCGCAAGTTCTTTGTTAGTTTCACACAGTCATAAAATTGTTCTCTAGCCTTGGATAGGATATGACCCATAGCCTTGATCTTCTTAGCTACACTGAAACATTCATATCAATTATCGGCCATGAAAAAGAGAATGAAAAGAAGAAAGATTGACACACATATTGTAACTTTAAAAGAAACAAAGGATATGAACACCAAATGAAAATGGAAGCACTTACTACTCTTGATTTAGAAGCAGCCAATGTGAAAACTATTACCTTTGAGGTAGATCAAAATCTGCATTAGCCTCACCCAATGTACACTGACATTCTTTAATACGAAGCATCAATTCATGGTATAAATCAAGATTATTCCTAGCCTAGGAAATGCTTGAATACAGCCTAGCCATGATCAGTTGCTTTCACATCAATCTAAAAGTGGAGTCAGAATTCTCGTTCTCATTTTCTTGCCTCCAAATGCTATATTTTCCTAGAACAATAGAATCTACCTCCTTGGAATGTTTAATTGCCGTGTTTTCAAGCTCAACTCATTTTTCTTCATCCTGTTGAATCAACTTTGTTGACCTTTCCTCCCTCGTCTTTGGACTCAATTGCTGTAAGCATTAAACTACTATAAATTAAAGCATAGTATGCTAAAATCTAAGATATATAAATTTTTTCTATTGGAGAAGTAACATTCAAAAAGGATTTTGGAAAATAATATAACAATTCCCTTTTCCATGAGAACAAAAAGTAGCGATCTAGTGCAGTAAAGAATTTTATCCTCCGCAAAACTTTTGTTGGACTTTCTTCAAGCTGCAAATGGTCTGCATTACAACAACCATTGTCCTAAGAGTTTGACTAGACATTACCTTACAATAGGCTACCAACATCATAGACCAATTAACTAGGGAAAATAAAAACTTACCATCAAGATCATTCTCTTTGATGTCTCGATGTTCACTTCCTATGTCAACCTCTTGAAACCTCATAAGAAGTTCTTCGTCAATGGAAGATTTTTTCTACACCTCATCATTCATTTTACCCCCCTTAGGATTTTCCTTGCCTTCTTCGTTGAAGATCAAACAATCTTGTTGTGAATGTAACTTTTATAAGCTGTCTCCAGAAGTCGTTTGCCTCTGCTTGATGTACACCATTAGAAATAGAGAAGCACCCTTGCCAATGTCATTTTTCACTTCCTGCTTAATACAACCCTACTCAACTACATAGATCATCATCACATAGGTTTCCTTACATGTTCAATAGAGAAAATAACCAAAATCTTCGCCAATCGTACCTCACAGTTAGTAATATCCCTTTGGTTTGCTTCGGAGGGCTTTTCTAATACCCATGAGGAAGATAAATCATTTCGTCCAACAATATTCAAGTTTATAGTTCCTGAGTCCTCTGTGTTAGTTGTTATGACATCAATCACCTGCCCAGTAAATAGAGTTTATTTTCAATTCTATGCTCAATAGGGGAGAAAACAAATTTAAGATATGCAAATACAACAAGTTTCTTATACTTGCCTCCTTTGGGAAGAGAGAGTCAATGCTCTTTGTTAAACTCTGCCTTCTCCAGTCATCTACCTGTTCCTATGAACCCCGCAAACAAATAGACAAGAGTGATTTTAAACACATGACAGAGCTCCAGTATCCTCAATAATTCCTCTCTATTTCGATCCACTCAGGTTGATTAAATTTCAGTTTAGGGACACTATTTATTTTCTGGGATTATACTAACGTAACTGCAAGTGCATTGCCCAGATCCTGAAAAAGAACAAAATGGCCATAGAAAAATAAAATTGGTTTTCAAGATGTGGAAAGAGAATACCATTCTAATAGATCCATCTCCCGAGAAGTTGTGCCCCGTTGTTTTAAATGATAAAAAATGCATAAAAGGTCAGGTAGAAAGACTTGATGGAGAAGAATATCTATAAAAATAGTGAAACACTAAAAATGGTGTTGCTTTGCTATCATGGATATGCTAATATCAAGATTTCATTACACATGAATAATAAAATGGTGTGTATAATATCTATCACTTTTTTTGGTCAATGTGCTCTGAACACTGTGGGAATAGTGTGAAAATGATATGTATAGTAGAAAGTAGCTGGTGAACAAGATTGTTGTTATGAATTGGGTCTAGGTTGGGTGGATCAGAACTAGTTTTAGCTTGACTGATGAGAAGTGGATTTAGCTTTATGGATGAAAAGTGGGCCTAGCTTGGATAATGAGGGGATGGGAAGAATGATTGTTACCCTTCCCACCCAAATTCAATTCCCACAAGATTCAATTCCCATGAGTAAGATGTTGAAATGAACTCTTAACAAATATATTTTTATAATACCCATCGAGCTTATGTAGAATCCAGCGAACACTTAGTACCATCCTCCTCAGAATGAGGAGTGCCCAGTGAATTCACCAAGTAGTTTCGCATTTCCCTTTGTTAAAAAATGGAAACTGCATTGTTATTTCTTGCTATTGGGATGAATGGTTTCATTATCTTTGGCAAGGGAAATTACTCTAGGGGTAGTTGGTAAAACCTTCGCTCTTGCATGAGAGAGGTGCAAACTTTGAATCTTTCTCCTGGTAGGTATTATACCGTGTTAATATAGAGATGGAGTTCACAGCATGACACAGATCAAATGAAAGGAAACCTATAAAGAAAACTCACAAAATGTCTAGAAAAATGTTAGAGGTGCAAAAGTAAGTTTGATAACATCTACGCCTTCAGATCCCATGAAAAAGCTAAAAGGAAAATCAAATTCCAAAGCAGGTCCATGGGCTTTTGGTTTAATGGTTAACCAGGGGTGGTGAAGGCAAATCAAATTTCTAAGCAGGTCCATGGGGTCTTGGTTCAATGGTTAACTGGGGGTGATGATAATTCCCCGCCAAGGCTTAGATCACATAAATACATTGTTCAGTGGGTTCTCAATGAAAGGGATCTTTCTAAAATATTATAAGACAACTACACTTCATTGTAATGGAGATCTTACTTGAATTTTGTAAGAAGTCTACACTTCATTGTAATACTACGAGATTAAGAAAGGGCATGCTTGCCAACAAAGATAAATTAAACATAGACCCAACCCAAAAAAAGAGATAGAAGCAACCTGACAAGGGAGGAGCGTAAGAAGAAGCTTACCAGTGAGGGAGGATGGTAGGAAGAAGCTTACTAGCGAGGGAGGAGGCAAGGAAGAAGCTTACCAGTTATAGATGTAGATATGGAGTGACGAAACCTAGCTTCCAGAAAAACCAATGCCATGACCACAAAGATAACAAGGAATCCCACCATAGCTATTCGATGATGAAAAGCCCGACCTCGCCATCCTCCATTTCTATCGTGCTGGTAGCCCTGCCACCCTCCATTCCACACACCTCCTCTTTTCACAGGCATCTTTAGCTCTCAACCCTAACACCACATTTCTCCTTCTCCTCATCCTAAACAGACATTGAGTAATGCAACCCTGACTGAATCATAATCCTCTACATCAAACCCATATCATGGTTAGCAGAAAAATATGAAGTCAGCAACAACCAAAAAATCCCTTAGATCTCATATATACTTCAAAGCATTTGATAGAAAAGTTTACCAAAGGCATTACGAAATGGATAGATCAATTGATTTCTTGCAGTTTTGAGAAAAAAGGGACACTGACATGGTAAAAACCTAGATGAAAATGGGCATAGGAGTCGAAAGTAGATAGATTTGAGGGTTTCTATCTCTATTAGCCTTTTTTGTTAAAAAAACAAAACATATAATTAAGGGAAACATGTCATTCAGATTCAAGTGCCAACATAGATGTTATTATTAATGGGGATCCTTGCCACTCTAGCTAACTGTTCATACACTACGACATAGGAAGAGGAGGAACAGGTAGGCAGCGTTGGGTATATATGACACCCCTCAACTTACTAATTTAACTGAGTAGGTACCAACTTGGCCTACCTTGCATTGAGGCATGTAAAGGTAAAGAGAATGCTAGGGGGGTAATTTGATGAAAAGAAAGGGTGAATTATGCATCCCTAAATGCACATCATTAGACTTTGTTTAAGATTCGTGATTCTGAAGCTGTGAGTATACTAGAGTGTAAGCACAAGAGAGAAGCTAAACATATTGTGATCTAACATTTAAAATGGTGACTTGTTGATTGATTTCTCATTCAGAATGAAGAGAAAAAAAACTGATGATTGGGGGAGAGAAATGATGAGTGTTTTGTTGCGTAAAGGAAATACATTATTTTGAGGCCATGGATAGATCTTAATGGCCTGGGATGCCAGTGTTAGTAAAACCTTACCTAAATGCCTTATGAATGCTACATGGATAAGTGTTACACTTACATTATTGATGCACTAACCATAGGGAGTTGGTATAATATTCATGGTTATGGGTGCTTACAAAACTGGGTTTTCATATACCTATGAAGTGAAAGGGAAGCAAGTACCCTTTCTTCAAGATAGGAGTAAGGATGTAGATTTCAACTAGCCAATAAAGAAAAAATTTGTTAAAGAATACTTTTTACACATCCTGTGTCTATTAGTACGAACTGGTTTATAAACATAGTGTTGGATTAATGTCATAACACTTATATAATTTGTTTTGATTCTCAAAAAACTTGTTACAGCCACAATGCACGGGTGTCTAAGAAGAATAACTCCTCTGAAATAGTACAGTGACTAGTTGTCTCTTTAAAAGTCTATGTACATTATTTTTAATGCGAGGACAATAGCTTGGGAAGGCCACAATAAGTATGAATCCTATATAAAGGATAAAGACTCCCCATTGAGATATATTGAGTCTTATTTTGTAATCGAGCTATGCTATGTTGGAGGTTTCCCCCTTGAAGAGGCAAGTGAACACTACTTTCATCTCTTAATAATAAAATACTTGTTGTTTTTCTCATTTTCTTCTATGTTCTGGGTTGTATTTCTTTGCATATTTTGTATTCTGGAATTTCTCGCAGGTCAGGGGCATAACAATTTATGAGTGGTACATGGAGGCTTTTCCAGTGGTCTTTAAAACTACCATTCTCCTTCAACATACCATGTCTGGTTCAACAAGTGCAAGGTTATGTTATGATTGTGACACCTTGTTAATCTTTGAAATATCTTGCAACCTTTTCTTTGCAAAGTATACATGAATTTGATCATCCCATCACATTTGCCTTTCTATAATCCTTGGATTTACTTCCAACATGTGAATAGATTTTATTGAGACTTGTATATTGAAGATGCCAACTATTGACGTGATTTTAATGGTGTCTTGTGCTAATAATTACAAATCATGGATAAGCTTACATAACACAATGCCTTAATTTGTGGATGAGATCATCAAGGCTACCTTTATTCATGAAATTTTTAAAATAACTACAACACTTACAATCTCAAACTCCTTCCTAAAAACAAGATCGTAGGGGTCAAAGGAAGGGCTTTATGAAACCTCCTTTCAGCTTGAAACAAAATATAAGGAGGCAGACCATACGTTCTCCACCACCCCAACTTAAGTTCAAATGAATGGTTTATAAAGTAGTATGAGAGATTCCTCACAACTCATTTGAGGGGTAAATCCTCCAATTTTGAACTCAATTGTCTTTCCTTAAAAATATCTTCAATAGCCACCAAATATCTATAATAGTAATCTTATTATGAATCGAGCTAATATTATTACATGAAAACACTTATACTAGATAAAACCATATACATTTTTAAAAACATTAACCACCAAAAATACATTTCTAAAAAAATAATAAATAAAGTGATTCTATTAAAATAAATTCTAAAAAAAAAAAACATTTATTAAGAAGACTACCAAAACCAAAATATCTTACATAGAAAAATATATTATTATCTTACATAAAAAGACCTTATTATTAGTAATAATTAAAAAATATACCACACATACACTAGATTTTCCTTCGGAAGTATAGACTTACATGTGATACCTAAATTCAATGCAAGATTACCTTATTATTAATAATAATTAAAAAGCATACCACATACACTAGATTTTCCTTCCGATGTGATACCTAAATTCACATGCAAGATTATGGTAAAAGTCCACCAAAAAAAGGAATTCACATGCAAGATTATGCTAAAGGGTCAGTGGGTCCCATGATAAAAGTAAAAGTTTTTGAACAGTCTCAAATACTAAATTCACATACAAGATTATGGTAAAAGTCCACCAAAAAAAAGAATTCACATGCAAGATTATGCTAAAGGGTCAGTAGGTCCCATGATAAAAGTAAAAGTTTTTGAACAGTGACAAATACTAAAGAAACCATATTTATGATTAAACACTTCAATCCAAATTCCAAGAGCACCAATAATTCAGATTTGTTTATTTTTCAACTAATTAAATCATATTGGCAATGTTCAAAAACAACGCCTCACCAAACTCATTCCTGTGTTGGTGTACTATTTGTCACGACACAAATAGTACAGTGAATCAAATAGTATAGTGCTTTATTGTAAAAAATAAATAAATTTTGAGATGGATTTTTTTTCTAGGATTTGAAATTTTGACAAAATGAATATAGTACTATGGATGATTAGAATCATAATTTTCTAATCAATAATCACAAAAAATTTAAAATATACCTTGTTTTTAAAAATTAAAAATATTTACATTTTTCAGTCTAATAATAACAAAGATTTAAAAAAAATTTCCGCCACAAGCAAAATAACTCTACCCCTTTGCGCGTGAAGAAATCCAAGAAGAAGGCCCAGCTGTGCGAATAAATCTTAGTTACATCAGTAAACTAAACATAACATTAATGTATGCTTATTTTAACTTTGGTATTAATCAGAATACTAAAATATAATTAATAATTAAACAAAACCTTTAAAATTTTTTAACAATATAATTACGGGCCAATTACTCTCTTCTCAAGCATGGGTACCGCTCCCGGATATTGGAGAGCAAGTACGAAACGCTTCAAAACAGTTGGATATTTTTGTAAGTAAGTTGGAGGTTTCTGGGAAGGTCCCTGTACAGAAATTGAAATATCACAATTAATATTTTATCATTTTAACTAGCCATAATACTATGCATAATTTGATGGGAAATTTCAAAATTTGATCGAACAAAATTAAATAAACTTAAATAATTGTAAAAATTCAAACAATTTTGAATAGCCAAAAATTGTAGACAATTAAATTACGCTTTACTATAGAAGTTATCTATTATTGTAATTCATTGATCCGTGAGAAAACTATGTCGGGGAGCCTATTCTGAAGACGTTGATGCAAAGCCAAACATTTGAACTCATGAACAAAGGCAAAAAAATATATGAGTGGGGGTCGCGTCCGCATTGGGCGGCCCGCCCCGTAATCCCCGCGCGGTGTACTGACATACAAGGTCTTGTTTTGGGTGGTACCGCTTGGGGGCCGCCCACGTGGGCCTCGCCGGTCCCCTATGAAATGTTTTGGCGCGCCAAATAGTCTACTTATAAGGCATTCCCATATCAATTCAAGGTTTTGGTTAAGTACATTATTATTGCATGCGAGGTATGGGAAAGAATAAAAGTAGCCGAAGATTATCTGTTTATCTAAGACTGACTATGTGTTGATATACTCTATTTACTTATAAATAGAAGAAGATGGACGCTAGTATATTGTAATTCTGATTTATGTATGAGCAAAACCTACCTGCGTGGTTACTTTGTTTTAATGATTTTATGGTCGGGTCGTGATATCTCCTAATAAGTAGTTAATTGAATAATTAATTAAATAAACCAATTAAATAAAAAATTATCAACCAAAATTAAATTTAATGTATATATTCATTTAAATATCTCACCATTGAAATAAATCGATATAAAAAACATTTAATTAAAATTGAACTACAAAATCATTGATTAATTCATGTCACCACCTAAAGCAAATGCTCTTCCATTGAGCTAGCACACTCTAAAAAATTATGTGAAGAGTTATGCCAATCCTTAAAATTGCATTTATTGTCATTGATTTTAAATTAAAGAAAAAAGATAAAAGATAAAAATTAAAAACTAAGAACAAACCCAAACACCAAACCAAGTGAAGAGTTATGGCAATCGTTAAAATTACATTTATAGCCGTTGATTTTAAATTAAAGAAAGAAGATAGAAATTAAAAACTACTAACAAACCCAAACTGGATAGGGGATTTTTAAAAATGGGTGTTCTAATTTGTAGCTTTGATATAATTTGATTTTCAATTCCATGAACTGTATGCTTATTCTATTATACAGTTTGGTGTATGCCACACTAGAGAAATTGAAACACCACTCTCTCCCTTTTTTTCATTCAAATAAATTATATATAAAGAAAGCTTTATTTTTTTATGGTTTATGGTGAAGGGCGGATGATATTTAATGCTGAGCGTATCAAACAGTATTGAATGTTAAAGACACTGTAGTGAAAGGAAAAGCACACAGAAGCACAGATGATATTTAATGCTCAACGTATCAAACAATAATGAATGTTAAAGATCCTGTAGTGAACGGAAAAGCATAAAAAATAATTGAGGGCTCAATTGTCCATAATACCCAAGTGCAATTTACCCATGTAGAAGGACCCACACAGTTTGACATCATATAATACCTAAAAAAAAATAACCCGAATGACTTGAATACAAACATCCCATGTAAGACTAGTGATAGAACAACCCAGATTGCACCTCTACATTTTCAATTCATTTGGAGACAGATTTTTGCAGTCTCATGAAAGAGAAAAAGTTTTGCAGTTGGGCCCCATTTCTAACATTCAACATAATTGGAGATGAATAGCCAAAAGAGAGCAGAGCAATGCACCCTTTAAAAATTTCACTTTTTTCCCATTTTTCTCCATTATATCATATAGACATGTTATGCTCAATTGAAAAAATGATTCATCATCGCTGCCACACCAAAATCTCACAGTTTCAACCCACTCCAAACATATTTCATCAACTACACAGGTTTACACACACATGCATCTTATGATAGAAGAGAAAAAGGCTCTGCTAGGTAATGGCAACTTTAGATTCAATCTCAGAGAGAAAAAGTAGAAGGAAAAAGTTAAATCCAGAGCTACAACATAGCTATATAAGTGGGGAAAGGGAAAACAAAAGTGATACAATGAATCTAGTTCTTCCTCAATTGAATGAAACTATGAAATTACAAATATGTAATGTAGGAATACTCTGATTGTCATGCAGAATCCAACTTAAACTCTATCCATTAATTCCTCCAGGAAAGCTTTCCAACAACTAATAAAAAGACAAATGTAAGAATAAGCCAACTGTGAACAACCATATAGGTAAGGCAGGTCTACCCTTCCCTAAGGGCACGTGCCGAATAGAATTGTGAGCTTTTGCCATTAAGTCCATCAACCTTGTTAGATCCTTTGGGGGCATTGACTATGCCGAGAGTACCCTAGGTGACCAAGCCACTATGACCTTATCATAAACATGCAGACCATAATTGAGACCAAAAGGGATTTAGGAGTGCGGCATACTACGTTGAGAGAGCCTTAGGTCACCAGGTCATTATGAACCTAATCGTAAATAGGCAAACTGTAACTGATCAAGAATTATCGCACAAAATATTACATTTGTTTAACCCCGAACATTAACAAATTTAACAACTGATGCCCAAACAATAAATGGATATGGAAAAAAAACTAAAATAAGTAATTTGAGGATGTTCTAGTTTCAATTATTCCTTGAAATAATTTGCTCGACACTATTGGAAAAACAATATATGTAAACCAATCAAAATTTCCATATCCAAAAGACTGAAAGAATATGAAGATGAAGTGTGAATTTACTGAAAAAACCACTCTTTTCCTCAAACCCCGTCTTAAGGGCTGTAATAAATCATTCTCAAGCAGCCCACTGACAAGCAAAAATTCAATCACTCCACAGATGCACCACTAAATCAAAAAATTAATACATAGAGAATGGAATGGGCAAAATGTTTAAAAAAAAGATAAGAAAGAAACCAATTTAAAAATAAATAAATAAAATAAAATAACCCCCAAAAGCAATTTTTAGAGTGCATGAGAACTTACCCTCTCAAGCTCATCCTAGATTTCCTGCAGCTTTTCAATGGAGAGCACAAGCTCACCATCTATGTGCTCTTCCTCTTCCCCTTTTGATCTCTTGGACTTGTCCATCTTGCCAAGTCCTTTTGACCCAAAAGTCATAAAAGTCCAACAGAGTCGAAGGCACAGGCATAGTGGTGGAGAGGGAATGATCCTAGCATTCATTATTACCTCCAAAAACGTTGCACGCTCCATCTTACCATCATCAATGAAGAAAACTTCCAAAGCTTAAAATTTAGATCCTATCATTCATTATTACGTCCAGAAATGTTGCATGCTCCATCTTGCCATCCTCAGTGAATAAAACTTCAAATTAAATATTATCATTAAAATACCAAACAAGTTGTTGATTATTTGTTACTTCCACCTACAAATGAGAATTTGCCAGTCCAGGAGATATGTTTTGAAATAGTACCATTGGTTGTAGTGTGTGTGCTAAGCTACCAGGCTGCAATGGTGGCACCTAATTTACCAGGAACGAAACTTAGGAAAATGACTAAAAATAGATGTGCATCTACATCCTATTAAACTAGCAATATTTAGAGTAAATAGAACTAACATCTCAACTATTTTCACATTTTATGAACTGCACCTATAGAGGTCCAGCAGCTGCAAGACCAAAAGAGTTATTGTAAAGCTTCAAGCTATAAAAAATTTGACCATAGCGCCATCTAAGTTTCCCATTGATATGAAGGCCTTGACATACTGATGATGCAAGTAAAATAGGCAATGGAGACCTGCACAAAGCATTAACCAAATATCACAGGTTGCTTTAATTAGGTTGACACTTATCATAGTAAATACAATTCACATCTAACAACAATAAAGCTAATTTTTTCCATTTGTCATTTAAAAAAATGAAATGGAATTGACTATCTAATACCCACCCAAAGCCTACTACTCACTAATCTCTAGGGACAAGTGCATTGCCTAAACCTATCAAATAACCAAGAAGATCTAGGACAGGAGGTGGAGTTGCTGCTATGGGTACTACTTTTGATTGAACATTGGGACCTTTGGCAGGTGAAACATTGATTTCTATCTCAGTGGCTGATAATTCTTCATATGGAAGGTAACAATTTACTTGCAAGTTTGGAGGTAACAAGGTACATTGGTAAGTAACAACGTACAAGGTACATATGGAAAGACATATGGGAGGTAACCTGTACAATCATAAAAAGGGCTTAGAAGAATATATGTGTGCTCTGACTTCTCAACAACATCAAGGAAAGACTTAGTTTCAAAAATAAATTCTTTAATGATCTTTGTACCTATTACTTACCACTTCAAATAGAAGTGTTGAGCGTGACAACTGCCAAAAAAACATATTATTATTAGACATATTGGAAGTAAACTTCTTGAACTAAGCATAAAATATAATACTTATACTAGAAAAACCTATACAAATGCAAACATCTCAAACAATGACAGATGAACTTAAGCCTTTTCATTGAAATAACTTACCACTTCTCTGGTATCCATTTTAGAATCCAAACTAAATCCCAAAACTTAGAAGACTGGCCATTCTTGAACTTCTTTCCTTCCCATTCTCAAGCTTAAAATGGTGATCCCCATGATTATGATCATAGGGCATAATAGAAATGGCATCCAATAATCCAGATAATGCCATCAGCTGCAAATCCTTCTATGCTAAGTATTTGTTGTAGCTTTTATGGAGGATATAGAGCTTGTACCATGCATAAGAATTATACAAATGACTTTCTAATATCTAAAATATCTTTGTTAACTTTGAATAGTAGATTGTCGTCATTTGAGGTTTAGGAATATTCTTGACCATACACAAGGCCATGAATATCTTCTATAGAGTGAAAAGCTTCCTACATATCATATGCCATCTGTCATAAGAAATAGTATAAGGAAAAAATATATTAAAAATAAAAATAATTTAGCTCACAGACTGTATAGTAGGTTCATGAAATTTCACTCAACCCAAAGCTTCCTCTGCAATAGGGTATTCTCGAATAATTAATTCCTACAAGTTCAAATTATATCAACCTTCCCATCTAGACAAATATAATCCTATATCTAATTCAATAGATAACATTTTAGATTTCTACCACCCATTCGATAGTGATAACTTCTTAAAGGTGTGCCAAAAATCTACTCAACATGACATCATAACTATTTACATCATGGGCAATATTGGTAAACACCCAACCAAAGATAAATGGTTTCTAGAATATAATTTTTCTACACATTTCCCCGATCCCATTTCAAATTTCCCTCATCCCATTTCACAGTGGCAGCCAACAATCCAGATGATGCCATCAGCTGCAAATCCTTCTATGCTAAGTATTTATCTTAGCTTTTCTGGAGGATATAGAGCTTGTACCATGCATAAGCATGAGACAAATGACTTTCTAGTATCCAAAATATCTTTATTAACTTTGAATAGCAGATTGTTGTCATTTGAGGTTTAGGAATCTTCTTGACCATACAAAAGGCCATGAATATCTTCTATAGAGTGAAAAGCTTCCTACATATCATATGCCATCCGTCATAAGAAATAGTATAAGGCAAAAACATATTAAAAATAAAAAATTTAGCTCACATATTCTACAGTAGGTTCATCAAATTTCATTCAACCCAAAGCTTCCTCTGCAATAGGGTATTCTCCAATAATTAATTCCTACAAGCTCAAACTATATCAACCTTCCCATCTAGACAAATATAATCCTATATCTAATTCAATGGATAACATTTTAAATTTCTAGCCCCCATTCGATGATGGTACCTTCTTAAAGGAGTGCCAAAAATCTACTCAATATGACATTATAACTATTTACATCATGGGAAATATGGATAAACTCCCAACCAAAGGTAAAAGTGTTGTGCCTTTTTCCCATAAGCATTTATTAGCATACCCTTTTTAGTTGAGAGAAGATCCTTTGGATAGTGGGATACAATCTTTAGTTCTTGTGAGGGCATCCAAAAATCACCCTTAGATAATTGACTGCTAGCATCTTTACAACAGTTTTTGCTAACTGAGTTGATACTTGTCTCAGTGGAGCTTTCCTTGAGGGTCTTTTGCCCAACACTTTGCCTTAAGGTAAAAGTGTGTATGCATTGTTGTATGTAATCTTGATCTTCCATATTATCAATACAAGGAGATACAAATCCTCCAGTTGAATATGCAATAAGTGTGAAATCAGAAGTTGGCTGATGTTGCATGTTCTTCATCAGAATTTGTCCATATTTGTCCATACTGTTGTATTTTCTTTTTCTACAGTACAACTTTCATCCACACTGTCCCCTGAATGTGATTTCTCCTCATTCATTTCTTCAACCTTATCCTCAATATACATCATACTGGACAATCATCATTCTAGTATAGAAAAACCTCTGGATGTTATTGGTGAATAATTATAGTTAATGGGTTCTCATGTAATGATTCCCAATACCAATGGAACAACATATAATTTGAATCACTCAAGTAATGAATCTCAATTTAACAACATTATAATATAATTACATTCTACCATAAATACACATCAAGAATGCTTTGCCTCATAGATTTCAGCACCCATGTATTTGATGGATTTATTGGAATGAAGGAAAATTAGAAAGCCAATCATCTCCTACAGTTATGTATTGCCTTGTCTAGTAACCATGGCCTCTTAGACAACCAAGATTGAGCTCCAACTCACCCTAGCAAATGAAAATAATGCTCAGTGGAGAGGGAAACAACTCTAGTAAGTAGAAATCCACCCAAGAACGCTTAAGAACACTCAAGGCAAGGAGAGAGAAATTTTTAACACTTGTATAGAAACCAAATTAGCAACTCCTTGAGGAAATACAATAGCTCCAAAACCGTGGCAGTTGATCTCTAACTCAACAAGAGAGTGGATTATGAGTAACTTACAGCTGATGCATTTCATAGAGCATCAATCAATCAAGAGTTTCTGAATGATGCTAATAGAAATTCAATGGAGAGTTATTTATTTAAGCCATGAGCACAAAGACAGGGAGCACATATAATATAACTAAGGAGTAATAATGATGATAACTCATACAACATAAGTTTATTATATCTTAGGAACATATATTAGATGAGAGCCTAGCACATTGCCTTTATTGTTAAAAGAGAGATGTCCATGTGCAAATTAACCCTCGCTCCATGTGAGACTATTGTAGCATAGCCGCTATGGGAAAATGAAGGAATTGGTCATGGCAGTTTAACACTGAATTGAGCAAGTTTCAGTGTTTTCCAATTAGGGCTATTACATCTTGTCACAGGAAAAGATTGTAGGACATTTCAATATTACAAAGGCAACAACACAGGCATAGTCACTCTTTGTTTAGTTAAGTCAAAGCTCATGGAGAATGATATCTAGGTGTTTTAGCCTATATTAGACCTCTTTTGGGTAGAAACAAAGAAGGTGAAAAAGCTCAAAGTCTGTAATCCAACGAGAGAAGAAAAACTGAGGATAAAAAGAAGTTTACAACACTTGAAGAAACCAAAGTCTGTGACTAAGCCGAAACTCAATCTAAAGCTATCTATTTGTAGCAAGATCTGAATATCTATGGTAAAGAGTCAAGGTTTTGCTATAGTAGTGAAAGATCACTAATAGAAGGCAAAGAGTCTAAACTGGAAGTTAGTGCATTATAACAAGAGACTAAACCTGTAATAAGGACATAAATTCAGGAGTTGCTTCTAACTTTGACTAGGCAGAGACTCAACTATTGACCTTGACTTTAAGAGGAGGGCTGACTTGGAGGGACTCTTTGGTCTTGTGTTGGATATCTCATTTTGAATAAATTCAATAAGAGGAGGATTGTTGGGATTTCCCCTATTGAGAGGTTTTGCCCTGGGTTGAAAGCCTAAATCTCTGTGTCTCGTACTTCTTTGTGTTCTTGGAAGGAAAATTTGTGTAATTACTTAATGAAATAGAAATATTAACTAACAAATAAAAGAATACTTATATAGGAGTTTACTTCCAACTATGAAGGAATGCAATGAGGACATAAAATTTGTAAATCTTAAACTTGGCTAGGCCACTGCACCTCCAAAAAACTGACTCATTAAGCCATAAACTAGAAACCTTTTGTGGAACTCCAAAAATAGATGAATTAGAATGAATTTTCAACGAAAATCTAGGGCCTTTACATTTCCCATATTGAGAGGTTTTGCCCTGGGTTGAAAGCCTAAATCTCTGTGTCTCGTACTTCTTTGTGTTCTTGGAAGGACAATTTGTGTAATTACTTAATGAAAGAGAAATATTAACTAACAAAGAAAAGAATACATATATAGGAGTTTACTTCCAACTATGAAGGAATGCAATGAGGACATAAAAATTGTAAATCTTAAGCTTGGCTAGGCCACTGCACCTCCAAAAACCTGACTCATTAAGCCATAAACTGGAAACCTTCTGTGGAACTCCAAAAACAAATGAATTAGAATGAATTATCAAACAAAATCTAGGGCCTTTACACTTTCCATTTGACAATCCATTGCAGTATGAATATTAAGGTCATAACTATTCATTTATATTGCACTGTTGTAAGAAAGGATGATCATATTTTATATATTTCGTCTAGTAAGGCCTACACTTCATCATTGCCAGCTCTAACCAAGGTTTCATGTTCCGATTGTAATTAACAACAGCTGCATTGTCAATCTCTAAACAGTCCATGCTAGGATTATATCCTAAACCTAGCACATGCCAAGACTTGTCCAAAGGATGGGTCAAGCCATAAAACATTCAATCCAGGGGGTAGTGTTCCAAGCTTCCACAACACTCTATCATTCTGACATACAATAAAAGAAAACCTTAGAAATCGAACAAAGAAAAACCCATTAAGTTTTCTAGCTAATTACTTTAGATTTACTTCAAATACTTTAAAGTAAGCATCACAGGAATTAACATAAACAAACCACACTACACACTTACCGTGTTCTACCACTTGTGATATATTCCAATTATATCTTGTTTCTCCCATTCTTTGAGATCAAATACATTCATCCGATATGCCCAACCACAAGAATTAGGATCAAAGTGCCTGGCTATGTGCAGATTGGAAAAATTAAGGTATTTGTCAAACCGGGGAAAGCTTTCTCCACAAGTTTCCACTGAACCATTATCCTTTCAATGAAGATCTAGTGACCACAAGGGCGTCAAATCTTTCTACACCACAATATCATCATCCAAGAAAAGGATCTTGTCCATTTTGGGATAAACTTGTGGAAGACAGAAACGAAGATGATTTAACATGGATAAATATTTTGGATTTATATATTTCAAATTGGAGGAACGTGCTGAGAGTGTAGTCGAGTGATCTTCCTTGAAATAATACTCTTTCATAGATGCAGATTCAAGTTGGCAAAGCACAGGGAAATAGGAGGAATTGAGCCATTTAAAATCATCAACATTTTCTACATGTATCACAACTTTCCCTGGGCGATTAAATAAAAACCACATTTTCATGGCCGCAAAATTTAACTTGTCTATGATGAGATGAAATACATGTTTCTCAGATTCCTGCAAACACAAGTAAATCACCTACAATGAAATCCAAATATTAAATGTAAAATGCAGTAAAACTATTGGACTTCCAAACTTTAGAGTAATTTAAATTAATAACACTTCACCTTAGCATTCATGATAGTTGAATTAACAACCACAGATGCAACCAATATATTATCAAAAAATAATGCATAGTGATAAAGAGTCAGATCCTCGAACTTGTCCTTTTTAGCAAATTATTGCTTTTCAAGAGGAAGAAAGTAATAATCTATGGTCAATCCCATGGACAGACAGTGCAAGCCCTTGGGAACAGACTTTGTTGCCACCTGACTTAAAAGTTTGCTTTGCTTTTCCAAGGTCCTTGCTTGTCTGCAAACTGAAGCATGGCTTGCAACTTCATTGTTACTGTCGCACAGCCATAAAATTGTTCTCTATCCTTGTATAGGACATGATCCATAGCCTTGATCTTCTTAGGTGCACTGAAACATTCATATCAATTATCGGTCATGAAAAAGAGAATGAAAAGCAGAAAGATTAACAAACAAACTGCATCTTTAAAAGAAACAAAGGATATGAACACCAAATGCAAATGGAAACACTTACTACTCTTGATTTAGAAGCAGCCAATGCGAAAATATAGGGGGTAGTGTTCCAAGCTTCCACAACACTCTATCCTCATTCTGACATACAATAAAAGAAAAACTTAGGAATAGAGCAAAGAAAAACCCATTAAGTTTTCTAGCTAATTACTTCAGATTTACTTCAAATACTTTGAAGTAAGTATCATAGGAATTAACATAAATAAACCACACTCCACACTTACCATGTTTTTCCACTTGTGATATATTCTAGTTAAATCTTGTTTCTTCCATTCTTTGAGATGAAATACATTCATCCCATATGCCCAACCATAAGAATTAGGATCAAAGTGCCTGGCTATGTGAAGATTGGAAAAATTAAGATATTTGTCAAACCGGCGAAAGCTTTCTCCACAAGTTTCCACTGAACCATTAACCTTTCCATGAAGATCTACTGACCACAATGGGGTCAAATCTTTCTCCAACACAATATCATCATCCAAGAAAAGGATCTTGTCCATTTTGGGATAAACTTGTGGAAGATAGAAACGAATATGATTTAGCATGGATAAATAGTTTGGATTTATATATTTCAAATTGGAGGAACGTGTTGAGTGTAGTTGAGTGATCTGCCTTGAAATAATACTCTTTCATAGCTGCGGATTCAAGTTGGTGAAGCACAGGGCAATAGGAGGAATTGATCCATTTAAAATCATCAACATTTTCTACATGTATCGCAGCTTTCCTTGGGTGATTAAGTAAAAACCACATTTTCATGGCCCCAAAATTTAACTTGTCTGTGATGAGATGAAATACATGTTTTTGAGATTCCTGCAAACACAAGTAAATCACCTACAATGAGATCCAAATATTAAATGTAAAATGCAGAAAAACTATTGGACTTCCAAACTTTAGAGTATTTTAAACTAATAACACTTCACCTTAGCATTCATGACAGTTGAATTTACAACCACAGATGCAGCGAATACATTGTCAGAAAATAATGCATAGTGATAAAGAGTTGGATCCTCCAACTTGTCCTTTTTAGGAAATTTCACTTTTCAAGGGAAGGCAAGTAATAATCCATGGTCAATCGCATGAACAGATAGTGTAGGCCCTTGGGAATAGTCTTTTCTGCCAGCTGACTTAAAGATGTACTTTGCTTTTTCAAGATCCTTACTTGCTCGTCTACAGACTGAAGCATGGCTCACAACTTCTTTGTTATTGTCGCACAGTCATAAAATTGTTCTCTAGCCTTGGATAGGACATGACCCATAGCCTTGATCTTCTCAGCAGCATTGAAACATTCATATCAATTATCGGCCATGAAAAAGAGAATGAAAAGTAGAAAGATTGACACACAGACTGCAACATTAAAAGAAACAAAGTATATGAACACCAAATGCAAATGGAAGCACTTACTACTCTTGATTTAGAAGCAGCCAATGCGAAAACTATTACCTTTGAGGTAGATCAGAATCTGCATTAGCCTCACCCAATGTACACTGACATTCTTTAATACGAAGCATCAATTCATGGTATAAATCAAGATTAATCCTAGCCTGGGAAATGCTTGAATACACCCTAGCCATGATCAGTTGGTTTCACATCAATCTAACGGTGGAGTCAGAATTCTCGTTCTCATTCTCCTACCTCCAAATGCTATATTTTCCTAGGACAACAAAATCTACCTCCTTGGAACATTTAATTGCTACGTTTTCAATCTCAACTCGTTTTTATTCATCCTATTGAATCAAATTTGTTGACCTTTCCTCCCTCGTCTTTTGTCTCAATTGCTGTAAGCATTAAACTACTATAAATTAAAGCATACTATGCTAAAATCTAAGATATATAAATTTTTTCTATTGGAGAAGTAACATTCAAAAAGGATTTTGGAAAATAATATAACAATTCCCTTTTCCATGAGAACAAAAGGTAGTGATCTAGTGCAGTAAAGAATTTAACCCTCCGCAAAACTTTTGTTGGACTTCCTTCGAGCTGCAAATGGTTTCCATTACAACAACAATTGTCCTAAGAGTTTGACTAGAGACATTACCTTACAGTAGGCTACCAACATCATAGACCAATTAACTAGGGAAAATCAAAACTTACCATCAAGATCATTCTCTTTGACGTCTCGATGTTCACTTCCTATGTTAACCTCTTGAAACCTCATAAGAAGTTCTTCGTCAATGGAAGCTTTTTTCTACACCTCATCATTCATTTTACCCCCCTTAGGATTTTCCTTGCCTTCTTCATTGAAGATCACACCATCTTGTTGCGAATGTAACTTTTCTAAGCTGTCTCCAGAAGTCGTTTGCCTCTGCTTGATGTACACCATTAGAAATAGAGAAGCACCCCTGCCAATGTCAGTTTTCACTTCCTGCTTAATACAACCCTACTCAACTACATAGATCATCATCACGTAGGTTTCCTTACATGTTCAGTAGAGAAAATAACCAAAATCTTCGCCAATCGTACCTCAGAGTTAGTAATATCCCTTTGGTTTACTTCGGAGGGCTTTTCTAATACCCATGAGGAAGATAAATCATTTCGTCCAACGATATTCAAGCTTATAGTTCCCGAGTCCTCTCTGTTAGCTGTTATGACATCAATCACCTGCCCAGTAAATAAAATTTATTTTCAATTCTATGCTCAATAGGGGAGAAAACAAATTTAAGATATCCAAATACAGCAGGTTTCTTATACTTGCCTCCTTTGGGAAGAGAGAGTCAATGCTCTTTGTTAAACTCTGCTTTCTCCAGTCATCTGCCTGTTCCTATGAACACCACAAACAAATAGACAAGAGTGATTTTAAACATATGACAGAGCTCCAATATCCTCAATAATTCCTCTCTATTTCGATCCACTCAAGTTGATTAAATTTCAGTTTAGGGACACTAATTATTTTCTAGGATTATACTAACGTAAGTGCAAGTGCATTGCCCAGATCCTGAAAAAGAAAAAAAAGGCCATAGAAAAATAGAATTGGTTTTCAAGATGTGGAAAGAGAATACAATTCTAATAGATCCATCTCCTGAGAAGTTGTGCCCTGTTTTTTTAAATGACAAACAACGCATAAAAGGTCAGGTAGAAAGACTTGATGGAGAAGAATATCTATAAAAATACCGAAACACTAAAAATGGGGTTGCTTTGCTATCATGGATATGCTAAGATCGAGATTTCATTACACATGAATAATAAAATGGTGTGTATAATATCTATCATTTTTTTTTGGCCAACGTGCTGTGAACACTGTGGGAATAATGTGAAAATGATATGTATAGTAGAAAGTAGCTGGTGAACAAGATTGTCGTTATGAATTGGGTCTAGGTTGGGTGGATCAAAACTGGTTTTAGCTTGACTGATGAGAAGTGGATTTAGCTTTATGGATGAAAAGTGGGCCTGGATTGGATAATGAGGGGACGGGAAGAATGATTGTTACACTTCCCACCCAAATTCAATTCCCAAAAGATTCAATTCCCATGAGGAAGGTGTTGAAATGAACTCTTAACAAATATATTTTTATAATACCCATCCAGCTTATGCAGAATCCAACGCACACTTAGCACCATCCTCCTTAGAATGAGGAGTGCCCAGCGAATTCACCAAGCAGTTTCCCAACGAATTTACCAGTCATATGCATTTCCCTTTGTTAAAAAATGGAAAGTGCATTGTTATTTCTTGCTATCGGGATGAATGGTTTCATTATCTTTGGCAAGGGTAATTACTCTAGGGGCAGTTGGTAAAACCTTTGCTCTTGCATGAGAGAGGTACAAACTTTGAATCTTTCTCCTGGTAGGTATTGTACCGTGTTAATATAGAGATGGCGTTCATAGCTTGACATAGATCAAATGAAAGGAAACCTATAAAGAAAACTCACAAAATGTCTAGAAAAATGTTAGAGGTGCTAAAATTTTGACAATAAGCAAGGAAATTAATTTTGATAACATCTACGCCTTCAGATCCCATGAAAAAGCTAAAAGGAAAATCAAATTCCAAAGCAGGTCCATGGGGTTTTGGTTCAATGGTTAACTGGGGGTGATGAAGGCAAATCAAATTTCGAAGCAGGTCCATGGGGTCTTGGTTCAATGGTTAACTGGGGGTGATGATAATTCCTCGCCAAGGCTCAGATCAAATAAATACATTGTTCAATGGTTTCTCAATGAAAGGGATCTTTCTAAAATAGTATAAGATGACTACACTTCATTATAATGGAGATCTTACTTGAATTTTGTAAGAAGTCTACACTTCATTGTAATACTACCAGATTAAGAAAGGGCATGCTTGCCAACAAAGATAAATTAAATGTAGACCCACCCCAAAAAAAGAGATAGAAGCAACCTGACAAGGGAGGAGGGCAGGAAGAAGCTTGCGAGTGAGGGAGGAGGGTAGGAAGAAGCTTATTAGCGAGGGAGGAGGGAAGGAAGAAGCTTACCAGTTATAGATGTAGATATGGAGTGACGAAACCTAGCTTCCAGAAAAACCAATGGCATGACCACAAAGATAACAAGGAATCCACCATAGCTATTCGATGATGAAAAGCCCGACCTCCCCATCCTCCATTTCTATCGTGTTGGTAGCCCTGCCACCCTCCATTCCACACACCTCCTCTTTTCACAGGCATCTTTAGCTCTCAACCCTAACACCACATTTCTCCTTCTCCTCATCCTAAACAGACATTGAGTAATGCAACCCTTACTTAATCATAATCCTCTACATCAAACCCATATCATGGTTAGCAGAAAAATATGAAGTCAGCAACAACCGAAAAAACCCTTAGATCTCATATATACTTTAGAGCATTTGATAGAAAAGTTTACCAAAGGCATTACGAAATGGATAGATCAATTGATTTCGTGCAGTTTTGAGAAAGAAAGGGACACTGACATGGTAAAAAACTAGATGAAAATGGGCATAGGAATCGAAAGTAGACAGATTTGAGGGTCTCTATCTCTGTTAGCCTTTTTTGTTAAAAAAACAAAACATATAATTAAGGGAAACACGTCATTTGGATTCAAATGCCAGCATAGATGTTATTATTAATGGGGATCCTCGCCAGTCTAGCTAACTGTTCATACACTACGACATAGGAAGAGGAGGAACACGTAGGCAGTGTTGGGTATATATGACACCCCTCAGCTTACTAATTTAACTGAGCAGGTATCGACTTGGCCTGCCTTGCATTGAGGCATGTAAAGGTAAAGGGAATGCTAGGGGGGTAATTTGATGCAAAGAAAGGGTGAATTATGCTTCCTTGAATGCACATCATGAGACTTCGTTTAAGATTCGCGATTCTGAAGCTGTGAGAATACTAGAGTGTAAGCACAAGAGAGAAGCTAAACATATTGTGATCTAACATTTAAAATGGTGACTTGTTGATTGATTTCTCATTTAGAATGAAGAGAAAAAAAATTGGTGATTGGGGGAGAGAAATGATGAGTGTTTTGTTGAGTAAAGGAAATACATCATTTTGAGGCCATGGATAGATCTTAATGGCTTGGGATGCCAGTGTTAGTAAAACCTTACCTAAATGCCTTATGACTGCTACGTGGATGAGTGTTACACTTACATTATTGATGCACTAAACATAGGGAGTTGGTATAATATTCATGGTTATGGGTGCTTACAAAACTGGGTTTTCATATACTTATGAACTGAAAGGGAAGCAAGTACCCTTTCTTCAAGATAGGAGTAAGGATGTAGATTTCAACTAGCCGACAGAGAATTTTTTTTTTAAAGAATACTTTTTACACATCCTGTGTCCATTAGTATGAACTGGTTTATAAACGTAGTGTTGGATTAATGTCATAACACTTATATACGTTGTTTTGATTCTTAGAAAACATGTTGTATGTTGCCATCTACTTCAAATTTTGCACAAGAAACAATTGGTCCTTTAACAAGACTCGAATGTGCCAACATGGACTGAAGAAGAGGTTATTAGCATTGCAAACCCTCTTCTCAGATCGGTATGTCAATTTTAAATTTAGCAGAAATTGGCAATAAAACATATGATGTTCTAGAAGATAAAAGATAGATAACACAAGAATCTACAACTTCTTACCTCTATTGTTGTCATGTTTAGCATGCCCCGCCAGAATGGCATCAAAGTTAAGGTGAGGGCAAGGTATCAGAGCTAAGGTGAGGGCAAGCCCAAGAAAGGAAGAAAGAAATCGCAAGAAGTTTTCTGACAACACTGGCCTCCTTCCTCTTCAAAGATCAGTCATCGTGAAGCACTGAAAATCCTACTGCAAAATTCTAGGTTGCAGATCCCAGAAAGGAAATGAGATCAAGGCCTCATCAATCAAGCATCTCTAGGATAGAGCTTTCTGTCAAATTGTTGGTCAAATGATCTATATATAAGGCCTTTTTTCATGACTATAGCCAATAAGCTTTGGTTGCCTTAGGACCAAATCTTCTATTATGAAATCACCCTTGAATTGAATTTGGTTTGGAGATAGTGTCTCACTCAGAATTCCTTCTCTATTGCAAGTTTATATAAAATCATATCTGAAGCTATAAATTTCCCAGCATCTAAGTTCATATATATAATATTATTCTTGAGCTCATTGACATGACTTCAGCCTTGTATTAGGGCTTTTTCTGTCTCACATAGAAGTATAAAAGGCTACAAAAGGTGAAGTATCCTCAGCCTTAGGACATCAATCAAGAGGGTTTGAAAAATAGTGTTCGTGGTTTTCCATTGGTTAGATGCTTATTGAAGGTAAAGGATCAAGCTTTGTGCGTCTCTGAGATTATGGTATCAAAGGAAAGGGGGTTCATGACAAATAAAGATCATTTCAAGGATCTTCGAATCTGAAACACAATGTTCTAAAATCTCATTTAAATAGGTATGACTGTTATTGGTGTCTAAGCCAAATGCATCTCAAAATTTTTTCTCATATCAACTCATTGAGGCAATCAGGACACACACGTGGGTTTAGCCTAGAGCCATCACTTTTTATATGATTTTTACATCTTGGGTTTAAAAAACCTTTATATACTCTAACTAGTAATTTCTAGTACCCATGCTCGGTGCATGTTGCACATTAATTTTCATAGCTGCCAAATTTGCATTCCATTAGTTAAAGCTAGGATAGAATTAATCTTAGTCAAAGAAGTCTATTTTAATTGATGGATTCAAACTAAATTTAATTTACTATGGTTTTTCCTTTCCTTTAATTTACTCTGGTTTCAATAACCATCAAATCTTACAAAGACAAAAATTTGATAATAGAACTGGAGTCAGATAGAGACTTACCACTGCGAGAAATGCATACAATCGAAAGTTCTTTCCCAAGGCTTGGTGGGTCGATGGGCTCCATGAATTTTTTTCCCTCTTCCCTAGATTTATCAACGGCCTTTGCCGCAGTAGCCTCAGAGGCGTTTTTGTTGCTTGTGCTAGGGAAAATGTATGATTCCGAAGGGGATGTCCAACAACCGAAGCTTTTTCATCAGTTACTCGAGTCCAGAATTTCTGGAATAGATCTATCAACCTCTTTCACTGCCTTGGGGGAGAAGGCAACAACCTATAGAGAGAGGGGAATTTTTTGGGTGACGGTGGAAAGGAAAAGCCCTGTTTGAACCTTATGTGGGTCTAGGGTTCCGTAGCGAAATCATGAGCCACACAAGTTCTAGTTAGGTGTCCCATTCCATGCACAAAACCCCAACAATCCCCTACCTCTATCAAATTGGAAGGGAAAAATAGGATACTCCTAGAAAAACGTTGGTCTCCATTGCTAAAACCTCCTCCAGAATTCAAAAATTCATGGTTTGAACAAAATTGCTGAAACCTTCTCCAAAATTCAAAAATCTAGGGTATGAACAAAATTGCGTCACCCATTGTTCTTCTTCCATTCTTGAAAGCTCCTCGAGGGTGCTCCTTGAGGGTTTCAACAAAAATGGCATCGCCCACCTAGAAGTTTTAATTGGTGACTGGTACATGGGAGACAAAATGTCTTAAATAAAGTTATTAAATTTCCACGGTATGTTTTAACAAGATCTTATGAAAAAAAAAATATATATATATAGATATCTTCTAATGCCTCTCAATGTCTTCCATGGGGAATTTTGATTATGATAAATTTAATAAATAAAATGAAATTTTAAGATGAATTCATGTAGTAGTGATTCGATGGAATGGAATCATTTTTAAATGATTTGGAAACTTTTTTTCATGATGTTTTCAGATATATATTTTTTTCTAGACAGTTTCACCTTTTTTAAAGGGGGAAGAGGTAATAGTCTCTTGTAGTAGTGATTGAAAAAAATGTAATCATTCTTAAATTTTTGGAAACCTTTTTCCATGATGTTTTTAGACATTTACCCTTTTTCTAAAAATTTTCACCACTTTCAAAGGGGCAAGAGGCGATAGTCTCTAGTTGCTCTTTCACAAAAGGTGTCATGTCACTCCTTGTCAAAGGGACTAGAGTGACACACTTCAAAATGTCACATTTTGCCATGGTTTGAGTCCAGATTTTAAGCCAGTGAAGTGGAAGGGTCTCTAAGCTTGTTTAGGTGTACAGTTAAAAATGAACATTTCACTGTCATTCTCATCTTCAAATAAAAGCTCATGGAAGAGCTCACTCTTCTCCTTTTATCAATCTGATAAATAGTTTACATATGAAAGAGGGTATATCTTCGCTACAAACATGGGCTATAAAGTTTGGGGCGTTATGGGAAAACAATAAAAAGGTTTGTTGACAAATGTAGATCCTCCCAATCTCCCCCCAGGAATAGGCCTCGGTGCAAAATGGCTACATGAATCTTCAAAGGAAATTTAGGATGAATATTGTGCTTGCAAGCTGAAGTTTCATGAACAAGAGATGTGAAAGGATATTGTTGGGATGTTTAGGAAGAATTTAAAGCAAGATACGTAAGCTCAGAAACCCCAAGGAGGAACCCAAGATAAACATATGAGGTCTAACCCTCATCCTAAGTCATCCAATGCTACTTCTTAACAAAAAGTCTGTTATTGGTGTTTGTGGATAAAAAAAAGGAGAGGGATGCTAATGATAGGGAAGGGAGAGTGAAGATGAGATAGATGAGATCGAAGTTTCCCCTAGACAATGCCATTTCCCCTATCCCCCAAAGTATGTTTCCTCTTCTTAATGAAAGGCATATTACATTAAATATATAAATAATTATAAGCCATGCATTTTGATGCCCTTGTACATTATTTTTTATTAATGAAAAATCTTCGACTTACAAAAAACGATAACACATTATACTCACACACAATGCAATAAGAAATCCCCCATCGATGCTATGCGCTACTTTAAATGGGTTTAATAGCCTTGGATGGCTCTAACAATCATATTTGAATGTATATGATGTTAACTAATTTAACCAACAAAACATGCCTTCGAAAATGGTAACTAGACTTACACTCCACTTACTGCATTAAGCAATCAAGTGAGGCTTTGATAATTGTAACCAAACATACAAGTCATTGAACATGTTAACCATCCTAACACAACTTCAATAGTGATAACCAAAATGTACATGTTACTAATCAATTGACCATTGTGTCATGCCTCTAACATGTGCAATTGAACATAAATGTTGTTGATGGGGTTGACCTATCTAACATATCTCCCACAATTGTAGTCAAACATGCATGTTGATTTGGTTAATCTCCGAGACAATGTTAATCAAAAATACATATTAATATCCAACCTAACATGTCACTAATAGTGACAATGGAATGTGCATGTCAATGGCTAAGCTAATTGACCTTATATGTTGTTCATTGAGATGATTAACACATAGCTCACTAAGCTGGCCAAGTTGACAAACCATTGGTTTGGTCATTGAACAAACATGCCTTTAATAGACACAACTAAATGTAAATGATGTTACACCAGTAAACCATCATGACATGCCTTTAATAGTAGTAACAAAGTGTGCAAGTTCTGGATTTGGAAAACCAAACTAATATACCTATGATAATCATAATTGACCATACATGTTTTTTGCGATCAACCCTTCAAGTTTTCCCTTGCTTCTATACAAAATTAAGCATTCCATGCAACTCTCAAATTAACTTTGATACATATACAAATTAATTTTGTATTTACATGTTCGATTTGTGTTAAGTGTTTCCACTTGAAAGGTCACAGGATTCAATCCAATGGAAATTAATGTATGTACACATCCATGGATTAAATAGTTAAAGCATTGAATGGAGGGCATCCCTTGTCTCACAAACAAGGGGGTCTCATATGTCAACTTGCCAGCTACCTACATTATAACTTAATATTAAATAATATTCTTGTTTTTTCAATTAATATGAATGCTTCTAATATTTAATATATTGTTAAGGATATTACCCCTTGACTAATTAGTGAAGTATTTAATATTGGATGAGAGAGTTGTAAGGCTGAAATTTTTCCTACCACGGGTTAAGTTTGGTGTTTGTATTATATCAATGCAAAATTAGATTTCACACCTTTCCAGGAATCAAACAAAATCATTTACACATACGAATCAAAGGCATTCAATAGATGGTTAAAGAAGAGGTTGGGAGGAGTTCACTGTCATATCCATCCAAGGGTTTCCAAACTAGAGAAACAAGGGAATGTGTTTGATTTATGGGCTAACATTTGAAAGATTGCTACGAGGAGAGGAGTTTGTGTGTTTCTGGGAAAACTAGTGTCTATTCAGATCTACTAGTCCCACTAGGATGGGTAGCTATCTTAGAAACAAACAATTCAAAGTAACTTGTGTTTTCCTTTGTGGGAGATAGATGAGAGAGAAGCAGAGAGCACCAACCTTAGTCTTTTGCTTGGCTCCTTCCTTGTTTCCTCTCTCCTTTGATAGAGCTTCACCACTCCTTTCTCACTTGTCTCGCTTCAAAGAACACCTGTAGAGTCAAAGCAGCAAAATACCATCAAAGCATAGAGATCTATGATACCATAAACAATGTAGAATCAAATGTACACTAACCATACAAATGCATACACAAATACAAGATTCATAAGTACACAAGTATATGGAGGAAAACTCAAATAGCTTTATTGATAGTAGAAGTAGAAGAGAAGATTACAACCCAGCTGTCTGATCCAACATCATCCTCCAAGAATGAAAACCCTCTTCACCTCATGAAAAGCTATATCACACAATAATACAATGTTTCACAGAGAAACGAATAGCACTTCCTTACAAAATACAAAATTCCATACTCTGGATCTCTAGGATGAGGGATCCATTTATAGATATTTGCAGAGAGGTGAGTCAACTTATGGGTTTTTGATTAGTGTCATTTCACTAATAGTTCTTGGTTCCACTTGGAGATTTCATGATCTCTTACTCATCTCTGGCTGAATTCAGAGAGGTAAGTGTCATATGAGCAGTTTCTAGAAGATTCTCTGAGTTTCCACCTAGCAAACTGCCTCTTCCATTTGTTTTCTCTCTCTCATCACACCCTATAGAAGCGCTTTTCAGTATGCATCGCACCCCTTGTACGTAACAAGTGAGATGCATCACACCCTCAGCATGGAGCGGTCTGTATGGTCCAGTTTTGACCAGTTCTGAGTAGTTTTTCAGGGCGAACTTCCGGAAAATGGTGTAATCAGTCGACCTTGATCCCTTAGGGTTTGAAACAACACTTTTAGGGGTTTGAGATCCCTTGGTTTATCAACATATGTGATTGGGGTTGTAGTGCCCAAATATGTTTATAATAGTTGCCCCTTAAAGCATGAGGTCATAAATCTTTTGATGTCGGATGAAATGCTTTATCATGAGGATCCGAGGTTTTTTGAACTGGAAGGTAACCTGTAATAAGATACAATACAATACATTATCTTCATAATATTTTCATGATCTAGTTGAGGCGGGCATTCCCATGCTCAGCTTTATAAATTCATTCTCATGTACATAGGACAGACAACCGTCTGTGTGGCAGACTTATGATTCTGGTAGAGCCATCATCCCTTAGCTTGGATGATTATCTGTGAAACTATGGAGTACATTTGATGTCTTTATTTTCCTGAATATTTCACAGCCCGGATATATGAAACTAGATCTGGGGTCTTCAAACTCGTTCAATCTTCACCCGATGTACAAATTGATCCATGTGAAAAAATGTTCTGATGTTGAACATGGAAAGACATCACCTGATTACTAGCCAATGATGTAAGTTGTTAACAGGCGCGAGAGGAATCACCGATAATGATAATGAACCTCAAGGTACTACAATTTAATTCATGTGGTGTGAATACATGAGTCGATGTCGAACACCACACAAAATCTTTTGGTCAAAGGCCATTGATGTAAACCTATCGTCGGAAGTGAGAAACTTGCCATTGAGGCATGCAAGCTTCAAAGTACTGAAAGGGTTGTTCCTAAGTCAGCTTCCTAGTTAATGAGATGATGTCGACAAGAAGTGACCTGTCGTAGGAGGGCCTTAATGAATCCCACATCTACGACATGGAACAGAGCAAATGATTTTGTGGAGGTGAAAACAATTTGATGACACAAGGTTCAGGGAGGTGGTCATGAAAGAATGGAGCGTGAAGGTATTGCAGTGGATGAGGCATTACCTGGGTTGGTGAATTCTCTGAGCGACTTCGCTTGAACATATCAGTGACACTAAAATGGATTGGTAGCGCTAACCCCAAAATTGGATGGTACGGAGGACCAATGGTGATATGACTGGTGAATGGAATAACCCAACCTGACTCAATCATCGCGATGGAGTGAAAGTGTCATGTTCAAGAGCGACCTACTACCAATGAAGTTCTTCAAGTTTTCTTCCCCTTTTCTCCAGTCATTGCTGACCAGTACCTCTTTATTTTTGTCAATATTGAGGAGGATAACATATGCTTGTTCTATAATTTTCCCTTCAGGCAAACCTATCGCTATGTTTTAGTGAGCCTAGCGACAGTGAAACTTGCTCTTTCCCGGATGGACAAGTTTGTCGCTATGGTTTTAACGAGTTTAATGACAAAGATAACTTGGTCCTTTTCATGTTTAGAGAGTTTGAAAAGAGACGGAAAGGAAACTCCAGTAGTCCTTTTTCATGGTATAATCCCTTAAGTCCGAAAAAGTATAAAATAATACGAAAGGGATGAATTCTTGATAGTTTTAGCAAGCCAAACAAGACAAGCACTCGATATTTTTGTGTAATGATCCCTCAAGTCCAAAAAGATTAAAATATAGAGGAGGGATGGCGCTTCCCTTTACTTTAACGAGCTGGAAAGGCCAGTAGCTCGGCAATCTTTTCATATTTTACGAGTCTAAAAAGAGCTTAAAAGAGACTCATTTTTGAGGAACGAGTGATATTTTCGGGTAGCAACTGGTTCCAGGTAAGTTCGGAAATTTTCAAGCACGGTAGTCTAAAAATGGTGGCTAATAGAATCACTCATCACAGCTATTCCTCAAAAGGGTAAACAATCAAGTGGAAGCATATGATCGGCTAAAAGCGTGGAGGTGACGGTAAGAACAAGACCAAGGCTCAAAATGCTAATAGGAATGTGATCACAAAGGTTATTTATCGAGAGGAAGGTTTATTTTTTAGTGAGCTTGAACTTTGTGCCAACATGTGCTCAGTGTTAGGTTTATTTTTTAACGAGCTTGAACTTTGCGGAAACATTGCTCATACCAACCATCTTTTAAAGATGTCTCTTATTAGTAGGTTCATTTTTTAGTGACCTTGCCCCATGCGAAACTTTGCTCATGAGCCTTTTGTATGCAGGCTAGGAACAACCAACTACAGAACTAAGAGTTAATAAACTACTAAGGTTAGGTAGGATAGTTTCATACAAAACATTTCCTTTGCTTTGCAGGGCTACCAACAAAGGTGAATGGTGGATCAGACTAATCACCTAACTTAAGCGGTTGAAGTTAGTAAAATACTATGGGGTTAGAGTTATGATGGTTGCGTTTTACTTGCATAAAAAAGGTTTGCATGCCCCCAGGTATAAAGAAAAGTAGAGTTTCTAGGTTACCATATGGCGGTCCTTACATTAAAGCAAGATTGTTTCGTCCACATAGCAGACAAAACACTTCCTTGGCTTTGTCCATCGAAATAGACAAAGGTGAATGGTGTGTGCTTCCAATGACATAACCATCGAGGAGATCTTTTTTCAGACTGATCCCATATTCTACATGGACTGGTGTGTCAGACCAATCATATAACCTACGGAGAGGAAATCTTTTTCCAGACTGATCCCATATCCTAAACAGATGGGTGTGTCAAACTGGTCATATATCCTACAAGGAAATCTATCTTTTATCTGGGTTAGCATGCTGAAGCATACCAGGGTGCATGCCCCCTGGGTTTCGTCACATTCACCGAATCATTCGTGGTCATTAGGTGGATGGACTGGAGGTTGATGAGACATCCCTTGTGCAAAGAGACCATTTAGGGATGGCATTGGACTAGTAGCCATGTTTGAACCAAGGAATCAAAGTTGGTCAACAAGTTGTACCATTCTGCCTTCATACAGGAAACACATCACCCAAAAGAGTGAGGAAACAATAGCTCCCATGCTGTAAATGTAGTCACACCCAAGGAGTAGATTGTAATCTAGTGGCCCTTGGACTACCATCACGTTCAAATGAACGGTTTTCCTTCTCAAAGTTATAGGCAAATTTGGAAGGATCCCTAATGGTCGACTAGTTCCTTTATTGAAGCCTAACAAATTTCGAATCTCAGGTAGAAGCAATGGCGAACCAAGTGCTTTCCAAGCAGTTGAGGAAAGGATACTCATGGAAGCCCCTTCATCTATGATAGTGCTAGCCATGATCATTCTGTAAACTTGTACTATGATTCGGAATGGTACATTGGATTCCAATCAAAGGAAACAACTAGATTGCTTGGAGGAGGGACTGAATAAATGGCCAGATGAATCTATTGAAATGGGGAACTTCCCTCTTGTGGTAGAGGAATGGGTAAATTTCCCCCATGTTCATCAGACTCTGTATTAAAAAAAAAAGAATTTGAACGATGTCATTCTCATTCTATTTGGAGACTGTATCATCTGAATGTGGACCTTCTAAAGACAAGAGTGGGTCGATTGCTATCTCGACCTATTGAATTTGGTCCGGTGTGGACTTAGAGGGTTTATCTTCAATGATAGGTATTTTGACCGGCAATAGAGGTATGTCAGTCATATTTTCAACTAGCGATGGACTTGGCAAGATTTTCTTGTATCCAAGTGGAAGTCGCTGCAGTGAAGTAGGATGGTTATCCAAGACTCCTTTAGCTTCGTCTAGAAAAGGACAATGGTGGAGGGCATGATCACCTTCACACAACCTACAAGGAAATTTAGATCTTCCTTTTTGTCCATTGACTTCATTTTCACTAGTTGATGGTGTACTCTCAACATGATCGATAGAAGTTCAAGACACCAGATTGTGCAAGTGGGGAGACTAGTCTCTCAAGATCCGCGGGATGCAAGGAAAATATCGATGATAGTGGTTTCCTTTGCAAATGACACATGGAGATTTGGGTTTGGAAGGTGCAGTGTGTGGATTTTTTCTAGATGATGCATGGTTGCCCCCTTGCACGGCTAGCTTCTTCTTCTTTTTCTCCTTCCCTTTCTTCTTCTTCTCAGCTACTTGGTTTTTAGTATCAGTAGTTTCACCAAGCGAAGAGGAAGAAGGAGAGGGAGAAACAAACGAAGTAGAAGGTGGGGGAGAAACTCTAGTATCATCTGGTTACTGATTTGATTGTTGAGGAATTACGCTGTTTTGAATGACAGAGGTCAAGAATAGCCATACTGGCAGGCCAATTGTGAGTCCTAGAAGGGACAATGTAGCCATGTATGGAGCACCAATATCTCCCCAAGAAGAGAAAGGACTAGGGTTTCCCCCAAGGGGAAATCCTTGATTGGTGGACTCCATTATCTCAACCTAAGACCAACGAGGGAACAATGATGTTGTTCCAAATTAAATAAATTTTATGACGCCTTAACACAACTTTCTTTTTCAATTTTTAAGAGTCAACAAAAAGCTAAAGGTGACTCTAGTCGCCTTCGATTTTTAATGAGCCTGAAGTGACAAGTTCTCAGATGGACCTTTTCTTTTAAGGAGTCAAAAAGGAATGAAAGTGACTACTCTGGAAATATAGACAGAGGGATTACCAAACCAATTTCAAAATTGCAATATACACCTCGGTGGTAAATTATAGAGAAATTACCGACGACTTTACGTACGACAGTCAATCTTCCCGAATGCTATGTTCAGTGCATTGCGATCGATAGGGCGGTAGACATGGCTTCCTAAGGATAAAGGATATCAGCCTATTGTGGTCTCCCAATATATACTCGACGGTACGTTGGAGCACAAGTCTGTACTGGCACTTGTCATATCAAAGAGGAGGAATCACCCAACCTATGATGAAAATGATAGTTACCAGGCTTTACGACGTCAGAATACGTCTCTAACCTAGACTTCTAAATGTTGTGTGTTAGGTTCCAAAGCATTTTTATGTTCATTGAGGTTTATTTTATAGTTGATCTTTCTTAACAAGTTTTCCTTTCAAGGTTCACCATGTGATGTAGATGTAAAATTCCTAAATATGCAATCTAAAATGATAAATAGTCATTTATTTTCTTTCAGTAATGAAAATCCTAGCTACTAAGGAATGAAGAGTAAGATTCTCTCAACAGAGAGTAGAGAGCACACACTAAATGCACTTTTCCTAAATCAATTTCTGCATGCAGTCTAAATGCAAATGCACATGCATGTATTTGTTTTCTTGCTTGCTTAATTTGTGAATGCCAAAAAGGAAAATAAGTATAGATCTGAACTACTTTCTTCAAAGTGACACTTTAGCAATTTATTTTCAAAAACGGAAGGAAAACTAAGACGACACTTTCAATTTTGAATGGAAAACTTCTTTCGACACTTCAAAGAATTGACAATTCAAATCAAATACAATGGTAAAGCACAATCGACTATCTAAAAGAGGAATACTTTACGACACTCTTTCTCTTGACTGATAACGACAGTTGCGACACTTTCGAATCAAAAGATGATAGTTCAATTAAGCTACTTTTTACAAAGGAGGATTGCAAATGACGAAAAATACATAAAAACATTCACAATTCCTTATCAATGGAGGTTGAATAATGTAAAGGAAGAAGGCTTCAATAGTTATATACTGATCATAGGTTGCAAAACTACTGAATAGAGTTGAAAAAATGAAGAAAAAACCAAAATATGGAGAGAGAAATAGTCTCATTCAATGATCGAACCTGTCCTTAAGGGAAACAAGGATGCATCTCACCTGCAGCACACGGGAGGTGTGATGCATCTAGACTACCAATGAGAGACAGTGCGATGGTCTAGGGACAAGTCTAAGCTTTGTTTTCACCCATAGTTTGCAGCTAAGTTCAGGGATTTAGGTTGAGCTTATGATAGACAGTAAACACAAAGTATAGAGGTATGATCTAATGAGGTTATTGAGCTACCACCAGGGCACTTAGGATGTTTGCAAGTTAGATGTTCAGTTCATAAACCAACCTGGAGATTGACTGAAGCAGCGTTGATCTACTTTGCAGTTGCATAGCAAAAGCAGTTCGAAGGCTAGCTGGCTTAACTTCAGGCTCTGTCTCTAGTTTATAAAGCAAACGACAGTAACAAACAAACAAACTATTCACTCCCCAGTGGAGTTTTTGTTTCTGGGAAAACTAGTGTTTATTCAAATCTGCTAGTCCCACTAAGATGGGTAGCTATCTTAGAAACAAAAAATTCAAAGTAACTTTTGTTTTCCTTTATGGGAGATAGATGAGAGAGAAGCAGAGAGCACCAACCTTAGTCTTTCGCTTGGCTCCTTGCTTGTTTCCTCTCTCCTTTGATAGAGCTTCGCCACTCCTTTCTCACTTGTCCTGCTTCAAAGAAGACCTGTATAGTCAAAGCAAAAAAATACCATCAAAGCATAGATATCTATGATACCATAAACAATGTAGAATCAGATGTACACTAACCATACAAATGCATACACAAATACAAGATTCATAAGTACACAAGTATATGGAGGAAAACTCAAATAGCTTTATTGATAGTAGAAGTAGAAGAGAGGATTACAACCCCGTTGTCTGATCCAGTATCATCCTCCCAGCATGAAAGCCCTCTTCACCTCATGAAAAGCTAGATTACCCAACAATACAATGTTTCACAGAGAAACCAACAGCACATCCTTGCAAAATGCAAAATTCCAGCCGCTAGATCTCTAGGATGAGGGATCCATTAATAGATACTTGCAGAGAGGTGAGTCAGCATCTGGTTTTTTGATTAGTGTCATTTCACTGATAGTTCTTGGTTCCACTTGGAGATTTCATGATCTCTTACTCATCTCTGGGCGAATTCAAAGAGGTAAGTGTGATATGAGTAGTTTCTAGAAGATTTTCTGAGTTTCCACCTAGCAAACTGCATCTACCATTTGTCTGCTCTCGCTCATCGCACCCTACAGAAGGGCTTTTCAGTATGCATCGCACACCTTATGTGTAACAGGTGAGATGCATCACACCGTGAGCATGGAGCAGTCTGTATGGTGCAGTTTGGACTAGTTCTGAGTAGTTTTTTAGGGAGAACTTATGGGAAAGGATGTAATTATTTGACCTTGATCCTTTAGGGTTTGAAACAACATTTTTAGGGGTTTGAGAGCCCTTGGTTTATTGACATATGTGATTGGGGTTGCAGTGCCCAAATATATCTATAACAGGTGGGAGTCCTTATTATGAAAAGGCCCTACACCTCTTCATTTATTTCTTAAGGTAGGCTTGAAATAAGTGATTATAGATATATGATACATATAATATGCAAACCACTCACAACACAACAATATTGAACATTTTCATGAGACATAACTTAATTTATTTTCAATATATTTTTGCTTTAAAAAAGGCAAGATATGCTACCATGATGTAATACAATGATTCGCCAATATTGGGCACCAAACAAATGACTTGGACCATAGATGTTATGTACGATGACAATCATCCACTATAAGCTACGATTATTAGCCACTCTGACACCCCTCATTTATGGTCACTCATTGAACATGCACATGAAATTTGAGATCATTGGACATGGTTAACATGCTTTGGTTAACACAATCTAGTATGTTGTGAGGGCCTTGCCTACAATGCAAACTTTCTAATGCCCTTTACAACAACATTGCTTCACAAAAGGCGACATTTGACATTGATTCATAATTTCGCCTTTTTATATGAGAAAGAAACTAATTGTTACTTCTCCCTTATCCAAGATAATGCTCTTGATTACAAATTGAACAATGTATCATGAAAATGCCTTTCTCTCTTTGTGTGAACTTGCTCAATTAGCATCTAGATACCTTGTGAGACAAAACTCAACGTATGTATTGTATTTGGTATTGTGTCAATTATTCAATTTTTATGTCCTAATATTGTGTTAATGGCCTTCCAATGCATGGTGTCTCTTGAATCAGAATTTTGACATGGAAAATCCCAATTTTACAATTTTGGCAATCAGAGGCACAATCTTGGGACAATGTGTAACCATCTTGGTGGACAATGGGGCAAACAAAATTTGTATTGATGCACAATTGGTGGAGTGTAGAGGCATTCCTAGATTGATATATATCCTCAACAACATGGGGGAGAGAGGATTCCCATGCTTCACCTCATTTGTCTTCTTGATTGTTGGTTCGATATGTTGAGGATATGGTTGATGGTTTGATATTGAAGTCCAAATCCTTCCTTGACCCTTTAGCCAAAGAGGTGTCTCCTAAAGTATCTCCAATAATATCCTATGAAGAGTCATAACATTTAACCTAGAATTAGGGCCCACCACGATCATCTAATAATTAATTGAAATAGCACTAAACCCCAATTTAGGGATTGGGTGAATCATATGGTCGGACTATGCCAGTGGGAACCCTAAATAAATGACTTGAAAACCCCTTGATTTTCTACCTTGATGTCATTCATCTCCCAAATTTCTTGTTGGATACACAAGTCCTAGAAAACATGACAAGGAAGATGAGAGGGAGTTGACAAGGACATTAGGTTGTCCTAGAACATCATAAAGTGCATCCACATGGATGAACATGGAATGGGAATTAAGGCCATAAAGTATACTAGAGTGTTAGACAAATAGGGTGCATAAAAATATTTTTGGAGTGTCCCAAAGGGCAATATACAATTCTTATCTCCTATAAAATACAATATACATTTATTGTGGTGATAGTAACCACAAGATTCTTAGAAATAGTGGTATAGTGTTTGGCCATGAATGAATATGTGGAAAATAAATCTAAAGCTTTCGACTCACTGGCATAAAATAGTTCATGGGGCAGAATCAAAATTTCAAGGGACATGTCAAGGATCTCTGGTAGAATGGGGTTAGTAGCCAAAGGATACCTTTCAAATAATTTAAGGAGGGTAGCGAATATTTAGAGGAGGCCAACTCAAGAAACCATTAAAAAGAAAAGGGGGAAGGTATCTAACAAATATGGTTAGAGTAGGCATCAAAATCCCCATCCTTTAATGAAATGGTGGTTTACACAGGACTCATGAGAGAATATGGGAAGGGGGCTAGATTGGCATGAGAGAAGGGTTTTATCTACTAAAGGAATATGGGATGGAGGTTATGTCTAAGTTCAAGGAGGCCTTTAGCTTTTTTGACAAGGATGGAGGTGGATGTATCACAACAAAGGAGCTTGGGACAATAATGCATTCTTTGGGTCGAACCCCCAATATATATTGGAAGTGGTTCAAATGTTTTATATTCAATAATCTAGTGCCAAACACAATAAACCACAAAAAAGTAGTTCTAATCTGCCTGTAAATGGAACATATTAAATACACCATTCCAAATTGATTTTAATAAGGAGAATCAAAGAAATAGACGATTTTGGTCATCCATCACCTCCATACAGAGTAAACAATAACCAACCCCACTCTATCCTTTACAACACAAATTGTCCCATGCCAAGATGAAGCCGAAAAGATATATTTACTAATATTCTTAGGCAGAGTGAAAATATGAAGCCAATATATAGAGATGCTTTGAAGGACTAATCGAAATAGAGTCAACTTGCCTCCTAGGGAGAGCCTCTTGTGCGCCCATGATAAAAGTATACAGTGGATTTTGTCTATAATTCAGCTCCAATCCTTAATTCCATAACAATTAGGTTGGAGCATAAATCTAAGATATTTAAAATATGCATCCAGTGCAGTGGAGATAACACCAAAAATATGATAAATCTCCAGTACCAATGCATCATTTGGGTAAGAATAAATCATATGAGATTTAATAGTATTCATAAGGAGTCCAAAGATTTATCAAAAGCGATCAATCTACCAAATAGTAACACATCATCGACAAAAATCAAAGGAGTAACAATGACTTGTCTACCTACACACATGCAGCCAAAATTACATTTAATCCATCTACCTCCACACCTGCAACCAAAATTACCGCCCTTGTGAATTTTGTGACTAATTCTTCAAAAATCCAATATTTTATCCTCAACGTCTTCTTCTCACAAAAGTTGTCATAGATATTTTGAAGTAGGCATATTGTCTACTAACAAATATTCTGTAATTTGCCTCCACCATCCTTGTAGAAATTATGGTGTAGAGTTGGAACTACTCATGAATTTTTAATCAAAATCATAAGACACAAGCCTACTCTACTACTCTCCGGAAGTTAATTCACAATTTAGAACCAAAATTTCATACATGCAATAAGAAATAACACACATGCACACAAAATTTTTCCTAAGGAAAACAATATGCTAAAAACCCCAATGTCTATTTGCATTAATATGATCAATAGAAATGTATTGCAATTTATTTTATCAATTGAGCACAACCTACAAATGAATAACCTGTCTCTCTGCTCACCAAGAAGATCTAAGCTAGACTTAGTGAATTTCTACCTCTGCTTGAGTCAATATTTCCTTGCACAATTACTTGAGAAATTAGGCCCCTATTATTTAGGAATTTTTACAAAATGGATTGCGAAATTCACAAGGTTGATTATCTGACTGTATGCAACACCTGTACACTCAAGGCTAGTCTACAGTTGATGTTACACTGCCTCGGAATCTCCACCACAGCTAGGGAACTTGAATTGATTGATTAGCTATTTTGTGTTGATTGATTAGTTATCTGGATGATCACTAAGTTTGACTGAAGTCCCACTGCACAATTGGCCTTCCACTAGTTCCTCAAGTAGTTGGAACTAGTTTAATTGAAAATAACTTGAGATAACTAACTTTGATTGCTACAAATTAATAGTCATACATGCTTAACTGAACTATAACTCCTCCAACTTGAATTTACTGTGTAAACTAGGTGACACAAGCCATGTCACACAAGTTAACTGCATCCAAGCTGGCTATTGATGTGGAAATTCAATTTTTCTCAGTCTAATCAAGGAAAAATCAAATTGAGAATTTCTTGCTACATTTTTTAAGACTCCCTCTCTACAAGAAAGGGATTATCAACCACCCCTATCCTACACCTAAGGAATTCGAACTTCCCTCTTGACAAAGATTTTGTCAAAATGTCAACATCTTACTCCTCTATTAGAATGGAGTGTAGCAACATCATCTGCCTCTACAAATAGTCTCGTAAATGGTGATATTGGATATCTATATGCTTGGATTGATCATGAAATATAAGATTCTCAGAGAGATTGATGTAACTCTAATTATCACAATTGGATCCATCATCTGACCAAATATTCCAATAAATATCTTTCTCATCCATATCGCCTCACATGTTTCTTGACTTGCAGCCATGTATTATGCTTTTGTCTAGTTGAGCACCACAGATCTTTGCTTCCTATCGTACCAGGAAGAAACTACAAACACAACACTAAAAATTACACCTGATGTACTATTTCGTTCCAATGGACTTCATGCCCAACCTGTATCTATGAAGCCACACAACTTCACTCCCTCTGCTCGTCTATACCGTAGCCCAAACTGGGTATCACCTATGAGGAAACATAAAACATGCTTAGTTGCCTTCCAAAATAGTTTGGTTGACCTAACTATAGTGTATCTTAGCTCATTGACTGCACATCACATATCTGGTCATGTGTTCACAAGATACATGAGTGGACCCACTAGCTATTGATAAATGGTAGCATCAACTTCACCTGAAGTGGCATCCACCTTCCTCTAGTTTTTCGTTAGAGATGTTTCCATGGGTTTACAACTCTCCATGCAGAATATCTGCACTATCTCATTTTCATACTTGCCTTGAGATACAAATAATTACCCATGACCTTGTCATACTTCCAACCCGAGAAAGTAGTGCATGAGACCCATGTCCTTCATTTAAAATTACCTTGCAATGTCCTCATTGCAAGATATGATCAATGTCTCATCACTAGTTAAAATAAAATTATCAACATATAAGAAAATAATAAGAAATTTACCTTCTATCCATACATGATGAGGTTTACATCTGGTTCACTTATGGTGAGGCCCAAACAGGTGAGATAACTATTGATCTTGGTGCAGCAAGCAGGAGGTGCTTGCTTGAGATCATACAGTGCTCACTTGAGTTTGCACACATGAGACTCTTGATCAAATGTCTCAAAACCATTTTGTTATTCTATGTACACCTCCTCCTTAATAACCCCATTCAGAAATGTTGTTTTTACACCCATCTGGTGGATATTCCACCCCATCTGTGTAGCAAGATGAAGAATTGATCTAATGGATGAGTACCTTACTACAAGAGAAAATCTCTCCTCATAGTCAATTTCCTCAACTTGAGAGTACCCCTTGGCCACAAATCTAGCCTTATACTTCCCTATTCTTTTGTTTGTTGCCAGCTTCACCTTGAAGATCCATCTCAAACCCACTATTGATTTATATGTTGTTCTTGGGATCTTTTCCCAAACACGGTTCTTTGCAATGGATCCATATTCCTCCACCATTGCATCAACCCATACAGGTTTCTCTATTTCTTCCTCAAAATAGGATGGCTCAATCTCTATAAGCTCAGTCATAAGAGCCATGTCGCCAGTGTACCTCTCAGGTGACCTCCTTTGCTTACGCAAATTTGAAGGGTATCCCACATTCTCCCTCACATCTTGAACAAGTCTATCAACTTCCTTAGTTCTTTTTCTGCCTTCTCTAGAGGTTTTGCTTTAATGGATGTCTCCACTCTCTGCTCCACAATTTATGGTTGCTCTACAACTTCTTGAGGTTCCTCTTTTTGAGATAAAATCTCATCTTTTGGTGGCATCTAAAGCTCCCTCTGAAGAGAGCACCACATAGATTTCTCCTCATCAGAATTTACATCCCTTCACATAACTATCATTATGAGTGATGGCAAGTACACATGTTAGCTGTGGGGAGTTTTTGTGTAACCCACAAATACACTGAATTTTGCTGTTGGCTAAAGCTTCTTCCTTGATTCTTTGGAGACATGGCAGTAAACAGAGGCTCCAAAAATCTTGAAGTGCAACACATCCGGCTTTCTTACTGAGAAAGCCTCCTCCGGTGCAATATCATGCCAAGAATCTGATGAGAACTTCAGTTCTACAAACAAACTTTTGTATTTCATTCCTCAACCCATAAACGCAGAGGTAGGCCTTGGTCATGCAACATCACCCTTGTTGCTCCCAAAATGCTATGGATATTTCTCTCAACCACCCCAGTTTGATGTGGGTTGTGGGGTGTTGTCAACACTCATCGAATGCCTTATTTCGCACATAAATTTTTAAATTCATTCAACACATACTCACCTCCATTATTACTCTAGAGAGGCTTCACCTTCTTGTTGTTTCTTTCTCAAACAGTTCCTTGAATTCTATGAACTTGGAGAATATCCCATCTTTCTTTCGCATGAAGAGATCCAACACTTATGTGAGAAGTCATCAATAAAAAGGACAAAATATTTGTGTCAGGTAGTGGAGGCTATAAAGAAATGTCCACAGACATCAAAGTGGATCCTTTCTTGGAATGCATACGCTTTGTTGTCTCAATCATGAAATTTAGATTTTATGTACTTCCCCATGGTACATCCTTTGCATACATCCTGCTGCTCAAGTGCTCCTTTAGGGAGGCTAGTGGATATTTGTTGTATACTATTTGAGGTGCCATGATGCAAATGGCCAAGGCTTATGTGCTAAAGTTCACCTACATCATGGCCCTGCACTTTCTCTTCCTTATTTTTTAATGCAACACAATATTCCACATCTAACTTATATAGATTCTTCACACAAACCTCGACCTTCTTCACCTGTCTCGTGGCTATGTGTCTCAGGAATGTTTTTCCTTTGTTGAAGATCACGTCATAACCATGGTCTTCCAAAACTGCAACATAGATGAGATTTTTCTTTAGGCCTACAACAAGCATGACATCCTTGAGCCTGAGAGGGGAGCTTGACACCCTCTGAAAGTTGACTGTACCAATACTGGTCATGTTGTGCCTTCCATCGTCCCCTAGCTTGATGTACATATGGAGATCTTTCTCCTCCAAGTCACTGAAAAGTCTCTACACCCTGTCATGTGGAGCAATGCACCTGAGTCCCAGTACCACACAATCCCCATCACTATGTTAGACATGCATGCGATAAGGGTAAAGTCAAGGTCGAACTATGAATCCAAGGCTTCACCCACTGCTCCTACTAAGGTCTACTCACTTGCCTCTTTCTGTGGGCACTTCGTGGCATAGTTCTCGTATTCGTGACAATGGAAGGATTTAACTTTTGACAAATCTTTCTTCTTTCTCCCATGGTTGGATTCTGGTTTGGTTTGAGATTTCTTCCCATTTTCCCTTCTTTCCCTTTCCGACCAATACAAATTTTTCTTCATCCTTGCCCTTGGATGAGGTCCCATCTCTACTATTCTGCCTTATTTCCTCTTGTACCAAATTGTACCGTAAGTGTTCCCAATTCGGTACTTTCTCCCTCCCGTTCACTTAATCTTGATATGTATGCCAACACTTGGGAAGGCACAGAAGGTATATTATTACCAAGTCATCCTTTGAAAGAGTAACACCAACTCCTACAAGCTCATCATGAACTTGTGTGAACCTCATCAAATATTGAAGCGTAAAGTCATTCTTCTACATCTTGATATTTCAAAGTTTATCCTTGAGCACCAACATTTTGTGGTCACTTACTATTCTAGAATAGATTTGTGAGTGCCTACCACATTCCATAAGGATTTTCTTTCCCATGGAGAATTGTTGACAATGTGGTCTCGTACTCCCTCCAATATTATTATCCACACCTTGGCTACAACTTTCTTCCACTGAGCAAGGTTTTGGGCATCAGATTTTGTTGGTTTTGTAACATCTCGCTTGATGTATTCTTGCAATCCATTGTCATTGAATACCTCCTCCATGCGATCATTGCATTCAATGAAATTAGAGTTGCCTTCCAAGGAATACTCTAGCCTCAGCCCGTTGAAGGTCATATTTTTAGTTCTTAAGAGATCTTTCTACACTAAAAGGCAAATTCGAACCTCCCAAGAAACAAATTTGAAATTCTTGCTCTAATGTGAATCCTACTATGATACGATGTAGAAATTATGGTGTAGATTTGCAGCTCATCATGAAATTTTTTCAAAATCATAAGACACAGACCTACTCTACTACTCTACAAAAGTTAATTCACAATTTAGAACAAAAATTTCAGACATGCAATAAGAAATAAAACACATGCACACAATATTTTTCATGGGGAAAGCAATCTTCTAATAACTCCAATTCCTTCTTGCATCAATATTATGAATATAGATGTATTACAATTGATTTACTCAATTGTGCACAACCCGTAAATGAATAACCTATCCCTCTGATCACTAATAAGCTCAAACCCAAACTTTGTCAATTTCTACCTCTGCTTGAGCCCTTATATCCTTGTGTAATTCCTTGAGAAATTAGGATACTATTATTTAGGTTTTTTCCAAAATGGATTGCACAATTCCTAAGGTTGATCATGTGACTACATGCAAAACCTGTACACTCAAGACTAGTCTACAACTAATATTACACTACCTTGGAATCTCCACCATAGCTGGGGAACTCGAATTGTTTGCATGCACTAGCAATTTTGGGATGATTGATCACTTAACTAGATGATCACTACATTTGACTGAAGTCTTGCTACACAACTAGCCTTCCACTAGTTCCTCCAACAGTTAGACCTAGTTTAACTGAAAACAACTTGAGATAACTGACTTTGACTGGTACAAATTAGAAATCACACATGCTTAACTAAATTCTAACTCCTCCAACTCGAATTGATTGAGTAAAATGGGTGACACAAACCATGTCATACAAGCTAATTGCATCCAAGTTGTCTGTTGATGTGGAAATTTAAATTTTCTCAATTTAATCAAGGAAAAATGAAATTGAGAATTTCTTGCCACATTTTTCAACAATACTTCAAGTGAATCTAATCCATGTTGCCAATCTAGCACAACAATTTGCTAATAACAATAACCAATGTATATAAGTAGCATTCAAAATAAATAAAATAGTAAAAAAACACATATTAAAACACGATCGATGGAGACCCCAAAAAGTACTCCAACTATGTTACCACCCATTAATGTTCTTCGAAAGTTCCTCCATCGCTCCTCTCATGACGCACACCTTTGTTTTCAGCCTCCATCACTCTAAATCCCATTAGTTGTTGTCAACATCCATCACCCTATTAAAAAATTGTCTTAAAATTCCACACCATGTAGTAGTCTAGAATGCAATGACATACTTTAGGAAATTGGTTCACTAAATTATTGCCTAAGGTAAAAGAAGGTTTTAATATGTAAAAACTTATCCTACATGCTGCATTTTGATCAACCTAGTAATACATGACTAGGTGATCATTTTTTGGGTGATAACAGATTGTTGCCGAACATAAGAGTTTGAGGGGAACATCGTATGATGGAAATATGTTGTAGCTTCACTTTCGCAAAACACCAAAGGGGAGTCATAAGGAGAGAGAGAGATCACTCAAGTAATAGGAAGGAGTGAAGTTGGAGGGGGTGAAACCTACCCGTGAGATAAAATTTTCCTTTATTGATGAGTACAAGATCTCAATAAGGCAGGGAAGATATACCCATACCTACGAGATAACCAAGTACAAATGATAATGGTGTGCCTAACAATATAGGTCTAAGGTACATAGTACATGATACATGATATGCTGGCATCAATGGGGAAAAAAATGATACAATGAGATAATGATCCCTATATACATAATTTCCTCGAATATAGTGGCCAGGATTGATACAAGTAAGTATGTTGATTTAAGGAAATCAGACATAATTCCCCCACGTTGGTGTGGTGAAGGGGGGGGGCGGCGGAGATCACAACCAAAGAAGCCCTGATGAATAGGAGAGTTATTTAAAAATCTCAATGGACCATTTTAAATAGAGGTTCATGTTGTGAGTTATGCAATCAGTAGAAGCAAAGCCATTGAAATAAAATTAACTTCTTTTGAGGCTAGATCATAATTTTTTGACATCTAGGTATGTGAGGGGATACCTCAAGGGACATCCCCTCATGAGGTCTAGAACATCTCACACACACCTCAAAAAATCTAGGAAAATCTGCTAGATCACTAAACCACCAAGTGCATGTTTCTTGTGTTAGGATATTCCGACACATAGGAAATAGTTAAGTATAACTTGGTCTAGTATAGAGTTAGGTAAAGTGTGTTTCTTTACTATGTACATTTTGTAACTTAGAATCTGACAGTCACGATATGTAGTGATCCGACGGTTCATTCTCTCCTCAGTATTACCGAAACTTGATCCGTGGCTTGACACCCGATTGGTCCATGATTTCTATTTAAAGCACATGGAGGGTCATTTGTAGGGTAATCCGTCTATGAGAGAAGCTTATGTAAATTTTCATTCTTTTATTAATAAATTTCCTGAAGTGGCCGCGTTGGCTCAGGCCGTGGACTGTTTCCCTCTTTGAGGGTTTTAACCACGTCAAAAATACTGGTGTATTGATTTGCGATCTGGTTGTGAGCAGTGTCCTTTGGTGTTCTGTCTAAGGAACTTACCCTGTAAATTCCTACATGGTATCAGAGCTATTTGAGGGCCGCGTCCGTTGGTGATCCAAATCTGAAGCCGGTAGAACTGCATCCGACTGTCGTTTCATATAACTACTGTTTCCGACTACTTTCGGGCTGAGAGGACTACTCTATTGTGTTGGGAGCATCTGTTCCAGTGAGGAACCCATTTCGTTTTATGCGAAAAGGTTTCTGTTAGCCCTAGCTGCGTCATTTTTAAGATCTGGAGGTATACAATGTTTATTTGCAGTTTATAGTTATTTTCTCTCTATTTATTTAGGTTTCAGTTTATTTAGCTTTTTTTATTACCGGATCTATACCTTTCATTTCTGCGTATGCTTTTTGCCCTGCGACTTTGTTCGATCTGGGAAAATCAGAAACAGAAAGGAAGGATTTTTCTCATGCGTATGCTCTTTTCCCTGCGCCTTAGTGTGATCTCGGAAAATCAGAAACATCGAGGAAAATATTTAGTTTCTGGCTAAAGCTAACTTTGAGCCGTAAGGTTCGTTTTCTTTGCATGTCCGTGTTGGGTTTTGTGTTTTTTGTTTTGTAGGGAAAAAGAGCTTTCTCAAAGCAAGCATGCAACCCAAAGCTTCAACCCCCCCCCTCTCTCTCTCTCTCTCTCTCTCTCAAATTTTTTGTAGAGCTCAATTGGTTCAAAGCTATTTTATGAGAGTAGAGGTCTTGAGTTCAAATCTCTATTTTGTGGGGGCTTTTTTCTTCATTTCCGCACATTCCCGCACTTCGTCAGCATCTTCAACAACTTTTCTTCAAAAAGCCATAACTTCTTCATCCGGAAGCCGTTTTTTTTAAACCAGCCTAATTTTTCGAGATCTTTCCATTGGAATAATTAGTTTCAGTATCTATAGCTTCAGTTTTTGTTAAAATGGAAAGTCCATGCCAAGTTATTATTGACAGCACCAACTACTTCCAATGGTTGTCCTACATGGAGGATTTACTTAGAAGTAAAGGTCTCTACAGAATAGCCTCAGGCCAAGAAAAGAAACCGAAAGATGAAGATAAGTCTTCTAAATGGGAAAATAGGCAAGATCAAGCACGTGGTTTGATAGGGATGTCTATTTCTCCAGATCTTAGATTCCATATTGCAGAACTTGATACTCCTGATGAAGCAATGAAACAGATCAACAAAGTTTTTGGAATTAAAAATGAACTTAGAGCTCATCAACTTGAAAATGAGTTGCTTACATTGGACCCTAATAATTTTTCTTGCATTGAAGATTTCTTGTCAAAATTCAAGACCCTTAGACATCTGTTGGAAGGTGTTAAGGTTAAGAAAGAAGATAGTAACCTTATCTATTTCATTCTTACTAAGTTGGGACCAGCCTATTCTATGTTTGTTTCCACCTTCCATTCTACAAGAGAAGCCTTCATTTCTCAAGGACAAGACTACAAGTCCCCTTCCTTTGATTCCTTTTGTGATTCTTTAATAAGAGAACAAGAAAAACTCTTACACCTTGGTCTTCTTAATCTTGGAAACTCCTCCAAGAAAGCGTTAGCCTCCCAGCAGCAACCAAATTCAAAGAATCCTAAGAAGTCATATCCTAAAAAGAATGGTCCTAAACAAAACAAGGGTCCTAAGCAATCTCAGCCTCAAAATGAAAAATCATTTCAGCAAAATGATAAGACAAATAAAAACAAAGGGAAGAAGTCTGATAGACATTGCAACTTTTGTAATCGAGATGGCCACTTAGAATCCAAATGCTTTAAGAAAATGGAAGCCTTGGAAGCAACAATGAAGAAGCATAACATCCATTTGGAGCACTCTTCAACTTCAACTTCATCTTCGGGAATGGCACTTTTTGCATGTGGTTGTCAATCATCTCGGTCTGGTTATGCACTAAATGTATCTTCTTCTTCTCATTCTCATGAGTGGCTCATTGATTCTAGAGCTTCTTATCACATGGCCAAAAACAAAGCCATGTTTTCTTCTTTAAATGATTGTAACACCAAAAATATATATGTTGGTGATGATAGATCTCTTAATGTTGTAGGGACTGGAACTGTTCATCTAGACAATGGTCAATTTAATGATGTATTATGTGTTCCAACCTTATCCTGCAACCTTCTATCTGTATATCAGATAACTCATTCAGGTGAAGGTAAAATCGTTGAATTTTCACCTCACGATGTTGTAATTAAGGACCTAAGAGATCCTAGACAGATTTTAGCTACTGGAATTGCTGATGATTCTACAAGGTTGTATAAGTTTCACAACTTTGGGTCATCAAATCTTCCCTCATTATTTGTTGCTCATAACGATGAAGTGAGAAAACTTTGGCATGAGTGATTTGGTCACTTAAACTATCACTCTCTTCAGCATCTATGTAAAGAAAATATGGTGACAGGTCTTCCAATGGTATCTTGCAGAGATGGTGTTTGTTCCAGATGTGTACTCGGAAAACATCATCAGGACAGTTTTGAAAAATGTGCCTCTTGGCATGCCTCAGCCCCTTTACAGCTTGTGCATAGTGATTTATGTGGTCCACTTCCAGTTGTTTCATTCTCTGGCTACAAGTATTTCTTAACTTTCATTGATGATTTCTCCAGACGCACTTGGGTATACTTCTTAAAACTCAAGAGTGAAGTATTTAACACATTTTTGGCCTTCAAGGCCTTTGTTGAAAAACAATCTGGACATCAAATTCTTAAGCTAAGATCTGATAATGGAGGAGAATATGTTAAAAACACATTCATCAACGTTTTCACTGAGAATGGAATTCAAATGCAACATACTGTTCCATATACTCCACAACAAAATGGTGTAGCTAAAAGGAAGAATCGCACCTTAAAGGAAATGGCTAATCGTATGCTACAATCTAAAGGACTTGGTCTTAGTTTTTTGGGCAGAAGCAATTAACTGTGCAAATTACATAATAAATCGCACTCCTACTAAGGTTTTAAACAATATCACTCCAGAAGAAGCATGGAGCTCAATTAAACCAGATGTAAGTCACTTTTGCGTTTTTGGAAGTGAAGCATGGGCCCATATTCTAGATGAAAAGCATAAGAGTGAAAAATCTACTTTTGTTGGATATTCTGAAGATGTCAAAGGCTATAGACTTATTCCACTTAAGTCCAAAAATGTTATCATTAGAAGAGATGTAAAATTTGCTGAAAATATATCGGCCTGCGAGCCTAGTCCGGCGGATGTGCCACCTCTCCCTATCTCTTCTACTTTTGAAAACATTTATTCTTCAGATGATGAAAGTGAGGATGACAATCCTCCCCCACCATCTCAGGATCCTCCTTCAGCTCCTCAGTTTCCAAAATGGGTCCGGGCTACTTGAGATGCAGCAGGTGATCTTGCCGGTGATCCTACGGATTAGCGACGTACACGTTCTCAGTTTGATAGAGCCTCTTCTTTACTGGCTCAAGCTCCAGTGAATTATGATCCTGACACCTTTGCAGAAGCTTCAGGCCATCCAGATTGGGAAGCAGCTATGAATGAAGAATATCATTCATTATTGGAAAATGATACATGGGATCTTGTTCCTCTACCAAAGGGATGAAAACTTGTTAGATGCAAATGGGTTTACAGAACCAAGTATGGACCAGATGGGAAAGTTGATAAGCATAAAGCTCGTCTTGTTGCTAAGGGTTTTTCACAAGTTGAAGGCATTGACTACACTGAAACCTTCTCCCCTATTGCCAAAATGAATTCTATCCGCCTTGTGCTTTCCCTTGCTGCCTCTTTCAAATGGGAAGTCCATCAGATGGATGTTAAATCTGCCTTCTTGCATGGGGACTTGCATGAAGAAATCTACATGGAACAACCCATTGGCTTTATAAAAACAGACTCTAACCTTGTATGTCGGCTTAAGAAATCCCTTTATGATCTCAAGCAAGCTCCTCGAGCTTGGTATGCCAAAATGGGTAGCTTTCTTTTAGAATCTGGCTTTTCTAGGTGTCATTCTAACAATACTGTCTACACCAAGAAAGTGGGCAAGTCTCTTATCATTCTTGTTATTTATGTTGATGATCTTATCCTTACCAGTACTGATCCCAACCTTATAAACCATGTGAAGTCCAGCCTTAAAAAGAAATTTGAAATGACAGACTTAGGACACTTACATTATTTTCTCGGTCTTCAAGTCTTGCAATCCAAGGAGGGTATCTCCCTTTCCCAGTCCAAGTATGCCTGTGATATTCTACGCCATTTTCACATGGAAGACTGTAAGCCAGCCCCTTCTCCCTTTTAGTCTGGAGTCAAACTTTCAGTCACTTGTACTTCTCCTGAAGTTGATGCTACCTTATACCGTCAACTTGTAGGAAAACTTTTGTATCTAACCCATACTCGTCCTGACCTTTCCTTTGCTGTTGGCCTTGTTGCTTGGTTTATGCAAAAACCACATGAAAGTCATTGGAAAGCAGCTAAAAGAATACTTTGTTATGTTCGAGGTACAGTTCAGTTTGGGATTCATTACAGTGCCGAAGCAGCTCCTCTATTGGTTGGTTTCACTGATTCTGATTGGGCTGGTGACCCTGATGATCGAATGTCTACTGCCGGTTATGTGTTCACTCTTGGTTCAGGACCTATTACATGGGCTTGCAAGAAACAGGATGCTATTTCTCTTTCTTCAGCAGAAGCAGAATATCGTGGTGCTGTAGAAGCTAGTAAGGAAGCCTTGTCGCTTCGTCAGATCCTGTCAGAGTTTGGCTTTCAGCAGCAGCATCCTACTACACTTTGGTGTGATAATCAAAGTGCCATTCAACTATGAAAAGATCCAGTCCAACATCAGCGTAGCAAACACATTGAACTGCACATGCACTTCATCAGAGAGCTCATTCATGACCATGTTCTTGAAGTGCAATATTGTTCAACAGATGATCAAGTTGCAGACATCTTTACAAAGGCTCTCACAGAGGTGAAGTTCACTAAACTTCGATTTATGCTTGGAGTTCAAGAAGTTGTCACTAAGGGGGGATAGGCTCTAGTGCCTCCTTCCTTCTCCTATTGTGTCATATTTGTAAATCCTTCAATCCTCTCCCAAGTTGTTCTTAAGGGGGGATGTTAGGATATTCCGACACATAGGAAATAGTTAAGTATAACTTGGTCTAGTATAGAGTTAGGTAAAGTGTGTTTCTTTACTATGTACATTTTGTAACTTATAATCCGACGGTCACGATATGTAGTGATCCGATGGTTCATTCTCTCGTCGGTATTACTGACACTTGATCCATGGCTTGACACCCGATTGGTCCATGATTTCTATTTAAAGCGCATGGAGGGTCATTTGTAGGGTAATCCATCTATGAGAGAAGCTTATGTAAATTTTCATTCTTTTATTAATAAATTGCCTGAAGTGGCCGCGTTGGCTCAGGCCGTGGACTGTTTCCCTCTTTGAGGGTTTTAACCACGTCAAAAATACTGGTGTATTGATCTGCGATCTGGTTGTGAGCGGTGTCCTTTGGTGTTCTGTCTAAGGAACTTACCGTGTAAATTCCTACATCTTGATTGTGTGATAATGAGTTGAATTTGAGCATGCGAGAAAAAACCAAGTAAAAGGGAAATAATGATTCACTTTACCTGATTAGAGGCACCAAGAAAGGATGAAAGATGAAACCAAGGTACACCATCCTCTAGACTACTCTCCTAGAATAAATGTGTTGATGTTAACAAAAGCAGGCCCACTAGAGTTTAGGCAATTATGAATCCTCAACAAAGGCACAAGGATCATAGTATTATGGCTAATAACGACTAACACGGGGATGATAATTGGAAGATATGGGGACTTGTGGAGTTATGATTTACCTTGTCAGAGCATAACATGCAATGTTGACCTTGTAGCGACTGACACAATTCCATAAGGGATGGTCAATTACTCAGACATAGGATTTTCAAAGGTACATGAGGATAGATGGAGGTCAAGTATAAGAAAAATGGGATGAATGCGACACATAGATGGATAATATATTGTAATAGGACTCAATGGGACTTTGAAAAAACTCCATAGATGTGGGGGTGACTCATCTCTAATGCTTTTAAGAAAGGTGACTATGTGATGCTTCCACATGGAAAGGCCCGCATCGCGCCATAATAGAATGAGTAAATAGTGATCTCTAATGACGGAACTTGACTCATAATTCTAAAAGTTCAAAGGAAAAGTGGTATGAGAGTACATGTGACTCATATTAAGAGATTTGATTTAATGCGCCAAAGTGAGACCTCATGGAAAAAATGGCTTTGTGGTGAAGTTTCAAATTAGGAGAAACATGGAGCAACATTGTAGAGATCGGTGAGAGAATTTTCTTCAGTGTTGATGGTTTGTCAAATTGAGCTACCATTTACTCCTAATGGCCAAGAAAACCTAGAGTTTTTCCTATAAAAGGGCTTCTTGCCCCAAATTCCAATTCATTTGTACATTAATTTGTTGGAGAATTTAGAGAAGAGTAAGAGGTACTAAATCTTGGTGAGCTCGTAGCAGAGTCGTTGGATTTCGAATATATGACTTACTAGGTGGCCTTACTTGTCTAGAAATGGCCTTAATGCCTCTTGGAAGGATGGTTTCTCATGAAGAATTAAGGAAAGAAGGTTTTCCATTTAATTTATGAAAATGAGACATTATGTATGGAAAATATACAAGTGAAAAGATGTTTATTTTTAGAATAGACAATATCTCCTATCTCTCTCTCATCCGAATCCCAAAATCAATAAGGAATATCATTTAAATTTAATGCCCTGAGCTACATTTTTAAGACATAGTTAGGATTCTTAAGAAAATTACCCAAAAGGTAACACAATTCTTGTTATTGTTAGACCTATGCACTAGGAATTTCTCTAACATCCACTTTAACAAGCATCTTTCCATGTGCTCAATATTCTCAATAAAAATAACATACTTTTTGGTGTTCACGAGTAATTTCTATTAATTTTATGCTTTTATGGATCTTGGGGAATTCCTAAACATAAACTTCTTAGACTAACTAAGAAGTGATCGATTTGTAATATTCTTTTTTTGTGTGGATATGGTTAAAGTGGACAGAATCTACCCATGGTATTTACCGTGGTAGTTTCCCATAGGATTGACCCATGGCATTTGCCTTCATTTTTCAAGTGAAAACAATAAAATAAAGTCTCTAGAGATTCAATGAAGCATATAAAAGGGGATAGGATCCTCACAATGTAATCATCGAGAGTTATTTATCTATTTTTCTTTTGTTGAGAGCTTGTCAAGGCAAGTTCTAGTTGATCCCAAGGATGAAAACCCCATGGGAGTAATTTCTCTAACCGATCCATCGAGGATCTAAGATTGTGCTTTAGCATATTTAATTTCTCTGTTGATGGGAAGCCATACATGCCAAGGCACGAGATTTAGTAGTGCTTCTGTGGGCATGTAATTTTTTTTATATTTATTCACATAAATCAGAGGTTGTATTCTTAGATCTTTACTGTGTTCGGTGTTTTTACTGCAAGAATTTTATTAGAACACCTACAATGTACCAGAACTGATTAAAATTTTGATGATTGGGAAATTACAGTGGTATCAGAGCTGTGCATCCCGAGAGTTATTACTTTATTGCAAACAAAAGAGAAAACATTACTTTGCCAAATTTTTAGATTGGACTTGGGTCTACTTTACGATATTTATCCATTCAAGTTTACGGGGTCATGATCGAACCCCTATCGGATTTGAGGGTCTCTTTTCAATTGTATTGCAAGGCTGTGAGATCTGTTGTAGGAAGTATTACCATCTTGACTATAATTTGATTACCAGTCTATAGAAATCCAATGGAAGAGTTCAACTCCTTCAAGTGGGTCAAACACCAAGGGTTCAAAGGCTAAATTCTAAGCACAAGTATCATATTGGATTATATCCGTTTCATTTCAAGATCAATGGTATGAATATATTTTTGTAATCTATATTGGAAAGGACCTGGATCATTTAAATATAAGTAGGAGACCCTGCCTTTCGATGCCATTTTTAACTTTCTCATAGATCTAAAGAGTCTCCTTGAAATAATTGTGGATTGGTTTCATTGGAGGTAAAAGAGGTCAAATTACAAAGGTTGGAAGGTTGAGCTTCTAAACTTGATCCCAAGGAAGAATATAAATTGTTTAATCAAGCTCATCCTAGGATTGAAGTTGAACCCATAGCCAAACTTGGAGATTGATCACTTGGAGGCCACATTTCTTTTCCAAAGACTGAGGGTTTCAAGGGTCCTTGCTCCATGCATTTTCTAGAATTCTTTCTCTTGTAGTGTTTTCTTCTCAAAGATGTACGAAAAGAACCCACTTATGACCGTGGATGATAAATAGTATCAATGGAGTTCATCAATGAAAATAATCAGAGTTATAATAGTGAATGCAACAACGAAAATAGTCAAAATGAATCATGAATGGAAAACCCTTCTATTTATAACAAAATATTGAGTTATCCTCGAATAATGAGCAATAATAAAATATTTTAACCCCATTCTTGGAATAATGACTTGGAATATTTTATTGTATTTGGTTGGGAGGGAAAAAATATTTAAACTTTTATTTAGAAATAATAAATAAATAAATGATTTATTTATCATCTCAACAAATTGGTTAAGGAATAATAAAGAAATAATGATTTATTTAATTATTCCCAAGGGATTTTTCAAATTTGACAAGGAATAATAATTGAACAATGGTTTAATTAATTATTCATAGAAGAAAATCAAATAAATATTGATTTATTTAATTATTCTGCATGAGTTTAATCATAAATTACTTAACAAAGGTGGTTTATTAAGTAATTTTTCATAGTGAAAGAAATTTTACTATTATAAAATTCGCTTTACACGGTGTAGTTCGATCCATCTAGTAAATTAGGCTAGATGATCAATATTTTGGTGATAACAGATTTCCCCCCAACATACAAGTGTTAGGAGGAAAACATATGACCGAACTATGTTGTAAAGACACAATCACTACACAACAAAGTGGAGTGATAGAGAGAGAGAGAGAGAGAGAGAGAGAGAGAGAGAGAGAGACCAATACAATTGAATCAGGAGGATAGGGATAGAGGGGTAAGAACAATGCAAGTAACCTTTTACGTTGCGATATTGGACCTCAATGAGGTGGGGGAGGCATACATATACCCACCGAGATAACTTAGTACAAAAATAATGGCGTGCTGAGAAACATCAAACCGAGCAATGAAGTACATGCTGAATGGTACATGGCATGTTGGCATAACTGACTCAAAAAATAATACAAAATGTCCCATATATATAATTCACCTGAAAAAATATGAGCTAGGATTGAATATAATATGAACTGATTACATGAGAGATAATGGCCCTTCCCTCAAAAAATGGGTTAGAGGGAGGGTAGAACAACCGAAGAAGCCATCTTGAATAAGGAAGGGATCTGCAACACTAAATGGATCATCTGAAGGAGATGTGCATGCTATGAACAATGTGATTGCTAGGAACTGAACCCATTATATTTTCGGAACTGCATCTAAGGTTGTAGCATAATAGGAATGCATCCGAGAATGTGGGCGGCTACCTAAAGGGCCACCCCCTCATGAGGTCTCAAACATATCATGCACACCTAGGAACCACTGGTACAATCTGCTGCATCACTGGACCATCGAGTGTATGGATCACGAACATGAAACAACCAAGTCAAAGGGCAATAATGTGTCCCTCTACTCAATCCAAAGTACCGAACAGGGATGGAAGTTGGAGCCAAGATACACCGCCCTCTAGGTCGTTCTTATGGAATAAATGAGTTGATGTCGACAGAATAGGGCCCACGATAGGTGAGGCAATGAGGATCCTCAACTAAGGTATGAGGGAAAATACTAATGTGACTGATGGACTGACACCAGGTATAATGGAAAATGAGGGATTGAGGGACAAATAGAGGACTTCCCTTGTCAGAGCATAAAGTGCATGGTTGACCTGGCAGCGACTGACTCAACTCCAGATGGGATGCGAACAATATGAATGGAGGCCAAAATGGCAAGACGGGATGAACAGTATCAAAATATGGATGGAATACTGTGAGATGATATAATGGAATATGAAACAGACTCCATGGATGCAAGGGTGACTCATCGCGAATGCTCTAAACAAGGGTGACTCGATGACGCTGCCACACAAAATAGGCCCGGTGGGGACCATGAAAAAATGAGTAAATGATGGTTAAACATGATGAAAATTAACACACGAGATGACAAGTTCCAAGGGAAGGTCGTCCCCAAATTACAAAAGTCGCATATGAAGAAATCCAATTTTGAGAGGCGACAAAGTGACACTTCTTGGAAAAATGGTTTCCTAGTAAAGTTTCAAATCATCCAAAACTGAGAAACACTCATTATAGTAGTCGATGAGAGATTTCCAATGATGTTGATGGTTCGTCAAGCTAAGCTACCATTTGGTCAAAGTGGGTGACAGAAAAATTGTGGATTTTTCTATGAAAGGACATTTTCCCTCCAATTGGAATTCATTTTTTAAGTGAGTTGTGGTAAATTTGGAGAGGAGGAAAAGGCCCTAAATCTTGTGGAGATCATAGCGGACAAACCGGCTGTCAGAATTAGGATCTACAACTTTTAGGTAGGTGACCTTACTCATCTCTTCAATTTCAGTTATTTATTTCCTAATTTTTTGCTACTGGCAGCTCCCTAGGAGACCCTTCCTCCTCTTCACAGTCTAATCACACCTTATGTGCCTAGAAGTGTGATTTGGGTTACAGGAAACAGGTGAAAACCTGTGAGCTCACACTTTTTGGTCATAAAACTGCGATTCGGGGCTGAAAAGAGTGGTGGTTTACTCACTTGGTGGGGGTTGTAGGTTGATTAGTGTAGACCAGTGTTTTCTTCTCTCAACTGACAAGACATGTGGTGTTTTGCAGGCACGGCAGAGCTAAAAATCAACTGGTGTGAGTGAGACTTGGATACCCTCTGATTCGAGATTCATATGGATCAGGGGGTTCGAGGGGTGTTGGCTCACTATGGGGTTATCAAGTTGGTAGATGTTACACTAAAAAATGTCACCATGACTATTTACAGTTAGTATGGCTCAATCAACAGTCATGCTACCCTCTTAGGCAAGTCTTATGCCTCTGCTCTCCATGTCAAACTCCAAAAAAGAGAGAAAGTCTTGTATACATGTATTTATCTCTAGGGACGCAGGTTCTCTCAAACTTACCTGCGGGGACGCTCCCAATGTTCACAAAAACTGCGTCTTTGGACGCTCTGTATGTAAAGGGACAGGTGCGTCCCCCTGTAAAGGTTAGAATGCGCAAGTTTCATCTTTAAAAAGTTACTTGTGGTCATTTCTAGAGCATTCTAGAAGGTTGTTTGACGTGTATTGAGCGCCTCCAGATGGTTCATGCACTCCTATCAAAGAGGAACTTATCCCATCAATAAGGGAGCTATCCCACCCAAAGAGGGGATTATCCCATTGATGGTGGACCTGATTAACCTCCTCTTGAGCACTATAAATACAGGCATTAGGCCAGAAGGAGGAGAGGTTGAAGCTATACATTTTCTAAGGGTAAATGCTGCAGGAATTAGGACTCCCATTTTGAAGCTTGTGAGGAGAGATTGCCATCTTTGCTTGTTCTATTTGGAAGTGGGTGTGCTTTTTCAAAGTAAAGGAGAACTCTTGATGGACCCTGGGAAGGACTTGCACAACACCAAGGCTCAGGTTGTATTTGTTCCTTTTGTTACCTATTAATGCAAATGAGTCCATTCTTCTCAATAACTTGTTATTTATGAGTTATTTCATGTACTCCTTGGTCTATATGTTGAATATGCTTTGTTTTATGTTATAATCAGGTGCTATTTAATGGTTTGACTGTTGGTGATTGCAGGTTTTGGAGAAAAGGAGGAGCTCATCCAGATCAACAAAGCTTGGACTTCTACAACAGCGTTTGGACAAAGGTAAGAACAAAACACTTGATATCTCATATCATAATGCATGTTTAGAGAAGGATAGTTCTTGTTTGTCTTGTTTGTCACTAGAGAGTCTTAGGCTCCTAGGGAGGTTGGTTGTGTTCGCACAATCGACTCTTTCCGCATGACAAATTGGCGACTCCGCTGGGGATCCATTGATGTGAAAGTCTTTTCCTTTGAATGAACTTTGTTCTGAGAAAATTGGTTTATTTTTTTGGTTTTTGGCTGTGTGAACTTGTATTTGGGTGGATTAGCTTAGGATTAAATTAGATTTAGTTTTTCTTGAATTTTCCAGTAGGACGCACCCTCTGAGTATTACACAGTGCGTCCCTGGACGCATTGTCGCTGTGTGCACAGAGCGGGCCCGCACCTGTCTTAACGGGTTGCCTGCGTCCCCTGCTAAAATTTAAGAAAATTCCATTTTTTGCATTTTTTCTCTTAGATTTTGCTTTTTCTTAGTTTTTACTGCCCAGATCCACTGGTTACCTTCCATAAATCTTCACCTAAGCTTGTTTCATTAGCATTCCTGCTTTAAGCTTTCATCAATTGGGTGTTTTGAGTCTCTTTTTGAGAAATTCTTGATTTATTTTCCTTTGGTCATTACTTGGAGGTTTCTCTCAGTCCTTTCACAATTTTGCATCTTTTTGCTTTTGTGTATGAGTGTTAATCGCCTTTGAGTGTTTTTATTTTTTGATCTTTGGAACTCTCACCCAATTTTCTCGACTTGCACTTGATTGGTTCTTAGATTACATTAGAATCATCTTGTGTTTGGGAATTCTCTTGCATAGATCACATTTGCATAATTATAATTCTCATTTTCAGAATATGAATGAAAAATGTGCATAGATTACATTTGCATACTTTTCAAGTGAATTGTGCATAGATTAAAATTGCATAGTTTACATTCTGAAAAAATCAATCGTAGATTTAGATCAGTTTTCTTTGATTTGAATTTACACAAAAATAAAAATCAAAAAATGGTTTGGAATTGATTTGCATTAGTTTTTCTTGATGAAATTAGTGCATTAGAGAATTTGTTATATTTTCTCTTAGTGATCAATTTTTTGCATTGTTGGAAGTGAATGGAAACTCTCTCCTTACTTTAGTTAGGATTCATCGAATTGAAAAGATTACATTATCATATTCGATTGCATTCAGTTGAGTCGGGTCATAACACCATTGGTTTCATATCCATTTGCCCGTTTGAGTAAAAACAGCCTTAATAATACAGCGCTTAATTAAAATTCATCTAGTAATTTTTACATTTCTAGGGCTCTGATACACCAACATAGCTTAGGCTAGTGTCTTGGAGTAGGAGAGTAATTAACTCTCCAAGACAGCAAAACCAAACAAGTAGCTCATCTTGTGGTAGGATAAATCCAACTGTTTCATTTGTACTTTGGGAAAGCTCCTCTTAAAGGAGAAGCACGAGCTCGTGTCCGAACCAGTGAGGGGATCAATCCTCCCTCGTTGGGAACGACGCCAGACACGCACGTATTACAAACGGTAAACCTCGGATTAACCATTGTCGAGGAGCTAGGGGTCACTTGTCGGTAAACCTTGGATTATTGTCAAGGAGCCGGCAAGGGGATTGAGCTTGATACTCTGCCCTTGCGTGTTGTCGGAGTGTAGACTGTTCCCCCAGGTGCATTTGTTGCTGTTGGTAACCTTAGTGACCATTATCTTTAGGGTTCTACCCAAGGTGACGGTGGAGGGAAGATCCCACTGTACCTGGAGCAGACGTCGGCTAGACTCACTTGGATTTTCTGGGGGGTTCACTTCACTCGAGACGGTTAAAGTGGAGGAACTTGGTCCAGTCTATTCATTAAGTAGGTTGCCGGGGTAACTGTTCCACCCACCACTTCTGTATGGAATTCGGCGATGTTGGGCTTCATCACCAACTAGTGTTTTCGGTCCGGAAGGCTACTGTTTGTGTATGGTTTGACTCCTAGATTTGATAGCGCATGTTAATTTGTTTGTTTGTACTTTTAGAGACCATAGGTGTGAATTGTGAATTTTAATTGTTAGGTGTGAATTGTGAATTGTTAATTTTAGTTTTAAATTGTTAATAAAATTCACTGAAGTTGAATATAATGGCAAATGTTCCGGAATTTATCAACCTAGGAACCCCTCCTAATGAGAATCCTAGTACTTTTCCTTACTTTGGAAGTGTTGGTCCTCCTTATATGGTTACTTTGTCATTACCTGGATTTACAATAGGTTTACCGATATGGTTATTTTCAACTTCGTTGGCCCAAAATACTCCAATTGTTCCACCTCAACCGGATGCTTCACCTCAACAGAGTTCACCATCTCAACATCACCAACCTTCTGTTGACCCTTTACCTTCTTCGCCTAATTTTTCTTCCTCCATTTCTTCCTCTTCGCCTGGTAAAAGCCTTGATGCTAGTAACCAGGAGGCTAAGAAGAAGAAGAAAGGGAAGAAGAAGAAGAAGAAGCAAGATAAGAAAGAAGTCAACCAACCAACCATGGCTGTAAGTGTTAGTTGTGTTGAGGAAAATTCCGACATGCATCGTAAACCCAAATACCCTTGCAAGCTTTGTAAGGGTGACCACTTCCTTGTCAATTGTCCTAATATTCCAAAGGTCTTGGAAGTATGGTCAGAAAAATCTCATCAGCTTTCCGTTGATCCATCAACCAGTGATAGTCAGGTTCCTGGGAAAAAGGATAAAGTTAGGTTTCCTTGTAAGTTATGCAAAGGGAGTCATCAAACTCACATTTGCCCTCACATGGATGAAGCCTCAACATTGTTGGAAAACCTTACTGTTCCACAGCAAGAATTTCCAACTGGTTACCGTAAACTTTCTCCCAACCTACCGTCAACTGACGGAGTGATTGATTTAAATTCAAGTATAGTCGATCACACTCTCCCATTGGAGAGTGAAACTCATGTCACTCAGGTTGCTGATCCATTAGTTGATCAAGTGGTCGATTCAATTTCACATTCGGTCGATCCCACTTTCCATTTAGAGAGTGAACTTCATACCGCTCAGGTTCTTCTTGTTACATCAAATTCTTCTATGCCGGGGGGCATTTCACCTGTTCATACGGAGCCCCCTCCAAGCACTGAGGTCTTTTCCTTTGATTGGAATAGACTGACAAAACCTCGTCTTCCTTCCTCCATCCCTTTCCAAATCATTGTCAAGGCTGGTGGTAGGGACATACATCGTACTCAGGTAGATGAAGGTGCTTCTGTCTGTATTTTATCCTCAACTGTTTGGAAAGCTTTGGGTTCCCCTCAGCTTGCGCCTATTACGCAGAATCTGAAAGCTTTTAACAGAACCATTAGTGAACCTTTAGGGATCCTTCCTAAATTTTCTATTACCATGGAAGGTAAAACTATCTGTATTGATCTTATGGTAGTTCGAGGTCCCTTGGATTTCAATTTACTCCTTGGGCGAGACTATTTTTATGCAATGAAAGCTGTCGTATCGACACTCTTTCGCGTGATGTCTTTCCCTCACAATGGCAGCATTGTGACTGTAGACCAGCTTTCGTTCCCTAGTCTTGTCTCAACTACCAATAATATGACACCCCTAAATGTTCTTGATTCTAAAGTGGTATCTACCCCGCCACGGGTTAATTATGTGGCAACTGGTCCCATGTTTTCAGTTACCGATGTAAGTGAGCCTCTCACTGTTTGCTCATCTTCCTTTGATTTAGATCCGGTAATTGACATGGAAAACTCTATGGGATTACTTGAACACGATGTTCTTATCCCTTTTGAGTCCCTTGACATGTGTTCTTTCCAGAGAAGTATTCTTCCTTCTGATGAAGACCTCTTGGAAGCCATGATCAAGGTGTGTCCATTGACATGTCTTTCTTCCAGTTGGAAGCCATGATCAGTGAGTAGTGAGGATAGTTCCTGTTACTGAGTCAACCTCGTTAAAAAATGAATCAGGTATGAGGATAGTTCTTTTACTGAGTCAACCTCATTAAAAAATGAATCAGCCAGATTGTAGAAAGTAGGATTTTGAGGACAGTTCCTATTACTGAGTCAACCTCGTTAAAAAATGAATCAGGGTTCTGAGGAAAGTTCCTGTAACTGAGTCAACCTCGTTAAAAAATGAATCAGGTATGAGGATAGTTCTTTTACTGAGTCAACCTCATTAAAAAATGAATCAGGTAGATTTTAGGATATGTAGATAGATTGTAGAAATTAGGGTTTGAGGATAGTTCCTGTTACTGAGTCAACCTCGTTAAAAAATGAATCAGGTATGAGGATAGTTCCTGTTACTGAGTCAACCTCGTTTAAAAATGAATCAGGTATGAGGATAGTTCTTTTCTTGTGTCAACCTCCTTAAAAATGAAACAACTCCCTTTTCAAGTTAAATATTGAAAGTAAACCTTCATTCCATCCATCTGGTTGAATGCAATGAAGCTTGGGGGGCATGTACCTCGCTTTGCATCGTTATGCTGGGGGCATGCGAACTTCTGGAGCATAGTTCCTTGTCTTGTGTCAAGCTCGTTAAAAAATGAAACAAGGAGTCTTGAGCATAGTTCCTTATCTTGTGTCAAGCTCGTTAAAAAATGAAACAAGGATAGGTTAGGTAGGTAGATTGTAGAGAGTAGTCATGAGCATAGTTCCTTGTCTTGTGTCAAGCTCATTAAAAAATGAATCAAGGATTTTAGAGCATAGTTCCTTGTCTTGTGTCAAGCTCGTTAAAAAATGAATCAAGGTTTTTAGAGTAGAGTTTTTGTTAGGTAAACATGAAACCGAATCCGAGCATAGTTCTTTTCCTGTGTCAAGCTCGTTAAAAAATGAAACAAATCCTCCTCTACTTGAGTTGAGAGATTGATGAGATCTTATAAATGTTAAGTTTTTAGGTTAGTTATTTCAGTTTTTTGCATAATTTTCTTATAGTTTTAGGTCGAGTCTTTCAAATGATCTCGTTCATGAACCTTCATTCCATCCAGCTTGTACTTAGTTGAATGAAATGAAGCTGGGGGGGCATGCGCTCTAGCAGTTATGCTTAGGGGGCATCAAGCACAGTTTTACCTGTTTCAAGCTTGTGTAAAAATGAAACTACTTTGAAGCATAGTTTTTCTCTGTTTCAAGCTTTTGTAAAAATGAAATTTATCTTGAGTCACTTTCAGTTATTTTCAAGACTCGTTAAACTCATGAAAATCCCGAGATTATTTTTCCATCTTTCATTCTCGTAAAACAAATGAAAATGCCGAGTTCTTTCCATCTTTTCCTGCTCGTAAATTAAATTGAAAGTCGGACATATGAGTACATTTTTATCATTTTTTCGAACTCATTAAAACTTACGAAAAAGTGAAAACCATGAGTACATTTTTATCATTTTTTCGAACTCGTTAAAACTCACGAAAAAGTGAAACCTTAGAGTCATCTTTTAAGCTCTTTTCTGACTCCTAAAACATGAAAAGATTGCCGAGCGTTTCTTTTACACTCGTTAAAATGGAACTAAAAGACGGTCCCCTTATAGCTCTTTTCTGACCGTAAAATCAGGAAAAGATTGTCGGGTTTTTGTCGTTTCAAACTCGATAAGGAAATAAAACGACGTGTCCTTGATCGCTTTTTACTTTTCAGGTCAGTGGCACTAATTATGAAAGTACTCCTTGGTCGCAAGATCAAGCGGTTCCCCCAGGTATTATTTTATACTTTTTCAGGCTTGAGGGACACAAATCTACGAAAAAGTTCAACTTGGAGTCTTCTTAAGTTTTTCAGACTCTCTAAAATTGAAAAACACCGAGTTTCTCCTATACTGGGCTCGTTAAACATTTCACAGTAAAGGACCTGTTCAATTACAAACAGGAACGAACCACTCCTTCCTAGGGTTCGAATCAAAACTAGGTTGGACTCATCCGAAGGATGAGCTTATAATCAAGCATATGTTATCCTCCTCAAGCTTGTTAAAAATAAAGAGGTACTTGCCAGAAATAGTGGGGGAAAAGAGAGAAGAATGAACCTGTTTTGTTACCTTTTGTCTCAGAAGAAACTTTATTACCACTCTTGAACACGACACTTTTCATTCACCTGGGTTGGGAAATCTTTTACCTCACAGTTGATCAAACCACTTTGAAAGTCTTCAACCGGGTTCCGGGGATTAACTCTGAATTATTCATCACCAAGCCATCTGTCGTGTCGTTATGTGTTCAAGAGGTCTGCAAGCAAAACTTTCATCTGCAAAATACTTGTCATTCATTTTGACCATCCCTGAGTCAGTCCTTACAGCAACATTTCTTCAACTTGAACAATGATTTCGTGTTGCGGGCTTGCCTGCAACGGGTCGCTTTCTATCGACATCAGCACATTATCTAGAGAGATGACTTAGAAATCGTCAGTACCTTGAAGTCTGCATGCATCAATGGCAGGTTTCTCGCCTTTGACGTCAGTTTACATCATTGACTTTCGATCGAAGGATTCCGTGAAATGTTCGACATCAACTCATTCATTCACATCTCATGGATTGTATTGGGTACTTTGAGAACCATTGACATTACTGGTGGTCTCTCTCACGCTTGTTAACAGTTTACATCATCGACTGGTAATCAAGTGGTTTCTACCATGTTCGACATCAACTCATTTATTCACATGGCTAGAATCGTACCAATTCGGGAAGTAGAAATGAAGACCCTGGATCTAGTTTCCACCATCCAGGCTGCAAGGAGTTTTGTATTCATTATCTAAGTAGACTAATCATAAACAGATGGCTGCACCCATACTGTGTCTACAAAAGTCTATGATTGTGATGTACTGCAAGATCATTCCTGTATCAGAGTAGTTAGTCTGTTAGTTAAAGTTTTGATCTGAGTATGGGAATGCCTACCTCAGTGATGATATAATCTTATACATGTATTTTGTGTTGAAAATTGCAGGTTCTGACCGGGCTCTCCACGAGATAATCCTTGAAATGATAAAGCGCTTCACCCTTCCTAGATATTGCAAACCCTAATCTATTCCAGGCTTCGCACTTTAGGGGGCAATCTATTACACTAAAAAATGTCACCATGACTATTTACAGTTAGTATGGCTCAATCAACAGTCATGCTACCCTCTTAGGCAAGTCTTATGCCTCTGCTCTCCATGTCGAACTCCAAAAAAGAGAGAAAGTCTTGTATAAATGTATTTATCTCTGGGGACACAGGTTCTCTCAAACTTACCTGCGGGGACGCTCCCAATGTTCACAAAAACTGCGTCTTTGGATGCTCTGTATGTAAAGGGACATGTGCGTCCCCCTGTAAAGGTTAGAATGCGCAAGTTTCATCTTTAAAAAGTTACTTGTGGTCATTTCTAGAGCATTCTAGAAGGTTGTTTGACGTGTATTGAGCGCCTCCAGATGGTTCATGCACTCCTATCAAAGAGGAACTTATCCCATCAATAAGGGAGCTATCCCACCCAAAGAGGGGATTATCCCATTGATGGTGGACCTGATTAACCTCCTCTTGAGCACTATAAATACAAGCATTGGGCCAGAAGGAGGAGAGGTTGAAGCTATACATTTTCTAAGGGTAAATGCTGCAGGAATTAGGACTCCCATTTAGAAGCTTGTGAGGAGAGATTGCCATCTTTGCTTGTTATATTTGGAAGTGGGTGTGCTTTGTCAAAGTAAAGGAGAACTCTTGATGGACCCTGGGAAGGACTTGCACAACACCAAGGCTCAAGTTGTATTTGTTCCTTTTGTTACCTATTAATGCAAATGAGTCCATTCTTCTCAATAACTTGTTATTTATGAGTTATTTCATGTACTCCTTGGTCTATATGTTGAATATGCTTTGTTTTATGTTATAATCAGGTGCTATTTAATGGTTTGACTGTTGGTGATTGCAGGTTTTGGAGAAAAGGAGGAGCTCATCCAGATCAACAAAGCTTGGACTTCTACAACAGCGTTTGGACAAAGGTAAGAACAAAACACTTGATATCTCATATCATAATGCATGTTTAGAGAAGGATAGTTCTTGTTTGTCTTGTTTGTCACTAGAGAGTCTTAGGCTCCTAGGGAGGTTGGTTGTGTCCGCACAATCGACTCTTTCCGCCTGACAGTAGAGAACCCATTGATGAGGGCAGGTGAGCCCTTGCTATTGAGAATTGTGAGCTATTGGGATCTAGACCATGAGGTATTTTTCATGCAGGGGCACAATATTGAGCTCACATTACATGATATTTATTTCTTCACTGGACTCCCTCCCCTTAGAGTGGTGGGGGATATCCATCTAGTGTTTCCTTGTGGGAGGAACATTACAAAGTTTGTGGAGTGCCATTGTCCATAGGATGTGCATGTGAAGGGCATGACTATCCTGATTGGTGATTTAGATCAGCTAGAGGCAGAGGTTGTTTCCGCAGTTGTGCTACAGGTCTTGGGCAGCCATGCATTCCACAACATCACTGGTGGGTAGATCATGTTGGTGGAGAGTGTTTTGGCTAGGACCTACTGTGGGTGGGCCAAGATGATGTTGTCATTGGTGAAACGATAGTTAAGTCTATGCATGTGAGCCATGACTATGCTTTTGGTGCAATACTATGCGCATTCTTCTTTGAGAAGATACCCACAATCCTTCCTCATGTATATATCCAATATGGGGGCCCACAGGAGCCCAGGATCTGCCACTGGGGGCAGCTACTGCAGAGAGGAGGACAGGGAGTTGGACGGGTGTTCCAACCCATGTTTTTTACACATTGGGATTAGATGCCCCTCTAGATTGACGATTATCCTTATAGTGGGATGAACTATAAGGGAGATCATAACTTGCCACATTCCCTCAGGTAATTTTTAAGTTGCTATTTTTATGGTGCATTTCATATTTTTATCACATGTATAGGGTACTAAGTGTAAAGTATGTGGTATGCAGACATAGCACCGATAAAACCGGCAAAATGTGGGGTACTCTTGACCAGAGTTTTTGAGTGCGGGTGGCATTAGCTAGACAATCGATACATATATGAGTGTAACGGCCTTCCCTTAGAGTGGCGAGGTATGATGCTGAACATGGTGATGGCTGGTCATGAAGTACGTCATCTATGTGTAGGTGGGGCAGAGCCTTTGGTGCATGATCCTTTGAATAGTGACTAGATATGGGGGCATGTGGGCCCCTTTGATTTTGATTTAACATGTTATGGGCATGTCAGATGTATTTAGAGCTATGGGCTTCGAACACTTATATGATACATAATATGATTATGCATTTTTATATGATGATGATGGTTTTCCATGTGTTTTGTTTATGGTTGTATTTTTTGTTATACATGTGATAAATGCCAATCTAGAGTGTTATTTGCAATGGTATCTACATAGCTATTTTCAGCTCTAAGAACTTGACTAAAAGTAGTGGTTTCAAATTCGTGTACCAACAACTTAACAAGCAGATATTTTCTAAATATGACTTGGTTATGCACATGATACACACCATTCAATTGCATGACAAGTAGCAAGGAATATAAACGAACATGAAGATGAAGGATGCGATGAGAAAGGGAATTGACTGACAAACCTATCACTACATCATATTCGGCCTGGTTATTGGTGGTAGATCCAATGCACACGTCGTTCGAAATGACAAATGTATGCAAGGGGGTAAAATGGCCCAGGATGTCGAGACTATATTCCTGGAGAAGCGACTTGCACCATCAACATGACTGATATATGGTGTGGATGGTGGATCCATCTGAAAGGTGCAAAAGACGACATATTAGATGATGCATCCTACGTAACTTCATGACAGAAATAAAGACATGCAAATCAAAGAGATAAGCTATAAGAAAAATTTCTTTAGGTAGATTGCATTGGGATTATTAGGAAGGAAATGGCCTTTAGAATCCTCCATAAAATATTCCCTCTTGCCTAAGTGTAAGGGTAATTAGGGGTAGACATAGCTTCCATGATGTCCTCATCAAAATGGAAGTTGAGCAGATGAGAGGAATATTGACTACATCATGCGGCACAGTACCTAGTGCATCAGCCTGAGAAAGAAGGTTCACATACGCATCATATGGAATGGTAGACGACGAGATAGTAAATGAAGGATCTATGTATGTTGAGACTTGGGATTCTGCCAAAAGAGGTTGAATAGAACCGCGCTCAGAAACATTAGAAAGGATTGCCTATGAGGAACTCAAGGATGATGACAGGTAAAAGATATGGCCCGTGGTGTCCATCATCTCGACATCTAGGGAAGGGATCACGATGGTGGGACCGGATTCCCCCTATTTTGGTTTACTATTGGTACAAAAATCCATAGGAAGAGGAGAAGGTGATCCATTATGAGTGGTCTCATATTCGTGATGTGCCTTAAGGAAATCACAAAATTCGTTGAGATGAGGGCAATAATGGGAGTAGTCACGATGATGATCACACAGGGTTCAAGGGTGATTTTTGCGTAACATTCTGAGTTTCTTACGTGGAACCAGTAAGTTAACATGGACTTTAGGGATATTTGACTCAGGGAACGTTTCATGAACCAAAGGTTTGAGATGAGGAAGCTAAGGATAATTATTGGTCGTGTGCCCCACAACTTTACACAAAGCGCATGGAGGTGACGACTTTGGGGCCTTGGGGATTGGAGGAGGTTGGGGAGCCTTGTCCTTACGTTCTTTCCTCTTAGCTTTTCCCTCCTGTCCAGATGCTTTCGCAACAAGAGTGGGTTTCTCTTGAGGTTGTGATGGAACCAAAGTAGTGGTAGGGGCTGTAGGGACCAGTTGAACCAGGGTCAGAGCATGTTAAGGTCTTAGATGACTAGGAAGAATGCTTACAAGGGGATCAATGTACCATATGGGGAACCCTAAAGTCGTGTTAGGAAGGACCAACGAAGGCATGACAGGGACATAAAATATTGCAGGAGGGGGAAATAAGAAAGGTATCTGGCCTGCAAGGTAATGTCCCGGTGGAACAACAATTGGATGGTTGAGACCTAGAGGAACAATTCCTGTGGGAAGATAGGAGAGGCACCAACAAATGGAGGAGGTCTTAGGGGATGGATCTAGATAGCTCGGTTGGGATGGTAACCGAATGGTGTGGAGGAGCTCATTGTGGATCGAATGTACCAGACTGCTTGAGGACAACCCGTGACGTTGAAAGATTTAGGCTTTAAGATGAGAGGGGGAGGACCAAGGAAAGAACACAACAATGAGGAATCTTTATAGACTCTTAGTGAAACACCAGTGACAGGAGTTGAAGACTTCTTATCTAACACTGATGAGATAATGGACTTGGGGGTCATGACCGATGCTGGTTCGTAGTAAGTCAACTGATCTATGGTAACGATATTACCTTCATGGGGGAAGCACATCTTGCAGAAAACCGTAGATGCGACAGTTGACATGGCATATGTGTAACTACGACCCAAGAGAATTTTGTAATCTAAAGGGGCATCAATAACCTCAATATCTACATGGACAATCTTGCTCGCAAGGGTCACTTGATAGTTGTGGTACATGCTAAGAGGCTAGGAGGAGTGTTTGTCCCAAGCATGCACAGTGATGGTGGAGAGGGACGACTCATGTGACTAATTTTTTTTCCAAATGGTAGCGAACATAACACAGGTGGATGCACCATCGTCAGTAATGCATCGGGAGATGATGACATTACAGACTCGAACTAGTACCTAGAAAGCAACGGAGCAAGGCAATGTGGGATGTTTGGATGTATCAACTGGGAAGAAAATCAAACGATTGTCAGAAGGATCTACTATGCCCAAAAAAGTTGTTAGAGATTTCTTTTGAGATGGGCATGACTGGAGTACATCCAGTGTCGACATGGAGGTAGGTGATTGTGCCAAGTCATCTACTATACTATATGTATGGGCAACTCGGTTAGAAGCTATGTTATGGCGTAATGGTCCCTTTGGGATCTTGGGAATTGCTTCAGCTTTAGGTTGAGGGATCTGTAATGGAACATTTGATGTTGTAAGAGGTGTAGTAGAAGCTTTGGCTTTGGACTCAGTGGCGGACAAAGTTGATGGCTTATCATATTGATGCGATCGAGTTTGCAAGTTGATATCGAAGGGATTAACCTCATCAGAGCTCATCATGAAAATATGGTAGTCACCAGGACCAGAAGGTTGGGGAGGGTGGGCTGCCATACCTGGGTGAGGTTGAGAAGAAACAAATCATTGTTGAGGGAAAGGATTTGTAAGCACTGGTGGTTGAGATGGTGCAGGATCCTGAGGCAATTGTTGGCCTCTAGAAGCTGCTTGAGCTTCCCACATTTGGCACATCAGCGGTAAGATAGGACACTCATGTGTATAATGGCCATGTACACCACAACATGCACAAGGCTTGTTCATAAGAATAGCCTTGTTTTGCTTGGGTTGGATTCCTTGTTGCTGGTTGTTGGTGTTAAGCTGGTTCCCCTAGGGTTCACTAGGTTGATTACCTTGATTACCCTGGTTACCCTTGTTACGGTTGTTACCCTTCCCCTTATTATTTTTCTTCAAATTTTGGGGATTGGTTGCACTTTATTGTGAAAAAACTTGACCCTAAACACTTGATCCTAAGGGGGCAGTAGCTGCGGGGGCTGAGGATGCATGGAAGGCTGCGGTGTTAATGCTTGAGGCGCTGGAGTGCTCGACTATTCATAAGGAGGAGCAATGGTTTGGTAGATAGGTTGGGGCCCTAAAAACATGTTGCTAGCAGGAGGGGCATAAGTGTTGGAGGAACTGGTGCCCCCCTGTGGATGGCCATAACTTTGTTGAGTATATGGGGAAGGATGTGAAAGGGTTCCAATGACACCGTGGGCAATGTGAGATTCCCCTAGTGCATTGGAACCTCCAGGATGGGGAAGGTTCGGAATCACGGTATAGATAGAACTGGATTGCACATAAATCAGGTCATAACTCAGAGCGATTTGGAGAGCTTCTTCCTCAGTCTGAGGAAAATGGGATGTGACATCTTTTCCAATGGGTGCTAAAAGGCTCCTGAGAAACCAACCTAGATACACAGTCTTCTAAGTGCGGGGCATGACATGTGCTCCTCCTTCTATACCACTCTTTAACATGGTCAGAAAGGCGAGTGGCAAAGGAATGACAAAATGAGGTCAGTATATTTTTACCAGCATTGTATCAGAGAGGTGGCTAGAAATATGAGAGGAACAATTTGGCAAGCATCATGAAAATGGAATGAAATGTGGCAGGCTAGTCTACATACCATTTTGTAGTGTCTCTAGTGAGCGTGCGTTGCAACAGCCGAAAATGAATCAATTCATTGGTAATGGATTTGAATGAACACAACATGTGGAAGGAGTGAACATGATCAGTAGGATCCTCTCCAGAATTACCCTCAAAATTTGGGATATTTGAGGGAAGCTTAGTTAGCATAGCATGCCAACCAGCATCGTGGTGTATTGGGTCGTTTATCAACTGGCTAAAATCTAGGAGACTTAATCCAGCCATAAAACAGAGTAATGGAGTTTCCCAAATGGTTCATGAGATTTCTCCTCTAGATGTGATCACTAGGGTAGAACTAGAGCCAACACTAGGTTGGGTTCCTACACCAGTTATCGGTCAAAACATGGTGACAATATGTGGTGAAGGAGGCTTAGAATCAGAAGAACCAGGAGAAGAGTCGGTATGGGGACTCAGAGGGCTATCAACTCGAACCTAGTGGGGAGGAGTAATATGCCCGAGTGGAAAATGGGGATGAAGCTATAAGAGTCTCTATGACAAACGCCTTGGTGGCATAATTGTTGTAAGACACATGTGACATGAAAATGGTGAAGGGAGATCAACAATATGACTTTGTCTAAATGAGGGGAGATAAATTTATTATGTTCAGTCTTGGCTTGGGGGTGTAAACCAACCGCCCTTTGCTTAAGGTGTACTTGTGTGTGCAACTATATTTATTGATTAAGCCTAGATCGTGTTTGTAAAAAAGAAAAAAGATTTTGAAAATAAACTAAAATTAACAACAGTAAATGAACAACAAAACCATTAACTAAACCCCACCCAAACTGAATTTGCAAACACTGTGCTGGTTGGTGGTGAAATCAACTGAAAACACACTAAAAAGTTCAAGGGATCTAAGTGTTGGTGTTACTGGGATGAATTGACACTAGGCTACTGGAAAGTAGTGCAGCAACAACAAAAAACTAGAGAGGAAGATCACTACAAAAAGATAGGGAGATGGGTGTAAATCCTAGGGCAACCGATGGGACCCTATGGCCAATGACGAAACAAGGTTTAATATGAAACCATGGATGGAAACAACCCATCTTTGGAGATCTGAAAGAAAAGGGTACAGATCTAGAAAATATGGCTGAAATTGCAGGAGAAACTCAGACATCTTACTCAGCTAAACTCCTCCTATAAAGGTGGAAGCATACTAGAAGCCCTAAGGGGATAAATTCCACTTTGACAAGTAAATCATAATAGATCAAGGCCTAAGCAGGATGAGAGAGAGGTTAAACAACCCAACAGACAGCTCTCAACAAAACGCAGAAACAGATCTGATTAAAACTCGGAAACCCTGAAATCGTAGGTACTAACCTATTTTTAGGGGGGATCGCAATTTTTGGGGTGAACTATGCACTCTAGACTCGAGATCTCACTTTTTGGGCTAGAAAGTGTGATTTCTGATCCTTGATTCCTGGTTATAAAATCTCAGAAAAAACTACCGTCTCTGTCGCAACTCGTTCCTGCAACCTGTGGAAAAGATGAGAAAACTTGCAGAAGTTAGAAATTTGAAATATCTACGGTTAGAAAGGTAGTAAATAACATTAAGAGTATCAAAAAATAAAAAACCCTAACCTGAAAACTGAAGGTCACCCAAGTTTTTGGATCTGAAGTAAAAAACTAATGGAGTTACCAATTTTGTTGTAGTATTTTTTTCTTAAAGATGTACAAAAAGAACCCACTTAAGACTGCGGATGAAAAACAGTCTGAACAATATAAATGGCTACTAAACATTGTAGATTTGCAGCAAATGATGGAAACCAAACCTAGCAACATCCTGACCTATGACATAATCATAGTTAAACAACAAAAATAAATAGTAATAACTCCAATCATCCAATGGAAACCAGATATACAAAGAATATATTTTATTATAACACCTCTGAAGGGAACAAATAAATGTTACCAGTCCCCCTCTATGGGATGGGTTCTCGTCTATCCTAAAATGTCTTCAGATTGTTTAGAGTCTCTCTCCTCTATAATGTGAAAACCCAACAAATAAAATGTTTGAGCTTAATGGGAACTCAAATGGCAGAGAAATGGTGTGCGGCAATGAAAATAATAAGAGTTACAGCAATGAGTGCAACAACGAAAATAATCGAAAGTGAATAATGAATGGAAAACCCCTCTATTTATAACAAAATATTGAGTTATCCTCAAATAATGAGCAATAATAAAATATTATTAACCCCATTCTTGGAATAACGACTTGGAATATTTTATTATATTTGGTTAGGAGGGAAAACGTATTTAAACTTTTATTTAGAAATAATAAATAAATAAATGATCTATTTATTTATCATCTCAAGAAATTGGTTAAGAAATAATAAATAAATAATGATTTATTTAATTAGTCCTAAGGGATTTAGTCAAATTTGACAATGAATGATAATTAATTAGTGATTAATTAATTATTCCTAGAGAAAAATAAGATAACTAACAATCTATCTTTGATTTTTCATAGTTGGGTCAAATATGACAAGGAGTAATAATTGAACAATGGTTTAATTAACTGTTCCCAAAAGAAAATAAAATAAATAGTGATTTATTTATTTGTTCTTCATGGGTTTAATTATAAATTACTTAACAAAAGTGGTTTATTAAGTAATTTCTCATAATGAAAGCAATTTTACTATGGTAAAATTGACTTTACATGGTGTACTTTGATCCATCTAGTAAATTAGGCTAGATGATCAATTTTTTGTGATAACACTTTCATCAAAGGGGACTGAGTTAAACAGGGAGAGAGGGCAGAATATTTTTTCTTTAGCAAGTGAATCTGAGGGCCATTGAGGATAGAACCAATAGCCATAGGCATAGATTGCATCAAAACACTCTACTGACATTGCTGAGCTGTGGATCAGGTCGACAATGGTTTGATCCACCGTTTCACCTTCTGGGACGCACCTCACCATGAAAGGGAGTATTCAAATCACAAGAGCAAGGAGGTCGGCCAAAAATCGCGCAGAGCCATCAAATCAATTGCATGGGACTATACCACTAACATAAGAGAATTCGAGGCACTCATAACCAAACAGTCGCATTGCTGATCTAAACGGTGACGTTTCTCAGTAACAATTGAGGTCGAAGGAGGGTAATTTTGTGTGTTAAAATGAACACCGAGCCATCTAATGAGTAGAGGTGTTAGATTGGTTTTAGCCTCTGATTCATTTGAATGGAAGGCAAAAGGGATTATGAGTGTTACATGTTTATTAGTTGATATAGCCTGAGAATTGGTCCCATTGCCAAAACACTATCACAACATCTGTCTAAGCAGAGAAAGGAGTTGAGCGCCCCCATATCTATTCCAGGCAAAAGGAAGTGGACATAGCCTAGGCATTGCACTGTCACCACAACCCTCTAGTTTTGTTGGGAAAAGTATCCAATACGGAATGACCCTATCCCACTCTAAGGGTGATAGTACCTTAGCAACAACCGAATGCAAAGCTATTCAAGATTACTTCTTTATGAGATGTAAGAGAGAGGAGAAAGAGATCCACTAACCGTTATCTTCCGCTAATGGTTGATCCAATCTTCCCTCTTTGCTACTTGCTCCCAGCTCCTTGCTCTTTCACTGGCCCAGCTACACAGAGATCCTGCAAAAGCACAAGAAAAGGAAACTACAAGAAGCATACATCCATAACTGATTCAAGGATTAGAATAAATCAAATATACAAGCATCAATTCACCATAGAGACACATGCATATAGAAGAACCTCAAATGCTTTATTAATGGAAGAAGTAAAGTTCTGAGAGTGTTACAACCATAAGAGGCCCAATCCAGCAACACCTCCCAGTAGAAAGAAATCTCCTCTTCACCTCCTTCAAAGCAATCACCCAATAGTTCTATGCACAAACCAACAACACTTCCTTACATTCACAAGATTCTAGCCTCCATAGACCTCATGAGAGAGCTCTATATATAGGAGATTTGGAGAAAGGATGAGTCAGCTTGAGCTTGGCATGAAGCTGACTAGTGTCCTCTCCCACTTCAGTTATACTTCAGTTCTTGAGTCCACTTGGAGTTTCTTGCTTCCACTTGGAGATCTAGATCCTCTTACTCATCACAAGGCTTATTTCCTGATCCAAGTGTCATTTTGGAAGCTTCCTGGGCATTTGACACCTTGCAGAATGACTGTGCCACTTGGCCAATCTCGCCCAGCACAGGTAGCCTTCATTAGAGTTGACATTCAGCGCAGGTACAGAGTGGAGCAGTTGACATTCAACGCAGATGCTCAGTGGAGCAGTTGACATGATCCAGAATTAGCTTGTTTTTGAGTGTTTTCAGGTGGAGAACTGATTTTCAGTGCTGTGGTTTGCTGACCTTGTTCCTCTAGGGGTAGGAACAACATGTTTAGGGACTTTGGATCCTTCAGATTATTGACATTCCATGCTTCATGCTGTAAGGCACAAAAATGTCTATAACAGTTGCCCCCCTAAAGTATGAGGTCGTTTATCGGGTGAAATGCATTATCAGGAGGATCCGAAGTTCATTCAATCGCTCAGAGGTGACTTGTAATAAATACAATACAATACATTATTTTTCATTCTGCTTTCATGATCTAGCTGAGGCGGGCATTCCCATGCTCAGCTTTATAAATTCATTTTGGTACATATAACAGACGATCGTCTGATAGTAGACTGATAATTCTCTGCTGAAATTATCATCCTTTGAGTAGGATGATCATCTCCTGTAATGATGTACATATCAAATGTCTTTATATCCTGAATATATATCGCAGCCTGGATGGATGAAACTAGATCTGGGGTCTTCAAAACTCGTTCTATCTTCACTCTAAGTACAAGTCGATCCATGTGAGAATTGCGTTGAAGTCGAACATGGAAAGACGTCGCTTGATTACCGGTCAATGATGTAAACCGTTAACAAGCGCGAGAGGAGTCACCAATAATGACAATGACCCTCAAGGTACTGCAGTACAATTCACGTGGTGTGAATAAAGGACTTGGCGTCGAACACCACGCAAAATCTTCTGGTCGAAGGTCATTGATGTATACCTGTCGCCGGAAGTGAGAAACTTGCCATTGAGGCATGCAAGATTCAAAGTACTGAGGGGGTTGTTCCTAGATCAACTTCTTGGATAATGAGCTAAAGTCGACAAGAAGCGATCCGTCAAAGGAGGGCCTTAATGAATCCCAAATCAGTGACACGGAACGGAGCTAATGATTTTAGTGGAGGTGAAAACAATCTGTGAAATATGATTCAGGGTGGCGATCATGGGTGGATGAAGAATAATGTATGGCAGTGGATGGGACACGGTTGACTCTTTCTGAACAACATCTCTTGAAGATATAACGACACTGATGTGATGGATCGGTAGCATTACCCCAAATGTGGATGGTTTGGCGAGGACCATGGTGATGAGACCGGTGAATGAAACAACCCAACCCGATGTGATACGGAGGACAAAGTGTCATGTTCAAGAGCGACTTGCTACCATTAAAGCTTTGAGGTTCTCCCAATTTTTCCCCAGTCATTTCTGACCAGTACCTCTGTATTTTTGTCAAGCTTGAGGAGGATAACATATGCTTGTTCTATAACCTGCCCTTCGGGCAAGCCCATCGCTATGTTTTAACGAGCTTAGCGATAGGGAAACTCGTTCTCGTCTAAAGACAAGTTTGTCGCTATTAATCATTTTAACGAGTCTAATGACAAGGAAAACTCGGTCCTTTTCAATTTTAGAGAGTCTGAAAAGGTACAGAAAGTTAACTCCAAAATTCCTTTTTCGTCATCTAATCCCTTAAGTCCGAAAAAGTATAAAACAATACAGAAGGGATGAGTCTTCGATAACTTTAACGAGCCGAATAAAACAAGCGCTCGACCTTTTTGTGCAATAATCCCTCAGGTCCAAAAAGATTAAAATCTAGAGGAGGGATAGCTCTTCCGGTCACTTTAACGAGCTGGAAGGCCAAAACTCGGCAAACTTTTCATATTTTACGAGTCAGATGAAAAGAGCTCAAAGAAGACTCGTCTTTTGAGGAACGAGTGATAAACAGGGATAGCAACAGATTCCAGGTACAGGTTGGAATTTTCCAATCACGGCAGTGTCACAAGGATGGCTAGGTGAAATCACTCTTCGCAGCTGTTCCTCAAAATGGGTAAACAATCATATGGAGGTAAACGATCGGCCAAATGAACGGTGGAGGTGATGGCTGCAGAAAAACACGACCAAGGTCTTTTTACGGTTGATCCGGGTACATTCTTAATGGTTATTTACCGAGAAGTTCATTTTTTAACGAGCTGAAACTTGCTCAAAAGCTTATGCTTATTTTTTAACGAGCATGAACTATGACGCTAAAACTGCTCGGATCTCGCTTTTCTATTTTTTAACTAGCATAAATTCCGCGGTAAAACTGCTCGATATTCCAGTCATAAGATAAGAAGTGTCTCCTGTGAGATAGCTATTTTTTATGGAGCTTTATCTCACGAAGCTATGCTCCTAATTTGGCAAATTTTGACCTTTGCCCCACATTCTTTCTTTATGCAAGTTCGGAAACGGCTAATCCTACGAGTTTAAAGGGTTAGACCTAAAGGTTTAAAGGGAGGACCTAAAAATTTAAAAAATAAATAGTCGTCCCTTGCTTGCACTCCAAAAGATTGCATGCCCCCAGGTATAAAGTACAATTTCAAGGCTGCCCCTACTTATCTGCTAAAACATTTGTTTTAATGGGTGAGGCTTGCCTCTTCCTGGTTACCCAAAGACGGTTCTATTTGCTGCCGCAAATCAATCTCTTTCTTCGGCAATGTCTACCGAAATAGACAAGGGTGAATGACTCTTTGTCAAACAAGTAACCTTGACAAAAGAATCTTGTTCTAGAACAACCCCTCTTCCTTCCACAGACGGGGTATGGACTAGTCATATTCTTTCGCGGAAATTCTACTTTATACCCAAGGTTTCCTCTGCCCAAAGCAGACCAGGATGCATGCCCCCTGGGTTCCAGTCCCATCTTTCCGAATCACTCGCACTCATCGGGAAGGAGGACTGGGGGTGGAGACATTTCTTGAGTGAATAGACCATTCAGGGTTGGTATTTGACTATTTGCGATGCGTGATCCCGGAAATGAAAGTTGGTCTACGAGCTTGACCATTCTTCCTTCGTGTGGAAAACACATTACTCTAAAGAGTGAGGAGACTATAGCTCCCATGCAATATATATAGTCTCGTCCAAGGAGTAGGTTATAATCCAAGGGTCCTTGGACGACCATCACGTTCATTTGAACGGTCTTCCCTTTCAATGTAACAGGCACATTGGGGAGGATCCCTAATGGTCGACTGGTTCCTTTATCAAAACCCGAGATATTTCTTATCTCAGGCAAAAGCGCCGGGGAACCCAGTTCTTTCCAAGCAATAGAGGAAAGGATACTCACAGATGCCCCTTCATCAATGATAGTTCCAGCCATTACCATTCTGTAAATTTGGACTATGATTATGAATGGTATACTGGCTGGTAACCGGGGTCTGCCTAGTTGGTTCCAATCAAAGGACACAACCAGGTTGCTTGGTGGTGGGACCGTATACACGGCCGGATATGACCCTGACGATGTTCCTTCCTGCGATAAAGGAATGGGCGCATTGCCCTGATGCTCATCAGAGTCGGTGTTGATGAAAAGAATCTGGATGGTGTCATCCTTACTCTCTTCAATGAGGGTGTCATTTGAAGATGAATCTTCAGTGACGGTGTCATTTGAAGATGAAACCTCTGAAGGCGGAACCGGGTCAACTGCCGTATCGACCTTTAGACTTTCGTCTGGTCTGGATTCAGTAGGTTCATTTTCAATGACTGACGCTTCAGCTGACCACTTGAGCGGGCCAGCTGTATTTTCAACCAACGAAGGACTTGGCACGAGTTTTTTGTATCCAGGAGGAAGTCTCAACGGTGAAACCGGGCGATCTTCCAAAACTCTCTTCGCTTCGTCTAAGAAGGGACAACGGTGGATGGCGTGATTGCCTTCACACAGTTTGTAGGGGGATCTTGCTCCCCCTCTTTGTCTTGAACCTTCACTTTTGCTGGTTGACGGTAAGCAATCAACATGGCTATCAGAGGTTGATGCTCCCGAATTGTGCAAACGAGGGGACCAGTCCTTTAGTATCCGGGGAATACAGGGACAATCTCTATGGAAGTGGTCTCCTTTACATATGACACATGGCGATTTAGGCCCGGTCTGTGCTGTGTGTGGATTTTTGTCAGATGTCTTTTGCTTGCCCCCAGGCGCATTAGGCTCCTTCTTCTTCTTCTCCTTCTTCTCCATGGGAGCTTGGCTTTTGCCGACTCTACCTTGCGAAGATGAAGGATTGGAGGAAGAGTTATAGGAAGTTGAAGGCTGGTGGGCAGCTCTAGACTGATCTAACTGTTGACTCGACTGTTCAGGAACCATGGTGTTCTGAACTACATTGGTTGAGAATAGCCAAATAGGCAGGCCAATCATCAGTCCTGGAAGCGACAATGTGGCCATGTGGGGCGCACCAACTTCTCCCCAAGAGGAGAAGGGACTAGGATTTCCATCATGTGGAATTCCTTGGTTGGGGCTTTCCATGTTCTCAACCTAAAGATCAACGTAGGAATAGGAGGTGATTATGTTCCGTTTAAAATGAATTTTATAACGACGCTTTAGACACAACTTGCTTTTTCACTTTTTAAGAGTCGAGAAAAAGCTAAAGATGACTCTAGTCTCCTTAGATGTATTAACGAGCCCGAAGTGACAAATGCTCGGTTGGACTTTTTCAGTTATAGAGTTTGAAAAAGGCCAAAAGAAACTGCTCTGGAGATCTAGGCAGAGGGTGTGCCAAACCTTTCGCAAAACCACATAATACGTTTTACGGTACGAGTGGTCGATCTTCGTGAATGCTGTGTTCACTGCATTGCGATCAGTAGGGCGGCCGACACGGTTTCCTATGGATAAAGGCTTTGTTCCTATAGGGGTCTCCCAATATATACGCGACGGTACGTGGGAGCACAAGTCCGTATTGATACTTATCGCTTCACCGTGGAGGAATCACCCAACCACTCAACGCTAAGATATCACGTTTAACGACGCCGGAACACGTCTCTAGCTTAGACCTCTATGTGTTTGCGTTATGTTTCAATGCGTTGTTATGTAAATTCAATTCATTTTAATGTTGATCTTGTTTAGCAGTTTTCCTTTATGGATCACCACGAGATGTATAGTAACACTCCTAATTGCAGTCTAAGATGATAAGCAAGCTTTTCAATCTTTCAACTTTGAAAATCTTAACTACTGAAGGAAAAGAAAGATAACATCTTTTCACACAGATCATAGAGCACCCACTAATGCACTTTTTCCTAAATCATCATACAAGCTGTCATAATGCACATGCACAATGCAGGTATTTCTTTTCTCTTTCTTAATGTTGTGCGACACAAAAAGAAAGTTGTTGTATAATTTCGAATTCAATTTCAAGTGAAAGTAAACAAGCTTGTCCAAAATCAAAAGACACCTTAAGATTTACTTGTTTCGACACTAGAAATATATAAATTCAAACCAAATGACGAAAGCAAAAGCTCAATCAGCTATGAACAACAAACAAACTAACTCTTAAGATCAAAATGACACTTAATCACAGGTCTAGATCTAAGAGGCCACAGCAAGACTAGTTCGCTTTCGTTATGGGAAACTGTAAATGATACAAGAAATACACAAAGAACAAACATAGTTTCTTTATACAACCGAGGCGGAATAGTGGTAAGGAAAGTTGGTTTCAGATAGGTACATTGACTGGTAACAGGCAGCAAAAACAAGAGTGAAAACAGGGCAAGAAACAGCAGGAAACCCCAGTGGCACAAGGCAAGACTGGTCCAGCGCAGGTGGGACATTGTTTGTTTGACCTTCAGCGCAGGTAGCCCCTTCGGGAACTGCGCTGAAATGCAGACAGCCTTTGTACAGCCTGCACTGAAGAACGAAACTTTCGTTTCTCTTGGTTTCCGGGTCACAGATTGCTCAAAAATTCACAGTTTTTGCTCAAATCAGAAGCTATCAGTCAAGGACACACTAAGGGATGACAAGGAGGATGAAAAGCTATCACTAAGAGCTTATTAGAGTCCTTGTGGATCAGCTCTTCAAATCATAAACTTGCCCAGAAACTGAGCTAGAGTAGCTGCCCTCTACTTTGCATTTGAAAGATTCAAATACAGTTCGATTCGGTACTCCCTTTGTTTATGAAATGAATAGCAAAAAACACAAACAACCAACAAGATACGTTCCCCAGCGGAGTCGCCAATTTGTTGTTGGGAAAAGTATCCAATACGGAATGACCCTATCCCACTCTAAGGGTGATAGTACCTCAGCAACAACCGAATGCAAAGCTATTCAAGATTACTTCTTTATGAGATGTAAGAGAGAGGAGAAAGAGATCCACTAACCGTTATCTTCCGCTAATGGTTGATCCAATCTTCCCTCTTTGCTGCTTGCTCCTAGCTCCTTGCTCTTTCACTGGCCCAGCTACACAGAGATCCTGCAAAAGCACAAGAAAAGGAAACTACAAGAAGCGTACATCCATAACTAATTCAAGGATTAGAATAAATCAAATATACAAGCATCAATTCGCCATAGAGACACATGCATATAGAAGAACCTCAAATGATTTATTAATGGAAGAAGTAAAGTTCTGAGAGTGTTACAACCATAAGAGGCCCAATCCAGCAACACCTCCCAGTAGAAAGAAATCTCCTCTTCACCTCCTTCAAAGCAATCACCCAATAGTTCTATGCACAAACCAACAGCACTTCCTTACATTCACAAGATTCCAGACTCCATAGACCTCATGAGAGAGCTCTATATATAGGAGATTTGGAGAAAGGATGAGTCAGCTTGAGCTTGGCATGAAGCTGACTAGTGTCCTCTCCCACTTCAGTTATACTTCAGTTCTTGAGTCCACTTGGAGTTTCTTGCTTCCACTTGGAGATCTAGATCCTCTTACTCATCACAAGGCGAATTTCCTGATCCAAGTGTCATTTTGGAAGCTTCCTGGGCATTTGACACCTTGCAGAATGACTGTGCCACTTGGCCAATCTCGCCCAGCGCAGGTAGCCTTTATTAGAGTTGACATTCAGCGCAGGTACAGAGTGGAGCAATTGACATTCAGCGCAGATGCTCAGTGGAGCAGTTGACATGATCCAGAATTAGCTTGTTTTTGAGTGTTTTCAGGTGGAGAACTGATTTTCAGTGCTGTGGTTTGCTGACCTTGTTCCTCTAGGGGTAGGAACAACACGTTTAGGGACTTTGGATCCTTCAGATTATTGACATTCCATGCTTCATGCTGTAAGGCACAAAAATGTCTATAACATCTAGGCACAGGAAGGAGCCGAGCAAGTTTCATAGGCTTCGGTTCTAGAATTGACCATTGATTCATTACGGGAGCCAAAGCTGTCATCACTCTTAATAGCAAAGACAAGATTATTTTTACCGTAGCATCGGTCAAGGAGCCAACCATGGTCCTCTTCAGGTGCACGCCAAAGTATTTGTTTTATACATTAGATAAATTGATCTCGCTACATCAATATCACTCACACATTAGTCATAGAGGCAAAGACACCATGTTTTTGCAAAATAGAGTAAATTATATTTCATCAAAAAAAATTGTGGTGGGTCACCATAATCAAATAAAGTAATGCTATGTCTTTTTTCGTTATATAGTATGTTGCATTATGTGGTTGGATTGGTGTAGAGGTTTATCATTGTTGAATATAGTCTTATACCTATACATTTGAAACCTCTAACATCAAATTCAATGTCAAACATGATCCATTGATCACTCGCAAGGGCATAATTATTGGGTCGACAAACTCTTGATTAGCGTATGAAGATCTAAGTCTTTACCTGAAAATTGATTCTCTTTCCATCTAGATAGATTTTCTACTCAAAAATCTCAGTGTGGAAGCATGAAATATGGCGGGTTATGGACTAAACCATGTTTATAGTTTTGAAAATTTTGATTGGTTTTAACATTTGACAGGGGGTTTATCAAATTTTGGAGTTTGACGATAGAAAGGAGATTTTGTGTTTAAGAAAAAGGAATAGGAAAGGAAGGAGGTGGTACAATCATCTTACTATTACCAATCAAGATTTTATTTACCTTATCTTGGGGCGAAATCCATTGAAGAATTAGTGTATTCATGCTTTGGTACGAGGGGAGATGGGACTTTCCCTAGAAAACACTCATAAAATTTTGGACAAAATCCTAGATAAAATAAAAGAAGCATGGGGCCTTTTCTTAGCAATACCACTTTATAATAGAATAGCAAGTCTTTCTCAAAAATGGTCTATGCCATTATGCAACAAAAATGCCCATGGGAAGTGAAGGAAGGACAACGAAGAGGAGCTAAGTTCTTCGCACTTGGATCTTAATTGCAATGAACAAAGTCAAGCATAGACCTTTAGAAATTGGAGGAATTAGACACATGGCTCTTAAAGGTGGGGCAACCAGAATGGAGGAAACTCAGTCGGAATCTCAAGCCATCTATGCATGCATTAATACAACCCAAACTCTCGGAGCATCCTTGTGAAGAGGTCAAGGTCACAATTGCTTCTTGTCTCAGCAAGATCATAGCTTTAACATCCCAAGTATTGTCTTACAACAATGATCTTATGAGGGAGATATTGTAGTTGATAGTGGAAGGCCTTGAAGGGTTGAATAACATCATGCTTCCTACCTTTTAGAACCGATGTAGAAATTTTAACAGTCATGGCAGAATTCAACTTTGGCACATTCATACTGAATTTGGAATGTGACGAGTTGATCTTTTAGTTGCTCCATAACTTTTACACCAGTGTTACATCAGCTCATTCAGACCATGTCAAAACAAGCATGCAAAAGATTGTGTCTCTATTATTAGAAGGCCATGCTCACATATGAAAGATATTAAGATGTAAATTGTTGACCATTTGGGGGAAGGACCACAGGGATCCTATGATCTAGTCAAGAATTTTGTCAGGATGTAGTTTTTAACTTTGTACAGAAATTAGTTGCATACGAATTCTAAAACACATAAAATAAACAATAGCGAGAGTATAACACATAAAACACATATACACAGAGATTTTCCCTTGGATCCCAAAATCGGGACTACCAGCTTGATTTTTCATTATGTTCCTTTCAATGCTATAATACATATTTATACGTGCCGAAGCATCCAATACCATGGACCGAAAAAACCGTCGCGTCCAATACCATGGACCGAAAACCATCGCGTCCAAAAAAACATGTGTGGAAATCATGCACAAAACCATAGGTGGGTCCGCCCAACCTAACATAGGGTCCAAAATCAAAATTTTCCGGGGCGTCGCCCCGGACCCCATAAAGTGGGGTTACGTGTGCCCCTCAAAACCCCTGTTAACTATGTCGAAAGAATATAACACAACCCAACATTCTACCACTTGTTGTTTTGTTTCCACAAGGGGGCACAAGAGAGCTTAGTCATTTGTCCAGCCCTACAACACCCACTGTTTCTCTACAGCAAGAGAGCTCACAAATTTTGTCAATGCATCTGTAGTATTCTTCAAAGTGTCCACCTTTATCAACAACACCTTTTTTTCTTCTATCATATCCCTCACAAAGTGATACTGAATATCAATGTGTTTTGTCTTTGAATGATATGCGGGGTTCTTTGCCAAGAAAATTGCACTTTGGCTATCACAGTCTATCCTTATAGCTCACTGTACTAACCCCATACTTGAACACAATCTCTGCAAACAAACCGCTTCCTTGCTTGCATGAGTGGTTGCCATGTATTCTGCCTCTGTAGTTGATAGTTCCACAACAAATTGTTTCTTACTCATCCAACTAACTGCACCTCGAAATAGGTTAAACACATACCCACTTGTAGATCTTCCCTAATACATATCTCTAGCCCAGCCTACATCAACAAAGCCATGAATATCCAACATTCTATCCAATCCTGGTCTTCCTTGGTAGCACAAACCATAGTCACTAGTGCCACGTAAATACCTAAAAACCCGCTTCACTGCTGTCTAGTGCTCCTTCCCTGGTTTTGACATAAACCTACTCAATACTCACACTGCATGTGCAATGTCTAGTCTAGTACAGACCATTCCATACATTAGACTATTGACTGCACTTGCATATGGAACACAGGACATGTCCTCTTCCTCTTCTTGTGTCTTGGGACACTGTTCAACAGATAACCTCACACCTACAAGAATAGGAACCTTCACTGGTTTACTATTCTAGATATTAAACCTCTGCAGTATTGTCTCGACATACTTCCTCTGGTTTGACCAGAGCTTCCTCTTTGCCTGATCTCTTTTCATTTCCATGCCCAAAATATAGTTTGTAGCACCAAGATATTTCATGTCGAATTTGGAGGACAATTGGGTCTTCTAATCCTGGATAATTTCTTCGTCATTTCCAACCAGCAACATATCACCCACATACAAGACCAAATAAATAACATGGTCACCAATTAATTTAAAATACACACAATGATCTGCTTTGCTTCTGCTAAAGCCAAGTCCTCGTATAAATGTATCAAATTTCTGATACCACATCCTTGGTGACTGTTTTAACCCATACAGAGACTTCTTTAACTTGCATACCAGTTCTTTCTTACCCTTCACCGCAAAGCCTTCAGGTTGTTTCATGTATATTTCCTCTTCTAGATCCCCATGAACAAATGTTGTCTTCACATCCATCTATTCTACCTCAAAATCAAAAGCAGCTGCAACAGATAAAAGTAATCTAATAGAAGTCACCTTGACAATAGGAGAAAAAATATCACCAAAACCAATTCCCGGCACCTAGGAATAACCTTTTTCTACCAACCGAGCTTTGTATTTCTCCACCTTTCCTTCTGCATTTGTGTTCTTCTTGAACATGCATTTGCTGCGAATGGGTTTCCTTCTAGCTGGCAACTCCACCAAATCCCAAGCCTTATTTTTGTGCAAAGATGCCATTTCATCAACCATGGCCTCTTTCCAGAGTTTGCCATCCTCTGAATCTACTACTTCCTTCACAGTTCTGGGATCATTGTCAGTAATAGATAAAGCAAAATTTGAACAAAAGGCAGATGGATTATACCTTTCTGGCAGCCTTCCTTCTCAAGCTGATCTTCTCAGACCTGGAGTTTGTGGCTCTCCATCTTCTGATTCCTCGTATGCTGTAGAGTCTGACTCTTCCTCCTTTAGCTCAAACTCTATCTTCTCAGGTTCCTTTGGTTGGACTTCATGTTTAATAAATCTTTCACCTCTCTGAACACCACATCTCGGCTATAAACAACCTTCCTTGTTACTAGGTTCCAAAGCTTATAACCCTTTAAACCATCCTTATACCCAATAAAGATGCACTTTTTAGATTTACTATCCAACTTGGTTCACTTCTCCTTTGGAACATGTACATATGCATCACATCCAAATACCCTCAAATGTGAAAGAGAAGGTTTCTTACCAGTCCATACCTCTTGTGGAGTCTTATCCTCCAACACTGATGAAACTGAACTATTGACTAGGTAAAATGTTATATCCACCACCTCTGTCTAGAATTCTTGTCCTAACCCGGCACCATTGAGCATGCTTCTTGCCCTTTCCATCAACATCTTGTTCATTCTTTCTGAAACTCCATTTTTCTGAGGTGCATATGGAGTAGTCTTGTATCGTGTTATACCATACTTCTTACATAATTATTCAAATTCCTTGCTGCAGAACTCTCCACCATTATCTTTCCTCAACACCTCCATTTTCTTCTCTATCAGATTTTCCACGAGAGCCTTAAATTCTTTAAACCTGTCAAAGTCTTCAGATTTCTTCTTAAGGAAATATATCCATGTATTCCTTGAGAAGTCATCTATAAATGATACATAGTACACAGACTTACCCAGTGATGGAACCTTCACAGGTCCAAACACATCACTGTGTGCAAGCTCTAATATCTGTTTCGGTCTCTTACCAAGAGAGGGGAAACTCACTCGATTCTACTTCCCATATACACAATTTCCACAGAAATCAAAATCCATATAGCTATTACTCATACCTTCTACCATACCTTTACCATGAAGTATTTGAAGGCCTTTCTCTCCTATATGTCCAAGCCTTTCATGCCACAGCATGGTCTTCTCTCTAGATACCACTAGATTTTCTGCTCCACTTTCAGGAACCATAGAACTGTTGCACCCATCAACAACCGTGCTACCTTGAAGCTTGTACAAAGTTCCAATACGAAATTCCTGCGTCAATACCAGTGCTCCCCAAACCATCTTGTAGGTATCTTTCTCGAACACTGTCTTTACACCTGCATCATCCAACTTGCTTACAGAAATCAGATTTCTGGCCAATGTAGGAATATGTAGAACACACGGAAGTGTTTTAACCCTTCCGCCATGCAACTTCAACTTTACTTTTCTGTGACCAATGATTCCAGCCTTCCTATCATCCCCTGAGAAGACATCACCACCATTGTATTTCTTATACTCGCAGAACCACTCTCTATGGGGAGTGAAGTGAAAGGATGCACCTGAGTCAGTCAACCATGCCTCATGATCTACATGTGTACTTGAAGAAGCCAAGTACACATCCCCACCTTCAACTGAGGTAATTTTCGCCTCTGCAGAAGGAGCATCATTAGATCCCTTTCTTTTATCAGGAGCTTTAGATTTACAGTCCCTTCTGTAGTGCCCTTCCTTTCCACATTTCCAGCTCACCACCTTTACAGGTTTTCCTAGAGACTGGGATCTCCCTCTAGATTTAGATCTCCCACTCGATGACTTATTTTTATTTTTGTTTTGGGACTGTCCTCATATAGATAAGGCATCACCATTCTGGCTCTCCATATTCTTTCGTCTCATCTCCTCTATCAGCAAGTGTTATTAAACTAGCTCATAAAAAGATAGAAAAGATAGATAAACGCCTTAGGATTCAACCTCCTCGAGGGGGCAACCTCCTTTACATTACACAAATGAACAATTCTTGGATGATACAAATGACTAGACCTCCTTTCTATATATAGGAGTCTAAGGGGTCGTAATATAATCAGAGCCGACATAACAATAATAATGTAAGGACACAATAATAACAATGGTGGGCTTCTATGGAGCACAATAGTAACAATATAAGGACTACATGGGTACAAAAATATAATAAGGGCATTGTACTAATAACAATAAGGGGTTACACTAGTAGTATAGGGGCCTAACATGCTGCTCTCCTTCAAAAAGTGTTGTCCCCAACGCTTGAGTAGTTCTTGATTCTTATGTATAAAATTCTTGTCCTCCCATGTCGAATCTTCAGCAGATAAGTTCTTCCACCCGATGAGATACTTTGAAATTGATCGATTTCATAGCTGTTGGGTTCTTGTTTTTGTGGCTACTCCTTGTTACAATATGATTTTTCCTTCCTTTTCAAGTTATGGAAATATTATTTGAATTGGGATCTTCTGCAACTTTTGAATTAGTGGCCACACTTCTTCGTCCTTCTTCCATTCATCCCTTACCTCATTTATCCAATCTAGTTGGATAATAGAAATAGCACAAAACAATGCTTCCACATCCTCATCCTTTCTCGAGAATGCATCTACAACAAAATTTTGCTTCCCTTTTCGTTAATGATGTCAGAGTCATAACCCAGCATATTTGTGACCCATTTTTTCTATTCTTCTAAAGATAATATTTGTTCTAAAAAGTATTTAAGACTATCATGATCCATTTTTACCTTGAAGTGTCTTCCCATTGGATAAGGTCGCCATTTTTTAAGTGCATGTAGTATTTCCAACATTTCCTTCTCATAAATAGCTTGGTTGAGATGTAACCGTAAAAATACCCAATCACCTACATCAAATGTTTTTTCACTGCGATGTTGGTCTACTTGTTATTTCATTCGATTCTGCACCAAACTGGTGTTATCCTTTAAAAGTTGGAGAACTTGTTGTCGATGCTCCATGTGATCTTTCACTGTTTGAACCTTTTTCTTCTTGATATGTCCTTCTATCTTGAGAGTTTGAGGAGTGGTAATTTCTTCGAATGCTTTACAAGATATGGCCGGATTCATTTCTTGATTCTCGATGTGATCTTTCACTTCTTGAACATTTTTCTTCTTGATATGTCCTTCTATCTTGATTATTTGAGGAGTGGTAATTCCAGCCAATGCATTACAAGATATGGTTGGATTCATTTCTTCTTTCTCAATGTAATATTTCACTTCTTGAACCTTTTCCTTCTTGATTTCCTTCTATCTTGATAGTTTGAGGAGTGGTAATTCTTGCCAATGCTTTACAAGATATGGTCGGATTCATTTCTTCTTTCTTTGGGGTTGTATCTAGCGTATATCCTCTTCTTTTGATGTTTCTTAATCCTTTTCTTCATCCTTTTCATACTCTATGTAAAATAATTTCTTCTCAGCACACTTATGACCTTTAGTGCATTTGCTATCACAATTGTAACAAAGCCCTTTTTCTCTTTTTTCTTCCAATTGTTGTGGTGTAACCCTTGTAGGTTGTGGAAGGCTAGGAGAAACAACACTTCCATATTTATAGTTGTGAGGGGTAGAATTCCTTGTTGCCATAATTTTTCTTTCCACTTTGTAACAAAGCCCTTTTTCTCTTTTTTCTTCCAATTGTTGTGGTGTTGCTCTAAAGAAGGTGTTGCTCTTTGTATTCTCATAATGTGCTATAATTTCCTCCGTGAAAATTGACCACATAACAAGTTGTTTATGAAGACGAAGCCCTTTATACCACAAAAATTGATCTTGTTCTAAATATGAAGATGTAATGCATACCTTTTGTAAGAGTGCTACACCATGTAGATCAAAATATTTCTCCATCTGTAGTATCCAATTTACCAGATCCTTGCCATCAAACTTCCTCATCTCGCTTTTTCTTGATTTTAGGAGCTCGATCTTGAAACGACTGTAACTCTATACTTTAAGATCTATATGTTCTGCAATTGCGACCTATAGTATCCCTCTGCATCCTCTTTCCAATGCCACCAATCTGATCAAATTTAGATTCTCCAAGAAAGAGTTATGAACAATCTCCCAAGATGACCTGATTATATACCTCCTCAGAAGAGCGAAATTGTATCAAGTGCAGCATGTCACTGTTTTGACCTTAGGATCTCAAACACATTCACAGGAAACTACAGTCCGTCCTCTTTCTGTAACTTCTTATGAATTTCAATTTGATGCTCAAAATAAAAGTTATGACTATTTTTCCCAGGTCACCTATTTGGAATGAAAATCGGGAGTCTACAAAAAGGCCAACTTCCTCAGATCCTATCTTCACAAATGTAGTGTAAAAAGCTTTGAAATTCGGACCCAAGGTTCATAACGATTTCGGCCCAAATGGGTTTTTGTTTTAGCATCTAAAACGTCGTAGAAAAAATTTATAGTGAAAATGCCATGGTGACTTGTTTGGAGCAACGAAACCCTGGAATCTAAAGCTCTGATACCAAATGTTATGGAACCAGCTCACAAAAATATAGAAAAGATAGATAAACGCCTTAGAATTCAGCCTCTTCGAGGGGGCAACCTCCTTTACATTACACAAATGAAAAATTCTTGTATGATACAAATGAAAAGACCTCCTTTCTATATATAGGAGTCTAGGGGGACATAATATAATCAGAGTGGGCATAACAATAATAATGTAAGGGCACAATAATAACAATGGTGGGCTTCTATGGGGCACAACATTAACAATATGGGGACTACATGGGTACAACAATATAATAAGGGGGTTGTACTAATAACAATAAGGGGTTACACTAATAGTATAGGGGCCTAACAGCAAGGCTGAGACTATTTCATCAAACTGCAAGGCAGTTGCATTGCTACCTCTTGCAATAACTAGACTATCCCAAGAATCTGGTAGAGAACACAAAAAACTGATGCACTTATCTTCATCTGAAATTTTAATATCAACAGATGCTAACTGACTTACCATAGTATTAAATGGATTCATATGCTCTATCACCGAGTCTCCATCTTTCATCCTCAGGTTATATAGCTTTTTCCGCAGGAACAATTTATTCACCAGAGACTTAGATTTGTACAAAGTCCCTAACTTTTTCCACAAAGCCTTCGTTGTAGCTTCCCCTGATACATTCAACAATACTGAATTTGAGACACACAATCGTATTGTGCTCTTTGCCTTCCGATCCAACTTCTTCCATTCTTCATCAGACACTCCCATTGGTTTAGTACCCAGATCTACCGTGATCCACTGATATTTATCCACCAACAAATCCTCCATCTTGAGTTTACACAACTCGAAACTCTGACCATTAAATTTCTCGATCTCTATCTTTCCACTGCTCGCCATCTTCTTTCACCACCAGAATCGATCTCGTAGATCTCCCACTAAACAGGGTCTACCACAGGCCTGAGCGAAACCCCTCAGAAACAAAGGCATCCCCTTGAAGCAAAAATTGCTCCGATACCAAATGTAGGTTTTAACCCTGTATAGAAATTAGATGCATTCGAATTCTAAAACACATAAAATAAACAATAGTGAGAGCATAACACATAAAACACATATACACAATGATTTCCTCTGGATCGCAAAACTGGGACTACCATCTTGATTTTTCATTATGTTCCTTTCAATGTTATAATACATATTTATACATTCCGAAGCATCCAATACCATGGACCGAAAACCATTGCGTCCAAAAAAACATGTGCGGAAATCATGCACAAAACCATAGGTGGGTCCGCCCAACCTAACATAGGGTCCAAAATCAAAAAAAATTGGGGCGCTGCCCTGGACCCCATAAAGTGGGGTTATGGGCACCCCTCAAACCCCCTATTAACTATGTCGAAAGAATATAACACAACCCAACACAAGAAAAACATAAAATTACTCAAAAGGGTGCTCAATACAAAGGAGTTGATAAGGATTGATGGAGGAAGCAAGAACAAAATATACATCAATAATGAACTAAGGATGAGACGACTATGCTTTATCTACAAGGGACCTTGGGCCCTTAACCATTCATGTCTAGGTGATAAGAGGAAACAAGGGCAGATCATGAAGATTCATCCTGTTAGCTACCTATATCAATAGGTTTCATATTTCATGATTGGCAATGAAAAGGTCCAAATATGCTCTGCTTTGCTGATACAAAGATCCCATATTTCCAAAAGAAAACTAGGTGTCTACATAGTTTCATGTTTACTATATTTTGATGGATGGTCCAACAGCATAATCTGGATCATGCCATGTTTTAAATTTTCAGTTGTAGAATAGAGAAAGAAGTCTGTCCAAACTGTTTAATCTTGGCAGCCAAGTAGCTTAGGTAGAGAAGAAAGGCTCCCAACTGCTTAATCTAGGACCTTGGAAGCAATAAGGGCAGAAGTATATAGAAAATCAAAAGGAAAAAGCCAAAGAAAAGAAAAGGCAAATAAGGGTCTGCAAGTCCAAGTACACCCTCCAAGAAGAAACAAAAAATGCTAGGCAAGTAGATTGGTAGGCAGCTGGGGTCGCAAAAATATCATTCCCTGCAAATAAAGGTGTGCTGAAATGTCCACAAAGGAAAATCAATGGTTGAGAGGCTCCTCTTCTTCAGCAGGTTGCAGCAAAACAAAGGAGCATGTCTAACCTCCCTTCTTCCCCTTTTCCATTTCATGACTAACATCCCTTCATCAGCTGAGACTCATGGAATAAATTGTGGTTTTATGTTGGTTTTTTAATCCTTTAGAAGCCACATTTCTTGTCTAAAATCTTTTCATTTTGATCTACTCCCTAAACTAAGTAAGTTTCAAGCAAACTTAGTGGGTTTTCCCCTCATCTACCCTTTTCATACATATTAACCTCTAACTCTATTTTATGTAATTCCCCTATGCTACCTCTCCCCTACTATTATAACACCATGGTGTATAAACCCCCAAGCATTCTATAAATATCCTCCTTTTAGCATTATAGCTAAATATGTTTGTCTAAAGGGAGACTTTAGTCCACCAGGGGCTGTGGTCAACCCTGTCTTGGGGCTGCTCTAACCTCTGGTTATGAGCAACAACCTTTCCCCTAAGCCCTCACCTTCCCTCTGCTCAAAAACGCCACTAAAAACCTTTTTCCCCTTGCTAAACCCACTCCTAAACTTCTTTTCCTTGTAAAACCCTTATAAAACCCTTGAAAACCCAAAAATCCCGAGAAAACATGCATAAACCCCTAACCCTAAGGTTCTCCGCCCGAAATATTTAATTTAAATATTTTAATAGGCCAGCAGGCCCCCCCTCAAACCTGCACAATCCGTCGGAGGACCCGCCAGCCGTCGATTTTCCGCCACCCATGATCTAACGGTGGGCGGGTCTTCTCGGGCCCGGATCTGCCGACCTTTAGCGTCCGGGGAAAGTGGTTTCCCGCGCCGTACCCTGGACGCGTGTCAAATGCTGGGGTTGGTCGGAGCCCCCCTCCCCAATACCACTTATCAGCAAAGGCGGTGCGGGGAGACCGCTTACCGCCTCCCCGATACCGCCCCTCCCGCACGTCATCACCCGCGTCATTATGACGTCACACATGCCGCCCACCCCCGCGCCGCGTGGCCCTCCACGTAGCCCTGCCACTGCATCTGCCCGCCGACATGTCCAGCCACGATGGCCTCCACCTCACCATCCATGTCACCTCCGTACCCGGGCCCACCGTGACGTCATGCTGACGTCATTGGCGGAAAAGCGCCAATAAGCCATTTTTGCCAAAATTGCCGTTATTAAGGCCCGAAATAGCCGTTTTGTGTCATTTTCAAGCGAAAATACACTGAGCTCTTGCTGCTGCTTCCGCGCCAGACTGTTCCTGAAGCTGCAAAATTCGAATTTGTACCGCCCAAGCTTATCAATTCAGCCACCTCGTGCCTCCACAGTTCAGCCCGAAGGTTTTTCCGAGCGTTTTACCATGTATTCACCGTAATCCTTCCGTTTGGCCCATGCATTCCATTTCTCTGTAAATTCACCATTGAAGACTGGTAAAAATCCCAAATTCAACTCTGTCTGCTACCTAAAAGAGAGCCAAAGCAACCTGCATTACCCCAGAACTATAATTCGACATTGAAGCAGTCGTTTCATGGGCTGAAACCATAAAATTCTCCTCGAGGTGCTCAGCATTGTTCCCTTTTGCCGAGTACAGGCTAGCTGCAATCTCTACCAAAGGAAACCTCATTCCCTCTGCAACTTACCCTTGGCAGTTCATATCCCTGTGAAGTTGCAACAAACTGCAGAAACCAGCTTGTATTCTCCACTGAGAAAAACACTTCAAACTTGGTCTATATTGGGCCTATTACTTAAGCTCTTAAAAGAACTTTGCAAACCATTGCCATCACCTTATTTCAAAATCAAGTTTTACAATGGCTGCTTCTGCATCCTCATCCCTCAGTGTAGCTCCATTAAATCCACGAAATAAAGAGCTGGAGGCCTTGGCATTTGCTGACAAGGACTATCTTATTGAAGACTTTGAGGGTAACAGGGACTTCTTTCAAACCTTCTGTCAATTAAGAGAGGACTATAAGGATGGTCATGGTACACATGGGATATGGGAGTCAAACCTACCATACTATTGTCTCCCAACTGTAAATGTCTTCCCTGAAATCATTCACCTATGTGCTGAAAACTATGATGTGCAACACAAAGCTATTAGCACTCCATCTGGAAGGATCCTTTTCTACATCAATGCTAAGTCCATCAACAAAATGTTACATTTTGATCAGACAGAGTTGCTAATCCCATTTTCCATGAACTATTTGCTGGACACTGGTGCCAAGATGACCAGTGAGGAGATTCAAAAGGTCACCAGGGATTTCATGAGACCTGAATGCCAGCCTACAGAGCCACCTCCCTACCTGGGTGTCCATTTCAATGATGTGGGTAGGCTTTTACTGGACATGATTGCCTATGTTCTGGGATACAAAACCAGTGAGCATGTGGATAAAACAATGCTGGTATTGCTGTCAGCTTACAGTCCACGCCAACCCCCTGCCCGTAAATATAACTTTGCTAAGTTCATAGCTAACAAAATTCATGATCAGTTGAGCAGAGTGGACAGACAGGGGGTCTTCAAGTACTCAGCCTATATTTACCACCTGTTCATGTACTATCATTCTGAAGCCTTCCCATGCTACATCAAAAGGCTGGATCACAGAGGGGAAAGAAGATCTGTTATCTTCTGGACCTCTGTCTATCACAAGGTCACAAACTCACCCTATACCTACTGTGAATTTTTTGACCAATTTGTATACCCAGTCTCTTGCCTGTTGATGAGGTCCCCTCCTCCCAGAATATCAAATGAGATAAAGAAAGCTCTGCAGCTTTCTAAAAAATATAAAATAGGTGACTGGTACCTATATGAGAACCATACTTTCATTAGGATCTATGGCTGTGAGCTCTGTCCATACAGGCTCCCAAAATATGTACCTATGAGGTTATTTGCCTTGGAGTATTACAGGCAGTTGATTCAGTCCGACCTCACACATTTCCACAGCGCCAAAAATAAGGCCCACCTCAAGTTCAAACACCAGTTGGGCCCCTTCATCATGAACAAGAAAGAAGGGTGGGAAGATGCAGACCTAATCCTTAAGGATAAATACAAGCTGTCCTATAGTTTTCGGTGGGTCCATTATGACCCGGAAGGTTTCATCACTGCTAGGAGAAACAAGTATAGGCTTATAGGCATTAAACATTGCCAGTACTCTCACATTGAAAAATATGCCAACCTGCAAGAATGGCAGATGGATACTCTAGTTGAAAATCTAACTGAGGAAGAGAGAATGCTAAAGAATAGGAGGGAGCTTGAAAAAACTATTGACCTAGACTATGTGCAGCAGGTACCTTTCAGACCGCCTTATTCAGTAGGAGAAGGGACCTCGGCCACAAAGACTGCACCACAGGCACCCTCTACATCAGCATCGGTGACAGACAAAGGCAAAGGCATAATGGGTGCAGAGGAGGAAGCAGTGAAGGAAAATTCTGCCCCTGTAACAGAGCAGCAGCCAGAACAGCAGCAAGGGCAAACTGTCCTACCACAAACTGGGCTGCCAACAGCTCCAGCACTGCAAATTCCACGCCTACAAACTGAGCCAGTAACTGCTCCAATTTTACAGACCCCAGCACATGAGGAGAGGGGAACAAAAAGAGAGAGAGAAGAGTCCACTCCTTTCAGTGGATCCTCCCACCAGCCAGAAGCCAAAAGGCAAAGAGCAGACTCTCCAGAGGTAGAAGACATTACTGAAGATGTCTTGGACAGTGCAAGAAAAGACAGGGAGGGCAGTCAGCATACAGGTACAAGCTCCTTTCAGCAGGAGCAAACTTTACAACTCGGCTTAGAGGTGTCCTCCTCTTCCCAGCAGACCAAGAAGCCCAAAAGCACTAAGGCTTCTTTTAAACAAATAAAAGCTCAGAATGAGCTGCTAAGGGCTGAGGTCTACAAGCAATTCATAGATGCAACACCAGCCCAACAAGAGAGATTAATGTCGGTATATGACATTCAGCAGGAAAAATTGCTCCTCAGCCACTTCAAGCCCAAAGGGCCGCAGCCTAAGACAGCTGCAGATTTTGTAAAGACAAGGGTGGAGGTCCTAGCCAGAGACATACATCCCATGGACCAGATTGAACTCCACAAGCAAGCTGGAGAGATGGTCTATGCAACCTTGGTAGAGAAGGCCACCATGGCCCATGAGCTGAAAGAGTCCCTAAAAAACACCAACACCCAGTTGGATTTTGAGAGAATGTCCTCTCAGGCCAAAGACAATAGAATAAAGTCCCTTGAGGAGATCATCATTGATCTAGGACATGATCCTAGTGATCCAACGGGTGTGAAGGCCCTCATGAAGAAGAAAGATGATGACCTGAATGCATTGAAGAAAAGGTTGAAGCTGCAGCCCACAGAACACCCTCAAACAGCAGAACTTCAAAAGCAAAAACGGGCTGAGGACCAACTAGACCTCCTAATGCAGCAAGACCAGAGGATCAGGGAATTTGAGAAAGAGCTGGAAGGAATATTACAAGATAAACAGGCAGAATCCACCTCCCAAGCTCCTCCAACCACTTCAGCAACAACAACAGATGCAGCAGGAATAACAACAGTGCCAGAAGCTAGCAAAAGTGTAGAGGAGCTAACCAAGGCCATCAAGGCAATGGAGCTCCAGGCAGATGAAATAAAGAAAGCCAAGGAGAAGTTGGCAGAACTGGATGCCAAATATGACAAGTCAAAAATGACTGTGGCAGAGCAAAGCAGAGAAATAAAGGCCCAAAAAGAAAAGATAAAGGCCTTAGAGAAAGAGCTAAATCTGGAGACTGCTATGGCCGACATAAAGAGAATCCTATGGGCCAAAATTAGCCAATCCATCAAACAGCAATGGAGGTCAATAAAAATAATGCATGAGCAGATGGATTTAATGGGCCAAGCTCAAGCAGAAATTCAGAAGGCCAAGGCAGTGCTAGGGAACAAAGCAGAACAGGCAAACAGAATGATAGACTTCCTGAACAGGCAAGAAAGGGAGGAATTGGCAGCTATAGGCATTCCCAACAGAACAGAGGCTGTCCTCTCTGCCAAGAAGGCACTAACTCTCAGAAACTATATACAAACAGTGGAGAGGAAGTACTATGAGATGCAAGCAGATGTGGAGGAATACAAAGTTAAAATGGGAGTGCTGCAAGCAAAAGGCCTGCCCAGCTTACTAAGTGGTGCAGGAAAACTGATCTCTCAAGATCAAATGGCCAACAGAATGGCAACCACTATTGAAAATCAGATTATTGCATCTGGCAGTTCATCTGAACAAGCAGGGCCTCCCACAGGGCAGAGCTTATATGACAAACTTGAGGGCCTGTTCTTCATTGAGAATGAAGTGAATCACTTGTTTGAGACCCCTCCCAATCTTTATAGACATACAGAGGCCGAGGAAACATTGATAAAAATGCGCAGACATCAAATGCCTAAGGAGGATTGGTGGCAATTTATGCTCCAGATTTTTCCACGGTAGCTTCAGTCATTCAGCCACTGCCAGCTCCAGGTCACTACAAGACAACAACATGATAAAGTCAGCATTTAAAAACAACTGAAATGTGACTCAGCACATAGACACCAACGACTGGCCCAAAGGGTAAAGAAATGCGCAAATTTTGACAGCGTACCCTCAGCCGACTCTAACTGCCAGCAAGTCAACAAGTTCTGACCATTTTTGACAGCTAAGGGAACAAAAGTTATTACAGCATTAACTTTCTCAGCTGCTACACTCCAGCGGTTGGCATGACATTTATGGAGCATTTACTCTCCATTCAGATATTTTTCTTATGTAAACTTTGTATATATACTCCCCTCAGTAACGCATAAGGGGTTGGTAATTTTCTCTATGAGACAAATGTATTGTACACTTTCAGAATTATCTAATACAAAGGGCTGGATGAGCTCAGTGATTTCCTAAAATATTTGATGTTTGGATGATGCTCCACGTGCTGATGCAGAATTCCTGTGCTGTCTGATGAAATAACAAGTTTTCTCCAAACTCTATTCTTGTTTTAATTATGTTTGTCAAAATCATACTCATCTTATGTTAAGCTAGCAGTAAAAAGAAAGAATAGTGCAGGACTTGTTTAGTTACACCTTGCACTCAATTTTTACTACTGTAAATGTTTGTCTTCAGGATTACTATGCACATGAATTCTTAATTGCTCATGTCTATTGATTCTATATGTATGAATGTTACCTAGAAATTCTTAATTGCTTCTAGGACAATATTCTCACTGTTTTTTCTCTAGCAGTTTACTGCAAGATTCTTAATTGCCTTGCATAAACTGGACACAACCCACCCCAACACTTTATGAAGGATTATTTCTCAGACACTAACCTTGCTCTGCAGCATCACTACAGCATCACGCAGCACCTCAAAATAGTTAAAGGACCACTGACTCCATAGCCCAATGGACTAGAACACTTTGGAGACTGCACAAGCTCCTTGTCAGAAATTATCATCCAACCAAAACCTTAAACAAACCTGAACTTATAGCTAGCCTAAAATCAGTACAAAACAGAGACAAATTATAAAGAGAGAGCCCTCTCTGATTACAGTTTGGCTAGAAACTGTAATCCAAAGATTGGTTAGTGGTTATTCCGGCCGTATTCCCTTGGGAGTCATAGGGAACAACCTGGGTGTTAACATAATTGGCGACTCCACTGGGGACTTTAGGGTTTTCTAAATTACCATCTATCTCCTAATGCTATAGAGCAAGCCTGAATGTCAGTCAGGAAACCTTCAAAACTGTTTCTGTGTTACATTAACAGCTGTAGGGAAGAGCTGCTTCAGTCATCTTCTTAGCCTTGAAATATATATAGCCATTCCAAAATCTTATCCAGTCCTTGCAGATATAAAAATTTCCTAAAAAATTCAAAAAACAGTTAGAAGCTGGCTCCTAAGAAAAATCCACGGCATACTAGGTCAAATCCTGACCCTAACCCACCTATCATTGTTGATAATCCAAATACTATCCCTAGAAACATTAGGAAGCAGCAAAGGCAGGAGCAGCCTGCTGATTTGACCCCGGATACACATTTTCCCAACATTTCCACTCCAATCAAGGTACTTTTCCGGTCTACCCCCAGCTCCCCAAGTTCACCATCCACATCTAAAAGCCCTCCTTTCACACCTTCATCCACTGCACAAACTCCTTTAACCAACATCCTAGTTTCTACCCCTCCCATTAACCCTGTTATACCTGTTATCCCTGTTATCCCATTTGCCCCTGTAAATCCCCCAAACCTTGTGAATATGGCTAACAGATATGCACCCTTGCAGATACCAGCTAATGTTGCAGCCCTACCCCAAGACTACCAAACCAAAATCTCATACTTTGACTCCACTGGCCCTTTGACAGCTGTTCAGCATGCCAAAAAGATGCAAGACCATTTTGAGACTTATGAAATAGATGATGACAGTGTGAGAATGAGGATGTTTGTCCAAAGCCTAACTGGGGATGTGAGAACTTGGTTTAGATCTCTGAATGCAAATTCCATCACAACTCCTGATGAACTGTATCAAGCCTTTACTAATAGATGGGAGAAAAAGAAAGACCCTCTGCACATACTTGGGGAATATGACACCATCAAAAGAGGTCCCCAAGAGACTGTTTTGGAGTATTGTGCAAGATTCAATAATGTATATAACGCAATCCCACAAAATTTAAGACCACCTCCTGAATTGGCTTTGTACAAATTTCCTGATGGTTTTGAACCTGACATGGCTTATCAGTTAAAGGAAAGAGACCCTCAAACCCTTGCAGAGGCCCAAAGGGTTGCTGTCACAGTGGAAGCTAACCTGATTGCCAAAAGAAACAGAGCAAGGTTGGAAAAGAGGACTGTTTTCAAAGAGGAACCCTCTGCCTTTGATCAAAAGCTAGATGCAATACTCAATGGAATGAAAAGATTAGGTGATAGAGTGGAATCGGTTGAGAGGAAATCATCATGGGAAGCACCATAAAACAACCCTCCTAGGAATCCAAATTTTAGGAGAACTCAAAACCCAGGCGCTGGCAAGGCCGGTGCTGACCAAGCCATAAGATCCCCTTTCCAAGAAAACTATGCTGAAACTTCTGCTGCAACTGAACCCAATGAAGATTCTAAGATTAATTTAATGGGTTTGGATGGTGAGAGTCAAGTTTTATTAACACAAGAAGATCATGAGAATCAAGAAGATCATGAAGATGATGAAATCAAACTGTTCCAAACCAAATCAGGTGAATCGTTTGACTTTAAACAAGGCTATGACACTGCTGTTTATGAAGTCCATAAACAATACAAGCTAAGGAGCAGAACTGTGAATGCTAATCAGCCTGATAAGATAAAGGATAATCAGTAGCCTAAAAGAGCCATAGTGATGGAACCTGATGGTAAAATAAATTCACCTGCAGAAGAAGTAACTATTGAAGAAGTCACTGAACCATCTCTCTTAAAACATCAGCCTATGGCAACATCTGCCTTTCACTTTAATCCAAATGTTACTCCTCAAGACATGAGTAATAAGGACAGGCCCCAACATCAAGATAAAAATCAAGAGGAAGAGTTAGGGAACAAGGAAAGAACTGTTATCCAAAACCCCAAGGCCCAATTTGAAAAACCCTTTGACCTAGAATCTGAACTTGGCAAATTAAAGATAGCAATTCCTCTCTTAGAACTAGCTAAGCATGACATTTACAAACAACAGATCAAGAAATCCCTTCAACTCACCAACAGCAAAGATGATGTCAATGTGTTGGATGACACTCCAGAATTACTGTTTGGCCCAGAAGTGGATGGAAAAACAATAGTCACAGGGATATTACCTTTTTATGTCAGCTTACATATTCATGATAAAATATTACATAATGCAATGTTTGACTCAGGTGCCTCTCACAATCTCATGCCAAAAGCAGTCATGGAAAGATTGAATCTAGATATAACAAGACCCTACAAGGACCTATTTTCCTTTGACTCCAGCCAAGTCAAGTGTTTAGGTCTCATAAAAGATTTATGTGTGTCTCTGGTTCAATACCCAAACAAAACAATTCTAATGGATGTTGTGGTTGCTGACATCCCTCCCAAGTATGGGATGCTGCTATCAAGATCATGGGGGGCCAAACTCCAAGGCTCCTTGCAATTAGATATGTCATATGCAACTATCTCTGTTTTTGGGCAACCAAAAAGACTATACAGAGAAACACTCATGAAATACATGGTCAGCAGTGAAGAAAAGCCTCAAAATTTTCCCATATATGCTGTCCATTCAGACATAGACTCATACATTCTCTTCAATGACAGCACAACTCTCTCAAAAAATGATGTTGAAATAAAGACACTCATACAAGAGGAAGACACCAATGAGCAAACTGCTACCCATGAAACAACAGTCAATCAATCACTAGACACTGTTGCTGCTCTAGTAGTCAAGGATATTCAATTGAATGATAAGACTGTCCTAGAACACAAACCAGATGAAAAACCAGAACTGCAACTAATAATTCCAGCTCATGAACATATCATTAAACCTCCTTCACAACAAGATATTCTGTGGTTCCTTGAATTTGATGGCTCAGTCAATAAATTAGGGGCAGGAGCTGGGGTTTGGGTACACAATAAAGAAAACAGTCATGCAGAAGGCAGAGCCTATAGATTAAACTTCAGATGTACTAATAACATGGCAGAATATGAAGCTCTTTTACTAGGCCTCAAGTTAGTAAAGTTCTTACAAGCTGCCAAGGTTTCAATCATGGGAGATTCGGATTTAGTTGTCCAACAAGTGAAGGGAAATTTTTTCACCAATGACAAAAGATTAAGGTCTTATAGGTCTGCTGTTGCTGAAATACTAAACGCTTTCTCTGAATTCCAAATTACCAAAATTTCTAGGACCCACAATCTTCACGCTCATAGTTTGGCCACATTTTCTAGTACATGCAAATTACCATTGGAACCTAACAATTGTTTCACAGCAGAAATAAAACACAGACCCTCCATTCCAAACAATGTGAAAGATTGGCAAGTATTTGAGGATGATATGCAAATAAACAATTTTTTAACTTTGCAACAAGAATTTGCAGGATTAAATATTGACACTGATGGAGCAAGTCAATCACAAATACAGTTTGAACAGAATAACTACCCAATATCACCCAGAACAGCCAAACAAGTGCTGAATCCAACTATCTTCAACAAGGCAAATGTTCACCAAATTCAACAAATCAGCTGTGAGGAAGTTGCCAATGCTGAGGATGAAATCATAGACTTGAAGGACAATTTTCTGCCAACAGGCCTCACTCCATTAGAGGACATCTTTGATTCAAATGATATTCCTAGAAAACCAAAAATGCAGCCCTTAAATGCAGCCATCGAAGAATGTAACATTGGTACCATTCACAAGCCCAAAATAATAAAGTTGTCTGCATCTTTACCTCCTGATAAAAAACCCAAATACATTGACCTTTTTAAAGAATTTCAAGATGTCTTTGCATGGGGCTATGAGGATTTAAAGTCCTATGATACCTCTGTTATCCAGCATACCATCCCTCTCAAGCCTAACCAAAAGCCATTCAAACAAAATTTGAGAAGAATCAATCCCATGCTCCTTCCTTCAATTGAAAAGGAATTGCAAAAAATGTTCAAAGCTGGTATCATAGCACCAATCAGGTTCTCTGATTGGATTTCAAACTTAGTCCCTACAAGAAAGAAAACCGGTGAAATAAGGCTTTGTGTGGACCTAAGGAATCTAAATCAAGTATCACTCAAAGACAACTACCCCTTACCCAAGATGGATCACATTCTCCAAAGAGTGGTGGGGGCCTCAAGGATTTCACTGCTTGATGGATTCTCAGGCTTTAATCAAATTCTGGTACACCCTGATGATCAAGACAAAACTGCATTTACAACCCCATGGGGAACTTTCAAATATGTAAAAATGCCTTTTGGATTGAAAAATGCAGGGGCAACATTTCAAAGGGCAATGGATATTGCTTTTGCAAAGGAGATTCATGACTTTTTAGTCATTTACTTAGATGACCTCACCCCTTTTTCAAAATCTGACCAAGAACATTTAAAACATTTAAGGCAGATTTTCTTAACATGTAGGAAATATGGAATTTCCTTGAATCCCAAGAAATCTCTATTTGGTTTGGAAGAAGGTAAGCTACTAGGGCATATCATTTCAAAGGATGGCATAAGAATTGATCCAGATAGGATACAAGCTATCTTACAAATGCCCCACCCAAGAAATATCAAAGAATTGCAAGGATTCTTGGGAAAAATCAATTTCTTGAGAAGGTTTATCCCCAACTTAGCAGAGTTGATCAGATTGCTAAATAACATGCTAAAGAAGGATTCAAAAGTAAAGTGGACTGTTCAAGCCAATCAAGCCTTTGAAGGAATAAAGTTGGCCCTTACCCAAACCCCAGTCTTGACCAATCCTAAATTTGATAGAGAATTTATCATTTTCTCTTTTGCCTCCCAGCATACTATTGTTGTTGTTTTGTTACAGAAAGATGACCAAGGAAATGAGAAGCCAATTGCTTTCTTTAGCAGAGCTCTTAGAGATGCACCTTTAAAATATCAAATCATGGAAAAGCAAGCTTACGCTTTGATCAAAGCCATTAAAGACTTTAGGATTTACATCCTCTATTCACATGTTATAGCTTACGTACCAAGTCCTATTGTCAAAGACATTCTCACCCAAGAAAATTTAGAGGGCAGAAGAGGAAAGTGGATTGCCAACATTTTGGAATTTGATATTGAGATAAAACCTACAAAACTAATAAAAGGGCAAGGTTTGGCTAAACTAATGACAGAAGAAAATTTCCAAGCCCTAGACATCAATCAGCTGGACAGTGAACCGGAGCTGGCGACTCCAAAGATCAATGTAGCCTTTGAACAATCCCTTTGGTACTCTGATATATGTTATGTATTGCAAAACCTGTGTGCTCCCTCAGGATTGTCCAGAACTAAAAGTAGGTTCTTAAAAATGAAAACCTCAAGATTTTGTGTGATGGATGGCAATTTGCTTTGGAAAAATCATGAAGGAATATTGCTGCACTGTTTAATTGAAAATGAAACTGACAATATCATGAAAGAATTTCATGCAGGGGACTGTGGTGGACACTTGTATTGGAAGTCCACTGTGGACAAAATATTGAGGGCTGGTTACTATTGGCCCACTGTTTTCTCTGATGTTAAAAAATTTACCACATCATGTCACAAATGCCAAGTGTTTGAGGGTAAGAGAAAGCTGTTACCACTTCCCTTAAGGCCTATTGCAACAGAGAGACCTTTTCAACAATGGGGTTTGGATTTCATTGGGGAAATTCATCCCTCATCTTCAGGCCAACATAGATGGATCTTAAAAGCCACAGATTACTTCACCAAGTGGATTGAAGCCGTTCCATGCAGACAAGCAAATGATTCAACAATTATTCAGTTTTTGGAGAGTAACATATTGGCTAGATTTGGCTGCCCTGACAAAATAATAACAGACAATGCTACTGCTTTCAGATCCAAGAAAATGGTGAATTTCTGTCACAAATTTCACATTACCTTAGGCCATTCCACTGCATACTATCCCCAAGGTAATGGCCTGGCTGAATCATCAAACAAGAGCCTAGTAAACATTATAAAGAAGGTGCTGGAAGAAAACAAGAAGAATTGGCATAAGAAACTTGTAAATGCCTTATGGGCAGATAGACTAACAACCAAAAGATCAATTGGGACCAGCCCATATGAGTTGTTTTATGGATTAGAATCCAAATTTCCTTCATCACTAGGAGTGCCTGTTATGAAACTTCTTCAAGAAAGCCAAGCAGAACCAAATGATATGCAAAGAAGGATCAATCAAATAATATGTTTACAGCAAACTAGAGATCAAGTTTTCAACAGAGTTCAAGTTCTACAAGAAAAGCTAAAGAAGGCATTTGATCGAAGAACTAAGGCAGAAGACTTTAATGTTGGAGACAAAGTCCTCAAATGGGATTCAAGAAGGGAAGATAAGGGAAAACATGGAAAATTTGATTCCCTTTGGAGAGGACCATTCACTGTCCAAGCAATATAAGGAAACAACACTTATTTCCTTAAAAGTCTTAATGAAACTGATTTGGATGAAGGTCCTGTGAATGGCAGGATGCTGAAGCACTATTTTGACTACCACCCATAGGTGCAGCCTAAGTTTTCCCTTGTACATATCCAGATGTATATATTATTTTATGTCAAGATGCAAAAATGCAATTTCTCAAAGTTTTCTTAACTACCAGCAAAAGATAAATAGGACCAAGAAGTCTACCAAGAAGGGAAGTACATAGTTTTGGCATTTCAAAGCAGCAAACTTCAAAATTTTGATAAAAGCAGTCAAGGGCCAAGGCAATCTGACCTGCTGTTCTTGGTCTTTCAAATGAAAAACCATCCCCATGTGGAGCCACTGTTAGCTACCTATATCAATAGGTTTCATATTTCATGATTGGCAATGAAAAGGTCCAAATATGCTCTGCTTTGCTGATACAAAGATCCCATATTTCCAAAAGAAAACTAGGTGTCTACATAGTTTCATGTTTACTATATTTTGATGGATGGTCCAACAACATAATCTGGATCATGCCATGTTTTAAATTTTCAGTTGTAGAATAGAGAAAGAAGTCTGTCCAAACTGTTTAATCTTGGCAGACAAGTAGCTTAGGTAGAGAAGAAAGGCTCCCAACTGCTTAATCTGGGACCTTGGAAGCAATAAGGGCAGAAGTAGATAGAAAATCAAAAGGAAAAAGCCAAAGAAAAGAAAAGGTAAATAAGGGTCTGCAAGTCCAAGTGCACCCTCCAAGAAGAAACAAAAAATGCTAGGCAAGTAGATGGGTAGGCAGCTGGGGTTGCAGAAATATCATTCCCTCCAAATAAAGGTGTGTTGAAATGTCCACAAAGGAAAATCAATGGTTGAGAGGCTCCTCTTCTTCAGCAGGTTGCAGCAAAACAAAGGAGCATGTCTAACCTCCCTTCTTCCCCTTTTCCATTTCATGACTAACATCCCTTCATCAGCTGAGACTCATGGAAGAAATTGTGGTTTTATGTTGGTTTTAATCCTTTAGAAGCCACATTTCTTGTCTAAAATCTTTTCATTTTGATCTACTCCCTAAACTAAGTAAGTTTCAAGCAAACTTAGTGGGTTTTCCCCTCATCTACCCTTTTCATACATATTAACCTCTAACTCTATTTTATGTAATTCCCCTATGCTACCTCTCCCCTACTATTATAACACCATGGTGTATAAACCCCCAAGCATTCTATAAATATCCTCCTTTTAGCATTATAGCTAAATATGTTTGTCTAAAGGGAGACTTTAGTCCACCAGGGGCTGTGGTCAACCCTGTCTTGGGGCTGCTCTAACCTCTGGTTATGAGCAACAACCTTTCCCCTAAGCCCTCACCTTCCCTCTGCTAAAAAACGCCACTAAAAACCTTTTTCCCCCTTGCTAAACCCACTCCTAAACTTCTTTTCCTTGTAAAACCCTTATAAAACCCTTGAAAACCCAAAAATCCCGAGAAAACATGCATAAACCCCTAACCCTAAGGTTCTCCACCCGAAATATTTAATTTAAATATTTTAATAGGCCAGCGGGCCCCCCCCCAAACCTGCACGATCCGTCGGAGGACCCGCCAGCCGTCGATTTTCCGCCACCCATGATCTAACGGTGGGCGGGTATTCTTGGGCCCGGATCTGCCGACCTTTAGCGTCCGGGGAAAGTGGTTTCCCGCGCCGTACCCTGGACGCGTGTCAAACGCTGGGGTTGGTCGGAGCCCCCCTCCCCAATACCACTTATCAGCAAAGGCGATGCGGGGAGACCGCTTACCGCCTCCCCGATACCGCCCCTCCCGCACGTCATCACCCGCATCATTATGACGTCACACATGCCGCCCACCCCCGCGCCGTGTGGCCCTCCACGTAGCCCTGCCACTGCATCTGCCCGCCGACATGTCCAGCCACGATGGCCTCCACCTCACCATCCATGTCACCTCCGTACCCGGGCCCGCCGTGATGTCATGCTGACGTCATTGGCGGAAAAGCGCCAATAAGCCATTTTTGCCAAAATTGCCGTTATTAAGGCCCGAAATAGCCGTTTTGTGTCATTTTCAAGCGAAAATACACTGAGCTCTTGCTGCTGCTTCCGCGCCAAACTGTTCCTGAACCTGCAAAATTCGAATTTGTACCACCCAAGCTTATCAATTCAGCCACCTCGTGCCTCCACAGTTCAGCCCGAAGGTTTTTCCGAGCGTTTTACCAGGTATTCACCGTAATCCTTCCGTTTGGCCCATGCATTCCATTTCTCTGTAAATTCACCATTGAAGACTGGTAAAAATCCTAAATTCAACTCTGTCTGCTACCTAAAAGAGAGCCAAAGCAACCTGCATTACCCCAGAACTATAATTCGACATTGAAGCAGTCGTTTCACGGGCTGAAACCATAAAATTCTCCTCGAGGTGCTCAGCATTGTTCCCTTTTGCCGAGTACAGGCTGGCTGCAATCTCTACCAAAGGAAACCTCATTCCCTCTGCAACTTACCCTTGGCAGTTCATATCCCTGTGAAGTTGCAACAAACTGCAGAAACCAGCTTGTATTCTCCACTGAGAAAAACACTTCAGACTTGGTCTATATTGGGCCTATTACTTAAGCTCTTAAAAGAACTTTGCAAACCATTGCCATCACCTTATTTCAAAATCAAGTTTTACAATGGCTGCTTATGCATCCTCATCCCTCAGTGTAGCTCCATTAAATCCACCAAATAAAGAGCTGGAGGCCTTGGCATTTGCTGACAAGGACTATCTTATTGAAGACTTTGAGGGTAACAGGGACTTCTTGCAAACCTTCTGTCAATTAAGAGAGGACTATAAGGATGGTCATGGTACACATGGGATATGGGAGTCAAACCTACCATACTATTGTCTCCCAGCTGTAAATGTCTTCCCTGAAATCATTCACCTATGTGCTGAAAACTATGATGTGTAGCACAGAGCTATTAGCACTCCATCTGGAAGGATCCTTTTCTACATCAATGCTGAGTCCATCAACAAAATGTTACATTTTGATCAGACAGAGTTGCTAATCCCATTTTCCATGAACTATTTGCTAGACACTGGTGCCAAGATGACCAGTGAGGAGATTCAAAATGTCACCAGGGATTTCATGAGACCTGAATGCCAGCCTACAGAGCCACCTCCCTACCTGGGTGTCCATTTCAATGATGTGGGTAGGCTTTTACTGGACATGATTGCCTATGTGCTGGGATACAAAAACAGTGAGCATGTGGATAAAACAATGCTGGTATTGCTGTCTGCTTACAGTCCACGCCAACCCCCTGCCCGCAAATATAACTTTGCTAAGTTCATAGCTAACAAAATTCATGATCAGTTGAGCAGAGTGGACAGACAGGGGGTCTTCAAGTACTCAGCCTATATTTACCACCTGTTCATGTACTATCATTCTGAAGCCTTCCCATGCTACATCAAAAGGCTGGATCACAGAGGGGAAAGAAGATCTGTCATCTTCTGGACCTCTGTCTATCACAAGGTCACAAACTCACCCTATACCTACTGTGAATTTGTTGACCAATTTGTATACCCAGTCTCTTGCCTGTTGATGAGGTCCCCTCCTCCCAGAATATCAAATGAGATAAAGAAAGCTCTGCAGCTTTCTAAAAAATATAAAATAGGTGACTGGTACCTATATGAGAACCATACTGTCATTAGGATCTATGGCTGTGAGCTCTGTCCATACAGGCTCCCAAAATATGTACCTATGAGGTTATTTGCCTTGGAGTATTACAGGCAGTTTATTCAGTCCGACCTCACACATTTCCACAGCGCCAAAAAAAAGGCCCACCTCAAGTTCAAACACCAGTTGGGCCCCTTCATCATGAACAAGAAAGAAGGGTGGGAAGATGCAGACCTAATCCTTAAGGATAAATACAAGCTGTCCTATAGTTTTCGGTGGGTCCATTATGACCCGGAAGGTTTCATCACTGCTAGGAGAAACAAGTATAGGCTTATAGGCATTAAACATTGCCAGTACTCTCACATTGAAAAATATGCCAACCTGCAAGAATGGCAGATGGATACTCTAGTTGAAAATCTAACTGAGGAAGAGAGAATGCTAAAGAATAGGAGGGAGCTTGAAAAAACTATTGACCTAGACTATGTGCAGCAGGTACCTTTCAGACCGCCTTATTCAGTAGGAGAAGGGACCTCGGCCACAAAGACTGCACCACAGGCACCCTCTACATCAACACCGGTGACAGACAAAGGCAAAGGCATAATGGGTGCAGAGGAGGAAGCAGTGAAGGAAAAGTCTGCCCCTGTAACAGAGCAGCAGCCAGAACAGCAGCAAGGGCAAACTGTCCTACCACAAACTGGGCTGCCAACAGCTCCAGCACTGCAAATTCCACCCCTACAAACTGAGCCAGTAACTGCTCCAATTTTACAGACCCCAGTACATGAGGAGAGGGGAACAAAAAGAGAGAGAGAAGAGTCCACTCCTTTCAGTGGATCCTCCCACCAGCCAGAAGCCAAAAAGCAAAGAGCAGACTCTCCTGAGGTAGAAGACATTACTGAAGATGTCTTGGACAGTGCAAGAAAAGACAGGGAGGGCAGTCAGCATACAGGTACAAGCTCCTTTCAGCGGGAGCAAACTTTACAACTCGGCTTAGAGGTGTCCTCCTCTTCCCAGCAGACCAAGAAGCCCAAAAGCACTAAGGCTTCTTTTAAAAAAAATAAAAGCTCAAAATGAGCTGCTAAGGGCTGAGGTCTACAAGCAATTCATAGATGCAACACCAGCCCAGCAAGAGAGATTAATGTCGGTATATGACATTCAGCAGGAAAAATTGCTCCTCAGCCACTTCAAGCCCAAAGGGCCGCAGCCTAAGATAGCTGCAGATTTTGTAAAGACAAGGGTGGAGGTCCTAGCCAGAGACATACATCCCATGGAGCAGATTGAACTCCACAAGCAAGCTGGAGAGATGGTCTATGCAACCTTGGTAGAGAAGGCCACCATGGCCCATGAGCTGAAAGAGTCCCTAAAAAAAACCAACACCCAGTTGGATTTTGAGAGAATGTCCTCTCAGGCCAAAGACAATAGAATAAAGTCCCTTGAGGAGATCATCATTGATCTAGGACATGATCCTAGTGATCCAATGGGTGTGAAGGCCCTCATGAGGAAGAAAGATGATGACCTAAATGCATTGAAGAAAAGGTTGAAGCTGCAGCCCACAGAACACCCTCAAACAGCAGAACTTCAAAAGCAAAAATGGGCTGAGGACCAACTAGACCTCCTAATGCAGCAAGACCAGAGGATCAGGGAATTGGAGAAAGAGCTGGAAGGAATATTACAAGATAAACAGGCAGAATCCACCTCCCAAGCTCCTCCAACCACTTTAGTAACAACAACAGATGCAGCAGGAATAACAACAGCGCCAGAAGCCAGCAAAAGTGTAGAGGAGCTAACCAAGGCCATCAAGGCAATGGAGCTCCACGCAGATGAAATAAAGAAAGCCAAGGAGAAGTTGGCAGAACTGGATGCCAAATATGACAAGTCAAAAATGACTGTGGCAGAGCAAAGCAGAGAAATAAAGGCCCAAAAAGAAAAGATAAAGGCCTTAGAGAAAGAGCTGAATCTGGAGACTGCTATGGCCGACATAAAGAGAATCCTATGGGCCAAAATCAGCCAATCCATCAAACAGCAATGGAGGTCAATAAAAATAATGCATGAGCAGATGGATTTAATGGGCCAAGCTCAAGCAGAAATTCAGAAGGCCAAGGCAGTGCTAGGGAACAAAGCAGAACAGGCAAACAGAATGATAGACTTCCTGAACAGGCAAGAAAGGGAGGAATTGGCATCTATAGGCATTCCCAACAGAACAGAGGCTGTCCTCTCTGCCAAGAAGGCACTAACTCTCAGAAACTATATACAAACAGTGGAGAGGAAGTACTATGAGATGCAAGCAGATGTGGAGGAATACAAAGTTAAAATGGGAGTGCTGCAAGCAAAAGGCCTGCCCAGCTTACTAAGTGGTGCAGGAAAACTGATCTCTCAAGATCAAATGGCCAACAGAATGGCAACCACTATTGAAAATCAGATTATTGCATCTGGCAGTTCATCTGAACAAGCAGGGCCTCCCACAGGGCAGAGCTTATATGACAAACTTGAGGGCCTGTTCTTCATTGAGAATGAAGTGAATCACTTGTTTGAGACCCCTCCCAATCTTTATAGACATACAGAGGCCGAGGAAACATTGATAAAAATGCGCAGACATCAAATGCCTAAGGAGGATTGGTGGCAATTTATGCTCGAGATTTTGCCACGGTAGCTTCAGTCATTCAGCCACTGCCAGCTCCAGGTCACTACAAGACAACATCATGATAAAGTCAGCATTTAAAAACAACTGAAATGTGGCTCAGCACATAGACACCAACGACTGGCCCAAAAGGTAAAGAAATGTGCAAATTTTGACAGCGTACCCTCAACCGACTCTAACTGCCAGCAAGTCAACAAGTTCTGACCATTTTTGACAGCTAAGGGAACAAAAGTTATTACAGCATTAACTTTCTCAGCTGCTACACTCCAGCGGTTGGCATGACATTTATGGAGCATTTACTCTCCATTCAGATATTTTTCTTATGTAAACTTTGTATATATACTCCCCTCAGTAACGCATAAGGGGTTGGTAATTTTCTCTATGAGACAAATGTATTGTACACTTTCAGAATTATCTAATACAAAGGGCTGGATGAGCTCAGTGATTTCCTAAAATATTTGATGTCTGGATGATGCTCCACGTGCTGATGCAGAATTCCTGTGCTGTCTGATGAAATAACAAGTTTTCTCCAAACTCTATTCTTGTTTTAATTATGTTTGTCAAAATCATACTCATCTTATGTTAAGCTAGCAGTAAAAAGAAAGAATAGTGCAGGACTTGTTTAGTTACACCTTGCACTCAATTTTTACTACTGTAAATGTTTGTCTTCAGGATTACTATGCACATGAATTCTTAATTGCTCATGTCTATTGATTCTATATGTATGAATGTTACCTAGAAATTCTTAATTGCTTCTAGGACAATATTCTCACTGTTTTTTCTCTAGCAGTTTACTGCAAGATTCTTAATTGCCTTGCATAAACTAGACACAACCCACCCCAACACTTTATGAAGGATTATTTCTCAGACACTAACCTTGCTCTGCAGCATCACTACAGCATCACGCAGCATCTCAAAATAGTTAAAGGACCACTGACTCCATAGCCCAATGGACTAGAACACTTTGGAGACTGCACAAGCTCCTTGTCAGAAATTATCATCCAACCAAAACCTTAAACAAACCTGAACTTATAGCTAGCCTAAAATCAGTACAAAACAGAGACAAATTATAAAGAGAGAGCCCTCTCTGATTACAGTTTGGCTAGAAACTGTAATCCAAAGATTGGTTAGTGGTTACCCCAGCCGTATTCCCTTGGGAGTCATAGGGAACAACCTGGGTGTTAACACATCCATAGTTAGTTTCACGGTTTTTAGAAGAGAACCTAAGAAGGATCCAAGCAGTCGAGTACAAATGGTGAGCAACAACACCATGCTTTTCAGAGAAACTTATAGGATAGGTCAATGATAATCAATCAACTTGACAAAGTAAATCGGGAAAGGAAGGAGGGAATTCCTCCTGATGATGAGGTAGTTGAGTCTATAGATATCCAGGAGAACATCCATAAAAAGTATGGACAATCTGGTATAGATAATAGTCCACCAATATATCCATGTTTGACAATCAAAGAGGGTGGACAACTTATCCCCACATGTGAAAAAAGCTAGGAAGAAGACATTATAGCAGAACCAAATGAGGAGCCAATAATAATAAACCGACATGATCAGCATGATCATGTAGGGTGTCATGACAAATATAGTATGTAGGATAAGCCATTACTGGAGGGTCAAACAAAGGTTCAAGTTAAAGTTGTGGTCATGCGGCATCCAGTGCAGTCAAATATAGAGACATTCTGTAGGGCTCGAGAATTCTAGTAGAGGACTTTTGGCAAAGGATCATGCATTTCAAGACAGATCTTACGATGTTGAAGTAGAGAGTTGGGGCAGCCTGAGACATTGTCTTACAGGAGAATAGAAAATTTGAGGACCTCATAGGGGTATGTGTTGAATCAATGACCCAGTTGTCTAGTGTTGAGGAGCGACTTAAGTCCCTCACAAGGTAGGAAGAGGAGTACATTTGGGAGTTGCAAAGCAGCCCTCTACAAGAGTACATAGATAAGGCTTGCAGCTCTACCAACCTGCGATTATACATTGGGGATAGCAAGGAAGAGTTATACAAATGGATCATGATGGGTGATCGGGTGGAGCAACATGAGTTGAGAATCAGGCAACATCAACATGGTAGATTTATTCCATGTGCATGGATTCATGCATTATATACTTCCCATGAGATGGATTTAAGAGAGATTATGAGTTGGAACTCTATTGACGGGATACTCTTAGCCAAGGGCATATTGCAACTTGGGCCCTCAAGCACAAGCAATAATGAAGGGCTGAGGTGGTGTAATAACCAACATGTCCTAGGACTTAGGTGGCATTAGGATCTAGGAGAATCCATTGGGGGTAGGATCGACCAAAGGATTGTTTTGGATTCAGGTATCGAAGGATCCATTCATGATCATTTAGAATGGAGGCATGGAATAACACATTGGGTTGTATGGGATCTTGGTATCAATATACAAATGCTTCTTTTTTGGATAGAAGTGGATTACCTGAGGGAAAACAATCTTTGGGTGGGAGGATATATATATATATATATATATATATATATATATATTTGGATATGGTCAAAGTGGATGGAATCTTCCCATGGTATTTAATGTGGCAGTTTCCCATGGCATTGGCCCATGGTATTTGCCTTTGTTTTTCGAGGGAAAATAATAAAATAAAGTCTCTAAAGAGTCAATCAAGCTTATAAAAGGGGATAGGAGAGTTATCTATCTATTTGGCTTTTGTTGTGAACTTGGCAAGGCTAGTTCTAGTTGATCCTAGGTATGAAAACCCATGGGAGTAATTTTTGTAGTGGATCCATCTAGGATCTACGATTGTGCTTCAATATATTTAATTTCTTTGTTGATGGGTAGCCATACATGTCAAGGCACGGGCTTTAGTAGGTCTTGTGTGGGCATGTAATTTTGTTTCTATTTATTTACATAAAGAAGAGGCTGCATTCTTAGATCTTTATTGTGTTAGGTGTTTTTAGTGCAAGAATTTCATTAGAACACCTAGAGTGTACCATATCTCATTAAAATTTTGATGTTGGGATATTAAAGGATTCAATCATGCAATATTTGCATGTTAGTGGAGCCCTATAAGCCAAGTAGACTTTCTTCATGTCTTTTCTAATATTTTGACAAAATTATCACCATTCAACAACGGGGTTAAGGTCCATTGCAATTTATTCTTTCTAAATGAAATAGTCAATAAGCATTGCTTCCATAATTGAGTATAATTTGTATAAGTTCAAAATATAGATCCAAATATGCATATACCAAATAAATGGCTAACATGCATACATATAAGCGTAGTAGTTATATTTCTCATAATGCGTTTTTAATGGGGGATTAACCAAAAAATATATTCCATCATTCCCAACAGAGCTTCATCTACAATATCCTAGTACAAAAGAAATAACCAAAATTGCTTCTCTAGAAGGCTGTGAGAAGACGAAAACTTCAAAAGGGAAGACAATTTCAAGAGGAGCAACTACTTTTAGGAGATAATGAGACAATATATGTTTTACTTGAATTGTTATTTGAGTTTTAAATATTGTGACGAGGTATTTTCATTGTTTTTAAGTATTTTTAGAAAGTGTTGACATCTTGAAAATAAAAATAGAGACGTAGTTAGAGTAAAAATAATTGGGAAACAATCATGAAACGTCATGGCCTATTGAGGAGGACATCATAGCTTGCTTAGAAATATTTTTGAGTTTAGCATATTGATAAATAAATTCTAAAAAATGGTATTTTGGACAATAGCTTGGCAAGGCCACAATAAGTGGGTGTCTAAGAGGAGTTATGGCCACAATGCATGGGTGTCCAAGAAGAATAACTCTGCTGAAATAGTACAGTGACTAGTTGTCTCTTTAAAAGTCTATGTACATTATTTTTAATGCGAGGACAATAGCTTGGAAAGGTCACAACAAGTATGAATCCTATAAAGGATAAAGACTCCCCATTGAGATATATTGAGTCTTATTTTGTAATCGAGCTCTGCTCTGTTGGAGGTTGCCCCATTGAAGAGGCAAGTCAACACTGCTTTCATCTCTTAATAATAAAATACTTCTTGTTTTTCTCATTTTGTTCTATGTTCTCGGTTGTATTTCTTTGCATATTTGGTATTCTGGAATTTCTCGTAGGTCAAGAGCATAACAATTTATGAGTGGTACATGGAGGCTTTTCCAATGGTTTTTAAAACTACCATTCTCCTCCAACATACCATGTGTGGTTCAACAAGTGCAAGGTTATGTTATGATTGTGACACCTTGTTAATCTTTGAAATATCTTGCAACCTTTTCTTTGCAAAGTATACATGAATTTGATCATCCCATCACATTTGTCTTTCTATAATCCTTGGATTTACTTCCAACATGTGAATAGATTTTATTAAGACTTGTATATTGAAGATACCAACTCTTGACATGATTTTAATGGTGTCTTGTGCTAATAATTACAAATCATGAATACGCTTACATAACACAATGCCTTAATTTGTGGATGGGATCATCAAGGCTACTTCTATTCATGACATGAATATAGTACTCTGAATATAGTACTCTAGATGATCCAAGTCAGAATTTTCTAAACAATAATCACAAAAAGTTAAAAATGTACCTTATCTTTAAAAACTAAAAATATTTACATTTTTCACTTTAATCAGAATGAATATTGTTTTTTAAAATATTTACATTTTTCACTCTAATAATAACAAAGATTTCAAATTTTTTTTTTTCTGCCCAAGCAAAATAACTCTGCCCCTTTACTCATGAAGAAATCCAAGAAGAACTCCTCTGTCACATTACGCGTGTAGAAATAACTCGTCTGCCCAGTGGGGGTTGGGTCCGTAATCCCCATGCAGGGTACTGACATACTGGGTGGTATAACTTGTTTTGGGGCGGCCGGTTGGGTGGTATAACTTGTTTTGGGTGGGCCGCCGGTCCCAGGCGCGTAATACATGGGTCTTGTTCCACCCCATTAACGGCGCATAATAATTGTTTTTCTACATTATTTAAACATATTATTTATATAGTTTAGATAGAAATTATATATATATATATATTTAAATTTTATATTAAAAAAATAATTATTTATTAAATGATTAATAAATTTTAAGATTGTGTTTTGTATATTTTATTTAAATTATTTTAGGAATTTAATTGAGTAAACTACAATTTTGTATTTTAAATTAATTAATATTAATATACTGTAAAATATTAATATTAAGATAATATAATTTAAGTTTTTAAAGTAATTTTCATAAAATTATTTATTAATTTAATATTATATGAATTTTTCTTTTCAAGTTTGGAAGTGGTGAGGCTATATTATTATCATATACATCCATCACTCTTTATCTAAAATCCCATAAACTATTAATAGATATTTTAAAAAATACAAGTTAGTAGTTATAATTTATCAACATATTTTAGAAATTTTAATGGAGTCGTCTAACGAGGCGGAGGAATTGCCCGGGTGGCCAAAAGTGGTCGGAATACACCCAAAAAAATTCAAAAAATCTTGTAGAGACAGTTTTTGAATCGTGTTTTTGATGGTGGAAATGGATTCAGCACCATAAAAAACATCTGGGACACCTAAAATTTTGAAGTTTAACAATTATAATTTGGATTTACAAAAATCTTTGCCGGATTTTCTCTAAATATAATCGGAATTTCCATAACTTTCCAGGCAACTCCTCTGCCTTGTTAGACTACGCAATTTTTTATATTAGAAATTTATATACTTCAATTTGAAAATTTATATAGAATGATAATTATTGCACTTTTATCTTTAACATTGATATTAAAATAAATTATTAATATATAAATTTTTATCCTTTTATTTTAGTTTTAGAATATATTTTATTAATATAAACACTAATTCGGTATATAAGATAGTTGAGACTATATTTAAATAATTAATATATAATTTAATGTTATTTTTTAAATAACTTTGTTATGAAATTTTGGGGTGGCGGGGGTGGTGGCCCGCCACCTCATTTATGATTTTTTTTTTTTATATTTATAATAAAGGGGTTGTTTTTAAATTTTTAGAAAATAAGGGTCATTGGGAAAATTAATGAGGCCACAATTTCGATCGATTCCAGGAGCTAGGTTTATGCCTCAGGGTCGGTCAATTTGTAGGACACTTAAACTTGGCCCACACCCCAACTTTGACCAAAACTTTGACTAGCCCACTCTCCCTCATATGAGCTCAGATTGATGAACCGTTCACACCTCCATGATTAGGACGACGAGATCTACACTCTAGTCCTGGGTCAAAGTAATTCTGAGCACTTTGATTTTCGAGCATTCATAAGCCCTCTTTGTCCTGTGTGTCTCTCTGGAGCCACCTGGATCACTCCTTGATGTTGCTAAGGTCATTTTTTTTATCTAACATTTTCCAACATTTTCGGGTTCTTAGGGTGTTGCAAGCCCACATGCAAGCTAGAAAGTTTTTAAAAATTTGGATAATACTGCAATTCAGAAGATAGTTTTAGCAGCTTGGATCAAAATATCCAAGTTACTTATGGCTCCTTTCTTTATCACGGAAATGGACCACGTTGGATTCTTCATTAACATCTTTGTCTTTAAACCCTTGTTTTTTTGTTTGAGTACTTTATTTGTCTTCTTTAGCCTAGATTTTTTGTGATAACAATAATACATTCACTTTAGTTTCTTATGAATGTTTTCTTTGAGATTCTCATTTTCCCCTTTCACATGTTTCTCTAGGATTTCTAATTGAGTTATTTCTTCTTTTAATTTTATAATATTATCTTTATCCCTATAAAAAGTTAAATCGTTATTATGTATAGGATTGTGAATGGTAGGTGTTGGAATATCACTGTTGAAAGTACACTCAAGAGTAGCAGAGCGATCCTTCACTTTTTATTTTTGTGCTTCTTGATACAAAAAATAAAATAAAATAGATATGTTTCTGAATTCCATTGACCGTTAGAATTTAGGAGAGGGATCCTTTACCTCTTCTTTTTGTGCTTTTTGATCCAGACTATCAAAATAATAATAATATATATGTTGCTAAGTTTCATAGACCTTTGAACCTTTTCTTTCAGCATTTGTCGCTAATCTTTCTGATTCTTTTAGCTCTGCAACTTTCAAATTCTCAAACGGAACAACATTGTCTACTTTTTTCATGCTTCATGTGATGCTTCTAAATTTGTTTTGTCTTCTGGTGTCTTCATTCCTTACAGAATCTTCCTTTTAATGCTCTTTTACTTCAGTTTAGATATCACAATGGTTTTTTTATAGTTTCCCATGGATTCTTCGTAATTGCTTTTGTCACCTTTCTTTTTGGTTCTAGCATGATCCTTTTTATTCTTCTTCCTTTCATATCTTATTTTCAACCATTATCCTTTCTGAAGTAGCAAAGATTTTATGGTATCTTCAATTTCAGTAGCATCTTCATCTTCCAATATCATCATAGACTCTAGTCTTAAAATTTCTTTTGTCTCTAAGATTTCAGTGTCCTCTCTCTACTAGAGTTTCTTTGACTTATTTATTTTCTTCTTGAGGGTAAGGGTTGAAAAAACCCTACCTCTTCTTTGTTTTCTCTTTGGACAAATATTTTTTTTCTTGTAATGCCTCAATAAAATAGTTTATTACTAAAGAAGGTTCCCAATTGTCACTTCTTAATTTTTTTTTTCCTCAACAAGAATTTTGATTAACCCAATCTAATATAAGGCTTTGTCAAGATTCCTAGAATTCTTCTAGATATTAAATGCCATTATTCTAGGGCTACTGATCAGCTAGTAGGCTAAAATTATCTCCATCTCCTTTAGAAAATGCATCAAAATCCTAATATGGTAGAAAAAAATAGTTTCATACCTACCTTCATAACTAATAAATTTGTAGAGAATGAACAATCGCTCCTTTAACATTGTTACACTATATAGAAAGTATCCTCTAATTCTATCTCGGAATTTGTGAACAACATTTAATGAATTAGAGCTTACAAAGGAGAAAACTATGCAACACAAAATCAATGAACTTTTTTACATAATGTGATTCATTGGACGATATCAGTAGCCTTAGATTTCTCAGTATGGCTCCCATTGCTTACGAATTAATCCTCTAGCTAATCATAAATTGGAATAACCCTATATGAACTATTTCAAATTTTTGATTTATTTAATTCTCTATGTAAATGGATTTACTTCAAGGTGAACATTAAATAGGACTTATATCCATTATCAACTTTACAGGCATATCAGGAAGCCCATTAGAGGAGTAATGTAGTCTACCTACTCCATTAATGATGATATATGCATCAAGAAAACATTGAGCCATCATCCTTAATTCCATTACATGAGAGATATAATATTGTGACCTTATTATCACTCTGAAATCATTTCCTGACGTAAATATGGCATTCATAGGTTTTAGTTGAGGTTCCAGTTTTAGTTGGGTGACCAATTTGGTGAAATTCACTTATTATGGCTTCAATGCTAGAAACGATTACTAAGACATTCAAGCACCATTTTTAATAGTTCTGATAGAGATTTTGTTAATTCCAAAAGGCTTGAGGACAAGGAATAAGGCCTAAATCACGAACTCAATGTTAAGCACCTGTAATACTTTATTAGGCCCAAAGGCCCCAATACTGTTAACCTTAGAAGCCTTCACAAAACCAGGCCCTTGGTGAACTTGTTGTAAATTAACAAAAAGAGTTAATCTACAGGAATGTTTGTTTCGCATGGTCCATTTATTAGCCATACCTATCATATAACATTGCATACTTATTTATAGTTTTAAATTGGGCTCAACTCAAGCAAACAACCTACTTTTACCATGGGCAATTCCTAATGTTATGGGTAAAAATCCCAAAAATACTATCCTAAAGTATTTCATGTTTAAGGGTTGCTCTTTAGTTGACATTAATGTGCCCGATATCCATTTAAGCCTAGTCCGCAAGATAGAAATTGTGGAAATCGTGGGTTCATGTCATTTCTCCAACAAAGATTGTTGGAAATATTATTTTAATTAATGTGAAAGATATCGGAAGACTATAGATGTTGAAGATAAAGATTGTAAGATGAAGATTGTTGGAAATATTTTTGTTTGACTTTCGATGCCTAGATTGGATATCTTATCTTTGAATTCATTTTTACTCTAAATACCTAGTTTAAATGGGAGCATAGGATATATGGTTCAAATGATTATTCTTGGACATTTCCAATGGTATATGTTGATATATGTTGCTCGTGCTAACTCCAACACAATGAGTACATATGAAATAAGATTATGTCAAGTTGACTAAGCCATGTAGTATGAGTTAGCTCACCCAATTTTACAAGTAGGGGTGACTTGAGTATAATTGAAAAACATCTAAGCTCAAAGATATTCAAAGTGTGCAAAAGAACCTAGGGAATACTATTGACATTTTAAAAGTGGAGCAAAAATTTGGTTTAGGAAGTGAATGAGTCATTTTTCCATTTTGTGATGTTTTAGACAGTGAAAATTTGAGGAGATAAAGGTAAGATATTCATGTTACATGAGGTAAAAATTTTATTCATTTATTTTCTATACTTTCCAAGATATGCCCTATGGAAGCTTTCCTAACTCATTGGTCCATTATACCATTTGATATATGCCCTATTTATGCACATGACAAGCTTTATAATATTATTAGAAAAAATTGGTACATGGTGCGAGGTAAAAAAGGGACATTAGGTATGGAAAAGTGAGTGTTTACTTTGAGAATGGTCAATCTCTTTCTTAACTCTCTCATCCCAAGCCCAAAATCAATAAGTAATATATTGTACAACATTAATGCTTGGAGATACATTTTTAAGGCATAGTTAGGATTCTTTAGAAATTTATGGAGAAGGTATCACAATTCTAGTTATAATTAGATCTATGAATTAGGGATTTGTCTCTAGCAACCAGATTAACACACATATTTGCATTTGCTAAGAGAGAAAGTGAACAATATATATTCTCTATTAGGGTAGCATACTTTGTGATCTTCATGAGTAATTTATTTTAACTTTGTGGTTCTAGAGATCTTTGAAAGCTCTTAATCATAAACTTCTTAGACTAAATAGAAAGCAATGATCCAATCATAAAATATTTGCATGTTAGTATAGCCCTATAAGCCAACTAGCATTTCTTAAGATACTCTATAATGTTTTGATAGAATTATCACCATTAGTGTCCATTGCAATTTCATTTTTTAAGTAAAGTATTCAAGAAACATTACTTCCACTATTAAGGATAATATGATATGATCAAGATATAAATCCAAGAGGTAGTGTTTATGCATTATATTTATCTACTAAATAAATCCCTAACATGTATATAAGCATGGTATTTATGTTTCTCGTAGTGTGTTTTTAATTGGGGAGTTAGATTACAAATTGCAGTTGTAACGTAAGTAATTTGTTTCCTCTGGAGAAGGAACTGTCTGGAATGGCGACGGAAGGGGCTTCTAACCAGGAAGAAAATGCTCCCAAAGGCGGCGAGTTGTTGTTTTGTGGTGCAACGCAGTGGGATTTGATGGGCCGGAGGACCGGGGACATAAAAAGCGATAGAAATCTCGTATCTCCTACACGTCTGCGGGCTCTAACGGGGATCAACATATCTTTCGTAGCTGTCGGCACTGATGTCAAAGCGGCTGTAGAAAATATCGTGAAGGTACCGAAGGAGAAAAAGGCGAAAAGCCCGAAGGAAAAGAAGTCGAAGGCTGCCAAGGGTTCTAAACCCCCGCCTGCACATCCCCCTTATTTCCAGAAGATTTCTGAAGCCATAGTGGCTCTGAAAGGGTGCGGCGGTTCTAGCCCTCATGAGATAGCAAAGTACGGGAGCGAAAAGTTTAAATCTAATCTGCTCCCTGTGTTCAAGAAGACACTTAAGGCACAGGTCCAGAATCTGACAAATTCCGGCAAGCTAACCAAAGTGAAAGGCTCTCATAAGCTTGAGGAATGCAAGAAGACGAGTAAGCCCAGCAAGGGTTTAGTCAAAACCAAGCTGGATTTCCTGAGTCAGATACGGACGCCTTCATTGTCCAAATCCAAGGAGGATGAGAGACAAGTGTTTGATGAAATGCCCCACCGAGATTTGATCTCAGAGAGGGATCTGATCTCAGTCTTTGCAAACCCGTGTGAGATGCAATGGTTAGAGGACGTATGGCCTTTGCTTGGCCCTACAGATTACAGAGTCGGGAGTTTCAGTGGAGCCTCGATTCCGTGCAAACCAAACTTGGCAATGAAAATTGTGTGCTGCCCTGCGAAGGAAAAGAAGGAACAGGTCAGGTTTGGGCCCTCTGCAAGCTGTGCAGGCACCAGCCTCCTCTTTTCTCAGACTTGCAGAGGAAAGCAGAAAACAGATTTCTCGGCATCTTTCCAGATCCTGATTGTGCTCCTCTCTGGAAAAACCATGCTTCAATGGGTGAGCTCTTCAGATCTAGTGCAGGACCTCAAGCAAATCCTGGAATATAAGATGGGAATTCCCTCGGCATCACAACGACTCCTCTATGAAGGTAAACAACTGGTGGATATCTATCCCCTTTCTTTCTACAACATTCAAAGAAATGCATCCATAATTTTTTCCCTGCGTCTGAGAGGGGGAGCTGGAGGACAGTCATCTTCAGCTGCAGCGTCTTCTTACAAAGATGTTGTCCATGCTCAGATGCCCAAGAAAACAGCACCACCAGCCCAGGCTCCAAAACCTTTTTTGGTGGACAGACTGGAGGAAATCCCATCCATTGAAATAATGCATCCTACGATGGACTTGCAATACCAACTGTTTGCAGAGAAAGGAATCATCTGCAGGTTCAATGGGCTATGGCCACGCACAACAGATCTTTTCCATTGGATTCACTCCAACTGGACCAAAAATTGCAAGGTCCTTCTCTGCTCAAAAGGTTTCTTCATGGTGTTGTTTGCTTTCAGTGAGGATTACCAAAAAGCTTTAACTGAAGGCCCATGGTTTTGGGACACAGCGGGTTTATTCCTAACCCCTTGGTTCCCAGATTTTGATCCTGCCACAGCTATCATCACCAAACTCCCAATCTGGGTCAGACTTCCTAACCTCCCGCCGCATTTATGGCACCCTGCTGTGTTTCAAGGAATAGGTAATTCACTTGGACGCTACCTCAACACAGATATCTCCAGAGGGGAAAAGAGCATATACACATTTGCCAGAATCTGCGCAGAAATAGATATCAGCAAAGGTCTCCCTGAGCAGATTATTCTCAAAATTGGAGATTTCCATTGGACTCAGACTCTGGATTTTGAGAACACAGCCTTTCGCTGCCGAAACTGCCATCTCACAGGGCACCTGTAGAATTCGTGCCCTTCGATGATTGCCAAGAATAAAAAAGTTAATTCTAAGCCAAAATCCAAAAGTTGGAAACCTCAAACACCTCCCCCAATGGATATTATTGTTTCCAGCTCAGATGAAGAGAGTGAGGAGGAGGATGAGGAAGTTATGGACGCAACGCTAGCACAGGATTTGCCATCAACAGATCCTGAGGTTTCCAAGGTCCCTCCCAACTCACAGAAAAGAACTCATGTGTCATCCACGTCGGATTCAGACAAGGAGATCTCTCCTTCAGCCCCGCTCAGTTTACAAATCAGGCCAACCCAGCAGAGCAATCTGGGTTGGGTGAAAGTTGGTAAAAAGAAAGGAAAAAAAGGCCGAACCATTGCTTCTACCCAGGGCGGGTAGATTCCGTGGTTCGGCTCATGCTTGTTTGCTAGTCTGGTTTCTTCTTGCTCAGTTCTGTTCTCTTCTGAACCTCTCTTCGGGACCGAGGTGGATAGTCTATCCTTTCCGGTTGCCTGCTTTCTTTTTAGGGGTTCTGAAGTTGTTCCTTTTAGCTTGTGGTGTCTTCTGCCAGTTCTCATTTTGTTTAGGTCCTTCTGGCAGTTCTGGTTTTCTACCGCCCTGCGCGAGGTGCTCTTCTCAGTTTTCAGGTGCTCTGTTGTCTCATTGCAGTCTCCTGAAGTCAGGCCTGCTGTTTAGCGGCTCGTTTTCTGCAGTTGCAGATTTTTGTACTATATTTTCTTTTCTTAATATCAAACGCTGACTTACACAAAAAAAAAATTGGGGAGTTAGAAAAAAATATTTTCCATCATTCCCAAGGTAGCTTCATCTACAGTATCATCATCATCATATTCTAGTATGAGAGAAATCACCAAAATTGCTTCTCTAGAAGGATTTGGAAAGGAAAAAGCTTGGAAAGGAAAGATAATTTCAAGAAGAGGGACTCCTTTTCACAGGCAATGAGGCAATAGGTGTTTTACTTGAACTTTTTTTATGGTTTTAAATATTGCGATGAAGGATTTTCATTGTACAAGTGTGTAACATTATTATATAGTACTGACATCTGATAAATAAATGTAGTAGTTACAGGAAAAGTAATTCAAGAATAATTAATGGACATCATGGCTTGCTGAGAAGGATTAGCAATTTTGGCACATAGAGAGACACAATCCTAGGTGGGAATTCAATCACAAGCATCCTAGAAGTTTCCAAATGTTACATGGAAAATCTTGTATGGTGTTTCCCTAGTAACGTAGGTTGTGAAAATATATAGTTCATGGTGAACTACGCTCTCATCTTTAGGGTTGTGAGAAATGGTTTTTAGAAGGAACATCATATTTCTTTGGAAGCCATAGGGAATGTTATTAATCCTACAACTAATTCAAATGTAAAATGAAAGTAGAAAAACATGCATATGCGAATATTTTACAACTTTGGGGTAGTGGATAATGCTTGATATTTGAAATGGGGCTCCAAATTTTGGCAGGTTCTATGGTTGTAAATTTTAATGGAATTCCATGAATAATAACTTTCTAGATGATATTTTCAAACCATGAACTTGAACTTCCATTGGACATAATTAGTTGGGATTAATACTCCCTTGTCATTTAGATAAACTCCCTTTTTTTATTTATTTTGGTTCAAAATCAAGTCATCACTAATTACTTTTCCAAGAATTGCAAGAAACCTCATTGGGATTTATGTTAGGGTCCAACCCTAACCCCTTTATTTATGTAATAGGGTCGAGTCATAGTTATAGTTAGTCAAAGAGTCAATAAAGATCGTATTAATAATTCTAAGTGGTTGACCTGCATTTAAGAAAGGGACCACAGTTAGTTGCAATAGATGGTATTGAGAGAACCATGGTAATGACCCATGGTATTGTATTTATGAATCCTATATAAAGGGTAGGGACTCCCCATTGAGATATCGAGTCTTATTTTGTAATTGAGCTTTGCTATGTTGGAGGTTGCCCCCTCGAAGAGGCAAGTGAACACTGCTTTCATCTCTTAATAATAAAATACTTGTTGTTTTTTTCAATTTGTTCTATGTTCTGGGTTGCATTTCTTTTCATATTTGGTATTCTGGAATTTCTCAAAGGTGAAGAGCATAGCAATTTATGAGTGGTACATGGAGGCTTTTCCAACAGTTTTTAAAACTACCATTCTCCTTCAACATACCATGTGTGGTTCAACAAGTACAAGGTTATCTTATGATTGTGACACCTTGTTAATCTTTGAAATATCTTGCAACCTTTTCTTTGCAAAGTATACATGAATTTGATCATCCATCCCATCATATTTGTCTTTCTATAATCCTTGGATTTACTTCCAACATGTGAATAGATTTTATTAAGACTTGTATATTGAAGATGCCAACTATTGACATGATTTTAATGGTGTCTTTTGTTAATAATTACAAATCGCAGCTAATCTTACATAACACAATGCCTTAATTTGTGGATGAGATCATCAAGGCTAGCTTTGTTCATGAAATTTTAAAAATGACTACAACAATTACAATCTCAAACTCCTTCCTAAAAAACAAAATTGTAGGGGTCAAAGGAAAGGCTTTATGAAACCTCTTCTCAACTTGAAACAAAATATAAGGAGGCAGGCCATAGGTTCTCCACCACCCCAACTTAAGTTCAAATGAATGGTTTATAAAGTGGTATGCGAGATTCATCGCAACTGATTTGAGAGATTCATCACAACTAATATTATTACATGAAAGCACTTGATACTAGATAAAACTATATACCTTTTTAATAATATTAACCACGTGTATCAAAAACTATATACATTTTTAATAATATTAAACACAAAAATAAATTTCTAGGAAAATAATGAATCTAGTGATTCTATTGAAATAAATTCTCAAAAGGTTACCAAAAAAAAAAAAAACATTTATTGACAAGACTACCAAAACCTATCTTACATAAACAAACTTATTATTATCTTACATAAAAAAAACCTCATTATTAATAATAATTAAAAACTATAACACACATATATTTCCTTCAGAGTATAGAGCTACATGTGATACCTAAATTCAATGCAAGATTACCTTATTATTAATAATAATTACAAAGTATACCACATAGACAAGATTTTCATATAACCGCACTAGATTTTCCTTCCAAAGTATAAAGTGACATGTGATACCTAAATTCACTTGGTAAAAGTCCACCAAAAGAAAGAGTTACTTACAAGATTATGCTAAAGGGTCAGTGGGTCCCATGATAAAAGTAAAAGTTTTTGAACAGTCACAAATACTAAAGAAATCACATTTATGATTAAACACTTCAATCTCAAAAATAATAACTCGTATGCCCAATAGGGTGTCCACAATATGTCATCCTCCTGACGCTAGTCTTTGCATTATTGATGATGTCATTCATGTAAATTTAATACATGAAAACTTCAAAACTTGACCCTGGTTGGGACTGTAAATGATTTTCAAATTCGAGTTTGGAGTTCGCCTACTTCTATATAAGGCAGGCTATGCAATTGTATTTCTCACCTCTTGCTTACGGAATTTAATCAATCCACAGATGCACCAATAAATCAAAAAAATAATACATAGTGAAAGGAATGGGCAAAATGTTTTAAAAAAAGATAAGAAAAAAACCAGTTTAAAATAAATAAATAAAATAAATTAACCCCCAAAAGTAGTTTTCAGAGTGCATGAGAACTTACCCTCTCAAGCTCATCCTGGATTTCCTATAGCTTTTCAATGGAGAGAACAAGCTCACCATATATGCGCTCTTACTCTTTCCCTTTTGATCTCTTGGACTTGTCCATCCTGCCCAGTCCTTCTAACCCAAAAGTCCTAAAAATCCAACAGAGTCGAAGGCGCAGGCAGAGTGGCGGAGAGGCAATGGTCCTAGCATTCAATATTACCTCCAGTAACATTGCACGCTCCATCTTGCCATCCTCAATGAAGAAAACTTCCAAAGCTTAAAATTTAGATCCTATCATTCATTATTACGTCCAGAAATGTTGCACGCTCCATCCTGCCATCCTTAGTGAAGAAAACTTCCAATGAAATATTATCATTAAAATACCAAACAAGTCGTTGATTATTTTCTGCTTCCACCTACAAAAGAGCGTTTGCCAGTCCAGGAGATATGTTTTAAAATAGTACCATTGGTAGTAGTGTGTGTGCTGAGTTACCAGGCTGCAATGGTGGCACCTAATTTACCAGGAACGAAACTTAGGAAAAGGACTCAAAATAGATGTGCATCTACATCCTATTAAACTAGCAATATTTACAGTAAATAGAACTAATATCTCAACTATTTTCACATTTTATGAACTGTACCTGTAGAGGTCCAACAGCTGCAAGACCAAAAGAGTTATTCTAAAGCTTCAAGCTGTAAAATACTTGACCATCGTGCCATATAAGTTACCCATTGATCTGAAGGCCTTGACATACTGATGTTGCAAGTAAAACAGGTAGTGGAGGTCTGCACAATGCATTAACCAAATATCACAAGTTGCTTTAATCAAGTTGACGCTTATCATAGTAAATACAATTCACATCTAACAACAATAAAGCCAATTTTTTCCATTTTTAATTTACGAAATGAAATGGAGTTGACTATCTAATACCCACCCAGAGCCTACTGCTCACTAATCTTTATGGACAAGTGCATTGCCTAAACCTATCAAATAACCAAGAAGATCTAGGACAAGAGGTGTAGTTGCTGCTATGGGTACTACTTTTGATTGAACATTGGGACCTTTGGCAGGTGGAACATTGATTTCTGTCTCAGTGGCTGATAATTCTTCATATGGAAGGTAACAATTTACTTGCAAGTTTGGAGGTAACAAGGTACATTTGGAGGTAACAAGGTACAAGGTACATATGGAAAGACATATGGGAGGTAACCCGTACAAGCATAAAAAGTGCTTAAAAGAATATATGTGTGCTCTAACTTCTCAGCAACATCAAGGAAAGACTTAATTTCAAAAATAAACTCTTTAATAATCTCTGTACCTATTACTTACCACTTCAAATAGAAGTGTTGAGCGTGACAACTATCCAAAAAACATATTATTATTAGACATATTGGAATAAAACTCCTTGAACTAAGCATAAAATATAATACTTATTCTAGAAAAACCTATACAAAAGAAAACATCTCAAATAGTGACAGATGAACTTAAGCCTTTTCATTGAAATAAATTACCACTTCTCTGGTATCCATTTTAGAATCCAAACTAAATCCCAAAACTTATAAGACTAACCATTCTTGAACTTCTTTCCTTCTCATTCTCCAGCTCTAAATGGTGAGCCCCATGCTTGTGATCATAGGGCATAATAGAAATGGCATCCAACAATCCAGATGATGCCATCAGCTGCAAATCCTTCTATGCTAAGTATTTATTGTAGCTTTTCTGGAGAACATATAGCTTGTACCATGCATAAGCATGATACAAATGACTTTCTAATATCTAAAATATCTTTGTTAACTTTGAATAGTAGATTGTCATCATTTGAGGTTTAGGAATATTCTTGACCATACACAAGGCCATGAATATCTTCTATAGAGTGAAAAGCTTCCTACATATCTTATGCCATATGTCATAAGAAATAGTATAAGACAAAAATGTATTAAAAACAAAAATAATTTAGCTCACAGATTCTATAGTAGGTTCATGAAATTTCATTCAACCCAAAGCTTCCTCTGCAATAGGGTATTCTCCAATAATTAATTCCTACAAGATCAAACTATATCAACCTTCCCATCTAGACAAATATAATCCTATATCTAATTCAATAGATAACATTTTACATTTCTAGCCCCCATTCAATAGTGATACCTTCTTAAAGATGTGTAAAAAATCTACTCAATATGACATTATAACTATTTACATCATGGGAAATATGGGTAAACTCCCAACCAAAGATAAATGGTTTCTAGAATATGATTTTTCTACACATTTCCCTCATCCCATTTCACAATGGCAGCCAACAATCCAGATGATGCCATCAACTACAAATGCTTCTATGCTAAGAATTTATTGTAGCTTTTCTGGAGGATATAGAGCTTGTACCATGCATAAGCATGATACAAATGACTTTCTAATATCCAAAATATCTTTGTTAACTTTGAATAGCAGGTTTTTGTCATTTGAGGATTATGAATCTTCTTGGCCATACACAAGGCCATGAATATCTTCTATAGAGTGAAAAGCTTCCTACATATCATATGCCATACGTCATAAGAAATAGTATAAGGGAAAATTATATTAAAAATAAAAATTTTAGCTCACATATTCTACAGTAGGTTCATCAAATTTCATTCAACCCAAAGCTTCCTCTGTAATAGGGTATTCTCCAATAATTAATTCCTACAAGCTCAAACTATATCAACCTTCCCATCTAGACAAATATAATCCTATATCTAATTCAATGGATAACATTTTAGATTTCTAGCCCCCATTTGATAATGATACCTTCTTAAAGGTGTGCCAAAAATCTACTCAACATGACATTATAACTATTTACATCATGGGCAATATGGATAAGCTCCCAACCAAAGATAAATGTCTTGTGCCTTTTTCCCATAAGCATTCATTAGCATACCCTTTTTAGTTGAGAGAAGATCCTTTGGATAGTGGGATACAATATTTGGTTCTTGTGAGGGCATCCAGAAATCACCCTTGGACAATTGACTACTAGCATCTTTACAACAGGTTTTGCTCACTAACTTGATACTTGTCTCAGGGGATTTTTCCTTGAAGGTCTTTTGCCCAACACTTTTCCTTAAGGTAAAAGAATGTATACATTGTTGTATGTAATCTTGATCTTCCATATTATCAATACAAGAAGATATAGATCCACCAATTGAATATGCAATAAGTGCGAAATCAGACAGCTCAAACTGTTCACACTTTGTGTTTTCATCAAAGTTGGTTGATGTTGCATGTTCTTCATCAGAATTTGTCCATATTTGTTCATACTGTTGTATTTTCTTTTTCTACAGTACAACTTTCATCCACACTGCCCCTTGAATGCAATTTCTCCTCATTCATTTCTTCAACCTTATCCTCATTATACATCATACTGGACAATCATCATTCTAGTACAGAACAACCTCTCGATATTATTGGTGAATAATTGTAGTTAATGGGTTCTCATGTAATGATTCCCAATACCAATGGAATAACATATAATTTGAATCACTTAAGTAATTAATCTCAATTTAACAACATTATAATATAATTACAAACTACCATAAATACACATCAAGAATGCTTTGCCTTGTAGCTTTCAGCACGCATGTATTCGATGGATTTATGGAAATGAAGGGAAATTGGAAAGCCAATGATCTCCTACAATTATGTATGGCCTTGTCTAGTACCTATGGCCTCTTAGACAACCAAGATTGAGCTCAAACTCACCCCACCAAATGAAAATAATGCTCAGGGGAGAGGGAAACGACTCTAGTAAGTGGAAATCCACCCAAGAACACTTAAGAACACTCCAGGTAAGGAGAGAGAAATCCTAAATAGTCGTAAAGAAACCAAATTAGTAACTCAAAGCTGATGCATTTCAAAGAGCATCAATCAATTAAGAGTTTCTGAATGATGCTAATAGAAATTCAATGGAGAGTTATTTATTTCAGCCATGAGCACAAAGACAGGGAGCACATATAATATAACTAAGGAGTAAGAAATATGATAACTCATACACCATAAGTTTATTATATCTTAAGAACATATATTAGATGAGAGCCTAGCACATTGCCTTCATTGTCAAAAGATAGATGTCCATGTGCAAATTAACCCTCGCTCCATGTGAGATTATTGCAGCATAGCTGCTATGGGAAAATGAAGGAATTGGTTATGGCAGTGAAACACTAAATTGAGCTAGTTTCAGTGTTGTCCAATTAGGGCTATTGCATCTTGTCAAAAGCAAAGATTGCATGACATTTCACCATTACAAAGGCAACAATCTAGGCATAGTCACTCTTTGTTTAGTTAAGCCAAATCTCATGGAGAAAACAATGTAAACTTTGAAATGGCAACTATAAACTCAAAGCGGGAACTCTCGCCAAAAAACCCCGAAAAAACATCAAAAACAGTGCTAAAAATGAAAAGTGTGTATACTAGAACAATGATTTTTATTTTTTATGGCCAATTTTGAACATGTTTTAAAAATGGCAGTGAAAACGAAATTTTCGTCCAAAATACAACTTGAAAATGAAAAAGTGATGATACTCGAAAGATGATTTTTTTAAGGTCAACCTTTAAAATGTTTAAGAAATGCTAGTAAAACCAAATTTTTATGTGCCAAACAAAGTTGTTTATGAGGAAAAAAACACATTAATGTTTTTGGTAGAATATCATTTTTCTTTCCTAAGTATAAATTCAACATATTCTCAACAATAACATGCTAGATACAAAAGAAATTGAAATTTTTTTCAACTATAAAATTAAAAAGCCATGACATTATTAACAAATTACATCACTAAATGAATTCAAAAGTCATTATTTGTATAATGAATAAAACATACATTATATCTCTAATTTAATATTGCATTGTAGATATTTTAAACAATAAAAACTATCATAATTAAGACATATAATGCAACGACATAAAAATGCCTCATAACTTCTTATTTAACACCATATGGAAATCATAAATTTTATTTCAAGATACGATGCATACATCAGTTATATAAACTGTCTTAAACAATTATTCAAAATCACTCATATTTTCTTGCACACCATTAGAATTCACATCTTCAGATGAGTGACTAGATGATGACGAAGATGTTCCATATTCTTCTCTTTCATCAACTAGTGCCCCATCTAAGTCCACATGCATGCCCATCATTTCAGGTTTCAAAATTCTTCTAGATCTACGACTGGTTTCAACAGACTCCCATCTCCACACTGTTCCTTCTGGTAACAACCTTTTCAGAATCTCTATTGTCTTGAAGTGAAGAGTTCCTCTCTTTGCTAAATTGATGTCATAAACAAGTATGTCAACATCCTCCAATTTTAATATGTCTGTGCAGCGGTGATTTATATTTGTACCCTTTCTTTTTCTCTTTCCACCATCTTTTTTGTCAACTACCATCTCTGGCTTATACACACTTTGTGGCATACCAATGTACTTCAACACTTGTACTTCGATCATGCAACCCTCATTAATATCATGTACTGAACCCCTATAAATGTCTTCCATGGCTTCACGTTGTGCACAAGATCTTCTGAAACCAATATACATCTCTCTTTCCTCTGCCTGTGAAGAATTAATAATACCTTGAGATTGTTGCTGTTCAATAATGTTTATTTCCTCATGTTTATTCGACACATTTTGTGGCCAAATAAATGGATTTTTCAAAGGTATATCTTCATTTGTTGTTGTTGAAATGATATCACTTTGATTATTGAAAAATGACTCCCACCAAACTGAATCAACAATGTCAAAGTACTCATATGTATATCTAATACATTTTTTAATTTCTTCAAGGCAATCAGAATAATTTATATCTCTATTTTGTCTGCGTGCATTATGAACTTCACCAATTGATTGTAATAACAATATTTTTTATGCAAATATTGGATGATTTGGAATGAACTTCAAAAATTTCAAACCTGATGACGTTGCCCATTCTACAGTAGTTGAATACTTTTTGCCCCATATTAGTGTTTTCCCATCAATTTTTTTGATACGATATTGATGTTGGAAGCTAATGTCATTAAGTTGTTCAATGCATTTCCCCTCACCATATGATCCCAAAATAAACCTTCGCATGTCAATAGTTTCTTCTAACATAAAAGTAGGCTCTGGCATGTATGATTTCTTAATACATTCAATTAGTGATGGCAAGCTCCCAACTTCCTTCCTCCTCAATGTGATTGAAAAACGACTAAACATCTGATCAATATGGTCATGAGTGTGCCCAACAAGAAGGAAACCAACCTTTACCTTTTGAAAAATTCTCAATTCAACAAGCATGTTTAGATATCCAAAAACAACCTGATTTTTGTTTTCACGACAAGTATTGTCCAATTGTAGATACAAAACTTCGGGAAGATTACCAAACCAATGAGAAAGCACATCATGAATTATGGTTATGGTCAGATTTGCATCATTATGAATATTTGGAGCTGTGAAGTACACCCTTGGCAACATTTTCCCATTGAAGACCATACAACCGACCAAGTGAAACTGAATAAATTTTTCCTCTTGTAAATTTTTGGGTGTGCGAACAAAATGTGGTAAAAGTGTTTTCTTCTGGTCCATACCATCAATTATCAAACCCAAATATTTATTCGGATTATCATAACACTTCTTTTGATGCTTGTACAACTTATTCCTTTCGTTTGTTTGTTGTTTGCGATGCTCCTGAAGTTCTTTGACAATTGAATCTACACAACATAAAAGAAAGCCATTAAGAAATATGTTTTCATACTTGATGAATATACAATTTTAAAAGTTAAAGTTATGAATGCTTACCTCTTTCTGACCCTTCACATCTATCCCATTTTGATTTAAGAGAAGCACATGTACTGCAAATCCCCATCCTTGTCTTCTTAGGAATGCGGACATTGTTGAATTCTTGCTTCCATACCTTCACAAAATATTGATATGTAATAAACTAGTCATGTCCCTCAGCGCCTTTTGCATATTCTTTGTATAAGTTGTATATTTCTCATCTTGAAAATTTTTATGGAATATGTATTGTCTCTCTATTTGGCATACATTCTCCATGCTTTGAGAAGAAATCTTTCATCCATGACATTGCAGTATTTGATAATGGCCCAAACTGTCTCTTATGACATCTAAATAAAATGTGGGATCCTCTTCCAAATTTTCTTGAATTCTTGAGAGACGAAAATTCCCAATCGAATGATACATTTTGAAAGATTTTCTACAGATAAATAAAGTCCTAATATGATAATCATAACCTGACAATGTAGATTGCGTGCACCCAACTAAATATGAATTTTGCATGCTTTTATTCATTGACAAATATCTCTTCCTACTCTCTAATGCAAATTTGAAATCCATATGTTTCAAGCAAACGTTTTGGCAACAATCAATTGAAATGAGTGTGCTAATAGAACTTCTCATTAGATATTCTGCTCTGCCCCTTGTATAACTAGAACATCTTGCATTGATACAAAAAGGTCTGCTCCTACTCCTCGATACAATATTTCTTGGCAACATCTCCATCATTGGATCATCATTTGTATCAAGATTTTCATCATCATTAACAGGAATGTTATCCACACTATGATCAACTGTGCTTTTCAAATACGGACTTGGAGGATATTCTTCATCTTCCCCTTCTTCAGTGCTATTGTCACAGTCCTTAGAATTCAGACTCAATGGAAAATTTGACTCGATGTTTATTGGATATTCTTCCTCATGTGCATTTTCAGCGTTGCTCTCATAGTCCATAGAATTAGGACTAAGTGCATCATCCTGTCCTTCATCACTACTACCTTTATACTCATTAGAATTAGGACTAAGTGCATTATCCTGTCCTTCATCGCTGCTGCTCTCATAGTCCTTAGAATTAGGACTAAGACGACACTGTGACACTCCATTATTTTGAAATTCATCATCACGCTCTTCATCACTATTGCTCTCATAGTCCCTAGAATTAGGACTAAGTGGACACCATGACATTCCATTCTTTTGAAATTCATCATCCCGCTCTTCATCACAGCTACTCTCATAGTCCTTAGAATTAGGACTAACTGGACACTATGACACTTCATACTTTTTAAATTCATCATCCCACTCTTCATCACTACTGCCCTCATAGTCCTTAGAATTAAGACTAACTGGACAGCATGACACTCCATACTTTTGAAATTCATCATCATGCTCTTCATCATTGCTGCTCTCATAGTCCTTATAATTAGGACTAAATGGACACTGTGACACTCCATTCTTTTGAAATTCGTTATCGTGCTCTTCATCACTACTGCTCTCATAGTCCTTAGAATTAGGACTGAGTGGACACCGTGACACTTAATTCTTTTGAAATTTGTCATCACGCTCTTCAACACTGCTGCTCTCATAGTCCTTAGAATTACAACTAAGTGCACACTGTGACACTCTTTTCCTTTGAACTTCACCATCATGCTCTTCATCATTGTTGCTCTCATAGTCCTTAGAATTAGGACTAAGTGGACACCGTGACACTCCATTCTCTTGAAATTTGTCATCAAGCTCATCATCACTACTGCTTTCATAGCCCTTTGAATTCGGACTAAGTGGAATCTATGACTCTTTATTTATTTGAAATTATCCATCCCCTCTTTCATCAGTCCTACTCTCACAGTCCTTACGATCAGGATTAAGTGGAAGAATTGACTTTCTATTCATAGTAGAAGAATTCCCACTATATTCATCCATATGAATAGAGTTGTTATGCGATGAAGATGTTGATGCTATGTAAATCGAAACTTCACTATCAAGACAATCCATCCCTTTCAAATAGAAGATGGTGAATGATACAAATGGAGAGTCTCCTAAAGATATTATATAGCTTAGAGAATGAAATTTTCCCTCCAAAAATCCCCCCCCCCCCAAAAAAAAAAGTTTCGCGAAAATATTTCCCTCCTAAAAGTTTGTGAGATTTATTTCTCTTCATTATTTTATTCTACAATTTAATGAAAAATGTAAGATATTTTTTTTTTTATGAAATAAATCATTAAAGTTAAAATTGTAAACTACAACTTCTACCTAAATTATTTTAATAGTCAAAGTATATAATATTTACTAAACAATTGAATGTCTTTTTCATTTTTTATAATACATTCTGAAACAAATTAATCCCACATTCACCCCTCGCTTTATCATATTTTCTTTCATCGCCATAAAAAAATTAACATGTTAAAATTTTTTAAACCTAATTAATCCCGCATTCACCGTACGGTAAGACATCTCTATAATTTCACCTATATACTAAATTCCATTACCACTATTACTCACGTTACATCAAGGTTTTCTGAGGTTCGTTGAAAGATTTGGAGTGAATTTGTGGAGTAGCTACATTGCTATCAACAACATGTTCAATGAAGAACTCTCATAATTAAAAGGTTAATTAAATTTTTCTCCTTGAAAATTTTCATATTAAATTAATTTAATGAAGTAGTTTTTTTTTTTTTTTTAATTAATACTTTTTGTGAGCCAAATTAACCAATATGTCCGTCGTGAGCATGTTGGGCCCAGTAAAGTTGGGCACCCCCACCCCGCGCCACCCTGGCAGCCCGCAAGCCCGCCCGGCCAGCACGGTTGGGCTAGTGTAGGGTGGGTGGTGACGCCCCACCCTGCGCCACCCTGGCGGCCCGCTCGCCTGCCTAGGGTGGCCAATTGATTCCAAGAATCGCCCAGTTACCATGGGTGGGCGGGCGGGCCGAAGGGGTGGCGCGAAGTGAGGGGCGGTACCCCACCCTGCGCCAGCCCGGTGACCCACTCGCCCACCGGTGGTGGACAGGTGATTCAGAGAATTTCCCACCAACCCACTCTCCCCCCCAGCCCGACCACCTAGTGCCCACCCACCCGCCCGTGCAGCCGACCACCAGGCTCCAACCCGCCCGCTTGCCCCCCCGACCACCCGGCACCCACCCACCCGCCCACTCACCCGACACCCACCTGCCGACCCACCCACCCACCCACTAGACACCCGGGCACCCACCTACTCGCACACCCAGCCACCCCCCCGCCCGCCCACCCGCCTTCCCGGCGCCCACCCGGCCGCCCACCCACCCAACGCCCACCCTTCCACTCGGCGGCTGTTCTCCCGGTGCCCGCCCGCCCGGTGCTCGCGCGCCCACCTAGCTGCCCAGCCGGCCACACACCCGCTCGCTCTCCCACCCGCCTACCCGGTGCCCAACCCTTACCCGCCCACCTGCCCCCCTCACCCGTCCACCTGACACCCACCCGCCCGCTCGCACCTCTCTCCCGCCTACCTACCCACCCCCCGCCCACCCTCCTGCCCTGGCACCCACCCCCCCGGCCGCCCACTCGCCTGCCCACCCACCCACTGCCCGCGCCTTCTCACCTGCCTGCCCACCCGCCTGTCAACCTGCCCGCCCACCCGCCTGTCAACCTGCCCGCCCGTCCACCCGACTCCCACTTGCCCACCCACCCACCTAGTGCCTGCGCCCACCTGCCCACCCACACGACGCCCACCTGCCTGCCCACCCAAACGACAACCACCTACCCACACGACGCCCACACGATGCCCACCTGCCCGCCTGCCCACATGTTTGGAAGTTGATTGATGAGATTTTTAGCATGGGGGAAAACATTAGCATTAAAAACTAGAAGGTCAAAAAGACTAAGCCATTGATATGTAGCAGTAGTAAATTAGCTCCTGAAATGAAAAATCTTCTAGAAGATATGGCTATCACATCTTGGAGAGCAATGCAAGGGGTGAAAGATGAAAAAATTGTCAAAACAATATTATCTCGTGTGAGGTCAGGGGAATTATCATTGGAGGAAATGTCTGAGGAATTTCAAAAGTAAGTTTGTTGAGTTATTTTTATTTATTTCTAGACTATAATTTTCTTTTAAATAAAACATGTTGTTCTTGGTAGTATTTGTTATACATATCATTGTATTAACCTTTTGTTAATTTATCTATACAGTCACAAAGTTTACATGAAAATTCAAGAACAAATGGTTAAATTGTTGAATGAAGATAGTTGGGATGATGTTGTACGCAACTATCCAGATTCAAGTTCTACATCAACATTAAAAGCTTTTTATCTTGCATTTAAAAAGGTATCTTGATTTATACATTCATTTTATTCATCTGTGTACTATTTTTAATTTACAATTTACACATATATTTGTTTATTTTATAAAAGATGAAGAAGGATGATAATGGAGCACCAGATAGCTTCAAAACCTTTATTGAAAAAATAAAGATCGAAAGACTGAGGAAGCAATGTATTAAGAATGTTGAAGTTGATCCAACTCTTACTCATTTCATTTGGAATGGGCTAGACACTATTCAATATAAAGTAATACAAGGCGACTATGAAGACATTGCTAAACTCATACCTAAAAGGGATTATGACGTAGTTATTGTAGATATTCCCCATGGTTTCAACATTCTAAACATTGACTATGATAGTGACCCTTATACTTATCAAGCTCTTAGTAAAGTGGTTGCAGGATTTGTAGAAATCATGTCATCACCATTATGGAGATTTGTGACATTTCATTCAGACACACATTTGGCAATGATATTGTCAAGCTTCAAAGGGTAAACAAATTCAAGGATAAGTTTAAAATGTATATTTGATTAATGTCGAAAAATTCATTTATGTACAAGTTAATTGAACTTTTACTATTTCATGTTACAGACAAAAGTCAAATATTCTTAACCATGAAGATCAACTATTTATAAATGATTGTGAGTTCATTCATATTGATAGTTGGACAAAATATGATAGCTATATGTCTATGATTTTTAATCGGGTAGATGGAAAGAGTTATAGCCAAATATTGACTTATGATGCTGTTGTGAGAAAACTAACATATGAAGACAAAGAAGCAAAAGGAGAGATAGTTAACATTTATCAAAAACCACAATTATTGATTAACTATCTTATAAACATATGTTCAAATGAAGAAGATTGGGTTCTGGATTCATTTTCTTGCTTAGGTGAGTTTTATTATATGGAATTGAATTTCAATATGTTATTTTTTAATTAATATGTCATTGTACTAATTTACTTCATTATTTATTTTGTGCTTGATAATTAGGTACAACACTAGCATGTTGCCTTCAAAAAGGAAGAAATTGCATTGCAATTGAAAAAGATCCAATACAGTGCAATTTCGTTCAGCGAAGAGTTAATGCTCTTCAATTTCTTCGAGATGCAATGCAAGAAATTGGGTTGAAGAAAGGGGACTTTAGTGAATCACGTGTGGCAAAAAAGGCAAAGGAACCCCAACCACCATTACATGGAATGCTTGGAAAGGCATACATTGGGAGATTTGCAGACATCAAAGATCCATTAGAAGACGAAAATGAGCAAAAGGAAGCAAAAAATATTGTGGAAGAAGACAATGATGACACTCTAGAGGATGAAGAGTTTGGATTACGTGACATTGCTGATTAAATTTAAGTTATGCTTCGAAATCAAGCTCATTTTTTGTAACTATTAAGTAGTTATACTTGTAATGTTTTGACTTTGACATTTTATGAAAAGAATATACACTCAATTAAGGTTGTTATGTGTTCAATATTTGTAATATGTGATTTTCACATTAATTTTTAAGTTAATCATTATTTTTGAAAAAAAAGTGATTATTATTATTTTTTTGACATGAAATTCATAAAAAAATATATTATTTAACCATTTTTAGTTAAAATTTTCGTATAAAAATTGTGATTTTCGCATGTCAATTGTAGCAAAAAATTATCAAAACATGTAGTTCTTTAGTTATATTTATGTTAAAAATGGATGTTTTCATGTCCATTGTTAAAAAATATTGTTTTCTATAAGCAATTATTTCTTGTGGATTGAAAAATAAATTAACGATGCATAAAATGTAGAATATCAAAAATTCAAAATATCGACCTTCTTCTTTAAATATGCAAAACAATAAAAACCTCACTACGATAAAATTAAAATTAAAATAAAAACAAGAAAATATGAAGAAAAAGACCACTTCAAAAATGATTAAATTTACAAAATAATTATTTAAATTTCATACATTAGAAAAAAAAAAAAAAAAAAAAAAAAAAAAAAAAAACTTTAAAAAAAAAGGCCTGGTGTAGAATTACCACATTTTTAAATCAGCATAAAAAACACTACCATTCTAAAACACAATGTACATAAAAAAATTTATAGTGCCAAAAACTATGCTCTAAAAAACACATGTGTGTTCTGCATCACCCCTTTTCAAAATCGAGTCACCTTTTTGCAAAACGGGTAACAGTATGAGTTCCAGTTTCAAGGTTTACATTGTTAGAATGATATGCAGGCATTTTAGCCTATATTCGATCTCTTTTTGGTAGCAACCAAGAAAGTGAAAAAGCTCGAAGTCTGTAATCCAACGGGAGAAGAAGAACTGAGGATAAAAAGAAGTCTACATCACTTGAAGAAACCAAAGTCTGTGACTAAGCTGAATCTCAATCTAAAGCTATCTATTTGTAGCAGGATCTGAATATCTGTGGTAACGAGTCAAGGGTTTGTTGTAGTAGCCAAAGATCAGTAATAGAAGGCAAAGAGTCTGTAATTGGAAGTCATTGTATTATAATAAGAGACTAAACCTGCAATAAGGACAGAAATTCAGAAGCTGCTTTTGACTTTGACTAGGCAGAGACTCAACTATTGACCTTGACATAAATAGGAGGGCTAACTTGGAGGGACTCTTTAGTCTTTTGTTGGATATCTCATTTTGAATAAATTCAATAAGAGGAGGATTGTTGGGTTTTCCCCTATTGAGAGGTTTACCCTGCTTTGAAAGCCTAAATCTTTGTGTCTCGTACTTCTTTGTGTTCTTGGAAGAACAATTTCTGTAATTACTTGATGAAAGAGAAATATTAACTAAAAAAGAAAAGAATACTTATATAGGAGTTTACTTCCAACTATGAAGGAATATAATGAGGACATAAAATTTGTAAATATTAAACTTGGCTGGGCCACTGCACCTCCAAAAACCTAACTCATTACGCCATAAACTAGAAACCTTCTATGGAACTCCAAAAACAAATGAATTAGAATGAATTGTCAACTAGAATCAAGGGCCTTTACACTTTACATTTGACAATCTATTGTAGTATGAATATTGAGGTCTCAACTGTTCATTTATATTGCACTGTGTAAGAAAGGATGATCATATTTTATATGTTTTGTCTAGTAAGGCCTGCACTTCGTCATTGCCAGCTCTAACCAAGGATTCATGTTCCCATTGTAATGAACAACAGCTGCATTGTCAATCTCTCAATAGTCCACACTAGCACTATATCCTAAACCCAACACATGCCAAGACTTTTCCAAAGGATGGGTCAAGCCATAAAACATTCAATCTAGGGGGTAGTGTTCCAAGCTTCCACAACACTCTATCCTCATTCTGACATACAATAAAAGAAAAAATTAGAAATCGAACAAAGAAGAACCCATTAAGTTTTCTAGCTAATTACATCAGATTTACTTCAAATACTTTAAAGTAAGCATGACAGGAATTAACATAAATAAACCACACTACACACTTACCGTGTTCTGCCACTTGTGATATATTCCAGTTATATCTTGTTTCTCCCATTCTTTGAGATCAAATACATTCATCCCATATGCCCAACCACAAGCATTAGGATCAAAGTGCCTGGCTATGTGCGGATTGGAAAAATTAAGGTATTTTTCAAACTGGTGAAAGCTTTGTCCACAAGTTTCCACTGAACCATTAACCTTTCCATGAAGATCTACTGACCACAAGGGCATGAAATCTTTTTGCACCACATTATCATCATCCCAGAAAAGGATCTTGTCTAGTTTGGGATAAAATTGTGGAAGATAGAAACAAAGATGATTTAGCATGGATAAATATTTTGGATTTATATATTTCAAATTGGAGGAATGTGCTGAGAGTGTAGTCGAGTGATCTGCATTGAAATAATACTCTTTGATAGCTATGGATTCAAGTTGGTGAAGCACAGGGCAATAGGAGGAATTGAGCCATTTAAAATCATCAACATTTTCTACATGTATCGCAGCTTTCCTTGCGGAATTAAGTAAAAACCACATTTTCGTTGCCCTAAAATTTAACTTGTCTATGATGAGATGAAATACATGTTTCTGAGATTCCTGCAAACACAAGTAAATCACCTAGAATGAGATCCAAATATTAAATCTAAAATGCAGCAAAACTATTGGACTTCCAAACTTAAGAGTATTTTAAGCTCATAACACTTCACCTTAGCATTCATGACAGTTGAATTCACAAACACAAATGCAGCCAATACATTGTCAGAAAATAGTTCATAGTGATAAAGAGCTTGATCTTCCAACTTGTCATTTTTAGGAAATTTCTCTTTTCAAGGGAAAGCAAGTAATAATCCATGGTCAATCGCATGGACAGACAGTGCAGGCCCTTGGGAATAGTCTTTGCTGCAACTTCTATGTTACTATCCCCTAGTCATAAAATTGTTCTCTAGCCTTGGATAGGACATGACCCATAGCCTTGATCTTCTCAGGTGCACTGAAATATTCATATCAATTATCAACCATGAAAAAGAGAATGAAAAGCAGAAAGATTGACACACAGGCTGAAACTTTAAAACAAACAAAGGATATGAACACAAAATGCAAATGGAAGCACTTACCACTCTTTATTTAGAAGTAGCCAATGTGAAAACTATTACCTTTGAGGTAGATCAAAATCTGCATTAGCCTCACCCAATGTACACTGACATTCTTTAATACGAAGCATCAATTCATGGTATAAATCAAGATTATTCCTAACATTGAAAATGCTTGAATACACCCTAGCCATGTTCAGTTGGTCTTGCATCAATATAATAGTGGAGTCAGAATTCTCGTTCTCATTCTCCTACCTCCAAATGCTTTATTTTCCCAAGACAACAGAATCTACCTCCTTGGAGTGTTTAGTTGCTGCGTTTTCAAGATTAACTTGTTTTTCTTCATCCCATTGAATCAACTCTGTTGACCTTTTCTCCCTCCTCTTTTGTCTCAATTGTTGTAAGCATTAAACTACTATAAATTAAGGCATACTATGCTAAAATCTAAGAAATATAATTTTTTTCTATTCGAGAAGTAACATTCAAAAAGGATTTTGGAAAATAATATAACAATTCCATTTTCCATGAGAACAAAAGGTAGCGATCTAGTGCAGCAAAGAATTTTACCCTCCGTGAAACTTTTGTTAGACTTTATTCAAGCTACAAATGGTTTGCATACAATAACCATTGTCTTGGGAGTTTGACTAGACATTACCTTACAGTAGGCTACCAACATCATAGATCAGTTAACCAGGGAAAATCAAAACTTACCATAAAGATCATTCTCTTTGACATCTTGATGTTCACTTCCTGTGCCATCCTCTTCAAACCTCGTAAGAAGTTCTTCGTCATTCGAAGTTTTTTTCTGCACCTCGTTATTCATTTTAGCCCCCTCAAGATTTCCCTTTCCTTCTCCATTGAAAATCACACCATCTTGTTGCGAATGTAACTTTTCTGAGATGTCTCCAGAAGTTGTTTGCCTCTGCTTGATGTACGCCGTTAAAAATAGAGAATCACCCCTGCCAATGTTAGTTTTGACTTCCTACTTAATACAACCCTACTCAATTACATATATCATCATCACATAGGTTTTCTTACGTGTTCAATAGAGAAAATAACCAAAATCTTCACCAATCGTACCTTAGAGTTAGTAATATCCCTTTGGTTTACTTCCGAGGACTCCTCTAATACCCATGAGGAAGATAAGTCATTCCGTCCAACAATATTTAAGTTTAGAGTTCCCGAGTCCTCTGTGATAGCTCTTATGACATCAATCACTTACCCAGTAAATAAAATTTATTTTCAATTCTCTGCCCAATAGGGGAGAAATCAAATTTAAGATATGCAAAGGTAGCAGGTTTCTTATACTTGCCTCCTTTGGGAAGAGAGAGTCAATGCTGTCTGTTAAACTCTGATTTCTCCAGTCATCTGCCTATTCCTGTGAACCCCACAGATAAATAGATAAGAGTGGATTTAAACATATGACAAAGCTCCAGTATCCTCAATAATTCCTCTCTATTTCAATCCACTCAAGTCGATTAAATTTTAGTTTAGGGACACTATTTCTTTTCTGGGATTAGACTAACGTAAGTGCAAGTGCATTGCCCAAATCCTAAAAAAGAACAAAATGGCCATAGAAAAATAGAATTGGTTTTGAAGATGTGGAAAGAGAATACCATTCTAACAGATCCATCTCCTTAGAAGTCGTGCCCTACTGTTTTAAATGATAAAAAATGCATAAAAGGTAAGGTATAAATACTTGATGGAGAGGAATATCTATAAAAATACTGAAACGCTAAAAAGGGGGTTGCTTTGCTATCATGCATATGCTAAGATCAAGATTTCATTACACATCAATAATAAAATGGTGTGTATAATATCTATCATTTGTTTTGGCCAATGTGCTCCGAACACTGTGGGAACAGTGTGAAAATGATATGTATAGCAGAAAGTAGTTGGTGAACAAGATTGTCGTTGTGAATTGGGTCTAGGTTGGGTGGATCAGAACTGGTTTTAGCTTGACTAATGAGAAGTGGATTTAACTTTATGGATGGAAAGTGAGTCTGGCTTGGATAATGAGTGGATGGGAAGAATGATTGTTACCCTTCCCACCCAAATTCAATTCCCACAAGATTCAATTCCCATGAGTAAGATGTTGAATTGAACTCTTAGCAAATATATTTTTATAATACCCATCCAACTTATGCAGAATCTAGCACACACTTAGTACCATCCTACTCAGAATGAGCAGTGCCCAGCGAATTCACCGAGTAGTTGCCCAATAAATTTACCAGTCATATGCATTTCCCTTTGCTAAAAAATGGAAAGAGCATTGTTATTTCTTGCTATCAAGATGAATGGTTTCATTATCTTTGGCAAGGGAAATTACCCTAGGGGCAGTTGGTAAAACCTTTGCTCTTGCATGAGAGAGGTACAAACTTTGAATCTCTATCCTGGTAGGTATTGTACCATTTTAATGTAGAGATGGAATTCACAACTTCACACAGATCAAATGAAAGGAAACCTATACAGAAAACTCACAAAATGTCTGGAAAAATGCTAGAGGTGCTAAACTTTTGACAATAAGCGAGGAAAGTAAGTTTGATAACATTCGCACCTTCAAATCCTACGAAAAAGGTAAAAGGAAAATCAAATTCCAAAGTAGGTCCATGGGGTTTTGGTTCAATGGTTAACTGGGGGTGGTGAAGGAAAATCAAATTTCGAAGTAGGTCCATGCCGTCTTGGTTCAATGGTTAACCGGGAGTGATGATAATTCCCCGTCAAGGCTCAAATCACATAAATACATTGTTCAATGGGTTCTCAATGAAAGGGATCTTTTTAAAATAGTAAAAGATGACTACACTTCATTCTAATGGAGATCTTACTTGAATGTTTTAAGAAGTCTACACTTCATTGTAATACTACCAGATTAAGAAAGGGCATGCTTGCCAATAAAGATAAATTAAACACTGACCCACCCCAAAAAAAGAGACAAAAGCAACCGGACGAGGGAGGAGGGCAAGAAGAAGCTTACCAGTGAGGGAGGAGGGTAGGAGGAAGCTTACCAGAGAGGGAGGAGGGAAGGAAGAAGCTTACCAGTTTCAGATGTAGATGCCGGGTGACGAAACCTAGCTGCCAAAAAAACCAATGGCATGACCACAAAGATAACAAGGAAGCCCACCACATCTATTCGATGATTAAAACCCCGACCTCCCCATCCTCCATTTCTACTGCACTGGTAGACTTGCCGCCCTCCATTCCACACACCTCCTATTTTCACAGGCGTCTTTAGCTCTCGACCCTAACACCACTTTTCTCCTTCTCCTCCTCCTAAACAGATATCGAGCAATGCAACCCTTACACAATCATAATCCTCTACATCAAACCCATATCATGGTTAGCAGAAATATATGAAGTCAACAACAACCAAAAAAACCTTTAGATCTCATATATACTTTAGAGCTTTTGATAGAAAAAATTACCAAAGGCATTACGAAATGGATAGGTCAATTGATTTCATGCAATTTTGAGAAAGAAAGGGACACTGACATGGTAAAAACCTAGATGAAAATGAGCATAGGGGCTGGAAGTAGACAAATTTGAGGGTCTCTATCTCTGTTAGCCTTTTTGGTTAAAAAACCAAAACATATAATTAAGGGAAACACGTCATTCTGATTCAGATGCCAACATAGATGTTATTATTAATGGGGACCCTCACTAGTTTTGATGACTGTTCATACACTATGACATAGGAAGAGGAAGAATAGGTAGGCAACGTTGGGCATATATGATGCCCCTCAACTTACTAATTTAACTGAACAGGTACTAAATTGGCATACCTTGCATTGAGGCATGTAAAGGTAAAGGGAATGCTAGGGGGGTAATTTGATGCAAAGCAAGGGTGAATTATCCCTCCCTGAATGCACATCATGAGACTGTGTTTAAGATTTGTGATTCTGAAGCTGCAAGAATACTAGAGTGTAAGCACAAGAGAGAAGCTTGTGATCTAACATTTAAAATGGTGACTTGTTGATTGATTTCTCATTTAGAATGAAGAGAAAAGGTTTGATGATTAGGGGAGAGAAGTGATGAGTGTTCTATTGAGTAAAGGAAATACATCGTTTGAGGGCATGGATAGATCTTAATGGTCTAGGATGCCAGTGTTAGTAAAACCTTACCTAAATGCCTTATGACTACCACATGGATGAGTGTTACACTTACATTATTGATGCACTAACCATAGGGAGTTGGTATAGTATTCATGGTTATGGGTACTTACAAAACTGGGTTTTCAAGTACCTATGAAGTGAAAGGGAAGAAAGTACCCTTTCTTCAAGATATGAGTAAGGTTGTAAGCTTTAAACCAGCCTACAGAGATTTTTTTTTTTAAATAATACATTTTACACATCCTGTGTCCATTAGTATGAACCGGTTTATAAACATAGTGTTGGATTAATGTCATAACACTTCTAGAAGTTGTTATGATTCCTAGAAAACATGTTTTATATTGTCGTCTGCTTTGAATTTTTCACAAGAAACAATTGGTCCTTTAACAAGACTTGAGTGTGCCAGCATGGACTGAAGAAGAGCTTATTAGCATTGCAAACCCTCTTCTTAGATCAGTATGTCAATTTTAAATTTAGTAGAAATTGGCAATGAAACATATGATGTTCTAGAAGCTAAAAGACAGACAACACAGGAATCTACAACTTCTTACCTCTATTGTTGTCATGTTTAGCTTGCCCCGCCAGAATGGTATCAAAGTTAAGGTGAGGGCAAGGTATCAAAGCTAAGGTGAGGGCAAGCTCGAGCAAGGAAGAAAGAAATCACAAGAAGTTCTCTGACAACACTAACCTCCTTCCTCTTCAAAGATCAGTCATCATGAAGCACTGAAACTCCTACTACAAATTTCTATGTTGCAGATCCTCGAAAGGAAATGAGTTCAAGGCCTCATCAATCAAGCATCTCTAGGATAGAGCTCTTTGTCAAATTGTTGGTCAAATGATCTATATCTAAGGCCTTTTGTAATGACTACAACCAGGAAGCTTTGGAATTCCTTCTCTGTTGCAGGTTTATATAAAATCATATCTAAAGCTATAAAGTTCCTAGCATCTAAGCTCATATATATAATATTATTCTTGAGCTCATTTACATTCCTTTGGCCTTGTATTAGGGCTTTCTCTATCTCATAGAGAAGTATAAAAGGCTACAAAAGGTGAAGTATCATCGGCCCTTGGACATCAATCAAGAGGGTTTGAAGAATAGTGTTCATGGTTTTCCATTGGGTAGATGCTTATTGAAGGTAAAAGATCAACCTTTGTGCGTCTCTGAGATTCTGGTAACAAAGGAAAGGGGGTTCATGACAAATAAAGATCATTTCAAGGATCTTGAAATCTGAAACACAATGTTCTAAAATCTCATTTAAATAGGTATGACTTTTATTGGTGTCTAAGCTAAATGCATCTCAACATTTCTTCACATCTCAACTCATTGAGGCAATCAAGACACACATGTGGGTTTAGCCTAGAGCCATCACTTTTACATCTTGGGTTTAAAAAACCTTCATATACTCTAATTAGTAATTTCTAGTACCCATGCTCGGTGCATGCTGTACATTATTTTTCATAGCTGCCAAATTTGCATTCCATCAGTTAAAGCTAGGATAGAATTAGTCTTAGTCAAAGAAGTCTATTTTATTTGATGTTTTCAAACTGAATTTAATCTACTATGGTTTTTCCTTTCCTTTAATTTACTCTGGTTTCAATAACCATCAAATCTTCCAAAGACAGAAATTCGATAATAGAACTAGAGTTAGATAGAGACTTACCACTACGAGAAATGGATACAGTCGAAAGTTCTTTCCCAAGGCTTGGCGGGTCGACGGGATCCATTTATTTTTTTCCCTCTTCCCCAAATTTATCAATGGCCTTTGCTGTAGCAACCTCAGAGGGATTTTTGTTACCTACGCTAGGGAAAATGTATGATTCTGAAGGGGATGTCCAACAACTAAAGCTTTTTCATCAGTTACTCAAGTCCAGAATTTTTGGAATAGGTCTATCAACCTCTTTCACTGCCTTGGAGGAGAAGGCGATAACCTATAGAGAGAGAGGGGCATTTTTTCGGTGACAGTGGAAAGGAAAATCCCTGTTTGAACCTTATGTGGGTCTGGGGTTCCATAGCGAAATCAAGGAGCTGCACAAGTTCCAGTTAGGTGTCCCGTTCCCTGTACAAAACCCCAACAATCCCCTGCCTCTATCAAATTGGAAGGGAAAAATAGGATACTCGTAGCAAAACGTTGGTCTCCATTGCTGAAACCTCCTCCAAAAGTCAAAAATTCATGGTTTGAACAAAATTGCTGAAACCTTCTCCAGAATTAGAAAATCCAGGGTATGAACAAAATTGTGTCGCCCATTGTGCTTCTTCCATTCTTGAAAGCTCCTTGAGGGTTTGAACAAAAATGGCATCACCCACCTTGAAATTTTATTTGGTGACTGGTACGTTGAAGACAAAATGTCTTAAATGAAGTTATTAAATTGCCATGGTATGTTTTAACAAGCTCTTATGAAAAAAAAAATATATATATCTTCTGATGCCTCTCAATGTCTTCCATGGGGAATTTTGATTATGATAAATTTAATAAATAAAATGAAATTTTAGGATGAATTCATGTAGTAGTGATACAATGGAATGGAATCATTTTTGAATGCTTTGGAAACTTTTTTTCACGATGTTTTCAGATATATTTTTTTTCTAGACAGATTCACCTTTTTCAAAGGGGGAAGAGGCGATAGTCTCTTGTAGTACTGATTCAATAAAATGGAACCATTCTTAAATTTTTGGAAACCTTTTTCTATGATGTTTTTAGACATTTACCCTTTTTCTAAAAAGTTTCACCACTTTCGAAGGGGCAAGAGGCGACAGTCCCTTATTACTCTTTCACAAAAGGTGTCATGTCACTCCTTGTCAAAGGGACTAGAGTGACATGCTTCAAAATGTCACATTCTATCATGGTTTGAGTCCAGATTTTAAGCCAGTGAGGTGGAAGGCTCTCTAAGATTGTTTAGGTGTACAGTTAAAAATGAACATTTCACTGTCATTCTCATCTTCAAATAAAAGCTCATGGAAGAGCTTAGTCTTCTCTTTTTATCAATCTGATAAAAAGTTTACATATGGAAGAGGGTATATCTTGGCTACAAACATTGCCTATAAAGTTTGGGGCGGCATGGGACAACAATAAAAAGGTCTGTTGACAAATTTAGATCCTCCCAATCTCCCCCCCAGGAATAGGCCTCGTTGCAAAATGGCTACATGAATCTTCAAAGGAAATTTAGGATGAATATTTTGCTCGCAAGCTGAAGTTTCATGAACAAGAGATGGGAAAGGATATTGTTGGGACATTTAAGAAGAATTTAAAGCAAGATACTTAAGCTCAAAAACCCCAAGGAGAAACCCAAGATAAACATATGAGCTCTAACCCTCGTCCTGAGTCATCCAATGCTACTTCTTCACAAAAAGTCTATTATTGGTGTTGGTGGATAAAGAAAAAAACGAGAGGGATGCTAATGATAGGGAAGGGAGAGTGAAGATGAGATAGATGAGATCAACGTTTACCCTAGACAACGCCATTTCCCCTATCCCCCAAAGTCTGTTTCCTCTTCTTAATGAAAGGCATATTACATTAAATATATAAATAATTATAAGTCATGCATTTTGACGCCCTTGTACATTCTTTTTGATTAATGAAAAATCTTCGACTTGCAAAATATAAAAATAACACACTATACTCACACATAATGCAATAAGCAATCCCCCATCGATGTTATGCACTACTTTAAATGGGTTTAATAGCCTTGGATGGCCCTAACAATCATAGTTGAATGTATATGATGTTAACTCATTTAACCAACAAAACATGTCTTCGACAATGGTAACTAGACTTACACTCCATTTACTGCATTAAACAATCAAGTGAGGCTTTAATAATTGTAACCAAACATACAAGTCATTGAACAAGCTAACCAAACTAACACAACTTTAATAGTGATAACCAAAATGTACATGTTACTAATCAATTTACCATTGTGTCATGCCTCTAACATGTGCAACTAAACATAAATGTTGTTGATGGGGTTGACCTATCTAATATATCTCCCACAATTGTAGTCAAACATGCATGTTGATTTAGTTAACCTCCTAGATAATGTTAATCAAAAAAACATATTAATATCCAACCTAACATGTCACTAATAGTGACAATGGAATGTGCATGTTCATTGAGATGATTAACACATAGCTCACTAAGCTGACCAAGTTGACAAACCATTGGTTTTGTCATTGAAGTAACATGCCCTTAATAGACACAACTAAATGTACATGATGTTACACCAGTAAACCATCATGACATGCCTTTAACAGTAGTAACGAAGTGTGCAAGTTCTGGATTGGGAAAACCAAACTAATATACCTATGATAATCATAATTAACCATACATGTTTGTTTTGATCAACCCTTCAAGTTTTCCCTTGTTTCTATACAAAATTAAGCATTCCATGCAACTCGCAAAGTAACTTTGATACATATACAAATTAAGTTTGTATTTACATGTTCAATTTTTGTTAAAGTGTTTCCTCTTTAAAGGTCACAGGATTCGATCCAATGGAAATTAATGTATGTACACATCCATAGACTAAATAGTTAAAGCATTGAATGGAGGGCATCCCTTGTCTCACAAACAAGGGGGTCTCATATGTCAACTTGGCGGCTACCTGCATTATAACTTAATATTAAATAATACTTTTATTTTTTCAATTAATATGAATGCTTCTAATATTTAATATATTGTTAAGGAGATTACCCCTTGACTAATTAGTGAAGTATTTAGTATTGGATGAGAGAGTTGTAAGGCTGAAATTTTGGCTACCACGGGTTAAGTTTGGTGTTTGTATTATGTCAATGCAAACTTAGATTTCACACCTCTCCAGGAATCAATCAAAATAATTTACACATACCAATCAAACTCATTCAATAGATGGTTAAAGAAGTGGTTGGGAGTAGCTCACTGTCATATCCATCCAAGGGTTTCCAAACTAGAGAAACAAGGGAATGTGTTTGATTTATGGGGTAAAGTTTGAAAGATTGCTATGAGGAGAGGAGTTGGTGGGAGTCATTATTATGAAAAGGCCCTGCACCTCTTTGTTTATTTCTTAAGGTAGGCTTGAAATAAGTGATTATAGATATATGATACATATAATATGAAAACCACTCACAACACAACAATATTTAACATTTGCATGAGACATAATTTTATTTATTTTCAATATATTTTTGCTTTAAAAGAGGCAAGATATGCTACCATGATGTAATACAATGATTCACCAATATTGGGCACCAAACAAATGACTTGGACCATAGATGTTATGTACGATGACAATCATCCACTATAAGCTATGATTATTAGCCACTCTGACACCCCTCATTTATGGTCACTCATTGAGCATGCTCATGAAATTTGAGATCATTGGACATGGTTAACATGCTTTGGTTAACACAATCTAGTATGGTGTGAGGGCCTTGCCTACAATGCAAGCTTTCTAACACCCTTTACAACAACATTGCTTCACAAAAGGCATTTGACATTGATTCATAATTTTTCCTTTGTATATGAGAAAGAAACTAAATGTTACTTCTCCCTTATCCAATATAATGCTCTTGATTACAAATTGAACAATGTATCATGACATTGCCTTCCTCTCTTTGTGTGAACTTGCTCAATTAGCATCTAGATACCTTGTGAGACAAAACTCAATGTATGTATTGTATTTGGTATTGTGTCAATTATTCAATTTTTATGTCCTAATATTGTGTTAATGGCCTTCCAATGCATGGTTAGCCTTGAATTAAAATTTTGACATGGAAAATCCCAATTTTACAATTTTGGCAATCAGAGGCACAATGTTGGGACAATGTGTATCCATCTTGGTGGACAATGGGCAAACAGAATTTTTATTGATGCACAATTGGTGGAGTGTAGAGGCATTCATAGATTGATATATATCCTAAACAACGTGGGTGAGAGAGGATTCCCATGCTTCACCTCAGTTGTCTTCTTGATTGTTTGTTCGATATGTTGAGGATATGGTTGACGGGACAAATGTTGAGGATATGGTTGATGGTTTGATATTGAATTCAAAATCCTTCCTTGACCCTTTAGCAAAAGAGGTGTCTCCTAAAGTATCTCCAATAATATCCTATGAAGAGTCATAACATTTAACCTGGAATTATGGCCCAGCATGATCATCTAAAAATATAGGTGAAATAGCACTAAACCCGAATTTAGGGATTGGGTGAATCATATGTTGGGACTATGCTAGTGGGAACCCTAAATAAATGACTTGAAAACCCCTTGATTTTCTACCTTGATGTCATTCATCTCCCAAATTTCTTGTTGGATACACAAGTCCTAGAAAACATGACAAGGAAGATGAGAGGGAGTTGACAAGGACATTATGTTGTCCTAGAACATTGTAAAGTGCATCCACATGGATGAACATGGAATGGGAATTAAGGTCATAAAGTATACTGGAGTGTTAGACAAATAGGGTGCATCAAAATCTTTTTGGAGTGTCCCAAAGGGCAATATACAATTCTTATCTCCTCTAAAATACAATATACATTTATTGTGGGGATAGTAACCACAAGATTCTTAGATCTAGTTGTATAGTGTTTGGTCATGAATGAATATGTGGAAAATAAATCTAAAGCTTTCGACTCACTGGCATAAAATAGTTCATGGGGCCAAATCAAGGAGAGTAGGGAATACTTAGAGGAGGCCAACTCAAGAAACCATAAGCAAGAAAAGGGGGAAAGTATATAACAAATATGGTTAGAGTAGGCATCAAAATCCCCATCCTTGAATGAAATGGTGGTTTACGCAGGGCTCACGAGAGAATATGGGATGGACGGTACATTGGCATGGTTAGAAAATGAGAGAAAGGTTTTATCTACTAAAGGAATATGGGATGGAGGTTATGTCTAAGTTCAGGGAGGCCTTTAGCTTTTTTGACAAGGATGGAGGTGGATGTATCACAACAAAGGAGCTTGCAACAATAATGCATCCTTTGGGTCAAACGCCCAATGTATATTGGAAGTGGTCCAAATGTTTTATATTCAATAATCTAGTGCCAAATACAATAAACCACAAAAGAGTAGTTCTAATCTGCCTGTAAATGGAACATATTAAATACACCATTCCAAATTGATTTTACTCCAGAGAATCAAAGAAATAGATGATTTTGTTCATCCATCGCCTCCATACAGAGTAAACAACAACCAGGCCCACTCTATCCTTTACAGCACAGATTGTCCCATGCCAAGATGAAATCGGAAAGATACATTTACTGATATTCTTAGGCAGAGCAAAAATATGAAGCCAATATACAGAGATGCTCTAAAGGACTGCTCGAACTGTTATCACCCCAAGAAACTCACCTAGGTTATATATCAGTGATGCTCAGGAACATTACAAATTCAACAATTATGTTGGATAAAATGATGGATAAATGGAAGATATGCTTCACATTCAAGCCAGATAACCACTCCTACTATGATTAACCCCAGACATGGGTGAACACCCCCAAACTACAAGGATTTTAACCACCAACTACTCATGGTTTAAGGTAAAGGTGATGATGGAGAAGACTGATTACACCAGCAGATGCACAGGACCCTGTGATGGCCAGCTGCAACCAGTTAGAAGATCTGTAAACTTATTATTTAATACACAGACATGATCACAACTTCCTGGTATTAAAACAACAGTAATCTGCAAGCAATTTCAATGAACCAATAAATTATAACACAGAGGTGGGATGACAGCCCCTCTAATGCTAAACATTTACAGCACATCAAATAAATGCAAAGCAGGCACAACCTGGAACTTAGAAGAAGTGAAAAGTGAGCAAGTGACAGCAAAAGAAGCTTGTATTAGTTGGAAATCAAGACCAGAAGCTGCAAGTCTCATAGTATTTACAGTCTCCAGAAGTTGAAGGCTACAACACACTAGCATTCATCAAACATTCATCAATCTCTTACATTTTTCTCCTGGGTACATATAGAGTTTGATTGCAAAATTGCTCTATTGGACTACACGAGAAGGGGTCATAATGGACCACCTAACATATTAATTCTCAGATATGGGTGTCTGCTATGGTCTGCCTATGTCTGCACATGAATTCGACCTTCTCTGGTGCTCTGCAGTCCTTCTTTGAGTAGGTGGCATGAAATATAAATGAAACCCATAACCATTGAATGCTTTGAACTGCTTGAGGTTGTCTTGTTTCCTTCTCGGCCATGTTGTTGGTTAATTGCAATTGTTAAAAATTAACTGCGCAGAATGCTGAATACTGGCCACCTTCTGTCTCTGTCTCTCGGCAAATTGTATCCTGGGCACTGTCATATGGCGGAATAGGTCTTTGGGCCCTTGTGTTTCTCTTTAAACGGTAGACCGTGACTGTTTTGGTTATAAACAGTGGAACACTGCAGCCCTGCTAATTCTTGCCCATCACTGCTTTTGGACTTTAAAATTCCTCAAGCATGGTTCAATTATCTATCGGGTCCGCCCTTCAGATCGCTGTCGCATGTCGCAGCCAACCCATTCCCTCACTTCCCTTTGTATTTGGAAATTCATAAAAACACTGGAAAAACATGAAGAATTGCCTTTGGCGGACTTGAAAATATATACATTTCACTTCCCGGACCCTTTCGGGTCTGGGCTTCATCGCTATCAGCGCTCGCCCAAGACTCCCTTGTATTTCGTTATATAACAAAGTACGTGAAAAAGCACTAGACAAGGCTTTGGTGAGGACCTGAAAATTTGTCAAAAATCATTTATAACGCCATCGGGTCCGACCCATCAGGTCGCATGCATTTCTTATGTGAAGGCCCTGCCCCTTTGGTTTTGCCGATAGCGATATGCCGATGTGATCCGGACCGTTGATCAGTGCACACAATTAACGGTCCACATGGAATCGCTATATCGCAATCGTTGTGTCGCTGATGTCTGTGCCGATACCACCGATCCGATTTGCTGATTACGACCCGCCGACCTGATCATCGGCGATCGCTGATCGGCGGTGTCTTATGGTTATTCATAAGTCCTCCTCTGCGACCCGCCGATCCGATCATCGGCGATCGCTGATCGGCGGTGTCTTGCGCCGCTTGCCACTACCTGCCTGTGCCGATTGCGATCCGCCGATGCGATCTGGACCGTTGATCAGCCAGATCGAACGACTGTTGTGCATTTTTACTATTAAGCCTGCGATTTTGGCTTTTTCATGGTTTTGGAGTGTTTTTTTCCTCCCGATAATGTATTTCTGCTCTCCTAAGGACTTTCCTCTTGCAACTATTTCGATCAGTGGAAGGCCTTTAACCCAAACTTGGAGATTTCAACAGCTTGCATGGATCCCTTGGCATGAATTTACATGGGTTTGCAGACTTTGAGAGTGTTTTGAATCCAATTTTTTTCCTTCGTATAGTAGAGCTAACACTAGCTCCTTCTGGGGATGAGATCCTCCCTGTGAGGTCTCAAGAACCTGTAGATCAATGCCTTTCCAGCAGCAAACAAATTAGCCAAAATTCCTAGTGTTCCATTGGGCATGGAGTCTACTACACCTATACTAAAAACTGATAAAAGCACAATATTTACAGCTTTAAGGCCAAAGACCTTAAATCACATAAATTTTCAAAAACCACCCATTAACTGGGCCATCAAAAACTGTCTCTCCTCCCATACTTTTCAGTATGAAGGTGTTGTTCCCTTGAATCTGTGAAACGATGAAAGGTCCTATCCAGAAAGAATCAAATTTCGCATGATTTCCTTTCTTTTCTTTAAATGCATCCCATTTCAGAACCAAATCCCCAACCTGCAAATTATTTCTTTTTGCTTTCTTGTTAAAAGCTTCCTTGATCTTTTTCTAATGTGCTGCAGCTTTTTCAACCAACTGTTCTCTAATCTGATACAACTCTGTTAAATCAGTGATTCTACTTGCCACATCATCTTCTTCATCTTGCTCCGTTTGGAGAAACTTTGCCACAGGGAGGGTAAGTTGAATTGGAAAAACAGCCTCAGTACCAAACACCAGCTTGAATGGAGAACTTCCTGTAGATCTCTTGATAGTCACTTTATTTGCCCAAAGTGCATACTTGAGCTTGGCATCCTAATTCTTTTTATTATCCTCTAACAGCTTCTTAATTATCCTGATCAGACTTTTATTAGAGGATTCTGCTAGACCATTCCCTTGAGGGTAATAGGAGGTGGAATGAACAAGTTTAATGCCCATTGAATCACACATTTCCACCAACTCTTTTGCCCTGAAGGCTACTGCATTATCTGTTATTAACTTATGTGGGCAACCAAATCCGCTGAAAACGTTTTCTGTTAAAAACTTCATGACCATATTATGATCAACCTTCCTTGTAGGGATTGCTTCAATCCATTTTGTAAAATAATCAGTGGCAACTAATATCCACCTGTGCTAGCGACTGGAGTGTGGGTTGATTTCACCAATGAAATCTAAGCCCCACTGCTGAAAAGGTCCCTTTGCAATTATTGGTTTTACGGGCAGGGATTTTAAATGCTGCTTACCTTCAAATCTTTGGCACTTGTCACAAGATTTAACAAAAACAAATGCATCAGAAAATAAAGAGGGCCAATAGTACCCAGCTTTAAGAATCTTATGGGCTGTAGTTCTCCAATAATGATGTCCTCCACACATGCTGTTATGGAATTGCTGCATAACCTCTACTGACTGTTCTTTGTCCAGGCACCTTAAAAGCACTCCGGATGGATCCCTCCAGTAGAGCAAGTTATTATTGATGCAATATTTTGTTGCCTTGAGCTTTAAAGTTCTTGCTTGACTTTGAGAAAATTCTGAAGGGACTTCTAGCTTTAGAAGGAAATTAATTATTGCAGCATACCAGTTACATGAAGCTAGATTCTCGGCCACTGACTGTTTTCTCTGTGATTCAGCTGTTTCATCTTCTTCTGTTTGACCATTTTCTGCCATAGTGAACAAGAAATCGATGTCCAAAGACCTGCAATTTTCTTCAGCCAATAACTTGGCAAGCCCCTGACCTCTTACCAGCTTGGTGGGCTTCAGCTCTATGTTAAATTCTATCATTTTTGCAATCCATTTTGCTCTTTTTCCATCAGCATCAGGTTGCGTTAAGACATCCTTTATTGCAGCAGAAGGCACGTATGCAATTATCTTGGAATGCAAGATATACACTCTGAAAGCTTTCAAAGATTTGATAAGAGCATATGCCTACTTTTCAATAATATCATACCTTAGTTCAGCATCCCTCAAATTCTTGCTGAAAAAAGCCACTGGATGCTCTGGACCTTCTTCATCTTGCTGCAACAGAACAGCTGCAATGGTATCCTTAGAGGCAAATGAAAACAGGTGAAACTCCTTGCTATAGTCAGGGCTTATTAACGTGGGAGCTTCCATAATAGCCTTCTTAATGGACTCAAAATATTTTCTTGCTGCATCAGTCCATTTTACCTCTGCTCCCTTTTTCAACATGGAGGTTACGTGCTTGACTAGCTCTGCAAAATTCGGAATGAACCTCCTTACAAAGTTAATTTTTCCCAGAAAAGACTGTATGTCTTTCTTTGATCTTGGGAGAGTCAAAGCCTGAATTGCTTTGACTCTTTCTGGGTCAATTTGAACACCTACAACAGACACTACATGTCCCAACAGCTTGCCTTCTTCCAAAGCAAATTGGGATTTTTTGGGATTGACTGAAATTCCAAACCTCCTGCACTTCAAAAACACTTTTTTCAAATGTTGTAAATGATCATGATGGCTGCTGGAATAAACTGTTATGTCATCAAGGTAGATTAGCACAAATTTGTCCTTCTCTCCCACAAAAGCTATATCCATAGCTCTCTGAAAGGTGGCTCCAGCATTCATCAGCCCAAACGGCATTTTGGCATACATGAACGTGCCCCAAGGAGTGGTAAATGTAGTCTTTTCTTGATCATCTGGGTGCACAACAATTTGATTAAAGCCTGAAAATCCATCTATGAAAGACATTACTTTGGCTCCTGAGACTTGTTGCAACAAATGCTCCATTTTAGGCAGAGGATAATTATCTTTTTTAGAACATTTATTTAAATTCCTGAAATCAACACACAGTCTGATTTCTCCACTCTTCTTCCTCACAACTACCAGATTGGCCACCCATTTAGAATATCTGAGAAGCACTATAATCTTAGCAGCCAGTAACTTTTTAATTTCTTTTTCAACCAAAGGAAGGAGCATAGGATTTATTGGTCTCAGCTTCTGTTTGAAAGGAATAGTGTCTTTCTTAAGTGGAATTTTATGCTGAATTATATTCTTGTCGTATGTTTTCAGATCATTGTACTCCCAAGCGAATACATCAGCAAATTGCCTCATTAATTGGCAGTATTCATCACTCTGGTCAGCAGATAGATTAGTAGACAGATTTATAAATTGGGGCTGACCTGGACTTCCTATATCATGCTTACAAACTGCAGATTGATCTTCTTTTTTGGTAGCTTTGTAAGGCACATCATTGTGGTCAAACAATCTTTCAAGAGGAATTAGACCTTTAGGAATATGGTTATTAGGAAGCTGGACAATGCTATTCTTGCCAATCTTATTTCTAAGCTGGGACTTGGGATTTTCTAACAAAGCATCATTATTTTGGTCAATTTGCATTTCAGAGAACTCATCAATGACTTGAAGGAACCTATTTATCTCGTCATCGTCATCAAAAACCTTCCAATGGTGGACATTATCAGGCAAGGAGGGTCTATATTTCATTTGTACCTCATAAACTAGTTTGGGAGGCGATGGAGGGATGAACAAACTAGCTGAAATAGCAAGGGAATCAACAAGCTGATTTTGGGCTCTAGGAATGTATGAAATGTAGAAAAAATCAAAGAAATCTTTGACTCTCCATACCTCATCTCTGTATGCTCTCAGCCTCGGATGCTTTGCTTGGAATGTTTTATTTACTTGCTGAATTATCAGATCAGCATCTCCAAATACCTTCAGATTTTTTATTCCTCTGTCTTTGGCTGCATGAAGGCCCAACAGCAGTGCTTCATATTCTGCTATGTTGTTTGTCACCTGAAAAACCAGCTTTAGAGACAATTGAACTCTTTCTTGTCGTGGAGATACTAGCACCACCCCTGCTCCTGCAGTCTCCTTGGTACATGCTCCATCAAAGAACATCTCCCAAATCTGACTTCCTATATCATGCTCGGCCTGAGCTGTTGGTTTCCTGATCTGAAATGAGGCCTTCTGAGATTCTTCTATTTGGAGAATGGATGCTCCAAAATCAGTGTCCACTACATATATGGGATGGTTTGTAGGATTCTTCTCATCACTGATGATATATGCCAGTTGTGCTTCTCTATATAACCTCTTGCTTTCTCCTCTAAACACTGGGACAGTTGCATAAGATAGATCATACTGTAATGTCCTGCCTAGTATCTTAATCCACCCTCTAGACAACAGCATACCAAACTTCGGAGGGACATCGGCCACCACTGCATCCATCATCATACTCTTCATGGGCAGCTAGGTTAAGGTAATGGCCAAATCCTTAATTAATCCAAGGAACTTTACCTTCCTTGAATCAAAGGAGAACAAATCATGATAGGGTCTAGTGATCTCAAGGCCTAACTCTTCCATGACAGCTTTAGGAATTAGATTGTGGCTGGTCCCTGTGTCTAGCAGACAATTGTGGAGGATTTTATCATGGATAGTTATTGAAACATAGAAAGATGGAGAATTATTATCAACAGGTTCAATCATGGGGCTAAGCACAATAGCAAGCTTGTCATCTTGCAAATTAACAGAGTCAATGAAGGTTTGTTTAGATTCTAGTTCAAGGGCTTCAAGGATGGGTTTTCTAAATAATTCACTCTTCACCAACTTAGCCAGAGGCATAGATATTTTCAATTTCTGAACTTCCAACTCAAAATTGAAAGAAGAGAATAATTTATCAGCAGTTTTTACCTCTTGAACTAGAGCTTTGAGGGTGACAGGATCAGCTACTGGTCTTCTTTGCCTGGTATTCTGTGGCACTGTTTGGGCAGCAACTCCTTGTGCAACATTTTCTTCGACATTCTTTGCATTGGATCTTAGATTATATTTTTGCTGCTGCTCACCAGATTGCAGAACAACACCGCTATCCCACCTCTGACTGTTTTGTTCTTGCAGCAATGACTCTTCATATTCGGCCAATGTTAAAAACACAATGTTGCCTTTATCTTCCATGCAGTGAATTTCATCGTCATCTTCTTCAGATTTTCCCCCCTCCATGACTACATTTTGAAAGGGAGCCTTAACTTTACGATCTTCTTTCATTTCTTCACCCCTTTGCATAATTTGTAACTACTCATTTGCTTTTCTGAATGGGTTTGGATTTCTTGGAGCAAATGTGTTTTTCTACCTTGATTTCCCTGAAGTCTGCTCAACCTTTAGCTTAGAAATTTCAGCATCCAATGACTCTATCATCTTAGTTTGTCTAATTTAGGCTCTGAAGTTGAAGCCTTCTTTTTCCATCTTGACTCTTTAACTTCTCTGCTGCCATAATATTGGATTCCACCTCTAGGGCTGCATCTTGCATATCACCCAGAGTAGCACATCGTCTTTCTCTCAACAATAAGCAGAAATCAGAGTCAAAAGCATTGGCATATGTGAGTTTGGCGGCGGTGGGGGTAGGCTTTACCTCAGCTGGTATTTTACTATACATTTTATTAAATCTTTTATTGAAGTCAGGCAAAGACTCACCCTTTTCTCTTTTCAAGTTTCCAAACTCAGTATGATAATACAACAAGTCCTTCTTATCTCCCCATTGCTTCAAAAATGCATCATCTAGTGCTTAAATATATGTTATAAATCTTTGGGGTAATTCTCTAAACCACTTCCTAGCCTCTCCATCAAGGCTCTAGACAAAAACTCTCATCCATACATCATTCTCACTTATATCTAAATTATCGGCATAACTCTAAAAAGATTCAAGATGTTCTTATACTGTCACTCCCTCTGTTCCGGTAAATTTAGGCATATATTTTTGATATTCTCCCACAGGCATAGGATTTAGAGGCACAGGCAATACCAAAGGTCCATATCTAGCAGCAACAATTCTCTCAATCCTAGTAGGTGCTTGCTGTCCTGCCATGTTTGGAATATGTGGAAGAATACTAACAGCTGGAGGAGTAGGAAATAATGCAATGGATGGCAGAGATATTGGGATGTTTTGGACAGTATGGGAAGCTTCCTTTAGATTGAGATTCAAAGGTGAACTAACTGCACAAGGGGCTGAAGTAATCTCTGAAGGAATTTCTTTATTAACAATGCTGGGCTGTAAGACTTCAAACTGTAATTCTCCAGCTATGAATTCATCTTTCAGAGATAAATCAGAGTTTTTAGGCTTACCTGATCCTGATGCCCCTTTCTGTGATGATTTCTTCAATTTAATAATTCTCTCAGGGTCATGCAACAGTTCAGCTAGATATTTCTAAGGATTTCTGCGAGTATGCCTAACAAACTGAGCCAGAACTTCAATGTGGAGTCGCCAAAGGATGGTCTTCTGATGAGCCCCAATTTTTGGTACAATTTGGGCTCATTTGGCCTACTTGCTCTGCTCAAACCATTCATTTTTTATTGCTTATGCATTCATTTCTTGGTTTATTCGTGTTGTTTGTAGGAAGAAGGGTAGGCATTCTATCCACGTGACTAATACATGATGATTTCAGGTTTTGGCATTAAAAAGGGAGCAAAGACCACGAGAAAGGAGACAAGGAGACAATGAGGTGGCACTGCTGGTTTTTAGGAGAGGATGTCCACGGTCTTGGGGACCTTCCTCGTAATTCCCACCATAGCTCCGAGCTCCAATCCATCTCCCCACCGAGCTTAGAGGCAGCCAACTGTTCTACAGGAACAGTAGTTACAACTGTTCTACAGGAACAACAGTTATAAATGTTCTACAGGATCAGCAGTTTAACCTTCAGTTGGACAGCCGAGCTCCACAAATCAAGGACACCTGTTGGATGACCATTTTGCATAAATACTGAGGCCGTAGCCTTGGATAGGAGCTTTTTGAACTTTTGTATTGCTCTTGTAATTTGGAAGTACGAGCTACAGCTCGGTGTTTGTTCCTTTTGTAAGCCAGTTTTGGCATGACATCAGACTTTCGTTTATGAATAAAGGCAGGCAGATTTTGATCTCATTCTGAGTTTCTAAGGGAGCTATAGCTCTCAGGTTAGGGCCCAACCTGAGAGCAATAGATCTCCTCGGTGTTGTAACGTTAATTGCATTTCGTTCCAGCACTTTGAGTTTTTACTTTAACATGCAATTCGAATTTACAGTCTGTTAATTTAGTCTTTTTCATGAGCTTAGATAGGATTAGTTTATGGTGAATTTGCTTTCAGTTGCTTAGATTCGATAGGAGGATAGTTATAATTTATTGGAGCTTCAGAAAAAGGTTGTTAAAGCTCACTGCCATCTCTGTTAGGGATTGGGGTGCAGCCCATAACCAACCACCAAAAATAAACGCAGTTCTTCTCACTTCCATGCAAGCTGCAACATAGACATTTTCGTTGAAGATCCATCCATGCACTTTTGATATTGAAGCATACTTCTACATTTCACTTCCATGCACGAGTTTCATTTCTTGGTTTTCCATTGCTGCTCATGGGTTTCATGGCACAGTTATCATAGGTTAATGAATTCTCGTTTTGGTACATAAGTCATTTGTTTCATTTACGCTGCTCCTTATCATTCCACTTCCTTCTTCTTCTTCTTGATCTCTCCTCAATCCACCTACTCAGCCTCTGTCCAGCTCATTTACCCTTCAACTCATCCATTAATCACTTAACTCCATCTATTTAAACTTTTGTTGATCCCATACTTCCAGCCATCAACCCACTGCATGCACTCTTCCTCCATCTGATTTCTCTGCTTCTGAGCCATCACCAGCTCCATCTCCATCTCACCTATCCTCCCACACCACTCCAACACTTCACCATCTCCCAAAACTTCCACGGTCAAACATCCTGTAGAATTGCACAGACTTCCTGTAGAAATCCCTGAGTTTCCTGTAGGATCCCCTGCAGACTTCCTGTAGAAGCCTGCAAACTCGGTTGCTAAGCATCCGAACGTGGTAGACTTCTGTGGACTAATGCTAGAGACCCTCTGGGACCTCCCTTAGCCATCCTGACCTTGCCCATGCTTTCCTTCCATTCCAACCGCTCCTGCACAACCAAACCCTAATCAAAAGCATCATCACAATAAATCCAACCACTTAATGAAAAAATACAAAAACACGTCTTTTCAGGTGCAAGTAGCTTAGATGCATGTATTTCAGCTCACTACAAGTAATGGCATTATTGGTAGAAGTTTCATTCATAGTTTTGCATAGTTAGTGTCTAGCCTAGTCAAATTAGGGTTTCTTAGGGTTTTCATGCTTTATTGGCTTTCAGTTTCTTTCTGCAATTAGACTAGTCTCCTTTGAGTTAGCTTTCATCCATCATTCATAAAGCTTCTTCTGTGAGCATATAGAAGTTAGCTTGAGCCCTAGTGGACTTGTGCCAGCTGACCAAGTGACAGCTGCGACAAGAGCTAGTACTTGTGCATACAGCACCGTCGCTTCCAAGTTTGTACGAACTACCGGGTTGATAAAATTAGAGATAGGAAGCTCCAGGAGTTGTAGCATTATTGCTACAATATTGGAGCCCACCATCTTTTTGGCGCCGTTGCCGGGGAAGCGTCAGAGTATTAGTAATTGTTGCTTTTCTTCTACTTTCTTACTCTTGCCTTCTGCTAAGTAGTTTACTTCATTTCCATATTGCAAAAGTAGCATAGACATTTCCTGCTTTCATAGCTTAGCATTTCCTGCTTTCATAGATTAGCATTTACTGCTTTCATAGCTTAGCATTTCCTGCTTTCATAGATTAGCATTTCCTGCTTTCATAGATTAGCATTTCCCGCTTTCATAGATTAGCATTTCCTTTCCGCAAGTGTAGACTAGCATTTCCATTCTTGCAATTTCATTTGAGCAAAGTAGATTAGTTCTTTCCTGCTTTCAGTTTAATTCTACATCTTTCATAGTTAGTGTAGATCAATCTGTCTCAGTTTTGCAGGTACCAAAAGAAAAGCAAAGCAAAAACAATCAAAAGAAAAAGAAAGTCTTTTCCATTTCATGCCTCGTAGGAACCGAGATAGATCAGGCAAATTCCTACCAAACACCCCCACCACATCACCGAGTCACCCTTCTCTCTTCTTTGGTGACAGTGACCCAGAAGAACCTATAGGTGAACATCCTGAGATATCCAAAGACCCTATAGTAGAAGAAGAGTTAGAGACCACTCCATCTGAAGCTATGGCTAACAATAGAAGAGAAGATGAGAGAATAGAAGGTGCCTTCCCCATCCGAGAGACCAATGGAGAGATGATAATGAAGAACATTAGCCCCTCCGCCTTACCTCACTTCCATGGGCTGACCACTGAAGATCCGGATACCTTCCTGTTTGAGTTTACTGTCCTTTGTAGAACCTATGACTATACTGAAGATGAGCAAAAGTTGAAACTTTTCCCTTCCACTCTTAAGGATGCAGCACTACGCTGGTTCATGGGCTTACCTGGGAATAGTATCACCACTTGGGCTCAGATGCAGCAAGCTTTCAACACCAAGTACCGGGATTACTGTAGGTCCAAGGAAACAAAGGGGGAAATCTTTCAGATGTTCATGGGAAATGATGAGTCCTTAGAGGATTATGAGGAGAGGTTCCAACTAAGCTATAAGCGGGCCAGGTGCACACTTGACCCTGAATCCCTCAAGTTGGTCCTGCTCCGAGGAGTCCCTGAAGACCTCTTAGATACCCTTCACATGTTAGCTGGGGGGGACATTTACCAACTGCCTTATGAGGACATCAAGACTGTGTTTAGAAACCACTCCAGGGCAGCTCGGAAACGAGGTAGAGGAAACCACCTCTCAACTAGTGTCCCTTTCTCCAAACATGAGCTTGCAAATCAATTAGAAGATCTTAAGAGTGAGGTGAGACAGACCATTGCTATGCAGCTTGACACATTCAGGATTCAGCAAAAGAAAGAAGAAGCTGAGAGAGCCTTGGCTGTCTTCTGCCCTAGGTGCACAAGGAGACACCCTAAGAACGAATGTCCATTACATTCGGTTGAAGTGTGTTTCGTTTGTGAGGAGGACCATCCCACAAATCAGTGTCCAACCTTACCTGGGTTTAAAGCCATGTACCAAGGGACAGAAGCTCCCACAGAGCCTCTCTATTACCTCAACCAAAGGAGGCCACAGGGATCTAGACCTTATCAGCAGGGGATGCAAAGGGGCATCTCAAGCTTATTACAGCCCAAACCAATCGACTCCTATACCTTCCTGGGGTCCCCCTGCTCATCCTTCATGGTCCATGCCTCCTCCATGGTCTTATCCACCTCAATACCCCACTCAACCTACTTCTCATTCATATCACTCACATGCCCAGCCACAGCCTCAATGGAATGAACCTCAGTCGGGGTGGAGGCCCCAATACAACACTCCTCCTACCATCTTGCCTCCACCACCAGTTCAACCTCAGCCATTACCTCCTGCTCCTCCAAGGCAACCTCAAATGCCTGCTCAACCGAACCCGAACCCCGACAATAGACAGGCCCAACAGGTATACACTGGGGAAACCTCATGCCCTACCTATGCTGTGGAGATCCAGGAGATCAATCTTCGATCTGGAAAGACTCTACCAGATCGCCAACCTCCTCCCCCAGAGGATGAGGAAGATAAACAGGAAAGCGAACCGAAGGCTATTCCACCCTTTCCTGAGAGACTAACAGCCACCACACAACCCAACCCAGAGGAGGATGAGCTTCTGGGTGAGCTCAAGCAGTTGTGTGTAAAAATACCACTTCTCCAAGCCATCTAGGATGTGCCAATATACAACAAACTGGTTGAGAAGTGCTTCAAACACCCAGGCAGACGGAAGAAAGATGCCTCAACTATCAATGTCATAAGACAACTGTCTGACCTTATGTTAGGACAAGTCATCTGCCCAAAGTACCTAGATCCTGGAAGTCCTGTAGTAGATGTTCACATCAATGGCACCATTATACCCCACACCTTGATTGATCTGGGGGCCGCCATTAATGTGATGACCAGGGATACCATGCTTAAGCTTAATCTTCAAGGTTCCTTGAGGAAGACCTCGACAGTACTGCAATTAGCAGATCGCTCCACCGTGACTCCCGAAGGGATTGTGGAGGATGTCTTGGTCTCTATTGACTCCTAGGAATACCCTGCAGACTTCCTGGTTCTGAAACCAAAGGCCAAGCTTACTAGATATCCTCTCATTTTGGGAAGGCCTTGGTTAGCTACTGCAGATGCTTACATAAGTTGTCGTGCAGGAAACATGACCATCAAAAATGGTCCCATGTCCAATCAGCTAGTCCTATACCCTCCTGCCCAACCCTCCTTAGAGCATGACGTACCACTCTGGTTGGAAGAAGGGGAAGAAGACGAGGTGTAATCAGCACCTCTGTGCACCTTAGATACCACTAGAAGAGACCCCCCAACCGAGGATGACTTGATCGAGACCTTGATCCAGAATCCACCTTCCAGTGCACTACCCTTAGAGAAATTGGTGGAGGATGCCCAAGCCAACACCTTAGTGGATCTTTGTACAACCAACCCTGTTACTCCCAGAGTCATGAATGTGGAGTTTGGCCCTGAGAAAGCATTGAAGATCAGCTCCTCCCTATCTCCTTCCCAGGAAAAGGAGCTGTGTAGCCTGTTGGCCAACCACCTAGATGCTTTTGCTTGGAGCTATAAGGAAATGAAAGGAGTCCATCCTTCGGTCTGTACCCATCATATATACATCAAAGAGGATTGTAAACCGGTTAGGCAACCTCAGAGGAGAATGAACCCAGCCCTTAAGGACATTGTCAAGGAAGAATTGAAAAAACTGTTGGATGCCGGATTCATCTACCCCATCTCAGATAGTGAATGGGTGTCCCCTCTAGTGTTGGTTCCCAAGAAAAATGGGAAATGGAGAATCTGTGTGGATTACTGAGAACTGAACAAAGCTACCAAGAAGGACCATTTCCCTCTACCTTTCATAGATCAAGTGTTGGATGGACTGGCAGGAAAGAAGTTTTTCTCTTTCCTGGATGGGTTTAGCGGGTACAACCAAATCGAAATCAGCCCAGAAGACCAAGATAAGACCACCTTCACTTGTCCTTGGGGTACCTTTGCCTATCGAGTCCTTCCCTTTGGGCTATGCAATGCTCTTGCTACCTTTCAGAGAGCTGTCTTGAGCATCTTCTCGGAGCTGGTCCATGATGCAGTAGAAATCTATATGGATGACTTTACTCCTTATGGGGCCAACTTCCAGGAAGCATTGTCCAACCTGGGAAAAGTCCTAACCAAATGCACCGAGATGAACTTGTCCCTTAGTCCTGAAAAATGTGAATTCCTAATGACTGAAGGGACCGTGCTAGGCCATACCATTTCTTGCCAAGGATTGCAGGTGGATCCTAACAAAATTGCTCTCATCAAGAGGGTTCCACCTCCTCAAAAGGTCAGGGATGTCCGGAGTTTCTTGGGATTAGCAGGATACTACCGAAGATTCATTAAAGATTTCAGCAAGCTAGCCTCGCCATTGTTTGGCCTGTTGGCAAAAGATGTGGAGTTTAATTGGACTGACGATTGTCAGAGGGCTTTAAATGAATTAAAGGACAAGTTGGTGTCAGCCCCAATCCTGAGAGGTTCAAACTGGGCCCTACCGTTCCACATCCACACTGATGCCTCGAAAAAAGCCATAGGTGCAGCTTTAGGACAAGTTGAGCAGAAACTTCCATATGCCATTTACTTTGTTAGCAAAAACTTGTCCAAAGCTGAGCTGAATTACACTGTAACCGAGAAAGAATTCTTGGTTGTGGTCCATGCATTGAACAAGTTCCGACATTATATTACTGGTTACCAGACCTTTGTACATACTGACCATGCTGCTATTAGATATTTAATGAATAAACCAGATGTGAATGCTCGTATTATTAGATGGTTACTTTTATTGCAGCAGTTTGATTTGACCATTGTTGACGAACCAGGTAGAGAAAATGTTGTTGCTGACTTTTTATCTAGATTGGATTTGTCTGCAGATGAGGATGGAACAGTGGATGACCAGATGCCCGATGAACATCTGTTTGCTATTTCAGTACTCTCTCCACGGTTTGCTGATATAGCAAACTATCTTGTTTCAGCACAGTTCCCTCCACACCTATCTTCCAGAGAGAAGAGCAGAATCATCAGAAAAAGTGCCTCATTTACTTGGATCGAGGGCAATCTGTTCAAGCTTGGCCCCGATCAGATCTTAAGGCGTTGTGTAAGGGAGGAGGAAGTCTTTGATATCCTCCTCACTTGTCATGATGTGCCTTGTGGAGGAAATTTTGCAGCAAAGAGAACTGCCTTCAAAATCCTGCAGGCAGGCTACTATTGGCCCACACTTCATCAAGATGTCAGAAGATATGTCAGTCAGTGTGACCAATGCCAAAGAATGGGGAAACCGACCCAAAGGGATGAGATGCCTCTCCAACCTCAAGTGACTCTTGAGCCATTTGAGAAGTGGGGCATGGACTTTGTGGGCCCAATCAACCCCTCCTCGAGGCAAAGGACTTACATCATTGTGTGTACTGACTATTTGACAAAGTGGGCAGAGACCAAAGCAATCAAAGCAGCAACAGAAGAAAAGGTGGCCGAGTTCCTAAGAGAAAACATCTTCTATAAGTTTGGCTATCCAAGAGAGCTGGTCACCGATCAAGGGAGCCAGTTCACCTCCAACCTGGTTGAAGATCTCCTAGCTCATCACAAGATCAAGCATAGGAATTCCACCCCTTATCACCCTCAAGCAAATGGGCAGGTGGAAGTCACCAATAGAGCATTAGAAGGGATCTTGACTAAGGTGGTGAGCAGCAGCAGAAAGGACTGGGCAGATCGCCTGGTTGAAGCCACATGGGCTTACAACACCACTTGGAAGACCACCACCGGCTTCACACCATATGAGCTGGTCTATGGGAAGAAAGCTTTGCTGTCCATTGAGTTTGAGTACAACACTTTGAGGATGGCAGCTCAGCTGGACCTAGATCTCAGCCATGCACAACAAGAAAGGCTACTGCAGCTGAATGGCCTGGATGAGCACAGAATGCAGGCCCTCCTTCACTCAGAGGTGGTTCAACTTTAGAGAAAGGTGTGGCATGACCAACATCTCCATGACAAGCAATTTTAGCCGGGAGATTGGGCTTTGTTGTATGACTCCAGATACAAAGACTTCAAGGGGAAGCTGAGAACCAGATGGCTAGGACCATATGCAGTGGAGAAATGCCATGACAATGGATCTGTCCTCATTCGAACCATTGATGAGGAAGCCATTCCCATGCTTGTCAATGGGCATCGATTGAAGATCTACAGGAGACCTCTCTCAAGACAAGAGTTCATCAAAACTGTGGAGAAATCTGTATTGGTCATAGAGAAGGGTTCTGCCTCTGCTTTTGGCATACCCTGAAGGATATGAAAAAAGGAAAAAAAATATAATAAAGATCCTTGGGTGAAAACCTCTCTGAGGCGCCCAAGGCAGGTGGTAGGGGTGAAAACCTCATTGAGGCACTTCTATTGTCTTTCACAAAAAAAAAAAAAAAAAAAAAAGGAGAAAAGGTTTGAAAAAGATCCTTGAGTGAAAACCTCTCTGAGGCGCTCAGGGCAGATGGCACGGGTGAAAACCTCTTTGAGGCGCCCCTGTTATCTTTCAAAAGAAAAAAGAAAAAAAAAAAGAAAAAGAAAAAACAATAAGCAAAATATGGTAAAATTGCATGCAGGTTGCAGATGTTCTATGGAGGAGAGGAAGCCCTTCAACTCAAAGCCAAGGGTCCTTATCATGCTGTCAAGGAACCTCACCAGCACCTCCTCCAAGGGTACCCATGTTTTTTCAAGGTATGTGCAATTTTATCATGGTTTGAATCCTCTACAGGAAGATGCAGTCTTTCTACAGGAAGATGCACTCTTTCTACAAGAAGGCACGGATTTTCTACAGGAAGGTACAAACTTTCTACAGGAAGGCCGAACTTTCTACAGGAAGCTCTGTGTTCTACAGGAAACTTCCTGTAGAAGTTTGGGACGGCCCAGAATTCATCTTAAAAGGAGATTTAGCGACTATGGATTGGTATGGATGCATGCAAGCCTCTGTTGGCACCCTTGCACATTGCTGTCACCTTGATCCACCATCCTTGTCGACATGCAACCAAGTTCCCTGCACCAACAAGCAGATCGATGAGTTCTCGCGGGAAAGCCATTTTCAAAGTTAAACAAATGTTGGGATCTCATACCACAGGCATCAAGAGCTCCGGGAACGTGATTGAACGGCCAGGTTCTCCGTCGTGCAGCATGCACCCAAGGAGAAAGAACTTTTACGAGACACCTCGCGGGAATCCTGTAACAGTTCAACCTGCTCGAGTGGAAACCATTCACAGCTCCGCCATCTGCAACAAAACGCTGGCGCATGCAACCAAAGCATCCACTCCATCACTGGCAGCATGTAACCATGAGCCTCCGGGTCTGTGTAAGTCGCATGCAGCAGGTAGATCCACTCACCATCGTCCAAGAACTCGGAAAAATCATGTGCAACCACGCAGGTAAGTGTCTCAACCCTTCCTTCCATCAAATCGCATGAATTTTACCTTGAAATTGTTTGCACAGCGTAAAATTGAATGGTTGAGCGGCCGTATGGCCAGTCGACTGGCCACGTCGGCTAGTTAAAGTGTAATTGGATGTTTGGGTGGCGGCCACGACAAAGAGAATGAGCGGCACGCACGTGAGAACACTCTCGTCAGAAGCATGAGTTTAACAAGAAAAGGCGGCGGCAAATCTGTGGGAATGGATGTGGCAGCAAGTGAATACACAGGCGATTGATGGATGACGTCGCCCAACGGTCCGGCGGGGACAGCTCATCCCCCGCGCCACGGATTGTGCCGATTCAAAATCTAATCAGCTAGATCATGCGCATGCATTTATCAACCACCACTTCAAACTCGGGTGGCTATTCTGATCTCCTCTGCACTTTGATACGTCGAGCTATTGGCTACCAGAACGCCGGTGAAGCACACCTCAAGCGCAGGCCAACTACAGTCCTCCCCGAGAATTGCGCACAGTTTCTACAGGAACGCAGTTCTACAGGAACGCAGTCTTCTACAGGGAAGCGGGTGCCTCACGAAAAAAGGTGGCCAATTAAAGAGGTAACCCTGAACTCTTCATGCAACTGGTTAGTAAGAGTGGCAAGACCATCGTCCACAATCTGGTCATAAAGATATTGGTGGAATTGTTGTTTGCTGTGCCTATGTTGTCGTTCTACAGGATGTTAGTATAAGTAGTCTGTGTTGAATTTTGTGGATTATGTGCATGCTCTGTCTTAATAGACCAAATCTCTTTTGCATTTGCCACCTTTAATTAAAACAACCGTGTTCATCATGCCGGGTGGGTTTATAAGACGGGAACCCACTGATTCAACCAAATTAAGGGAAAACCGGCAGTGGTAGAGCTCTTCACCAGAGCACAATGGATGCCTTTTTGTGATAAGCTGCAGGGCTACGATGATGAAGTGGCCGAAGAATTCTTGCAGGCTCTGAAGCCTAAATCTCAGACACTGGCCACAGTGAACTTCAGAGGTCTAAGCCTCAAGCTCACCCCGGAACATATCAGTCGGATCACAGAACTTCCTATGGGTTTGCCGTGGGATAAGGAAGAAAGAAAGCCGAGCCAGCAGGCAAAGAAAGAATTCTTTCCACCGGAGGAAGAATTCTCGGAGGACAAAAATGGGGTGCGAAGAACGAGCCTGTTGCCACCTTGGAATGAAGTCAGTTTGCAAATCATGAAATATATCACTTGTGAAGGCCGTTTCAGCATCGTGTATGCATATCACTTTTGACTGCTCATTGAATTGAGGCACCGAATTGATCTTCCTATAGAACAAAAACTGAGCATCCCTTATTACCTACTGCAGTCTCTAATGGATTGTGCCACAAAGCTGAAAGAGGGCATACCAGATCAGATAGCCCACCATGGGTTGATCAAGCTTCTTGTGGAGGATGCACTGCATTCATATAAGGTTACCCTCTCATGGGAATCCTTCCGGAATTTGACAAAAGATGGGGACATTAAAATGTTGATTGAAGAAATGGGTTCCTCCAGCAGTGAGGAACAAGAAGCAGTGGCCGAGGGACAGAGAGAAGAAGGCCAGAAGACCCCGACCACAGTACAGAAGAGAGAACAAAGGAAGAAGCATGAGGAAAAAGAGGACAAAGAAAAAGGTGGCACACCTATCCTGTCAGCAAGGGAAAAGAGGATGAAGAGCAGAATGGACAAAGCTGAGGTGGTCCACGTCAGCCCAAGTACCTCAACAACACCTGCAACCAAAGCAGAAAGCAAAACTCAGGCAGGCAAGCAAGCAGAGGTGGAGACACCTGTGTCTACAGGAAAGCAAAAACAAGCTTCTACAGGAAGCCCAAAAACAAAAACAAAGGCTTCTACAGGAAGCCCGAAGATCATTGAGAAGCAGGCTTCTACAGGAAGCCCAAAAGCAAAGACCAAGGCTTCTACAGGAAGCCCGAAAATCATTGAGAAACAGGCTTCTACAGGAAGCCCAAAAACGGAGACAAAGGCTTCTACAGGAAGCCCGAAATTGCAAAAACAGGCTTCTACAGGAAGCCCGAAGACAGAGACAAGGGCTTCTACAGGAAGCCCGAAATTGGAAAAAGGGGCTTCTACAAGAAGCCCGAAAGTCATTGAGAAACAGCCTCCTACAGGAAGCCTGAAGACAGAGAGAGGGCCTTCTACAGGAAGCCCGGGAGTGGCTAAAGCCGGGTCTTCTACAGGAAGCCCAAAAGCGGGAAAGAAAGAATCTTCTACAGGAGGCCCGGAAGTGGGCAAAGCAGGGTCTTCTACAGGAAGCCCGAAATCTGAAAAGGAGGGGCCCTCTACAAGGAGCTCTGAGAGAGCAAAACGCAAGAAAGAGAAGGCTGGTATTCTAGAAAAGGAGGCAGCAGCGGCGCTGGCCGCCCTCAGTACACCTCCAAAGCCGAAGGAGAAGAGAGAGAGGGAGACCCCTCTACCATCTGAGGCCAGGAGAAGCAAGAGGATAACCATGGGCAAGCCACAACCTCCACCCGGCAGCCAAACCATTTTAGGGGATGTCCCGACTTCACCCAGTGCAAGAACCCCCTCTAAAACATCAGCCACCCCCGAGAAGGGGAGCCCAAAAATAACTTCCTGGACACGAAAAATAGGCCAATCGCCTTCCGAAGCCCTGTTCAAGGAAATAGGAAAGGGGGAAGAAGCATCACCTTCATCACCACCAGGGGCAGCAAAGGCAGGGCCACCAAAAACAGGAAAGGAAAGGCATGCTTCGGGCTCTAGTTCTCGGCCAAAGACGAGGAGCCAGGGAAAAGTTGCTCAAGGATGAGCAAATAGTTTAGCTGGGGGGTGATGATGAGCCCCAATTTTTGGTACAATTTGGGCTCATTTGGCCTACTTGCTCTGCTTAAACCATTCATTTTTTATTGCTTATGCATTCATTTCTTGGTTTATTCGTGTTGTTTGTAGGAAGAAGGGTAGGCATTCTATCCACGTGACTAATACATGATGATTTCAGGTTTTGGCATTAAAAAGGGAGCAAAGACCACGAGAAAGGAGACAAGGAGACAATGAGGTGGCACTGCTGGTTTTTAGGAGAGGATGTCCACGGTCTTGGGGACCTTCCTCGTAATTCCCACCATAGCTCCGAGCTCCAATCCATCTCCCCACCGAGCTTAGAGGCAGCCAACTGTTCTACATGAACAGCAGTTACAACTGTTCTACAGGAACAACAGTTATAACTGTTCTATAGGATTAGCAGTTTAACCTTCAGTTGGACAGCCGAGCTCCACAAATCAAGGACACCTGTTGGATGATCATTTTGCATAAATACTGAGGCCGTAGCCTTGGATAGGAGCTTTTTGAACTTTTTTATTGCTCTTGTAATTTGGAAGTACGAGCTACAGCTCGGTGTTTGTTCCTTTTGTCAGCCAGTTTTGGCATGACATCAGACTTTCGTTTATGAATAAAGGCAGGCAGATTTTGATCTCATTCTGAGTTTCTAAGGGAGCTATAGCTCTCAGGTTAGGGCCTAACCTGAGAGCAATAGATCTCCTCGGTGTTGTAACATTAATTGCATTTCGTTCCAGCACTTTGAGTTTTTACTTTAACATGCAATTCGAATTTACAGTCTGTTAATTTAGTCCTTTTCATGAGCATAGATAGGATTAGTTTATGGTGAATTTGCTTTCAGTTGCTTAGATTCGATAGGAGGATAGTTATAATTTATTGGAGCTCCAGAAAAAGGTTGTTAAAGCTCACTGCCATCTCGGTTAGGGATTGGGGTGCAGCCCATAACCAACCACCAAAAAGAAACGCAGTTCTTCTCACTTCCATGCAAGCTGCAACATAGAAATTTTCGTTGAAGATCCATCCATGCACTTTTGATATTGAAGCATACTTCACATTTCACTTCCATGCACGAGTTTCATTTCTTGGTTTTCCATTGCTGCTCATAGGTTTCATGGCACAGTTATCATAGGTTAATGAATTCTCGTTTTGGTACATAAGTCATTTGTTTCATTTACACTGCTCCTTATCATTCCACTTCCTTCTTCTTCTTCTTGATCTCACCTCAATCCACCTACTCAGCCTCTGTCCAGCTCATTTACCCTTCAACTCATCCATTAATCACTTAGCTCCATCTATTTAAACTTTTGTTGATCCCATACTTCTAGCCATCAACCCACTGCATGCACTCTTCCTCCATCTGATTTCTCTGCTCCTGAGCCATCACCAGCTCCATCTCCATCTCACCTATCCTCCCACACCACTCCAACACTTCACCATCTCCCAAAACTTGCACGGTCAAACATCCTGTAGAATTGCACAGACTTCCTGTAAAAATCCCTGAGTTTCCTGTAGGATCCCCTGCAAACTTCCTGTAGAAGCCTGCAAACTCGGTTGCTGAGCATCCGAACGTGGTAGACTTCTGTGGACTAATGGTAGAGACCCTCTGGGACCTCCCCTAGCCATCCTGACCTTGCCCATGCTTTCCTTCCATTCCAACCGCTCCTGCACAACCAAACCCTAATCAAAAGCATCATCACAATAAATCCAACCACTTAATGAAAAAATACAGAAACACGTCTTTTCAGGTGCAAGTAGCTTAGATGCATGTATTTCAGCTCACTACAAGTAATGGCATTATTGGTAGAAGTTTCATTCATAGTTTTGCATAGTTAGGGTCTAGCCTAGTCAAATTAGGGTTTCCTAGGGTTTTCATGCTTTATTGGCTTTCAGTTTCTTTCTGCAATTAGACTAGTCTCCTTTGAGTTAGCTTTCGTCCATCATTCATAAAGCTTCTTCTGTGAGCATATAGAAGTTGGCTTGAGCCCTAGCGGACTTGTGCCAGCTGACCAAGTGACAACTGCGACAAGAGCTAGTACTTGTGCATACAACACCGTCGCTTCCAAGTTTGTACGAACTACCGGGTTGATAAAATTAGAGATAGGAAGCTCCAGGAGTTGTAGCATTATTTCTACAATACTGGAGCCCACCATGTGGAGTCCAATGTGGAGTCGCCAAAGGATGGTCTTCCACCAATGGAGCCGCCAGATAGATGATTACAACCAACACTATGTTCAAACCTTGTCTGTCATCAAAGCTTGAAACTATGTCGTTCTCCCGGGGAAGCTTGAGCTCCGATTCTTCTTTCCTCGGCAACGGTGCCAGTTAATGTTATCACCCCAAGAAACTCAGCTAGGTTGTATATCAGTGATGCTCAGGAACATTACAAATTCAACAATTATGTTGGATAAAATGATGGATAAATGGAAGATATGCTGCACATTCAAGCCAGATAACCACTCCTACTATGATTAACCCCAGACATGGGTGAACACCCCCAAACTACAAGGCTTTTAACCACCAACTACTCACGGTTTAAGGTAAAGGTGATGATGGAGAAGACTGATTACACTAGCAGATGCAGAGGACCCTGTGATGGCCAGCTGTAACCAGTTACAAGATCTGTAAAACTATTATTTAATACACAGACAGGATGACAACTCCTTGGTATTAAAACAACAGCAATTTGCAAGAAATTTCAATGGACCACTAAATTATAACACGGAGGTGGGATGACAGCCCCTCTAATGCTAAACATTTATAGTACATCAAATAAATGCAAAGCAGGCACAGCCTGGAACTTAGAAGGAGTGAAAAGTGAGCAAGTGACAGCAAAAGAAGCTTATATTAGTTGGAAATCAAGACTAGAAGCCGCAGGTCTCATAGTATTTACAGTCTCCAGAAGTTGGAGGCTACAACAGACTAGCATTCATCAAACATTCATCAATCTCTTACATTTTTCTTCTGGGTATATATAGAGTTTGATTACAAAATTGCTCTATTGGGCTACACGAGAAGGGGTCATAATGGACCACCTAACATATTAATTCTCAGATATGGTCCTCTGCTATGGTCTGCCTATGTCTGCACATGAATTCGACCTTCTCTGGTGCTCTGCGGTCCTCCTTTGAGTAGGTGGTGTGAAATATAAATGAAACCCATAACCATTGAATGCTTTGAACTGCTCAAGGTTGTCCTATTTCCTTCTCGGCCATGTCGTTGGTTAATTGCAGTTGTTAAAAATTAACTGCATAGAATGCTGAATACTGGCCACCTTCTATCTTTGTCTCTCAGCAAATTGTATCCTGGGCGCTGTCATATGGCGGAATAGGTCTTTGGGCCCTTGTGTTTCTCTTTAAACGACAAACCGTGACTGTTTTGGTTATAAATAGTGGAACGCTGCAACCCTGCTAATTCCCACCCATCACTGCTTCTTTTGGACTTTAAAAGTCCTCAAGCATGGTTCAATTATCTATCGGGTCCGCCCTTCAGATCGCTGTCGCATGTCGCAGCCGACCCATTCCCTCACTTCCCTTTGTATTTGGAAATTCATAAAAACACTGGAAAAACATGAAGAATTGCCTCTAGCGGACTTGAAAATATATACATTTCACTTCCCGGACCCTTTCGGGTCCAGGCTTCATCGCTATTGGTGCTCGCCCAAGACTTCCTTGCATTTCATTATATAACAAAGTACGCGAAAAAGCACTAGACAAGGCTTTGGTGCGGACCTGAAAATTTATCATAAATCATTTATAACGCCATCGGGTCCGACCCATCAGGTCGCATGCATGTCTTATGTGAAGGCCCTGCCCCTTTGGTTTTGCCGATAGCGATATGCCGATGCGATCTAGACCGTTGATCAGTGCACGCGATTAACGGTCCACATGGAATCGCTATATCGTAATCGTTGTGTCGTTGATGTCTATGCCGATATCGCCGATCCGATCATCAGTGATTGCTGATCGATGGTGTCCTGTGCTTATTCGTAAGTCCTCCTCTGCAACCAGCTGATCTGATCATCGGCGATCATTGATTGGCGGTGTCTTGCGCCGCTTGCCACTGCCTGCCTGTGCCGATTGCGATCCGCCGATGCGATCTGGACCGTTGATCGGCCAGATCGAACGGCTGTTGTGCATTTGGACTGTTAAGCCTGCGATTTTGGTTTTTTCATGGTTTTGGAGTGTTTTTTTCCTCCTGATAGTGTATTTCTACTCTCCTAAGGGCTTTCCTCATGCAACTATTTCGATCGGTGGAAGGCCTTTAACCAAAACTTGGAGATTTCAACAGCATGCATGGATCCCTTGGCATGAATTTACGTGGGTTTGCAGACTTTGAGAGTGTTTTGAATCCAGTTTTTATCCGTCGTATAGTAGAGGTAACACGAACTAGAGTCAACTTGCCTCCTAGGGAGAGCCTCTTGTGTGCCCATCATAAAAGTATATAGTGTATTTTCTCTATAATTCAGCTGCAATCCTAAATTCCATAACAGTTAGGTTGGAGCATAAATCTAAGATATTTAAAATCTACATCCAATGAAGTGGAGATAACACCAAAAATATGATAAATATCCAGTACCAATGCATCATCTGGGTATGAATGGATCATATGAGATTTGATATTATTCATAAGGAGTCCAAAAATCAATCAAAAGAGGTCAATCTACCAAATAGTAACACATCATCGACAAAAATCAAAGGAGTAACTATGACTTGTCTACCTACACACATGCAGCCAAAATTACATTTAATCCATCTACCTCCACACCTGCAACCAAAATTACCACCCTTGTGAATTTTGTGACTAATTCTTCGAAAACCCAATATTTTATCCTCAATGTCTTCTTCTCGCAAAAGTTGTTATAGATATTTGAAGCAGGCATATTGTCTACTAAGGAATATTTTGTAATTTGCCTCCAACATCCTTGTAGAAATTATGGTGTAGAGTTGCAACTACTCATGAAGTTTTAATCAAAATCATAAGACACAAGCCTACTCTACTGCTCTCCAGAAGTTAATTCACAATTTAGAACCAAAATTTGATACATGCAATAAGAAACAACACATATGCACACAAAAATTTTCCTAAGGAAAACAATATGCTAAAAACCCCAATGTTTGTTTGCACTAATATGATCAATAGAAATGTATTGCAATTTATTTTCTGAACTGAGCACAACCTATAAGTGAATAACCTGTCTCTCTGCTCACTTAGAAGCTCTAAGCTAGACTTAGTAAATTTATACCTTTGCTTGAGCCCATATTTCCTTGCGCAATTCGTTGAGAAATTAGGCCCCTATTATCTAGGAATTTTTACAAAATGGATTACAAAATTCCCAAGGTTTATCATCTAACTGTATGCAACACCTGTACACTCAAGGCTAGTCTACAGTTGATGTTACATTGCCTTGGAATCTCCACCACATCTTCGGAGCTCGAATTCTCCATGCATTAGCTATTTTGGGTTGGTTGATTAGTTAACTGGATGATCATTGAGTTTGACTGAAGTCCCATTGCACAATTGGCCTTCCACTAGTTCCTCAAGCAGTTGGAACTAGTTTAACTGACAATAACTTGAGACAACTAACTTTGATTGCTACAAATTAACAATCATACATGCTTAACTGAACTATAACTCCTCCAACTCTAATCTACTATGTAAACCAGGTGACACAAGCCATGTCACACAAGTTAACTGCATCCAAGTTGTCTGTTGATGTGGAAATTCAATTTGTCTCAATTTAATCAAGGAAAAATCAAATTGAGAATTTCTTGCTACATCTTTTAAGACTCCCTCTTTGCAAGAAAGGGATTATCAACCACCCCTATCCTGCACCTAAGGAATTCAAACTTCCCTCTTGATAAAGATTTTGTCAAAATGTCAACATCTTAATCCTCTATCATAATGGAGTGTAGCAACATCATCTACCTCTAGACACAATCTCATAAATGTTGATATTGGATATCTATATGCTTGGATTGATAATGAAATATAAGATTCTTAGATAGATTAATGCAACTCTCATTATCACAATTGGATCCATCATCTGACCAAATAGTCCAACAAGTATCTTTCTCATCCATATCGCCTCACATGTTTCTTGACTTGTAGCCATGTATTATGCTTCTGTCTAGCTGAGCACCACAGATCTTTGCTTCCTGTTGTACCAAGAAACAACTACAAACCCATCACTAAAAATTACACTTGATGTACTCTTTCGTTCTAATGGACTTCATGCCCAACCTGCATCTGTGAAGCCGCACAACTTCACACTCTGCTTGTCTATACCATAGCCCAAACTGGGTAGTGCTTGTGAAGTACCACAAAACATGCTTAGTTTCCTTCCAAAATAGTTTGGTTGACCTAACCATACAATGTCTTAGCTAATTGATTGCACATCACATATCTGGTCATGTGTTCACAAGATACATGAGTGGACCCACTAGCTGTCGATAAATTGTATCATCCACTTCACCTGAAGTGGAATCCTCCTTCCTCTAGTTGTTCGTTAGAGGTGTCTCCATGGGTTTTGTTATCACCAAAATAGGACCCTAATAGGATATTGATTAGACTATCTCAGTGTAACTATTTCAAACCAATCTTTTAGCTAAGGCTTAGCCTCCTCAGCCTGAGAGAGCTCTCTCAAAGGGTTAATGATATTGATTAAAGATATAGATAGATGGCTAACTCTATGGTTTGTGATTTTATATGTTTATAGCTTGAAAGATGGAGACTTGCTACCATTGGGCTATGGATTCAGTGATAGAGATAAAGATAACAAATAGCTCTTCTTATAAAACTAAGGCTTGTATATACTTCAATGAAAGAGTAACACATTCACGAAAGTTTCAATAGCTTGAAGTTCATAGGAGTCAGATCATGTGGGCATGAATTCTGAGTAATGACACATCAAGGTATTCGAAAGGAAAGTATGTAAAGTGATTCATCAAAGTTTAATACTCAAAGGAAGTCAGAACGAGAGTAACCATGAATTCTGCGTGATAAGTATTAAAACATTGAAGAAAAACATCCAAAGATAGGACCCAAGAACTCATTTCACCATAGTTTAACACTTAAAGGATGTCAAAGCATGTTCCTCCATGAATTTTGAGTAATAAGAATTAATACTATGGAAGCAAAACATATCAAATATAAAATATAAATCTCACTGCCGTACACTAAGAATATCAGCTTCAGAAAAGTCAAACTGTTCTGTGTATATCAGTCCCTGCACAACATTTACAAAAGTAGTTTTTTTCTATCTCATTTTCCAACCCTTTCTCATTTCCTCTCTTACTTCATATATAGCTTTTAAAATAAAGATTCCATCATCCCTCATCAAGAGAATTTGAATTTGCTATGAGTGACACCTATTCTAACCATAAAACAAACCTTTAAAGGCGTTTGACAGCTAACTAACAGTCCTAGAGTCCTAATACAATTAGGAGTACAAATCATTGTTATGACTAAACAACCTTAACTAAACATTGAATGCATTATTTGGCAGCTGTAACCTCATGAGGTCGAATTTGATGAAGCCTCCCACATTGTCACCTTACTGCTGATGATAAACCCTAGAAATTAGGGAACATGTTTCCCTGTTTTTAGGTTTATGATCTTTGAACATTAGCACGTGGGATAGAGCCTTTATCTTCTAATACATGACATATTCTATGAAATTGAAGGACCTTTTTTTAGTCCATGATTTTTGGAACAGAAACCTCTCTTGGTTTTTTAAAACACTTCTCCAGCTGTCCAGAATCTGTCCTTGAAAAACACATGTAAAACAGGAAAAATCTGTTATCTGAAATTAGGGTTTCAAAGAAACCTTAGTATCTTCCAACTGATAACACTTATGAAGAAAGTGAGATAGGTTATTGTAGCTGGAGAGCCGATGAAGACAAAACTCCTTCAGAATTCTAAAATACCTTTTCCTGTGACCAGAAACTATTGTTAGGACTCCATATTGTCTACTTTTGACCTTATATTTTGTCATAATGTTACCCTCTTCAACCCATAGTTGAAAGACTTTGCTAGCGTTTTGACCTAATTATTCCAAAGGTATGAAGTAACTCTCCTCATTGCCATATGTTTAGTCATTCAACACATAATCATGCTATCTTTATAATTGATCTTTGAAGTTGACTAAGTTGCTGAATAATTGTTGAAACTATTCAAAGTCTGCAGAATTATATTTTGCAGTTGCCGAAACAGCAGAAACAACAACTGTCTAAAGTTTGCAAAAACATATTTTGCAGTTGCTGAAACAGCAGAAACAACAACTGTCTAGTGGAAGTAGTAACCGTCTAGAGCTGGTAGAACTATATTTCACAGATGTTGAAACAGCAGAATCAGCAACTGTCTAAAGCCGGCAAGACTACAGTCACAGATGCTGAAACAGCAGAAACATCATGAGAACTTCGAGGAGACAGTTGAGATTTACCAAATCTGCAACAATGGTGAAACAACAAAGGACAGCATGTGAATCTCAAGGAGACGGTTGAGGTTTGTCTATCAGGTCTGCAACAGCAAAGGAATCCGATCAATCGGGGAATAAACAGTTACACACTACTGTAACAGCATGCTGTAACAGGAATTGATTTCCTATTTTTGTACAAAGGGTCGAACTGGAATGAATAATGACAATATTTTGTAACAGATGTCTCCTCTATAAAGGGGAGACATCTACATTAGAAGGGGAGGCCTGTAACACGGGAATTGTAGTGCAGAAATAGATTGAATATTTGTACTATGGTATATTGGCAGATGAATAAAGCTCTTTTCTGAGTATTTTATCTTAGCATCTGTGTCCTGGGGAATCTTGTGAGAAGGACGGGGCCCACCTTTATCACAAGATTCACCCATTTCTTTTCTGTTGAGTGTTGTGTGTGTAATTTCTGTGTATCCCTTATTCATGAGCATTGCTTCTGATATTTTACCTTTGCTAAGACTCTGTTTTCTTCTTTTAATCGATTGATGCTGTAAAAGAGTGTCTCACCGGTGACTAGGATTTACAGAGTGTATTGGTGAACTGGATAACAGGGGCAGGTACTGAATGTTCCTACTCTGGGGATAGGGTCCTGATCCTTTGTTACAAGACAGCCATCATTTCTTTTTGCAGATTTGTTATCTTTAATTAGTCATCTGTTTTCATTCCATCCCTGCAATAGATTATAACTGTTGTAACATAGAGTAAGGGTTTGACAGAGAATAAATTGTTTATACTACAACTTTTAATGCTTTTAGAATTGAGTACATACAGTATGAAGTCACCTTTGAAATAAAAGGACTTTCCCGGGTTGACAATTTATGTGGTACTCGACTGTTTAATTAATAAACAATTAGAGCAGCCAACAACTATCTTTGAAGATCACGTGTAAACTGGAGAATTCTGATTTTTGAAAAATTGCACCTACAGTAGTAGTGTAAGTTAGGTCATACATTTCTCCCAAATAATAATGAATTTGAAGAAAATGAAAGAGGTTTTGTAGTTCAGTATATCAGGAATAAGAACCTCTTTCAGTTGTCCAAAATATGCTTTCAACGACTCAAACAACTTCCTGGAATTTGACTACCTAAAACAATTTTTTTTTTTCTTCTGCTGAAAAAAAGGCTACTTCAGTGATTTCGTAGCGCAAAACTGGTTTTATACACTATCTGCACCATGAAAACGTGGATTCGTAGCTAGTTTTATTTTTATTTTTTAAATGGCTAATCATATGACTTTCAAAACATGATATGGGACCCATAAAGTGTAAAACAAGGTTGTTGAACTTTATTTGACGATGGAAATGAGACTCTAACCCTGTGACTTGGACTCTAAAAACCATAAAAGTGACTTAACCACCATCTAACATTATGATTTAGGAAAAATGTAAACTGTCCAAGTTTTATAAAATTTTAGGGTGATAACAGGGCTCCACTAGGGATAGTGTGCCCTTGTGGTACACTAAGAACCTGTAGCTCCAATCCCGCTATCCATCCTCTAGAATAAAACTCTGAACTTTTGCCCAATCTGCTCCTCAAGCCTTTAATGATTTATGTAAGAGGAATTCAAATTGCACCTACTGAAACAGATGCTTAGTCAACCTACCCTGAGCTTATTTGCACATTCCTACCTACCCTATCAGCTGCAATCTCCACTTGTAGCTCAAGGAACATGAAACTTTCAATGGAGCCAGTGATCGATTTGATCTGACACTTGAATCTCTTGACTATGCTTGAAGAAAAAATAAACCAGATACTGAAATAACCAAGGCAACATGAGGTGTAACTATTCTTCAAGATGAAAATATAACTGGAAGCCTAAACAGTAAATCTTTTCCATGTAGTCAGCTATAGGGTCAAAAAAAACATGGTGAGTTTGATGTTTCTTTTGATATTCTGCAGCTTTGGACAACTCGCCAATACTTTAATCATCTGCATAAGGCTTCAGCTATGTGATCTCAAACTGCTCCTCAAATTGATTTTCAAAAATAATGTATTCTTCCTCAATCTCAAAAGAGAAAGGAAGCAACACCCTCTCTTTGTATTCTGCCATAGAAGGCTTTTGAAAAGTATGATCATGATCATGAAGACTATATGATTGAATTTGACCTTGTAAACCTTCAATGTCTTTCTCAATGTTCTTATTAACTTCATCCAAAAATTTCATCTTATCTTCTGTGTTGCACTCAAATGATTTTAGATAAGAAGATAAGGACAAAGAAAAATTTTCATCTATTTCTTCATTAATATGATCATCATTCCATTGTTTAAAACCTTGAATTGAACGAGAGTTTGCCACCAACTATGTTCTATCTATCCATTCCTCCAAAAACATAAGCCAAAAGTCTGCAAGTGACTTAATAGATTTGGCAGGAAAGCTGTCAATCCACTATTTACATTTCCCTTTAAATGAATCATAGAATAACATAGTGCAAACATCCTCATGTTTGACTCTAAGAAGCTCGGTAAAATCACAGAAATCTGATATATGCTTCAAAGTTAAACTCAAATTTCTCCATTGAATTTTGGATCATTCCTTATAAAATATGTATCCTTGGGAAACCATGAATTCCTAAAAAATTTATGCATGCATACCTTGAAATAAGAATGTAGCATCTGAGTTCTTCATAACTCCGGTGGAATTACCATGAATCTATGAATTTTGAATTCTTCAACAATGAAGTCACCAAGGTAGTTTTGCAGCCTCGAAAAGATTCCTAAGCTCCTACTACCTTCAGAAGTTCAGCTTCTTGATTTCGGGAATGAGTAATATTTAGACTCCCGGCAGATGCACCAAAATGTTATCACCAAAATAGGACCCTGATAGGCTGCTGATCAAACTATATCAGTGTAGCTATTTCAAACCAATCTTTTAGCTAAGGCTTAGCCTCATCAGCCTGAGAGGGCTCTCTTAAAGGGTTAATGATATTGATTAAAGATATAGATAGATGGCTAAGTCTATGGTTTGTGATTTTATATGTTTATACGTTGAAAGATGGAGACTTGTTACCATTGGGATATGGAGTTAGTGATAGAGATAAAGATAACAAATAGCTCTTGTTATAAAACTGAGGCTTGTATATACTTCAATGAAAGAGTAACACATTCACGAAAGTTTCAATAGCTTGAAGTTCATGGGAGTCAGAGAACATGGGCATGAATTCTGAGTAATGACACATCAAGGTATTCAAAAGGAAAGTATTTAAAGTGATTCATCAATGTTTAATACTCAAAGGAAGTTAGAGCATGAGTAACCATGAATTCTAAGTGATAAGTATTAAACATTGAAGAAAAACATGCAAAGATAGGACCCAAGAACTCAATTCACCATAGTTTGACAATTAAAGGAAGTCAAAACATGTTCCTCCATGAATTCTGAGTAATAAGAATTAAGAATATGAAAGTAAAACATATCAAAGATAAAATATAAAGCTCACTAAAGTACACTAAGAATCTTAGCTTCAGAAAAGTCAAACTGCTTCTATATATATTAGTCCCTGCACAACATTTACAAAAGTAGTCTTTTTCTATCTCATTTTCCAACCCTTTCTCATTTCCTCTCTTGCTTCATATATAGCTTTTACAATAAATATTCGATCATCCCTCATCAAGAGAATTTGAATTTTCTATGAGTGACACCTATTCTAACCATAAAACGAACCTTTAAATGTATTTTGTAGGTATCTAACAGTCCTAGAGTCCTAATACAATTAGGAGTACAACTCCTTGTTATGACTAAACCACCTTAACTAAAAATTGAATGAATTCTTTCATAGCTTCAACCTCATGAGGTCGAATTTGATGAAGCCTCCCACGTTGTTACCTTACTGCTGATGATAAACCCTAGAAAATAGGGAACATGTTTCCCTGTTTTTAGGTTTAGGATCTTTGAACATTAGCACGTCGGAAAGAGCGTTTATCTTCTCATCCATGAAATATTTTATGAAACTAAAGGAGTTTGTTGTATTCCATTCTGTCCAGAACAAAAACCTCTCTTGGTTTTTTAAAAAACTTCTCCTGCTGTCCAAAAATTTGTCCTTGAAAAACACGTGTAAAACAGGAAAAATCTGTTCTCTGAAATTAGGGTTTCAAAGAAATCTTAGTCCCAACTGATAACATTTATCAAGAAAGTGAGATAGGTTATTGTAGCTGGAGAGTTGATGAAGACAAACCTTCTTCAGAATTCCAAAACACCTTTTCCTGTGCCCAAAAACTGTCTTTGAATATCAGGTGTAAACTGGAAAATTCTGATTTGTGAAAAACTGCACCTATAGCAGTTTCGTAGCGCAAGTTACGTCATCCATTTCTCCCAAATCATAATTAATTTGAAGAAAATGAAAGAGGCTTTGGTAGCACAGTACGTTAGGAATAAAAACCTCTTTCTGTTTTCCAAAATATGCTTTCAGCTGCTCAAATAACCTCCTAGAAGTTTACTACCTAAAACAATATTTTCTGCTGAAAAAAAGGCTGCTTTAGTGATTTCATAGTGCAAAACTAGTTTTTTACATTGTCTGCGCTACGAAAACATGGATTTGTACCTAGTTTCAACTTTAGCTTTTAAATGGCTAAACATATGACTTTCAAAACGTGATATGGGACCCATAAAGTGTAAAACAAGGTTGTTGAACTTTATTTGATGATGGAAATGAGACTCTAACCCTATGACCTGGACTCTAAAAACCATAAAAGTGACTTAACCATCATTTAACATTATGACTTAGGAGAAAATGTAAACTGTCCAAGTTTTAGAAAATTTTAGTGTGATAACAGGTTTACAACTCTCAATGCAGAATCTCTGCAGTATCTCATTTTCATACTTGCATTGAGAGACAAATAATTACCCATCACCTTGTCATACTTCCAACCCGAGAAAGCACTGCATGAGACCCATGTCCTTAATTTAAAATTCCCTTGCAAGGTCCTCCTTGCAATATATGATCAACGTCTCATCACTAGTTAAAATAAAATTATCAACATGTAAGACAATAAAGAGAAATTTACCTTCTATCCATACGTGATGAGGTTTACATCTGGTTCACTTATGGTGAAGCCCAAGCCGGTGAGATAACTATTGATCTTGGTGTACCAAGCACGAGGTGCTTTCTTGAGATCATACAATGCTCACTTGAGTTTGCACACATGAGACTCTTGATCAAATGTCTCAAAAACTTTTTGTTACTCTATGTACACCTCCTCCTTAACAACCCCATTCAGAAATGTTGTTTTTACACCCATCTGGTGGATATTCCAACCCATCTATGTCACGAGGCAAAGAATTGATCTGATGGATGAGTACCTTACTACAAGAGAAAATGTCTCCTCATAGTCAATTTCGTCAACTTGAGAGTAACCCTTGGCCACAAATCTGGCCTTATACATCCCTATTCTTCCATTTGTTGCCTACCTCACCTTGAAGATCCATCTCAAACCCACTATTGATTTATATGTTGTTGTTGGGATCTTTTCCCAAACATGGTACTTTGCATTGGATTAATATTCCTCCACCATTGCATCAACCCGTACAAATTTCTCTATTTCTTCCTAAAAATAGGATGGCTCAATCTCTATAAGCCCAGTCATAAGAGACATGTCGCTAGTGTACCTCTCGGGTGACCTCCTTTGCTTACGCAAATTTGAAGGATATCCCACATTCTCCCTTGCATCCTGCACAAGTCTATCAACTTCCTTAGTTCTTTTTCTGCCTTCTCTGGAGGTTTTGCTTTAGTGAATGTCTCCACAATTTGTGGTTGCTCTATAACTTCTTGAGGTTCCTCTTTTTGAGTTAAAATCTCATCTTTTGGTGGCATCTAAAGCTCCCTCTCAAGAGAGCACAACATAGATTTATCCTCATCAAAATTTACATCCCTTCACATAACTATCATTATGAGTGATGGCAAGTACACATGTTAGTTGTGGGGAATTTTTCTGTAACCCACAAATACCCCAAATTTTGTTGTTGACTAAAGCTTCTTCCTTGATTCTTTGGAGACATGGCAGTAAACAGAGGCTCCAAAAATCTTAAAGTGAGACACATCCAACTTTCTTCCCGAGAAAGCCTCCTCTGATGTAATATCATGCCAAGAATCTGATGAGAACTTCAGTTCTGCAAACAAATTGTTGTATTGCATAGCTCAACCCACAAATGCAGAGGTAGGCCTTGGTCATGCAACATCACCCTTGTTGCTCCCAAAACGCTATGGATATTTCTCTCAACCACCCCAATCTGATGTGGGTTGTAGGGTGTTGTCAACTCTCGTCGAATGCCTTCTTTCGCACATAAATTTTTAAATTCATTCAACACATACTCACCTCCATTATTGCTCCAGAGAGCCTTCACCTTCTTGTTGCTTTCTTTCTCAAACAGTGCCTTGAATTCTATGAACTTCGAGAATGCCCCATCTTTCTTCTACATGAAGAGATCCAGTGCTTGTGTGAGAAGTCATCAATAAAAAGGACAAAATATTTGTGTGGGGTAGTGGAGGCTATAAAGAAAGGTCCATAGACATCAAAGTGGATCCTTTCCTGGACTACATGCGCTTTCTTGTCCCAATCATGAAATTTGGATTTTATGTACTTCCCCAAGGTACATCCTTTGCATACATCCTGCTACTCAAGTGCTCCTTTAGGGAGGCTAGTGGATATTTTTTGTATACTATTCGAGGTGCCATGATGCAAATGGCCAAGGCTTATGTGCTAAATTTCACCTACATCATGGCCTTGCACTCTCTCTTCCTTAGTTTTTAATGCAACATAATCTTCCACATCTAACTTATATAGATTCTTCACACAAACCTCTATCTTCTTCACTTGTCTCATGGCTATGTGTCTCAGGAATGTTTTTCCTTTGTCGAAGATCACGTCATAACCACGGTCTTCCAAAATTGCAACAGAGATGAGATTTTTCTTTAGGCCTACAACAAACATGGCATCCTTGAGCTTGAGAGGGGAGTGTAACTCCCTCTGAAAGTTGACTGTACTAATACTGGTCATGTTGTACCTTTCATCGTCCCCTAGCTTGATGTACACATGGAGATCTTTCTCCTCCAAGTCACTGAAAAGTCTCCACACCCTGTCATGTGGAATAATGCACCTGAGTCCTAGTACCACATGCTCCCCATCACTATGTTGGACATGCATGTGATAAGGGTAAAGTCAAGGTCGAACTATGAATCCAAGGCTTCACCCACTACTCCTCCTAAGGTCTTCTCACCTGCCTCTTTCTATGGGCACTTCGTGGCATAGTGCTCGTATTCGTGGCAATGGAAGGATTTAATTTTTGACAAATCTTTCTTCTTTCTCCCTTGGTTGGATTCTGGTTTGGTTTGGGATTTCTTCCCCTTTTCCCATATTTCCCTTTCCAACCAATGCAAATTTTTCTTCATCCTTGCCCTTGGATGAGGTCCCATCTCTAGTATTCAGCCTTATTTACTCTTGTACCAAATTGTACCATAAGTGTTCCTAATTCAGTAGTTTCTCCCTCCTGTTCACTTAATCTTGATAGGTATGCCAACTCTTGTGAAGGCCTAAAAGGGATATTTTTACCAAGTCATCCTTTGAAAGAGTAACATCAACTCCTGCAAGCTCATCATGAACTTGTGTGAACCTCCTCAGATATTACAGGGTAAATTAATTCTTCTACACCTTGATATTTCAAAGTTTATCCTTGAGCACCAACTTTTTGCGGTCACTACTATTCTAGAATAGATTTGTGAGTGCCTACCACATCGCATAAGGATTTTCTTTCCCATGGAGATTGCTAACAATGTGGTCTCGTACTCCCTCCAATATTATTATCCACTCCTTGCCTACAACTTTCTTCGACTGAGAAAGGTTTTGGGCATCAAATTCTACTAGTTTTGTAACATCTCTCTTGATGTATTCTCGATTGTCATTGAATACCTCCTCCATGCGATCCTTGCAGTCAATGAAATTAGAGTTGCCTTCCAAGGAATACTCTAGCCTCAGCCCATTGAAGGTCATATTTTTAGTTCCTAAGAGCTCTTGCTACATTGAACTGCAAATTCGAACCTCCCGAGAAACAAATTCGAAATTCATGCTCTAATGTGAATCCTGCTTGATACGATATAGAAATTATGGTGCAGATTTGCAACTCATCATGAAGTTTTTTCAAAATTATAAGACACAGACCTACTCTACTACTCTACAAAAGTTAATTCACAATTTAGAACAAAAAATTCAGACATGCAATAAGAAATAAAATACATGCACACAATATTTATCTTGGGGAAAGCAATCTTCTAATAACTCCAATGCCTTCTTGCAGCAATCTTATGAATATAGATGTATTACAATTGATTTAGTCAACTGTGCACAACCCGTAAGTGAATAAACTATCCCTCTGCTCACTAAGAAGCTCAAACCCAAACTTTGTTAATTTCTACCTCTGCTTGAGCCCCTATTTCCTTGTGTAATTCCTTGAGAAATTAGGCCCCTATTATTTAGGTTCTTTCCAAAATGGATTGCACAATTCCTAAGGTCGATCATGTGACTGCATGCAACACCTGTACGCTGAAGACTAGTATACAACTAATATTAAACTCCCTTGGAATCTCTACCATTGCTGGGGAACTCGAATTGTTTGCATGCACTAGCAATTTTGGGATGATTGATCACTTAACTAGATGATCATTGCATTTGATTGAAGTCTCACTGCACAACTAGCCTTCCACTAGTTCCTCCAATAGTTAGACCTAGTTTAACTAAAAACAACCTGAGATAATTGACTTTGACTGCTACAAATTAGAAATCACACATGCTTAACTGAACTCTAACTCCTCCAACTCGAATTGATTGAGTAAAATGGGTGACACAAACCATTTCATACAAGCTAATTTCATCCAAGCTGTTTGCTGATGTGTAAATTCAAATTTTCTTAATTTAATCAAGGCAAAATCAAATTGAGAATTTCTTGCCACATTTTTCAACAATCCTTCAAGTGAATCTAATCCATGTTGCCAGTCTAGCACAACAATTTTCTAATAACAACAACCAATGTATATAAGTAGCATTCAAAATAAATAAAACAATTAAGGAACACATATTAAAACACAATCGATGGAGACCCTGAAAAGTACTCCAACTATGTTACCACCCATTAACGTTCTTCAAAAATTCCTCCATCGCCCTAAATCCCATTAGTTGTTGTCAACCTCCATCACTCTACTTCCCGAAGAAACCATCAATAGCGTAAGGACGAACCCCTAATCCTTTACCTTTCTTACTAGCGCATCATATTGAGAATTTTAAGACAAAAGATTTATTTTGTCTTAAAATTCGCCTCCATGTAGTAGTCTAGAATGAAATGACATACTTTAGGAAATTGGTTCACTAAATTATTGCCTAAGGTAAAAGAAGGTTTTAATATGTAAAAGCCTATCCTACATGGTGCATTTTGATCAACCTAGTAATACATGACTAGGTGATCATTTTTTGGGTGATAACAGATTGTTGCCCAACATAAGAGTTTGAGGAGCACATCATATGACAGAAATATGTTGTAGGTTCACTTTCGCAAAACACCGAAGGGAAGTCATAGGGAGAGAGAGAGATCACTCAAGTAATAGGAAGGAGTGAAGTTGTAGGGGGTGAAACCTACTTGTGAGATAAAAGTTTCCTTTATTGATGAGTACAAGATCTCAATAAGGCGGGGGAGATATACCCAATTCTATGAAATAACCAAGTACAAATGATAATGGTGTGCCTAAAAATCTAGGTCAGACGTACATAGTACATGATACATGATATGCTGGCTTTAATGGGGCAAAAAATGATACAATGAGATAATGATCCCCATATACATAATTTCCTCAGATACAGTGGCCAAGATTGATACAATTAAGTATGTTGATTTGAGGACATGAGACATAATTCCCCCACGTTGGTGTGGTGAAGGGGGGGGGGGGCAGATCACAACCAAAGAAGCCCTGATGAATAGGAGAGGTATTTAAATCTCTCAATGGAAGATTTTAAATGGAGGTTCATGTTGTGAGTTATGCAATCAGCAAAAACAAAGCCATTCAAATAAAAATAACTTCTTCTGAGGCTAGATCATAATTTTTTGACATCTAGGTATGTGAGGGGCTACCTGAAGGGACATCCCCTCATGAGGTCTAGAACATCTCACACAAACCTAGATGTGATCACTAGGGTAGAACTGGAGCCAACACTAGGTTGGGTTCCTACACCAATTGTGGGTCCAAACATGGTGACAATATGTGGTGAAGGAGGATTGGAATCAGATGAACCAGGAGAAGAGTCGGTATGGGGACTCAGAGGGCTATGAACTCAAACCTAGTGGGGAGGAGTAATATGCCCGAGTGGAAAATGGGGATGAAGCTAGAAGAGTCTCTGTGACAAATGCGTTGGTGGCACAATGGTGGTAAGACACATGTGACATGAAAATGGTGAAGGGAGATCAACAATATGACTTTGTCTCAATGAGGGGAGATAAATGTTTTATGTTCAGTCTTGGCTTGGGGGTTTAAACCAACCGCCCTTCGCTTCAGGTGTGCTTCTTTGTGCTAGTGTATTTATTGATTAAGCCCATATCATGTTTGTAAAAAAGAAAAAAGATTGTTGAAAATAAACTAAAATTAACAATAGTAAATGAACAACAAAACCATTAACTAAACCCCACCCAAACTGAATTTTCAAACACTGTGCTGGTTGGTGGCAAAATCGACTGAAAACACACTAAAAAGTTCAAGGGATCTAAGTGTCGGTGTGACTGGGATGAAATGACACTAGGTTACTGGAAAGTAGTTCAGCAACAACAAAAAAACCAGAGAGGAAGATCGCTACAAAAAGATAGGGAGATGGGTGTAAATCCTAGGGCAACTGATGGGACCCTAAGGCCAATGACCAAACAAGGTTTAATATGAAACCATGGATGGAAACAACCTATCTTTGGAGATCTGAAAGAAAAGGGTATAGATCTGGAAAATATGGCTAAAAGTGATGGAAAAACTCAGACTTCTTACTCAGCTAAACTCCTCCTATAACTGTGGAAGCGTATCAGAAGCCCTAAGGGGATAAATTCCACTTTGATGAGTAAATCAGAGCATATCAAGCCCTAAGTAGGATGACACATAGGTCAAACAACCCAACACACCGCTCTCGACGAAACCCAGAAACAGATATGATAAAAACCTGGAAACCCTAAAATCGTTGGTACTAACCTATTTTTAGTGGGGATCATAGTTTTTGGGGTGAAATATGCATTCTAGACTCGAGATCACACTTTTTGGGCTAAACAGTGTAATTTTTTATCCTTGATTCCCAGTCAGAAAATCTCGGAAAAAACTACCATCTCTATCATAGCTCATTCCTGTGACATGCAGAGAAGACCAGAAAACTTGCAGAAGTTAGAAATTTGACATATCTAGGGTTAGAAAGCTAGTAAATAACATTAAGAGTCTAAACAAATAAGCACGCCTAACTTGAAAACTAAAGGTCACCCAAGTTTCCAGATCTGAAGTAAAAAACGAATGGAGTTGCCAATTTTGTTGTAGTGTTTTCGTCTCAAAGATGTATGAAAAGAACCCACTTAAGACCGTGGATGACAAACAATCTGAACAATATAAATGGCTACTAAACATTGTAGATTTGCAGCAAATGATAGAATCAAAACCTAGCAAAGTCCTAACCCATGACACAATCATAGTTAAACAACAAAAAGAAATAGTAATAACTCTAATCATCCAATGGAAACTAGATATACAAAGAATATATTTTATTATAACACCTATGAAGGGAACAAATAAATTTTACCAGTCCCACTCTATGGGATGGGTTCTTGTCTATCCTAAAATGTCTTCAGCTTGTGTAGAGTCTCTCTCCTCTATAATGTGAAAACCCAACAAATAAAATGTTTGAGCTTAATGGGAACTCAAATGGTAGAGAAATGGTGTGCGGCAATGAAAATAATAAGAGTTACACCATTGAGTGCAACAACGAAAATAATCAAAAGTGAATAATGAATGGAAAACCCCTCTATTTATAAAAAAATATTGAGTTATCCTCAAATAATGAGCAATAATAAAATATTATTAACCCCATTCTTGGAATAACCACTTGGAAAATTTTATTATATTTGGTTAGGAGGGAAAACACATTTAAACTTTTATTTAGAAATAATAAATAAATAAATGATTTATTTATCATCTCAAGAAATTCGTTAAGGAATAATAAATAAATAATTATTTATTTTATTATTCCTAAGGGATTTAGTCAAATTTGACAAGGAATAATACTTAATTAGTGATTAATTAATTATTCCTAGAGAAAAATAAGATAATTAATAATTTTTCTTTTGATTTTTCATAATTGGCTCAATTATGACAAGGAATAATAACTGAACAATGGTTTAATTAATTATTCCTAGAAGGAAATAAAATAAATAGTGATTTATTTAATTATTCTTCATGGGTTTAATTATAAATTACTTAACAATGGTGGTTTATTAAGTAATTTCTCACAATGAAAGCAATTTTACTATGGTAAAATTGACTTTACATGGTTTACTTTGATCCATCTAGTAAATTAGGCTAGATGATCAATTTTTTATGATAACACTTTCATCAAAGGCGACCGAGTTAAATAGGGAGAGAGGGCAGAATATTTTTTCTTTAGCAAGTGAATATGAGGGCCATTGAGGATAGAACCAATAGCCATAGACATAGATTGCATCAAAACACTCTACCGACATTGCTGAGCCATGGATCAGGTCAACAATGGTCTGATCCACCGTTTTAGCTTCCGGGAGGCACCTCACCATGAAAGGGAGTATTCAAATCACTAGAGCAAGGAGGTCGGCCGAAAATCACGCAGACCCATCGAATCAATCGCATGGGACTATACCACTAACAGAAGGGAATTCGAGGCACTCATAACCAAATAGTCGCATTGCTGATATGAAGGGTGATGTTTCTTAGTAGCAGTCGAGGTCACGAGGAGAGTAATTTCATGTGTTAAAATGAACACCGAGCCATCTAATGAGTAGAGGTGTCAGATTGGTTTCAGCCTGTTAACACTCAGGTTGTCCCTAAAGCTCCTTAAAGGGATACGGCCGAGGTAACCACAAACCAATCTTTGGATTGCAGGTTCTAGCCCACCTGCAATTAGAGAGGGCTCTCTCTTAATGATTTAGCTTTGTTGATGATGATTTTAGGCTAGTTATTGAGTTCAAGGGGTTTTGTTTAAGTTTTGGTGGGAATGATGATGCTTTCAAGTAGAGAGGTAGGTATAGTATGAGAGTTTCAAACCATTGGGCATGGAGTGAAGGAGTAGGACTGATGGTGCGTTTTCTTGGTCACAAGAGAGAAATATGGAGCAAGCTAGCAGCACATGAAACAATGATTCAAGCTAAAAGGATGGAATGAGGGCTAAGGAATGAGAGGCAACAAAGAATCTCTCATTCAACTTAACAGAAGGAAGGTGAAAGAGCTCTATCTAGGAGCAGTCAAGAATCCCTAGATAACTGTCAAACATGGGTTAATTAGAGGAAATATGAGCCAAAGGGAATTCATATTCATTATTAATTCAGATGAAAACATAAAGAAACAACAGACATTGAGCATAGAGTGCAGCCAAGCAAGTTCCAAGCAAGTTCCAAGCTAATCTTTCTTTCTGCTATTTAGATAGTGATACATGTATAATATGAGCATATATCAATGAAAACAGAGTTAAGAGGCACTTACTAAGTCATGTTGCAACACAAGAATTCCATAATTCACTCTTCAAACATTAATACACAGCACACAGTCCATTCTCCAAGCTTTCAACAGTCTTTGATAAAGGAAAACATATCAGATATACAGTGCGAGTCTCTCTTGGAGCAAATCAACCAACCAACCCTTTAAATAATGCAGAGGGTGGTATAAATAGAAAATATTTACAGACCTAGATCTTGAACAGATCTCAAGGGAAAATCTCTCAGAAAATATCTATCAAACAGATCTAAAACAGATCTGAGGTAATAACTGTCTTCAGTCCTAATTTATGCTTGAAATAAATGCAATAAAGATTTATATGAGCTGCGCTGGGGTAGCTGGCATCTTGGAATAACTATCTAAGGCTGCGCATTGGGTCTGCAGCCTCAAAAAATGAATTGATATGGTATCTTGAGCCACGCCCTGTCCTCATGGCCATAACTACACATGGGGCTCAGCAGCGCTGCTCCAAATGTGCCTTGATACATTGTTTTTCCAATAACTGTGCTTTTAAAGCCCTGTCTGCGCCTTTAAGTGGCTTTAAAGCCAAAAACAGTGAGTGGGTGAGCCTTTATGGCTCAAGGCTGTGTTGTTGACTTTGCTGTAGGCATTTTTCTTTCATCTGCTTTGAGGAAACTTCACTGATACACTTTGTCATTAAACCTGGCTTCCTGATACACTTTGCCGCATCTGAGATCATTTGAAGCTTCAAAACCGCCTTAACAGGAAAATCGCCCGTCATAGCCATTGGTTGGACCCAAAAAACCTGCTGCGAAGCCTTCTGCTGTCTTTGGGAGCCTGTCAGCCTTTGGCTGATTCCAAAACTGACTTCAAACTAATAAAATTGCTGCAAAAAACACTGAAAAGGGGCGCCAACAGATTGCTGAGGAGAAATTTCTGTACTTGGCCATGTTATGGGCCAAGAGTGACCTAAAAACGGCTAAGAAAAATTTCTCTTCCTTTGTAATTGGGCGGGCGCGGGCACCGCATGATTAAATCTTTGAAAAGGCCTATTTCATAAACAGGTCGAAAAAGCCTTAAAAACTGCAAAATTGATGAATTTTTGGTCCTACCGCAACACTATTTATTTCTTTAAATCATGGCCATTGGATCCGGCGTAGGCCGATCCAACGGCCCAAATTGCATCGCTGTATCGGCATCGGCGATCCATTGGGGGCGGAACTTAACACACATTCGGAACCACCGACGGCCCGATCGCTGATATCGCATCAGCGATCGCCCATCGGGAAAACATTTGATATATATATGGAGCGAAATGGGGGCGCGTGATGAGATTTGGGCCGTTAGATCTGGGGCCCGATCCAACGGTCCAGGATCAGTCGTCATATCGGCAGTCAGCGGGACTGAGGGTGCGGCCACTATGAATATTGTGATGCGAAATGTAACACAACATGCGATGTAACACAAAATATGTGATATAACACAAAATCACATCGACAGTACGGCGGGATGTATGTATATATATATGAAATGGCACCGCCGACTGCTGATGCGATATCGCAATCGGCGATCGGCGGCCCATTATAACACGCGCTTTATAACCCCAAACATTTGTGATATGCCGATAAGTTATATCGCATCGGCCATTGTTGATCGAGCATGCAAAAATGTTTGTTGTTTCAACACAAGACCTCCCTCCCGACTGCGATATCGCATCGGAGGGGGTCCCAAAGACCCTTTTCACCATCAGACCCATTTTTTTTATGGAAAAGCAAAGGCTAATGAATTCGGAGGAGCTCCCTTTAGCATTTTGAATGGTTTATAAGGCATCGGAAGGGGTTCGATGGCCTAAAAAGGAGGAAATTTCATGCCTTGAGGGTTTTTAATGGTTTTTTACATTATTTTTTGGAGTTTTTATGAAGAGTTTAATGGCCAAAAAGGGGTTTATGCCTTTGAAAAGGAAAAACAAGGCCCAAAGGTGGATATTATACATTTGGAGGGGGATTTTATACTTTGTGAAGGAGTCAAAAAGCATTAGAGGAAGGATTTACGGAGTGATGAAAGGTTTTGTGCATCGGAAGGAGTCCAAGATGCATGAGACGATGGTTTGAGGGGGGCAATGAGGGCTCTTGCTAAGTTTCAGATAAACTTAGCAATTCCCAAGCGTACTTATGGTTATTTTTCAACTAGGGGGAGGGAATAAGTATATAGGGGAGTTATTAACATAGTTTTAGTAGGGGGAGGGGAGATAGATAGGGAGTTACATAATAAAGTTAGTAGTTAATATGAAATGTGTTGAGAGAGCGTTAAGTATGTAAATCTTAGGCTATTAAGGGGGAAAATGACTCATAGAGGAAGTATGAACATTCCTTGAGTAAAGCAGATCTTTACCAAGGCAAATGATATGGACAATAATGAAACTAAGAGGTATCAAGCAGATCTTGACCTCTTTAGGGAAGTTAGTGAGTGATTTGCAAAAAGAGGAAGAAGGGGAAGTTAGACATGCCTCGCTCGAAGTTCTTCAAATGGAAAATTGCCTCAAACTTGTGATATGAATAGATATGATGCTTGAAAAGATGAAATGGATCACAAGCCATGATTCTGCAACCACAAACTACCTACCCGACCTACTCACCTAGCATTTTCTCTTCTTTTAGTTTGGGTGCACTTGAACTAGCATACCCAGCTTTTCATTCTTTTCTTCTTGCTATCCTCCTATCTACATCTACACTTATTGCATCCAGGGGCTCAGATTAAGCTGTTGAGCAGCGTTGTTTCTCTACCTATCTACAAATCTGCCAAGATTAAGCTCTTTGGACAGATAATGATTCTCTATATTCTACAACAGGAAATTGAAACCTAGGGAGACCAAGATTAAGCTGTTTGGCCCTCCCTTAACTGAAAACTCATCAAAAATGGATCAACTCATCAAAAATGGAACACAGCAGTGGCACTTAGACTAGCACACTCTCATGGACACTTCTTTGGCCTCTGTAGCAAATATGGAACGTTGCAGCATGCAAAGTATGACATATTTGGCATGTAAAAATGTCGATCATGAAAGATGAATACCTGCTGCAGCAGGAGGCTAACAGTGGCTCCACTTGGGGATGGCTTTTCCTTGTGAAAAGCCAAGAACAGCAGGTCAGACTGCCTTGATCTTCTATTGTTGCTGTGGACTAGAAACACTTCTTTGTGCTGACTGTTAGATAATTGAAACTTTGGAATAAGAACAGCACTTTCCCTCAACTGAATCACTGCGAATATGAAGCACTGCCTGCTTTCTTCTGCGTGCTTGATATTACATACACTTTTGCTTGAGAACTGCCTTTTGAAATAAACACAAAAAGGGAACAAACTGGAGCAACTCCTCTTAATTTTGTCTTTGAACAGGCTGTAGATGTAACACTAAAAACGCTCCTCTGTTTTGATACTATTGACTGAAGAGCTGGAAGCCTGAATGCAGCATTTTTAATTGAATTCGCTGTTATAAATAACAGTGCTGCCCCTTTACCATTGAGTGCATTTAAAATATATCTAAACCTGCCTTGCGCACCCTTTGAAGTAACTTCATAACCAGGAGCAAAATTGAGGTGCTTCTCTTTGAAATTAACTTCAAAAGAATAGAGGCTTCGAATGTTGCGCTCCTTTGGCTCTTCTCTTCAGAACTGCGCTCTTTTTCCAAAATCAATGCAAAGACAGAGCTTTGAAATGGAGGATTTGCGTGGGCTGCGCCTTCAAAATTTGTTGCACTGTTCTCCTGTAGTCAATGCTTATGGTAGATTGTTAAAATGGAGGACTTGCGCTGCTCTGTCTCCATACTATGCTGCGTGGCTACTAGCAATCGAATTTCTTATAAAAAATAAAAGGAAAGCTCTGATATATACAAACACTAATGTACAGATATATACACAGGAACATTGTATCCCTTAAAAGGGATCTCGATAATGTTTCAACATTCGGCCATTCACAGGGCCTTCTTCAATTGCGCTGCCATCTTTAGGTTTGAGAAAATAGGTGTTATTGCCTTGCACAGCGCTGATGACAAATGGGCCTTTCCAAAGAAAATCAAACTTGGCATGCTTTCCCTTGTCTTCTCTTCGTGAGTCCCACCTTAGAACTTTGTCACCAATGTAGAAATCCTCAGCCTTGGTCCTTTTGTCAAATGCTTTCTTCAGCCTCTCTTGCACAATTTGAGCTCTGTCATACACTTGCTCTCTGGTTTGCTGAAGATGAATGGTCTGATTAATTCTTCTTTGAACATCATTTGGTTCAGCCTGAATTTCCTGTAGCAGCTTAATTATAGGAATGCCCAAAGAAGATGGAAATCTGGCCTCCATACCATAGACTAGCTCATAAGGGCTCATCCCAATGGATCTCTTTGTTGAAAGTCTGTCTGCCCATAGGGCATTTGTGAGCTTTCTATGCCAGTTCTTCTTGTTTTCTTCTAAGATCTTCTTAATAATACTAATCAGGCTCTTGTTGGATGATTCGGCCAAGCCATTACCTTGAGGGTAATAGCCTGTAGAGTGGCCTAAGGTAATGTGAAATTTATGGCAAAAATTGATCATCTTTTTGGATTTGAAGGCAGCAACATTGTCTGTAATGATCTTCTCAGGACAGCCAAATCTAGAAAGGATATTGCACTCAAGGAATTGGATAATGGTAGAGTCATTGGCTTGCCTACATGGGATGGCTTCAATCCACTTGGTGAAATAGTCGGTGGCTGTTAGAATCCACTTATGCTGGCCTGAGGAAGAGGGATGGATTTCTCCAATGAAGTCAAGACCCCATTACTGAAAAGGCTTCTCAGTTGAGATGGGCTTAAGAGGCAAGGGAAGCAGCTTTCTTTTGCCCTCAAAGATTTGGCATTTGTGGCATGAGATAGCAAACTTGTTTACATCTACAAACAAAGAGGGCCAATAGAAACCAGCCCTTAAAATTTTATCAGCAGTGGACTTCCAATATAGATGTCCTCCACAGTCCCCTGCATGGAACTCTTTCATGACATTGTTAGTTTCATTCATGGTTAAACAATTAAGCAATATGCCTTCATGATTTTTCCAAAATAATGCACCATCTAAGACACAAAACTTTAAAGCCTTCATTTTTAAAAATCTTTTCTTGGTTCTGGACAATCCTGGGGTAGCAAACAGGTTTAACAATACAAAACATATATCAGCATACCATGGGGATTGCAAAAAGGTTTCACTAATCTGTGGAGTTGCCAGCTCCTGTTCATTGTCCATTTGGTTAATGTCTAAGGCTTGAAAATTTGTTTCGGACATCAGTTTGGCTAAACCTTGTCCCTTTATCATCTTGGTTGGTTTTATTTCTATGTCATACTCAAGGATGTTAGCAATCCACTTGCCTCTCTTGCCTTCTAATCCCTCTTGAGTTAATATGTCTTTTACAACAGCATTTGGGACATAGGAAATCACATGTGAATATAAAATGTAAACTCAGAAATCTTTGATTGCTTTAACAAGGGCATAGGCCTACTTCTCCATGATTTGATACTTTAAGGGTTCATCTCTTAAGGCTTGGCTGAAAAATGCAATTTTCTTTTCAGCTCCTTGATCATCCTTTTGCAAAAGGACAACAGCTATGGTGTGATCAGATGCAAATGAAAATATGATAAAGTCCCTGTCAAATTGTGGACTTGTGAGGACAAGGGCTTGGGTTAATGCAACTTTGATACTCTCAAAGGCTTGCTTGGTTTCAAGAGACCACTTTACCTTGGCATCCTTCTTAAGCATATTGTTTAGCATTCTTATTAGTTCGGCCAAGTTTGGGATAAATCTCCTTAAGAAATTGATCTTTCCAAGGAATGCTTGCAATTCTTTTATGTTTCTTGGATATGGGATTTGTAAAATGGCTTGGATCCTTTCCGGATCTAATCTAATACCATCTTTTGAGATGATATGGCCAAGTAGTTTTCCTTCTTCAAGGCCAAAGAGAGACTTCTTAGGATTCAAGGAAATGCCGTATTTCCTACATGTCATGAATATTTGCCTAAGGTGTTTAAGGTGCTCTTGATTAGATTTGGAGAAAGGGGTTAAGTCATCAAGGTAGAAAACTAGGAAATCATGGATTTCCTTGGCAAATTCAATGTCCATTTCCCTTTGAAAGGTTGCACCAGTGTTCTTTAGCCCAAAATGCATTTTAACATACTTAAATGTTCCCCACGGTGTGGTAAAGGCTGTCTTGTCTTGGTCATCCAGGTGAACAAGTATTTGGTTGAAACCTGAAAAGCCATCTAGCAAAGAGATTCTAGATGACCCCACTACTCTTTGTAGAATGTGATCCATTTTTGGCAATGGGTAGTGGTCTTTTAGGGAGACTTGGTTTAAGTTTCTTAGGTACACACATAGCCTAATCTCACCTGTCTTCTTTCTGGTGGGAACAAGATTAGATACCCATTCAAAAAATCTGATGGGTGCTATGATTCCTGCCTCAAACATCCTCTTTACTTCCTTCTCAATCAAAGGGAGAAGTACGAGATTGATTCTCCTTAGTTTCTATTTGAAGGGCTTTTGATTTGGCTTTAAGGGAATGGTATGTTGGATCACTAAGGTGTCATAGGATTTCAAGTCCTCATAACTCCAAGCAAACACATCTTGAAACTCTTTGAACAAATCCACATACTTTGGTTTTTGATCAGGTGGAAAATTTTTGGACAATTTAATCATCTTGGGCTTCTCTGCTGTCCCAATGTTGTATTCTTCTATGGCAACATTTAAGGGCTACATCTTAGGCTTTTTGGGAACATCATTGGCATCAAACATATCTTCTAATGGAGTGAGGCCAACAGGCAGAAAGTTGTTCTTTAGATCAATGATCTCAGCCTCTGTTTTGGCTATTTTCTCCAAATGCATCTGTTTCAGCTCTTCTATGTTTGCATTGTCAAAAACAGTTGGGTTTAGCATTTGTTTGGCTGTTACAGCTATTACAACCTGCTGATTTTCATTTGTTTGCTGTTGTTCATCCGTCATAGCATCCATGTCAATGTTAATATTTGAAAACTCATGCTCAAGAGTGAGGAAATTGTTAATCTGGGCATCATTTTCGAACACTTGCCAACCTTTAACATTATTTGGGACAGCAGGCCTATGTTTTATCTCAGCAGTGAAATGGTGATTTGGCTCAAAGGGAAGCTTGCATGTACTAGCAAAAGTGGCTAGACTATGTGCATGAATTATGATTTCTTGAAATATTGGAAAGCTTGGATTCAGTGAATGCATTGAGTGTATTAGTGGCCGCAGTCCTATAGGCCCTCATTCTATTGTCATTAGTAACAAAGATGCCTTTCATTTGTTGTATGATTAAATCAGAGTCACCTAGAATGGACACTTTTGCAGCTCCTAGAGCTTTGAGCAGTTTGAGGCCTAAAAGGAGAGCCTCATACTCTGCCATGTTGTTGGTGCATTTGAAGTTTAGTCTGTAAGCATGACCCTCTGCATGGCTGTTATGTGTATTGTGAATCCATATTCCTGCCCCTGCTCCTAACTTGTTAACAGAGCCATCAAACTCTAAATACCATGTGATTTCTTGCTTGTGGTTAGTATTAAGAGTTTCAGTCATTTTAGAAATGGGCAGATTTAAAATTTCTGTTTGGGGAGGTTCTTCTTGTATGCTAGTTGCCTTGATCGTTGTGCCAATTTCATGGGTATGGGCAACCAATTCTTGATTTATGCGTGTTTCTCGTTCTAAAGCCAAAGGCTTATCATCAGTGGGAGGACTTGTTTCATCATTAAACAAAATAAAAGAATCCATATCAGAATGGATTGAGTAAATAGGAAAGTTTTGGGGCTTTTCCTCACTACTTACCACATATTTCATGAGTGTTTCTCTATATAGTCTCTTTGGTTGTCCAATGACTGATATAGTGGCATAAGAGAGGTCTAGTTGGAGAGATCCTTGGAGTTTTTCTCCCCATGATCTTGATAAGAGCATGCCATACTTTGGTGGAATGTCAGCAACCACCACATCCATGAGGATTGTCTTGTTGGGATATTGGACTAAGGAGACACACAAGTCTTTGATGAGGCCTAAACACTTAACCTGACTTGAGTCAAAGGAGAATAGATCTTTGTATGGTCTAGTGACATCAAGGTTTAGCCTTTCCATCACAGCTTTGGGCATTAGGTTGTGTGAAGCACCTGAATCGAACATAGCATTGTGCAAAACTTTATCATGTATATGCAAACTGACATAAAAGGGTAGAATAGATCCATATGTTGATTTTCCATTAACTTCAGGACCGAACAGCAGTTCAGGGGTATCATCTAAAACATTTACAGCATCCTTGACCTCTGGCATTTGAAGTGATATTTGAATTTGTTTCCTATACACATCATGCTTGGCAAGTTCAGAGAGAGGGACAGATATCTTCAATTTACCTATTTCTGCCTCTAAATCAAATTATTTTTCTGATTGGGTTTTAGTATTGTGAGAGGCAGGCTTTCCTTTTTCCATTGGAGTATCAACAATTTGCTCTTGTTTATCATCATTATGGGAAGTGATTTCTTGCGCTTTTTGAGTTTTGGGAAGGCTTTTAGGAGTACTATTCAAATCTTCTTTTGAGGAAGAAGGTGGCAGAGGCTGATCAATAGAAGGTTGCATGTCTGTTATGTCCTCTACAGTCACTTGATGCGGGTTTGGGACAGTTATATCAGTTGTTTCTATTATAATAGCCTTGCCTTTAATCTTGTTGGGCTGTTTGCCCTCCTTTGGTTTGCTAGGTACAGGACTATCAATGGTTCTTGTTCTTAATTTATATTGTTTGTGTACCTCGTACATAGCAGAATCATAGACTTGTTTAAAATCAAAAGACTCTCCGGTTTGGGTTTGGAAATGATTGGTATCATCACCGTTTTGGTCTTCTTTGGATAAGAAAACATGTTGCTCGTTCTTCAAACCCATTAGGTTTATGTGAGTGTCTTCTATGGGCTCATTAGCTGTTGATGACTCAGCGTAATTTTCTTGGAAAGGAGGCTTTATTTCACGGTCTGGGCTCACTCTTCCAGTGTTTTGGTTTTGATTCCTTCTGAAGTTCGAGTTTGTAACAGCGTTGGTTTGTTGCCCATCCCATGATGATTTTCTCTCAACATTGTCCACTCTATCTACCAGCCTATGCATGCCACTGATAAGGGCATCCAACTTTTGGTCTATGGCTGAGGGTTCTTCCTTAAAGGTTGTTCTCCTCTCTGTTCTAGCTCTGTTTCTTTTGGCAATTAAATTTGCCTCCATAGTGACAGCCACATTTTGCATTTCGGCAAGGCTGTTAGGGGCTCTTTCTTTTAACTGGTAGGACATATTTGGGTCGAATCCATTAGGGAATTTATACAAGGCAAGGTCAGGTGGAGGCCTTAAATTCTGTGGTATTGCATTATAGACATTATTGAATCTTGCACAATAGTCCAAAACAGTCTCTTGAGGGCCTCTTTTAATTGTATCGTATTCAGCTAGTATGTGCAAGGGGTATTTCTTTTTCTCCCATCTGTTGATAAATGACTGGTATAAGGCTTCTGTGTCTGCTATGGAATTGGCTGGGATGCTCTAAACCAAGTCCTGACTTCACCTGTCAAACTTTGGACAAAAATCTTCATTCTCACATCATCATCATCAATCTCATAGCTTTCAAAGTAATCCTGCATTTTCTTTGTATGCTGAAGGGCTGTGCAGGCACTTGTGCCATCAAAATAAGTTATTTTAGTCTGGTAATCCTGAGGCATAGCCCTGGGATTAGCAGGCAGCTATAAAGGGGCATATCTGTTAGCCATATTTACAGGGATAAGTGGAAAAATAGGGATAAACGGAACATCTGGAACAACTGGGATAACAAGAGTAGTAGTGGTAGTATGTGCAGTGAACGGAGGTGTGGAAGAGGTGCTTGGAGAGGTGGATGAAGAACAAGGGGAACTAGGGGTTGAACGAAATAAAACTTTGACAGGGGTTGGAACACAGCTTGGCTGAACTATTTCAGGATGAGAATCAGCAAAATCCTCTTTTTGCTCTAATTTCCTCAGGTTCCTTGGGATTAAATTCGGATTTTCAAAAGCAGCTAGGGGATTTGGGTCTGGATTTGACCTTGTATAACGTGAATTATTTTTGGGAGCCAGCTTCTAGCTTGTTTTTTGGGAATTTTTCTAAAAATATATGGGTTAGAAAGAGACTTTTGAAGGTCTGGTTCTTTCCCAGCGGAGCTTTCCAACTTGATTTGTGAAATTATCAGGGGATTTTCCCCTGTGGAGTCGCCATTATATTAACACTCAGGTTGTCCCTAAAGCTCCTTAAAGGGATACGACCGAGGTAACCAAAAACCAATCTTTGGACTGTAGGTTCTAGCCCACCTGCAATCAGAGAGGGCTCTCTCTTAATGATTTAGCTTTGTTGATGATGATTTTAGGCTAGTTATTAAGTTCAAGGGGTTTTGTTTAAGTTTTGGTGGGAAGGATGATGCTTTCAAGTAGAGAGGTAGGTATAGTATGAGAGTTTCAAACCATTGGGCATGGAGTCAAGGAGTAGGATTGCTGGTGTGTTTTCTTGGTCACAAGAGAGAAATATGGAGCAAGCTAGCTGCACATGAAACAATGATTCAAGCTAAAAGGATGGAATGATGGCTAAGGGATGAGATGCAACAAAGAATCTCTCATTCAGCTTAACAGAAGGAAGGTGAAAGAGCTCTATCTAGGAGCAGTCAAGAATCCCTAGATAACTGTCAAACATGGGTGAATTAGAGGAAATATGAGCCAAAGGGAATTCATATTCATTACTAATTCAGATGAAAACATAAAGAAACAGCAGACATTGAGCATAGAGTGCAGCCAAGCAAGTTCTAAGCTAATCTTTCTTTCTGCAATTTAGATAGTGATACATGTATAATATGAGCATATATCAATGAAAATAGAGGTAAGATGCACTTATTGAGTCATGTTGCAGCACAAGAATTCCATAATTCACTCTTCAAACATTAATACACAGCACACAGTCCATTCTCCAAGCTTTCAGCAGTCTTTGATTAAGGAAAACATATCAGATATACAGTGCGAGTCTCTCTTGGAGCAAATCAACCAACCAACCCTTTAAACAATGCAGAGGGTGGTATAAATAGAAAATATTTACAGACCTAGATCTTGAATAGATCTCAAAGGAAAATCTCTCAGAAAATATCTATCAAACAGATCTAAAACATATCTGAGGTAATAACTGTCTTCAGTCCTAATTTCTGCTTGAAATAAATGCAATAAAGATTTATATGAGCTGCACTGGGGTAGCTGGCATCTTGGAATAACTATCTAAGGCCGCGCATTGGGCCTGCAACCTCAAAAAACAAATTGATATGGTCTCTTGAGCCACACGCTATCCTCATGGCCATAACTATGCATGGGGCTTAGCAGTGCTACTCCAAAATGTGGATTGATACATTGTTTGTCGAATAATTGTGCTTTTAAAGCCCTGTCTGCGCCTTCAAGTGGCTTTAAAGCCAAAAAAAGTGAGTGGGTGAGCCTTTATGGCTCAAGGCTATGTTGTTGACTTTGCTATAGCATTTTTCTTTCATCTGCTTTGAGGAAACTTCACTGATACACTTTGTCATTAAACCTGGATTCCTGATACACTTTGCCGCATCTAAGATCCTTTGTAGCTTCAAAACTGCCTTAACAGGCAAATCGCCCGTCATAGCCACTGCTCAGCCCCAAAAAACCTACTGCGAAGCCTTCTGCCGCCTTTGGGAGCCTGTCAGCCCTTGGCCGATTCCAAAACTAACTTCAAACTGAGAAAATTGCTGCAAAAAACGCTGAAAAGGGGCGCCAACAGATTGCTGAGGAGAAATTTTTGTACTTGGTCATGTTATGGGCCAAGAGCGACCTGAAAACGGCTAAGAAAAATTTTGCTTCCTTTGTAATTGGGCGGGCACAGGCACCACATGATTAAATCTTTGAAAAGGCCTATTTTATAAACAGGCGGAAAAAGCCTTAAAAACTACAAAATTGATGAATTTTTGGTCCTGTCGCAACACTATTCATTTCTTTAAAGTGTGGCCATTGGATCCGGCGCGGGCCGATCCAACAGCCCAGATTGCATCGCTGTATCGGCATCAGCGATCCATCGGGGGCGGCACTTAACACACATTCGGAACCACCGACGGGCCGATCGCCGATATCGCATCGGCGATCGCCCATCGGGCAAACATTTGATATATATATGGAGCGAAATGGGGGGGCGCGACGAGATCTGGGCTGTTAGATCTGGGGCCCAATCCAACGGTCCAGGATCAGTCGTCATATCGACAGTCGGCGGGACCGAGGGTGCGGCCACTATGAATATTGTGATGCAAAATGTAACACAACATGCAATGTAACACAAAATATGTGATATAACACAAAATCGCATCGGCGATAGGGCGTGATGTATGTATATATATATATATATCTATATATATATATATATATATATATATATATATATATATATATATAGATATATATATATAGATATAGATATAGATATAGATATATATATATATATATCTATATATATATATATATATATATATATATATATATATATATATATATATAGATATATATATATATATATATATATGAAATGGCGCCGCCGACTGCCGATACGATATTGCAATCGGCGATCGGCGGCCCATTATAACATGCGCTTTGTAACCCTGAACACTTGCGATATGCCGATAAGCGATATCGCATCGACCATTGTTGATCGGGCATGCAAAAATGTTTGTTGTTTCAACACAAGACCTCCCTCCCGAATGCGATATCGCATCGGAGGGGTCCCGAAGACCCTTTTCACCATCGGACCCATTTTTCTATGAAAAAGCAAAGGCTAATGAATTCGGAGGAGCTCCCTTTAGCATTTTGAATGGTTTATAAGGCATCGGAAGGGGTTTGATGGCCCAAAAAGGAGGAAATTTCATGCCTTGAGGGTTTTTAATGGTTTTTTGCATGATTTTTTGGAGTTTTTATGAAGAGTTTAATGGCCAAAAAGGGGTTTATGCCTTTGAAAAGGAAAAACAAGCCCTAAAGGTGGATTTTATACATTTGGAGGGGGATTTTATGCTTTGTGAAGGAGTCAAAAAGCATTAGAGGAAGGATTTACGAAGTGATGAAAGGTTTTGTGCATCGGAAGGAGTCCAAGATGCATGAGAAGATGGTTTGAGGGGGGCAATGAGGGCTCTTGCTAAGTTTCAGATAAACTTAGCAATTCCCAAGTGTACTTATGGTTATTTTTCAACCAGGGGGAGGGGATAAGTATATAGGGGAGTTATTAACATAGTTTTAGTAGGGGGAGGGGAGATAGATAGGGAGTTACATAATAAAGTTAGTAGTTAATATGAAATGTGATGAGAGAGCGCTAAGTATGTAAATCTTAGGCTATTAAGGGGGAAAATGACTCATAGAGGAAGTATGAACATTCCTTGAGTAAAGCAGATCTTTACCAAGGCAAATGATATGGAAAATGATGAAACTAAGAGGTATCAAGCAGATCTTGACCTCTTTAGGGAAGTTAGTGAGTGATTTGGGGAAAGAGGAAGAAGGGGAAGTTAGACATGCCTCGCTCGAAGTCCTTCAAATGGAAAACTGCCTCAAACTTGTGATATGAATAGATATGACGCTTGAAAAGATGAAATGGATCACAAGCCATGATTCTGCAACCACAAACTACCTACCCGACCTACTCACCTAGCATTTTCTCTTCTTTTAGTTTGGGTGCACTTGAACTAGCATACCCAACTTTTCATTCTTTTCTTCTTGCTGTCCTCCTATCTACATCTACACTTATTGCATCCAGGAGCTCAGATTAAGTTGTTGAGCACCCTTGTTTTTCTACCTATCTACAAATCAACCAAGATTAAGATGTTTGGATAGATAATGATTCTCTATATTCTACAACAGGAAATTGAAACCTAGGGAGACCAAGATTACGCTATTTGGCCCTCCCTTAACTGAAAACTCATCAAAAATGGATCAACTCATCAAAAATGGAAGACAATAGTGGCACTTAGACTAGCACACTCTCATGGACACTTCTTTGGCCTCTATAGCAAATATGGAACGTTGCAGCATGCAAAGTATGACATATTTGGCATGTAAAAATGTTGATCATGAAATATGAATACCTGCTGCAGCAGGAGGCTAACACAGCCTCTGATTCATTTCAATGGAAGGCTAAAGGGAGTATGAGTGTTGCATGTTGATTAGTTGGTATAGCCTGAGCATTGGTCACATTGCCAAAACACTATCACAACAACTGTCTGAGCAGAGAAAGGAGTTGAGCATCCGCATATCTGTTCCAGGTGAAAGGAAGTGGACATAGCCTGGGCGTTGTACTGTCACCACAACCCTCTAAGTGCAAGAAGGAGCCGAGCAAGTTTCATAGGCTTCGGTTTTGGCATTGACCATCGATTCATTATGGGAGCCAAAGTTGTGATCACTCTTAATTGCAGAGACAAGATTATTTTTACTGTAACATGGGTCAAGGAGCCAACCATGGTCCTCTTTAGGTGCATGCCAAATTATTTGTTTTATTGCATTAGATAAATTGATCTCACTACATCAAGATCACTCACACATTAGCCATAGAGGCAAAGACACCGTGTTTTTGTGGAATCGAGTAAATTATATTTCATCAAAAGATTTCGTGGTGGGTCACCATAATTAAATAAAGTAATGCTATGCCTTTCTTCGTTATATAGTATGTTGCATTATGTGGTTGGATTGGTGTAGAGGGTTATCATTGTCGAATATAGTCTTATGCCTACACATTTGAAACCTCTAACATCAAATTCAATGTCGCACATGACCCATTGATCACTTGCAAGGGCATAATTATTGGGTCCACAGAGTCTTGATTAGCGTATGAAGATCTAAGTCTTTACCTAAAAACTGATTCTCTTTCCATCTAGACAGGTTTTCCGCTCAAAAATCTCAGTGTGGAAGCATGAAAGATGGCGGGTTATGGACTAAACCATGTTTATAGTTTTGAAAATTCTGATTGGTTTTAGCGTTTGACAAGGGGTTTGTAAAATTTTGGAGTTTGACGATAGAAAGGAGATTTTATGTTAAAAAAAAAAAGGGAATAGGGAAGGAAGGAGGTGGAACAATCATCTTACTATTACCAATCAAGTTTGTATTTACATTATCTTGCGGCAAAATCCATTGAAGAATTAGTGTAATCATGCTTTGGTATGAGGGGAGATGGGACTTTCCCTAGAAAACACTCATAAAATTTTGGACAAAATTCTAGATAAAATAAAAGAAGCATGGGGCCTTTTCTTAGCAATACCACTTTATAATAGAATAGCAAGTCTTTCTCAAAAATGGTCTATGCCATTATGCAACAAAAATGGCCATGGGAAGTGAACTTGGAAGGAGAAGGAAGAGGAGCTAAGTTCTTCGCACTTGGATCTTAATTGCAACGAACAAAGTCAACCATAGACCTTCAGAAATTGGAGGAATTAGACACATGGCTCTTAGAGGTGGGGCAACCACGATGGAGGAAACTCAGTTGGAATCTCAAGCCATCTATGCTTGCATTAATACAACCCAAACTCTCGTAGCATCCTTGTAAAGAGGTCAAGCTCACAATTACTTCTTGTCTTAGCAAGATCATAGCTTTAACATCCTCAGTATTGTCTTACAATAATGATCTTATGAGGGAGATATTGTAGTTGATAATGGAAGGCCTTAAAGGGTCAAGAATAACATCATGCTTCCTGCCTTTTGGAACCGATGTAGAAATTTTAACAGTCATGACACAATTCAACTTTGGCACATTCATACTGAATTTGGAATGTGATGAGTTGATATTTTAGTTGCTCCATAACTTTTACACCAGTATTACATGAGCTCATTCAAACCATGTCAAAAAAAGCATGCAAAATATTGTGCCTCTATTATTAGAAGACCATGCTTACATATGCAAGATACTAAGATGTAAATTGTTGACCATTTGGAGGAAGGACCACAGGGATCCTATGATCTAGTAGAGAAGTTTGTCAGGAAACACATAAAATTACTCAAAAGGGTGCTCACTATGAAGGAGTTGATAAGGATTGATGGAAAAAGCAAGAGAAAAATATGCATCAATAATGAACTAAGGATGAGAGGACTATGCTTTATCTACAAGGGACCTTGGACCCTTAACCATTCATGTCCATGTGATAAGAAGAAACAAGGGAAGATCATGAAGATTCATCCATAGTTCATTTCATCGGTTTTTAGAAGAGAACCTATGAAGGATCCAAGCAGTCAAGTACAAATGGTGAGCAACAACACCATGTTTTTTAGAGAAACTTACAAGATAGGTCGATGATAATCAATCAACTTGACAAAGTAAATTGAGAAAGGAAGGATGGAATTCCTCCTAATGATGAGGTAGTTAAGTCTATAGATATCTAGGAGAACATCCATGAAGAGTATAGGCAATCAGGTATAGATAACAGTCCACCAATACATCCATGCTTGACAATCAAAGAGGGTGGACAACTTATCCCCACATGTGAAAAAGGCCAGGAAGAAGACATTCTAGGAGAACCAAATGAATAGCCAATAATAATAAATTAACATGATGAGCATGATCATGCGAGCATGATCATGCAGGGTATCATGACAAATATAGTATCCAGGATAAGCCATTTCTGAAGGGTCAAACAAAGGTTCAAGTTAAAGTTGTGGTGGGAGTAATTTGTGTAGTGGATCCATCTAGGATCTACAATTGTGCTTCAATATATTTAATTTCTTTGTTGATGGGCAACCATACATGCTAAGGAACGGACTTTAGTAGGTCTTGTGTGGGCATGTAATTTTTTTCTATATATTTACATAAAGAAGAGGCTTCATTGTTAGTTCTTTATTGGGTTAGGTGTTTTTAGCGCAAGAATTTCATTAGAACACCTAGAGTTTACCATATCTCATTAAAATTTTGATGTTGGGATATTACAGGATTCAATCATGCAATATTTGCATGTTAGTGGAGCCCTATAAGCCAAGTGGACTTTCTTCATGGTTTTTCTAATATTTTGACAAAATTATCACCATTCAACAATGGGGTTAAGGTCCATTGCAATTTATTCTTTTTAAATGAAATAGTCAATGAACAGTACTTCCATAATTAAGGATAATCTGTATAAGTTCAAAATATAGATCCAAATATGCATATACCAAATAAATGGCTAACATGCATGCATATAAGCATAGTAGTTATATTTCTCATAATGTGTTTTTAATGGGGGATTAGCCAAAAAATATATTCCATCATTCCCAACATAGCTTCATCTACAATATCCTAGTACAAAAGAAATAACCAAAATTGCTTCTCTAGAAGGCTTTGAGAAGACGGAAACTTCGAAAGGAAAGACAATTTCAAGAGGAGCGACTGCTTTTAGGAGGTAATGAGACAATAGGCGTTTCACTTGAATTGTTATTAGAGTTTTAAATATTGTGACGAGGGATTTTCATTGTTTTTAAGTATTTTTAGAAAGTATTGACATCTTGAAAATAAAAATAGAGATATAGTTAGAGTAAAAATAATTGGGAAACAATCATGAGACGTCATGGCTTATTGAGGAGGACATCATAGCTTTCCTAGAAAGATTTTTGAGTTTAGCACACTGATAAATAAATTCTAAAAAATGGTATTTTGGACAATTATAGCTTGGCAAGCCCACAATAAGTGGTGTCTAAGAGGAGTTATGGCCACAATGCGTGGGTGTCTAAGAAGAATAACTCCTCTGAAATAGTATAATGAGTAGTTCTCTCTTTAAAATTCTATGTAGATTATTTTTAATACAAGGACAATAGCTTGGAAAGGCCACAATAAGTGGGTGTCTAAGACGAGTTATGGCCATAATGCATGGGTGTCTAAGAAGAATAACTCCTCTGAAATTGTACAATTACTAGTTGTCTCTTTAAAAGTCTATGTACATTATTTTTAATGCGAGGACAATAGCTTGGGAAGGGCACAATAAGTATGATCCTATATAAAGGGTAAAGACTCCCCATTGAGATATATCGAGTATTGTTTTGTAATCGAGCTCTGTTCTGTTGGAGGTTTCCCCCTCGAAGAGGCAAGTGAACACTGCTTTCATCTCTTAATAATAAAATACTTGTTGTTTTTCTCATTTTATTCTATGTTCTAGGTTGTATTTCTTTGCATATTTGGTATTCTGGAATTTCTCGCAAGTCAAGAGCATAACAATTTATGAGTGGTATATGGAGGCTTTTCCAATGGTTTTTAAAACTACCATTCTCCTTCAACATACCATGTGCGGATCAACAAGTGCAAGGTTATGTTATGATTGTGACACCTTGTTAATCTTTGAAATATCTTGCAACCTTTTCTTTGCAAAGTATACATGAATTTGATCATCCCATCACATTTGTCTTTCTATAATCCTTGGATTCACTTCCAACATGTGAATAGATTTTATTGAGACTTGTATATTGAAGATGCCAACTATTAACATGATTTTAATGGTGTCTTGTGCTAATAATTACAAATCATGGATAAGCTTACATAACAAAATGCCTTACTTTGTGGATGAGATCATCAAGACTACCTTTATTCATGTAATGAATATAGTACTCTGGATAATATGAGTCATAATTCTCTAAACAATAGTCACAAAATGTTAAAAATGTACCTTATTTTTAAAAACTAAAAATATTTACATTTTTCACTTTAATCAGAACAAAGATTGTTTTTAAAAATATTTACATTTTTCTCTCTAATAATAACCAAGATTTCAATTTTTTTTTTCCCAAGCAAAATAACTCTGCCCCTTTGCACGTGAAGAAATCCAAGAAGAAGAATAACTCATCTACCTAGCTGTGTGAATAAATCTTAGTAGTTCCATCGGGACCAAAGAAATAACTCGTCTGCCTAGTGGGGGTTGGGTGGTATAACTCGTTTTGGGGCCGCCCACGTGGGCCGCCGGTCCCGTATCAAATGTAACTGCGCATAATATGACATGGTGGAGGACGTTGGGGCCACCGGGTCTACCGCCAGTGGCCTGCCCACCCCATTAATACATGGGTTCAATATAGTACATGAAAACATGAAAGTCAAGCTTCAACAAATTTTTATAGTACGTGACCCCAAAATGTTATTTTATTAAATTCTATTTTTTTTATTTGTTTGTTATCATTTTATTTATTTATTTGTTATTATTTTATTAAATTCTATTTTTTTTTATTTGTTATTATTTCTAATGCCTTAATAAAATAATTTATTACTAAACAAGGTTCCCAATTGTCACTTCTTAATTTTTTTTCCTCAACAAGAATTTTGATTAACCCAAACTGATATAAGGCTTTGTCAAGATTCCTAGAATTCTTCTAGATATTAAATGCCATTATTTTAGGGCTACTGATCAACTAGTAGGCTAAAATTATCTCCTTCCTGTTTAGAAAATGCATCAAAATCCTAAGATGGTAGAAAAAAATAGTTTCATACCCACCTTCATAACTAATAAATTTGTAGAGAATGAACAATCGCTCGTTTGACATTGTTACACTATATAGAAAGTATCCTCTAATTCTATCTCGAAATTTGTAAACACCATTAAATGAATTAGAGCTTACAAAGGAGAAAACTATGCAACACAAAATCAATGAACTTTTTTACATAATGTGATTCATTGGACAATATCAATAGCCATAAATCTCTTAGTATGGCTCCCATTGCTTACGAATTAATCCTCTAGCTAATCATAAATTGGAATAAGCCTATATGAACTATTTGGAATATTTGATTTATTTAATTCTCTATGTAAATGGATTTACTTCGAGTTAGTGCACATTAAATAGGACTTATATCCATTATCAATTCTACAGGCATATCAGGAAGCCCATTAGAGGAGTAATGTAGTCTACCTACTCCATTAACGATGATATATCCATCAATAAAACATTGAGCCATCATCCTTAATTCCATTGCATGAGAGATATAATATTGTGACCTTATTATCGCAAAATCATTTCCTGACGTAAATATGGCATTCATAGGTTTTAGTTAAGGTTCCAGTTTTAGTTGGGTGACCAATTTGGTGAAATTCACTTATTATGGCTTCAATGCTAGAAACAATTACTAAGACATTCAAGCACCATTTTTAATAGTTCTTATAGTGCTTTTGTTAATTCCCAAAGGCTTGAGGACAAGGCATAAGGCCTAAATCACGAACTCAATGTTAAGCATGTGTGATATTTTATTAGGCCCAAAGGCCCCAATACTGTTAACCTTAGAAGCCTTCACAAAACCAGGCCCTTAGTACACTTGTTTTAAATTGACAAAAATAGTTAATCTACAAGAATGTTTGTTTCGCATGGTACATTTATTAGCCATACCTATCATTGAACATTGCATACTTATTTATAGTTTTACATTAGGCTGAACTGAAACAAACAACCTAATTTTACCATGGGCAATTCCTAATGTTATGGGTAAACATCCAAAAAAAACTATCCTAAAGTATTTCATGTTTAGGGGTTGCTCTTTAGTTGACATTAATGTGCCCGATATCCGTTTAAGCCCGGTCCTCAAAATAGAAATTGTGGAAATCCTGGGTTCATGTCATTTCTCCAACAAAAATTGCTGGAAATATTATTTTAATTAATGTGAAAGATATGGGAAGACTATAGATGTTGAAGATAAAGATTGTAAGACGAAGATTGTTGGAAATATTGTTGTTGGGCTTTTGATGCCTAGATTGGATATCTTATCTTTGAACTAATTTTTACTCTAAATACCTAGTTTAAATGGGAGCATATGATATATGGTTCAAATGATTATTCTTGGACATTTCCAACGGTATATGTTGATATATGTTGCTCGTGCTAACTCCAACACAATGAGGACATATGAAGTAAGATTATGTCAAGTTGACTAAGCCATGTAGTATGAGTAAACTCAAAGAGATTTAAAGTGTGCAAAAGAACCTAGGGAATACTATTGACATTTTAAAAGTGGAGCAAAAATTTGGTTTAGGAAGTGAATGAGTTATTTTATCATTTTGTGATGTTTTAGACAGTGAAAATGTGAGGAGGTAAAAGTAAGATATTCATGTTACATGAGCTAAAAATTTTATCCATTGATTTTCAATACTTTCCAAGATATGCCCTATGGAAGCCTTCCTAACTCATTGGTGCATTATACCTTTTGATACATGCCCTATTTATGCACATGACAAGCTTTATAATATTATTAGAAAAAATTGGTACACGGTGCGAGGTAAAAAAGGGACATTATGTATGGAAAAGTGAGTGTTTACTTTGAGAATGATCAATCTCTCCTTTATCTCTCTCATCCCAATCCGAAAATCAATAAGTAATATCTTGTACAACATTAATGCTTGGAGATACATTTTTAAGGCATAGTTAAGATTCTTTAGAAATTTATGGAGAAGGTATCACAATTCTCGTTATAATTAGATCTATGAATTAGGGGTTTGTCTCTAGCAACCAGATTAACATATATCTTTGCATTTGCTAAGAGATAAAGTGAACAATCTATATTCTCAATTAGTGTAGAATACTTTGTGATCGTCATGAGTAATTTATTTTAACTTTGTGGTTTTATAGATCTTGGAAAGCTCTTAATCATAAACTTCTTAGACTAAATAGAAACCAATGATCCAATCATAAAATATTTGCACGTTAGTAGAGCCGTATAAGCCAAGTAGGATTTCTTAAGATACTCTATAATGTTTTGATAGAATTATCACCATTAGTGTCCATTGCAATTTCATTTTTTAAGTAAAATATTCAAGAAACATTACTTCCACTATTAAGGATAATATGATATGCTCAAGATATAAATCCAAGAGGTAGTGTTTACGCACTATATTTATCTACTAAATAAATCCGTAACATGTATATAAGCATGGTATTTATGTTTCTCATAGCGTGTTTTTAATTGGGGAGTTAGAAAAAAATATTTTCCATCATTCCCAAGGTAGCTTTATCTACAATATCATCATCATCATATTCTAGTATGAGAGAAATCACCAAAATTGCTTCTCTGGAAGGATTTGGGAAGGAAAAAGCTTGGAAAGGAAAGATAATTTCATGAAGAGGGACTCCTTTTTGGAGGCAATGAGGCAATAGGTGTTTTACTTGAATTTTTAATATGGTTTTAAATATTGTGATGAAGGATTTTCATTGTCCAAGTGTGCAACATTCTTATATAGTATTGACATATGATAAATAAATGTAGTAGTTATAGGAAAAGTAATTCAAGAATAATCAATGGAAATCATGGCTTGCTGAGAAGGATTATCAATTTTGGCAAATAGAGAGACACAATCCTAGGTGGGAATTCAATCACAAGCATCCTAGAATTTTCCAAACGTTACATGGAAAATCTTGTATGGTGTTTCCCTAGTAACGTAGATAGTGAAAATATATAGTTCATGGTGAATTAGGCTCTCATCTTTAGGGTTGTGAGAAATGGTTTTTAGAAGGAACAACATATTTCTTTGGAAGCACTAGGGAATGTTATTAATCCTACAACTAATTCAAATTGTAAAATGAAAGTAGAAAAACAAGTATATGTGAATATTTTACAACTTTGTGGTAGTGGATAATGCTTGATATTTGAAATGGGGCTCAAAATTTTGGCAGGTTCTATGCTTGTAAATTTTAATGGAATTCCATGAATAATAACTTCCTAGATGATATTTTCAAACCATGAACTTGAACTTCCATTGGACATAATTAGTTGGGATTAATACTCCCTTGTAATTTAAATAAATTCCCCTTATCTATTTATTTTGGTTGAAAATAAAGTCATCACTAATTACTTTTCCAACCATTGTATAAGGATTGTAAGAAACCTCGTTGGGATTTATGTTAGGGTCCAACCCTAACCCCTCTATTTTTGTAATAGGGTCAAGTCATAGTTATTGTTAGTCAAAGAGTCAATAAATCTCGTTTTAATAATTGTAAGTGGTTGACCTGCATTTAAGAAAGGAACCACATTTACTTGCAAACGGGCCATGGTATTAGATAGATGGTATTAAGAGAACCATGGTAATGACCCATGGTATTGTATTTATGAATCCTATATAAAGGATAGAGACTCCCCATTGAGATATATCGAGTCTTATTTTGTAATTGAGCTCTGCTTTGTTGGAGGTTGCCCCCTCAAAGAGGCAAGTGAACACTGCTTTCATCTATTAATAATAAAATACTTGTTGTTTTTCTCATTTTCTTCTATGTTCTAGGTTGTATTTCTTTGCATATTTGGTATTCTGGAATTTCTCGCAAGTCAAGAGCATAACAATTTATGAGTGGTACATGGAGGCTTTTCCAATGGTTTTTAAAACTACCATTCTCCTTCAACATACCATGTGTGGTTCAACAAGTGCAAGGTTATCTTATGATTGTGACACCTTGTTAATCTTTGAAATATCTTGCAACATTTTCTTTGCAAAGTATAAATGAATTTGATCATCCATCCCTTCAAATTTTTCTTTCTATAATCCTTGGATTTACTTCCAACATGTGAATAGATTTTATTAAGACTTGTATATTGAAGATGCCAACTATTGACATGATTTTAATGGTGTCCTATTCTAATAATTACAAATCATAGATAAGCTTACATAACACAATGCCTTAATTTGTGGATGAGATCATCAAGGCTAGCTTTATTCATGAAATTTTAAAAATGACTACAACACTTACAATCTCAAACTCCTTCCTAAAAAACAAAATCGTAGGGGTCAAAGGAAAGGCTTTATGAAACCTCTTTTCAACTTGAAACAAAATATAAGGAGGCAAGCCATAGGTTCTCCACCACGCCCCAACTTAAGTTCAAATGAATGGTTTGTAAAGTAGTATGAGAGATTCATCACAACTCATTTGAGAGGTAAATCCTCCAATTTTGAACTCAATTATTTTTCCTTAAAGATATCTTCAATAACCACCGAATATCTATAATGGTAATCTTATTATGAATCCAACTAATATTATTACATGAAAGCACTTGATACTAGATAAAACTATATACATTTTTAATAATATTAACCACGTTTATCAAAACTATATACATTTTTAATAAGATTAACCACAAAAATACATTTCTAAGAAAATAATGATTCGAGTGATTCTATTGAAATAAATTCTCAAAAAGTAAAAAAAGGAAAAGAAAAAAAAAAACATTTATTAACAAGACTATCAAAACCTATCTTACATAAACAAACTTATTATTATCTTACATAAAAAAAACTCATTATTAATAAAATTAAAAAATATACCACACATATATTTCTTTCGGAGTATAGACCTACATGTGATACCTAAATTCAATGCAAGATTACATTATTATTAATAATAATTAAAAAGTATACCACATAGACAAGATTTTCATATAACCACACTAGATTTTCCTTCCAAGTATAAAGTTACATGTGATACCTAAATTCACATGGTAAAAGTCCACCAAAAAAAGGGTTGCTTGCAAGATTATGTCCACGTTAAGCATTGATTCACAGTAACTTATCAATGTCCACGTTATGTATTGTTGAACTGAAGCCGTTTTTTTGCAGAAGTGGGAATCTTGTTGCCTTGAAAGGGCGTAACCCAATAACATGAACAATTTGCTACAAGCAGGGTGTAACATCATTGGCCCCAACTTCCATCTTCGGTGACAACAGTGGCAACAACAGCAAGATCGATGACAACAACAGCAATAGAAGCAAGATTAATGACAATCCCGTCGTCGGCAACAATAACAACACCCAGAGCAACAACACCATGAACAGCCAAAATAAAGGCGGCAGCAACCACATCCCGATTAATTTGTAGAGCAACTTATGACACCAGGTAATGGCAAATTAACTAGACAAACTTATACTAAGTGGCTTTTGTTTTCCTCTCTGAAATTTATGCTTCGCTTTTGCTTCACTACTGCACTATATGCACAAATATGTTATCGTTAGTAATTTTGGCATTAAATATGTCATGAATTTCTTTTCCTTAGGGTTAATTACATTGTCATTGCATGGCAGGTATGGGAAAGAATAAATGCAGTTGAAGATTATCTGTTTATCTAAGACTGACTATGTGTTGATATATAGTTAGTGTAGAGCCAAATAGTCTACTTATAAGGCATTCCCATATAAATTCAAGGTTTTGGTTAAGTACATTATTATTATTGCATGCCAGGTATGGGAAAGAATAAATGCAGTTGAAGATTATCTATTTATCTAAGACTGACTATGTGTTGATATATAGTTAGTTTAGAGCCAAATACTCTATTTACTTATAAATAGAAGAAGATGGACGCTAGTATATTGTGATTTTGATTTATGTATGAGCAAAGCCTACCTGCATGGTTACTTTGTTTTAATGATTTTATGGTCAGGTCCTGATATCTCCTAATAAGTAGTTAATTGAATAATTAATTAAATAAACAAATTAAATAAATAATTATCAATCAAAATTAAATTTAATGTATATATTCATTTAAATGTATCTAATTAAATTTAAGTGTACCTATTGTTACATATTTATAGATATTTATGTGATATCTTGCTTCATATTTCTTCAGTGCAGTACATGCAATTAAATATTTCTTCAGTGTAGTATATGCACAAATATGTCATGGTTCATGATTTCGCTTTCTTTTTGGTTTACACAAAGGTGTTATCAATTTCTTTTCTTTTGGTTTTGGTTAATTACATTATTATTGCATGGCAGGTATGAGAAAGAATAAATGTAGTGCAAGATTATCGGTTTATCTAGGACTGACTATGTGTTGATATACAGTTACTTTACACTACTACATAAAGGAGGGATTTAAGACAATATTTGAGACAATTTTTGGGTAAATTGTCTTAACTTAAGACAAAAAAAATTGTGTATTGTCTTTAAGAGGGTGTCTCAAAAATTATTGTCTTAAAGATTATTGTCTTAAAAAATAGTGTCTTAAATATTATTGCCTTAAAAAATATTGTCTTAAAGTATATTGTTTTAAAGAGTATTGTCTTAAAAAATATTGTCTCTATAAAGGGAGTATATAACACAACCATTATTGTCTCTTAGGAGACAATTTCATTTTTGTCTCTCTAAAGATAACACTTGGATTAGAGACAATATGTCTTTAATACTAGCTATTGTCTCTCTAGAGACGATAAAAAAATTATTTCAAGATCACTTTTGTCTCTTTAGAGACAATATAAAACAATGAATCCAAAAATATCTCACCATTGAAATAAATCGATATAAAAAATATTTAATTAAAAATGAACTACAAAATCATTGATTAATTCATGTTACCTCCTAAAGCAGACGCTCTTCCATTGAGCTAGCACACTTTAAAAAATTATGTGAAGAGTTATGCCAATCCTTAAAATTACATTTATAATCATTGATTTTAAATTAAAGAAAAAGTTAAAAGATAAAAATTAAAAACTATGAACAAACCCAAACACCAAACCAAGTGAAGAGTTATGGCAATCCTTAAAATTACATTTATAGTCATTGATTTTAAATTAAAGAAAAAAGATAAAAATTAAAAACTATGAACAAACCCAAACAACAAACCCAAATAGGTTGTGGAAGCTTTAAAAATTTGTGACCAAGGCACTGGTGTCTTTGCACATCCTTTTGTTTATGCACAGGGATCTCAGGTGGGATAACATGATGAAGAACATTGAATTAGATGAGTGGTTTATAATAGATTTTGAGGATGCCATTGGTGCACCTCAGATTTACCCTCATAATCTTAGTGGCTTGAACCATGCTCCTAAGATGTCTAGGGGTGTTCATGGGGTTACAGTTGATGTGTGGAGTACTGGACACCTTATCAGGACAAGTGGGCTGAATGTGTCTGACTTGTTGAGGAATTTATAGAATAGATTCTTGGAACAAGACCCAAATCAGAGGCCTTCTTCTGCAAATTGCTATCATCACCTTCTTTTGTTGCAGTCTTCCCTGCCTAATTACTGAGATTAGACATTGCCAACCATGGTCAATTCTTAGTCCTATGTATCCCATTATTATTTTTCATAGGATCCAGAATCACATGATTATTGAATGTTGTATTATCATAAAATTTGATATATCTAACGAAGAACTTGTCTCAGATTGTACACAAGGAAGACACCCCTTCCTAGAATGCCATTAGTTCACAATGGCGATCTCATGTAAATAGGCTGCAATGTTCATAACATTAAGCTGCGTATCATAGCCTTGACACTCGATTCTAATGGAAATAAGCATATTTCCATGTTGTTCCCTGATAGGGGATTTTTAAGTCTGGGTGTTCTGATTTGTAGCTCTGATATAATTTGATTTTTAATTCGATGAACTGCATGCTTATTCTGTTAAAATAGAAACGATATGTTTCACAGTTTGGTGTATGCCACGCTAGAGAAATTGAAACAATAGCTCTCTCCTTTTTTTCATTCAAATAAATTATATATAAAGAAAGCTTTATTTTTATGGTTTATGGTCAAGGGTAGATGATATTTAATGCTAAGTGTATCAAACAGTATTGAATGTTAAAGACCCTGTAGTGAAAGGCAAAGCACAAAGAAGGGCAGATGATATTTAATGCTCAACGTTTCAAATAGTAATGAATGTTAAAGACCCTGTAGTGAAAGGCAAAGCAAAAAAAATAATTGAGGACTCAATTGTCCATAATACCCAAGTGCAATTTACCCATGTAGAAGGCCCCACACAGTTGGACATCATATAATAACTAAAAAAAATAATAACCTGAATGACTTGAATACAAACATCCCATGTAAGACTAGTGGTAGAACAACCCAGAGTGCACCAGGACATTTTCAATTCATTTGGAGACTTATTTCTACAGCCTCATGAAAGAAAAAAAGTTTTGCAGTTAGCCCCCATTTCTAACATTCAACATAACTAGAGATGAATAGCCAAATGAGAGCAACTTAATGCACCCTTTAAAAATTTCACTTTGTTTTCCATTTTTCTCCATTATATCATATAGACATGTTATGCTCAATTGAAAAAATGATTCATCACCACCGCCACAGCAAAATCTCACTGTTTCAATCCACTCGAAACTTATTTCATCAACTACATAGGTTTACACACATATGCATCTTATGATAGAAGAGAAAATGGCTCTACTAGGTACTGGAAACTTTAGATTCAATCTCAGAGAGAAAAAGTAGAAGGAAAAAATTAAATCCGGAGTTGAAACATCACTATATAAGTGGGGAAAGGGAAAACAAAAGTGATACAATGAATCTGGTTCTTCGTCAATTGAATGAAAGTATGAAATTACAAATATGTAATGTAGGAATACTCTAATTCTCATCCAGAATCCAACTTAAACTCTATCCACTAATTCCTCCAAGAAATCTTTCCAACAACTAATAAAAAGGCAAATGTAAGAATAAGCCAACTGTCAACAACCATATAGGTGAGGCAGGTCTACCCTTCCCTAAGGGTAGGTGCCGAATAGAATTGTGAGCTTTTTCCATTAAGTCCAACAACCTTGTTAGATCCTTTGGGGGCAGTGACTAGGCCAAGAGTACGCTAGGTGACCAGGCCACTATGACCTTATCATAAATGTGCAGACTGTAATTGATACCAAAAGGTATTTAGGAGTGCGACATACTACATTGAGAGAGCCTCGGGTCACCAGGTCATTATGAACCTAATTGTAAACAAGCAGACTGTAACTAATCAAGAATTGTCACATAAAATATTACATTTATTGAACCCCGAACTTTACCAACTCATGCCCAAACAATAATTGGATATGGCAAAAAAACTGAAATAACTAATTTGAGGATGTTCTAGTTTAAATTTTTCCTTGAAATAATTTGACTGACACTATTGGAAAAGCAATATATGTAAACCAATCAAAAATTTCCATATCCAGAAGACTGAAAGAATATGAAGATGAAGTGTGTGTTTACTGAAAAAGCACTCTTTTCCTCAAACCCACTCTTAAGGGTTGTAACAAATCATTCCGAAGCAGCCCACGGACAAGCAAAAATTCAATCAGTCCACAGATGCAGCAATAAATAAAAAAAATAACACATAGAGAAAGGAATGGGAAAAATGTTTTAAAAAAAGATAAGAAAAAAAATAACCCCAAAAAGTAGTCTTCAGAGTGCATGAGAACTTAACTTCTCAAGCTCATCCTAGATTTCCTTCAACTTTTCAATGGAGAGAAGAAGCTCACCGTCTATGTAGTCTTCCTCTTCCCCTATTGATCTCCTGGAATTTTCCATCCTGCCAAGTCCTTCTAACCCAAAAGTCCTAAAAATCCAACAGAGTCGAAGGCGCAGGAAAAGTGGTGGAGAGGGAATGGTCCTAGCATTCATTATTACCTCCAGAAATGTTGCACGCTCCATCTTACCATCCTCAATGAAGAAAACTTCCAAAGCTTAAAATTTAGATCCTATCATTCATTATTACATCCAGAAATGTTGCATGCACCATCCTGCCATCCTCAGTGAAGAAAACTTCAAATGAAATATTATCATTAAAATACCAAACAAGTTGTTGATTATTTGTTACTTCCACCTACAAATGAGTGTTTTCCATTCCAGGAGATATGTTTTGAAATAGTACCATTGGTAGCAGTGTGTGTGCTGAGCTACTAGGCTGCAATGGTGGCACCTAATTTACCAGGAATGAAACTTAGGAAAAGGACTCAAAATAGATGTGCATCTACATCCTATTAAACTAGCAATATTTACAGTAAATAGAACTAATATCTCAACTATTTTCACATTTTATGAACTGCACCTGTAGAGGTCTAATAGCTTCAAGACCAAAAGAGTTATTCTAAAGCTTCAAGCTGTAAAAAATTTGACCATCATGCCATCTATGTTTCCCATTGATATGAAGGCCTTGACATACTGATGATGCAAGTAAAATAGGTAATGGAGGCCTGCACAAAGCATTAACCAAATATCACAAGTTGCTTTAATCAGGTTGACACTTATCATAGTAAATACAATTCACATCTAACAACAATAAAGCCAATTTTTTCCATTTGTTATTTACAAAATGAAATCAAATTGACTATCTAATACCCACCCAGAGCTTACTTCTCACTAATCTCTAGGGAGAAGTGCATTGCCTAAACCTATGAAATAAATAAGAAGATCTAGGACAAGAGGTGGAGTTGCTACTATGGGTACTGCTTTTGATTGAACATTGGGACCTTTGGCAGGTGAAACATTGATTTCTGTCTCAGTGACTGATAATTCTTCATATAGAAGGTAACAGTTTACTTGCAAGTTTGGAGGTAACAAGGTACAAGGTACATATGGAAAGACATATGGGAGGTAACCTGTACAAGCATACAAAGTTCTTAGAAGAATATATGTGTGCTCTGACTTCTCAGCAACATCAAGGAAAGACTTAGTTTCAAAAATAAATTCTTTAATGATCTTTGTACCTATTACTTAACACTTCAGATAGAAGTGTTGAGCATGACAATTGCCAAAAAACATATCATTATTAGACATACTAGAAGAAAACTCTTTGAAATAAGCATAAAATATAATACTTATACTAGAAAAACCTATACAAATGCAAACATCTCAAACAGTGACAGATGAACTTAAGCCTTTTCATTGAAATAACTTACCACTTCTCTGGTATCCATTTTATAATCCAAACTAAATCCCAAAACCTAGAAGACTAGCCATTCTTGAACTTCTTTCCTTCTCATTCTCCAAATCAAAATGGTGAGCCCCATGCTTGTGATCATAGGGCATAATAGAAATGGCATCCAGCAATCTAGATGATGCCATCAGCTGCAAATCCTTCTATGCTAAGTATTTATTGTAGCTTTTCTGGAGGATGGAGAGCTTGTACCATGCTTAAGCATGATACAAATGACTTTCTAATATCTAAAATATCTTTCTTAACTTTGAATAGTAGATAGTCGTCGTTTGAGGTTTAGGAATATTCTTGACCATACACAAGGCCATGAATATCTTCTATAGAGTGAAAAGCTTCCTACATATCATATGCCATCTGTCATAAGAAATAGTATAAGTCAAAATTATATTAAAAATAAAAAAAAATTAGCTCACAGATTCTATAGTAAGTTCATGAAATTTCATTCAACCCAAAGCTTCCTCTGCAATAGGGTATTCTTCAATAATTAATTCCTACAAGATCAAACTATATCAACCTTCCCATCTAGAAAAATATAATCCTATATCTAATTCAATAGAAAACATTTGAGATTTCTGGCCCCCATTCGATAGTGATACCTTCTTAAAGTCAACATGACATCATAACTATCTACATCATGGGAAATATGGGTAAACTCCCAACCAAAGATAAATGGTTTCTAGAATATGATTTTTCTACACATTTCCCTCATCCCATTTCACAATGGCAGCCGACAATCCAGATGATACCATCAGTTATAAATCCTTCTATGCTAAGTATTTATTGTCGCTTTTTTGGAGTATATAGAGCTTGTACCACGCATAAGCATGATACAAATGACTTTCTATATCCAAAATATCTTTTTTAACTCTGAATAGCAGATTTTCATCATTTGAGGTTTAGGAATCTTCTTGACCATACACAAGGCCATGAATATCTTCTATAGAGTGAAAAGCTTCCTATATATCATATGCCATCTGTCATAAAAAATAGTATAAGGCAAAAATATATTAAAAATAAAAAATTTAGCTCACATGAACTACAGTAGGTTCATCAAATTTCATTCAACATGAAGCTTCCTCTGAAATAGGGTATTCTCCAATAATTAATTCCTACAAGCTCAAACTATATCAACCTTTCCATCAAGACAAATATAATCCTATATCTAATTCAATGGATAACATTTTAGATTTCTACCCCCCATACGATATTGATAGCTTCTTAAAGGTGTGCCAAAAATCTACTGAACATGACATTATAATTATTTACATCATGGGTAATATGGATAAGCTCCCAACCAAAGATAAATGTGTTGTGCCTTTTCCCCATAAGCATTTATTAGCATACCCTTTTTAGTTGAGAGAAGATCTTTTGGATAGTGGGATACAATCTTTAGTTCTTGTGAGGGCATCCAAAAATCACTCTTGGACAATTGACTGCTATCATCTTTACAACAGTTTTTCCTCACTGACATGATACTTGTCTCAAGGGACTTCTCCTTGAGGGTCTTTTGTCCAACACTTTGCCTTAAGGTAAAAGTGTGTATACATTGTTGTATGTAGTCTTGATCTTCAATATTATCAATACAAGAAGATACAGATCCACTAGTTGAATATGCAATAAGTGTGAAATTAGATAGCTCAAACTGTTCACACTTTATGTTTTCATCGAAGTTGGTTGATGTTGCATGTTCTTCATCAGAATTTGTCCATATTTGTCTATACTGTTCTATTTTCTTTTTCTACAGTACAACTTTCATCCACACTACCCCTTGAATGTGATTTCTCCTTATTCATTTCTTCAACCTTATCCTCATTATACATCATACTGGACAATCATCATTTTAGTACAAAACAACCTCTAGATATTATTGGTGAATAATTGTAGTTAATGGGTTCTCATGTAACGATTCCCAATACCAATGGAACAACATATAATTTGAATCACTCAAGTAATGAATCTCAATTTAACAACATTATAATATAATTACATTCTACCATAAATAGACATCAAGAATGCTTTGCCTTGTAGATTTCAGCACCTAGGTATTCGATGGATTTATGGCAATGAAGGGAAATTGGAAAGCCAATGATATCCTAAAGTTATGTATGGACTTGTCTAGTACCTATGGCCTCTTAGACAACCAAGATTGAGCTCAAACTCACCCCGAAAAATGAAAATAATCCTCAGGGGAGAGGGAAACAACTCTAGAAAGTAGAAATCCATCCAGGAATGCATAAGAACACTCCAGGTAAGGAGAGATAAATTCTTAATAGTCGTACAGAAACCAAGTTAGTAACTCCTTGAGGAAATGCAACATCTCTAGAACCGTGGCAGTTGATCTCTAACTCGAAAAGAAAGTGGATTATGAGCAACTCAGAGCTGATGCATTTCATAAAGCATTAATCAATCAAAAGTTTCTGAATGATGCTAATAGAAATTCAATGGAGAGTTATTTATTTCAGTCATAAGCACAAAGACAGGGAGGACATATAATATAACTAAGGATTAAGAATGATGATAACTCATACACCATAAGTTTATTATATCTTCGGAACATATATTAGATGAGAGCCTAGTACATTGCCTTCATTGTTAAAACAGAGATGTCCATGTGCAAATTAACCCTCACTCCATGTGAGACTATTGCAACATAGCTGCTATGGGAAAATTAAGGAATTGGTCATGGCAGTTAAACACTGAATTGAGCTAGTTTCAATGTTGTCCAATTAGGGCTATTGCATCTTGTCACAGGCAAAGATTGGAGGACATTTCAACATTACAAAGGCAACAACCTAGGCATAGTCACTCTTTGTTTATTTAATTCAAAGCTCATGGAGAATGATATCCAGTTTTTTTAGCCCATATTCGACCTCTTTTGGGTAGCAACCAAGAAAGTAAAAAAGATCGAAGTCTGTAATCCAACGGGAGAAGAAAAACAAAGGATAAAAAGAAGTCTACAACACTTGAAGAAACTGAAGCCTGTGACTAAGCCGAATCTCAATCTAAAGCTATATATTTGCAGTAGGATCTGAATATCTGTGGTAAAGAGTCAAGGGTTTGCTGTAGTAGCCGAAGATCAGTAATAGAAGGCAAAGAATCTGTAATTGGAAGTCAGCCTATTATAATAAGAGACTAAACCTGCAATAAGGACAGAAATTCAAAAGCTGCTTCTAACTTTGACTAGGCAGAGACTCAACTATTGACCTTGACTTAAAGAGGAGGGTTGACTTGGAGGGACTCTTTGGTCTTCAGTTGGATATCTCATTTTAAATAAATTCAATAAGAGGAGGATTGTTGGGTTTTCCCCTATTGAGAGGTTTTGCCCTGTGTTAAAAGCCTCAATCATTGTGTTTGGTACTTCTTTGTGTTCTTGGAAGAAAAATTTGTGTAATTACTTGATGAAAGAGAAATATTAACTAACAAAGAAAAGAATACTTATATAGCAGTTTACTTCCAACTATGAAGAAATATAATGAGGACATAAAATTTGTAAATCTTGAACTTGGCTAGGCCATTGCACCTCCAGAAACCTGACTCATTAAGCCATAAACTAGAAACCTTCTATGGAACTCCAAAAACAAATGAATTAGAATGAATTATCAACCAGAATCAAGGGCCTTTGCACTTTACATTTGAAAATCTATTGCAGTATGAATATTGAGGTCACAACTATTCATTTATATTACACAGTTGTAAGAAAGGATGATCATATTTTATATATTTTTTCTAGTAAGTCTTGCACTTCGTCATTGCAAGATCTAACCAAGGCTTCATGTTCCCATTGTAATGAACAACAACTGCATTTTCAATCTCTGAACAGTCCACGCTAGGATTATATCCTAAACCCAGCATATGCCAAGACTTGTCGAAAGGATGGGTCAAGCCATAAAACGATCAATCCAGGGGGTAGTGTTCCAAGCTTCCACAACACTCTGTCCTCATTCTGACATACAATAAAATAAAAACTTAGAAATCAAACAAAGAAAAACCCATTAAGTTTTCTAGCTAATTACTTCATATTTACTTCAAATACTTTAAAGTAAGCATCACGGGAATTAACATAAATAAACCACACTACACACTTACGATGTTCTGCCACTTATGATATATTCCAGTTGTATCTTGTTTCTCCCATTCTTTGAGATCAAATACGTTCATCGCATATGCCCAACCACTGAACCATTAACCTTTCAATGAAAATATACTGACCACAAGGGCGTCAAATCTTTATGCACCACAATATCATCATCCAAGAAAAGGATCTTGTCCATTTTGGGATAAACTTGTGGAAGATAGAAATGAAAATGATTTAACATGGATAAATATTTTGGATTTTTATCTTTCAATTTGGAGGAATGTGTTGAGAGTGTAGTCGAGTGATCTGCCTTGAAATAATACTCTTTCATAGTTGCGGATTCAAGTTGGCGAAGCACAGGGAAATAGGAGGAATTGAGCCATTTAAAATCATCAACATTTTCTATGTGTATCGCAGCTTTCCCTCGGGGATTAAGTAAAAGCCACATTTTCATGGCCCCAAAATTTAACTTTTCTGTGATGAGATGAAATACATGTTTCTCAAATTCCTGCAAACACATGTAAATCAACTACAATGAGATCCAAATATTAAATGTAAAATGTAGCAAAACTGTTGGACTTCCAAACTTTAGATTAATTTAAATTAATAACACTTCACCTTATCATTCATGACAGTTGAATTCACAACCATAGATGCAACCAATACATTGTCAGAAAATAATGCATAGTGATAAAGAGTCGGATCCTCCAGCTTGTCCTTTTTAGGAAATTATCACTTTTCACGAGGAAGAAAGTAAGAATCTATGGTCAATCACATGGATAGATAGTGCAGGCCCTTGGGAACAGAATTTGTTTCCACCAAACTTAAAAATTTACTTTGCTTTTCCAAGGTCCTTACTTTCTCGTCTGCAGACTGAAGCATGGCTCGCGACTTATTTGTTACTGTCGAACAGCCATAAAATTGTTCTCTAGCCTTGGATAGGACATGACCCATAGCCTTCATCTTCTCAAGTGCACTGAAACATTCATATCAATTATCGGTCATGAAAAAGAGAATGAAATGCAGAAAGATTGACACATAGACTGCAACTTTAAAAGAAGCGAAGGATATGAACACCAAATGCAAATGGAAGCACTTACTACTCTTGATTTAGAAGCAGCCAAAGCGAAAATCCAGGGGGTAGTGTTCCAGGCTTCCACAACACTCTATCCTCATTTTGACATACAATAAAAGAAAAACTTAGAAATCAAACAAAGAAAAACCCATTAAGTTTTCTAGCTAATTACTTCAGATTTACTTCAAATACTTTAAAGTAAGCATCACAGGAACTAACATAAATAAACCACACTACACACTCACCATGTTTTTCCACTTGTGATATATTCCAGTTATATATCGTTTCTTCCATTCTTTGAGATCAAATGCATTCATCCCATATGCCCAACCACAAGCATTAGGATCAAAGTGCCTAGCTATGTGCGGATTGGAAAAATTAATGTATTTTTCAAACCGACGAAAGCTTTTTCCACAAGTTTCCACTAAACCATTAACCTTTCCATGAAGATCTACTGACCACAACGGCCTCAAATCATTCTGCACCACAATATCATCATCCCAGAAAAGGATCTTGTCTAGTTTGGGATAAACTTGTGGAAGATAGAAACAAAGATGATTTAGCATGGATAAATATTTTGGATATATATATTTCAAATTGGAGGAATGTGCTGAGAGTGTAGTTGAGTGAACTGCCTTGAAATAATACTCTTTCATAGTTGTGGATTCAAGTTGGCAAAGCACAGGGCAATAGGAGGAATTGAGCCATTTAAAATCATCAACATTTTCTACATGTATCGCAACTTTCCTTGGGGGATTAAGTAAAAACCATATTTTCGTGGCCCCAAAATTTAACTTGTCTGTGACGAGATGAAATACATGTTTCTGAGGTTCCTCCAAACACATGTAAATCACCTACAATGAGGTCTAAATATTAAACGTAAAATGCAGTAGAACTGTTGGACTTCCAAACTTTAGAGTATTTTAAATTAATAAAACTTCACCTTAGCATTCATGACATTTGAATTCACAACCACAGATGCAGCCAATACATTGTCATAAAATAATGCATAGTGATAAAGATTTGGATCCTCCAACTTGTTCTTTTTAGGAAATTTCGATTTTCAAGGGAAAGCAAGTAATATTCCATGGTCAATCACATGGATAAACAATGTAGGCCCTTGGGACCAGTCTTTGCTGCCCGTTGACTTAAAAATGTACTTTGCTTTTTCAAGGTCCTTACTTACTCATCTGCAGACTGAAGCATGGCTCGCAACTTCTTTGTTACTGTCACACAATCATAAAATTTTTCTCTAGCCTTGGATAGGACATGACCCATGGCCTTGATCTTCTTAGGTGCATTGAAACATTCATATTAATTATCAGCCATGAAAAAAGAGAATGAAAAGCGAAAATATTGACACAAAGACTACAACTTTAAAAGAAACAAAGGATATGAACACCAAGTACAAATGGAAGCACTTACTACTCTTGATTTAGAAGCAGCCAATGTGAATATTATTACCTTTGAGGTAGATCAGAATATGCACTAGCCTCACCCAATGTATGCTGACATTCTTTAATACGAAGCATCAATTCATGGTATAAATCAAGATTATTCCTAGCCTGGGAAATGCCTGAATACACCCTAGCCATGATCAGTTGGTCTTGCATCAATCTAATAGTGGAGTCAGAATTCACGTTCTCATTCTCCCATCTCCAAATGCTATATTTTCCCAGAACAGCAGAATCTACCTGCTTGGAACGTTTAATTGTTGTGTTTTCAAGCTCAACTCGTTTTTCTTCATCCTGTTGAATCAACACTATTGACCTTTTCTCCCTCCTCTTTTGTCTCAATTGCTGTAAGCATTAAACTACTATAAATTAAAGCACACTATGCTAAAATTTAAGAAATATAAAATTTTTCTATTGGAGAAGTAACATTCAAAAAGGATTTTGGAAAATAATATAACAATTCCCTTTTCCATGAGAACAAAAAGTAGCGATCTAGTGCAGCAAAGAATTTTACCCTCCACGAGACTTTTGTTTGACGTTCTTCAAGCCACAAATGATCTTCATTACAACAACCATTGTCCTGGGAGTTTGACTAGACATTACCTTACAATAGGCTACCAGTTAACCAGGGAAAATCAAAACTTACCATCAAGAGCATTCTCTTTTACGTCTCGATGTTCACTTCCTATGTCATCCTCTTGAAACCTCTAAAGAAGTTCTTCGTCATTGGAAGTTTTTTTTTTCTGCACCTCGTCATTCATTTTACACACCTCAGGGTTTTCCTTGCCTTCTTCATTAAAGATCACACCATCTTGTTGCGAATGTAACTTTTATGAGCTGTCTCAAGAAGTCGTTTGCCTCTGCTTGATGTACACCGTTAGAAATACAGAAGCACCCCTGCCAATGTCAGTTTTCACTTCCTACTTAATACAACCCTACTCAACTACATAGATCATCATCACATATGTTTCCTTACATGTTTAGTAGAGAAAATAACCAAAATCTTCACCAATCGTACCTCAGAGTTAGTAATATCCCTTTGGTTTACTTCGGAGGGCTTTTCTAATACCCATGAGGAAGATAAATCATCTCGTCCAACAATATTTAAGTTTAGAGTTCCCAAGTCCTCTGTGTTAGCTATTATGACGTCAATCACCTACCCAGTAAATAAAATTTATTTTCAATTCTCTACTCAATAGGGGAGAAATCAAATTTAAGATATCCAAATGTAGCAGGTTTCCTATACTTTCCTCCTTTTGGAAGAGAGAGTCAGTGCTCTCTGTTAAACTCTGGTTTCTCCAATCATCTGCCTATTCCTGTGAACCCCACAGCTAAATAGATAAGAGTGATTTTAAACATATGACAGAGCTCCAATATCCTTAATAATTCCTCTCTATTTCAATCCACTCAGGTCAATTAAATTTCAGTTTAGGGACACTATTTATTTTCTGGGATTATACTAACGTAAGTGCAAGTGCATTGCCCAGTTCTTGAAAAAGAAAAAAATGGGCATAGAAAATTAGAATTGGTTTTCAAGATGTGGAAAGAGAATAACATTCTAAGAGATCCATCTCCTGAGAAGTTGTGCCCTGCTGTTTTAAATGATAAAAAATGCATAAAAGGTCAGGTAGAAAGAGTTGATGTAGAAGAATATCTATAAAAATACTAGAACGCTAAAAAGGGGGTTGCTTTTCTGTCATGCATATGCTAAGATCGAGATTTCGTTACACATCAATAATAAAATGGTGTGTATAATATCTATCGTTTGTTTTGGCCATTGTGCTCTGAACACTGTCGGAACAATGTGAAAATGATATGTATAGCAGAAAGTAGCTAGTGAACAAGATTGTAGTTGAATTGGGTCTAGGTTGGGTGGCTCAGAATTGGTTTTAGCTTGACTGATGAGAAGTGCATTTATCTTTATGGATGGAAAGTGGGTCTGGCTTGGATAATGAGTGATGGGAAGAATGATTGTTACCCTTCCCACCCAGATTCAATTCCTACAAGATTGAATTCCCATGAGTAAGATGTTGAACTGAACTCTTAACAAATATATTTTTATAATACCCATCCAGCTTATGTAGAATCCAGCGCACACTTAGTACCACCCTACTCAGAATGAGAAGTGCCCAGTGAATTCACCAAGCAGTTGCCCAACGAATTTACCAGTCATATTCATTTCAATTTGTTAAAAAATGGAGAAAACATTGTTATTTCTTGCTATTGGGATGAATGGTTTCATTATCTTTGGCAAGGGAAATTACCCTAGGGGTAGTTGGTAAAACCTTTGCTCTTGCATGAAAGAGGTTCAAACTTTGAATCTTTCTCCTAGTAGGTATTGTACCGTGTTAATGCAGAGATGGAGTTCACAGCTTTACATAGATCAAATGAAAGGAAGCCTATAATGAAAACTCACAAAATGTCTGGAAAAATGCTAAAGGTGTTAAACTTTTGACAATAAGCGAGGAAAGTATGTTTGATAACATTTGCGCCTTCAAATCCTACGAAAAAAGCTAAAAGGAAAATCAAATTCCAAAGTAGGTCCATGGGGTTTTGGTTCAATGGTTAACTGGGGGTGGTGAAGGCAAATAAAATTTTGACACAGGTCCATGGGGTCTTGGTTTAGTTGTTAACTGGAGATGATGATAATTCCCCGCCAAGGCTGAAATCACATAAATACATTGTTCAATGGGTTCTCAATGAAAGGGATCTTTCTAAAATAGTATAAGATGACCACACTTCATTGTAATGGAGATCTTACATGAATTTTGTAAGAAGTCTACACTTCATTGTAATACTAATAGATTAAGAAAGGGCATGCCTGTCAATAAAGATAAATTAAATGCTGACCCACCCCAAAAAAAGAGACAAAAGAAACATGACGAGGGAGGAGGGTAGGAAGAAGCTTACTGGCGAGGGAGGAGGGAAGGAAGAAGCTTACCAGTTGCAGATGTAGATGCAGAGTGACGAAACCTAGCTGCCAGAAAAAAGAATGGCATGACCACAAAGATAACAAGGAAGCCCACCACAGCTATTCAATGATGAAAACCCCGACCTCCCCATCCTCCATTTCTACCACGCTGGTAGCCCTACCACCCTCCATTCCACACACCTCATCTTTTCACAGGCATCTTTAGCTCTCAACCCTAACACCACTTTCCTCCTTCTCCTCCTCCTAAACAAATATTGAGCAATGCAACCCTTAATCATAATCCTCTACATCAAACCCATATCATGGTTAGTAGAAATATATGAAGTTAGTAAAAACCAAAAAAACCCTTAGATCTCATATATACTTCAAGAGCATTTGATAGAAAAATTTACAAAAGGCATTACGAAATGGATAGATCAATTGATTTCATGCAGTTTTGAGAAACAAAGGGACACTGACATGGTAAAAACCTAGATGAAAATGGGCATATGGGCTGGGAGTAGACATATTTGAGGATCTCTATCTCTGTTAGCCTTTTCGGTTAAAAAACAAAAACATATAATTAAAGGAAATACGTCATTTGGATTCAGATGCCAACATAGATGTTATTATTGATGGCGATCCTCACTAGCCTGGCTGACTGTTCATACACTATGACATAGGAAGAGGAAGAATAGGCAGGCAACATTGGGTATATATGACGTGCCTCAACTTACTAATTTAACTGAGCAGTTACCGACTTGGCATGCCTTGCATTGAGGCATGTAAAAGTAAATGGAATGTTAGGGGGGTAATTTGATGCAAAGCAAGGGTGAATTATACCTCCCTGAATGCACCTCATGAGACTATGTTTAAGATTCATAATTCTGAAGCTGCGAGAATACTAGAGTGTAAGCACAAGAGAAAAGCTAAACATATTGTGATCTAACATTTAAAACGGTGAATTGTTGATTGATTTCTCATTCAGAATGAAGAGAAAAAATTTGATGACTGGGGGAGAGAAATGATGAGTGTTCTATTGACTGAAGGAAATACATCATTTTGAGGCCATGGATAGATCTTAATGGTCTAGGATGCCAGTGTTAGTAAAACCTTACCTAAATGCCTTATGAGTGCCACATGGATGAGTGTTACACTTACATTATTGATGAACTAACCATAGGGAGTTGGTATAATATTCATGGTTATGGGTGCTTACAAAACTAGGTTTTCATATACTTATGAAGCGAAAGGGAAGAAAGTACCCTCTCTTCAAGATAGGAGTAAGGCTGTAAGCTTTAAACCAATCGACAGAGAATTTTTTTGTTAAGGAATACATTTTACACATCCTATGTCCATTAGTACGAACCGGTTTATAAACATAGTGTTGGATTAATGTCATAGCACTTCTAGAAGTTGTTTTGATTCTCAGAAAACATGTTGTATGTTGTCGTTTGCTTCAAATTTTGCATAAGAAATAGTTGGTCCTTTAACAAGACTTGAGTGTGCCAACATGCACTGAAGAAGAGGTTTATTGCATTTCAAACCCTCTTCTCAGATCAGTATGTCAATTTTAAATTTAGCAGAAATTGGCAATAAAACATATGATGTTCTAGAAGCTAAAAGACAGACAACCTAGGAATCTACAACTTCTTACCTCTATTGTCATGATGTTTAGCTTGCCCCGCCATAATGGTATGAAAGTTAAGGTGAGGGCAAGGTATTAGAGCTAAGGTGAGGGCAAGCCCAAGCAAGGAAGAAAAAAATCACAAGAAGTTTTCTGACAACACTGACCTCCTTCCTCTTCAAAGATCAGTCATCGTGAAGCACTAAAACTCCTACTGCAAAATTATTGGTTGCAGATCCTAGAAAGAAAATGAGATCAAGGCCCCATCAATCAAGCATCTCTAGGATATAGCTCTCTGTCAAATTGTTGGTCAAATGATCTATATCTAAGGCCTTTTGTCATTACTACAGCCAGGAAGCTTTGGTTGTTTTAGGGTCAAATCTTCTATTATGAAATCACCCTTCAATTGAATTTGGTTTGGAGATAGTGTCTCACTCAGAATTCCTTCTCTGTTGTAGATTTATATAAAATCATATATGAAGCTATAAAGTTCCTAGCACCTAAGCTCATATATATAATATTATTCTTGAGCTCATTGACATGCCTTCGGCCTTGTATTAGGGTTTTGTCTATCTCACAGAGAAGTATAAAAGGCTACAAAAGGTGAAGTATCCTTGGCCCTTCGACATCAATCAAGAGGGTTTGAAAAATAGTGTTCATGATTTTCCATTGGGTAGATTCTTACTGAAGGTAAAGGATCAACCTTTGTGCATCTCTGAGATTCTGGTATCAAAGGAAAGGGGGTTCATGACAAATAAATATCATTTCAAGGATCTTGAAATCTGAAACACAATTTTCTAAAATCTCATTTAAATAGGTATGACTGTTATTGGTGTCTAAGTGTTATGAAACCAACTCAAGAAAAGATAGAAAATATTGATCAACGCCTTAGAATTCAGCCTCTTCAAGGGGACAACCTCCTTTACATTACATAAATGAACAATTCTTGGATGATTCAAATGACAAAACCTCCTTTCTATATATAGGAGTCTAAGGAGTCAGAATATAATCTAGCCGACCTAACAATAATAATATAAAGCCACAAAAATAACAATAGAGGGATTCTATGGGGCACAGAAATAACAATATGGGGGTAATAGGGGCACAACAATATAAATAAGGGGTATAACTACAATAGTAATGGGGTAATCACTAGTATTATAGGGACCCAACATGCCCCTCTCCTTCAAAAAAGTGTTGTCCTCAATGCTTGAGTAGTTCTGGATACTTCTGCATAAAATTCTCATCCTCCCATGTGGAATCTTCAGCGGATAAGTTCTTCCACTTGATAAGATACTCTGAAATTGATCGATTTCGTAGCTGTCGAGTTCTTGTTTCTGTGACTGCTTCCGGTTCCAATATAATTTTTCCTTTCTCGTCAAGTTCTGGCAATATTGTTTGAATTGGGAGCTTGTCGCCTATAACCTTCTTTAAACATGAAACATGGAAAACTGGGTGCAATCGAGAAGCTGCAGGAAGCTCCAATTTGTATGCCATAGTACCAATCTTTTGCAACACCTTGTATGGACCATAATACTTTGGTGATAATTTATTATCCTTCTTAGCTTGCTTTAGGGACATTTGCTTATATGGTTGTAGCCGTAGGAATACCCAATCACCTACATCAAAACTTCTTTCACTGCGATGTTGATCTGCCTGTTGTTTCATTCTATTTTGTGCCAACACGAGGTTATCCTTTAAGAGTTGGAGGACTTGTTGTTGATGTTTGATGTGATGTTCCACTGCTTGAACCTTAGAATTTTCTCTTAAATATGATGTGATGGATGGTGGTTGATACCCATAAAGTGCCATAAATGGGGTCATTTTTGTTGCTGTATGGAAGGAAGTGTTATACCACCATTCAGCCAGAGGCAACCATTTGACCCATTGTGTCTGTTTATCAGATACAAAGCAACGAAGATATCCTTCCAAACATTTGTTTACTATCTCAGTTTGCCCATCAGATTGAGGATGATAAGATGAGCTATGAGCTAACTGAGTACCAAGACAAGAAAATAATTATGTCCAAAAATTTCCAGTGAAAATGGGATCTCTGTCACTTACAATAATCTTTGGGTTTCCATGTAGCTTTTGAACTGTTTCCATAAATGCAGTAGAAACTGTACTGGCTTTAAATGGATGTGATAATGCACAAAAGTGTGCATACTTGGTAAGTCTGTCAACTACCACCATGATGACACTCTTTCCCTCAGACTTGGGTAAACCTGTGATAAAATCCATTGAAACCTCCTCCCAACGTTGGCTTGGAATGGATAAAGGTTGTAATAGACCCGGTGTCTTAATTGTTTCAACTTTATTTTGTTGGCAAACCAAACATTCCGCCACAAACTTTTGAATATCTGATTTAAGGCCATCCCAAAAAAATTCCTTCTTAACCCTGTGGTAAGTTTTTAAAAATCCTGAGTGCCCTCCTAAGGGAGAAGTGTGCAATTCCATAAGAATCTTTTGTTTTAGCTGGGAATTCTTACAGAGGTATAAGCGATCTTTGTACCATAACGAATCATTTTGCCAGCTAAATGTATCAGACGTACTGGAATCTTGTTGTAGCTTTCGAATAAGTGCCCACACTTCTTCGTCATTCTTCCATTCCTCCCTTGCTTCATTTATCCAATCTGGTTGGATAATAGAAATGGCACACAACAATGCTTCCACATCCTCATCCTTTCTTGAGAGTGCATCTGCCACCACATTTTGCTTCCCTTTTTTGTAGATGATTTCAAAGTCATAACCCAACATCTTTGTGACCCACTTTTGTTGCTCTTCAGAGGATAATCTTTGTTCTAAAAAGTATTTAAGGCTATCATGATCCTTTTTTACCTTGAAGTGTCTTCCCATTAGGTAGGGTCGCCATTTCTTAAGTGCATGGAGTATTGCCAACATTTCCTTCTCATAAATAGCTTTGCTTAAAAACTTTCCCTTGATTGGACGACTTTCAAAAGCAATGGGTCTTTCATCTTGCATTAGAACAACACCAATTCCATTTCCTGAAGCATCACATTCCACAATAAAGGTTTTTGTGAAGTCCGGTGTAGCTAAGACCGGTGCTTGGCACATTGCCTCTTTAAGATGTTCAAAGGCCTTTGTTGCTTCCGGAGTCCATGAAAATGCATCTTTCTTCAATAATGTTGTTAGAGGTGCTGCTATTCTCCCATAATTCTTAACAAACTTGCGATAATACCCTGTCAACCCAAGAAATCCTCGCAGATGCTTTATGGATGTGGGGATTTTCCATTCCTTAATGGCTTTAATTTTGCTAGGGTCTACCTTAACTCCTTCATGAGATACAATATGACCCAAATATTCCACCTCCTGGACTCCAAAGAAACATTTGGATCTTTTTGCATATAATTGTTTCTCCTCCAATAGTTGTAGCACCCTGTCAACATGTTCAACATGATCCTTCCAAGACTTTCTGTAGATTAGTATATCATCAAAAAATACTAACACAAATTTTCTAAGGAATGGTTTGAAAATTGAATTCATCAAACCTTGAAATGTTGAAGGTGCATTGGTAAGGCCAAAAGGCATGACCAAAAATTCATAATGACCCTCATGAGTTCTAAATGCCGTTTTCGAAATGTCTTCAATCTTCATTCTGATTTGATGATATCCCGAACGAAGATCCAACTTGGTGAAGTAAATTGATCCATGCAATTCATCCAGTAATTCATCAATGACAGGAATGGGGAACTTATCTTTAATAGTGAGCTTGTTGAGCTCCCTATAATCCGGACACATGCGCCATGATCCATCCTTCTTGTGCACCAATACTACTGGAGTAGAGAAAGAACTTTGACTCGGTTGAATTATACCAGCCTCTAGCATTTCTGCAACCATACGTTCAATTTCACTTTTTTGGACATAGGGATATCTGTACGGCCTGATGTTTGGAGGAACACTTCCTGGAATCAGATGAATAGCATGATCATGATCACGCATAGGTGGGAGACCTTTGGGAGTCTCAAATACCTTGGAATGATTGTCCAGGACTTTTTGGAGATCTGGAGAAATAGATGATTCCGATGTGGAAACATCTAGCGAACATAATTGTGCAATTACACCTCTTTGCTCCTTTTTTAGAAGCTTTGTCATACCATTAGAGCTGATTATCTTTCCTGGTTTCCCTGCAATACCCCTTAATTCAACTTCCTTTCCTTCCATAGAAAAATTGATGAAAAGTTCTTGAAAATTAAAAGCTATTGTACCCAAGGATTGTAGCCATTGGACTCCTAGTACAACATCAGCACCTCCCATTGGAATGGAAAGCATTGGGCTAGTCAATACATATTCTCCCATGGATAGCTTGATATTATGGCACTTTCCAGAGAAATTTATTGTTCCTCCATTTGCAATCATCACTTGACACTCTGGTGCTGGATATAGGAAGCAATTCAATTCTTTTGCTACCCTACAATGAATAAAATTGTGGGTGCTTCCTGAATCAATCAACACTATTACCTTTTTCTTCTTGATTTGTCCTTCTATCTTGATGGTTTGAGGAGTGGTAATTCCCGCCAATGCATTACAAGATATGGTCGGATTTATTTTTTCTTCATCTAGGCTTTGTTCCTGGAGTATATCCTCTTCTTTTGACCTTTCTTGCTCCTTTTCTTCTTCCTCTTCACAATCTATGTAGAATAATTTCTTCTCAGCACACTTATGACCTTTAGTGTATTTGCTATCACAACTGTAACAAAGCCCTTTTGCTCTTTTTTCTTCCAATTGTTGTGGTGTCAACCTTATAGGTTGTGGAAGACTAGGGGCAACAACACTTCCGTCTTTATAGTTGTGAGTGGTATGCTTCCTAGTTGCCATAATTTTGCTTTCCATTTTTCTTGCTAACCTGAATGCCTTCTCTAATGAATCAGGTTCCCAAAGGCAAACATCATGTTGGATATTATCCTTTAAAGACCCTATGAACACATCAATCCTATGCTCCTCTGGAATATCTTTTACCCTTATGTTCAATTTTTGGAACTCCTCAATGTGCTCCATTATTGAACCCTTTTGTTTGAGACTTATCAATTGGCTAAAAAAAGTGTTGCTTTTTGTATCCTCATAATGTGCTATCAATTCTTCCGTAAAAATTGCCCAAGTGATAAATTGTTTATGAGAGAAAAGCCATTGATACCATACAAACTGATTTGGTTCCAAATATACAGTTGCCATACGTACCTTTTGTGTGTTTTGCACATTATTGAGATCGAAGAATTGCTCCATCTGTAATATCCATGTGGCGGGATCCTTGCCATCAAACTTCCTCATATCGATTTTTGGAATATGGTGAGTCTTCGATCCAACATTAGCGTCTATGGAATCATGATTAACATTTCTTTTGTTCTCATCATGAGTTTCCTTTACTACCTTTTCACCATTAGTAAGTATTTCTTGTAGAAAATTTGTCAAATCTGTCTTCAAATCTGCTATGCCTGTCTTTAAATTTGTGTTCAAATCTATCTTCAAATTGTCCATCTTAGCTTCCATGCCATTCATCTTAGCTTCCATGCCATTTATCTTAGCTTCTGTTAACTTTTGTGAGCGTGACATTTGTTGCACTTGTTCTTGTAATTTTGATATATCATGTAGCATTTCTTCCTCTTCTTCATGAGTCATGCTAGAGCTTTCAGGTTCCTTACTAGGTGTTTGCATTTTCTTTCCTCGGAGCATCAGTTACCGATAATAATTCTCTACTATGCCCTTTGAATTCCTTCAAAATAAATTTTCAAACCAAGCTTAAGCAAAAATTTAAAAAAATCTACACACCTTTTTTCACTTTGTAGGAGCTCGATATTGCCTCTGATGTCTCTCTGTACTTTCCAATCATCTAGTTCTGAAATTACTACTTGTAGTAGCCTTCTATGTCCTCTTTCCAATGCCACAGGTCTAACCCAAATTGGATTCTCCAAGGAAGAGTTATGCGAAATCTCCCACAGTGACTTGATTATAGACTAGTTCAGTATTTTGAACTTGTACGACGTGCCACGAGTCACTGTTTCAACCTTTGGATCTTAAAAATGCATATAAGAAACTATAGTTTGTTCTCTTTCTGTACCTTCTTACGAAATTTCAATCCGATCCCTAGAGAGAAAGTTATGACGATTTTCCCCAGGTCACCTGTTTGGAATGTAATTCAGGAGTCTGCAAAAAGACCAACTTCCTCAGATCATAACTCCGCAAACATAGCGCGAAAGCTCTGAAATTTGGACCCAAGGTTCATCACGATTTCTTATAAAATGGGTTTTTTTTGTGACTTCTGAAACATCACAGAAAAAATGTTATAGCGAAAATGCCATGATGACCTGTTTGGAGTAGTGAAACCCTAGAACCCAAAGCTCTGATACCAAATGTTATGAAACCAGCTCAAGAAAAGATAGAAAAGATAGATCAACGCCTTAGAATTCATCCTCTTCGAAGGGGAAACCTCCTTTACATTACATAAATGAACAATTCTTGGATGATTCAAATGACAAAACATCCTTTCTATATATAGGAGTCTAAGGAGTCACAATATAATCCAGCCGACCTAAGAATAATAATATAAAGCCACAAAAATAATAATAGAGGGATTCTCTGGGGCACAGAAATAACAATATGGGGATAATAGGGGCACAACAATATAAATAAGGGGTATAACTACAATACTAATGGGGTAATCACTAGTATTATAGGGACCCAACACTAAGCCAAATGCATCTCAACATTTCTTCTCATATCAACTAATTTACTCTAATTAGTAATTTCTTGTACCCATGCTCGGTGCATGCTGCACATTATTTTTCATAGCTGCCAAATTTTCATTCCATCAGTTAAAGCTAGGATAGAATTAGTCTTAGTCAAAGAAGTCTATTTTATTTGATGGATTCAAACTGAATTTAATTTACTATGGTTTTTCCTTTCCTTTAATTTACTCTGGTTTCAATAACCATCAAATCTTCCAAAGACAGAAATTCGATAATAGAACTAGAGTTAGATAGAGACTTACCATTGTGAGAAATGGATACAGTCGAAAGTTCTTTCCCAAGGCTTGGTAGGTCGACGGGGTCCATGAATTTTTTTCCTTCTTCCCCAAATTTATCAATGGCCTTTGTTGTAGTAGCCTCAAAGGGGTTTTTGTCACCTATGCTAGGGAAAATGTATGATTCTGAAGGGAATTTCCAACAACTGAAGCTTTTACATCAGTTACTTGAGTCTAGAATTTCTGGAATAGGTATATCAACCTCTTTCACTGCCTTGGAGGGCAGGCGACAACCTATAGAGAGGGGAATTTTTTGGGTGATGGTGGAAAGGAAATGATCCAGGTGGATGTTGGTGGCCACCCACCTATCCCATTTGGACCCCCATAATTGTCTCTTTCAGCTTTTTCAGTTTCCTAAATTGTAGCACAGTTTACTATTTTTAGCAGTTTTTCGGGTCCTGAACTTCCGGAGCCGTTTTGAGGCCCTAAACGACATTTTTTTGGGAATCTGGGGCAACATGGGTCCATGGACCCATGTTGCCTCCCAAAGTGGTAGTACTCGGATAGATCTTTCTAACGAGCTATCGTACGCGTCAAACGGAGATCGTATGCCAAAGTTACGACCCTGGGAAATTGATGTACCAATTTACCCAAACAGGGCCCACAATTTGGTGTTTCATCTTCTAGGGTTAGGTTTCGGGATGTGAAGGGTTTTCCATTGTTTCTCAACAATAAATAGGCCTTCGAGCCTCATTGTAACACAGTTTAGAATAGTTCAGAGGCATGTAGCCGCACATCTCTTCTCAGAGATAAGCTACCATCGCCCTAGCTGGTTTATTTCCATTTCTGGTTGTAAGCATATTTCAGTATTTTACAGTAATGAAATGAAGTATTATTTCGGCTGCATCTTTGTGTTTATGGTTATCTCTGTATTTTATTGCGTTCCTGTTTAAATCCAGATCAGTGGTATCAGAGCGGTCTGCTTTTTCTCTGTTTTTCTTTGCATGTCCCTGTTGTAGGGAAAAGTATCCGACTCAGATGACCCTATCCCACTCTAAGGGTGACAGTTCCTTAGCAACAACTGTAAAACAAACTACTTAAGGTTTACTTCTTTATGAAAGCAAAAGAGAATGGAGAAAGCACTAACCATTGCCTTGTGCTTAATGTCGAATCCAAACTCTTCTCTTTGATCGCTTGCTCCTAGCTCTTTGTCCTTCTGCTTGCCCAGCTACGATGAGATCCTGCAAAATAACAAAGAAGGAAACTACAAGAGGCATGCAATCATAACTGGTTCATGGATTAGTGTAAACCAAACATGCAATCATCACAATATATAATTGAAACAAGAGCACATAGAAGAACCTCAATATCTTTTATTAATGAAGAAATAAAGGTTCTAAGAGTATTACAACCATTGAAGGCTCCAACCCAACAACACCTCCCAGCAGAAAGAATTGCTCTTCTTCACCTCTCTCAAACAATCACCCAATAACTCAATAGTGAAACCAACAACATATCATTACTTTGCACAAAATTCCAGCCTCCTGAGCTCATAGGAGAGAGCTCAATATATAGATGAATTGAGAAAGGATGAGTCAGCTTGCAACTGATGTGTAGCTGCCTTGTGTCCACTCTCTCTTCAGTTAATCTTTAGTTGATCTACAGTTCTTGAGTCCACTTGGAGAACTTTGCTTCCACTTGGAGAAACAGAGCCTCTGACTCATCACAAGGCGAAATACCTGATCCAAGTGTCATTTTTGGAAGATTCCAAAGCAATGACTCACTGTGCCACTTGTCCCTTTTCGCTCAGCGCAGGTGGCCTTTGTCCCACTTGCTTTGCAACGCAGGTACACCATGGAGCAACTGAGTTTCAGCGCAGAAACCTAGTGGAGCACCTGCTTTGATTTCAGGATTGCTTGTTTTTGAGTGTTTTCAGGTGGAGAACTGATCTGAGAGCTGTTGGTTTGCTGACCTTGTTCCTCTAGGGGTAGGAACATCATGTTTAGGGAACTTTGGATCCCTTGGATTATTGACAATTCATGCTTGTTGCTGTAAGGCACAAAATTGTCTATAACAGATGCCCCCTAAAGTATGAGGTCGTTTATTGGGTGAAATGCTTTATTGAGAGGATCCGAAGTTCATTCAATCTGCTGAGAAGTGTCCTGTAATAAGATACAATACAATACATTATTTTTCATACATTTTTCATGATCTAGCTGAGGCGGGCATTCCCATGCTCAGCTTTATAAATACATTTTGGTACATAGAACAGACGATCGTCTGATTGTAGACTGATAATTCTCTGCTGAAATTATCATCCTTTGAGAAGGATGATCATCTGCTGTAATGGTGTACATATCAAATGTCTTTATGTCCTGAATATATATCGCAGCCCGGATGGATGAAACTAGATCCGGGGTCTTCAATCTCTTCCGATCTTCGCTCGATGTACAAGTCGATCCATGTGAGAATTTCTTGAAGTCGAACATGGAAAGACATCGCTTGATTACCGGTCAATGATGTAAACCGTTAACAAGCGCGAGAGGAGTCACCGATAAGGATGATGACCCTCAAGGTACGGCAGTACAATCCACATGGTGGGAATAAAGGACTTGGCGTCGACCACCATGCAAAATCTTCTGGTCGAAGGTCATTGATGTATACCTGTCGCCGGAAGTGAGAAACTTGCCATTGAGGCATGCAAGCTTCAAAGTACTGAGGGGGGTGTTCCTAGATCAACTCCTTCGATAATGAGCTGATGTCGACAAGGAGCGATCCGTCAAAGGAGGGCCTTAATGAATCCCACATCAGTGACACGGAACGGAGCTAGTGATTGTGATGAGGTGAAAACAAACTGTGATGTATGGTTCAGGGTGGCGGTCATGAAGTGGATGAAGGATAATGTATGGCGGTGGGTGGAACACGGTTGACTCTTTACAGAACCACATCTCTTGAACATATAACGACACTGATGTGATGGATTGGTAGCATTACCCCAATTGTGGATGGTGTGGCGAAGACCATGGTTATGAGACCGGTGAATGAAACAACCCAACCCGATGTGATACGGAGGACAAAGTGTCATGTTCAAGAGCGACTTGCTACCATTAATGCTGTGAGGTTCTCCCAATTTTTCCCCAGTCATTGCTGACCAGTACCTCTTTATTTTTATCAAGCTTGAGGAGGATAATATATGCTTGTTCTATAACCTGCCCTTCGGGCAAGCCCATCGCTATGTTTTAACGAGCCTAGTGATAGGGAAACTCGTTCTCGTCTAAAGAAAAGATTGTCGCTATTTAATCATTTTAGCGAGTCTAACGACAAAGAAAACTCGGTCCTTTTCATTTTAAGAGAGTCTGAAAAGGTACGAAAAGTTAACTCCAAAGTTCCTTTTTCGTCTTCTAATCCCTTAAGTCCGAAAAAGTATAAAACAATACAGAAGGGATGAGTTTTCGATTTCTTTAACGAGCCGAACAAAACAAGCGCTCGATCTTTTTGTGTAATAATCCCTCAGGTCCAAAAAGATTAAAATCTAGAGGAGGGATAGCTCTTCTTGTCCTTTAACGAGCTGGAAGGCCAAAACTCGGCAAAATTTTCATATTTTACGAGTCAGTGAAAAGAGCTCAAAGAAGACTCGTCTTTTGAGGAACGAGTGATGAACAGGGATAACAGCAGATTCCAAGTACAGGTTGGAATTCTCCAATCATGGCAGTGTCACAAGGATGGCTAAGTGAAATCACTCTTCGCAGCTGTTCCTCAAAATGGGTAAACAAACATATGGAGGTGAACGATTGGCCAAATGAATGGATGGAGGTGATGGCATATAAACACGACCAAGGGCTTTTAATATGGCTTTCAAAGGTTACATTTCTCGAGGTTGTTTACCGGTTCATTTTCTCTGGATGAGCTTGAACTGTAGGGAAAGATTGCTCACAACTTGTGTTTATTTTTTAACGAGCATGAACTCTGTACAAAATTGCTCGATTCTTGCGTTTATTTTTTAACGAGCATGAACATTGCTAAAACTGCTCGATTATACCAGTCTTAATACAAGGAATGCTTTAGGTGAGGTAATCTTATTTAAGGAGCGATACCTCACTAATTACTCCAATTTGGTAGGTTTTGACTTTTGCCCCACATCCTTTCTTTATGCAAGTTGGAAACGGCTAATCCTACGAGTTTAACGGGTTAGACCTACAGGTTTAAAGGGAGGACCTAAAAATTTAAAAAATAAATAGTCGTCTCGTGCTTGCACTCCAAAAGGTTTGCATGCCCCCAGGTATAAAGTATAATTTTGAGGCGCTGCCTCTTTCTTATTATCCGAAAAATGGTTTTGTTTGCTGCCGCAAACTAAACTCTCTTTTCGGCGATGTCTATCATTAGGTTGCTAAGGATGGTGACTACTTGTTGCAGCAATTTCCTCTCTTTCTTTGAAGACTGCCCCTACTTCTCTTTTAAAACATATTGTTTTAATGGGTGAGGCTTGACATTCAAAGATGGTGCCTTCTTGCTGCCACAAATAGACCCCCTCCTTAGGAGAGCCCACCTCTTTAGACAAAGGGAGCGATTCTTTCGCTTCAACATAACTTTGACAAAAGAATTTTATCCTAGAACAACCCTCTCTTCCTTTTTGGACGGGGTACGGACTAGTCCATTCTTCTGCGGAAATTAACTTTTATACCTAAGGTTTTCTCTACCCGAGGCAGGCCAGGGTGCATGCCCCCTGGGTCCCAGTTCTTTTCTTTCCGAATTACTCGCATTCATCGGGAAGTAGAACCGGGGGCGGTGGCATTCCTTGAGTGAATAAACCGTTAAGGGATGGTATTTGACTATTTGCAATGCGTGATCCTGGAAATGAAAGTTGGTCTACGAGCTTGACCATTATTCCTTCGTGCGGAAAACACATGACTCTAAAGAGCGAGGACACTATTGCCTCCATGCAATATATATAGTCTCGTCCAAGGAGTAAGTTATATGCCAAGGGTCCCTGGACGACCATGATGTTCATATGAACTGTCTTCCCTTTCAATGTAACTGGAACATTGGGGAGAATCCCTAACGGGTGACTGGTTCCTTTATCAAAACCTGATAGATTTCTCATCTCAGGTAAAAGCGCCGGGCAACCCAGTGCTTTCCAAGCAACAGAGGAAAGGATACTCACAGATGCCCCTTCATCAATGATAGTTCCAGCCATCACCATTCTGTAGATTTGGACTATGATTCTGAATGGGATACTGGCTGGTAACCGGGGTCTGCCTAGTTGATTCCAATCAAAGGATACAACCAGGTTGCTTGGAGGTGGGACCGAATATACGACCGGATACGACCCTGATGATGTTCCTTCCTGCGATAAAGGAATGGGCGCATTGCCCTGATGCTCATCAGAGTCTGTGTTGATGAAAAGAATATGGACGGTGTCATCCTTATCCTCTTCAGTGGGGGTGTCATTTGAAGATGGGTCTTCAATGACGGAGTCATTGGAGAATGAAACCTCCAAAGGAAGAACCGGGTCGACTGCCGTTTCGACCTTTAGACTTTCGTCTGGTCTGGATTCAGCAGGTTCATTCTCAATGACCGACACTTCAGCTGACCACTTGAGCGGGTCAGCTGGATTTTCAACTACTGAGGGATTAGGCGCGAGTTTTTGGTATCCAGGAGGAAGTCGTAACGGTGAAACCGGACGATCTTCTAAAACTCTCTTTGCCTCATCTAAGAATGGACATTTGTGGATGGCGTGATCGCCTTCACACAATATACAGGGTGATCTTGGTCTCCCTCTTCGTCCTTCACTCTCGCTAGTTAACGGACTGCAATCAACATGACTACCAGAGGTTGATGCTACCGGATTGTGCAACCTTGGGGACCAGTCCCTTAGTATCCGGGGAATACAGGGACAATCACGATGGAAGTGGGCCCCTTTGCAAATGACACATGGCGATTTAGGCCCGGTCGGTGCAGTGTGTGGGTTTTTGTCAGCTGTCTTTTGCTTGCCCCCAGTCGCCTTCGCCATAGGCCCCTTCTGCTTCTTTTCTCTCTTCTTCTTTTCCTTCTTCTCCATGGGAGGCTGACTTTTGCCGGCTCTTCCTTGTGAAGATGAAGGATCAGAGGAAGAATTGTAAGAAGTGGAAGGCTGGTGGGTAGCTCTAGACTGTTCTGACTATTGATTCGACTGCTCAGGATTAGTGGCGATCTGGACTACATTAGTTGAAAAGAGCCATACAGGTAGGCCAATTGTCAATCCTGGAAGTGACAATGTTGCCATATGAGGCGCACCAACATCTCCCCAAGAGGAGAAGGGATTTGGACTTCCACCAAGGTTGCTTCCTTGGTTGGTGGGCTCCATACTTTTCAACTGAAAGATCAACGTGGGAATAACAGGTGATTATGTTCCGCTTAAAATAAATTTTATTAACGACGCTTTTAGACGCAAACTTGCTTTTTCATGTTTTAAGAGTCGAGAAAAAGCTAAAGATGACTCTAGTCACCTTCGATGTTTTAACGAGCCCGAAGTGACAAATGCTCGGATGGACTTTTTCAGTTATAGAGTTTGAAAAAGGCCAAAAGAAACTTCTCTGGAGTTCTAGGCAGAGGGTGTGCCAAACTTTTCGCGAAACCACAGAATACGTTTTACGGTACGGGTGGTCGATCTTCGTGAATGTTGTGTTCACTGCATCGCGATCAGTAGGGCGGTCGACACGGCTTCCTATGGATAAAGGATAATTGCCTATAGGGGTCTCCCAATATATACGCGACGGTACGTGGGAGCACAAGTCCGTATTAGTGCCACCGACTCTCAGGAGGAATCACCCACCTTCATAGAGATCGACAGTCACTATGTTTAACGACGCCGGAACACGTCTCTACCTAGACCTCTATGTGTTTGCGTTATGTTACAAAGCGTTGTTATGTAAATTGGATTTATTTTAATGTTGATCTTGCTTATCAGTTTGCCTCTAAGGATCACCACGAGATGTATATAACAAATTCCTGAATGCAGTCTAAGATGAGAAGCAAACTTTTCAATCCTTCAACTTTGAAAACCTTAACTACTGAGGGAAAAGAAAGGAAAATATTTTCACACAGATCATAGAGCACACACTAAAATGCAAATCTTTCCTAAATCGTCAAGCACACAGTCAAATGCAAAATGCACAATGCATGTATTTTCTTTTCCCTTTCTTAATGTGGATGGATTACAAAAAGAAAGTGGTTATATAACTTTGATCTCGATTTAAAGCGAAAGTAAACAAGTTTGTCCAAAATCAAAAGACACCTTAAGATTCACTTGCTTAATCACTGGAAATACATGAAATCAAACCATACTAACGAAAGTAAAATGACTGATCAGCTATGGACAGCAAACAAGCTAACTCTTTAGACCAGCAAAATGCCTAACACAGGTTTAGATCTAAGAGGCCAAAAGCAAGACTAGTTTACTCTTCGTTATGGGAAATTGTAAATGAGTAAGAAATACAAAGAACAAGTACAATTTCGTTATATAACAGAGGCAGAATGATGGCAAGTAATATTGGTTTCAAAACAGGCACAAGACTGACACCTAGCAGCAAAACTAAGTGAAAACAGGCAAGAGAAAGGAGGAAACCCCAAATGCACTAGGCAAATTTGGGCCAACGCAGGCTCTGCACAGCCAAACTGGCTCTCAGCACAGGTAGCCCCTTCGGGACCTGCGTTGCAAAGCAGGTAGCCTGTGTACTACCTGCTTTGGAAAACGAGAATTGCGTTTTCACAGTTTCCGGGTCATAATTTTCTCAAAAATGCACGGTTTTTGCTCAAATCAGAAGCAATCAGTCAAGCACACTCAAAGGGATGATTAAGAAGGTGCAAAGCTATCACTAAGAGCTTACAAGGATCCTTGTAGATCAGCTCTTCAAATGATGAATTTGCTTAGAAAATGAGCAAGAGTAGCTGCCCTCTACTTCGCTTTTGATATAGTCAAAAGCTTTTCGATTTGGTACTCTTTTGTTCAGGAAATGAATAGCAAAATACTACAAACACAATCAAATGAATACGATCCCCAGTGGAGTCGCCAGTTTGTTGTAGGGAAAAGTATCCGACTCGGATGACCCTATCCCACTCTAAGGGTGACAGTTCCTTAGCAACAACTATAAAACAAACTACTTAAGGTTTACTTCTTTATGAAAGCAAAAGAGAATGGAGAAAGCACTAACCGTTGCCTTGCGCTTAATGTCGAATCCAAACTCTTCTCTTTGACCGCTTGCTCCTAGCTCTTTGTCCTTCTGCTCGCCCAGCTACGATGAGATCCTGCAAAATAACAAAGAAGGAAACTACAAGAGGCATGCAATCATAACTGGTTCATGGATTAGTGTAAACCAAACATGCAATCATCACAATATATAATTGAAACAAGAGCACATAGAAGAACCTCAATAGCTTTTATTAATGAAGAAATAAAGGTTCTGAGAGTATTACAACCATTGAAGGCTCCAACCCAGCAACACCTCCCAGCAGAAAGAATTGCTCTTCTTCACCTCTCTCAAACAATCACCCAATAACTCAATAGTGAAACCAACAGCATATCATTACTTTGCACAAAATTCCAGCCTCCTGAGCTCATAGGAGAGAGCTCAATATATAGATGAATTGAGAAAGGATGAGTCAGCTTGCAACTGATGTGTAGCTGCCTTGTGTCCACTCTCTCTTCAGTTAATCTTTAGTTGATCTTCAGTTCTTGAGTCCACTTGGAGAACTTTGCTTCCACTTGGAGAAACAGAGCCTCTGACTCATCACAAGGCGAAATACCTGATCCAAGTGTCATTTTTGGAAGATTCCAAAGCAATGACTCACTGTGCCACTTGTCCCTTTTCACTCAGCGCAGGTGGCCTTTGTCCCACTTGCTTTGCAACGCAGGTACACCATGGAGCAACTGAGTTTCAGCGCAGAAACCTAGTGGAGCACCTGCTTTGATTTCAGGATTGCTTGTTTTTGAGTGTTTTCAGGTGGAGAACTGATCTGAGAGCTGTTGGTTTGCTGACCTTGTTCCTCTAGGGGTAGGAACATCATGTTTAGGGAACTTTGGATCCCTTGGATTATTGACAATTCATGCTTGTTGCTGTAAGGCACAAAATTGTCTATAACAGTCCCCAACAAGGTCAGGATATAAGGAGTTAGGGCTTGAACTAGTCGAACCTTTGCAAGACTAGCTTCGCAAATCTCGACGGCCTCCCATGGCGGATGAGAAGAAAGACGAGGGAGCAGGAGATCCTATCAAAATCTTGCTCGAAGAAGCCCTCGAGTGACAAAGGAACGCGATGATGGATAGCTTTGCGCATATTCTTCAGCAGCTACCCAGAGGCGATGCATCGGCTTCCAACAGCGACTCTGGAAATGCCACATCGTTCAAGGTACAAGTTAATTTTGAAATCCCCATATTCGAGGGTCAAATAGATGCAGATGTCGTAGATAAATGGTTAAATCTGCTAGATGGGTATTTTTCTGTTCACGAATTTTCAAGTCGGGAAAAGATTGTTTTCGCTCTTCTCAAAGCAGCCCCCCACGTCAAGGACTGGTGGGAAACCTACTGCGAGCAGAAGGATGAAAGTACAGGCTCACTATTTTCAGCTGCACCCACTTGGAATGACTTCCGGGATGCCATCAAGGAGCAGTACTACCCTGTCGGAAGCTATGAGGACAAATACATTAAATGGACCACACTGCGGCAGGGACGAGACCAAGGTGTGCCGGAGTTCACAAACATTTTTCATACCCTTCGCACACAGTTGGGTATCAAAGATTCTGAGCTGCATCTGGTACTCAAATACCGTGGCTGCCTGCACAAGTACATCCAGGAAGAGATGGTGTTCTTGAACATCTCCTCACTTGGCACAGCATACCGATACGCTGTCAAAATCGAGCAAAAGTTCAAAAAAAAGAAGCGAGACTTTGGATCTGCAAATCTGAAGCCCAAAGGACAAAGCCAAGGCGGGGTGACCCAAGACAACCCGTCGAAGCCGCAAGAAAAGAACAACACCATGAAGCCGAAGAAGGACACAGGAAAGTGGTGTGAGTTCCACAAGAGTCCCACTCATAGCACAAGTGAGTGTCGGACCAAGCAGTCGCTGGTGGCCGAGTTGAAGCCTTCTGAATCAGATTCATGTTCCGACCCTAAGCCAGAACCCGACAAGGGGAATGGAAGAGGGAAGCAAATCATTGATGCGGATCCCAGCACCACTGTTGCCACTGCTAAGATCCAGAAAACTAAGCCCGAAAATCCAGAGGAAGGGGAGCGTCTTTTCCACTCACAGATGTGGGTGAAGGGTTCGCCGCTACAATTCATTGTCGATAGTGGCAGCCAAAAGAACCTCATTTTAGCAGAGGCCGTGAAGCGGTTGGGCCTACCGACCACACCGCACCGACAGCCATACAGTATCGGGTGGCTTCACGAAGGACGAGATCTGAAAGTTCACCAACAGTGCCGCCTTCCCTATAGCATCAAGCCCTTCACAGATGAGGTATTGTGTGATGTTACACCTCTGGATGTTTGTGATGTATTACTAGGCCAACCATACTTGTGGAGGCGACATGCTGTGTATGAGTCAAGGCCTCGTGCTGTCATTATTTCTTTGAATAATTCATTATACAGGACACTGGAGGTAGCCCCGCCTACCGCCACATCTTTGATCACCGCTAAGAAAGGAAGCAAGCTCATATCATAGACCAGGAAATTCATCTGTCTGGTTCACTCCCAAAGTAAGGGGAAGATCGTTGCTACATCCATAACCCCTGCAAAGGGTTCCTCTACTCAGCAGTAGCAGCAAAGGAATACGGTCGTGACAGAACACAGGAACAACTTCCCCTCACCCACAGGGGTATGACACAAGCTTCAAGTGGGCAACAAAGTCTGGTTACATCTGCAAAGAGAACGCCTTACCAGAACCCATCAGAAACTTAGACCACTCTGACATGGTCCTTACACCAGCACCAAGGCTACGGGAAACAATGCTTTGAAGCACAACATTCCTCCATTCCTTCACTTTCATCGAGTGTTCAATGTGGACCATCGTCGACCATGCTTCCCACCATTTCTGGTCACAGCAGAGATTGCAGAACAACTCACCAGAGACCCAGCTCAGCGGAAGCTTCCTCATCTCAAGGAGGAACTCAACGCAATGGGGACCATTGCTTCCTAAGGGGGGAGGAATGATCTAGGTGGATGTTGGTGGCCACCCACCTATCCCATTTGGACCACCACAATTGTCTCTTTCAGCTTTTTCAGTTTCCTAAATTGTAGCACAGTTTACTATTTTTAGCAGTTTTTCGGGTCCTGAACTTCCGGAGCCGTTTTGAGGCCCTAAACGACATTTTTTTGTGAATCTGGGGCAACATGGGTCCATGGAATGATGTTGCCTCCCAAAGTGGTAGTACTCGGATAGATCTTTCTAACAAGCTAGCGTACGCGTCAAACGGAGATCGTATGCCAAAGTTACGACCCCGGGAAATTGATGTACCAATTTACCCAAACGGGGCCCACAATTTGGCATTTCATCTTCTAGGGTTAGGTTTCGGGATGTGAAGGGTTTTCCATTATTTCTCAACAATAAATATGCCTTCGAGCCTCATTGTAACACAATTTAGAACAGTTCAGAGGCATGTAGCCGCACATCTCTTCTCAGAGATAAGCTACCATCGCCCTAGCTGGTTTATTTCCATTTCTAGTTGTAAGCATATTTCAGTATTTTACAGTAATGAAATGAAGTATTATTTCCGCTGCATCTTTGTGTTTATGGTTATCTCTGTATTTTATTGCGTTCCTATTTAAATCCGGATCAGGAAAAGCCCTGTTTGAACCCTATGTGGGTGTTAGGTTACATATTGAAATCAAGGAGCCGCACAAGTTCCAGTTAGGTGTCCCATTCCATGCACAAAACCGCAAAAATCCCCAGCCTCTATCAAACTAGAAGGGAAAAAATAGGATACTTGTAGCAAAACGTTGGTCTCCATTGCTGAAACCTCCTCCAAAATTCAAAAATTCATGGTTTGAACAAAATTGTTGAAACCTTCTCCAGAATTCAAAAATCCAGGGTATGAACAAAATTGTGTCACCCATTGTTCTTCTTGCTTTCTTGAAAGCTTCTCGAGGGTGCTCCTTGAGGGTTTGAACAAAAATGGCATCACCCACCTCGATATTTTATTTGGTGACTGGTACGCGGGAGACAAAATGTCTTAAATAAAGTTATTAAATTGCCATGGTATGTTTTAAAAAGCTCTTATGAAAAATATATATATATATATATCTTCTAATGCCTCTCAATGTCTTCCATGGGGAATTTTGATGATGATAAATTTAATAAATAAAATGAAATTTTAAGATGAATTCATGTAGTAGTGATTCAATGGAATGGAATCATTTTTAAATGCTTTGGAAACTTTTTTTCACGATGTTTTCAGATATATATTTTTTCTAGACAGTTTCACCTTTTTCAAAGGGGGAAGAGGCAATAGTATCTTGTAGTAATGATAAAACAAAATGGAATCGTTCTTAAATTTTTGGAAACCTTTTTCCATGATGTTTTTAGACATTTACCCTTTTTCTAAAAAGTTTCACCACTTTCAAAGGGGCAAGAGGCGACAATCCCTCGTTGCTTTTTCACAAAAGGTGTCATGTTACTCCTTGTCAAAGGGACTAGAGTGACACGCTTCAAAATGTCACATTCTAACACGGTTTGAGTCCAGATTCTAAGGCAGTGAGGTGGAAGGGTCTTTAAGCTTGTTTAGGTGTATAGTTAAAAATGAACATTTCACTGTCGTTCTCATATTCAAATAAAAGCTCATGGAAGAGCTCAGTCTTCTCTTTTTATCAATCTGATAAATAGTTTACATATGGAAGAGAGTATATCTTGGCTACAAACATGGGCTATAAAGTTTGGGGCAGCATGGGACAACAATAGAAGGGTCTGTTGATAAATGTAGATCCTCCCAATCTCCCACCAGGAATAGGCCTCGGTGCAAAATGGCTACATGAATCTTCAAAGGAAATTTAGGATGAAGATTGTGCTCGCACGCTGAAGTTTGATGAACAAAAGATAGGAAATGATATTGTTGGGACGTTTAAGAAGAATTTAAAGCAAGATACGTAAGCTCAAAAACACCAAGGAGAAACACAAGATAAACATATGAGCTCTAACCCTCGTCTTGAGTCATCCAATGCTACTTCTTCACAAAAATTCTATTATTGGTGTTGTTGGATAAAGAAAAAAACGAGAGGGATGCTAATGATAGGGAAGGGAGAGTGAAGATGAGATAGATTAGATTGATGTTTCCCATATACAACGCCATGTCCCCTATCCCCCAAAGTCTATTTCCTTTTCTTAATGAAAGGCATATTACATTAAATATATAAATAATTATAAGCCATGCAATTTGATGCCCTTGTACATTCTTTTTGATTAATGAAAAATCTTTGATTTACAAAAAAAAATAACACACTATACTCACACACAATGCAATAAGCAAGCCCCCATTGATGTTATGCACTACTTTAAATGGGTTTAATAGGCTTGGATGGCTCTAACAATCATAGTTGAATGTATATGATGTTAACTAATTTAACCAACAAAACATGCCGTCGACAATGGTAACTAGACTTACACTCCATTTATGGCATTAAACAATCAAGTGAGGCTTTAATAATTGTAACCAAAAATACAAGTCGTTGAACAAGTTAACCAACCTAACACAACTTTAATAGTGATAACCAAAATGTACATGTCACTAATCAATTGACCATTGTGTCATGCCTCTAACATGTGCAATTGAACATAAATGTTGTTGATGGGGTTGACCTATCTAACATATCTCCCACAATTGTTCTCAAACATGCATGTTGATTCGGTTAATCTCCTAGATAATGTTAGTCAAAAATACATATTAATATCCAACCTAACATGTCACTAATAGTGACAATGGAATGTGTATGTCAATGGCTAAGCTAATTGACCTTATATGTTGTTCATTGAGATGATTAACACATAGCTCACTAAGCTGACCAAGTTGGCAAACCATTGGTTTTGTCATTGAACTAACATGCCTTTAATAGACACGACTAAATGTACATGATGTTACACCAGTAAACCATCATGACATGCCTTTAATAGTAGTAACAAAGTGTGCAAGTTTTGGATTGGGAAAACCAAACTAATATACCTATGATAATCATAATTGACCATACATGTTTGTTGTGATCAACCCTTCAAGTTTTCCCTTGCTTCTATACAAAATTAAGCATTCCATGCAACTCTCAAAGTAACTTTGATACATATACAAATTAAGTTTGTATTTACATGTTCGATTTGTGTTAAAGTGTTTCCCCTTTAAAGGTCACAAGATTCGATTCAATGGAAATTAAGGTATGTACACATCCATAGATTAAATAGTTAAAGCATTGAATGGATGTCATCTCTTGTCTCACAAAGAAGGGGATATCATATGTCAACTTGGCAGCTACCTGCATTATAACTTAATATTAAATAATATTCTTATTTTTTCAATTAATATGAATGCTTCTAATATTTAATATGTTGTTAAGGAGATTACCCCTTGACTAATTAGTGAAGTATTTAATATTGGATGAGAGAGTTGTAAGGCTGAAATTTTGTTTACCACGGGTTAAGTTTGGTTTTTGTATTATGTCAATGCAAAATTAGATTTCACACCTCTCTAGGAATCAATCAAAATCATTTACACATACCAATCAAAGGTATTCAGTAGATGGTTAAAGAAGTGGTTGGGAGGTGTTCACTGTCATATCTATCCAAGGGTTTCCAAACTAGAGAAACAAGGGCATGTTTTTGATTTATGGGTTAACATTTGAAATATTGCTACGAGGAGAGGAGTTGGTGGGAGTCCTTATTATGAAAAGGCCCTGCACCTCTTGATTTATTTCTTAAGGTAAGCTTGAAATAAGTGATTATAGATATATGATACATATAATATTAAAACCACTCACAACACAACAATATTTAACATTTGCATGAGACACAACTTTATTTATTTTCGATATATTTTTTCTTTAAAAAAGGAAAGATATGCTACCATGATGTAATATAATGATTCACCAATATTGGGCACCAAACAAATGACTTGGACCACTTATTTTATGTACAATGACAATCATCCACTATAAGCTATGATTATGAGCCACTCTGACACCCCTCATTTATGGTCACTCATTGAACATGCTCATGAAATTTGAGATCATTGGACATAGTTAACATGCTTTGGTTAACAGAATCTAGTATGGTGTGATGGCCTTGCCTACGGTGCAAGCTTTCTAACACCCTTTACAACAACATTGCTTCACAAAAGGCATTTGACATTGATTCATAATTTTGCCTTTGTATATGAGAAAGAAACTAAATGTTACTTCTCCCTTATCCAAGATAGTGCTCTTGATTACAAATTGAACAATGTATCATGACATTGCCTTTCTCTCTTTGTGTGAACTTGCTCAATTAACATCTAGATACCTTGTGAGACAAAACTCAATGTATGTATTGTATTTGGTATTGTTTCAATTATTCAATTTTTATGTCCTAATATTGTGTTAATGGCCTTCCAATGCATGGTCAGTCTGGAACTAGTTTAACTAAAAATAACTTGAGATAATTGACTTTGATTGCTGCAAATCAACATTCATACACGCTTAACTAAACTATAACCCCTCCAACTCGAATTTACTATGTAAACCAGGTGACACAAGCCATGTCACACAAGTTAACTGCATCCAAGCTGTCTATTGATGTGGAAATTCAATTTTTCTCAATTTAATCAAGGAAAAATCAAATTGAGAATTTCTTGCTACATTTTTTAAGACTCCCTCTCTGCAAGAAAGGGATTATCAACCACCCCCATCATGCACCTAAGGAATTTGAACTTCTCTCTTGACAAAAATTTTGTCAAAATGTCAACATCTTACTCCTCTATTAGAATGGAGTGTAGCAACATCATCTTTCTCTAGACACAGTCTCGTAAATGGTGATATTGGATATCTATATGCTTGGATTGATCATGAAATATAAGATTCTTAGAGAGATTGATGCAACTATGTTTATCACAATTGGATCCATCATCTGACCAAATAGTCCAACAAGTATCTTTCTCATCCATATCCCCTCACATGTTTCCTAACTTGCAGCCATGTATTATGCTTCTGTCTAGCTGAGCACCACAGGTCTTTACTTACTGTCATACCAAGAAACAACTAGAAACCCAACACTAAAAGTTATACTTGATTTACTCTTTCATTCTAATGGACTTTGTGCCCAACCTACATCTGTGAAGCCGCATAACTTCACTCCCTCTGTTCGTCTATACCATAGCCCAAACTAGGTAGTGCCTGTGAGGTACAGTAAAACATGCTTAGTTTCCTTCCAAAATAGTGTGGTTGACCTAACCATAGCGTGTCTTAGCTCGTTGACTGCACATCACATATCTAGTCATATGTTCACAAGATACATGAGTAGACCCACTAGTTGTCGATAAATGGTAGCATCCACTTCACCTGAGGTGGCATCCTCCTTCCTCTAGTTGTTCGTTAGAGGTGTTTCCATGGGTTTACAACTCTCCATGCAAAATCTCTGCAGTATCTCATTTTCATACTTGGCTTGAGAGACAAATAATTACCCATCACTTTGTCATACTTCCAACCCGAAAAAGTACCAAGCACGAGGTGCTTGCTTGAGATCATACAGTTCTCACTTGAGTTTGCACACATGAGACTCTTGATCAAATGTCTCAATTTTTTTTTGTTACTCTATGTACACCTCCTCCTTAAAACCCCATTCGAAAATGTTGCTTTTACACCCATCTGGTGGATATTCCACCCCATCTGCGTAGCGAGACAAAGAATTGATCTAATGGATGAGTACCTTACTACAAGAGAAAATGTCTCCTCATAGTCAACTCCCTCACTTGAGAGTACCACTTGGCCACAAATTTGGCCTTATACATCCCTATTCTTCTGTTTGTTGCCTACTTCACCTTGAAGATCCATCTCAAACCCACTATTGATTTATATGTTGTTCTTCGGATCTTTTCCCAAACACGATTCTTTGCAATGCATTCATATTCCTCCACCATTGCATCAACCCATACAGGTTTCTCTATTTCTTCCTCAAAATAGGATGGCTCAATCTCTATAAGCTCAGTCATAAGAGCCATGTTACCAGTGTACCTCTCAGGTGACCTCCTTTTCTTACACAAATTTGAACGATATCCCACATTCTCCCTCGCATCCTACACAAGTCTATAAACTTCCTTAGTTCTTTTTTTACCTTCTCTGGAGGTTTTTCTTTAGTGAATGTCTCCACTCTTTGCTCCACAATCTGTGGTTGCTCTACAACTTCTTGAGGTTCCTCTTTTTGAGCCAACATCTCATATTTTGGTGGCATCTAAAGCTCCCTCTCAACATAGCACGACATAGATTTCTCCTCATCAGAATTTACATCCCTTCACATAACTATCATTATGAGTGACGGAAAGTACACATGTTAGTTGTGGGGAGTTTTGGTGTAACCCACAACTACCCCGAATTTTGCTATTGACTAAAGATTCTTCCTTGATTCTTTGGAGATATGGCAGTAAACAGAGGCTCCAAAAATCTTGAAGTGCGAGGCATCCGACTTTCTTCCCAAGAAAGCCTCCTCCGGTTTAATATCATGCCAAGAATCCGATGAGAACTTTAGTTCTGAAAACAAACTGTTGTATTGCATGCCTCAACCCACAAATGCAAAGGTAGGCCTTGGTCATGCAACATCACCCTTGTTGCTCCCAAAATGCTATGGATATTTCTCTCAACCACCCCAGTCTGATGTGGGTTGTGGGGTGTTGTCAACTCTCGTTGAACACCTTCTTTCGCACATAAATTTTTAAATTCATTCAATACATACTCAGCTCCATTATTGCTCCAGAGAACCTTCATCTTCTTGTTGGTTTCTTTCTCGAATAATGCCTTGAATTCTATGAACTTGGAGAATGTCTGATGAAAATGAAATCTTGGGGTAAGCCCAAAATCCATTTTCATTAAAAATCTCGAAGCTGGGCCTGTGGGTTATGGCCCACTAAGCCCCGTCGGAAGCGATTTAGATAACTTTAACCATTTTAATCATTAAACCATGGATCTCTTTAAATATCAATCATTCCTTAATTATCATCGAAAACATGCAATGTAATTCTAGAACATTAATAACAATATATGGATTTTAAAATAATACGGCACTGTTATAGATCTCGGCGGCCTACATAACCCAACTCCGATCTGTATACTCTTTTTACTTAAAACATTCAACCTGTAACAGACTTTCTTCCATCGTCAGATCGGCGGAATCCTCGATCAACAGGCTTCTTCCACTCCACGCTTAGCCGACGTCGTTGCCTCTACAGTTTCATCGTTGTATGGAACGCCTTCGGTTCGTGGTCGTGATTGATGACTGATCAGCTCACAACACATAATCTGCTCGATTATAAAACACGTACTAAGACCCCGCGACAGTCCTGCATCTCCGATCCAAGAAATCGGAAGTCGCACACATTTATTCCCTACACTCCACGTTGTCTTTAACAAACAGTCACGTAGAACAGAGATCGAAAACCATACATTCAAACTGTAAAAACTCATAATTCAATAGACAGCAAATCGACATAATTTATAGTGTTGATTATATACAAAAGACAACTGATCTAAGGCGTTGCAGCCTTAGCCAATAAATCCACACCGATTACATTGTATTTTTTTTTCCTCCCATCTCACGCATACATGCTTATAAAGTATTTACAAGAAGTGAATTAGTTAAGATCCACAAAATCGATCCTGAAATCACTCAACAACTTACTTAAATCTCTCATTTTAAATCAATTTAAGAGCAGATCTTCCCTTTGTTCGGTTTCGCTGTACACGTCTTCCTTGCTCAGCTTCGGATTCCTCTTCAATTTACGAGGAGTTAGATTCTCCTGCATCAGACTCCCGAGGTAAAAAAAAAAAATTATGACTTCCGGGTCATATACTTCTCCTGGTCCTTAGCAATTCTACCCACTGTATTTCTTCAGTGGAACTGCCTTCATGATCTTCTGTGAGCTGCAACCAACCTCTTCTGTAACAGTCTCCTCTGTTACACGATACCTCACCAAGCCCTCCGCACTCGGTCTTTTGGCATCCTTCTGGTTCTCTTCTCTCGAACCAATTGAGCACACCTTGCTCTAGGTTGCTACAAATCTTCTCACCTTCCGCTGCCGCCATCTGCACGACAGTAAAACCATAAACTCTCCAGCTTTAACTCAACTGTACCTCTGTCCCTTTCTCCTTGCATTCTTCTCCTCGTAGGAAACTTTCCCTGCTCTGATACCACTTGATGAAAATGAAATCTTGGGGTAAGCCCAAAATCCATTTTCATTAAAAATTTCGAAGCTGGGCCTGTGGGTTATGGCCCACTAAGCCCCGTCGGAAGCGATTTAGATAACTTTAACCATTTTAATCGTTAAACCGTGGATCTCTTTAAATATCGATCATTCCTTAATTATCATCGAAAACATGTAATGTAATTCTAGAACATTAATAACAATATATGGATTTTAAAATAATACAGCACTGCTATAGATCTCGGCGGCCTACATAACCCAACTCTGATCTGTATACTCTTTTACTTAAAACATTCAACCTGTAACAGACCTTCTTCCATCGTCAGATCGGCGGAGTCCTCGATCAACAGGCTTCTTCCACTCCACGCTTAGCCGACGTCGTTGCCTCTACAGTTTCATCGTTGTATGGAATGCCTTCGGTTCGTGGTGGTGATTGATGACTGATCAGCTCACAACACATAATCTGCTCGATTATAAAACACATACTAAGACCCCGTGACAGTCCTGCATCTCCGATCCAAGAAATCGGAAGTTGCACACATTTATTCCCTGCACTCCACGTTGTCTTTAACAAACAATCACGTAGAACAGAGATCGAAAACCATACATTCAAACTGTAAAAACTCATAATTCAATAGACAGCAAATCGACATAATTTATAGTGTTGATTATATACAAAAGACAACTGATCTAAGGCGTTGCAGCCTTAGCCAATAAATCCACACCGATTACATTGTATTTTTTTTTCCTCCCATCTCACGCATACATGCTTATAAAGTATTTACAAGAAGTGAATTAGTTAAGATCCACAAAATCGCTCCTGAAATCACTCAACAACTTACTTAAATCTCTCATTTTAAATCAATTTAAGAGCAGATCTTCCCTTTGTTCGGTTTCGCTGTACACGTCTTCCTTGCTCAGCTTCGGATTCCTATTCAATTTACGAGGAGTTAGATGCTCCTGCATCAATGTCCCATCTTTCTTCCGCATGAAGAGATCCAACACTTATGTGAGAAGTCATCAATAAAAAGGACAAAATATTTGTGTCGAGTAGTGGAGGCTATAAAGAAAGGTCCACAGACATCAAAGTGGATCCTTTCTTGGACTGCATGTGCTTTGTTGTCTTGATCATGAAATTCAGATTTTATGTACTTCCCCAAGGTACATCCTGCCGCACAAGTGCTCCTTTATGGAGGCTAGTGGATATTTGTTATATACTATTCGAGGTGCCATGATGCAAATGGCCAAGGCTTATGTGCTAAAGTTCACCTACATCATGGCACTGCACTTTCTCTTCCTTAGTTTTTAATGCAACACAATCTTCCGCATCTAACTTATATAGATTCTTCACACAAACCTCGATCTTCTTCACATGTCTCGTGGCTATGTGTCTCAGGAATGTTTTTCCTTCGTGGAAGATCACGTCATAACCATAGTCTTCCAAAATGGCAACAGAGATGAGATTTTTCTTTAGGCCTACAACAAACGTGACATCCTTGAGCTTGAGAGGGGAGCCTAACTCCCTCTGAAAGTTGCCTGTACCAATACTGGTCATGTTGTACCTTTAGTCGTTCCCTAGCTTGATGTACATATGGAGATCTTTCTCTTCCAAGTCACATAAAAGTCTCTACACCTTTCCATGTGGAGCAATGCACCTGAGTCCTAGTACCACACGCTCCCTATCACTATCTTGGACATGCATGTGATAAGGGTAAAGTCAAGGTCGAACTATGAATCCAAGGCTTCACCCACTGCTCCTCCTAAGGTCTTCTCACTTGCCTCTTTCTGTGGGCATTTCATGGCATAGTTCTCGTATTCGTGATAATGGAAGGATTTAATTTTTGACAAATCTTTCTTCTTTCTCCCTTGGTTGGATGCTGGTTTGGTTTGAGATTTCTTCCCCTTTTCATTTCTTTCCCTTTCCAACCAATGCAAATTTTTCTTCATCCTTGCCCTTGGATGAGGTCCCATCTCTAGTATTCTTCCTTATTTCCTCTTGTACCAAATCGTACCATAAGCATTCCTAATTCGGTAGTTTCTCCCTCCTATTCACTTCATCTTGATAGGTGTGTCAACTCTTGGGAAGGCCCAGAAGGGATATTCTTACCAAGTCATCCTTTGAAAGAGTAACATCAACTCCTGCAAGCTCATCATGAACTTGTGTGAACCTCCTCAGATATTGCAGGGTAAAGTCGTTCTTCTACATCTTGATATTTCAATGTTTATACTTGAGCACCAAATTTTTGTGGTCACTACTATTCTAGAACGGATTTGTGAGTGCCTACCACATTCCATAAGGATTTTCTTTCCCATGGAGATTGCTGACAATGTGGTCTCGTACTCCCTCCAATATTATTATCCATGCCTTGGCAACAACTTTCTTCAACTGAGCAAGGTTTTCGGCATTAGATTCTACTAGTTTTCTAACATCTCTCTTGATGTATTCTAGCAATCCATTGTCATCGAATACCTCATCCATGCGATCCTTGCAATCAATGAAATTAGAGTTGCCTTCCAAGGAATACTCTAGCCTCAGCCTGTTGAAGGTCATATTTTTAGTTCCTAAGAGATTTTGCTATATTGAACTGCAAATTCGAACCTCCTGAGAAACAAATTCGAAATTCATGCTCTAATGTGAATCCTGCTATGATACAATGTAGAAATTATGGTGTAGATTTGAAACTCATCATGAAGTTTTGTTGGGTCGCCATAATAAAAGTGATTACCCCATTACTATTGTAGTTATACCCCTTATTAATATTTTTGTTCCCCTATTTCCCCCATATTGTTATTACTGTGCCCCATAGAATCCCTCTATTGTTATTTTTGTGGCTTTATATTATTATTGTTGGTCGGTTGGATTATATTGTGACTCCTTAGAATCCTATATATAGAAAGGAGGTTTTGTCATTTGAATCATCCAAGAATTGTTCATTTATGTAATGTAAAGGAGGTTTCCCCCTCAAATAGGCTGAATTATAAGGCGTTGATCTATCTTTTCTATCTTTTCTTGAGCCGGTTTCATAACATTTGGTATCAGAGCTTTGGATTCTAGGGTTTCGCTTCTCCAAACAGGTCATCGTGGATTTTTTGCTATAACTTTTTTCTGCAATGTTTCAAAAGTTAAAAAAAAAAAACCCATTTGAGAAGAAATCACACTGAACCTTGGGTCCAAATTTCAGAGCTTTTCGCACTATATTTGCAGAGATGTGATTTGAGGAAGTTGGTCTTTTAGCAGACTCCAGAATTACATTCCAAACAGGGGACCTGGGGAAAATCGTCATAACTTTCTTTCTAAGCATCAGATTGAAATTTCGCAAGAGGTTACAGAAAGAGGATGGACTGTAGTTTTCTTGTGTATATTTTTTAGAGTCAGAGATCGAAACAGTGACACGTGGAACTTCATACAATTTCGCTCTACTGAACTAGTCTACAATCAGGTCACTGCGGGAGATTGTGCATAACTCTTTCTTGTAGAATCCAATTTGGATCAGACTAGTGGCATTGGAAAGAGGACATAGAGGGCTACTATAGATCAAAATTTCAGAACTGGATGATTCGAAATTACAGAGATACATCAGATTCAATATCAGGCTTCTACAAAGTGAAAAAAGGTGTGTAGTTTTTTTTTTAATTTTTCCGTAAGCTTGGTTTGAAGGAATTCAAAGGGCATAGTAAAGAATTATTATCGGTAATTGATGTCCCGAAGAAAGAAAATTCAAACACCTGGTAAGAAACGTGAAATCTCTAGCATGACTTATGAAGAAGAGGAAGAAATGCAACATGATATAGCAAAATTACAAGACCAAGTGCAACAAGTGTCACTTGCACAAAAAGGAACAGAATCTAAGATGGATGGATTAAAGAAAGATGTAGAAGCTAAGATGGAGGGTTTAAAGAAAGGCGTAGAAGCTAAGATGGATGATTTGAAGATAGATTTGAAGACATACATGGAAGAATTGAAGAAGTTGCTATAAGAAAGGGTCACAAATGGTGAAAGGGTAGTAAAGGAAACTCATGATGAGAACAAAAGAAATGTTAATCATGATTCCATAGACTCTAATGTTGGATCGAAGACCCACCATATTCCTAAAATTGATATGAGGAATTTTGATGGCAAGGATCCCGCAACATGGATATTACAGATGGAGCAATTCTTCGATCTCAATAATGTGCAAAACACACAAAAGGTACGTATGGAAACTTTATATTTGGAACCAAATCAGTTTGTATGGTATCAATGGCTTTGCTCTCGTAAACAATTTATCACTTGGGCAATTTTTACGGAAGAATTGATAGCACATTATGAGGATACAAAAAGCAACACTTTTTTTAGCCAATTGATAAGTCTCAAACAAAAGGGTTCAATAATGGAGCACGTTGAGGAGTTTCAAAAATTGAACATAAGGGTAAAAGATATTCCAGAGGAGCATAGGATTGATGTGTTCATAGGGTGTTTAAAGGATAATATCCAACATGATGTTCGCCTTTGGGAACCTGATTCATTAGAGAAGGCATTTAGGTTAGCAAGAAAAACGGAAAGCAAAATTATGGCAACCAGGAAGCATACCACTCACAACTATAAAGACGGAAGTGTTGTTGCCCCTAGTCTTCCACAACCTATAAGGTTGACACCACAACAATTGGAAGAAAAAATAGCGAAATTGCTTTGTTACAGTTGTGATAGAAAATACACTAAAGGTCATAAGTGTGCTGAGAAGAAATTATTCTACATAGATTGTGAAGAGGAAGAAGAAAAGGAGCAAGAAAGGTCAAAAGTAGAGGATATACTCCAGGAACAAAGCCTAGATGAAGAACAAATAAATCTGACCATATCTTGTAATGCATTGGGGGAATTACCACTCCTCAAACCATCAAGATAGAAGGACAAATCAAGAAGAAAAAGGTAATAGTGTTGATTGATTCAGGAAGCACCCACAATTTTATTCATTGTAAGGTAGCAAAAGAATTGAATTGCTTCCTATATCCAGCACCAGAGTGTCAAGTGATGATTGCAAATGGAGGAACAATAAATTGCTCTAGAAAGTGCCATAATATCAAGCTATCCATGGGAGAATATGTATTGACTAGCCCAATGCTTTCCATTCCAATGGGAGGTGCTGATGTTGTACTAGGAGTCCAATGGCTACAATCCTTGGGTACAATATCTTTTAATTTTCAAGAACTTTTCATCAAATTTTCAACGGAAGGAAAGGAAGTTGAATTAAGAGGTATTGCAGGGAAACCAGGAAAGATAATTAGCTCTAATGGTATGACAAAGCTTCTAAAAAAGGAGCAAAGTGGTGTAATTGCACAATTATTCTCCCTAGATGTTTCCACATCAGAATCATCTATTTCTCCATATCTCCAAAAATTCCTGGACAATCATTCCAAGGTATTTGAGACTCCCAAAGGTCTCCCACCTATGCGTGATCATGATCATGCTACTCATCTGATTCCAGGAAGTGTTCCTCCAAACATCAGGCCGTACAGATATCCCTATGTCCAAAAGAGTGAAATTGAACGTATGGTTGCAGAAATGCTAGAGGCTGGTATAATTCAACCAAGTCAAAGTTCTTTCTGTACTCCAGTAGTATTGGTGCACAAGAAGGATGGATCATGGCGCATGTGTCCGGATTATAGGGAGCTCAACAAGATCACTATTAAAGATAAGTTCCCCATTCCTGTCATTGATGAATTACTGGATGAATTTCATGGATCAATTTACTTCACCAAGTTGGATCTTCGTTCAGGATATCATCAAATCAGAATGAAGATTGAAGACATTCTGAAAACAACATTTAAAACTCATGAGGGTCATTATGAATTTTTGGTCATGCCTTTTGGCCTTACCAATGCACCTTCAACATTTCAAGGTTTGATGAATTCATTTTTCAAACCATTCCTTAGAAAATTTGTGTTAGTACTTTTTGATGATATACTAATCTACAGCAAGTCTTGGAAGGATCATGTTGAACATGTTGACAGGGTGCTACAACTATTGGAGGAGAAACAATTATATGCAAAAAGATCCAAATGTTTCTTTGGAGTCCAAGAGGTGGAATATCTGGGTCATATTGTATCTCATGAAGGAGTTAAGGTAGACCCTAGCAAAATTAAATCCATTAAGGAATGGAAAATCCCCACATCCATAAAGCATCTGCGAGGATTTCTCGGGTTGACAGGGTATTATTGCAAGTTTGTTAAGAATTATGGGAGAATAGCAGCACCTCTAACAACATTATTGAAGAAAGATGCATTTTCATGGACTCCGGAAGCAGCAAAGGCCTTTGAACATCTTAAAGAGGCAATGTGCCAAGCACCGGTCTTAGCTACACCAGACTTCACAAAAACCTTTATTGTGGAATGTGATGCTTCAGGAAATGGAATTGGTGCTGTTCTAATGCAAGATGAAAGACCCATTTCTTTTGAAAGTCGTCCAATCAAGGGAAAGTTTTTAAGAAAAGCTATTTATGAGAAGGAAATGTTGGCAATACTCCATGCACTTAAGAAATGGCGACCCTACCTAATGGGAAGACACTTCAAGGTAAAAACGGATCATGATAGCCTTAAATAATTTTTAGAACAAAGATTATCCTCTGAAGAGCAACAAAAGTGGGTCACAAAGATGTTGGGTTATGACTTTGAAATCATCTACAAAAAAGGGAAGCAAAATGTGGTGGCAGATGCACTCTCAAGAAAGGATGACGATGTGGAAGCATTGTTGTGCACCATTTCTATTATCCAACCAGATTGGATAAATGAAGCAAGGGAGGAATGGAAGAATGACGAAGAAGTGTGGGCACTTATTCAAAAGTTACAACAAGATTCCAGTACGTCTGATACATTTAGCTGGAAAAATGATTCGTTATGGTACAAAGATCACTTATACCTCTGTAAGAATTCCCAGCTAAAACAAAAGATTCTTATGGAATTGCACACTTCTCCCTTAGGAGGGCACTCAGGATTTTTAAAAACTTACCACATGGTTAAGAAGGAATTTTTTTGGGATGGCCTTAAATCATATATTCAAAAGTTTGTGGTGGAATGTTTTGTTTGCCAACAAAATAAAGTTGAAACAATTAAGACACCGGGTCTATTACAACCTTTATCCATTCCAAGCCAACGTTGTGAGGAGGTTTCAATGGAGTTTATCACAGGTTTACCCAAGTCTGAGGGAAAGAGTGTCATCATGGTGGTAGTTGACAGACTTACCAAGTATGCACTCTTTTGTGCATTATGGCATCCATTTAAAGCCAGTACAATTTCTACTGCATTTATGGAAACAATTCAAAAGCTACATGGAAACCCAAAGATTATTGTAAGTGACAGAGATCCCATTTTCACTGGAAATTTTTGGACATAATTATTTTCTTGTCTTGGTACTCAGTTAGCTCATAACTCATCTTATCATCCTCAATCTGATGGGCAAACTGAGATAGTAAACAAATGTTTGGAAGGATATCTTTGTTGCTTTGTATCTGATAAACAGACACAATGTGTCAAATAGTTGCCTCTGGCTGAATGATGGTATAACACTTCCTTCCATACAGCAACAAAAATGACCCCATTTATGGCACTTTATGGGTATCAACCACCATCCATCACATCATATTTAAGAGAAAATTCTAAGGTTTAGGTAGTGGAACATCACATTGAACATCAACAACAAGTCCTCCAACTCTTAAAGGATAACCTCGTGTTGGCATATAATAGAATGAAACAACAGGCAGATCAACATCGCAGTGAAAGAAGTTTTGATGTAGGTGATTGGGTGGTCCTACGGCTACAACCATATAAGAAAATGTCCCTCAAGAAAGCTCGGAAGGATATAAATTATCACCAAAGTATTATGGTCCGTACAAGATGTTGCAAAAGATTGTTACTATGGCATACAAATTGGAGCTTCCTGCAACTTCTTGATTGCACCCAGTTTTCCATGTTTCATGTTTAAAGAAGGTTATAGGCGACAAGCTCCCAGTTCAAACAATATTGCCATAACTTGACGAGGAAGGAAAAATTATATTGGAACTGGAAGAAGTCACAGAAACAAGAACTCGACAGCTACGAAATCGATCAATTTCAGAGTATCTTATCAAGTGGAAGAACTTATCCGCTGAAGATTCCACATGGGAGGATGAGAATTTTATGCAGAACTATCCAGAACTACTCAAATGTTGAGGATAACACTTTTTTGAAGGAAAGGGGCATGTTGGGCCCCCATAATACTAGTGATTACCCCATTACTATTGTAGTTATACCCCTTATTAATATTGTTGTGCCCCTATTTCCCCCATATTGTTATTACTGTGCCCCATAGAATCCCTCTATTGTTATTTTTGTGGCTTTATATTATTATTGTTGGTCAGCTGGATTATATTGTGACTCCTTAGACTCCTATATATATAAAGGAGGTTTTGTCATTTGAATCATCCAAGAATTGTTCATTTATGTAATTTAAAGGAGGTTGCCCCCTCGAAGAGGCTAAATTCTAAGGCGTTGATCTATCTTTTCTCTCTTTTCTTGAGTTGGATTCATAACAAGTTTTTTCAAAATCATAAGACACAAACATACCCTACTACTCTACGAAAGTTAATTCACAATTTAGAACAAAAAATTTAGACATGCAATAAGAAATAAAATACATGCACACAATATTTTTTGTGGGGAAAGAAATCTTCTAATAACTCCAATGCCTTCTTGCATCAATCTTATGAATATAGATGTATTACAATTGATTTACTCAATTGTGCACAACTCATAAGTGGATAACCTATCCCTCTGCTCACTAAGAATCTCAAACCCAAACTTTGTCAATTTCTACCTCTACTTGAGCCCCTATTTCCTTGTGCAATTCCTTGAGAAATTAGGCCCCTATTATTTAGGTTTTTCCAAAATGGATTGTACAATTCCTAAGGTTGATCATGTGACTGCATGCAACACCTGTACGCTCAAAACTAGCCTACAACTAGTACTAAAGTGCCTAGGAATCTCCACCATAGCTGGGGAACTCGAATTGTTTGTGTGCACTAGCAATTTTTGGATGATTGATCACTTAACTAGATGATCATTGCATTTGACAGAAGTCTCACTGCACAACTAGCCTTCCGCTAGTTCCTCCAACAGTTAGACCTAGTTTAATTGAAAACAACTTGAGATAACTGACTTTGACTGCTACAAATTAGAAATCACACATGCTTAAATGAACTCTAACTCCTCCAACTCGAATTGATTGAGTAAAATGGGTGACACAAACCATGTCATACAAGCTAATTGCATCCAAGTTGTGTGCTGATGTGGAAATTCAAATTTTCTCAATTTAGTCAAGGCAAAATCAAATTGAGAATTTCTTGGCACATTTTTCAACAATCCTTCAAGTGAATCTAATCCATATTGCCAATCTAGTACAACAATTTGCTAATAAAAAAAACTAATGTATATAAGTAGCGTTCAAAATAAATAAAGCAGTAAAAAAACACATATTAAAACACAATCGATGGAGACCCCGAAAAATACTCCAACTATGTTAGCACCGATTAATGTTCTTCGAAAGTGCCTCCACCGCTCCTCTCACGGTGCACACCTCTATTTTCAGCCTCCATCACCCTAAATCCCATTATTTGTTGCTAGCCTCGATCACTCTACTTCCTGAAGAAACCATTAATAGCGTAAAGATGAACCCCTAATCCTTTACCTTTTTTACTAGTGCATCATATTGAAAATTTTAAGACAAAAGATTTGTTTTGTCTTAAAAAATTGTCTTAAAATTCCCGTGCATGTAGTAGTCTAGAATGCAACGACATACTTTAGGAAATTGGTTCACTAAATTATTGCCTAAGGTAAAATAAGGTTTTAATATGTAAAAACCTATCCTGCATGGTGCATTTTGATCAACCTAGTAATACATGACTAGGTGATCATTTTTTGGGTGATAACATATTGTTGCCCAACATAAGAGTTTGAGGAGCACTTCGTATGATGGAAGTATGTTATAGATTCACTTTCGCAAAACACCGAACGGAATTCATAGGGAGAGAGAGAGATCACTCAAGTAATAGGAAGGAGTGAAGTTGGAGGGGGTGAAACCTACCTGTGAGATAAAAGTTTCCTTTACTAATGAGTACAAGATCTCAATAAGGCGGGGGAGATATACCCATACCTACGATAAAACCGAGTACAAATGATAATGGTATGCCTAAAAATATAGGTCTGAGGTACATAGTACATGATACATGATATGCTCGCATCAATGGGGCAAAAAATGATACAATAAGATAATGATCCCCATATAGATAATTTCCTCGAATACAGTGGCCAGGATTGATACAATTAAGTATGTTGATTTGAGGACATGAGACATAATTCCCCCACGTTGGTGTGGTTAAGGAGGGAGGGGGGGGGGGGGGGGGGCGGGGTGGGTGTTGGGGGAGATCACAACCAAAGAAGCCCTGATGAATAGGAGAGGTATTTAAATGTCTCAATGGACCATTTTAAATAGAGGTTCATGTTGTGAGTTATGCAATCGGTAGAGACAAAGCCATTCAAATAAAAATAACTTCTTCTGAGGCTAGATCATAATTTTCTAACATTTAGGCATGTGAGGGTCTACCTAAAGAGACATCCCCTCATGAGGTCTAGAACATCTCACACACACCTCAAAAAATCTAGGAAAATCTGCTAGATCACTAAACCACCAAGTGTATGTTTCTTGATCGTGCAATAATGAGTTGAATTTGAGCATGCGAGAAAAAACCAAGTAAAAGGGAAATAATGATTCACTTTGCTTGATTAGAGGCACCAAGAAAGGATGAAATATGCAACCAAGGTACACCATCCTCTAGACTACTCTCCTGGAATAAATGTGTTGATGTTAACAAAAGCAGGCCCACTAGAGTTTAGGCAATTATGAATCCTCAACAAAGGCACAAGGATCATAGTATTATGGCTAATAATGACTAACATTGGGGATGATAATTGGAAGATATGGGGACTCGTGGAGTTATGATTTACCTTGTCAGAGCATAACATGCAAGGTTGACCTCGTAGTGACTAACACAATTCCATAAGGGATGGTCAATTACTTAGACGGAGGATTTTCAAAGGCACATGAGGATAGATGGAGGTCAAATATAAGTAAAATGGGATGAATGTAACACATAGATGGATAATATATTGTAACAAGACTAAATAAGACTTTGAACAGACTCCATAGATGTAGGGGTGACTCATCTCTAATGCTTTGAAGAAAGGTGATTATATGATGCTTCCACGTGGGAAAGGCTCGCAATGCACCATAATAGAATCAGTAAATAATGATTACTTGTGACAATGACTCATAATTCTAAAAGTTCAAAGGAAAAGCGGTACGAAAGTACATGTGACTCATATTAAGAGATTTGATTTAATGCGCCAAAGTGAGACCTCATGGAAAAAATGGCTTTGTGGCGAAGTTTCAAATTACGAGAAACATGGAGACCCATTATAGAGATCGGTGAGAGAATTCCAACAGTGTTGACAATTTGTCAAGCCGAGCGACCATTTACTCCTAATGGAAAAAAAAAACTAGAGTTTTTCCTATAAAAGGACTTCTTGCCCCCAACTCCAATTCATTTGTACATTGATTTGTTGGAGAATTTAGAGAAGAGTAAGAGGTAGTAAATCTTGGTGAGCTTGTAGCAGAGTCATTGGATTTCAAATCTATGACTTAGTAGGTGACCTTACTTGTCTAGAAATGGCCTTAATGCCTCTTGGAAGGATGGTTTCTCATGAAGAATTAAGGAAAGAAGGTTGTCCATTTAATTTATGAAAAAGAGACATTATGTATGGAAAAGATACAAGTGAAAGGATGTTTATTTTTAGAATAGACAATATCTCCTATCTCTCTCTCATCCCAATTCCAAAATCAATAAGGAATATCATTTAAATTTAATGCCCCGAGCTACATTTTTAAGACATATTTGGGATTCTTAAGAAAACTACCCAAAAGGTAGCACAATTCTTGTTATTGTTAGACCTATGCATTAGGGATTTCTCGAACATCCACTTTAACAAGAATCTTTCCATGTGCTCAATATTCTCAATAAAAATAACATAATTTGTGGTGTTAATGAGTAATTTCTATTAAGTTTATGCTTTTATGGATCTTGGGGAATTCCTAAACATAAAATTGTTAGACTAAAAAAGAAGTGATCGATTTGTAATATTCTTTTTTTTGTGGATATGGTTAAAGTGGACGGAATCTACCCATGGTATTTACCGTGATAGTTGCCCATGGCATAGACCCATGGTATTTGCCTTCATTTTTCGAGTGAAAGCAATAAAATAAAGTCTCTATAGATTCAATAAAGCATATAAAAATGGATAGGAACCTAACAATGTAATCACTGAGAGTTATTTATCTATTTTTCCTTTGTTGAGAGCTTGTCAAGGCAAGTTCTAGTTGATCCCAATGAAGAAAACCCCATGGGAGTAATTTCTCTGGTGGATCCATCGAGGATCTAAGATTGTGCTTCAGCATCTTTAATTTCTCTGTTGATGGGAAGCCATACATGCCAAGGCACAAGCTTTAGTAGTGCTTCTGTGGGCATGTAATTTTGTTTATATTTATTTACATAAATAATATGTTGCATTCTCAGATCTTTATTGTGTTCGGTGTTTTTACTGCAAGAATTTTATTAGAACACATACAATGTACCAGAACAAATTAAAATTTTGATGATTGGGAAATTACAGTGTTATCAGAGCTGTGCATCCCACCAGCCTGAGGGTTTTATTGGAAAATTCTAAATTATTTGTAGGATTATTTGGAGGTTTCATGCAGGGAGCTTTGGCGGAATTTATGCTCACCCTATCCAACATTTCCATCTTCGATGGAATTTCGTATCATCCTAGTTGGTTCTATTTTTCGGTTGATTGGAAGGAAAAATTTTTGCATTATTTTGAGAGTTATTATTTTATTGCAAATAAAAGAGAAAACATTACTTTTCCAAATTTTTAGATTGGACCTCAGTCTGCTTCACCATATTTATCCATTCAAGTTTACAGGATCAAGATCGAACCCTTATCAGATTTGAGGGTCTCTTTTCAATTGTATTGCAAGGCTGTGAGATTTGTTGTAGGAAGTACTACCGTATTGACTATAATTTGATTACAGGTCTATAGAAATCCAACGGTAGAGTTCATCTCCTTCTAGTGGGTCAAACACCAAGGGTTCAAAGGCTAAATTTTGAGCACACGTATCATATCAGATTATATCCGTTTCATTTCAAGATCAATGGTATGAATATACTTTTGTAATGTATATTGGAAAGAGGCTAGATCATTTAAATCTAAGGAGGAGACCCTACCTTTTGATGCCATTTTTAACATGCTCATAGATCTAAAGTGTCTCCTTGAAATAATTGTTGATTGATTTCATTGGAGGTAAAAGAAGTCAAATTGCAAAGGTTCGAACGTCGAGTTTCTAAACTTGATCCCAAGGAAGAATATAAATTGTTTAATCAAGCTCATCATAGGATTGAGGTTGAACCCATGCCAAAATTCGAGATTGATCACTTGGAGGACACATTTCTTTTCCAAAGACTGAGGGTTTCAAGGGTCCTTGCTCCATGCATTTTCCAGAATTCTTTCTCTTCTAGTGTTTTCTTCTAAAAGATGTATGAAAAGAACCCACTTAAGACTGTGGATGATAAACAATATCGATAATATAAATGGCTGCTAAAAATTGTAGATCTGCAACAAATGATAGAAACAAAACCCGCGAAAGTCCTAATCTATGCCACAATCATAGTTAAACAACAAAAAGAAACAGTACTAACTCAAATAATCCAATGGAAACTATATATACAAAGAATAGATTTTATTATAACACCTATGAAGGGAACAAATAATTGTTACCTGCCCCCTCTATGGGACGGGTTCTTGGCTATCCTCAAACATCTTCATCTTCTTTAGAGTCTCTCTCCTCTATAATGTGAAACCCCAACAAATAAAATTTTTGAGCTTAATGGGAACTCAAATGGCAGAGAAATGGAGTGCATCAATGAAAATAATCTGAGTTACAGTAGTGAGTGGAGCAATGAAAATAGTCAAAAGTGAATAATAAATGGAAAACCCTTCTATTTATAACAAAATATTGAGTTATCCTCGAATAATGAGCAATAATAAAATATTATTAACCCCATTCTTGGAATAACCACTTGGAATATTTTATTGTATTTGGTTAGGAGGGAAAAAATATTTAAACTTTTATTTAGAAATAATAAATAAATAAATGATTTATTTATCATCTCAACAAATTGGTTAAGGAATAATAAAGAAATAATGATTTATTTAATTATTCCCAAGGGATTTTTCAAATTTGAGAAGGAATAATAATTAATTATTCCTAGAGAAAAATAAGATAATTAATAATTTATCTGTTGATTTTTCATACTTGGGTCAAATATGACATGGAATAATAATTGAACAATGGTTTAGTTAATTATATCTAGAAGGAAATCAAATAAATAGTGATTTATTTAATTATTTTGCATGAGTTTAATTATAAATTACTTAACAAAGCTGGTTTATTAAGTAATTTTTCACAATGAAAGAAATTTTACAATTGTAAAATTCACTTTACACAGTGTAGTTCGATCCATCTAGTAAATTAGGCTAGATGATCAATATTTTGGTGATAACAGATTTCCCCCCAACATACATGTGTTAGGAGGAAAACATATGACTGAACAATGTTGTAAAGACAATCACTACACAACAAAGTGGAGAGAGAGAGAGAGACCAATACAACTGAAGTAGGAGGATAGGGACAGAGGGGTCAAGACCAATGCAAGTCACATTTTATGTTGTGGTACCGGACCTTAATGAGGCAGGGGAAGCATACATATACCCACCGAGATAACTTAGTACAAAAATAATTGAGTGCTGAGAAACATCAAACTGTGTAATGAAGTACATGCTGAATGGTACATGACATGTTGGCATAACTGAGTCTGAAAATAATACAATGTGTCCCATATATACAATGCACCTGGAAAAATATGAGCTAGGATTAAATATAATATGAACTGATTACATGAGATATAATAGCCTTTCCCTCAAAAAATGGGTTGGAGGGAGGGTAGAACAACCGAAGAGGCCTTGTTGAACAAGGAAGGGATCTGCAAAACTAAATGGATCATCTGAAGGAGATGTGCATGCTATGAACATTGTGATTGGTAGGAACCGAACCCATTATATTTGCAAAAATACATCTAAGGCTATAGCATAATAGGAATGAATTCGAGCATGTGGGGGTCTACCTGAAGGGCCACCCCCTCATGAGGTCTCAAACATCTCACACACACCTAGGAACCACTGGTACAATCTGCTGCATCACTCGACCATCGAGTGTATGGATCACAAACATGAAACAACCAAGTCAAAGGGCAATAATGAGTCCCTCTACTCAATCCAAAGTACCAAACAAGAATGGAAGCTGGAACCAAGATACACCACCCTCTAGGTCATTCTTATGGAATAAATGAGCTGATGTCGATAGAATAGGGCCCACGATAGGTGAGGCAATGAGGATCCTCAACTAAGGTATGAGGGAAAATAGTAATGTGACTGATGGACTGACACCAGGTATAATGGAAAATGAGGGATTGAGGGACAAATAGACAACTTCCCTTGTCAGAGCATAAAGTGCATGGTTGACCTGGCAACAACTGACTCACTCCGGATGGGATGTGTACAATATGACTAGAGGATAAAATGGGCAAGATGGGATGAACAGTATCAAAATATGGATGGAATAATATGATATGATATAATGGGATATGAAACAGACTCCGTGGATGCAAGGGTGACTCGATGACGCTGCCACACAGAATAGGCCCGGTGGGGACCATGAAAAAATGAGTAAATGATGGTTACACATGATGAAAATTAACACGTGAGATGACAAGTTCCAAGGGAAGGTGGTCCCCAAATTACAAGCGTCGCATATGAAGAAATCCGATTTAAGAGGCGACAAAGTGACCCTTCTTGGAAAAATGGCTTCCTAGTGAAGTTTCAAATCATCCAAAACTGAGAAAGATTCATTATAGTACTCGATGAGAGATTTCCAATGATGTTGATGGCTCCTCAAGCTGAGCTACAATTTGGTCAAAGCAGGTGACAAAATCATTGTGGATTTTTCTATGAAAGGACATTTTCCCTCCAATTGGAATTCATATTTTATGTGAGTTGTGGTAAATTTGGAGAGGAGGAAAAGACCCTAAATCTTGTGGAGGTCATAGTAGACAAACCAGCCATCAGAATCAGGATCTGCGACTTTCAGGTAGTGGAATTCCTCATCTCTTCAATTTTAATTATTTATTTTGTGATTTTTAGCTCCTGGCAGCTCCCTGGGAGACCCTTGCTCCTCTTCACGGTCTAATCACACTTTTTTTTCCTAGAAGTGCAACTTGGATCACAGGAAACAGGTGAAAACCTGCAAGCTCACACGTTTTGGGCATAAAACTATGATTTGGGGCTGAAAAGAAGGGTGGTTTGCTCGCTTGGTGGGGGTTGTAGGTTGATTAGTGTAGACCAGTGTTTTCTTCTCTCAACTGACAAAACATGTGGTGCTTTGTAGGCATGGCAGAGCTAAAAATCAACTGGTGTGAGTGAGACTTGGATACCCTCCAATTCAAGAATTAGATGGATCAAGGGGTTTGAGGGCCTTTGGCTCACTACAGGGTTCTCAAGTTGGTAGAGAACCCATTGATGAGGGTAGGTGAGCCCTTTCTATTGAGAATTGTGAGCTATTGGGATCCAAACCATGAGGTATTTGTCATGCAGGGGCATAATATTGAGCTCACATTACAGGATATTTATTTCTTCATCGGACTCCCTCCCCTCAGAGTGGTGGGGGATATACATCTGGTGTTTCCTTGTGGCAGGAACATTACAAAGTTTGTGGAGTGGCATTGTCCATAGGATGTGCATGTGAAGGGCACGACTATCCCGATTGGTGATTTAGACCGGCTAGAGACATAGGTTGTTTCTGCAGCTATGCTACGAATCTTGGGAAGCCATGTGTTCCACCACATCACTGGTGGGCAGATGATGCTGGTTGAGAGTGTTTTGGATAGGACCTACTATGGGTGGGCCGAGATGATGTTGTCGTTAATGAAACAATAGTTAAGTCTATGCAGGTAAGCCATGACTATGTTTTTGGTACAGTACTATGTGCATTCTTCTTTGAGAAGATACCCACCATCCTTCCTCATGTATAGATCCAATATGGGGGCCCACAGGAGCCCAAGATCTGCCACTCAGGGCAGCTACTGTGGAGAGGAGGACAAGGAGTCAGACGGGTGTTCCAACCCATGTTTTTTTCACAATGGGATTAGATGCCCCTCTAGATTGACGATTATCCTTATCGCGGGATGAACTATCAAGGAGATCCTAACTTGCCACTTTCGCTCAGGTAAGAATGGGGACCAAACTGTAATTGTTAAGTTTCTATTTTTATTGTGCATTTCATATTTTTATCACTTCTATATGGTACTAAGTGTAAAATATGTGGTATGCAAACATCGCACCAGTAAAACTCACAAGAAATGTAGGATGAGCTACAACACCTATGGCTATAGATTGGGGAACATCGTCATCTTATTAGGGTCTAGAGGATAATGTGCTACTAGTTTATCTACACCATAGATGTGGGGTACTCTTGACTAGATTTTCTGAGCGCGGATGGCATGAGCTAGACAATCGATACATATATGACTTTAACAGCCTTCCCTTAGAATGGTGAGGTATACATGTGATAAATGCCAATCTAGAATGTTATTTGCAATGGTATCTACATAGTTATTTTGGGCTCTAGGAACTTGACTAAAAGTAAGGGTTTCAAATTCATGTACCAATAGCTTAACATGCAAATATTTTCTAAATATGACTTGGTTATGCACATGATACACACCATTCAATTGCATGACAAGTAGCAAGGAATATAAACGAACATGAAGATGAAGGATGCGATGAGAAAGGGAATCGACTAACAAACCTCTCACTGCATCATATTCGGCCTGGTTATTGGTGGCAGATCCAATGCACACATCGTTCGAAAGAACTAATGTATGCAAGGGGGTAAAAATGGCCTAGGATGTCGAGGCTATATTCCTGGAGAAGTGACTTGCACCATCAACATGACCGATATATGGTGTGGATGATGGATCCATCTAAAAGGTGCAAAAGACGACAGATGAGATGATGCATCCTACCTAACTTCATGAAAGAAATAAAGACATGCAAATCAAAGAGATAAGCTATGAGAAAAATTTCTTTAGGTAGATTGCATTGGGATTATTAAGAAGGAAATGGCCTTTAGAATCCTCCAAAAAGTATTCCCCCTTTCCTAAGTGCAAGGGTAATTAGGGGTAGACATAGCTTCCATGATGTCCTCATCAAAATGGAAGATGAGCGGACGAGACGAATATTGACTACATCATGTGGCACGGTACCTAGTGCATCAACCTGAGAAAGAAGGTTCACATATGCATCATACGAAATGGTAGATGACAAGATAGTAGATGAACGATCTATGTATGTTCAGACATGGGATTCTGTTGCAAGAGGTTGAATAGAAGCGTGCTCAGAAACCTCAGAAAGGATTGCCTACGAGGAACTCAAGGACGACGACAGGTAAAGGATATGGCCTGTGGTGTCCGTCATCTCGACATCTGGGGAAGGGATCACAATGGTGGGACCGAATTGCCCCTATTCTAGTTTACTATTGGTACAAAAATCCACAGGAAGAGGAGAAGGTGATCCATTATGAGTTGTCTCATATTCGCGAAGTGCCTTAAGGAAATCACAAAATTTGTTGAGATGAGCACAACAATGGGAATAGTCACCATGATGATCACACAAGGCACAACGGTTATTTTTGCATAACGTTCTGAGTTTGTTGGGTGGACCTGGTAAGTTAACATGGACTTTAGGGATATTTGACTCAGGGAACGTTTCATGAACCAAAAGTTTGAGATGAGGAAGCTCAAGACAATTATTGGTTGCGTGCCCCACAACTTTACATAAAGCGCACAAAGGTGATGGATTTGGGGCCTTGGAGACTAGAGGACATTGGGGAGCCTTGTCATTAGGTTCTTTCCTCTTAGCATTTCCCCCATGTCTAGATGCTTTCATAATAGGATTGGGTTTCTCTTGAGGTTGTGATGGAACTAAAGTAGTGGTAGGGGCCATAGGGACTAGTTGAACCAGGGTCAGAGCATGATAAGGTCTTAGCTGACCAGGAAGAATGCTTACAGGGGGATCAATGTACCATACGGGGATCCCTAAAGTCATGTTAGGAAGGACCAACGAAGCCATGACAGGGACATAAAATATTGCAGGAGGGGGAAATAAGAAAGGTATATGGCCTGCAAGGTAATGTCCCAGTGGAACAACTCCTGGATGGTTGAGACCTGGAGGAACAGTTCCTGGGGGAAGATAGGAGAGGCACCCACAAATGGAGGAGGTCTTGGGGGGTGGATCTGGATGGCTCAGCTGGGATGGTAACCGCACAGTGTGGAGGAGCTCATTGTGGATCGAATGTACCAGACTGCTTGAGGACAACCCGTGATGCTGAAAGATTTAGGCTCTAAGATGAGACGGGGAGGACCAGGGAAAGAACGAAAAATGAGGAATATTTATAGAATCTGGGTGAAACACCAGTGAGAGGAGTTGAATACTTCCTATCTAACACTGATGAGATAATGGACTTGGGGGAAGTCACATATGCCAACTCGTAGTAAGTCAACTGATCTATGATAAAAATCTTCCCTTCATGGGGGAAGCACATCTTGCAGAAAACCGTAGATGTGACAGCTGACATGGCATATGTGTAACTACGACCCAAGAGAATGTTGTAATCTAAAAGGGCATCAATAACCTCAATATCCACATGGAGATTCTTGCCCACAAGGGTGACTGGATAGTTGCAGTACATGCTAAGAGGCTAGGAGGAGTGTCTATCCCAAGCATGCAAAGTGATGGTGGAGGGGGACAACTGAGGTGACTAAAGTTTTTTTCCAAATGGTAGCAGACATCACACAGGTGGATGCACCATTGTTAGTAATGCATCGGGAGATGATGACATTACGGACTCAGACTAGTACCTAGAAAGCAACGGAGCAAGGCAATGGGGGATGTTCTGATGTATCAACTGGGAAGAAAATCAAACGATCGTCAGAAGGATATACTATGCCCAAAGAAGTTATTAGAGATTTCTTTTGAGATGGGCATGACTGGAGTTCATCCAGTGTCGACATGGCGGCAGGTGATTGCGCCAAGTCATCTACTATACTGTATGTATGGGCAACTCGGTTAGAAGCCGTGTTATGGCATAATGGTCCCTTTGGGATCTTGGGAATTGCCTCAGCTTTAGGTTGAGGGATTTGTAATGGAACATTTGATGTCGTAAGAGGCTCAATAGAAGCTTTGGCTTTGGAATTAGTGGCGGATGAAGTTGATTGCTTATCATATTGACGCGATCGAGTTTGCAAGTTGATATTGGAGGGATTAACCTCCTCAGAGCTCATCATGAGGATCTGGTAGTCACCAGGACCAGAAGGTTGGGAGGGTGGGGTACTTAACCTGGGTGAGGTTGAGAAGAAACAAATCCTTGTTGAGGGAAAGGATTTATAAGCACTCTCAGTTAAGATGGTGTAGGATTCTGAGGCAATTGTTGGCTTGTAGAAGCTGCTTGAGCTTCCCACATTTGGCACATCTAGGCTAAGATAGCACACTCATGTGTATAATGGCCATGTACATAACAACATGCACAAGGCTTGTTCGTATGAATAGCCTTGTTTTTCTTGGGTTGGATTCCCTGTTGCTAGTTGTTGGTGTTAGGCTGGTTCCCCTGTGATTCACTAGGTTGATTACCTTGATTACCCTAGTTACACTTGTTACAATTTTTACCCTTCCCCTTATTATTTTTCTTCATATTTTGGGGTTTGGTTGCACTCTACTGTGAAAACACTTGACCCTAAGGGGGCAATAGCTACGAGGGCTGAGGATGCATGGGAGGCTGTGGTGTTAATGCTTGAGGAATTGGAGTGCTCAATTGTTCATAAGGAGGAGCAATGGTTTGGTAGATAGGTTAGGGCCCTGAAAATATGTTTCTAGGAGGAGGGGCATAAGTGTTGGAGGAACTGGTGCCCCCCTGTGGATGGCCATGACTTTGTTGAGTATATGGGGAAGGATGTGAAAGGGTTCCAATGATACCATCGGCAACGTGAGATTGCCTCGGTGCATTGGAACCTCTAGGATGGGGAAGGTTTGGAATGATGGTATAGACAAAACCAAATTGCACATAAATCAGGTCATATCTAACAGCAGTTTGGAGAGCTTCTTCCTCAGTCTAAGGATAATGGGATGCGACATCTTTTCCGATGGGTGCTAAAAGGCTCCTGAGAAACTAATCTAGATAGACATGGTCTTCGAAGTGTGGGGCACGACATGTGCTCCTCCTTCTATGCCACTCTTGAACATGGTCGGAAAGGTGAGTGGTAGAGGACTGAAAAAATGTGGTCAATATCTTTTTACCAGCGTCGTACGGAAGAGGTAGCTAGAAATATGAGAGGAACAATTTAACAAGCCTCACGAAAATGGAATGAAATGTGGCGGGCTAGTCTACATACCATTTTGTAGCGTCTCTAGTGAGCGTGTGTTGGAACAGCCGAAAACGAATGAATTCATCGGTAATGGAGTTGGATGAACACCACATGTGGAAGGAGAAAACATTATCGGTAGGATCCTTTGCAGAATTACCCTCAAACTTTGGGATATTTGAGGGAAGCTTAGTCATGATAGCATGCTAACAAGCATCGTGGTGTATTGGGTCATTTATCAGCTGGCTAAAATCCAGGAGACTTAAGCCAGCCATAAAAGGGAGTATGGGAGTTTTCTTAACAGTTCATGAGATTGCTCCTCTAGATGTGATCACTAGGGTAGAACTGGAGCCAACACAAGGTTGGGTTCCTACACCAGCTGTGGGTCCAAACATGGTTACAATATGTCGTGAAGGAGGCTCGAAATCAGATGAACCAGGAGAAGAGTCGGTACGGGGACTCAGAGGGCTATGAACTTGAACCCAGTGGGGAGGAGTAATATGCCCGAGTGGAAAATGGGGATGATGTTATAAGAATCTATGTGGCAAACACCTTGTTGGCACAATGGTGGTAAGACACATGTGACATGAAAATGGTGAAGGGAGATCAACAATGTGACTTTGTCTCGATGAGGGGAGATAAATTTATTATGTTCAGTCCTGGCTTGGGGGTGTAAACCAACCACCCTTTTCTTAAGGTGTGCTTGTGTGTGCAAGTGTATTTATTGATTAAGCCTAGATCGTGTTTGTAAAAAAGAAAAAATATTGTTGAAAATAAACTAAAATTAACAAGAGTAAATGAACAACAAAACCATTAACTAAACCCCACCCAAATTGAATTTGCAAACATTGTGCTGGATGGTGGTGAAATCGACTGAAAACACACTAAAAAGTTCAAGGGATCTAAGTGTCGATGTGACTAGGATGAAATGACACTAGGCTATTCGAAAGTGGTGCAACAACAATGAAAAACCAAAGAGGAAGATTGCTACAAAAAGATAGGGAGATGGGTGTAAATCCTAGGGCAACCGATGGGACCCTAAGGCCAACGACCAAAGAAGGTTTAATATGAATCCATGGATGGAAACAACCTAGCTTTTGAGATCTGAAAGAAAAGGGTACAGATCTGAAAAATATGGCTGAAAGTGCTGGAGAAACTCAGACTTCTTACTCAGCTAAGCTCCTCCTATAAAGGTGGAAGCGTACTAGAAGCCTTAAGGTGATAGATTCCACTTTGACGAGTAAATCAGAGTAGATCAAGGAATAAGCAGGATGAGATAGAGGTCAAACAACCCAACACACAACTCTCAACAAAACCCAGAAATAGATATGATAAAAACCCGGAAACCGTAAAATCGCAGGTACTAACCTATTTTTAGGGGGGATCGTAGTTTTTGGGGTGAAATATGCACTCTAAACTCGAGATCATGCTTTTTTGGCTAAAAAGTGTGATTTCTAATCATTGATTCCCAGTTGGAAGATCTGAGAAAAACTACCGTCTCTGTCACAACGCATTCCTGTGACCTGCAGAAAAGACCAGAAAACTTGCAGAAGTTAGAAATTTGAAATTTCTAGGGTTAGAAAGCTAGTAAATAAAATTAAGAGTCAGAACAAATAAGAAACCCTAACCTAAAAACTGAAGGTCACCCAAGTTTCTGGATCTGAAGTAAATAACCAATGGAGTTGCCAATTTTGTTGTAGTGTTTTCGTCTCAAAGATGTACGAAAAGAACCCAATTAAAATTGTGGATGACAAATAGTCTGAACAATATAAATGGCTACTAAACATTGTATATTTGCAGCAAATGATAGAAACAAAACCTAGCAAAGTCCTTACCGATGATACAATCATAGTTAGATAGAGAAAAGAAACAGTAATAACTCCAATCATCCAATGGAAACCAGATATACAAAGAATATATTTTATTATAACACCTGTGAAGAGAATAAATAAATTTTACCAGTCCCCCTCTATGGGATGGGTTCTTGTCTATCCTAAAAAAACTTCAGCTTCTGTATAGTCTCTATCCTCTATAATGTGAAAACCCAACAAATAAAATGTTTAAGCTGAATGGGAACTCAAATAGCAAAGAAATGGTGTGCGACAATGAAAATAATAAGAGTTATAGCGATGAGTGCAACAACGAAAATAATCGAAAGTGAATAATGAATGGAAAACATCTCTATTTATAACAAAATATTGAGTATCCTCGAATAATGAGCAATAATAAAATATTATTAACCCCATTCTTGGAATAACCACTTGGAATATTTTATTATATTTGGTTAGGAGGGAAAACATATTTCAACTTTTATTTAGAAATAATAAATAAATAAATGATTTATTTATCATCTCAAGAAATTGGTTAAGGAATAATAAATAAATCATGATTTATTTAATTATTCCTAAGAGATTTAGTCAAATTTGACAAGGAATAATAATTAATTAATGAGTAATAAATTATTCCTAGAGAAAAATAAGATAATTAATAATTTATCTTTTGATTTTTCATAATTGGGTCAAATATGACAAGGAATAATAATTGAAAAATGGTTTAATTAATTATTCCTAGAAGAAAATAAAATAAATATTTATTTATTTAATTATTCTTCATGGGTTTAATTATAAATTACTTAACAAAGGTGGTTTATTAAGTAATTTCTCACAATGAAAGCAATTTTACTATGGTAAAATTGACTTTACATGGTGTACTTTGAACCATCTAGTAGAATAGGCTAGAAGATCAATTTTTGGTGATAGCACTTTCATCAAAGGGGACCGAGTTAAACAGAGAGAAAGGGTCGAATATTTTTTCTTTAGCAAGTGAATCTAAGGGCCATTGAGGATAGAACCAATAGCCATAGGCATAGGTTGCATCAAAACACTATACCAACATTGCTAAGCCATGGATCAGGTCAACAATGGTCTGATCCACCATTTCACCTTCCGGGAGGCACCTCACCACGAAAGGGAGTATTCAAATCACTAGAGCAAGGAGGTCGATCGAAAATCGTGCAGACCCATCAAATCAATCCCATGGGACTATACCACTGACAGAAGGGAATTCAAGGCACTCATAACCAAACAGTTGCATTGCTGATCTAAAGGGTGATATTTCTTAGTTGCAGTTGAGGTCACGAGGAGGGTAATTTTCTGTGTTAAAATGAACACTGAGCCATCTAATGAGTAGAGGTGTTAGATTGGTCTCAGTCTCTGATTCGTTTCAATGGAAGGTGAAAGGGAGTATGAGTGTTGCATGCTGATTAGTTGATATAGCCTAAGCATTGGTCACATTGCCAAAACACTATCACAACAACTGTCTGAGCAGAGAAAGGAGTTGAGCATCCCCATATTTGTTCCAAGCGAAAGGAAGTGGACATAGCCTAGGCATTGCACTATCACCACAACCCTCTAAGCACAGGAAAGAGCCGAGCAAGTTTCATAGGCTTCGGTTCTGGCATTGACCATCAATTCATTATGGGAGCCAAAGTTGTCATCACTCTTAATAGCAGAGACAAGATTATTTTTATAGTAGCGTCGGTTAAGGAGCCAACCATGGTCCTCTTCAGGTGCACGAAAAAGTATTTGTTTTATTACATTAGATAAATTGATCTTGCTACATCAAGATCACTCACACATTAGTCATAGAGGCAAAGACACCATGTTTTTGCCGAATCAAGTAAATTATATTTCATCAAAAGATTTCGTGGTGGGTCACCATAATTAGATAAAGTAATGCTATGTCTTTTTTCGTTATATAGTATGTTGCATTATGTGGTTGGATTGGTGTAGAGATTTATCATTGTCAAATATAGTCTTATGCCTATACATTTGAAACCTATGACATCAAATTCAATGTCACACATGATCCATTGATCACTTACAAAGACACAATTATTGGGTCCACAGACTCTTGATTAGCATATGAAGATCTAAGTCTTTCCCTAAAAACTAATTCTCTTTCCATCTAGATAGATTTTCCGCTCAAAAGTCTCAGTGTGGAAGCATGAAAGATGGCGGGCTATGGACTAAACCATGTTTATAGTTTTGAAATTTTTGATTGGTTTTAGAATTTGACAAGGGGTTTGTCAAATTTTGGAGTTTGACAATAGAAAGGAGATTTTGTGTTAAAAAAAGGGAATAGGAAAGGAAGGAGGTGGTACAATCATCTTACTATTACCAATCAAGTTTGCATTTACCTTATCTTGGGGCTAAATCCATTGAAGAATTAGTGTATTCATGCTCTGGTATGAGGGGAGATGGGACTTTCCCTAGAAAACACTCATAAAATTTTGGACAAAATTCTAGATAAAATAAAAGAAGCATGGGGCCTTTTCTTAGCAATACCACCTTATAATAGAATAGCAAGTCTTTCTCAAAAATGGTCTATGCCATTATGCAATGAAAATGCCCATGGGAAGTGAAGGAAGGACAAGGAAGAGGAGCTAAGTTCTTCGCACTTGGATCTTAATTGCAACGAACAAACTCAACCATAGACCTTTAGAAATTGGAGGAATTAAACACATGGCTCTTAGAGGTGGGGCAGCCAGAATGGAGGAAACTTAGTTGGAATCTCAAGCCATCTATGCTTGCATTAATACTACCCAAACTCTCGGAGCATCCTTGTGAAGATGTCAAGGTGACAGTTGCTTCTTGTCTCAGCAAGATCATAGCTTTAACATCCCGGTATTCTCTTACAATAATGATCTTATGAGGGAGATATTATAGTTGATAGTGGAAGGCTTTAAAGGGTTGAATAACATCATGCTTCCTACCTTTTAGAACCGATGTAGAAATTTTAACAGTGATCGCAGAATTCAACTTTGGCACATTCATACTAAATTTGGAATGTGATGAGTTGATCTTTTAGTTGCTCCATAACTTTTACACCAGTATTACATCGTCTCATTCAGACCATGTCAAAACAAGCATGCAAAAGATTGTGTCTCTATTATTAGAAGGCCATGCTCACATATGCAAGATACTAAGATGTAAATTGTTGACCATTTGGAGGAAGGACCACAGGGATCCTATGATCTAGTCGAGAAGTTTGTCAGGAAAAACATAAAATTACTTGGCAAGGCTAGTTCTAGTTGATCTTAGGTATGAAAACCCATTGGAGTAATTTGTGTAGTGGATCCATCTACGATCTACAATTGTGCTTCAATATATTTAATTTCTTTGTTGATGGGCAGCCATACATGCCAAGGCATGGGTTTTAGTAGGTCTTGTGTGGGCATGTAATTTTGTTTCTATTTATTTACATAAAGAAGAGGCTGCATTCTTAGATCTTTATTCTGTTAGGTGTTTTTAGTGTAGGAATTTCATTAGAACACCTAGAGTGTACCATATCTCATTAAAATTTTGATGTTGGGATATTATAGCATTCAATCATGCAATATTTGCATGTTAGTGGAGCCCTATAAGCCAAGTAGACTTTCTTCATGGTTTTTATAATATTTTGACAAAATTATCACCATTCAACAATGGGGTTAAGGTCCATTGCAATTTATTCTTTTTAAATGAAATAGTCAATGAACACTACTTCCATAATTAAGGATAATTTGTATAAGTTCAAACTGTAGATCCAAATATGCATATACCAAATAAATGGCTAATGTGCATGCATATAAGCGTAGTAGTTATATTTCTCATAATGTGTTTTTAATGGGGGATTAGCCAAAAAAATATATTCCATCATTCCCAACATAGCTTCATCTACAATATCCTAGTACGAAAGAAATAACCAAAATTGCTTCTCTAAAAGGCTTTGGGAAGACGGAAACTTCAAAAGGGAAGACAATTTCAAGAGGAGCGACTGCTTTTAGGAGGTAATGAGACAATATGTGTTTTACTTGAATTCTTATTAGAGTTTTACATATTGTGACGAGGGATTTTCATTGATTTTAAGTATTTTTAGAAAGTATTGACATCTTGAAAATAAAAATAGAGACGTAGTTAGAGTAAAAATAATTGGGAAACAATCATGAGACGTCATGGCTTATTGAGGAGGACATTATAGCTTGCTTAGAAAGATTTTTGAGTTTAGCACACTGATAAATAAATTCTAAAAAATGGTATTTTGGACAATAGCTTGGCAAGGCCACAATTAGTGGTGTCTAGGAGGAGTTATGGCCATAATGCATGGGTGTATAAGAAGAATAACTCCTTTTAAATAGTACAGTGAGTAGTTGTCTCTTTAAAAGTCTATGTACACTATTTTTAATGCAAGGACAATAGCTTGGCAAGGCCACAATAAGTGGGTGTCTAAGAGGAGTTATGGCCACAATGCATGGGTGTCTAAGAAGAATAACTCCGCTGAAATAGTACAGTGACTAGTTATGGGGTGGTATAACTTGTTTTGGGGCAGCCCGCTTGGGGCCGGCCACGTGGGCCGCCGGTCCCGTATCAAATGTAACGGCGCGTAATTCATGGGTGTTGTTCCACCCCATAACTTTCAGCGACAAAATCATGAAGCACACCACCAAGCTCTTCTGATATCGTGACTTCCACCAACAAAATCATTAAACACACGGCCAAGCTTTTCCGATATCATGACTTCCACCAACAAAATCATTAAATAGTAGAAGAGGTGCTTGGACAAACTCAATCGTTGCATTTCTAATCGTGAATGCAACTCAGTTAAAAAAAAAAATCTTATTCTTGGTCTTATCATGTACCTTTCTTCTCTAATTTTCTTAATAAAATATTTCTTATTCTTTGGTCTTATAATGTACCTTTGTGCTTTAACTTGGATTTATCATGTACCTTTCACCTTTAATTTGGACGACTTCTTGTCACTCTTTAGAGTTCAAAAAGTTGTTTGTCTCTCTCTTTAGAATGCGAAAACTTCGCTAGCTCTCTTTAGATAAGGGAGATATTTGACAAGATATTTGAAAATCAATCTATCTATCACTTGAGAAGAGAATGGACATTTGACAATAATATTTGAAAACCATATTGATGGGAAATATAAATTGAAAATTCCACTTAAAGTTAAAATGACTAGAAACTATAAATTTGATAAATGGTTAAAGATTTTATAGGTTAACCTTTTGACCGATATGAAAAAGCTTATATCTGAAAAATTCCCCACATTCACCTCACCTATCAATATTTCGTCATTATCAAGTTCTCCACTTTGGCAAACCATCCATTTAAAATAAATTAAAAATTAGAAAAATAAATCTTGTATAGGTAGTGTTTGAATCTGCCAAAAAAAAATTCAAAAAATCTTGTAGAGGTAGTGCTTGAATCGTGTTTTTGATGGTGGAAATGGATTTAGCACCATCAAAAACGTCTAGGACACCTAAAATTTTGAAGTTTAACAATTATAATTTGGATTTACAAAAATCCTTGCCCGATTTTCTCTAAATATAATTAGAATTTCCATAACTTTCCGGGCAACTCCTCCGCCTTGTTAGACTACGTGATTTTTTATATTAGAAATTTATATACTTCAATTTGAATATTTATATAGAATGATAATTATTGCACTTTTATCTTCAACATTGATCTTAAAATAAATTATTAATATATAAATTTTTATCCTTTTACTTTAGTTTTAGAATATATTTTATTAATATAAACACTAATTCGGTATATAAGATAGTTGAGACTTTATTTAAATAATTAATATATAATTAATGTTATTTTTTAAATATTTTTGTTATGAAATTTTGGGGTGGTGGGGGCGGTCGCCTGCCACCTCATTTATGATTTTTTTTTTATATTTATAATGAAGGGGTTGTTTTTAAATTTTTAGAGAATAAGGGTCATTGGGAAAATTAACGAGGCCACAATTTCGACCGATTCCGGGAGCTAGGTTTATGCCTCGGGGTCGATCAAATTGTAGGACACTTAAACTTGGTCCACACCCCAACTTTGACCAAAACTTTTACTAGCCCATTCTCCCTCATACGAGCTCAGATTGACGAACTGTTCACACCTTCGCGATCAGGACGACGAGATCTACACTCTGGTCTTAGGTGAAAGTAACTTTGAGCACTTTGATTTTCGAGCATTGATAAGCCCTCTTTGTCGAGTGTGTCTCTCTAGAGCCACCTGGATCACTCCTTGATGTTGTTGAGGTCATTTTTTTTTTATCTAACATTTTCCAACATTTTCAGGTTCTTAGGGTGTTGCAAGACCACACACAAGCTAGAAAGTTTTAAAAATTTGGATAATACTGCAATTCAGAAGATAGTTTTAGCAACTTGGATCAAAATATCCAAGTTACTTATGGCTCCTTTCTTTATCATGGAAATGGAATGGGTTGGATTCTTCATTAACATCTTTGTCTTTAAACCCTTGTTTTTTTGTTCGAGGATTTCTAATTGAGTTATTTCTTCTTTTAATTTTATAATATTATCTTTATCCCTAGAAAAAGTTAAAACGTTATTATGCATAGGATTGTGAACAATAGGTGTTGGAATATCACTATTGAAAGTACACTCAAGAGTAGCAGAGGGATCCTTCACTTTTTATTTTTGTGCTTCCTGATCCAAAAAAAAGAAGAAAAAATAGATATGTTTCTAAATTCCATTGACCATTAGACTTTAGGAGAGGGATCCTTTACCTCTTCTTTTTGTGCTTTTTGATCCAGACTATCAAAATAATAATAATAGATATGTTGCTAAGTTTCATAGACCTTTGAACCTTTTCTTTCAAGATTTTTCGCTAATCTATCCGATTCTTTTAGCTCTGCAACTTTCAAATTCTCAAATGAAACAACATTGCCTACTTTTTTCATGCTTCATGTGATGCTTCTACATTTGTTTTGTCTTCTAGTGTCTTCATTCCTTACAAAATCTTCCTTTTAATGCTCTTTTACTTCAGTTCAGATATAACAATGGTTTTTTTTGTAGTTTCCCATTGATTCTTCGTAATTGCTTTTGTCACCTTTCTTTTTCGTTCTAGCATGATCCTTTTTATTCGTCTTCCTTTCATATCTTATTTTCAATAATTATCCTATCTGAAGTAGAATTGATTTTATGGTATCTTCAATTTCAGTAGCATCTTCATCTTCCAATATCATCATAGACTCTAGTCTTAAAATTTCTTTTATCTCTAAGATTTCAGTGTCCTCTCTCTACTAGAGTTTCTTTGACTTCTTTATTTTCTTCTTGAGGGTAAGGGTTTGAAAAAACCCTACCTCTTCTTCCTTTTCTCTTTGGACAAATAATTTTTTTCTTCTAATGCCTCAATAAAATAATTTATTACTAAACAAGATTCCCAATTGTCATTTCTTAAAAAAAATTTCTTCAACAAGAATTTTGATTAACCCAAACTAATATAAGGCTTTGTCAAGATTCCTAGAATTCTTCTAGATATTAAATGCCCTTATTCTAGGGCTATTGATCAACTAGTAGGCTAAAATTATCTCCTTCCCCTTTCGAAAATGCATCAAATCCAAATATGGTAGAAAAAAATAGTTTCAAACCTACCTTCATAACTATTAAATTTGTAGAGAATGAACAATCGCTCCTTTGACATTGTTACACTATATAGAAAGTATCCTCTAATTCTATCTCGGAATTTGTGAACACCATTAAATGAATTATAGCTTACAAAGGAGAAAACTATGCAACACAAAATGAATGAACTTTTTTACATAATGTGATTCATTGGACGATATCAGTAGCCTTAAATCTCTCAGTATGGCTCCCATTGCTTACAAATTAATCCTCTACCTAATCATAAATTGGAATAAGCCTATATGAACTATTTCAAATTTTTTATTTATTTAATTCTCTATGTAAATGGATTTACTTCAAGTTTGTGCACATTAAATAGGACTTATATCCATTATCAATTTTACAGGCATATCAGGAAGCCCATTAGAGGAGTAATGTAGTCTACGTACTCCATTAACGATGATATATGCATCAATAAAACATTGAGCCATCATCCTTAATTCCATTACATGAGAGATATAATATTGTGACCTTATTATCACTCCGAAATCATTTCCTGACGTAAATAAAACATTCATAGGTTTTAGTTGAGGTTCCAGTTTTAGTTGGGTGACCAATTTGGTGAAATTCACTTATTATGGCTTCAATCCTAGAAACGATTACTAATACATTCATGCACCATTTTTAATAGTTCTGATAGTGCTTTTGTTAATTCCCAAAGGCTTGAGGACAAGGCATAAGGCCTAAATCATGAAATCAATGTTAAGCACCTGTAATACTTTATTAGGCCCAAAGGCCCCAATACTGTTAACCTTAGAAGCCTTCACAAAACTAGGCCCTTGGTGCACTTGTTGTAAATTGACAAAAAGAGTTAATCTACAGGAATGCTTGTTTTGCATGGTCCATTTATTAGCCATACCTATCATATAACATTGCATACTTATTTATAGTTTTAAATTAGGCTCAACTCAAGCAAACAACCTACTTTTACCATGGGCAATTCCTAATGTTATGGGTAAAAATCCCAAAAAGACTATCCTAAAGTATTTCATGTTTAAGGGTTGCTCTTTAGTTGACATTAATGTGCCCAATATTCATTTAAGCCTAGTCCTCAAGATATAAATTGTGGAAATCATGGGTTCATGTCATTTGTCCAACAGAGATTGTTGGAAATACTATTTTAATTAATGTGAAAGATATGGGAAGACTATAGATGTTGAAGATAAACATTGTAAGATCAAGATTGGTGGAAATATTGTTGTTCGAATTTTGATGCCTAGATTGGATATCTTATCTTTGAATTCATTTTTACTCTAAATACCTAGTTTAAATGGGAGCAGAGGATATATGGTTCAAATGGTTATTCTTGGACATTTCCAACGGTATATGTTGATATATGTTGCTCGTGCTAACTCCAACACAATGAGGACATATGAAATAAGATTATGTCAAGTTGACTAAGCCATGTAGTATGAGTTAGCTCACCCAATTTTACAAGTAGGGGTGACTTGAGTATAATTGAAAACATCTAAGATCAAAGAGATTCAAATTTTCGCAAGTTCTATGCTTGTAAATTTTAATGGAATTCCATGAATAACTTTCTAGATGATATTTTCAAACCATGAACTTGAACTTCCATTGGACATAATTAGTTGGGATTAATAATGCCTTGTCATTTAGATAAATTCCCCTTTTTTATTTATTTTGGTTGAAAATCAAGTCACCACTAATTACTTTTCCAACCATTGTATAAGGATTGCAAGAAACCTCATTGGGATTTATGTTAGGGTCCAACCGTAACCCCTTTATTTATGTAATAGGGTCGATTCATAGTTATAGTTAGTCAAAGAGTAAATAAAGCTCGTATTAATAATTGTAAGTGGTTGACCTACATTGAAGAAAGGGACCATAGTTAGTTGCAAATGGGCCATGGTATTAGATAGACGGTATTGAGAGAACCATGGTAATGACTCATGGTATTGTATTTATGAATCCTATATAAAGGATAGAGACTCCCCATTGAGATATATCGAGTCTTATTTTGTAATTGAGCTCTGCTTTGTTGGAGGTTGCCCCCTCAAAGAGGAAAGTGAACACTGCTTTCATCTCTTAATAATAAAATACTTGTTGTTTTTATCATTTTGCTCTATGTTCTGGGTTGTATTTCTTTGCATATTTGGTATTCTGGAATTTCTCGTAGGTCAAGAGCATAACAATTTATGAGTGGTACATGGAGGCTTTTCCAATGGATTTTAAAACTACCATTCTCCTTCAACATACCATGTGTGGTTCAACAAGTGCAAGGTTATCTTATGATTGTAACACCTTATTAATCTTTGAAATATCTTGCAACATTTTCTTTGCAAAGTATACATGAATTTGATCATCCATCCCATCACATCTGTCTTTCTATAATCCTTGGATTTACTTCCAACATGTGATAGATTTTATTGAGACTTGTATATTGAAGATGCCAACTATTGACATGATTTTAAAGGTGTCTTGTGCTAATAACTACAAATCATAGATAAACTTACATAACACAATGCCTTAATTTGTGGATGAGATCATCAAGGCTAGCTTTATTCATGAAATTTTAAAAATGACTACAACACTTACAATCTTAAACTCCTTCATAAAAACCAAAATCGTAGGGGTCAAAGGAAAGGCTTCATGAAACGTCTTTTCAACTTGAAACAAAATATAAGGAGGCAGGCCATAGGTTCTCCACCACCCCAACTTATGTTCAAATGAATGGTTTATAAAGTAGTATGCGAGATTCATCACAACTGATTTGAGAGGTAAATCCTCCAATTTTGAAATCAATTATTTCTCCGTAAATATATCTTCAATAACCACCGAATATCTATAATAGTAATCTTATTATCAATCCAACTAATATTATTACATGAAAACACTTGATACTAGATAAAACTATATACATTTTTAATAATATTAACCACAAAAATACATTTCTAGGAAAATAATGAATCGAGTGATTCTATTGAAATAAATTCTCAAAAAGTAAAAAAAATAAAAAAAAAATTATTGACAAGACTACCAAAACCTATCTTACATAAAAAAACCTCATTATTAATAATAATAAAAAAATATACCACACATATATTTCCTTTGGAGTATAGAGCTACATGTCATACCTAAATTCAATGGAAGATTACCTTATTATTAATAATAATTAAAAAGTATACCACATAGACTTGATTTTCATATAAACACACTAGATTTTCCTTTCGTAGTATAAAGTGACATGTAATACCTAAATTCACATGGTAAAAGTCCACCAAAAAATTATAGAGAAACTTATGACAACAGGTAATGGCAACTTAACTAGACCAACTTATACTAAGTGGCTTTTGTTTTCCTCTCTAAAATTTGTGCTTAGCTTTTGCTTCGCTACTGCACTATATGCACAAATATGTCATCGTTAATAATTTTGGCATTAAATATGTCATGAATTTCTTTTCCTTAGGGTTAATTACATTGTCATTGCATTGCAAGTATGGAAAATAATAAATGTAGTCGAAGATCATCTGTTTATCTAAGACTGGCTATGTGTTGATATGTAGTTAGTTTAGAGCTAAATAGTCTACTTATAAGGCATCCCCATATCAATTCAAGGTTTTGGTTAAGTACATTATTATTGCATGCCAGGCATGCGAAAGAATAAATGCAGTTAAAGATTATCTGTTTATCTAAGACTGACTATGTATTGATATATAGTTAGTTTAGAGCCAAATACTCTATTCGCTTATAAATAAAAGAAGATGGATGTTGGTATATTGCAATTTTGATTTATGTATGAGCAAAACCTACCTGCCTGGTGTTATAGAAATATTTGGGCACTGCAACCCCAATCATATATGTCCACAAACCAAGGGCTTCTAAGTCCCTAAAAGTGTTGTTTCATACCCTAAAGGAACAAGGTCAACTAATTACATCATCTCCCAGAAGTTCTCCATGAAAAACTACTCAGAACTGGTCAAAACTAGATCATCTCACTTGCTCCATGGTCAGGGTGCGATGCATCACACCTACTACACATGGGAGGTGTGATGCATACTGAAAAGTCCTTCTATAGGGTGCAATGAGCAAGAATAGACAAGTGGCAGAGATAGTTTGCTAAGTCGATGATCAAGGAATCTTCTAGAAACTTCTCATATGACACTTGCCTCTTAGAATTTGCCCAGGGATGAGTAAGATATCAATGAAATCTCCAAGTGGAACTAAGAACTATCAGTGGAATGACACTAATCAAAAACCTAGAGCTGACTCACACCTCTGCAAATATCTATATATGGATCCCTCATCTGAGACATCTAGAGGTTAGAGGCTGGAATTTTGTATCTTGTAAGGAAGTGCTATTGGTTTCCTAGTGGAATATCATAGTGTTGGGTGATCTAAGCTTTTCATGAGGTGAAGAAGGGCTTTCATGCTGGGAGGATGACGTTGGGTCATATCAATGGGTTGTAATCCTCTCTTCTAATGTTTACATCAATAAAGATATTCGAGTTTTCCTCCACATTCTTGTATGTATGATAATATATGCATTTGTGTGGTCAATATATATCTCGTCCTATATTGCTTATGATTGTAGATCTCTGCACTTTGAAGGTATTATGGTGCTTTGACTTTACAGGTACTCTTTCAAGCGGAGTGGTCAAGGAAAGAGCGGAAAAGATCTGTCAGTGAGGAGAAGGAACAAGCAAGGAACCGAGCGAAAGATCGAGGTTGGTATTCTTTGCCCCTCTCCTATCTACTTTTCATAAAGGAAAACGAAAGTAACTTTAATCTGTTTGTTTCTAAGATAGCTACCCCTCTTAGTGGGACTAGCAGCTCTACATAGACACTAGATTTCCTGATAACAAAATGGCAACTCCATTGGGGAGCGAATAGATTGTTTGTTTGTCTATATTTGTTTGCTTTATAAACTTACAGACGGAGCCTCAAGTCAAGCCAGCTAGCCTTCGAACTGCATTTGCTATGCAAGTGCAAAGTAGATCAATGCTGCTTCAGTCTATCTCTAAGTTTTGTTTATAAACTGAACAATCGATTTGCAAACATCCTAATTGCCTTGGTGGTGGCTCTAGTAACCTCAATAGATCAGCCCCTATGATTTCTATTTACTGACTATCATTAGCTTGGCCTAAATCCCTGAACTAAGCTACAAACTGTGACCAAGAACCAAGTTGAAGTCTCATCCCTGGACCATCGCACCTTCTCCACTTGGGATTCTGGATGCATTGCACCTCCCGTGTGTAGTAGGTGCGCTGCATCGCACTTTCCCTGTGCTACAGGTGTGCTGATTAGATAAGACCTCTTCTGCCTCCATATTTTGTTTTTTTGTTCACTCTCTTCAGCTTTATTCAAGAGTTTTGCTATCTGTGATCAGTATACCTCTATGGAAACTCCCTTCCTTTCTATTATTCTGCCTCTATCATGCAACGAATTGTGAATGTTTTTATGTATTGTGCACCATTTACAGTTCTCTTTTACAAAGAAGTAGCGTAATCGAACTGTCGTCTTTTGATTTGGAAGTGTCGCAAGTGTTGTTTTTAGTCAAAGAAAAGAATCCTATTGTCCTTGATGGTTGATTATACTGTTACTCTTGTATTTGATTTGAATTAGAGGTTTTTCAAGTGTCGAAAGTAGTTTTCAATTCAAAATCGCAAAGTGTCATCATTATCTTCCTTTCGAATTTTGAAGAAAATTTGTTAGTATTGTCACTTTGAAGAGATAATTCAGATTTGTACTAAGCATTCTTCTTGCCATTCACACATTAAGAAGGCTAAAAAAAATACATGGATGTGCATTTGCATTTAGACTGCATGCCCTTTCATTGTTCCCTCCGGGAGAACAACCATACGAGAGTTCGCAACATAATTCAGGTTATGCTAGGATTACATCCAGCGGTTGGGTGCCAAAACTACCTCAACAACCAAGAGTCATATACTCAATGCAACAAACTTTACCTGTGTCAAACATCCCCACTACACCGGCTATTGTGACGGTGTTGCAAGTACAACTGTTGCCTATTGTATGCAAACCTCAAGTTTCTCAGGTTGTAATATAGCAACCCCTTGTCTCTCCGACACCACCACAATCACTGATTAGTGGCTCCTTAACTGGAATGACCCAGGCTCAGACGGGTACCATTACCCCTCATCTTGGTCAAACAACCAGTATTGGACAACAACAAATGGCTTCACAACCATGGCTGGTACAATATCAACAACCGTAATTCCAACAAGCTTATCGAGGATCTGAGCAACAAATCTTTGCAAGTAATGGGCAGCCGTATATTCAAAACGGTCAACATCAATCATATCATAATGGTTATGCCCATCAACCTTATCATAGTTATCAACATCAAATGCATTACGCTGGTATGCAAAGACCAACTGCTCAGGCAATCCCATCTTATCCTGGGTATGCTTCGCCAAACCTGAATCAACAGTTGCCCTTCATGGCGACTTTAGAGTTACCGGAACTAAATTGACTAACAAACGATCCAATTGCTTACACCCCTTGGTAGCCAGCAATTCCGCATAAACTTCCATTAGATATTCCTAAATTTAATTGAAATCCGCGTGATGACCCATCGAATCATGTGATGACCTTTCATCTGTGGTGTTCATCCAACACTCTTAATAATGATTGGATTAGGCTTCGCCTTTTTCAGCGAACGTTAACTGGTCCGACAGCAAAATGGTATATCGAATTGCCTAGAGCTCCATTTGATAACTTCAGTGTCCTATCCACAACCTTTTTAACCCATTTTCAGTTACCCATAAGGTACAAAACAAGAACAGAGCTTCTTACCAATTTCAAACAAATGACGGCTACTCACATATTTGATCATATTCATGAGTGGCGCGTCATCGTAGAATGGTAAAAACATATGTTCTCGATCAGCTGTTAGCTAAATGGTTTATCAAGTCATTATTACCTTCTATTATAGAAGATGTGGCAAAGGGAGGAGTCATCACTGAAGAGCAAGTCATTGCTTGTGCGCAATATCTAGACTTGATATATACTCAGTTTGGCACGCTCTATGACAAAATCCCTAATTCTCCTAGACTAGAATTTTCCGTTCCTCCTCCTCCTAAATCAAACAAAGACTCTCATGCTGGTGATGGCGTGATAGGTACGACCAGCGCGAAAACCGTAAAGGCTACATCGAAGAAAGCTCGTACGGTTTCTAGTCAAAATGAAAATGAAGAACTTCTCGTCTCGGAGGTAAATGCCGTGTCGACTGAGAAAGGCAAAGAACCAAAGCAACCAAGAGGCAAGAAGAAAAGAAAAGGGAAAAAGAAGAAACAGGAGCATTCATCTCCTGAAAGACCTTCTGCAAACCCTTTTGGGCAAAGGAAACCCCATGCGGGGTGTCAGATATGCGATGAGGATCATAGGACGAGAGATTGTCCACATAAAGCTGAAATTTAGAAATTCTTTAAGAGTTCAAAAACCTCAGCAATATTGACTAATCCATTTCCAAACTGAGGAACCAATCTGGTTGCTAGTGATAATGCTTCCCCATCCCAAGTGCTTATGTTGTCCGTTTCAAAACAGCAAAATGATGCTTTGATATCGAAAAGGAATAAAGATTATGGGAATCCACAGCTTCCGAAAAATAAGGCTATTGATCAACCTAGTAGTTCGACAACAACTTCAATCGAAGTTGTGCCACCCATCATTCCTGAGCTAACAATAAAGCCGCCAAAGGGAGTAGTACACAAATTGACATTTAATCCTCGTGCCAGAGTAGCACAAAATTATAATATAGTAGAGGACCTGGCCCAATCACCGTTCGCTATGTCGACACTTGAGGTACTACAAAATTGCCCCTCCCAGAAGCAGGCTCTATTATCAGCAATAGGTGGGTTTGACCCAATGGATTCCAATCTTGTGGCCTTTAATCATAAAGGATATGACCCTTAGTTACCAGCTCAACTTGCTTTCCTTATTCAAGCGAAAGCCCTCAACAAAACTATTCATCGAACGATTATTGATGAGGGAGCATCAACATCCATTATGTCGATGAGTTGCTGGAAAACTTTGGGATCACCACCCTTGTCGAGATCGTCAACGACATTAAAATCATTTGATGGATGAGCATACACTCCATACGGGATTTTAAGTAACTTGCAAGTCGAACTGGGGGGCAAGACAGTAGAAATTGATGTTGAAGTTATTGATAGAAACCTCGATTACAACATCCTACTGGGAAGGCCCTGGAATTATGCTATGGCTTCTATTGTGTCGACATACTTCAGAAAGATTGCATTTCATTTTCAAGGAGGGATTACAATCGTCGACCAAGAAACCTTTCTCCCCAACAGTTCAAAATTTACGGGAAGCATTCCGATGATCCACAGAAGCTTTTAGTCGCTTCAAAATATTGGAGTAGGCCTCCTAAAAGACCCTACATTGATGTGTACTTTTGCCCTACCGCCTCCAAACAATTTGGTAGAAGTGGCCACGGTGGGAAGACTACCACCATCGTTCCCATCTTCCGGATTACCACGGAGATTATTCCAGCAACCTTAATCATCCTTCAGTTTTTGATTTTCTATCAAATACTGTAAATACAATGGATTATGAGGATAGTTCTTTTACTGTGTCAACCTCATTAAAAAATGAAACAACTCCCTTTCCAAATCCAATTCGAGTCTTTCAAAGATCTTGAAGGTAAAACTTCATTCCAACCATCGTGTTGAATGCAATGAAGCTTGGGGGGCATGCACCTCAATTTGTGTTATTATGCAAGGGGCATGCGAACTTATAACAAGCTAGTTTTTCGTTTCAAGCTTGTGTAAACATGAAACTCAATCTGAGAATATGTTGTCGCATGGTTCAAGCTCATTAAAAAGTAAAGCAGGCCATGAGCAGTGTTACTGTAGGGTTCAAGCTCATTAAAAAATAAACTCGCCATGAGCAGTTTTACGCAAAGTTAAAGCTCGTTCAAAATTAAACCTAGCAATGAGTATATGTTCCACCAGAGTTTAAGCTCATTAAAAAATGAACCCACCTTCGGTAGATAACCATTGTGAATGCATTATCATCAGCTTTTGAGCCTTGGTCATGTTCTTACCATCACCTCCACTCTGTTTTTAGCCGATCATACGCCTCCATTTGATTGCTTACCCCTTTTGAGGAATAGTTGTGATGAGTGATTCTGTTAGCCATCCTCTTAACACTGTCATGATTGGAAAATTCCAAACCTTACCTGGAATTAGTAGCTACCCAAAAATATCACTTGTTCCTCAAAAACGAGTCTCCTTTAAGCTCTTTTCATATTACTTGTCAAATATGAAAAGATTGTCGAGCAATCGGCCTCTCCAGCTCGTTAAAGCTACTGGGAGTGTTATCCCTCCTCTAAATTTTAATCTTTTTGGACCTGAGGGATTATTACACAAAAAGATTGAGAACTTGTCTTGTTCGGCTGATTAAAACGATCAAAAATTCATCCCTTTCGTATTATTTTATACTTTTTCGGACTTAAGGGGTTATATGATGAAAATGGATTACTGGAGTTTCCTTTCCATCCCTTTTTAGACTCTCTAAAATTGAAAAGGATCGAGTTGTATTTGCCGTTAAACTCGTTAAAACCAATAGCGACAAACTTGTCCATGCAGACAAGAATGAGTTTCACTGTCACTAGGCTCGTTAAAACACAGTGACGGGTTTGCCCAAAGGGAAAATTATAGAACAAGAATATGTTATCCTCCTCAAGCTTGACAAAAATAAAGAGGTACTGGTCAACAATGACTGGGGAAAAATTGGGAAGAAAACTTGAAGAAACTTTATTGGTAGCAAGTCACTCTTAAACATGACACTTTCACTCCATCACCATGATTGAGTCGGGTTGGGTTATTCCGTTCACCGGTCATATTACCATTGGTCCATTGTACCATCCATTCTTGGGGTTAATGCTACCAATCCATTTTAGTGTCACCGATATGTTCAAGAGAAGTCGATCAGAGAATTCACCAACCCAACTTGTGTCTCACCCGCTACAATACCTTCATGCTTCATTTTTTCATGACCGCCACCGTGAACCATGTATCATCAGATCGTTTTCACCTCCACAAAATCATTTGCTCCATTCCATGTTGTAGATGTGGGATTCATTAAGGCCCCAGTATGATGGGTCACTTCTTGTCGACGACAGCTCATTATCCAAGAAGTCGACCTAGGAACAACCATTTTAGTACTTTGAAGCTTGCATGCCTCAATGGAAAGTTTCTCACTTCCGGCGACAGGTTTACATCAATGGCCTTCGACCGAGAGATTTTGCATGGTGTTCGATGCCAAGTCCCATTTTCACAACACGCGAATTGTACTGTAGTACCTTGAGGGTCATCATCATTATCGGTGATTCCTCTCACACCTGTTAATAGCTTACATCATTGGTTGGTAATCAGGTGATGTCTTTCCATGTTCGACTCCAAAACATTCTTCACATGGATCGACTTGTACCTCGGGTGAAGATTGGACGAGTTTGAAGACCCCAGATCTAGTTTCATCCATCTAGGCTGCGATATATTCAGGAAAATAAAGAGATCAAATGTACATCATTGCTGCATAGATGACCATCCGAATCAAAGGATGATTGCTCTATCAGAATCAACAGTTTGCCACAGAGACGATTATCTGTCCTATGTACATGAAAATGAATTTATAAAGCTGAGCATGGGAATGCTTGCCTCAACTAGATCATGAAAATGTTATGAAGATAATGTATTGTATTGTATCTTATTACAGGTTGCCTTCCAGTTCGAAAAACCTTGGATCCTCATGATAAAGAATTTCACCCGACATCAAAAGATTTTCGACCTCATGCTTTACGGGGCAACTATTATAGACATATTTGGGCACTGCAACCCCAATCATATATGTACATAAACCAAGGGCTTCTAATTCCCTAAGAGTGTTTTTTCATACCCTAAAGGAACAAGGTTAGCTGATTACATCATCTCCCAGAAGTTCTCCATGAAAAACTACTCAGAATTGGTCAAAACTAGATCATCTCACTTGCTCCATGGTCAGGGTGCAATGCATCGCACCTACTACATACGGTAGGTGCAATGCATACTGAAATGTCCTTCTACAGGGTGCGATGAGTGAGAGTAGACAAGTGGCAGAGACAGTTTGCTAAGTGGATGATCAAGGAATCTTGTAGAAAATTCTCACATGACACTTGCCTCTCAGAATTCGCCCAAGGATGAGTAAGAGATCAATGAAATCTCCAATTGGAACTAAGAACTATCAGTGGAATGACACTAATCAAAAACCCAGAGCTGACTCACATTTCTGCAAATATCTATATATGGATCCCTCATCTCAGAGATCCAGAGGATAGAAGCTGGAATTTTGTATCTTGTAAGGAAATGCTATTGGTTTCCTTTTGGAATATCATAGTGTTGGGTGATCTAAGCTTTTCATGAGGTGAAGAAGGGCTTTCATGCTAGGAGGATGACGCTGGGTTAGATCAATGGGTTGTAATCCTCTCTTCTAATCTTTACATCAATAAAGCTATTCGAGTTTTCCTCCACATTCTTGTATGTCTGATAATATATGCATTTGTGTGATCAATATATATCTGGTCCTATATTGCTTAAGATTGTAGATCTCTGCACTTTGAAGATATTATGTTGCTTTGAATTTATGGGTACTCTTTGAGGTGGAGTGGTCAAGGAAAGAGTGGCAAAGATCTGTCAGTGAGGAGAATGAACAAGCAAGGAACCGAGTGAAAGATCGAGGTTGGTATTCTTTGCTCCTCTCCTATCTACTTTTCATAAAGGAAAATGAAAGTAACTTTAATATGTTTGTTTCTAAGATAGCTACCCATCTTAGTGGGACTAGTAGCTCTGCATAGACACTAGATTTCCCGATAACACCTGGTTACTTTGTCTTAATGATTTTATGGTCGGGTCGTGATATCTCCTAATAAGTAGTTAATTGAATAATTAATTAAATAAACAAGTTAAATAAAAAATTATCAATCAAAATTAAATTTAATGTATATATTCATTTAAATGTATCTAATTAAATTTAAGTGTACCTATTGTTACATATTTATAGATATTTATGTGATATCTTGCTTCATATTTCTTCACGGCAGTACATGCAGTTAAATATTTCTTCAGTGTAGTATATGCACAAATATGTCATGGTTCATGATTTCGCTTTCTTTTTCGTCAACACAAAGGCGTCATTGATTTCGTTCCTTTTAGTTTTGGTTAAGTACATTATTATTTCATGGCAGGTATGGGAAAGAATAAATGCATAGCAAGATTATTGGTTTATCTAGGACTGACTATGTGTTGATATACAGTTAGTTTACACTACTACATAAAGGAGGGTTTTAAGACAATATTTGAGACAATTTTTGGGTAAATTGTCTTAACTTAAGACAAAAAAAAATTGTGTATTGTCTTAAATATTGTCTTTAAATGGCTGTCTAAAAAATTATTGTCTTAAAGATTATTGTCTTAAAAAATAGTGTCTTAAATATTATTGCCTTAAAAATTATTGTCTTAAAGTATATTATTTTAAATATTATTATCTTAAAAAATATTGTCTCTATAAAGGGAGTATATAACACAACCATTTTTGTCTCGTAGGAGACAATTTCATTTTTGTCTCACTGGAGACAATTTCACTTTTGTCTCTCTAACGACAACACTTGGATTAGAGACAATATGTCTTCAATGCTAGCTATTGTCTCTCTAGAGATGATAAATTTTTTAGTTAAAGATCACTTTTGTCTCTTTAGAGACAATATAAAACAATGAATCCAAAAATATCTCACCATTGAAATAAATCGATATAAAAAATATTTAATTAAAAATGAACTACAAAATCATTGATTAATTCATGCTACGTCCTAAAGCAGACGCTCTTCCATATAGCTAGCACACTTTTAAAAATTATGTGAAGAGTTATGCCAATCCTTAAAATTACATTTATAATCATTGATTTTAAATTAAAGAAAAAAGTTAAAAGATAAAAATTAAAAACTATGAACAAACCCAAACACCAAACGAAGTGAAGAGTTATGGCAATCCTTAAAATTACATGTATAGTCGTTGATTTTAAATTAAAGAAAAAGGATAAAAATTAAAAACTATGAACAAACCCTAACACCAAACTGAAACAGGTTGTGGAAGCTCTGAAATTTGTGACCAAGGCATTGGTGTCTTTGCACACCCTTTTGTTTATGCATAGGGATCTCAGGTGGGATAACATGATGAAGAACATTGAATCAGATGAGTGGTTTATAATAGATTTTGAGGATTACCCTCATAATCTTAGTGGCTTGAACCATGCTCTTGAGATGTCTAGGGGTGTTCATGGGGTTAAAGTTGATGTCTGGAGTACTGGACACCTTATCAGGACAAGTGGGCTTAATGTGTCTAAGATGTTGAGGAATTTACAGAATATATGCTTGGAACAAGACCCAAATCAGAGGCCTTCTGCTGCAAATTACTATCATCACCTTCTTAAATTGCAGTCTTCCCTGCCTAATTACTGAGATTAGACATTGCCAACTGTGGTGAATTCTCAGTCCTATGTATCCCATTATTACTACTCATAGGATCCAGAATCACATGATTATTGAATTTTGTATTATCAGAAAATTTGATATATCTAACGAAGAACTTGTTTCAGATTGTACACAAGGAAGACAACCTATCATAGAATGCCATTAGTTTACAATGGCGATCTCATGTAAATAGGCTGCAATGTTCATAACATTACGCTGCATATCATAGCCTTGACACTTGATTCTAATGGAAATAAGCATATTTCCATGTTGTTCCGTGATAGGGGAATTTTTAAAAATGGGTGTTTTGATTTGTAGCTCTGATATAATTTGATTTTTTATTCGATGAACTACATGCTTATTTTGTTAAAATAGAAATGATGTGTTTCACAGTTTGGTGTATGCCACACTAGAGAAATTGAAACAACAGCTCTCTCCTTTTTTTTCATTCAAATAAATTATATATAAAGAAAGCTTTATTTTTTATGGTTTATGGTGAAGGGCAGATGATATTTAATGCTCAGCATATCAAACAATATTGACTGTTAAAGACCCTATAGTGAAAGGCAAAGCACAAAGAAGGGAAGATGATATTTAATGCTTAGCATATCAAACAGTAATGAATGTTAAATACCCTGTCGTGAAAGGCGAAGCACAAAAAATAATTGAGGACTCAATTGTCCATAATACCCAAATGCAATTTACCCATGTAGAAGGCCCCACACAGTTGGACATCATATAATAACTAAAAGAAATAATGACTTGAATGACTTGAATACAAACATCCCATGTAAGACTAGTGATAGAACAACCAAAAGTGCGCAAGGACATTTTCAATTCATTTGGAGACTGATTTCTGCAATCTCATGAAAGAAAAAAAAGTTTTGCAGTTGGCCCCCATTTCTAACATTCAACATAACTGGAGATGAATAGCCAAAAGAGAGCAGCTCAATGCACCCTTTAAAAATTTCACTTTCTTTTCCATTTTTCTCCATTATATCATATAGACATGTTATGCTCAATTGAAAAAATGATCAATCACCACCGCCATAGCAAAATCTCATTGTTTAAATCCACTCCAAACTTATTTCATCAACTACATAGGTTTACACACATATGCATCTTATGATAGAAGAGAAAAAGGCTCTGCTAGGTACTGGAAACATTAGATTCAATCTCAGAGAGAAAAAGTAGAAGGAAAAAATAAAATATAGTGTTGCAACATCGCTATATAAGTGGGGAAAGGGAAAACAAAAGTGATACAATGAATCTAGTTCTTCCTCAATTGAATGAAACTATGAAATTACAAATATGTAATGTAGGAATACTTTGATTCTCATCCAGAATGCAACTTAAACTCTGTCCACTAATTCCTCCAAGAAAGCTTTTCAGCAACTAATAAAAAGACGAATGTAAGAATAAGCCAACTATCAATAACCATATAGGTAAGGCAGGTATACCCTTCCTTAAGGGCAGGTGCCAAATAGAATTCTGAGCTTCTTCCATTAAGTCTAGCAACCTTGTTAGATCCTTTGGGGCTAGTGACTACGCCTAGAGTACCCCAGGTGACCAAGCCACTATGACCTTATCATAAATGTGCAGACTGTAGTTGAGACCAAAAGGGATTTAGGAGTGTGGCATACTATATTGAGAGAGCCTCAGGTGACCAGGTCATTATGAACCTAATTGTAAATAGGCAGACTGTAACTGATCAAGAATTGTCACATAAAATATTACATTTGTTGAACCCCGAGATTTACAAACTCATGCCCAAACAATAAATGGATATGGAAAAAAAACTGAAATAACTAATTTGAGGATGTTCTAGTTTCAATTTTTCCTTGAAATAATTTGACTGACATTATTGGAAAAAAAATATATGCAAATCAATTAAAATTTCCATATCCAAAAGACAAAGAATATGAAGATGAAGTGTGCGTTTACTGAAAAAACTGCTCTTTTCCTCAAACCCACTCTTAAGGGTTGTAACAAATCATTCTCAAGCAGCCCACGGACAAGCAAAAATTCAATCAATCCACAGATGCACCAATAAATCAAAAGAATAATACATAGAGAAAGGAATGGGAAAAATATTTAAAAAAAAAACAAGAAAAAACCAATTTAAAAATAAATAAATAAAATAAAATAACCCCAAAAAGCAGTTTTTAGAGTGAATGAGAACTTAACCTCTCAAGCTCATCCTGGATTTCCTGCAACTTTTCAATGGAGAGAACAAGCTCACCATATATGTGCTCTTCCTCTTCCCCTTTTGATCTCTTGGACTTGTCCATCCTACCCAGTCCTTCTGACCCAAAAGTCCTAAAAATCCAACAGAGTCGAAGGCGCAAGCAGAGTGGCGAAGAGGGAATGGTCCTAGCATTAATTATTACCTCCAGAAACGTTGCACGCTGCATCTTGCCATCCTCAATGAAGAAAACTTCCAAAGCCTAAAATTTAGATCCTATCATTCATTATTACGTCCATAAATGTTGCATGCTCCATCCTACCATCCTCAGTGAAGAAAACTTCAAATGAAATATTATCATTAAAATACCAAACAAGTTGTTGATTATTTTTTACTTCCACCTACAAAAGAGAATTTTCCAGTCCAGGAGATATGTTTTGAAATAGTACCATTGGTAGCAGTGTGTGTGCTGAGCTACTAGGCTGCAATGGTGGCACCTAATTTACCAGGAAAGAAACTTAGGAATAGGACTCAAAATAGATGTGCATCTACATCCTATTAAACTAGCAATATTTATAGTAAATAGAAATAATATCTCAACTATTTTCATATTTTATGAACTGTACCTGTAGAGTTCCAGCAGCTACAAGACCAAAAGAGTTATTCTAAAGCTTCAAGTGGTAAACAATTTGACCATCACGCCATATAAGTTTCCCATTGATCTGGAGGCCTTGACATATTGATGTTGCAAGTAAAACATGCAATGGAGGCCTGTACAAAGCATTAACCATAATCATGTTGACACTTATCATAGTAAATACAATTCACATCTAACAACAATAAAGCCAATTTTTTCCATTTGTTATTTACAAAATGAAATGGAATTGACTATCTAATACCCACCCAGAGCCTACTACTCATTGATCTCTAGGGACAAGTGCATTGCCTAAACCTATCAAATAACCAAAAAGATCTAGGACAAGCGGTGGAGTTGCTGCTATGCGTACTGCTTTTGATTGAACATTGGGACATTTGGGAGGTGAAACATTGATTTCTGTCTCAGTGGCTGATAATTCTTCATATGGAAAGTAATAGTTTACTTGCAAGTTTGGAGGTAACAAGGTACATCGGGAGGTAACAAGGTACAAGGTACATATGGAAAGACATATGGGACGTAACCTGTACAAGCATAAAAAGTGCTTAGAAGGATTTATGTGTGCTCTGACTTCTCAGCAACATCAAGGAAAGACTTAATTTCAAAAATAGATTCTTTAATGATCTCTATACCTATTACTTACCACTTCAAATAGAAGTGTTGAGCGTGATAACTGCCAAAAAAACATATTATTATTAGCCATATTGGAAGAAAACTCCTTGAACTAAGCATAAAATATAATACTTATAATAGAAAAACCTATACAAATGCAAACATCTCAAACAGTGATAGACGAACTTAATCCTTTTAATTGAAATAACTTACCACTTCTCTGGTATCCATTTTGGAATCCAAACTAAATCCCAAAACTTAGAAGACTAGCCATTCTTGAACTTCTTTCCTTCTCATTCTCCAGCTCAAAATGATGAGCCCCGTGCTTGTGATCATAGGGCATAATAGAAATGGCATCTAACAATTCATATGATGCCATCAGCTGCAAATCCTTCTTTGCTAAGTATTTATTGTGGCTTTTCTGGAGGATATAGAGCTTGTACCATGCATAAGCATGATACAAATGACTTCCTAATATCTAAAATATCTTTGTTAACTTTGAATAGTAGATTGTTGTCATTTGAGGTTTAGGAATATTCTTGACCATATGTAAGGCCATGAATATCTTCTATAGAGTGAAAAGATTCCTACATATCATATGCCATCTATCATAAGAAATAGTATAGGGCAAAAATATATTAGAAATAAAAATAATTTAGCTCACAGATTCTATAGTAGGTTCATGAAATTTCATTCAACCCAAAGCTTCCTCTGCAATAGGGTATTCTCCAATAATTAATTCCTACAAGATCAAACCATATCAACCTTCCCATCTAGACAAATATAATCCTATATCTAATTGAATAGATAACATTTTAGATTTCTGGCCCCCATTCGATAGTGATACCTTCTTAAAGGTGTGCCAAAAATCTACTCAACATGACGTTGTAACTATTTACATCATAAGCAATATGGGTAAACTACCAACCAAAGATAAATGGTTTCTAGAATATGATTTTTCTACACATTTCCCTCATCCCATTTCACAATGGCAGCCAACAATCCAGATGATGCCATCAGCTACAAATCCTTCTATGCTAAGTATTTATTGTAGCTTTTCTGGAGTATATAGATCTTGTACCATGCATAAACATGATACAAATGACTTTCTAATATTCAAAATATCTTTGTTAACTTCGTATAGCAGATTGTCATCATTTGAGGTTTAGGAATCTTCTTGCCCATACACAAGGCCATGAATATCTTCTATAGAGTGAAAAGCTTCCTACATATCATATGCCATCCATCATAAGAAATAGTATAAGGCAAAAATATATTAAAAGCAAAAAATTTAGCTCACATGTACTACAGTAGGTTCATCAAATTTCATTCAACCCAAAGCTTCCTCTTCAATAGGGTATTCTCCAATAATTAATTCCTACAAGCTCAAACTATATCAACCTTCCTATCCTGACAAATATAATCCTATATCTAATTCAATTGATAACAATTTAGATTTCTAGCCCCCATTCGATAATGATACCTTCTTAAAGGTGTGCCAAAAATCTACTCGACATGACATTATAACTATTTACATCATGGGCAATATGGATAAACTCCCAAACAAAGATAAATGTGTTGTGCCTTTTTCCCATAAGCATTTATTAGCATACCCTTTTTAGTTGAGAGAAGATCCTTTGGATAGTGGGATACAATCTTTAGCTCTTGTGAGGGCATCCAAAAATCACCCTTGGACAATTGACTGCTAGCATATTTACAATAGTTTTTGCTCACTGAATTGATACTTGTCTCAGGGGAGTTCTCCTTGAGGGTCTTTTGCCCAACACTTTGCCTTAAGGTAAAAGTGTGTATACATTGTTGTACGTAATCTTGATCTTCCATATTATCAATACAAGAAGATACAGATCCACGAGTTGAATATGCAATAAGTGCAAAATTAGACAGCTCAAACTATTCACACTTTGCATTTTCATCGAAGTTGGCTGATGTTGCATGTTCTTCATCATAATTTGTCCATATTTGTCCATACTGTTGTATTTTATTTTTCTATAGTATAACTTTCATCCACACAGCCCCTTGAATGCGATTTCTCCTCATTCATTTCTTCAAGCTTGTCCTCATTGTACATCATACTCGACAATCATCATTCTAGTACAGAACAACCTCTAGATATTATTGGTGAATAATTGTAGTTAATGGGTTCTCATGTAACGATTCCCAATACCAATGGAACAACATATAATTTGAATCACTCAAGTAATGAATCTCAACTTAACAAAATTAAAATATAATTACATTCTACCATAAATAGACATCAAGAATGCTTTGCCTTGTAGATTTCAGCACCCATGTATTCGATGGATTTATGGGAATGAAGGGAAATTGGAAAGCCAATGATCTCCTACAGTTATGTATGGCCTTGTCTAGTACCTATGGCCTCTTAGACAACCAAGATTGAGCTCAAACTCACCCCACCAAATGAAAATAATGCTAAGGGGAGAGGGAAATTACTCTAGTAAGTAGAAATCCACCCAAGAACGCTGAAGAACACTCTAGGTAAGGAGAAACAAATTCTTAACAGTCGTATAGAAACCAAATTAGCAATTCCTTGAGGAAATGCAACATCTCCAGAACCTTGCCAGTTGATCTCTAACTCAACAAGAAAGTGGATTATGAGTAACTCAGAGCTGATGCATTTCGTAGAGCATCAATCAATCAAGAGTTTCTGAATGATGCTAATAGAAATTCAATGGAGAGTTATTTGTTTCAGCCATGAGCACAAAGATAGGGAGCACATATAATATAACTAAGGAGTAAGAATGATGATAACTCATGCACCATAAGTTTATTATATCTTAGGAACATATATTAGATGAGAGCCTAGCACATTGCCTTCATTGTCAAAAGAGAGATGTCCATGTGCAAATTAACCCTCGCTCCATGTGAGACTATTGTAGCATAGCTGCTATGGGAAAATGAAGGAATTGGTCATGACAGTTAAACACTTATTTGAGCTAGTTTGAGTGTTGTCCAATTAGGGCTATTGCATCTTGTCATAGGCAAAAATTGCAAGACATTTTGGCATTACAAAGGCAACAATCCAGGCACAGTCATTCTTTGTTTAGTTAAGTCAAAGCTCATGGAGAATGATATCTAGGTGTTTTAGCCTATATTCGGCCTCTTTTGGGTAGCAACCAAGAAAGTGAAGAAGATCGAAGTCTGTAATCCAACGGGAGAAGAAAAACTAAGGATAAAAAGAAATCTACAACACTTGAAGAAACCGAAGTTTGTGACTAAGCCGAATCTCAATCTAAAGCTATCTATTTGCAGCAGGATCTGAATATCTATGGTAAAGAGTCAAGGGTTTGCAATAGTAGCCGAAGACCAGTAATAGAAGGCAAAGAGTCTGTAACTGGAAGTCAATGTATTATAATAAGAGACTAAACCTACAATAAGGACAAAAATTCAGAAGCTGCTTTTGACTTTGACTAGGCAGAGATTCAACTATTGACCTTGACTTAAAGAGGAGGGTTGACTTGGAGGGACTCTTTGGTCTTGTGTTGGATATCTCATTTTGAATAAATTCAATAAGAGGAGGATTGTTGGGTTTTCCCCTATTGAGAGGTTTTGCCCTGCCTTGAAAGCCTAAATCTTTGTGTCTCGTACTTCTTTGTGTTCATGGAAGAACAATTTGTGTAATTACATGATGAAAGAGAAATATTAACTAACAAGGAAAAGAATACTTATATATGAGGACATAAAATTTGTAAATCTTAAACTTGGCTAGGCCACTGCACCTCCAAAAACCTGACTCATTAAGTCATAAACTAAAAACCTTCTGTGGAACTCAAAAAAAAAATTGAATTAGATTGAATTATCAACCAGAATCAAGGGCCTTTACACTTTACATTTGAAAATCTATTGCACTATGAATATTGAGGTCACAACTATTCATTTATATTGCATTGTTGTAAGAAGGGATGATCATATTTTATATATTTTGTCTAGTAAGGCTACACTTCATCATTGCCAGCTCTAACCAAGGTTTCATGTTCCCATTGTAATGAACAACAGCTGCATTTCCAATCTCTGAACAGTCCACGCTAGGATTATATCCTAAACCCAGCACATGCTAAGACTTGTCCAAAGGATAGGTCAAGCCATAAAACGTTCAATCCAAAGGGTAGTGTTCCATGCTTCCACAACATTCTATCCTCATTCTGACATACAATAAAAGAAAAAATTAGAAATCGAACAAAGAAAAACCCATTAAGTTTTCTAGCTAATTACTTCAGATTTACTTGAAATACTTTAAAGTAAGCATCACAGGACTTAACATAAATAAACCACATTACACACTTACTGTGTTCTACCACTTGTGATATATTCCAGTTATATCTTGTTTCTCCCATTTTTTGAGATCAAATACATTCATCCCATATGCCCAACCAGAAGCATTAGGATCAAGGTGCTTGGCTATGTGCGGATTGGAAAAATTAAGGTATTTGTCAAACCAGCAAAAGCTTTCTCCACAAATTTCCACTGAACCATTAACCTTTCCATGAAGATATACTGACCACAAGGGTGTCAAATCTTTCTGCACCACAATATCATCATCCAAGAAAAGGATCTTGTCCATTTTGGGTTAAACTTGTGGAAGATAGAAATGAAGATGATTTAGCATGGATAAATATTTTGGATTTATATATTTCAAATTGGAGGAATGTGCTGAGAGTGTAGTCGAGTGATCTGCATTGAAATATTACTCTTTCATAGCTACAGATTCAAGTTGGTGAAGTATAGGGAAATAGGAGGAATTGAGCCATTTAAAATCATCAACATTTTCTACATGTATCGTAGCTGTCCCCAGGGGATTAAGTAAAAACCAGATTTTCATGGCCCCAAAATTTAACTTGTCTGTCATGAGATGAAATACATGTTTCTCAGATTCCTGCAAACACATGTAAATCACCTACAATGAGATCCAAATATTAAATGTAAAATGCAACAAAATTGTTGGACTTCCAAACTTTATATTAACTTAAATTAATAACACTTCACCTTAGCATTCATGACAGTTGAATTCACAACCACAGATGCAACCAATACATTGTCAGAAAATAATGCATAGCGATAAAGAGTCGAATCCTCCAACTTGTCCTTTTTAGGAAATTATCTCTTTTCAAGAGGAAGAAAGTAATAATCTATGGTCAATAGCATGGACAGACAGTGCAGGCCCTTGGGAACAAACTTTGTTGGCACCTGACTTAAAAATTTACTCTGCTTTTCCAAGGTCCTTACTTGCTCATCTGCAGACTGAAGCATGGCTTGCAACTTCTTTGTTACTATCGCACATCTATAAAATTGTTCTCTAGCCTTGGATATGACATGACCCATTCATATCAATTATCGGTCATGAAAAAGAGAATTAAAAGCAGAAAGATTGACACACAGACTGCAACTTTAAAAGAAATGAAGGATATGAACACCAATTGCAAATGGAAGCACATACTACTCTTGATTTAGAAGCAGCCAATGCAAAAATCCAAGGGGTAGTGTTCCAAGATTCCACAACACTCTATCATCATTCTGACATACAATAAAAGAAAAACTTAGAAATCGAACAAAGAAAAACCCATTAAGTTTTCTAGCTAATTACTTTAGATTTACTTCAAATACTTTAAAGTGGGCATCACAGGAATTAACATAAATAAACCACACCACACTTACCATGTTTTCCCGCTTGTGATATATTCCAGTTATATCTTGTTTCTTCCATCCTTTGAGATCAAATACATTCATCCCATATGCCCAACCACAAGCATTAGGATCATGGTGCCTGGCTATGTGCGGATTGGAAAAATTAAGGTATTTGCCAAACCAGCGAAAGCTTTTTCCACAAGTTTCCACTGAACCATTAACCTTTCCATGAACATCTACTGACCACAAGGGCGTAAAATATTTTTGCACCACAATATCATCATCCCAGAAAAAGGATCTTGTCTAGTTTGGGATAAACTTGTGGAAGATAGAAACGAAGATGATTTAGCATGGATAGATATTTTGGATTTATATATTTCAAATTGGAGGAACTTGTTGAGAGTGTAGTCGAGTGATCTGCCTTGAAATAATACTCTTTCATAGCTGTAGATTCAAATTGGTGAAGCACAGGGCAATAGGAGGAATTGAGCCATTTAAAATCATGAACATTTTCTACAAGTATCGCAACTTTCCTTGGGGGATTAAGTAAAAACCACATTTTCGTGGCCCAAAAATTCAACTTGTCTGTGACGAGATGAAATACATGTTTCTAAGGTTCCTCCAAACACAAGTAAATCACCTACAATGAGATCCAAATATTAAATGTAAAATGCAACAAAATTGTTGGACTTCCAAACTTTAGAGTATTTTAAATTAATAACACTTCACCTTAGCATTCATGACTGTTGAATTCACAACCATAGATGCAGCCAATACATTGTCAAAAAATAATGCATAGTGATAAAGAGTTGGATCCTCCAACTTGTCCTTTTTAGGAAATTTCGCTTTTGAAGGGCAAGCAAGTAATAATCCATGGTCAATCGCATGGACAGACAGTGCAAGCCCTTGGGAACAGTCTTTGCTACTAGATGACTTAAAAATGTACTTTGCTTTTTCAAGGTCCTTACTTGCTCGTCTACGGACTGAAGCGTGGCTCGCAACTTCTTTGTTACTGTCACACAATCATAAAATTGTTCTCTAGCGTTAGATAGGACATGACCCATAGCCTTGATCTTCTTAGGTGCACTAAAACATTCATATCAACTATCAGCCATGAAAAAGAGAATGAAAAGTAGAAAGATTGATACACAGACTGCATCTTTAAAAGAAACAAAGGATATGAACACCAAATGCAAATGGAAGCACTTACTACTCTTGATTTAGAAGCAGCCAATGTGAAAAATATTACCTTTGAGGTAGATCAGAATCTGCATTAGACTCACCCAATGTACGCTGACATTCTTTAATACGAAGCATCAATTCATGGTATAAATCAAGATTATTCCTAGCATGGGAAATACTTGAATACACCCTAGCCATGATTAGTTGGTCTCGCATCAATCTAATAGTGGAGTTAGAATTCTTGTTCTCATTCTCCTGCCAGCAAATGCTGTATTTTCCCATGACAGCAAAATCTATCTCCTTGGAACATTTAATTGCTGCATTTTCAAGCTCAACTCGTTTTTCTTCATCCTGTTGAATTAGCTCTGTTGACCTTTTCTCCCTCTTCTTTTGTCTTAATTGATGTAAGCATTAATCTACTATAATTTAAAGCATACTATGCTAAAATCTAAGAAATATAAAATTTTTCTATTGGAGAAGTAACATCCAAAAAGGATTTTGGAAAATAATATAACAATTCCCTTTTCCATGAGAACAAAAAGTAGCAATCTAGTGCAGCAAAGAATTTTACCCTCCGTGAAACTTTTGTTGGACTTTCTTCAAGCTACAAATGATCTGCATTACAACAACCATTGTCCTGGGAGTTTGACTAGACATTACCTTATAGTAAGCTACCAACATCATAGACCAGTTAACCAGGGAAAATCAAAACTTACCATCAAGAGCATTCTCTTTGATGTCTCGATGTTCACTTCCTGTGTCATCCTCTTGAAACCTCGTAAGAAGTTCTTCGTCATTGGAAGTTTTTTCCTGCACCTCGTCATTCATTTTACCCTCCTCAAGATTTTCCTTGCCTTTTTCATTGAAGATCACACCATCTTGTTGTGAAGGTAACTTTTTTGAGCTGTCTCCAGAAGTCGTTTGCCTCTGCTTGACGTACACCGTTAGAAATAGAGAAGCACCCCTGCCAATGTCAGTTTTCACTTCCTGCTTAATACAACCCTACTCAACTACATAGATCATCATCACATATGTTTCCTTACATGTTCAATAGAGAAAATGACCAAAATCTTCACCAATCGTACCTCAGAGTTAGTAATATCCCTTTGGTTTACTTCGGAGGGCTTTTCTAATAGCCATGAGGAAGATATATCATTTTGCCCAACAATATTTAAGTTTTGAGTTCCTGAGTCCTCTTTGTTAGCTGTTATGACATCAATCACCTGCCCAGTAAATAAAATTTATTTTCAATTCTCTGCTCAATAGGGGAGAAATAAATTTAAGATATCCAAAAGCAGCAAGTTTCTTATACTTGCCTCCTTTCAGAAGAGAGAGTCAATGCTCTCTGTTAAACTCTGCTTTCTCCAGTCATCTGCTTGTTCCTGTGAACCCCACAGAAAAATAGATAAGAGTGATTTCAAACATATGACAAACCTCTAGTATCCTCAATAATTCCTCTCTATTTCAATCCACTCAGGTCGATTAAATTTCAGTTTAGGGACACTATTTATTTTCTGGGATTAGACTAACGTAAGTGAAAGTGCATTGCCCAGATCCTCAAAAAGAACAAAATGGGCATAGAAAAATAGAATTAGTTTTCAAGATGTGGAAAGAGAATACCATTTTAACAGATCCATCTCCTGAGAAGTTGTGCCTTGTTGTTTTAAATGACAAAAAATGCATAAAAGGTCAGGTAGAAAGACTTGATGGAGAAGAATATATATTAAAATAATGAAACGCTAAAAAGGGGTTTCTTTGCTATCATGCATATGCTAAGATCGAGATTCCATTACACATCAATAATAAAATGGTGTGTATAATATATATCATTTGTTTTGGCCAATGTGCTCTGAACACTGTGCGAATATCTTTGGCAAGGGAAATTACCCTAGGGGCAGTTGGTAAAACCTTTTCTCTTGCATGAGAGAGGTACAAACTTTAAATCTTTCTCCCGGTAGGTATTGTACCACGTTAATGCAGAGATGGAGTTCACAGCTTCACACAGATCAAATGAAAGGAAACCTATAAAGAAAACTCACAAAATGTCTGGAAAAATGCTAGAGGTGCTAAACTTTTGACAATAAGTGAGGAAAGTATGTTTGATAACATCTGCACCTTCAGATCCTACGAAAAAAGCTAAAAGGAAAATCAAATTTGAAAGTAGGTCCATGGGGTTTTGGTTCAATGGTTAACCAGGGGTGGTGAAGGCAAATCAAATTTCGAAGTAGGTCCATGGGGTCTTGGTTCAATGGTTAACCGGGGGTTATGATAATTCCCTGCCAAGGCTCAAATCACATAAATACATTGGTCAATGGGTTCTCAATGAAAGGGATCTTTCTAAAATAATATAAGATGACTACACTTCATTGTAATGGAGATCCTACTTGAATGTTGTAAGAAGTCTACACTTCATTGTAATACTACCAGATTAAGAAAGGGCATGCTTGCCAATAAAGATACATTAAACGCTGACCCACCCCAAAAAAAGGGACAGAAGCAACCTAACAAGGGAGGAGGGCATGAAGAAGCTTACCAACGATGGAGGAGGGCAGGAAGAAGCTTACCAGTGAGGGAGGAGGGAAGGAAGAGCTTACCAGTTGTAGATGTAGATGCGAAGTGACGAAACCTAGCTACTAAAAAAACCAATGGCATGACAACAAAGACTACAAGGAAGCCCACCATAGATATTCAATGATGAAAACCTCGACCTCCCCATCTTTCATTTCTACCATGCAAGTAGCCCTACCACCCTCCATTCCACACACCTCCTCTTTTCACAGGCATTTTTAGCTCTCAACCCTAACACCACTTTTCTCCTCCTCGTCCTCCTAAATAGATACCGAGCAATGCAACCCTTACTCAATCATAATCCTCTACATCAAACCCATATCATGGTTAGCAGAAATATATGAAGTCAGCAACAACCAAAAAAACCCTGAGATCTCATATATACTTCAGAGCATTTGATAGGAAAATTTTCCAAAGGCATTACGAAATGGATAGATCAACTGATTTCATACAGTTCTGAGAAAGAAAGGGACACTGACATGGTAAAAACCTAGATGAAAATGGGCATAGGGGCCAGAAGTAGACAGATTTGAGGGTCTCTGTCTCTGTTAGCCGTTTTGGTTAGAAAATCAAAACATATAATTAAGGGAAACACGTCATTCGGATTCAGATGCCAACATAGATGTTATTATTAATGGGGATCCTCACCAGTCTGGCTAACTGTTCATACACTACGACATAGGAAGAGGAAGAACAGGCAGGCAGCGTTGGGTATATATGACACCCCTCAACTTACTAATTTAACTGAGCAGGTACCGACTTGGCATGCCTTGCATTGAGGCATGTAAAGGTAAAGGGAATGCTAGGGGGGTAATTTGATGCAAAGCAAGGGTGAATTATGCCTCCCTGAATGCACATCATGAGACTGCATTTAAGATTCGCAATTCTGAAGCTGCAAGAATACTAGAGTGTAAGCACAAAAGTGAAGCTAAACATATCGTGATCTAACATTTAAAATGGTGACGTGTTGATTGATTTCTCATTCAGAATGAAAAGAAAAAATTTGATGATTGGGGGAGAGAAATGATGAATGTTCTATTGAGTAAAGAAAATACATCATTTTGAAGCCATGGATAGATCTTAATGGTCTCGGATGCCAGTGTTAGTAAAACCTTACCTAAATGTGTTATGACTGCCACATGGATGAGTGTTACACTTACATTATTGATGCACTAACCATAGGGAGTTGGTATAATATTCATGGTTATGGGTGCTTAGAAAACTGGGTTTTCATATACCTATGAAGTGAAAGGGAAGCAAGTACCATCTCTTCAAGATAGGAGTAAGGCTGTAAGCTTTAAACCAGCTGACAGGGAAATTTTTTGTTAAAGAATACATTTTACACATTGTGTGTCCATTACTACGAACCGGTTTATAAACATAGTGTTGGATTAATGTCATAGCACTTCTAGAAGTTGTTTTGATTCTCATTAAACATGTTGTATGTTGTCATCTACTTCAAATTTTGCGCAAAAAACAGTTGGTCCTTTAACAAGACTGGAGTGTGCCAACAAGCACTAAAGAAGAGGTTATTAGCATTGCAAACCCTCTTCTCAGATCAATATGTCAATTTTAAATTTAGCAAAAATTGGCAATAAAACATATGATGTTCTAGAAGCTAAAATACAGACAACACATGAATCTACAACTTCTTACCTCTATTGTTGTCATGCTTAGCTTGCCCCACCAGAATGGTATGAAAGTTAAGGTGAGGGCAAGGTATTAGAGCTAAGGTGAGGGCAAGCCCAAGCATGGAAGAAAGAAATCACAAGAAGTCTTCTAACAACACTGACCTCCTTCCTCTTCAAAGATCAGTCATCGTGAAGCATTGAAACTCCTACTACAAAATTCTAGGTTGAAGATCCCAGAAAGAAAATGAGATCAAGGCCCCATCAATCAAGCATCTCTAGGATAGAGCTCTTTGTCAAATTGTTGGTCAAATGATCTATATCTAGGGCCTTTTGTCATGACTACAGCCAGGAAGCTTTGGTTGCTTTAGGGTCAAATCTTCTATTATGACATCACCCTTGAATTGAAATTGGTTTGGAGATAGTGACTCACTCGAAATTCCTTCTCTGTTGCGGGTTTATATAAAATCATATTTGAAGCTATAAAGTTCCTAGCATCTAAGCTCATGTATATAATATTACTCTTGAGCTCATTGACATGCCTTCAGCCTTGTATTACGGCTTTGTCTGTCTCATAGATAAGTATGAAAGGCTACAAAAGGTGAAGTATCCTCAACCCTTCAACATCAATCAAGAGGGTTTCAAAAATAGTGTTCGTGATTTTCCATTGGGAAGAGGCTTTCAAAAATAGTGTTCGTGATTTTCCATTGGGTAGATGTTTATTGAAGGTAAAGGATCAACCTTTGTGTGTCTCTGAGATTCTGGTATCAAAGGAAAGGGGGTTCATGAAAAATAAAGATCATTTCAAGGATCTTGAAATCTAAAAACAGTGTTCTAAAATCTCATTTAAATAGGTATGACTGTTATTGGTGTCTAAGCCAAATGCATCTCAACATTTCTTCTCATATCAACTCATTGAGGCAATCAGGACACACACGTGGGTTTAGCCTACAACCATCACTTTTTATATGATTTTTACATCTTGGGTTTAAAAAACCTTTATATACTCTAATTAGTAATTTCTTGTACCCATGCTTGGTGCATGCTGCACATTATTTTTCATAGCTTCCAAATTTGCATTCCATCAGTTAAAGCTAGGATAGAATTAGTCTTAGTTAAAGAAGTCTATTTTATTTGATGGATTCATACAGAATTTAATTTAATATGGCTTTTCCTTTCCTTTAATTTACTCTTGTTTCAATAACCATCAAATCTTCTAAAGACAGAAATTCGATAATAGAACTGGAGTCATATAGAGAATTACCACTGCGAGAAATGGATACAGTTGAATGTTCTTTCCCAAGGCTTGGCAGGTCGACAGGCTCCATGAACTTTTCTTTTCCCTCTTCCCAAATTTATCAAGGGCCTTTGCTACAGTAGCCTCAGAGGGGCTTTTGTTGCCTGTGCTAGGGAAAATGTATGATTCCGAAGGGGATGTCCAACAACTGAAGCTTTTTCATTAGTTACTCGCGTACAAAATTTCTAGAATATGTCTATCAACCTCTTTCACTGCCTTGGAGGAGAGGGCAACAACCTATAGAGAGAGAGGGACATTTTTTGGGTGATGGTGGAAAGGAAAAGCCCTGTTTGAATCTTATGTGGGTTTCGGGTTCCATAGCGAAATCAAGGAGCCCCACAAGTTCCAGTTAGGTGTCACGTTCCCTACACAAAACCCCAACAATCCCCTACCTATATCAAACTTTAAGGGAAAAATAGGATACTCGTAGCAAAAATTTGGTCTCCATTGCTGAAACCTCATCCAGAATTAAAAAATTCATGGTTTGAACAAAATTTCTGAAACCTTCTCCATAATTCAAAAATCTAGGGTGTGAACAAAATTGCGTCGCCCATTATTCTACTTCCATTCTTGAAAGCTCCTCGAGGGTGCTCCTTGAGGGTTTGAACAAAAATGGCATCACCCACCTCGAAATTTGACTTGGTGACCGGTACACAGGAGACAAATTGTCTTAAATAAAGTTATTAAATTGCCATGGTATGTTTTAACAAGCTCTTATGAAAAAAAAATATATATCTTCTAATGCCTCTCAATGTCTTCCATGGGGAATTTTCATTATGATAAATTTAATAAATAAAATGAAATTTTAAGATGAATTCATGTAGTAGTGATTCAATGGAATGGAATCATTTTTAAATTCTTTGGAAACTTTTTTTCACGATGTTTTCCGATATATTTTTTTTCTAGACAGTTTCACCTTTTTCAAAGGGGGAAGGGGCGATAGTCTCTTGTAGTAGTGATTCAATGAAATGAAATTGTTCTTAAAGTTTTGGAAACCTTTTTCCGTGATGTTTTTAGAAATTTACCCTTTTTATAAAAAGTATCACCACTTTCAAAGGGGCAAGAGGCAATAGTCTCTTGTTGCTCTTTCACAAAAGGTGTCATGTCACTCCTTATCAAAGGGACTAGAGTGACACGCTTCAAAATGTCACATTCTGCCATGGTTTGAGTCTAGATTTTAAGCCAGTGAGGTGGAAGGGTCTCTAAGCTTGTTTAGGTGTACAGTTAAAAATGAACATTTCTCTGTCATTCTCATCCTCAAATAAAATCTCATGGAAGAGCTCAGTCTTCTCTTTCTATCAATCTGATAAATAGTTTACTTATGGAAGAGGGTATATCTTGGCTACAAACATTGGCTATAAAATTTGGGGCGGCATGGGACAACAATAAAAAGGTCTGTTGACAAATGTAGATCCTCCCAATCTCCCCCCAAGGAATAGGCCTCGGTGCAAAATGGCTACATGAATCTTCAAAGGAAATTTAGGATGAATATTCTGCTTGCAAGCTGAAGTTTCATGAACAAGAGATGGGAAAGGATATTGTTTGGACATTTAAGAATAATTTAAAGCAAGATACGTAAGCTTAGAAACCCCAAGGAGAAACCCAAGATAAACATATGAGTTCTAACCCTCGTCCTGAGTCATCCAATGCTACTTCTTCACAAAAAGTCTATTATTGGTGTTGGTGGATAAAGAAAAAAAGGAGAGGGATGCTAATGATAGGGAAGGGAGAGTGAAGATGAGATAGATGAGATCGACGTTTCCCTTAGACAACACCATTTACCCTATCCCCCAAATTCTATTTCCTCTTCTTAATGAAAGGCATATTACATTAAATATATAAATAATTATAATCCATGCATTTTGACGCCCTTGTACATTATTTTTGATTAATGAAAAATCTTCGACTTACAAAAAAAATAACACACTATACTCACACACAATGCAATAAGCAAGCCCCCATCGATGTTATGCACTACTTTAAATGGGTTTAATAGCCTTGGATGGCCATAACAATCATAGTTGAATGTTTATGATGTTAACTAATTTAACCAACAAAACATGCCTTTGACAATGGTAACTAGACTTACACTCCATTTACTTCATTAAACAATCAAGTGAGGCTTTAATAATTGTAACCAAACATATGAGTCGTTGAAAAACTTAACCAACCTAACACAACCTTAATAGTGATAACAAAAATGTACATGTTACTAATCAATTGACCATTGTGTCATGCCTCTAACATGTGCAATTGAACATAAATGTTGTTGATGGGGTTGACCTATCTAACATATCTCCCACAATTGTAGTCAAACATGCATGTTGATTCGGTTAATCTCCTAGGTAATGTTAATCAAAAATACATATTAATATCCAACTTAACATGTCACTAGTAGTGACAATGGAATGTGCGTGTCAATGGCTAAGCTAATTGACCTTATATGTTGTTCATTGAGATGATTAACACATAGCTCACTAAGCTAAGAAAGTAGACAAACCATTGGTTTTGTCATAGAAATAACATGCCTTTAATAGACACAACTAAATGTACATGATGTTACACCAGTAAACCATCATGACATGCCTTTAGCAGTAGTAACAAAGTGTGAATGTTCTAGATTGGGATCAACTCTTCAAGTTTTCCCTTACTTCTATACAAAATTAAGCATTCCATGCAACTCTCAAAGTAACTTTGATACATATACAAATTAAGTTTGTATTTACATGTTCGATTTGTGTTAAAGTGTTTCCTCTTTAAAGGTCACAGGATTCGATCCAATGGAAATTAAGGTATGTACACATCCATAGATTAAATAGTTAAAGCATTGAATGGAGGGCACCCCTTGTTTCACAAACAAGGGGGTATCATATGTCAACTTGGCAGCTACCTGCATTATAACTTAATATTAAATAATATTTTTATTTTTTCAGTTAATATGAATGCTTCTAATATTTAATATATTGTTAAGGAGATTACCCCTTCACTAATTAGTGAAGTATTTAATATTGGATGAGAGAGTTGTAAGGCTGAAATTTTGGCTACCACGGGTTAAGTTTGGTGTTTGTATTATGTCAATGCAAAATTAGATTTCACACCTCTCCAGGAATCAATCAAAATCATTTACACATACCAATCAAAGGCATTCAATAGATGGTTAAAGAAGTGGTTGGTAGGAGTTCACTGCCATATCTATAAAATGGTTTCCAAACTAGAGAAACAAGCGCATGTTTTCGATTTATGGGCTAACATTTGAAAGATCGCTACGAGGTGAGGAGTTGGTGGGAGTACTTATTATGAAAGGACCCTACACCTCTTCATTTATTTCTTAAGGTAGGCTTGAAATAAGTGATTATAGATATATGATACATATAATATGAAAACCACTCACTACACAACAATATTGAACATTTGCATGAGACATAACTTAATTTATTTTGAATATATTTTTGCTTTAAAAAAGGCAAGATATGCTACCATGATGTAATACAATGATTCACCAATATTGGGCACCAAACAAATGACTTGGACCACAGATGTTGTGTACGATGACAATCATCCACTATAAGCTATGATTATTAACCACTCTAACACCCCTCATTTATGGTCTATCATTGAACATGCTCATGAAATTTGAGATCGTTGGACATGGTTGACATGCTTTGGTTAACAGAATCTAGTATGGTGTGAGGGCCTTGCCTACAATGCAAGCTTTCTAACACTCTTTACAACAACATTGCTTCACAAAATGCATTTGACATTGATTCATAATTTTGCCTTTGTATATGAGAAAGAAACTAAATGTTACTTCTCCCTTATCCAAGATAATGCACTTGATTACAAATTGAACAATGTACCATGACATTGCCTTTCTCTCTTTGTGTGAACTTGCTCAATTAGCATCTAGATACCTTGTGAGACAAAACTCAATGTATGTATTGTATTTGGTATTGTGTCAATTATTCAATTTTTATGTCCTAATATTGTGTTAATGGCCTTCCAATCCATGGTCAGTCTTGAATTAAAATTTTGACATGGAAAATCCCAATTTTACAATTTTGGCAATCAGAGGCACAATGTTGGGACAGTGTGTATCCATCTTGGTGGACAATGGGGCAAACGAAATTTTTATTTTTGCACAGTTGGTGGAGTGTAGAGGAATTCATAGATTGATATATATCCTGAAAAACATGGGCGAGAGATGATCCCCTTACTTCACCTCAGTTGTCTTATTGATTGTTGGTTCGATATGTTGAGGATATGGTTGATGGTTTGATATTGAAGTCAAAATCCTTCCTTGACCCTTTAGCCAAAGAGGTGTCTCCTAAAGTATCTCCAATAATATACTATGAAGAGTCATAACATTTAACCTGGAATTATGGCCTACCATGATCATCTAACAATTAATTGAAATAGCACTAAACCCCAATTTAGGGATTGGGTGAATCATATGGTGGGACTATGCTAGTGGGAACCCTAAAAAAATGACTTGAAAACCCCTTGATTTTCTACCTTGATGTCATTCATCTCCCAAGTTTCTTGTTGGATACACAAGTCCTAGAAAACATGACAAGGAAGATGAGAGGGAGTTGGAAAGGACATTAGGTTGTCCTAGAACATCATAAATTGCATCCACATGGATGAACATGGAATGGGAATTAAGGTCATAAAGTATAGTAGAGTTTTAGACAAATAGGGTGCATCAAAATATTCTTGGAGTGTCCCAAAGAGCAATATACAATTCTTATCTCCTCTAAAATACACTATACATTTATTGCGGTGATAGTAACCACAAGATTCTTAGAACTAGTGGTATAGTGTTCAGTCATGAATGAATATGTGGAAAAGAAATCTAAAGCTTTCGACTCACTGCATAAAATAGTTCATGGGGCTGAATCAAAATTTGAAGGTACATGTCAAGGATCTCTGGAAAAATGGTGTTAGTAAGCAAATGATACCTTTCAAATAATTTAAGGAGAGTAGGTTATATTTAGAGGAGGCCAACTCAAGAAACCATAAGCAAGAAAAGGGGGAAAGTATCTAACAAATATGGTTAAAGTAGGCATCAAAATACCCATCCTTGAATGAAATGGTGGTTTACACAGGGCTCATGAGAGAATATGGGATGGAGGGTAGATTGGCATGGTCAAAAAATGAGAGAAGGGTTTTATCTACTAAAGGAATATGGGATGGAGGATATGTCTAAGTTTAGGGAGGCCTTTAGCTTTTTTGACAAAGACGGAGGTGGATGTATCACAAAAAAGGAGCTTGGGACAGTAATGCATTCTTTCGGTCGAACCCCCAATGTATATTTGAAGTGGTCCAAATGTTTTATATTCAATAATCTAGTGCCAAATACAATAAACCACAAAGAGTAGTTCTAATCTACCTGTAAATGGAACATATTAAATACACCATTCCAAATTGATTTTACTCTGGAGAGTCAAAGAAATAGATGATTCGAGTCATCCATCGCCTCCATACAGTGTAAAAAACAACCACACCCACTCTATCCTTTACGAAACAAATTGTCCCATGCCAAGATGAAGCCGGAAAGATACATTTACTGATATTCTTAGGCAGAGCGAAAATATGAAGCCAATATACAGAGATGCTCTGAAGGACTGCTCAAACTAGAGTCAATTTGCTTCCTACGGAGAGCCCCTTATGTGCCCATGATAAAATATACAGTGGATTTTCTCTATATTTCAGCTCCAATCCTTAATTCCATGACAATTAGGTTGGAGCATAAATCTAAGATATTTAAAATCTGCATCTAATGCAGTGGAGATAACACCAAAAATATGATAAATCTCCAGTACCAATGCATCATTTGGGTAAGAATAAATCATATGAGATTTAATATTATTCATAAGGAGTCCAAAGACTGATCAAAAGATATCAATCTACCAAATAGTAACACATCATTGACAAAAATCAACAGAGTAACTATGACTTGTCTATCTACACACATGCAGCCAAAATTACATTTAATCCATCTACCTCCACACCTGCAACCAAAATTACCGCCCTTGTGAATTTTGTGACTAATTCTTCGAAAATCCAATCTTTTATTCTCAACGTCTTCTTCTCGAAAAAGTTGTCATAGATATTTTGAAGTAGGCATATTGTCTACTAACAAATATTCTGTAATTTTCCTCTACCATCCTTGTAGAAATTATGGTGTAGAGTTGCAACTACTCATAAAGTTTTAATCAAAATCATAAGACACAAGCCTACTCTACTGCTCTCCAAAAGTTAATTCACAATTTAGAACCAAAATTTGATACATGCAATAAGAAATAACACCAATGCACACAAAACTTTTCCTAAGGAAAACAATATGCTAAAAACCCTAATGTCTGTTTGCACTTATATGATCAATAGAAATGTATTGCGATTTATTTTCTCAACTGAGCACAACCTACAAGTGAATAACCTGTCTCTTTGCTCATTGAGAAGCTCTAAGTCAGACTTGGTAAATTTCTACCTCTGCTTGACCCCATATTTCCTTGCACAATTCCTTGAGAAAATAGGCCCCTATTATTTAGGAATTTTTACAAAATGGATTGCAAAATTCCCAAGGTTGATCATATGATTGTATGCCACACCTATACACTCAAGGCTAGTCTATAGTTGATGTTACACTACATTGGAATCTCCACCACAGTTGGGGAACTTGAATTCTCCATGCATTAGCTATTTTGGGTTGATTGATTAGTTAACTGGATGATCACTGAGTTTGACTGAAGTCCCATTGCACAATTGGCCTTCCACTAGTTCCTCAAGCAGTTGGAACTAGTTTAACTGAAAATAACTTGAGATAGGTAACTTTGATTGCTACAAATTAACAATCATACATGCTTAACTGAACTATAACTCCTCCAACTCGAATTTACTGTGTAAACCAGGTGACACAAGTCATGCCACACAAGTTAACTGCATCCAAGCTGTCCGTTGATGTGGTAATTCAATTTTTCTCAATTTAATCAAGGAAAAATCAAATTGATAATTTCTTGCTACATTTTTTAAGACTCTCTCTCTGCAAGAAAGGGATTATCAACAACCCCTATCCTACACCTAAGGAATTTTAACTTCCCTCTTGACAAAGATTTTGTCAAAATGTCAACATCTTACTCCTCTATCAGAATGTAGTGTAGCAACATCATCTGCCTCTAGACACAGTCTCGTAAATGGTGATATTGGATATCTATATGCTTGGATTGATCATGAAATATAAGATTCTCAGAGAGATTGATGCAACTCTGATTATCACAATTGGATCCATCATCTGACCAAATAGTCCAACAAGTATCTTTCTCATCCATATCGCCTCACATGTTTCCTAACTTGCAGCCATGTATTATGCTTCTGTCTAGCTGAGCACCACGGATCTTTGCTTCCTGTTCTACCAAGAAACAACTAAAAACCCAACACTAAAAATTACACTTGATGTACTCTTTCATTCTAATGGACTTTGTTCCCAACCTACATCTATGAAGTCGCACAACTTCACTCCCTCTGCTTGTCTATACCATAGCCCAAATTGGGTAGTGTCTGTGAGGTACCGTAAAACATGCTTAGTTGCCTTCCAAAATAGTTTGGTTGACCTAGCCACAGCGTGTCTTAGCTCATTGACTACACATCACATATCTAGTCATGTGTTCACAAGATACATGAGTGGACCCACTAGTTGTCGGTAAATGGTAGCTTCCACTTCACCTGAAGTGGCATCCTCCTTCCTCTAGTTGTTCATTAGAGGTGTTTCCATGGGTTTACAAATCTCCATGTAGGCTCTATGTAGTATCTCATTTTCATACTTGCCTTGAGAAACAAATAATTACCCGTCACCTTGTCATACTTTCAACCCGAGAAAGTAGTGCATGAAACCCATGTCATTCATTTAAAATTCCCTTGCAAGGTCCTCCTTGCAAGATATGATCAACGTCTCATCACTAGTTAAAATAAAATTATCAACATATAAGACATTAATAGCAAATTTACCTTCTATCCATATGTGATGAGGTTTACATCTGGTTCACTTATGGTGAAGCCCAAACCGGTGAGATAACTATTGATCTTGGTGTACCAAACATGAGGTGCTTGCTTGAGATCATACAATGCTCACTTGAGTTTTCACACATGAGACTCTTGATCAAATGTCTCAAAACCTTTTTGTTACTCTATGTACACCTCCTCCTTAATAACCCCATTCAGAAATGTTGTTTTTACACCCACCTGGTGGATATTCCACCCCATCTGTGTAGTGAGACGAAGAATTGACCTAGTGGATGAATACCTTACTACAAGATAAAATGTCTCCTCATAGTCAATTCCCTCAACTTGAGAGTACCCCTTGGCCACAAATCTGGCCTTATACTTCCCTATTCTTCCGTTTGTTGCTTGCTTCACCCTGAAGATCCATCTCAAACCCACTATTGATTTATATGTTGTTCTTGGGATCTTTTCCCAAACACGGTTCTTTGCAATGGATTCATATTCCTCCACCATTGCATCAACCCATACAGGTTTCTCTATTTCGTCCTCAAAATAGGCTGGCTCAATCTCTATAAGCTCAGTCATAAGAGCCATGTCACCAGTGTACCTCTTAGGTGACCTCCTTTGCTTACACAAATTTGAAGGATATCCCACATTCTCCCTCGCATCCTGCACAAGTCTATCAACTTCCTTTGTTCTTTTTCTACCTTCTCTGGAGGTTTTTCTTTAGTGAATGTCTCCACTCTCTGCTCCACAATTTGTGGTTGCTCTACAACTTCTTGAGGTTCCTATTTTTGAGCTAAAATCTCATCTTTTGGTGGCATCTAAAGCTCCCTCTCAAGAGAGAACCACATAGATTTCTCCTCATCAAAATTTACATCCCTTCACATAACTATCATTATGAGTGATGGCAAGTACACATGTTAATTGTGGGGAGTTTTTGTGTAACCCACAAATACCCTGAATTTTGCTGTTGACTACAGCTTCTTCCTTGATTCTTTGGAGACATGGCAGTAAACAGAAGCTCCAAAAATCTTGAAGTACGAAACATCTAGCCTTCTTCCCGCGAAAGCCTCCTCCAGTGTAATATCATGCCAAGAATCCAATGAGAACATCAGTTCTACAAACATACTATTGTATTGCATGCCTCAACCCATAAATGCAAAGGTAGGCCTTGGTCATGCAACATCACCCTTGTTTCTCCCAAAATGCTATGGATATTTCTCTCAAGCACCTCAGCCTGATGTGGGTTGTGTGGTGTTTTCAACTCTCGTCGAATGCCTTCTTTCGCACATAAATTTTTAAATTCATTCAACACATACTCACCTCCATTATTGCTCCAGATAGCCTTCACCTTCTTGTTGGTTTCTTTCTCAAACAGTGCCTTGAATTCTATGAACCTAGAGAATGTCCCATCTTTCTTCCGCATGAAGAGATCCAACACTTATGTGAGAAGTCATCAATAAAAAGGACAAAATATTTGTGTCGGGTAGTGGAGGCTATAAAGAAAGGTCCATAGACATCAAAGTGGATCTTTTCTCGGACTGCGTGCACTTTGTTGTCCCGATCATGAAATTCAGATTTTATGTACTTCTCCAAGGTACATCCTTTGCATACATCCTACTACTCAAGTGATCCTTTAGGGAGGCTTGTGGATATTTGTTGTATACTATTCAAGGTGCCATGATGCAAATGGCTGAGGCTTATGTGCTAAAGTTCACCTACATCATGGCCTTGCACTTTCTCTTCCTTATTTTTTAATGGAACACAATCTTCCACATCTAACTTATATAGATTCTTCACACAAACCTCGATCTTCTTCACCTGTCTCGTGGCTATGTGTCTCAGGAATGTTTTTCCTTTGTTGAAGATCATGTCATAACCATGGTCTTCCAAAACTGCAACAAAGATGAGATTTTTCTTTAGGCCTACAACAAACATGACATCCTTGAGCCTAAGAGGGGAGCCTGACTCCCTCTGAAAGTTGATTGTACCAATATTGGTCATGATGTACCTTCTGTCGTCCCCTAGCTTGATGCACATATGGAGATCTTTCTCCTCCAAGTCATTGAAAAGTCTCTAAATCCTGTCATGTGGAACAATGCACCTGAGTCCTAGTACCACACACTCCCCATCACTATGTTGGACATGCATGCGATAACGGTAAAGTCAAGGTCGAACTATGAATCCAAGGCTTCACCCACTGCTCCTCCTAAGGTCTTCTCACTTGCCTCCTTCTGTGGGCACTTCATGGCATAGTGCTCATATTCGTGACAATGGAAGGATTTAATTTTTGACAAATCTTTATTCTTTCTCCCTTGGTTGGATTCTGGTTTGGTTTGAGATTTCTTCCCCCTTCTCCCTTCTTTCCCTTTCCAAGCAATGCAAATTTTTCTTCATCCTTGCCCTTAGATGAGGTTCCATCTCTAGTATTCTACTTTATTTCCTCTTGTACCAAATCGTACCATAAGTGTTCCCAATTTGGTAGTTTGTCCCTCCCATTCACTTAATCTTGACAGGTATCCCAACTCTTGGGAAGGCCTAGAAGGGATACTCTTACCAAGTCATCCTTTGAAAGAGTAACACCAACTCCTGCAAGATCATCATAAACTTGTGTGAATGTCCTCAGATATTGCAAGGTAAAGTCATTCTTCTACATCTTGATATTTCAAAGTTTATCCTTGAGCACCAACTTTTTGTGGTCACTACTATTCTAGAACAGATTTGTGAGTGCCTACCACATTCCGTAAGGATTTTCTTTCCCATGGAGATTGCTGGCAATGTGGTCTCGTACTCCCTCCAATATTATTATCCACGCCTTGGCTACAACTTTCTTGGAATGAGCAAGGTTTTGGGCATCATATTCTGTTGGTTTTGTAACATCTCTCTTGATGTATTCTAGCAATCCATTGTCATCGAATACCTCCTCCATGCGATCCTTGCAGTCAATGAAATTTGAGTTGCCTTCCAAGGAATACTCTACCCTCAGCCCGTTGAAGGTCATATTTTTAGTTCCTAAGAGATCTTGCTACACAGAATTGCAATTTCGAACCTCCTGAGAAACAAATTAGAAATTCATGCTCTAATGTGAATCCTGCTATGATACGATGTAGAAATTATGGTGTAGATTTTCAACTCATCATGAATTTTTTTCAAAATCATAAGACACGAACCTACTCTACTACTCTACGAAAGTTAATTCACAATTTAGAACAAAAAAATTCAGACATGCAATAAGAAATAAAATACATGCACACAATATTTTTCAGGGGGAAATCAATCTTCTAATAACTCGAATGCCTTCTTGCATCAATCTTATGAATATAGATGTACTACAATTGATTTACTCAATTGTGCACAACCCGTAAGTGAATAACCTATCCCTCTGCTCACTAAGAAGCTCAAACCCAAACTTTGTCAATTTCTACCTCTACTTGAGCCCCTATTTCCTTGTGCAATTCCTTGAGAATTTAGGCCCTTATTATTTAGGTTTTTTCCAAAATGGATTGCAAAATTCCTAAGGTTGATCATGTGACTGCATTCAACACCTGTACGCTCAAGACTAGTCTACAACTAATATTAAACTACCTTGGAATCTCCACCATAGCTAGGGAACTCGAATTGTTTGCATGCACTAGCAATTTTGAAATGATTGATCACTTAACTAGATGATCATTGCATTTGACTGAAGTCTCACTGCACAACTAGCCTTCCGCTAGTTCCTCCAACCTTAGACCTAGTTTAACTGAAAACAACTTGAGATCACTGACTTTGATTGCTATAAATTAGAAATCACACATGCTTAACTGAACTCTAACTCCTCCAAATCGAATTGATTGAGTAAATGGGTGACACAAACCATGTCATACAAGCTAATTGCATCCAAGTTGTTTGCTGATGTGGAAACTCAAATTTTCTCAATTTAATCAAGGCAAAATCAAATTGAGAATTTCTTGCCACATTTTTCAACAATCCTTTAGGTGAATCTAATCCATGTTGCCAATCTAGCACAACAATTTGCTAATAACAACAACCAATGTATATAAGTAGCGTTCAAAATAAATAAAACGGTAAAAAAACACATATTAAAACACAACCAATGGAGACCCCAAAAAGTACTCCAACTATGTTACCACCCATTAATGTTCTTCAAAAGTGTCTCCATCACTCCTCCCACGATGCACACCTCTATTTTCAACCTCCATCACCCTAAATCCCATTAGTTGTTGTCAACACCGATCACTCTACTTCCTGAAGAAAACATCAATAGCATAAAGACGAACCTCTAATCCTTTACCTTTTTTACTAGTGCATCATATTGAAAATTTTAAGACAAAAGATTTATTTTGTCTTAAAATTCCTCTCCATGTAGTAGTCTAGAATGCAATGACATACTTTAGGAAATCGGTTCACTAAATTATTGCCGAAGGTAAAAGAAGGTTTTAATATGTAAAAACCTATCCTACATGGTGCATTTTGATCAACCTAGTATAACAATGTAAACTTTGAAATGGGAACTGTAAACTCAAAACGAGAACTCTGCCCAAAAAACCCCGAAAAAACATGAAAGACAATGCTAAAAATGAAAAGTGTGTATACTAGAATAATGGTTTTTTTTTAGGGCCAATTTTGAACATGTTTTAAAAACTGCAGTGAGAACGAATTTTTTGTGCAAAATTTGTGCAAAAAACAACCTGAAAATGAAAAGTGCTAATAATGGAACAATGGATTTTTTTTTTTAGGGTCAATTTCCAACATTTTAAAAAAAGGCAGTAAAACCAAATTTTTATGTGCAAAAATTGTGCAAAAAACACGCGCTGGAATAACACTTTTTTTTTTTTGGGTAAATTTTCAACATTTTGAAATAATGGTGTAAAAGATTTTGTTATGACACCGAAAAACATTAAAATTTCAAGAAAAAAATGAAAAAAACACAAAAAGAAGTTTAAAAAAAATACCCAAACGTAAATAAAAATATATATTAAAAACAAAACATAAAATTAAAAAAAAGAATCAATCATAAAAATGTAAAAAAATAAAAATAAAATTTAATCTATAAAATATAAGAATTAAAAATTTAAAAAATTTAAAGAAATAAATAATAAGAAAAACATATTTTCAAAAAAATAACATTTTTTTAATGTGGTAAACCATAAAAGAATTTGGAAAAAATAAAAAATATTATAAAATTAAGTAAAAATGGGAAATTTTAAAAAAGCATTAAGAAAAACTAAAAAAATTAAATTAAATTAAAAACAAACTAGATTAAAAAAAAATAAAACTAGATTAAAAAAAAATAGAAAAATAACCAAAAAAACAAAAAAAAAAATTAAAAACTACAAAAATTAAGATTAAAATCATTTTCAAAAAACCCTAAAAACCAAAAATATGTTGAAATTAAAAATACAATAAAAACCCGAAAAACAATTAAAATTTAAAAAATATACATATTTTCAAACTAAAAAATAAAATAAAAAAACATTTAAAAAAAAAAAAAAAAAACAATATATTTTGATTTAAAATTAAAAAAAACCATTTCAAATTTTCTATTAAAAAATTTAAAATTTGGATTTAAAAAAAAATGAAAACAAAAAAACATTAAAATTAAAAAAAGCTAAATATATTTTTGATATTTTTTAAAATAACATTTAATATATATATATATATATATATATATATATATATACAAGAAACATATTTAACAAAATTTATTTTTTATTTTAAAAAAACAATTTTATCAGCCACCGCCCCCAAGAGCGGCAGGACGGTGGCTATTTGATTTCGAGAATCGAATAACCACTTCTCGGCCACCCCCACGGGCAGTTGGGTGGTGGCTATCCAATTTTCGGAATCAGATAGCCACCACTCAGCCACCCATTGGGATGGTCGGGTGGTGGTTATCTAATTCTCAGAATCAGATAGCCACCGCTTGGTCGTCCATGCCGGGAAGTCGCTATTCGATTCTCAGAATCAAATAGCCATTGCGCAGCCGCTCATGGGGCCGGTGGCCGATAAAGCTGTTTTTTTTTAAATAAAACATAAATTTTGTTAAATATGTTTATTGTATTTAAAAAAAACAAGATTTATTTTTTATTAAAAAAAAACAATTTTATCGGCCACCACCCCCATGAGCAGTTGAGCTGTGGCTATTTGATTCCGAGAATCAAATAGCCACTTCCCAGCCACCCCCATGGGCGGTTGGGCGGTGGCTATCCGATTCTTGGAATCGAATAGCCAATAGTTAGCCGCCTGTGGGGGTGGCTGGGTGGTGGTCATCTGATTCTTAGAATCGGATAGCCACCGCTTGGTGCCGCTCGGTCTCCCCCACGGGTGGCCGAGCGGTCGCTATCCGATTTTGAGAATCAGATAACCACCACCTAGCCACCCCCACAAGTGGCTGAGTGGTGGCTATCTGATTCCAAGAATCAGATAGCCACCGCCCAACCGCCCGTGGGGGTAGCTTGGGAAGTGGCTATTCAATTCTCGGAATCAAATAGCCACCACCCGGCCGCTCTTGGGGGCGGTGGCTGATAAATTTTTCTTTTAAATAAAAAATAAATTTTGTTAAATATGTTTATTGTATTTAAAACAAACAAAATTTATTTTTTATTTAAAAAACAATTTTGTCGGCCACTGCCCCCATGAGTGGCCAAGCGGTGACTATTTGATTCCGAGAATCGAATAGCCACTTCTTGGCCACCCCCAAGGGTGGTTGGGAAGTGGTTATCCGATTCTTGGAATTGGATAGCTACCACTCAGCCGCTTGTGGCGGTGGCTGGGTGGTGGTTATCTGATTCTCATAATCGAATAGCCATGGGTGGCCAAGCTGTGGCTATTCGATTCTGAGAATCAGATATCCACCTCAAGGGCGGTCAGGTGGTGGTTATCCAATTTCGAGAATTGGATAGCCACTGCCTGACCACCGGTCGGGTTGGTTATCCGATTCTTGGAATAGAATAGCAATTGTTCGACCACCGACGGGGGTGGATATCTCATTCTCGGAATCGAATAGCCATCGCCTAGATGCCCATGGGGGTGGCTATCCAATTCTCGGAATTGAATAGCCATCGCCCAGTTGGCATGGGGGTGGCTATCTGATTCTTAGAATCAGATAGCCACCACCTAGCCACCCGTGGGGGTCGCCAGGCAGTGGCTTTCAGATTATTAGAATCAGATGGCCACTGCTCGGCTGCCCATGGGGGTGGCTGGGCGGCGACTATCCAATTACGAGAATCAGATAGCCACCCCCACAAGCAGTCGGGCCGTGGATATCCGATTCTCGGAATCAGATAACCACCGCCTAACTGACCATGGGAGTGCCTATCCGATTCTCGGAAACAGATAGCCACCGCCCGGTCACCCGTGGGGGCATGGCCTTGGGTGGCGGAGCTGCGTGTAGATATATTTTTTAAAGTTTTAATCGTAAATATATGTTTTATATAGTTTTAAATGTTTTTTTTTTAAATCATATATATATACATACACACACACACACACACACATATATATATATATTAAATTTAAAATGTGTATATATATATATATATATATATATATATATATATATATAGAGAGAGAGAGAGAGAGAGAGAGATATAGATATAGATTAAATTTTAATTGTTTTTTGGTTTTTTTTTTTTAATTTGTGTATATTTACATTTCATACATTAGAAAATTTAAAGTCAAAAAATAGATTTTTTAAAAAAAGGGCTTGATATAGAATCACCACTTTTTTAAATCAACATGCATATTACTAACATTCTAAAACATAATGTACATAAAAAAATTTAAAGTGCCCAAAACTATGCTCTAAGAAAATATGTGTGTTCTGCATCCCCCCTTTTCAAAATCGGGCCAGTCTTTTGCTATCTCTACAAAACGGGTAATAGTATCAGTTCCCGTCTCAAAGTTTACATTGTTACATGACTAGGTGATCTTTTTTGGTTGATAACATATTGTTGCCCAACATAAGAGTTTGAGGAGCACATCATATGACGGAAATATGTTGTAGCTTCACTTCCACAAAACACCGAAGGGAAGTCATAGGGAGAGAGAGAGATCACTCAAGTAATAGGAAGGAGTGAAGCTGGAGGGGGTGAAACCTACATGTGAGATAAAAGTTTCCTTTATTGACGAGTACAAGATCTTAATAAGGCAGGTGAGATATACCCATACCTACAAGATAACTGAGTAAAAATGATAATGGTGTGCCTAACAATCTAGGTCTAAGGTACATAGTACATGATACATTATATGCTGGAATCATTGGGGAAAAAACTGATACAATGAGATAATGATCCCCATATACATAATTTCCGTGAATACAGTGACCAGGATTGATACAATTAAGTATGTTGATTTGAGGACATGAGACATAATTCCCCCACATTGGTGTGGTGAAGGGGGGAGGGGTGAGATCACAACCAAAGAAGCCTTGATGAATAGGAGAGGTATTTAAATATCTCAATGGACCATTTGCAGGTGGGATGGTATGGGGGGGGGCAGGGGGGAAGATCACAACCAAAGAAGCCCTGATGAATAGGAGACATATTTAAATATCTCAATGGACCATTTTAAATAGAGGTTCATGTTGTGAGTTATGCTATCGGCAGAACCAAAGCCATTCAAATAAAAATAACTTCTTTTGAGGCCAGATCATAATTTTCTAACATCTAGGTATGTGACAGACTACCTGAAGGGACATCCCCTCATGAGGTCTAGAACATCTCACACACACCTCAGAAAATCTAGGAAAATCTGCTAGATCACTAAACCACCAAGTGTATGTTTCTTGATCGTGCGATAATGAGTTGAATTTGAGCATGTGAGAAAAAACCAAGTAAAAGGGAAATAATGATTCACTTTTCTTGATTAGAGGCACCAAGAAAGGATGAAAGATGAAACCAACGTACACCATCCTCTAGACTACTCTCCTAGAATAAATGTGTTGATGTTAACAAAAGTAGGCCCACCAGAGTTTAGGCAACTATGAATCCTCAACAAAGGCACAAGGATCATAGTATTATGGCTAAAAATGACCAACACTGGGGATGATAATTGGAAGATAAGGGGACTCGTGGAGTTATAATTTACCTTGTCAGAGCATAACATGCAAGGTTGACCTCGTAGTGACTGACACAATTCCATAAGGGATGGTCAATTACTCAGACGGAGTATTTTCAAAGGCACATGAGAATAGATGGAGGTCAAATATAAGAAAAATGGGATGGATGCGACACATAGATGGATAATATATGGTAACAGAACTCAATGGGATTTTGAACAGACTCCATAGATGTAGGGGTGACTCATCTCTAATGCTTTGAAGAAAGGTGACTATATGATGCTTCCACATGGGAAAGGCTCGCAGCATGCCATAATAGAATGAGTAAATAGTGATTACTTGTGACGGCGACTCATAATTCTAAAAGTTCAAAGGAAAAATGGTACGAGAGTACATGTGACTCATATTAAGAGATTTGATTTAATTCGCCAAAGTGAGACCTCATGGAAAAAATGTTTTTGTGGCGAAGTTTCAAATTATGAGAAACATGGAGACCCATTGTAGAGATCGGTGAGAGAATTCCAACAGTGCTGATAATTTGTCGAACCAATGCTGTGATATTTGTCATAGGAACTACTACCATCTTGAATATAATTTGATTATAGGTCTAGTGAAATCCAACAGAAGAATTCATCACCTTCTAGTGGGTCAAACACCAAGGGTTCAAAGGATAAATTCTGAGCAAAAGTATCATATCGGATTATATCTGTTTCATTTCAAGATCAATGGTATGAATATATTTTTGTAATCTATATTGGAAAGAGGCTGGATCATTTAAATCTAAGGAGGAGACCTTGCCTTTCGATGCCATTTTTAACTTGCTCATAGATCTAAAGTGTCTCCTTGAAATAATTGTGGATTGATTTCATTGGAGGTAAAAGAGGTCAAATTGCAAAGGTTGGAAGGTCGATTTTCTAAACTTGATCCCAAGGAAGAATATAAATTGTTTAATCAAGCTCATCCTAGGATTGAGGTTGAACCCATAGCCAAACTTGGAGATTGATCGCTTGGAGGCCACATTTCTTTTCCAAATACTGAGGGTTTCAAGGGTCCTTGCTCCACGCATTTTCCAAAATTCTTTCTCTTATAGTGTTTTCTTCTCAAAGATGTACGAAAAGAACCCACTTAAGACTGTGGATGATAAATAGTATCAATAATATAAATGGCTACTAAAAATTGTAGATATGCAAAAAATGATAGAAACAAAACCTGCGAAAGTCCTAATCTATGCCACAATCATAGTTAAACAACAAAAAGAAACAGTAATAACTCAAATAATCCAATGGAAATTATATATACAAAGAATACATTTTATTATAACACCTATGAAGGGAAAAAATAAATGTTAGCTGTCCCCCTCTATGGGATGGGTTCTTGGCTATCATCAAATGTCTTCATCTTCTTTAGAGTCTCTCTCCTCTATAACGTGAAAACCCAACAAATAAAATGTTTGAGCTTAATGGGAACTTAAATGGCAGAAAAATGGAGTGCATTAATGAAAATAATTAGAGTTATAGTAGTGAGTGCAACAATGAAAATAGTCAAAAGTGAATAATGAATGGAAAACCCTTCTATTTATAACAAAATATTGAGTTATCCTCGAATAATGAGAAATAATAAAATATTATTAACCCTATTCTTGGAATAACCACTTGGAATATTTTATTGTATTTGGTTAGGAGGGAAAAAATATTTAAACTTTTATTTAGAAATATTAAATAAATAAATGATTTATTTATCATCTCAACAAATTGGTTAAGGAATAATAAAGAAATAATGATTTATTTAATTATTCCCAAGGGATTTTTCAAATTTGAGAAGGAATAATAATTAATTATTCCTAGAGAAAAATAAGATAATTAATAATTTATCTGTTGATTTTTCATAACTGGGTCAAATATGACACAAAATAATGATTGAACAATGGTTTAATTAATTATATCTAGAAGGAAATCAAATAAATAGTGATTTACTTAATTATTCTGCATGAGTTTAATTATAAATTACTTAACAAAGGTGGTTTATTAAGTAATTTTTCATAGTGAAAGAAATTTTACTATTGTAAAATTTGCTTTACATGGTGTAGTTCGATCCATCTAGTAAATTAGGCTAGATGATCAATATTTTGGTGATAACAGATCTCCCCCCAACGTACAAGTGTTAGGAGGAAAGCATATGACCAAACTGTGTTGTAAAGACACAATCACTACACAACAAAGTGGAGAGAGAGAGAGAGAGAGAGAGAGAGAGACTAATACAACTGAAGCAGGAGGATAGGGACAGAGGGGGAAAGACCAATGCAAGTCACCTTTTATGTTGTGGTACCAAAGTTCTATGAGGCCGGGGAAGCATACATATACCCACTGAGATAACTTAGTACAAAAATAATGGTGTGTTAAGAAACATCAAACTGTGCAATGAAGTACATGCTGAATGGTACATGACATGTTGGCATAAGAGAGTCAAAAAATAATACAATGTGTCCCATATATATAATGCACCTGGAAAAATATCAGCCAGGATTGAATATAATATGAGCTGATTACATGAGATATAATGGCCCTTCCCTCAAAGAATGGGTTGGAGGGAGGGTAGAACAACCGAAGAAGCCCTGTTGAACAATGAAGGGATCTGCAAAACTAAATGGATCATCTGAAGGAGATTTGCATGCTATGAACACTGTGATTGGTAGTAACCGAACCCATTATATTTGTGGAACTGCATCTAAGGTTGTAGCATAATAGGAATGCATCCTAGCATGTGGGGGGCTAACTGAAGGGCCACCCCCTCATGAGGTCTCATACATCTCACGCACACCTAGGAACCACTGGTACAATCTGTAGCATCACTCGACTATCGAGTGTATGGATCACGAACATGAAACAACCAAGTCAGAGGGCAATAATGAGTCCCTCTACTCGATCCAAAGTACCAAAAAGGAGCGGAAGCTGGAACCAAGATACACCGCCCTCTAGGTCGTTCTTATGGAATAAATGAGCTGATATCGATAGAATAGTGCCCACGATAGGTGAGGCAATGAGGATCCTCAACTAAGGTATGAGGGAAAATAGTAATGTGACTGATGGACTGACACCAGGTATAATGGAAAATGAGGGATTGAGGGACAAATAGACGACTTCCCTTGTCAGAGCATAAAGTGCCTGGTTGACCTGGCAGCAACTAACTCAACTATGGATGGGATGCGAACAGTATGACTAGAGGCTAAAATGTGCAAGACGGGATGAACGGTATCAAAATATGGATGGAATAATGTCATATGATATAGTGGGATACGAAACAGACTCCATTGATGCAAGGGTGACTCATCGCGGATGCTTTGAACAAGGGTGACTCGATGACGTTGCCACAATGAATAGGCACGGTGGGGACCATGAGAAAATGAGTAAATGATGATTACACATGATGAAAACTGACACGTGAGATGACAAGCTCCAAGGGAAGGTGTTCCACAAATTACAAGCATCACATATGAAGAAATCCGATTTTGAGAGGTGACGAAGTGACCATTATTGGAAAAATGGTTTCCTAGGGAAGTTTCAAATCATCCAAAACTGAGAAAGAATCATTATGGTACTCGACGAGAGATTTCCAATGATGTTGATGGTTCATCAAGCTGAGCTACTGTTTGGTCAAAGTGGGTGACCGAAAAATTGTGGATTTCTCTATGAAAGGACATTTTCCCTCCAATTGGAATTCATTTTTTATTTGAGTTGTGGTAAATTTGGAGAGGAGAAAAAGGCCCTAAATCTTGTGGAGATCATAGCAGACAAACCGGCCATCAGAATCAGGATCTGTGACTTTCAGGTAGTGGCCTTACTCATCTTTTCAATTTCAGTTATTTATTTCATGATTTTTGGCTCCTGGCAGCTCCCTGGGAGACCCTTGCTCCTCTTCATGGTCTAATCACACTCTTTGTGCCTAGAAGTGCAATTTGGATCAGAGGAAATAGGTGAAAACCTACGAGCTCACACTTTCAAGCATAAATCTGTGATTTGGGGCTGAAAAGAGGGGTGTTTTTCTCGCTTGGTGGGGGTTGTAGGTTGATTAGTGTAGACCAGTGTTTTCTTCTCTCAACTGACAAGACATATGGTGTTTTGCAGGCATGGCAGAGCTAAAAATCAACTGGTGTGAGTGAGACTTGGATACCTTCTGATCCGAGATTCAGATGGATCAGGGGGTTCGAGGGGCATTGGATCGCTACGGGGTTCTCAAGTTGGTAGAGAACCCATTGATGAGGGTAGGTGAGCCCTTCCTATTGAGAATCGTGAGCTATTGGGATCCAGACCATGAGGTATTTGTTGTGCAGGGGCACAATATTGAGCTCAGAATACAAGATATTTATTTCTTCACCAGACTCCCTCCCCTCAGAGTGGCGGGGGATATACATCTGGTGTTTCCTTGTGGGAGGAACATTATAAAGTTTGTGGAGGCCATTTTAGAGCATCTAGAGACATAGGTTGTTTTTGCAGCTGTGCTATGGGTCTTGGGCGGCCATGTGTTCCACCACATCACTGGTGGGCAAATGATGCTGGTTGAGAGTGTTTTGGCTAGGATCTACTATGGGTGGATCGAGATGATGCTATCGTTGGTGAAACGATAGTTAAGTCTATGTAGGTGAGCCATGACTATGTTTTTGGTACAGTACTGTGCACATTCTTCTTTGAGAAGATACCCACTGTCCTTCCTCATGTATAGATCCGATATGGGGGCCCATAGGAGTCCAAGATCCGCCACTGGGGGCAGCTATTGCGGAGAGGAGGATGGAGATTCGAACGGGTGTTCCTACCCGCATTTTTTGCACATTGGGATCAGATACCCCTCTACATTGATGATTATCCTTATAGTGGGATGAGCTATCAGGGAGATCCTGACTTGCCACTTTCACTCAGGCAAGCATGGGGACCAAACGGTAATTGTTAAGTTGCTATTTTTATGGTGCATTTCATATTTTTATCACATGTATATGGTACTAAGTGTAAAATATGTGGTATGCAGACATAGCACCGGTAAAACCGGTAAGAAATGTAAGACGAGTAGCTATGCCTGTGGCTACAGATTTGGGAACATCATCATCTTGTCGGGGTCCAGAGGATAGTGTGCTACTCGTTTATCTAGACTGTAGATGTGGGGTACTATTGACCAAAGTTTCTAAGTGCGGATGGCATGAGCTAGACGATCGATACATATATGAGTGTAATGGCCTTCCCTTAGAGTGGCGAGGTATCATACGGTGCATTGCGATGGCTGGTCATGTAGTACGTGATCTACGTGCAGCTGGGGCAGAGCCTTTGGTGCATGATCCTTCGGATAGTGAATAGATATGGGGACATGTGGGTCCCTTTGATTTTGATTTTTGTAACATGTTGTGGGCATGTCGGATGTACTTAGAGCTATGGGCTTTGAACACTTATATGATACATAATATGATTATGCATTTTTATATGACGATGATGGTTCGCCAAGTGTTTTGTTTATGGTTGTCTTCGTGGTATACATGTGATAAATGCCAATCTAGAATGTTATTTGCAATGGTATCTACATAGCTATTTTTGGCTCTAGGAACTTGACTAAAAGTGATGGTTTCAAATTCACGTACCAACATCTTAACAGGTAGATATTTCCTAAATATGACTTGATTATGCACATGATACACACCATTCAATTTCATGACACATAGCAAGGAATATAAATGAACATGAAGATGAAGGATGTGATGAGAAAGGGAATCAACTAACAAACCTATCACTGCATCATATTTGGCCTGGTTATTGGTGGCAGACCAATGCATACATCGTTCGAAAGCACTAGTGTATGCAAGGGGGTAAAAATGGCCCAGGTTGCTGAGGCTATATTCCTGGAGAAGCGACTTGCACCATCAACATGACCAATATATGGTGTGGATGATGGATCTATCTGAAAGGTGTAAAAGACAATATATGAGATGATGCATCCTACCTCACTTCATGACAGAAATAAAGACATGCAAATCAAAGAGATAAGCTATGAGAAAAATTTCTTTAGGTATATTGCATTGGGATTATTAGGAAGGAAATGGCCTTTAGAATCCTCCAAAAAATATTCCCCCTTGACTAAGTGCAAGGGTAATTATGGGTAGAGATAGCTTCCATGATGTCCTCATGAAAATGGAAGATGAGCGGACGAGACGAATATTGACTACATCATGCAATGCAGTACCTAGTGCATCAACCTGAGAAAGAAGGTTCACATACACATCATATGGAATGGTAGACGACGAGATAGTAGATGAAGCATCTATGTATGTTGAGACCTAGGATTCTGTCAAAAAGAGGTTGAATAGAAGTGTGCTCAGAAACCTCAGAAAGGATTGCCTACGAGGAACTCAAGGATGATGTTAGGTAAAGGATATGGCATGTGGTGTCCATCATCTCGACGTCTGGGGAACGGATCACGATGGTGGGACCATATTCCCCCTATTCTAGTTTACTATTGGTACAAAAATCCACAAGAAGAGGAGAAGGTGATCCATTATGAGGGGTCTCGTATTCATGAAGTGCCTTAAGGAAATCACAAAATTTGTTGACATGAGGGCAACAATGGGAGTAGTCACCATGATGATCACAGAGGGCACAAGGGTGATTTTTGCGTAACGTTATGAGTTTCTTGGGTGGACCCAGTAAGTTGACATGGAATTTAGGGATATTTGACTCATGGAATGTTTCATGAACCAAAGGTTTGAGATGAGGAAGCTCAGGAAAATTATTGGTCGTGTGCCCTAGAACTTTATACAAAGTGCACAGAGGTGATGACTTTGGGGTCTTGGGGACTGGAGGAGGTTGGGGAGCCTTGTCCTTAGGTTCTTTCCTCTTAGCTTTTCCCCCCTGTCCAGATGCTTTCACAACAGGAGTGGGTTTCCCTTGAGGTTGTGATGGAACTAAAGTAGTGGTAGGGGCCATAGGGACCGGTTGAACCAGGGTCAGAGCACGATAATGTCTTAGCTGACAAGGAAGGATTCTTGCAAGGGGATAAATGTACCATACAGGGATCCCTAAATTCATGTTGGTAAGGACCAACGAAGCCATGATAGGGACATAAAATATTGTGGGAGGGGGAAATAAGAAAGGTATCTGGCCTGCAAGGTAATGTCCCGATGAAACAACTCCTGGATGGTTGAGACCTGGAGGAACAGTTCCTAGGGGAAGATAGGAGAGGCACCCACAAATGGAGGAGGTCCTAGGGGGTGGATCTAGATGGCTTAGCTGGGATGGTAACTGCACAGTATGGAGGAGCTCCTTGTGGATCGAATGTACTAAACTGCTTGAGGACAACCTGTGACGCTGAAAGATTTAGGCTCTAAGATGAGAGGGGGAGGACCAGGGAAGGAAACTAACAATGAGGAATCTTTATAGACTCTGGGTGAAACACTAGTGAGAGGAGTTGAAGACTTCTTATCTAACACTGATGAGATAATGGACTCAAGGGACGTCACGGATGCCAGCTCGTAGTAAGTCAACTGATCTATGGTAATGATCTTCCCTTCATGGGGGAAGCACATCTTGCAGAAAATCATAGATGCGACAGCTGACGTGGCATATGTGTAACTACGACCCAAGGGAATGTTGTAATCTAAAAGGGCATCAATAATCTCAATATCTACATGGAGAGTCTTTCCCGCAAGGGTCATTGGATAGTTGCAGTACATGCTAAGAGGCTAGAAGGAGTGTCTGTCCCAAGCATGCAAAGTGATGGTGGAGGGGGACAACTCAGGTGACTAAAGTTTTTCCCAAAGGGTAGCAGACATCACATAGGTGGATGTACCATCGTCAGTAATGCATCGGGAGATGATGACATTACGGACTCGGACTAGTACCTAGAAAGCAATGGAGCAAGGTAATGGGGGATGTTCTGATGTATCAACTGGGAAGACAATCAAATGATCTTTAGAAGGATCTACTATGCCCAAAGATGTTATTAGAGCTTTCTTTTGAGATGGGCATGACTGGAGTACATCCAGCGTCGACATGGCGGCAAGTGATTGCGCCAAGTCATCTACTATACTGTATGTATGGGAAACTCAGTTAGAAGCCGTGTTATGGCATAATGGTCCCTTTGGGATCTTGGGAATTGCCTTAGCTTTAGGTTGAGGGATCTATAATGGAACATTTGATGTTGTAAGAGGCTCAGTAGAAGCCTTGGCTTTGGAATCAGTGGCAGACAAAGTTGATGGCTTATCATATTGACGCGATTGAGTTTACAAGTTGATATCGAAGGGATTAACCTCATCAAAGCTCATCATGAGGATCTAGTAGTCACTAGGACTAGAAGGTTGGGGAGGGTGGGCTACTTGACCTGGGTGAGGTTGAGAAGAAACAAATCCTTGTTGAGGGAATGGATTTGTAAGCACTGTCAGTTGAGATGGTGCATGATTCTGAGGCACTTGTTGGCCTCTAGAAGGTGCTTGAGATTCCCACATTTGGCGCATCTGGGGTAAGATAGCACACTCATGTGTATAATTTCCATGTACACCACAACATGCACAAGGCTTGTTCGTATGAATAGCCTTGTTTTGATTGGGTTGGCTTCCCTGTTGCTGGTTGTTGGTCTTAGGCTGGTTCCCCTGGGATTCACTAGGTTGATTACCTTGATTACCTTGGTTACCCTTGTTACCATTGTTACCCTTCCCCTTATTATTTTTCTTCAAATTTTGGGGATTGGTTGCACTCTGCTGTGCAAACACTTGACCCTAAGGGGGTAGTAGCTGCGGAGGCTGCGGTATTAGTGCTTGAGGGCTCGAGTGCTTGATTGTTCATAAGGAGTAGCAATGGTTTGGTAGATAGGTTGGGCCCCTGAAAACATGTTACTAGCAGGAGGGGCATAAGTGTTGGAGGAACTGGTGCCCCCCTATGGATGGCCATAACATTGTTGAGTATATGGGGAAGGATGTGAAAGGGTTCCAATGATACCTTCGGCAACGTGAGATTTCCCCTATGCATTGGAACCTCTAGGACAGGGAAGGTTTGGAATGATGGTACAGACAAAACTAGATTGCACATAAATTAGGTCATATCTCAGAGTGGTTTGGAGAGCTTCTTCCTCAGTCTGAGGAAAATGGGACGCGACATCTTTTCTAATGGGTGCTAAAAGGCTCCTGAGAAACCAATCTAGATAGACACAGTCTTCAAAGAGTGGGGCACGACATGTGCTCCTCCTTCTATGCCACTCTTGAACATGGTCGGAAAGGTGAGTGGCAGAGGACTGATGAAATGAGGTCAATATCTTTTTATCAGTGTCGTATCGGAGAGGTAGCTAGAAATATGAGAGGAAAAATTTAGCAAGCGTCACGAAAATGGAATGAAATGTGGTGGGATAGTCTACATACCATTTTGTAGCGTCTCTAATGAGTGTGCATTGGAACAACCGAAAGTGAATGAAATCATCAATAATGGAGTTGGATGAACACCACATGTGGAAGGAGTGAACATGATGGGTAGGATCCTTTCTAGAATTACCCTCAAACATTGGGATATTTGAGGGAATCTTAGTCGGCATAGCATGCCAACCAGCATCGTGGTGTATTGGGTCATTTATCAACTCGCTAAAATCTAGGAGACTTAAGCCAACCATAAAAGGGAGTATGGGAGTTTGCTGAACGGTTCATGAGATTGCTCCTCTAGATGTGATCACTAGGGTAGAACTAGAGCCAACACCAAGTTGGGTTCCTACACCAGCTGTGGGTCCAAACATGGTGACAATATGTGGTGAAGGAGGCTCGGATTTAGATGAACTAGGAGAAGAGTCAGTATGGGGACTCAGAGGGCTATGAACTCAAACCCAGTGGGGAGTAGTAATATGCCCGAGTGGAAAATGCGGATGAAGCTATAAGAGTCTTTGTGACAAACGCCTGGGTGGCACAATGGTGGTAAGACACATGTGACATAAAAATGGTGAAGGTAGATCAACAATATGACTTTGTCTCGATGAGGGGAGATAAATTTATTATGTTTAGTCTTGGCTTGGGGGTGTAAACCAACCGCCCTTCACTTAAGGTGTGCCTGTGTGTGCAAGTGAATTTATTGATTAAGCCCAGATCATGTTTGTCAAAAAGAAAAAGGATTGTTGAAAATAAACTAAAATTAACAAGAGTAAATGAACAACAAAACCATTAACTAAACCCCACCCAAAATGAATTTGCAAACACTGTGCTGGTTGGTGGTGAAATCAACTAAAAACACACTAAAAATTTCAAGGGATCTAAGTGGCAGTGTGACTGGGATGAAATGACACTAGGCTACTGGAAAGTGGTGAAGCAACAAGAAAAAACTAGAGAGGAAGATCGCTACTAAATGATAGGGAGATGGGTGTAAATCCTAGGGCAACCGATGGGACCCTAAGGCCAATAACCAAACAAGGTTTAATATGAAACCATGGATGGAAACAACCTATCTTTGGAGATCTAAAAGAAAATGGTACAAATGTGGCAAATATGGTTGAAAGTGCTGGGGAAACTTAGACTTCTTACTCCGCTAAACTCCTCCTATAAAGGTGGAAGCGTACTAGAAGCCCTAAGGAGATAAATTCCACTTTGACAAGTAAATTATAGTAGATCAAGGCCTAAGAAGGACGAGACAGAGGTCAAACAACCTAACACACAGCTCTCGACAAAACCTAGAAACAGATCAGATAAAAACACGGAAACCCTAAAATCGTAGGTACTAACCTATTTTTAGGGGGGATCGTAGCTTTTGGGGTGAAATATGCACTCTAGACTCGAGATTGTACTTTTTGGGCTAAAAAGTGTGATTTTTGATCCTTGATTCTCGGTCGGAAAATCTCAGAAAAACTACCGTCTCTATCACAGCTCGTTCCTATGACCTACAGAAAAGAGCAGAAAACTTGCAAAAGTTAGAAATTTGACATATCTAGGGTTAGAAAGCTAGTAAATAACATTAAGAGTCTAAACAAATAAGAAACCCTAACTTGAAAATTGAAGGTCACCCAAGTTTCTGGATCTTAAGTAAAAAGCCAATGGAGTTGCCAATTTTGTTGTAGTGCTTTCGTCTCAAAGATGTATGAAAAGAACCACCTAATACTACGGATGACAAACAGCCTGAACAATATAAATGGCTACTAAACATTGTAGATTTGCAGCAAATGATAGAAGAAAAATCTAGCAAAGTTCTCACCTATGACACAATCATAGTTAAACAGCAAAAAGAAACAGTAATAACTACAATCATCCAATGGGAACCAGATATACAAAGAATATATTTTATGATAACACCTATGAAGGGAACAAATAAATTTTACCAGTCCCCCTCTATGGGATGGGTTCTTGTCTATCCTAAAACGTTTTTAGCTTGTGTAGAGTCTCTCTCCTCTATAATGTTAAAACCTAGCAAATAAAATGTTTGAGCTTAATGGGAACACAAATGGCAGAGAAATGGTGTGCAACACTGAAAATAATAAGAGTTACAACAATGAGTGCAACAACAAAAATAATGGAAAGTGAATAATGAATGGAAAACCCCTCTATTTATAACAAAATATTAAGTTATCCTCGAATAATGAGCAATAATAAATATTATTAACCCCATTCTTGGAATAACCACTTGGAATATTTTATTATATTTGGTTAGGAGGGAAAATGTATTTAAACTTTTATTTAGAAATAATAAATAAATAAATGATTCATCTCAAGAAACTGGTTAGGGAATAATAAATAAATAATGATTTATTTAATTATTCCCAAGGGATTTAGTCAAATTTGACAAGGAATAATAATTAATTAGTGATTAATTAATTATTCCTAGAGAAAAATAAGATAATTAATAATTTATCTTTTGATTTTTCATAATTGGGTCAAATATGACAAGGAATAATAATTGAACAATGGTTTAATTAATTATTCCTAGAAGAAAATAAAATAAATAGTGATTTATTTAATTATTCTTCAGGGTTTAATTATAAATTACTTAACAAAGGTGGTTTATTAAGTAATTTCTCACAATGAAAGCAATTTTACTATGGTAAAATGGACTTTAGATGGTGTACTTTGATCCATCTAGTAAATTAGGCTAGATGATCAATTTTTGGTGATAACACTTTCATCAAAGGGGACCGAGTTAGATGAAGAGAGGGCAGAATATTTTTTCTTTAGCAAGTGAATCTAATGGCCATTGACGATAGAACCAATAGCCATAGGCATAGATTGCATCAAAACACTCTACCGACATTGTTGAGCTGTGGATTAGGTCATGAATGGTCTGATCCACCATTTTACCTTCTGGGAGGCACCTCACCACGAAAGGGAGTATTCAAATCACTAGTGCAAGGAGTTCGGCCGAAAATCATGCTGACCCATCGAATCAATCGCATGGGACCATACCACTGACAGAAGGGAATTCAAGGCGCTCATAACCAAATAGTCACATTACTGATATGAAGGGTGATGTTTCTCAGTAGCAGTCGAGGTCATGAGGAGGGTAATTTTGTTTGTTAAAATGAACACCGAGCCATCTAATGAGTAGAGGTGTTAGATTGGTTTCAGCCTCTGATTCATTTCAATGGAAGTCCAAAGGGAGTATGAGTGTTGCATGTTGATTAGTTGATATAGCATGAGCATTGGTCGCATTGCCAAAACACTATCACAACAACTGTCTGAGCAGAGAAAGGAGTTGAGCATCCCCATATCTATCACCACCACCCTCTAAGTGCACGAAGGAGCCGAGCAAGTTTCATAGGATTCGGTTCTAGCATTGACCATCGATTCATTACGGGAGCCTAAGTTGTCATCACTCTTAATAGCATAGACAATATTATTTTTACTGTAGCGTCAGTCAAGGAGCCAACCATGGTCCTCTTTAGGTGCACGCCAAAGTATTTGTTTTATTACATTAGATAAACTGATCTCGCTACGTCAAGATCACTCACACATTAGTGTTTTTGCGGAATCTAGTAAATTATACTTCATCAAAATATTTCGTGGTGGGTCACCATAATTAAATAAAGTAATGCTATGTCTTTTTTTATTATATAGTATGTTGCATTAAGTGGTTGGAATGGTGTAGAGGTTTATCATTGTTGAATATAGTCTTATGGCTATACATCTGAAACCTCTAACATCAAATTCAATGTCACACATGATCCATTGATCACTCGAAAGGGCATAATTATTAGGTCCATAAACTCTTTATTAACGTATGAAGATCCAAGTCTTTACCTGAAAACTGATTCTCTTTCCATCTAGACAGATTTTCTGCTCAAAAATCTTAGTGTGGAAGCATGAAAGATGGTGGGTTATGGACTAAACCATGTTTATAGTTTTGAAAATTTTGATTGGTTTTAGCATTTGACAAGGGGTTTGTCAAATTTTGGAGTTTGACGATAGAAAGGAGATTTTGTGTTAAAAAAAAGGCAATAGGAAAGGAAAGAGGTGGTACAATCATCTTACTATTACCAATCAAGTTTGTATTTACCTTATCTTGGGGCGAAATCCATTGAAGAATTAGTGTATTCATGCTTTGGTATGAGGAGAGATGGGACTTTCCCTAGAAAACACTCATAAAATTTTGCACAAAATTCTAGATAAAATAAAAGAAGCATGGGGCCTTTTCTTAGCAATACCACTTTATAATAGAATAGTAAGTCTTTCTCAAAAATGGTCTATGCCATTATGCAACAAAAATTCCCTTGGGAAGTGAAGGAAGGACAAGAAAGAGGAGCTAAGTTCTTTACACTTGGATCTTAATTGCAACAAACAAAGTCAACCATAGACCCTCAGAAATTGGAGGAATTAGACACATGGCTCTTAGAGGTGGGGCAACTAGAATGTAGGAAACTCAGTTGGAATCTCAAGCCATCTATGCTTGCATTAGTACAACCCAAACTCTCGGAGCATCCTTGTGAAGAGGTCAGGCTCACAATTGCTTCTTGTCTCAGCAAGATCATAGCTTTAACATCCCGAATATTGTCTTAAAATAATGATCTTATGTGGGAGAAATTGTAGTTGATAGTGGAAGGCATTCAAGGGTTGAATAAAATCATGCTTCCTACCTTTTAGAACTGATGTAAAAATTTTAACAGTAATGGAAGAATTCAACTTTGGCACATTCATATTGAATTTGGAATGTGATGAGTTGATCTTTTAGTTGCTCCATAACTTTTACACTAGTATTACATCAGCTCATTCAGACCATGTCAAAACAAGCATGCAAAAGATTGTGTCTCTATTATTAGAAGGACATGCTCACATATGCAAGATACTAAGATGTAAATTGTTGACCATTTGGAGGAACGACCATAGCGATCCTATGATCTAGTTGAGAAGTTTGTCAAGAAAAACATAAAATTACGCAAAAGGGTGCTCACTACGAAAGAGTTGATAAGGATTGATGGAGGAAGGAAGAACAAAATATGCATCAATAATGAACTAAGGATGAGAGGACTATGCTTTATCGGCAAGGGACCTTGGGCCCTTAACCATTCATGTCCAGGTGATAAGAGGAAACAAGGGCAGATCATGAAGAATCATCCATAGTTGGTTTCACCTATTTTCAGAAGAGAACCTATGAAGGATCCAAGCAGTCAAGTGAAAATGGTGAGCAACAACACCATGTTTTTCAAAGAAAATTATAGGACAGGTCGATGATAATCAATCAACTTGACAAAGTAAATCCAGAAAGGAAGAATGGAATTCCTCTTGATGATGAGGTAGTTGAGTCTATAGATATCCAGGAGAACATACATAAAGAGTATGGACAATCAGGTATAGATAACAGTCCACCAATACATCCATGTTTGAAAATCAAAGAGGGTGGACAACTTATCCCCACATGTGAAAAACTCCAAGAAGAAGACATTATAGGAGAACCAAATGAGGAGCCAATAATAATAAACTGACATGACAAGCATGATCATGCAGGGTATCATGACAAATATAGTATGCAGGATAAGCCGTTTCTGGAGGGTCAAACAAAGTGTGAAGTTAAAGTTGTATTCATGGGGCATCTGGTGCAGTCAAATATAGAGACATTCTGCAGGGCACAAGAATTTCTAGTAGAGGACTTTTGGGAAAGGATCATGCATTTCAAGACAATTCTTACAATGTTGAAGTAGAGAGTCGGGGCAGCCTGAGACACTTTCTTACAGGAGAAAAGAAAATTTGAGAACCTCATAGGGCTATGTGTTGAATCAATGACCTAGCTGTCTAGTGTTGAGGAATGACTCAAGTCTCTCACAAGGCAGGAAGAGGAGTACATTTGGGAGTTGTAGAGCAGCCCTCTACAAGAGTACATAGATAAGGCTAATAGCTCTACCAACCTACCATTATACATTGGGGAGAGCAAGGAAGAGTTATACAAATGGATCATGATGGGTGATCGGGTGGAGCAACATGATTTGAGCATTAGGCAACATCAACATGGTATATTTATTCCATGTGCAAGGATTCATGCATTATATACTTCCCACAAGATGGATTTACCAGAGATTATGAGGTGGAACTCTATTGACGAGATACTCTTAGCCAAGGGCATATTTCAACTTGGGCCTTCAAGCACAAGAAATGATGGAGGGCTGAGGTGGTGTAATAACCAACATGTCATAGGACTTAGGTGGCACTAGGATCTAGGAGAATCCATTGGGGGTAGGATTGACCAAAGGATTGTTTCGGATTTAGGTATCGAAGGATCCATTCATGATCATGTAGAATGGAGGCATGGAATAACACATTAGGTTGTATGGGATCTTGGTATCAATATACAAATGCTTCTTTTGTGGATAGAAGTGGATTACCTGAGGGAAAACAATCTTTGGGCAGGAGGATTTGTAATATATATATATATATATATATTTGGATATGGTCAAAATGGATGGAATCTTCCCATGGTATTTAATGTGGCAGTTGCCCATGGGATTGGCCCATGGTATTTGCCTTTGTTTTTCGAGGGAAAACAATAAAATATAGTCTCTAAAGAGTCAATCAAGCCTATAAAAGTGGATAGGAGAGTTATTTATCTATTTCGCTTTTGTTGTGAAATTGGCAAGGCTAGTTCTAGTTGATCCTAGGTATGAAAACCCATCGGAGTAATTTGTGAAGTGGATCCATCTAGGATCTATGATTGTGCTTCAATATATTTATTTTTTTTGCTGATGGGCAGCCATACATGCCAAGGCGTGGGCTTTAGTAGGTCTTGTGTGGGCATGTAATTTTGTTTCTATTTATTTACATAAAGAAGAGGGTGCATTTTTAGATCTTTATTGTGTTAGGTGCTTTTAGTGCAAGAATTTCATTAGAACACCTAGAGTGTACCATATCTCATTAAAATTTTGATGTTGGGATATTACAGGATTCAATTACGCAATATTTGCATGTTAGTGAAGCGCTATAAGCCAAGTAGACTTTCTTCATGGTTTTTCTAATATTCTGACAAAATTATCACTATTCAATAATGGGGTTAAGGTCCATTGCAATTTATTCTTTTTAAATGAAATAGTCAACAAGCACTACTTCCATAATTAACGATACTTTGTATAAGTTCAAAATATAGATCCAAATATGCATATACCAAATAAATGGCTAACATGCATGCATACAAGCATAGTATTTATATTTCTCGTAATGGGTTTTTGATGGGGGATTAGCCAAAAAATATATTCCATCATTCCCAACATAGCTTCATCTATAATATCCTAGTACCAAAGAAATAACCAAAATTGCTTCTCTAGAAGGCTTTGAGAAGACGGAAACTTCGAAAGGAAAGACAATTTCAAGAGGAGCGACTGCTTTTAGGAGGTAATGAGACAATAGGTGTCTCACTTGAATTGTTATTAGAGTTTTAAATATTTTTACGACGGATTTTCAATGTTTTTAAGTGTTTTTAGAAAGTATTGACATCTTGAAAATAAAAATAGAGATGTAGTTAGAGTAAAAATAATTGGGAAACAATCATGAGACATCATGGCTTATTAAGGAGGACATCATAGCTTGCTTAGAAAGATTTTTGAGTTTAGCACACTGATAAATAAATTCTAAAAAATGGTATTTTGGACAATAGCTTGGCAAGGCCACAATAAGTGGTGTCTAAGAGGAGTTATGGCCATAATGTGTGGGTGTCTAAGAAGAATAACTCCTCTAAAAGAGTACAGTGAGTAGTTGTCTCTTTAAAAGTCTATGTGCATTATTTTTAATGTGAGGACAATAGCTTGGCAAGGCCAAAATAAGTGGGTGTCTAAGAGGAGTTATGGCCACAATGCATGGGTGTCTAAGAAGAATAACTACTCTGAAATAGTACAGTGACTAGTTGTCTCTTTAAAAGTCTATGTACATTATTTTTAATGCGAGGACAATAGCTTGGGAAGGTCACAATAAGTATGAATCCTATATAAAGGATAAAGACTCCCCATTGAGATATATCGAGTCTTATTTTGTAATTGAGCTCTGCTATGTTGGAGGTTGCCCCCTCGAAGAGGCAAGTGAACACTACTTTCATCTCTTAATAATAAAATACTTGTTGTTTTTCTCATTTTTTTCTATGTTCTGGGTTGTATTTCTTTGCATATTTGGTATTCTGGAATTTCTTACAGGTCAAGAGCATAACAATTTATGAGTGGTACATGGAGGCTTTTCCAATGGTTTTTAAAACTACCATTCTCCTTCAACATACCATGTGTGGTTCAACAAGTGCAAGGTTATCTTATGATTTTGACACCTTGTTAATCTTTGAAATATCTTGCAACCTTTTCTTTGCAAAGTATACATGAATTTGATCATCCATCCCATCACATTTGTCTTTCTATAATCCTTGGATTTACTTCCAACATGTGAATAGATTTTATTGAGACTTGTATATTGAAGATGCCAACTATTGACATGATTTTAATGGTGTCTTTTGCTAATAATTACAAATCATAGATAAGCTTACATAACACAATGCCTTAATTTGTGGATGAGATCATCAAGGCTAGCTCTATTCATGAAATTTTAAAAATGACTACAACACTTACAATCTCAAACTCCTTCCTAAAAAACAAAATCGTAGGGGTCAAAGGAAAGGCTTTATGAAACCTCCTTTCCACTTGAAACAAAATATAGGGAGGAAAGCCATAGGTTCTCCACCACCCCAACTTAAGTTCAAATGAATGGTTTATAAAGTAGTATGAGAGATTCATCACAACTGATTTGAGAGGTAAATCCTCCAATTTTGAACTCAATTATTTTTCCTTAAAGATATCTTCAATAGCCACAGAATATCTATAGTAGTAATTTTATTATGAATCCAACTAATATTATTACACGAAAGCACTTGATACTAGATAAAAATATATGCATTCTTAATAATATTAACCACAAAAATACGTTTCTAAGAAAATAATGAATCGAGTGATTCTATTAAAATAAATTCTCAAAAAGTAAAAAAAAAAAAAAAAAACATTTATTGACAAGACTACCAAAACCTATCTTACATAAACAAACTTATTATTATCTTACATAAAAAACCCTCATTATTAATAATAATTAAAAAACATACCACACATATATTTCCTTCGGAGTATAGAGCTAAATGTGATACCTAAATTCAATGCAAGATTACCTTATTATTAATAATAATTAAAAAGTATACCACATAGACATGTGATACCTAAATTCACATGGTAAAAGTCCACCAAAAACTTGTAGAGCAACTTATGACACTAGGTAATGGAAACTTAACTAGACCAACCTATACTAAGTGGCTTTTGCTTTTCTCTCTGAAATTTATGCATCGCTTTTGCTTCACTATTGCACTATATGAACAAATATGTCATCGTTAATAACTTTGGCATTAAATATGTCATGAATTTCTTTCCCTTAGGGTTAATTACATTGTCATTGCATGGCAGGTATGGGAAAGAATAAATGCAGTCCAAGATTATCTGTTTATCTAAGACTGACTATGTGTTGGTATATAGTTAGTTTAGAGCCAAATAGTCTACTTATAAGGCATTCCCATATCAATTCAAGGTTTTGGTTTAGTACATTATTATTGCATGCCAGGTATGGGAAATAATAAATGCAGTAGAAGATTATCTGTTTATCTAAGACTGACTATGTGTTGATATATAGTTAGTTTAGAGCCAAATACTCTATTTACTTATAAATAAAAGAAGATAGACGCTGGTATATTGTAATTCTGATTTATGTATGAGCAAAACCTACCTACCTAGTTACTTTGTTTTAATGATTTTATGTCGGGTCCTGATATCTCCTAATAAGTAGTTAATTGAATAATCAATTAAATAAACAAGTTAAATAAAAAATTATCAATCAAAATTAAATTTAATGTATATATTCATTTAAATGTATCTAATTAAATTTAAGTGTACCTATTGTTACATATTTATAGATATTAATGTGACATCTTGCTTCATATTTCTTCAGTGCAGTACATGCAGTTAAATATTTCTTCAGTGTAGTATATGCACAAATATGTCATGGTTCATGATTTCAATTTCTTTTTGGTATACACAAAGGTGTCATCGATTTCTTTTCTTTTGGTTTTGGTTAAGTACATTATTATTGCATGGTAGGTATGGGAAAGAATAAATGCAGTGCAATATTATCGATTTATCTAGGACTAACTATGTGTTGATATACAGTTAGTTTACACTACTACATAAAGGAGGGTTTTAAGACAATATTTGAGACAATTTTTGGGTAAATTATCTTAACTTAAGACAAAAAAAATTGTCTATTGTCTTTAAGAAGGTGTCTCAAAAATGATTATCTTAAAGATTATTGTCTTAAAAAATAGTGTGTTAAATATTATTGCCTTAAAAAATATTGTCTTAAACTATATTGTTTTAAAGATTATTGTCTTAAAAAATATTGTCTCTATAAAGAGAGTATATAACACAACCATTATTGTCTCTTAGGAGACAATTTCATTCTTGTCTCACTGGAGACAATTTCATTTTTGTCTCTCTAAAGACAACACTTGGATTAGAGACAATATGTCTTTAATACTAGCTATTGTCTCTCTAGAGAAGATAAAAAATTTATTTAAAGATCACTTTTGTCTCTTTAGAGACAAAATAAAACAATGAATCCAAAAATATCTCACCATTGAAATAAATCGACATAAAAAACATTTAATTAAAAATGAACTACAAAATCATTGATTAATTCATGTTACCTCCTAAAGCATACACTCTTCCATTGAGCTAGCACACCTTAAAAAATTATGTGAAGAGTTATGCAAATCCTTAAAATTACAGTTATAGTCATTGATTTTAAATTAAAGAAAAAAGTTAAAAGATAAAAATTAAAAACTACGAACAAACCCAAACACCAAACCAAGTGAAGAGTTATGGAAATCCTTAGAATTACATTTATAGTCGTTGATTTTTAATTAAAGAAAAAAGATAGAAATTAAAAACTACGAACAAACCCAAACACCAAACTCAAACAGCTTGTGGAAGCTCTGAAATTTGTGACCAAGCACTTGTGTCCTTGCACAACCTTTTGTTTATGCATAGGGATCTTAGGTGGGATAACGTGACGAAGAACATTGAATTAGATGAGTGGTTTGTAATAGATTTTTAGGATGCCATTTGTGCACCTCAGATTTACCCTCATAATCTTAGTGGCTTGAACCATGCTCCTGAGATGTGTAGGGGTGTTCATGGGGTTAAAGTTGATGTGTGGAGTATTGGACACCTTATCAGGACAAGTGGGCTGAATGTGTCTGTGTTGTTGAGGAATTTATAGAATAGATGCCTGGAACAAGACCTAGATCAAAGGCCTTTTGCTACAAATTTCTATCATCACCTTCTTCAGTTGCAGTCTTCCTTGCCTAATTACTGAGATTAAACATTGCCAACCATGGTCAATTCTTAGTCCTATGTATCCCATTATTACTATTCATAGGATCCAAATTGACATGATTATTGAATGTTGTATTATCATAAAATTTGATATATCTAACGAAGAACTTGTTTCAGATTTTACACAAGGAAGACACCCCTTCCTAGAATGCCATTTGTTCACAATGGCGATCTCATGTAAACAGGCTACAATGTTCATAACATTAAGCTGCATATCATAGCCTTGACACACGATTCTAATGGAAATAAGCATATTTCCATGTTGTTCCCTGATAGGGGGATTTTTAAAAATGGGTGTTCTGATTTGTAACTTTGATATAATTCAATTTTTAATTCGATGAGTTGCATGCTTATTCTGTTAAAATAGAAATGATGTGTTTCATAGTTTGGTGTATGCCACGCTAGAGAAATTGAAACAACAACTCTCTCCCTTTTTTCATTCAAATAAATTATATATAAAGAAAGCCTTATTTTTTATGGTTTATGTTGAAGGGCAGATGATATTTAATGCTTAACGTATCAAACAATATTGAATGTTAAAGACCCTGTAGTGAAAGGCAAAGCACAAAGAAGGGCAGATGATATTTAATGCTTAGTGTATCAAACAGTAATGAATGTTCAAGGCCCTATAGTGAAAGGAAAAGCACAAAAAATAATTGAGGACTCAACTGTCCATAATACCCAAGTGCAATTTACCCATGTAGAAGGCCCCACACAGTTGGACATCATATAATAACTAAAAAAAATAATAACCTGAATGATTTGAATACAAGCATCCCATGTAAGACTAGTGATAAAACAACCTAGAGTGCACCAGGACATTTTCAATTCATTTGGAGACCGATTTCTATAGTCTCATGAAAGAAAAAAAGTTTTGAAGTTGGCCCCCATTTCTAACATTCAACATAACTGGAGATGAATAGCTAAAAGATAGCAGCTCAATGCACCCTTTAAAACTTTCACTTTCTTTTCCATTTTTCTCCATTATATCATATAGACATGTTATGCTCAATTGAAAAAATGATTCATCACCATCGCCATAGCAAAATCTCATTGTTTCAATCCAATCCAAACTTATTTCATCAACTACATAGGTTTACACACATATGCATCTTATGATAGAAAAGAAAAAGGTTCTGCTAGGTACTGGAAACTTTAGATAAAATCCAAAGCTACAACATCGCCATATAAGTGGGGAAAGGTAAAACAGAAGTGATACAATGAATCTAGTTCTTCCTCAATTGAATGAAACTATGAAATTATAAATATGTAATGTAGGAATACTTTGATTCTCATCTAGAATCCAACTTAAACTCTATCCACTAATTCCTCCAAGAAAGCTTTCCAGCAGCTAATAAAAAGATGAATGTAAGAATAAGCCAACTGTCAACAACCATATAGGTAAGGCAGGTCTACCCTTCCTTAAGGGTAGGTGCCGAATAGAATTGTGAGCTTTTGCCACTAACTCCAGCAACCTTGTTAGATCCTTTGGGGGCAGTGACTAGGCCGAGAGTACCCAAGGTGACCAGACCACTATGACCTTATCATAAATGTGCAGACTGTAATTGAGACCAAAAGGGATTTAGGAGTGTAGCATACTATATTGAGAGAGCCTCAGGTCACCAGGTCATTATGAACCTAATCATAAATAGGCAGACTATAACTAATCAAGAATTGTTGCATAAAATATTACATTTGTTGAACCTTGAGCTTTACCAACTCACGCCCAAACAATAAATGGATATGGAAAAAAAACTGAAATAAGTAATTTGAGGATGTTGTAGTTTCAATTTTTCCTTGAAATAATTTGCCCGACACTCTTGGAAAAACAATATATGTAAAAAATCAAAATGTCCATATCTAAAAGAGTTAAAGAATATGAAGATGAAGTGTGTGTTTAGTGAAAAAACTGCTCCTTTCTTCAAACCCGCTCTTAAGGGCTGTAACAGATCATTCTCAAGCAGCCCATGGACAAGAAAAAATTCAATCAATCCACAGATGCACCAATAAATGAAAAAAATAATACATAGTGAAAGGAATGGGAAAAATGTTTTAAAAAAATATAAGAAAAAAACCAATTTAAAAATAAATAAATAAAATAAAATAACCCCAAAAAGAAGTTTTCAAAGTGCATGAGAACTTACCCTCTCAAGCTCATCCTGGATTTCCTATAGCTTTTCAATGGAGAGAACAAGCTCACCGTCTATGTGCTCTTTCTCTTCCCCTTTTGATCTCTTGGACTTGTCCATCCTGCCCAGTCCTTCTAACCCAAAAGTCATAAAAATCCAACAGAGTTGAAGGCGCAGGAAAAGTGGCAGAGAGAGAATGGTCCTAGCATTCATTATTACCTCTAGAAACGTTGCACTCTCCATCTTGCCATCCTCAATGAAGATAACTTCCAAAGCTTAAAATTTAGATCCTATCATTCATTATTACGTCCAAAAATGTTGCACGCTCCATCCTGCCATCCTTAGTGAAGAAAACTTCAAATGAAATATTATCATTAAAATACCAAACAACTTGTTGATTATTTTTTACTTCCACCTACAAAAGAGCATCTGCCAGTCCAGGAGATACCTTTTGAAATAGTACCATTGGTAGCAGTGTGTGTGCTAAGCTACCAGGATGCAATGGTGGAACCTAATTTACCAAGAACGAAACTTAGGAAAAGGACTCAAAATAGATGTGCATCTACATCCTATTAAACTAGCAATATTTACAGTAAATAGAACTAATATCTCAACTACTTTCACATTATATGAACTGTACCTGTAGAGGTCCAGTAGTTGCAAGACCGAAAGAGTTATTCTAAAGCTTCAAGCTATAAAAAAATTGACCATCACACCATATAAGTTTCCCATTGATTTGAAGGCCTTGACATACCGATGTTGCAAGTAAAACATGAAATGGAGGCCTGCACAAAGCATTAACCAAATATCACAAGTTGCTTCAATCAGGTTGACGCTTATCATAGTAAATACAATTCACATCTAACAACAATAAAGCCAATTTTTTCCATTTGTTATTTACAAAATGAAATGGAATTGACTATCTAATACCCACCCAGAGCCTACTACTCACTAATCTCTAGGGACAAGTGCATTGCCTAAACCTATCAAATAACCAAGAATATCTAGGACAGGAGGTGGAGTTGCTGCTATGGGTACTAATTTTGATTGAACATTGGCACCTTTGGCAGGTGAAACATTGATTTCTGTCTCAGTGGCTGATAATTCTTCATATGGAAGATAACAGTTTACTTGCAAGTTTGGAGGTAACAAGGTACATTGGGAGGTAACAAGGTACAAGGTACATATGCAAAGATATATGGGAGGTAACCTGTACAAGCACAAAAAGTGCTTAGAAGAATATATGTGTGCTCTGACTTCTCAACAACATCAAGGAAAGACTTAATTTCAAAAATAAACTCTTTAATGATCTTTGTACCTATTACTTACCACTTCAGATAGAAGTGTTGAGCATGACAACTGCCCAAAAAATATATTATTATTAGACATATTGGAAGGAAACTCCTTGAATATAATACTTATACTAGAAAAACCTATACAAGTGCAAAGATCTCGAATAGTGATAGATGAACTTAAGCCTTTTCATTGAAATAACTTACCACTTCTCTGGTATCCATTTTAGAATCCAAACTAAATCCAAAACTTAGAAGACTAGCCAGTCTTGAACTTTTTTCCTTCTCATTCTCTAGCTCAAAATGGTGAGCCCCATGCCTGTGATCATAGGGCATAATGGAAATGGCATCCAACAATCCAGATGATGCCATCAGCTACAAGTCCTTCTATGTTAAGTATTTATTGTAGCTTATTTGGAGGATTTAGAGCTTGTGCCATGCATAAGCATGATACAAATGACTTTCTAATATCTAAAATATCTTTGTTAGCTTTGAATGGTAGATTATCATCATTTGAGGTTTAGGAATATTCTTGACCATACACAAGGCCATAAATATCTCCTAGAGAGTGAAAAGCTTCCTACATATCATATGCCATCTATCATAAGAAATAGTATAAGGCAAAAATATATTAAAAATAAAAATAATTTAGCTCACAGATTCTATAGTAGGTTCATGAAATTTCATTCAACCCAAAGCTTCCTTTGCAATAGGGTATTCTCCAATAATTAATTCCTACAAGATCAAACTATATCAACCTTCCCATCTCGAAAAAGATAATCCTATATCTAATTCAATAGATAACAGTTTAGATTTCTGGCCCCCATTCGATAGTGATACCTTCTTAAAGGTGTGCCAAAAATCTACTCAACATGACATTATAACTATTTACATCATGGGAAATATGGGTGAACTCCCAGCCAAAGATAAATGGTTTCTAGAATATGATTTTTCTACACATTTCCCTCATCCCATTTCACAATGGCAGCCAACAAAACAGATGATGTCATCAACTACAAATCCTTTTATGCTAAGTATTTATTGTAGCTTTTCTGGAGGATATAGAGCTTGTACCATGCATAAGCATGATACAAATGACTTTCTAATATCCAAAATATCTTTGTTAAATTTGAATAGCAGATTGTCGTCATTTGAGGTTTAGGAATCTTTTTTACCATACATAAGGCCATGAATATCTTCTATAGAGTGAAAAGTTTCCTACATATCATATGCCATCTGTCATAAGAAATAGTATAAGGCATAAATATATTAAAAATAAAAAATTTAGCTCACATATTTTACAGTAGGTTAATCAAATTTCATTCAACCCAAAGCTTCCTCTGTAATAGAGTATTCTCCAATAATTAATTCCTACAAGCTCAAACTATATCAACCTTCCCATCTAGACAAATATAATCCTATATCTAATTCAATAGATAACATTTTAGATTTCTAGCCCCCATTCGATAACGATACCTTCTTAAGGTGTGCCAAAATCTACTCAACATGACAGTATAACTATTTACATCATGGGCAATATGGGTAAGCTCCCAACCAAAGATAAATGTGTTGTTCCTTTTTCCCATAAGCATTTATTAGCATACCCTTTTTAGTTGAGATAAGATCCTTTGGATAGTGGGATACAATCTTTAGTTCTTGTGAGGGCATCCAAAAATCACCCTTGGACAATTGACTACTAGCATCTTTACAACAGTTTTTGCTCACTGACTTGATACTTGTCTCAGGGGAGTTTTCCTTAAGGGTCTTTTGCCCAACACTTTGCCTTAAGGTAAAAGTGTGCATACATTGTTTTATGTAATCTTGATCTTCCATATTATTAATACAAGAAGATACAGATCCACTAGTTCAATATGTAATAAATGCGAAATTGAACAGCTCAAACATTTCACACTTTGTGTTTTCATTGAAGCTGACTGATGTTGCATGTACTTCATTAGAATTTGTCCATATTTGTCCATATTGTTGTATTTTCTTTTTCTATAGTACAAATTTCATCCAAACTACCCCTTGAATGTGATTTCTCCTCATTCATTTCTTCAACCTTATCCTCATTATACATCATATTGGACAATCATCATTCTAGTATAGAACAATGTCTGGATATTATTGGTGAATAATTGTAGTTAATGGGTTCTCATGTAACGATTCCCAATACGAATGGAACAACATATAATTTGAATCACTCAAGTAATGAATCTAAATTTAACAACATTATAATATAATTACATTCTACCATAAGTAGACATCAAGAATGCTTTGCCTTGTAGATTTCGGCACCGATGTATTCGATGGATTTATGGGAATGAAGGGAAATTGGAAAGCCAATGATCTCCTATAGTTATGTATGGCTTTGTCTAGTACCTATGGCCTCTTAGACAACCAAGATTGAACTCAAACTCACCCAAGCAAATGAAAATAATGCTCAGGGGAGAGGGAAACGACTCTAGTAAGTAGAAATCCACCCAATAAGGCTTAAGAACACTCCAAGTAAGGAGAGAGAAATTCTTAACAGTCGTGCGTAAACCAAATTAGCAACTCCTTGAGGAAATGTAATAGCTCCAGAACCGTGGCAGTTGATCTCTAACACAACAAGAAAGTGGATTATGAGTAACTCAGAGCTGATGCATTTCATAGAGCATTAATCAATGAAGAGTTTCTGAATGATGCTAATAGAAATTCAATGGAGAGTTATTTATTTCAGCGATGAGCACAAAGATAGGGAGCACATATAATATAACTAAGGAGTAAGAATGATGATAACTCATACTCCATAAGTTTATTATATCTTAGGAACATATATTAGATGAGAGCCTAGCACATTGCCTTCATTGTCAAAAGAGAGATGTCCATGTGCAAATTAACCCTCGCTCGATGTGAGACTATTGCAACATAGTTGCTATGGGAAAATGAAGGAATTGGTCATGGCAGTTAAACATTGAATTGAGATAGTTTCAGTGTTGTCCAGTTAGGGCTATTGCATCTTGTCACAGGAAAAGATTGCAGGACATTTCAACATTACAAAGGGAACAATCCAGGCATAGTCACTCTTTCTTTAGTTAAGTCAAAGCTCATGGAGAATGATATCCAGGCGTTTTAGCCTATATTCGACCTCTTTTGGGTAGCAACCAAGAAAGTGAAAAAGCTTGAAGTTTGTAATCCAACGGGTGAAGGAAAAATAAGGATAAAAAGAAGTCTACAACACTTGAAGAAACCGAAGTTTGTGACTAAGCCGAATCTCAATCTAAAGCTATCTATTTGCAGCAGGATTTGAATATCTATGGTAAAGAGTCAAGAGTTTGTTGTAGTAGCCAAAGATCAGTATTAGAAGGCAAAGAGTCTGTAATTGGAAGTCATTGTATTATAATAAGAGACTAAACCTATAATAAGCATAGAAATTCAGAAGCTGCTTCTCACTTTGACTAGGCAAAGACTCAACTATTGACCTTGACGTAAAGAGGAGGGCTAACTTGGAGGGACTCTTTAGTCTTGTGTTGGATATCTCATTTTGAATAAATTCAATAAGAGGATGATTGTTGGGTTTTCCCTTATTGAGAGGTTTAGCCCTGCCTTGATAGCCTAAATCTTTGTATCTCGTACTTCTTTGTGTTCTTGGAAGAACAATTTGTGTAATTACTTAATGAAAGAGAAATATTAACTAACAAAGAAAAGAATACTTATATAGGAGTTTACTTCCAACTATCAAGGAATATAATGAGGACATAAAATTTGTAAATCTTAAACTTGGCTAGGCCATTGTACCTCTAAAAACCTGAAGCATTAAGCCATAAACTAGAAACCTTCTGTGGAAATCCAAAAACAAATGAATTACAATGAATTATCAACCAGAATCAAGGGCCTTTACACTTTACATTTGACAATCTATTGTAGTATGAATATTGTGGTGACAACTATTCATTTATATTGAACTGTTGTAAGAAATGATGATCATATTTTATATATTTTGTCTAGTAGGGCCTACACTTCATCATTGCCAGCTCTAACCAAGGTTTCATGTTCCAATTGTAATGAAGAATAGCTGCATTTTCAATCTCTCAACAGTCCACACTAGGATTATATCCTAAACCCAGCACATGCCAAGACTTGTCCAAAGGATGGGTCAAGCCATAAAACGTTCAATCCAGGGGGTAGTGTTCCAAGCTTCCACAACACTTTATCCTCATTCTGACATACAATAAAAGAAAAACTTAGAAATCGAACAAAGAAGAACCCATTAAGTTTTCTATCTAATTACATCAAATTTACTTCAAACACTTTAAAGTAAGCATCACAGGAATTAACATAAATAAACCACACTACACACTTATCATGTTCTACCACTTGTGATATATTCCAATTATATCTTTTTTCTCCCATTCTTTGAGATCAAATACATTCATCCCATATGCCCAACCACAAGTATTAGGATCAAAGTGCCTGGCTATGTGCCGATTGGAAAAATTAAGGTATTTGTCAAACCGACGAAAGCTTTCTCCACAAGTTTCCACTGAACCATTAACCTTTCCATGAAGATCTATTGAACACAAGGGCGTTAAATCTTTCTGCACCATAATATCATCATTCAAGAAAAGGATTTTATCCATTTTGGGATAAACTTGTGGAAGATAGAAACGAAGATGATTTAGCATGGATAAATTTTTTGCATTTATATATTTCAAATTGGAGGAATGTGCTGAGAGTGTAGTCGAGTGATTTGCCTTGAAATAATACTCTTTCATATCTGTGGGTTCAAGTTGGTGAAGCATAGGGCAATAGGAGGAATTGAGCCATTTAAAATCATCTACATTTTCTACATGTATCGCAGCTTTCCCTGGGGAATTAAGTAAAAACCACATTTTCATGCCCCCAAAATTTAACTTGTCTGTGATGAGATGAAATACATGTTTCTCAAATTCCTGCAAACACGTGTAAATCACCTACAATGAGATCCAAATATTAAATGTAAAATGCTGCAAAACTATTGGACTTCCAAACTTTAGAGTAATTTAAATTAATAACACTTCACCTTAGCATTCATGACAGTTGAATTCACAACCACAGATGCAGCCAATACATTGTCACAAAATAATGCATAGTGATAAAGAGTCAGATCCTCCAACTTGTCATTTTTAGGAAATTATTGCTTTTCAAGAGGAAGAAAGTAATAATCTATGGTAAATCGTATGGACAGACATTGCAAGCCCTTTGGAACAGACTTTGTTGCTACCTGACTTAAAAATTTACTTTTCTTTTCCAAGGTCCTTACTTGCTCATCTGCAGACTGAAGCATGGCTTGCAACTTCTTTGTTACTATTGCACAACCATAAAATTGTTCTCTAACCTTGGATAGGACATGACCCATAGCCTTGATCTTCTCAGGTGAACTGAAACATTCATATAAATTACCGGTCATGAAAAAGAGAATGAAAAGTAAAAAGATTGACACACGGACTACAACTTTAAAGAAAACAAAGGATATAAACACCAAACGCAAATGGAATCACTTACTACTCTTGATTTAGAAGCAACCAATGTGAAAATCTAGGGGGTAGTGTTCCAAGCTTCCACAACACTCTATCCTCATTCTAACATACAATAAAAGAAAAACTTAGAAATCGAACAAAGAAAAACCATTAAGTTTTCTAGCTAATTACTTCAGATTTACTTCAAATACTTTAAAGTAAGCATCATAGGAATTAACATAAATAAACCACACTACACACTTACCATGTTCTTCCACTTGTGATATATTCCAGTTATATCTTGTTTCTTCCATTCTTTGAGATCAAATACATTCATCCCATATGCCCAACCACAAGCATCAGGATCAAAGTGCCTGGCTATGTGCGGATTGGAATAATTAAGGTATTTGTCAAATCAGAAAAAGCTTTCTCCACAAGTTTCCACTAAACCATTAACATTTCCATGGAGATCTACTCACCACAAGGGTGTCAAATCTTTCTGCACCACAATATCATCATCCCAGAAAAGGATCATGTCTAGTTTGGGATAAACTTGTGGAAGATAGAAACGAAGATTATTTGGCATGGATAAATATTTTGGATTTATATATTTCAAATTGGAGGAACTTGCCGATAGTGTAGTCGAGTGATCTTCCTTGAAATAATACTCTTTCATAGCTGCAGATTCAAGTTGGCGAAGCACAGGGCAATAGGAGGAATTGAGCCATTTAAAATCATCAACATTTTCTACATGTATCGCCACTTTCCTTGTGGGATTAAGTAAAAACCACATTTTCGTGGCCCCAAAATTTAACTTGTCTGTGACGAGATGAAATACATGCTTCTGAGATTCCTGCAAACTCAAGTACATCACCTACAATGAGATCCAAATACTAAATGTAAAATGCAGCAAAACTATTGGACTTCCAAACTTTAGAGTATTTTAAATTCATAACACTTCACCTTAGCATTCATGACAATTGAATTCACAACCTAGATGCAGCCAATACATTGTCAGAAAATAATGCATAGTGATAAACAGTTGGATCCTCCAACTTGTCCTTCTTAGGAAATATCACTTTTCAAGGGCAAGCAAGTAATAATCCATGGTCAATCACATCGACAGACAGTGCAGGCCCTTGGGAACAGTCTTTGCTACCAGCTGACTTAAAAATGTACTTTGCTTTTTCAAGGTCCTTACTTGCTCGTCTGCGGACTGAAGCATGGCTCACAACTTCTTTGTTACTATCCCATAGTCATAAAATTGTTATCTAGCCTTGGATAGTACATGACCCATAGCCTTGATCTTCTCAGGTGCACTAAAACATTCATATCAATTATCGGCCATGAAAAAGAGAATGAAAAGCGGAAAGATTGACACACAGAATGCAACTTTAAAAGAAACAAAGGATATGAACACCAAATGCAAATGGAAGCACTTACTACTTTCGATTTAGGAGCCGCCAATGTGAAAACTATTACCTTTGAGGTAGATCAGAATATGCATTAGCCTCACCCAATGTACGCTGACATTCTTTAATATGAAGCATCAATTCATGGTATAAATCAAGATTATTCCTAGCTTGGGAAATGCTTGAATACACCCAAGCCATGATCAGTTCACCTCGCATCAATCTAATAGTGGAGTCATAATTCTTGTTCTCATTCTCTCGCCTCCGAATGCTATATTTTCCCAGGACAGCAGAATCTACCTCCTTGGAACGTTTGATCACTACGTTTTCAAGCTCAACTCGTTTTTCTCCATCCTGTTGAATCAACTCTGTTGAAATTTTCTCCCTCGTCTTTTGTCTCAATTGTTGTAAGCATTAAATGACTATAAATTAAAGCATACTATGATAAAATCGAAGAAATATAAAATTTTTATATTGGAACAAAATTAGCGATCTAGTGCAGCAACGAATTTTACCCTCCCTGAAACTTTTGTTGGACTTTCTTCAAGCGTCAAATGGTCTGCATTACAACAACGATTGTCCGGAGAATTTGACTAGACATTACCTTACAGTAGGCTACCAACATCATAGATCAGTTAACTAGGGAAAATCAAAACTTACCATCAAGAGCATTCTCTTTGACGTCTCGATGTTCACTTCCTGTGTCATCCTCTTGAAACTTCGTAAGAAGTTCTTTGTCATGGGAAGTTTTTTCTGCACCTCTTCATTGATTTTAAACCCCTCAGGATTTTCCTTGCCTTCTTCATTGAAGATGACACCATCTTGTTGTGAATGTAACTTTTCTGAGTTGTCTCCAGAAGTCGTTTGCCTCTGCTTGATGTACACCGTTAGAAATAGAGAAGCACCCTTGCTAATGTCAGTTTTCACTTCCTGCTTATACAACCCTACTCAACTACATAGATCATCATCACATAGGTTTCCTTACATGTTCAAAAAAGAAAATAACCAAAATCTTCACTAATCATACCTCAAAGTTAGTAATATCCCTTTGGTTTACTTCAAAGGGCTTTTCTAAAACCCATGAGGAAGATAAGTCATTCCGTCCAACAATATTTAAGTTTAGAGTTCCCGAGTCCTTTGTGGTATCTGTTATGACATCAATCACCTACCCAGTATATAAAATTTATTTTCAATTCTCTACTCAATAGGGGAGAAATGAAATTTAAGATATCCAAATGTAGCAGGTTTCTTATACTTGCCTCCTTTGGGAAGAGAGAGTCAATGCTCTCTGTTAAACTCTACTTTCTCCAATCATCTGCTTGTTCCTATGAAGCCCACAGCTAAATAGATAAGAGTGATTTTACACATATGACATAGCTCCAATATCCTCAATAATTCCTCTCTATTTCAATCCACTCAGGTCGATTAAATTTCAGTTTAGGGACATTATTTATTTTTTGGGATTAGACTAACGTAAGTGAAAGTGCATTGCCCAGATCCTGAAAAAGAACAAAATGGGCATAGAAAAATAGAATTGGTTTTCAAGATGTCGAAAGGGAATACCATTCTAACAGATCCATCTCCTGAGAAGTTGTGCCCTGCTATTTTAAATGATAAAAAATGCATAAATGGTCAGGTAGAAAGACTTGATGGAGAAGAATATCTATAAAATACTGAAACGCTAAAAATTGGGTTGCTTTACTATCATGCATATGCTAAGATCGAGATTTCATTACACATCAATAATAAAATGGTGTGTATAATATCTATCGTTTGTTTTGGCCAATGTGCTCTAAACACTATGGGAACAGTGTGAAAATGATATGTATAACAGAAAGTAGCTGCTAAACAAGATTGTTGTTGTGAATTGGGTCTAGGTTGGGTGGATCAGAACTCGTTTTAGCTTGATTGATGAGAAGTGGATTTAGCTTTATGGATGGGAAGTGGGTCTAGCTTGGATAATGAGTGGACCCGAAGAATGATTGTTACACTTCCCACCCAGATTCAATTCCCATGAGTAAGATGTTGACTTGAACTCTTAACAAATATATTATTATAATACACATCCAGCTTATGCAGAATTCAGCACACACTTAGTACCATCCTACTCAGAATGAGGAGTGCGCAGCGAATTCACTGAGTAGTTTCATTATCTTTGGCAAGGGAAATTACCCCAGGGGTAGTTGGTAAAACCTTTTCTCTTGCATGAGAGAGGTACAAATTTTGAATCTTTCTCCTGGTAGGTATTGTACCATGTTAATGCATAGATGGAGTTCACAGCTTCACATAGATCAAACGAAAGGAAAGTGTTGGAAATAATACTGAGAGGGGGGGTGAATCAGTATTATCGCATTAATAAGACTTTTTCATTCCCATAATCAGATTCATATATCCTACTACCACAACTTCTTATGATTAAGTTAATCGATCTTCAATGAGTGCATTAGAGCATTATCAATCATATTATCAGTTAACAGATGCAGTAACATAAAGTAGATCATCACACATAAGGCACACACATGAACACAATGATATAAGGTGGAAACCCAATGCGGGAGAAAACCACCTGCTGCAAGTCATCTCAATCTTCTTCTTAATAAGAAAAATTCTTTTACAATATTTGTACTGGTGCAGCCTTATACCAGTACGGGAGTTACAACCCCCTTTGCTCTTGCACTAGCAGATCCATTTACTAGTGCGCAGGCTACTACCTGCTACAATGCTCCAAAGATTTCCTTTAGCTCTTGTACTAGCTTAGATACTAGTACGTAGGCGCCGGCCTACAATCTTCTCTCCTTCAAGTACCACGTTTCATCAATTTTCATACTGGATACACTGAAGCACAACCCATAAACTGAAAGGCCATATTTCATCCAATTTTCATACTGGACCCAACAATAACATTGAAGCTCAAACAACCTTCTGAAACACCCAATTAACTGAAATAACCAGATCAACAATAATAGGACCAAACCTAGAATACAACAATGATAAACAAAGATTTTAAGAGAAGGAAGCACCCTGCTCAACTGCTAGCCTGAGTCCGGACTCACCCTGCTCAACTGCTAGCCTGAGTCCCGGACTCACCCTGCTCAACTGCTGGCCTGAGTCCCTGGACGCACCCTGCTAAACTGCTAGCCTGCGTCCCTCGCACTGAGTCTTCTGAACTGCCTGCGTCCTGGCGCACCTGAACCCTTCTGCGCCTGCGTCCGGCGCACCTGAAACTCTTCGCTCCTGCGTCCCGGACGCACCTGAACCCTTACTGCACCTGCGTCCCTCCAGGCATAGATGATTTCAAGACTTTAGAAGTAACCCAGACAATCAGATCCACAGATCTGAACATGCGCCGAAGAGATCTCGGTCCATCAGTAGATTCGCCTTGTTTAGATCTAGACCAGATCTAGCCCTCATAAGATATTCAACCCAAGACTTCCAAATCCAAATGATCTCCTTTGCTTTATATAGGCAAGCTCCTCCTCAAAGCATGGAACAATACCACAAGCCGACACCATAGAAACACAAAACCGTCGGCTAGATACCACACAAGAAACCCCCACGTGCTTTTCTCTGCCTTGAAATGTGTGCATTGGGTGGACGCACCCCTTGAACGGCTGACTTGCGTCCCTGGACGCGGGTTCTGCATGGTGTACCTGCGGGTATGCACCTTCTGAACTGGCTTCCAGCGTCCTTCATATTGTTTCAATAAAATGAGAGCTGATCATCAACTTCTGCTGCTGTCTTGAAGAATAGTGAACTACCACTTGAATGGGTTGCCATCAAGGACAACACTTTAGCCATAATGCCAACAATCTCCCCCTTTGGACTTGATGGAAAAGCTTACTAAAAACTTGCCATTTGATTCCTTTGAGTTGTCCTGCATCTATGTATTATGTTACATCTGATATCTCTTCTGAATGTATATAAGTGAGATGGTCTTCTATGAGGGGGATTGCCATCAAGTACAACACATGCATCATAATGCCAACAATCTCCCCCTTTGGACTTGATGGCAACAACACCAGATCACTCTCCCCCTTTGACATCAAGGGCAAAGGGGTATGCTCCCCCTAAGAACATGCTCCCTTTGACTATGAACCAGATCTGCTGAAGTCTCTGAATAAGCTCCCCCTTTGTAAATGTCATGGTGCTCCAATCTGATAATGGTCTTTCTGAGAACCAGCTGAGATGTCTGCTCTGCTGTATGGTGTTTGTTCATGATCAAGATCCCCCTGACTGTAAGCAAGGTTTGCAAAAAGATGTTCTACAAGAAGAACATGACTCTATAAAATACATACATCCATCACCCATCACAATAAGGATCATCCATCCAACCAAGTGGGAATACATCAGAAATATGAGAACCAAATACATTACATCTTCATCCCATGCATAGTGGGGGACATAGGCCGTTACATAACCTGAAGAGATGACTATAATAGATAGACCATTACAACATGAGTCTTGCTACGACCTTCCAAACATCTAAAGATCATGACAAACAACAGCACTGTATAATATGCTCCATAGTATCTGTTAACATCAACTCATAACCATCCAGATCTACATGAATCAAGAGCCATCAAATAAAAGCATCAGCATCAATCAACATATGTATGAATAATCATCCCTGTATCCAGCCAACAATCCTCATCCATTTGTGCCAAGAAAGAAATCATGCATCTTGCTCATGTCAACATCATCATGAAATGCATATGAGTAACTCATCATCATCATGTCTCCAACAATGCGACTTTGAATAATCATCCACGAAATCAGCCAACCTCACCCATATATGTGCCAAGGATAATAAAGACTTCATGCAAGCATCATTAGAGAATCAACCATACATCTGATCATGTGACCAACTCATAATAGCAAGATGAATCATAAGCATTGTTACCAAGGACCATAATGCCAACAATGAATTTAGGACATATGCTCCCCCTGAACCAGTGCCATCTGCATATCAAGAAGAATCAGCCAATAAATGCTTTGAGACAGGTACGCACTTCATCTTCTGCTGTGCTGCGTCCTGTTGCTGCAGGGACGCACCCAAAAACACTATCGCGCCGCGTACTTTTACTCAGGGACGCACTAAAAATTACTATCGCGCCGCGTCCTTTTGCTGCAGGGACGCACCTGATTCTCAGTCGCTCTGCGTCCCCACGCAGATCTTCAGTTACTGAACTGCGTCCTGGACGCACCTGCACTTGGTCTGGCCTGCGTCCGCACGCAGGTCTCCTGTTACTGCACTGCGTCCTGTACTTTCAGCTTCCTCTGATTCTGGTATGTCTGTACATTGTACCGTGCCATCCTTTTCTGACTGTACTTCCTTTTTCCTCCATATCTTCAAGCGTGATGATGACATTTTCTCCTTTTGATATGGTGCCCAAACTTTGTTCCTGCATTCCTTGGCTATATGTCCAAGCTTGTTACATGCATAACATCTTACATGTTTCATATTCCTCCTGTAACAATCAGTAGCTTTGTGACCAAACATATTGCAAGCAAAGCAATATCCATAAAAGTACCTTGATTGAGATGACCTTTCTGAATAATGGTCTTGAGCTCTTCTTCTTCTACATCTAGCTGCAACATGTCCAAGATTATGACATACATAACATTCAACATTATTCATAGGAGGAGTAAAGGATTTTCTTTGAGGAATCTCTTTCCTTGGTTGATGATGAGATTGATCTTTCACTTCTTCGTTGATCACTTTAGATTTCCTTTTAGAGTTTCTTGCCTCACCTTGTGAACTAGATTCACCTTCAACAGATTCATGGAAACCAAGACCAGTCTTTATAGCAGGGGACCTTTGACTACTAAGAATATCATCCAATACTTTAGAGCTATCTTGAAATCGTAAAAGCTTATCCTTTTCTTCTAGTTTACCTTTCAAGATATTTACCTCAACCTGAAGTTGTTCTTCCTTTTCAAGAGATTTCTTTTTCAAAACTTCTTCAGCTTTCCTTCCTTCTTCCATTTGTTCCCTTAGTTTGAGAATTTCTTTTTCTTGTTCTTCATACAGATCCTGCTGCATTTGACGAACTCGGAAGGCACATTCCAGTTGAGATTTTAAGCTGGTGACTTCGTTTTCTTGTTTTGCAACAGCTTGGAGTAGATCTGTATTCTGCTTCTTTGATTCTTCAAGATCTCCTTTTAGTGAGAGGATTGTAGCTTCAAGATTTTCATAGTAGCTGGATCTATCTTTGAGTTTCTTGATGGTTGTGCTTCTTTCGTTGACTTCTTTTCTTAATGATGTCACTTCATACTGCAATTTTTGACATTGGTCTTCCTTGTCCTTGAGTAGCTTTCTTACCTTGTTTCCTTCTTCTAGTTGTGCCCTTAGTTTGGTAGCTTCTTCTTTGAAATCACATTCCTTTTTGTTTAATAGATCTTGTTGATCTCTAATTTTGTCTGTCAGCCTTTTAAATTCTGCCTCTATTTGATATCTTTCTTGTTCACCCATAAGAGCAAATTCAGTAGTTTCGCTATCACTTTCATCTCTTTCACAAGGAAATATAGCTGGAACATCAGAGGATAACACATTCATACCTGATAATGACTCTGAATCTGATTCTGAATCTGAAGAGCTTCTTATGCCTAATCCCCAATCGATTCTTCCACTGTCATAGTTCTTCTGAGATGACTTCTTTTTCTTATTAGCTTTCTTCTTAAGCTTCTTTCCCATTCTTCCACGGATCTCCTTCAAGCGATCAAGCTTCTATCAAAGGACCTAGCTCCGATACCAATTGTTGGAAATAATATTGAGAGGGGGGGTGAATCAGTATTATCACATTAATAAGACTTTTTCATTCCCATAATCAGATTCATATATCCTACTACCACAACTTCTTATGATTAAGTTAATTGATCTTCAATGAGTGCATTAGAGCATTATCAATCATATTATCAGTTAACAGATGCAGTAACATAAAGTAGATCATCACACATAAGGCACACACATGAACACAATGATATAAGGTGGAAACCCAATGCGGGAGAAAACCACCTGCTGCAAGTCATCTCAATCTTCTTCTTAATAAGAAAAATTCTTTTACAATATTTGTACTGGTGCAGCCTTATACCAGTACGGGAGTTACAACCCCCTTTGCTCTTGCACTAGCCGATCCATTTACTAGTGCGCAGGCTACTACCTGCTACAATGCTCCAAAGATTTCCTTTAGCTCTTGTACTAGCTTAGATACTAGTACGTAGGCACCGGCCTACAATCTTCTCTCCTTCAAGTACCACGTTTCATCAATTTTCATACTGGATACACTGAAGCACAACCCATAAACTGAAAGGCCATATTTCATCCAATTTTCATACTGGACCCAACAATAACATTGAAGCTCAAACAACCTTCTGAAACACCCAATTAACTAAAATAACCAGATCAACAATAATAGGACCAAACCCAGAATACAACAATGATAAACAAAGATTTTAAGAGAAGGAAGCACCCTGCTCAACTGCTAGCCTGAGTCCGGACTCACCCTGCTCAACTGCTAGCCTGAGTCCCGGACTCACCCTGCTCAACTGCTGGCCTGAGTCCTTGGACGCACCCTGCTAAACTGCTAGCCTGTGTCCCTCGCACTGAGTCTTCTGAACTGCCTGCGTCCCGGCGCACCTGAACCCTTCTGCGCCTGCGTCCGGCGCACCTGAAACTCTTCGCTCCTGCGTCCCGGACGCACCTGAACCCTTACTGCACCTGCGTCCCTCCGGGCATAGATGATTTCAAGACTTTAGAAGTAACCCAGACAATCAGATCCACAGATCTGAACATGCGCCGAAGAGATCTCGGTCCATCAGTAGATTCGCCTTGTTTAGATCTAGACCAGATCTAGCCCTCATAAGATATTCAACCCAAGACTTCCAAATCCAAATGATCTCCTTTGCTTTATATAAGCAAGCTCCTCCTCAAAGCATGGAACAATACCACGAGCTGACACCATAGAAACACAAAACCGTCGGCTAGATACCACACAAGAAACCCCCACGTGCTTTTCTCTGCCTTGAAATGTGTGCACTGGGTGGACGCACCCCTTGAACGGCTGACTTGCGTCCCTGGACGCGGGTTCTGCATGGTGTACCTGCGGGTACGCACCTTCTGAACTGGCTTCCAGCGTCCTTCATAATTTTTCAATAAAATGAGAGCTGATCATCAACTTCTGCTGCTGTCTTGAAGAATAGTGAACTACCACCTGAATGGGTTGCCATCAAGGACAACACTTTAGCCATAATGCCAACAATCTCCCCCTTTGGACTTGATGGCAAAGCTTACTAAGAACTTGCCATTTGATTCCTTTGAGCTGTCCTACATCTATGTATTATGTTACATCTGATATCTCTTCTGAATGTATATAAGTGAGATGGTCTTCTATGAGGGGGGTTGCCATCAAGTACAACACATGCATCATAATGCCAACAGAAAGCTATAAATAAAACTCACAAAATGTTTGGAAAAATGCTAGAGGTGCTAAACTTTTGACAATAAGCAAGCAAAGTAAGTTTGATAACATCTGCGCCTTTAGATCCTGTGAAAAAGCTAAAAGGAAAATCAAATTCCAAAGCAATTCCATGGGGTTTTGTTTCAATGGTTAAGTAGGGCTGGTGAAGGAAAATCAAATTTCGAAGCAGGTCCATGGGGTCTTGGTTCAATGGTTAACCAGGAGTGATGATAATTCCCTGCCAAGGCTCAAATCACATAAATACATTGTTCAATAGGTTCTCAATGAAAGGGATCTTTCTAAAATAGTATCAGACAACTACATTTCATTGTAATGGAGATCTTACTTGAATGTTGCAAGAAGTCTACACTTCATTGTAATACTACCAGATTAAGAAAGGGCATGCTTGCCAATAAAGATAAATTAAACGTTGGCCCACCCCAAAAAAAGAGATAGAAGCAACCCGACGAGGGAGGAGGGCACGAAGAAGCTTACCAGCGAGGGAGGAGGGTAGGAAGAAACTTACCAGCGAGGGAGGAGGGAAGGAAGAAGCTTACCAGTTGCAGATGTAGATGCAGAGTGATGAAACCTAGCTGCCAAAAAAACAAATGGCATGACCACAAAGATAACAAGGAAGCCCACCACAGCTATTCGATGATGAAAACCCTGACCTCCCCATCCTCCATTTCTACCACGCAGCACGCTGCTAGCCCTGCCACCCTCCATTCCACACACCTCCTCTTTTCATAGGCATCTTTAGCTCTCAACCCTAACACCACTTTTCTCCTTCTCCTCCTCCTAAACAGATATCGAGCAATGCAATCCTTACTCATTCATAATCCTCTACATCAAACCAATATCATGGTTAGTCGAAATATATGAAGTCAAAAACAAACAAAGAAACCCTTAGATCTCATATATACTTTAGAGCATTTGATAGAAAAATTTACCAAAGGCATTATGAAACGGATAGATCCACTGATTTCATGTAGTTTTAAGAAATAAAGGGACACAGACATGGTAAAAACCTAGATGAAAATGGGCATAGGGGCCGGAATTAGACAGATTTGAGGGTCTCTATCTCTGTTAGCCTTTTTGGTTAAAAAACCAAAACATATAATTAAGGGAAACATGTCATTCTGCTTCAAATGCCAACATAGATGTTATTATTAATGGGGATCCTCACTAGTTTGGCTGACTGTTCATACACTACGACATAGGAAGGCAACGTTGGGTATATATGACACCCCTCAACTTACTAATTTAACTGAGCAGGTACTGACTTGGAATACCTTGCATTGAGGCAAGTAAAGGTAAAGGGAATGCTAGGGGGGTAATTTGATGCAAAGCAAGGATGAATTATGCCTCCCTGAATGCACATCATGGGACTGTGTTTAAGATTCATAATTCTGAAGCTACGAGAATACTAGAGTGTAAGCACAAGAGAGAAGCCTAACATATTGTGATCTAACATTTATAATGGTGACTTGTTGATTGATTTCTCATTCAGAATGAAGAGAAAAATTTGATGATGAGTGTTACACTTACATTATTGATGCACTAACCGTAGGGAGTTGGTATAATATTCATGGTTATGGGTGCTTACAAAACTGTGTTTTCATATACCTATGAAGTCAAAGGGAAGCAAGTACCCTTTCTTCAAGATATGAGTAAGGCTGTAAGCTTTAAACCAACTAACAGAGAAAATTTTTGTTAAAGAATATATTTTACACATCCTATGTCCATTAATGTGAACTGGTTTATAAACATATGTTGGATTAATGTCATAGGACTTCTAGAAGTTGTTCTGATTCTCAGAAAACATGTTGTATTTTGTTCTCTACTTCAAATTTTTCACAAGAAACAGTTGGTCCTTTAACAAGACTCGAGTGTGCCAACATGGACTGAAGAAGAGGTTATTAGCATTGCAAACCCTCTTCTTAGATCAGTGTGTCAATTTTAAATTTAGCAGAAATTGGCAATAAAACATATGATGTTCTAGAAGCTAAAAGACAGACAACACAGGAATCTACAACTTCTTACCTCTATTGTTGTCATGTTTAGCTTGCTCCACCATAATGGTATCAAATTTAAGGTGAGGGCAAGGTATCAGAGCTAAGGTGAGAGCAAGCCCAAGCAAGGAAGAAAGAAATCACAAGAAGTTTTCTGACAACACTGACCTCCTTCCTCTTCAAAGATCAATCATTGTGAAGCACTGAAACTCCTACTGCAAAATTCTAGGTTGGAGATCCCAAAAAGGAAATGAGATCAAGGCCTCATCAATCAAGCATCTCAAGGATAGAGCTCTCTGTCAAATTGTTGGTCAAATGTTCTATATCTAGGGCCTTTTGTCATGACTATAGCCAGGAAGCTTTGGTTGCTTTAGGGTCAAATCATCTATTATGAAATCACCCTTGAATTGAATTTGGTTTGGAGATAGTGTCTCACTCGGAATTCCTTCTCTATTGCATGTTTATATAAGATCATATTTGAAGCTATAAAGTTCCTAGCATCTAAGCTCATATATATAATATTATTCTTGAGCTCATTGACATGCCCTCGGTCTTCTATTAGGGCATTGTCTGTCTCACAGAGAAGTATAAAAGGCTACAAAAGGTAAAGTATCCTTGGTCGTTGGACATCAATCAAGAGGGTTTGAAAAATAGTGTTCATGCTTTTCCATTGGGTAGATGCTTATTGAAGTTAAAGGATCAACCTTTGTGCGTCTCTGAGATTCTGATATCAAAGGAAAGGGAATTCATGACAAATAAAGATCATTTCATGGATCTTGAAATGTGAAACACAATGTTCTAAAATCTCATTTAAATAGGTATGACTTTTATCGATGTCTAAGCCAAATGCATCTCAACATTTCTTTTCATATCAACTCATTGAGGCAATCAGGACACACGTGTGGGTTTAGCCTAGAGCCATCACTTTTTATATGATTTTTACATCTTGGGTTTAAAGAACCTTTATATACTGTAATTAGTAATTTCTAGTACCCATGCTTGGTACATGCTGCACATTATTTTTCATAGCTACCAAATTTGCATTCCATCAGTTAAAGCTAGGATAGAATTAGTCTTAGTCAAAGAAGTCTATTTTATTTGATGGATTCAAACTTAATTTAGTTTACTATGGTTTTTCCTTTTCTTCAATTTACTCTGGTTTCAATAACCATCAAATCTTCCAAATACAGAAATTCGATAATAGAACTAGAGTCAGATAGAGACTTACCACTACGAGAAATGGATACAGTCGAAAGTCCTTTCCCAAGGCTTGGTGAGTCGATGGGCTCCATTTATTGTTTTCCCTCTTGCCCAGATTTATCAATGGCCTTTGTTGTAGCAACCTCAGAGGCATTTTTGTTGCCTGTGCTAGGGAAAATGTATGATTTTGAAGGGGATGTTCAAGAACCGAAGCTTTTTCATAGCAAAATCAAGGAGCCACACAAGTTCCAGTTAGGTGTCCCGTTCCCTGGACAAAACCCCAACAATCCCCTGCCTCTATCAAACTAGAAGGGAAAAATAGGATACTCGTAGCAAAATGTTGGTCTCCATTGCTGAAACCTCCTCCAAAATTCAAAAATTCATGGTTTGAACAAAGTTGTTGAAACCTTCTCCAGAATTCAAAAATCTAGGGTATGAACAAAATTGTGTCGCCCATTGTTCTTCTTCCATTCTTGAAAGCTCCTTGAGGGTGCTCCTTGAGGGTTTGAAGAAAAATGGCATCACCCACCTTGAAATTTTATTTGGTGACTGGTACGCTGGAGACAAAATGTCTTAAATAAAGTTACTAAATTGCCAAGGTTATATTTTAACAAGCTCTTATGAATATATATATATATATATATATATATATATATATATATATATATATATATATATCTTCTAATGCCTCTCAATGTCTTCCATTGGGAATTTTGATTATGATAAATTTAATAAATAGAGTGAAATTTTAATATGAATTCATGTAGTAGTGATTCAATGGAATGGAATCATTTTTAAATGCTTTGGAAATGTTTTTTCACAATGTTTTCAGATATATTTTTTTCTAGACAGTTTCACCTTTTACAAAGGGAGAAGAGGCGATAGCCTCTTGTAGTAGTGATTCAATAAAATTGAATCATTCTTAAATTTTTGGAAACCTTTTTCCATGATGTTTTTAGACATTTACCCTTTTTTCTAAAAAGTTTCACCACTTTCAAAGGGGCAAGAGCCGATAGTCTCTTGTTGCTCTTTCACAAAAGGTGTAATGTCACTCCTTGTCAAAGGGACTAGAGTGACACGCTTCAAAATGTCACATTCTGCCATGGTTTCAGTCTAGATTTTAAGCTAGTGAGGTGGAAGGGTCTCTGAGCTTGTTTAGATGTAGAGTTAAAAATGAACATTTCATTGTCATTATCATCTTCAAATAAAAGCTCATGGAAGAGCTCATTCTTCTCTTTTTATCAATCTGATAAATAGTTTACATATGGAAGAGGGTATATCTTGGCTACAAACATGGGCTATAAAGTTTGGGGTGGCATGGAACAACAATAAAAAGGTCTGTCGACAAATGTAGATCCTCCCAATCTCCCCCCTAGGAATAGGCCTCCGTGAAAAATGGCCACATGAATCTTCAAAGGAAATTTAGGATGAATATTGTGCTCGCAAGCTAAAGTTTCATGAACATAAGATGGGAAAGGATATCGTTGGGATGTTTAAGAAGAATTTAAATCAAGATACGTAAGCTCAGAAACCCCAAGGAGAAACCCAAGATAAACATATGAGCTCTAACCCTCGTCCTGAGTCATCCAATCCTAGTTCTTCACAAAAAGTCTATTATTGGTGTTGGTGGATAAAGAAAAAAAGGAGAGGGATGCTAATGATAGGGAAGGGAGAGTGAAGATGAGATAGATGAGATCGACGTTTCCCCTAGACAATGCCATTTCCCCTATCCCCCAAAGTCTGTTTCCTCTTCTTAGTGAAAAATCTTCGACTTACAAAAAAAAAATAACACACTATACTCACACACAATGCAATAAGCAAGCCCCAATCGATATTCTGCACTACTTTAAATGGGTTTAATAGCCTTGGATGGCTCTAACAATCATTATTGAATGTATATGATGTTAACTCATTTAACTAACAAAACATGCCTTCGACAATGGTAACTAGACTTACACTCCATTTACTGCATTAAACAATCAAGTGAGGCTTTAATAATTGTAACCAAACATACAAGTCGTTGAACAAGCTAACCAACCTAACACAACTTTAATAGTGATAACAAAAATGTACATGTTACTAATCAATTGACCATTGTGTTATGGCTCTAACATGTGCAATTGAACATAAATGTTGTTGATGGGTTTGACCTATCTAACATATCTCCCACAATTGTAGTCAAACATACATGTTGATTCTGTTAATCTCCTAGAGAGTGTTAATCAAAAATACATATTAATATCCAACCTAACATGTCACTAATAGTGACAATGGAATGTGCATGTCAATGGCTAAGCTATTTGACCTTATATGTTGTTCATTGAGATGATTAACACATAGCTCACTAAGCTGACCAAGTTGACAAACCATTGGTTTTGTCATTGAACTAACATGCCTTTAATAGACACAACTAAATGTACATGATGTTACACCAGTAAACCATCATGACATGACTTTAATAGTAGTAACAACGTGTGCAAGTTCTGGATTGGGAAAACCAAACTAATATACCTATGATAATCATAATTTACCACACATGTTTGTTGTGATAAACCCTTCAAGTTTTCCCTTGCTTCTATACAAAATTAAGCATTCCATGCAACTCTCAAAGTAACTTTGATACATATACAAATTAAGTTTGTATTTACATGTTCAATTTGTGTTAAAGTGTTTCCTCTTTAAAGGTCACAGGATTTGATCCAATGGAAATTAAGGTATGTACACATCCATAGATTAAATAGTTAAGGCACTGAATGGAGGGCATCCCTTGTCTCACAAACAAGGGGGTCTCATATGTCAACTTGGCAGCTACATGCATTATAGCTTAATATTAAATAATATTATTATTTTTTCAATTAATATGAATGCTTCTAATATTTAATATATTGTTAAGGAGATTACCCCTTGACTAATTAGTGAATTATTTAATATTGGATGAGAGAGTTGTAAGGCTGAAATTTTGGCTACCACGGGTTAAGTTGGGTGTTTGTATTATGTCAATGTAAAATTAGATTTCACACCTCTCCAGCAATCAATCAAAATCATTTACACATACCAATCAAAGGCATTCAATAGATGGTTAAAGAAGTGGTTGGGAGGAGTTAATTGTCATATCCATCCAAGGGTTTCCAAACTAGAGAAATAGGGGCATGTGTTTGATTTATGGGCTAACATTTGAAAGATTGCTATGAGGAGAGGAGTTGGTGGGAGTCCTTATTATGAAAAGGTCCGGCACCACTTTGTTTATTTCTTAAGGTAGGCTTGAAATAAGTGATTATAGATATATGATATGTATAATGTGAAAGCCACTCACAACACAACAATATTGAACATTTGCATGAGACATAACTTAATTTATTTTCAATATATTTTTTCTTTAGAAAAGGCAAGATATGCTACCATGATGTAATACAATGATTCACCAATATTGGGCACCAAACAAATGACTTGGATCACAAATGTTATGTACAATGAAAATCATCCACTATAAGCTATGATTATTAGCCACTCTGACACCCCTCATTTATGGTCACTCATTGAACATGCTCATGAAATTTGAGATCATTGGACATGGTTAACATGCTTTGGCTAACACAATCTTGTATGGTGTGAGTGCCTTGCCTATAATTCAAGCTTTCTAACACCCTTTACAACAACATTGCTTCACAAAAGGCATTTGATGTTGATTCATAATTTTTCCTTTGTATATGAGAAAGAAACTAAATGTTACTTCTCCCTTATCCAAGATAATGCTCTTGATTACAAATTGAAAAAAGTATAATGACATTGCCTTTCTCTCTTTGTGTGAACTTGCTCAATTAGCATCTAGATACCTTGTGAGACAAAACTCAATGTATGTATTGTATTTGGTATTGTGTCAATTATTCAATTTTTATGTCCTAATATTGTGTTAATGGCCTTCCAATGCATGGTCAGTCTTGAATTTAAATTTTAACATGGAAAATCCCAATTTTAAAATTTTGGCAATCAGAGGCACAATGTTGGGACAATGTGTATCCATCTTGGTGGACAATGGGGCAAATAGAATTTTTATTGATGCACAGTTGGTGGAGTGTAGAGGCATTCATAGATTGATAAATATCCTAAACAGCGTGGGCGAGAGAGGATTCCCATGCTTCACCTCAGTTGTCTTCTTGATTGTTGGTTCGATATGTTGAGGATATGGTTGATGGTTTGATATTGAAGTCAAAATCATTCCTTGACCCTTTAGCCAAAGAGGTGTCTCCTAAAGCATCTCCAATAATATCTTATGAAGAGTCATAACATTTAACCTAGAATTATGGCCCAACATGATCATCTAATAATTAATTGAAATAGCACTAAACCCCAACTTAGGGATTGGGTGAATCATATGGTGGGACTATGCTAGTGGGAACCTTAAATAAATGACAGGAAAACCCCTTGATTTTCTACCTTGATGTCATTCATCTCCCAAATTTCTTGTTGGATACACAAGTCCTAGAAAACATGACAAGGAAGATGAGAGGGAATTGAAAAGGACATTAGGTTGTCCAGGAACATCATAAAGTGCATCCACATGGATGAACATGGAATGGGAATTAAGTTCATAAAGTATACTAGAGTGCTAGACAAATAGGGTGCATCGAAATATTTTTGGAGTGTCCCAAAGGGCAATCTACAAGATTCTTAGAACTAGTGGTATAATGTTTGGTCATGAATGAATATGTGGAAAAGAAATCTAAAGCTTTCGACTCACTAGCATAAAATAGTTCATGGGGCTGAATCAAAATTTCAAGGGACATGTAAAGGATCTCATGTAAACTAGGGTTAGTAGCCAAAGGATACCTTTCAAATAATTTAAGGAGAGTAGGGAATATTTAGAGGAGGCCAACTCAAGAAGCCATAAGCAAGAAAAGGGGGAAAGTATCTAACAAATATGGTTATAGTAGGCATCAAAATCCCCATCCTTGAATGAAATGGTGGTTTACACAGGGCTCATGAGAGAATATGGGACGAAGGGTGGATTGCCATGGTCAGAAAATGAGAGAAGGGTTTTATCTACTAAAGGAATATGGGATGGAGGTTATGTCGAAGTTCAGGGAGGCCTTTAGCTTTTTTGACAAGGACAAAGGTGGATGTATCACAAAAAAGGAGCTTGGGACAGTAATGCATCCTTTGAGTTGAACCCCCAATGGATATTGGAAGTGGTCCAAATGTTTTATATTCAATAATCTAGTGCCAAATACAATGAACCACAAAAGAGTAGTTCTAATCTACCTGTAAATGGAACATATTAAATACACCATTCCAAATTGATTTTACTCTGGAGAATCAAAGAAATAGATGATTCTGGTCATCCATCACCTCCATTCAGAGTAAACAACAACCAGGCCCGTCCCATGCCAAGATGATGCTAGAAAGATACATTTACTGATATTCTTAGGCATAGCGAAAATATGAAGCCAATATACAGAGATGCTCTGAAGGACTACTCGAATTAGAGTCAACTTTCCTCCTAGGGAGAGCCTCTTGTGTGCCCATGATAAAAGTATATAATGGATTTTCTCTATAATTCAACTCCAATCCTTAATTCCATGACAATTAGGTTGGAGCATAAATCTAAGATATTTAAAATCTACATCCAATGCAGTGGAGATAACACCAAAAATACGATAAATCTCCAGCACCAATGCATCATTTGGGTAAGAATAAATCATATAAGATTTAATATTATTCATAAGGAGTCCAAAGACCGATCAAAAGAGGTCAATCTACCAAATAGTAACACATCAGCAACAAAAATCAAAGGAGTAACTATGACTTGTCTACCTACACACATGCAGCCAAAATTACATTTAATCCATCTACCTCCACACCTGCAACCAAAATTACCATCCTTGTGAATTTTGTGACTAATTCTTTGAAAATCCAATCTTTTATCCTCAATGTCTTCCTCTCGCAAAAGTTGTCATAGATATTTTGAAGTAGGCATATTGTCTACTAAGGAAAATTCTGTAATTTGCCTCCACCATCCTTGTAGAAATTATGATGTAGAGTTGAAACTACTCATGAAGTTTTAATCAATAGCATAAGACACAAGCCTACTCTACTGCTCTCTAGAAGTTAATTCACAATTTAGAACCAAAATTTCATACATGGAATAAGAAATAACACAGATGCACACAAAAGTTTTCCTAACGAAAATGATATACTAAAAACCACAATGTATGTTTGCACTGATATGATCAATAGAAATGTATTGCAATTTATTTTCTCAAGTGAGCACAACCTACAAGTGAATAACCTGTCTTTCTACTCACTAAGAAGCTCTAAGCTAGACTTAGTAAATTTCTACCTCTTCTTGAGCCCATATTTCCTTGCACAATTCCTTGAGAAATTAGGCCCCTATTATTTAGGAATTTTTACAAAATGGATTTCGAAATTCCCAAGGTTGATCATCTGATTGTATGAACCACCTGTACACTCAAGGCTAGTCTAAATTTGATGTCACACTGCCTTCGAATCTCCACCACAGCTGGGGAACTTGAATTCTCCATGAATTAGATATTTTGGGTTGATTGATTAGTTAACTGGATGATCACTGAGTTTGAATGAAGTCCCACTGCACAATTGGCCTTCCACTAGTTCCTCAAGCAGTTGGAACTAGTTTAACTAAAAATAACTTGAGATAATTGACTTTGATTGCTACAAATTAACAATCATACATGCTTAACTGAACTATAACTCCTCCAACTCAAATTTACTGTGTAAACCAGGTGACACAAGCCATGTCACACAAGTTAACTGCATCCAAGCTATCCGTTGATGTGGAAATTCAATTTTTCTCAATTTAATCAAGGAAAAATCAAATTGAAAATTTCTTGCTGCATCTTTTAAGACTCCCTCTTTGAAAGAAAGGGATTATCAACCACCCCTATCCTGCACCTAAGGAATTCAAACTTCCCTCTTGACAAAGATTTTGTCAAAATGTCAACATCTTACTCCTCTATTAGAATGGAGTGTAGAAACGTCATCTACCTCTAGATACAGTCTCGTAAATGGTGATATTTGATATCTATATGCTTGGATTGATCATGAAATATAAGATTCTCAAAGAGATTGCTACAACTCTGATTATCACAATTGGATCCATCATCTGACCAAATAGTCCAACAAGTATCTTTCTCATCCATATTGCCTCGCATGTTTCTTGACTTGCAGCCATGTATTATGCTTCTGTCTAGCTGAGCACCACAGATCTTTGCTTCCTCTCATACCAAGAAACAACTACAAACCCAATGCTAAAAATTACACTTGATGTACTCTTCCATTCTAATGGACTTCGTGCCCAACTTGCATCTGTGAAGCCGCACAACTTCACTCTCTCTGCTCGTCTATACCATAGCCCAAACTGGGTGGTGCCTATGAGGTACTATAAAAAATGCTTAGTTGCCTTCCAAAATAGCTTGGTTGACCTAACCATAGCATGTCTTAGCTCATTGACTGCACATCACATATCTGGTCATGTGTTCACAAGATACATGAGTGGACCCACTAGCTATCGATAAATGATAGCATCAACTTCACCTGAAGTGGTATCCTCCTTCCTCTAGTTCTTCATTAGAGGTGTTTCCATGGGTTTACAACTCTCCATGTAGAATCTCTGGAATATCTCATTTTCATACTTGCCTTGAGAGACAAGTAATTAGCCATCACCTTGTCATACTTCCAACCTGAGAAAGTTGTGCATTAGACCCATGTCCTTCATTTAAAATTCCCTTGCAAGGTCCTCCTTGCAATATATGATCAACGTCTCATCACTAGTTTAAATAAAATTATCAACATATAAGACAATAATGATAAATTTACCTTCTATCATACGTGATGAGGTTTACATCTGGTTCACTTATGGTGAAGCCCAAACTGGTGAGATAACTCTTGATCTTTGTGTAGCAAGCACGAGGTGCTTGCTTGAGATCATACAATGCTCACTTGAGTTTGCACACATGAGACTGTTGCCCAAATGTCTCAAAACCTTTTTGTTACTCTATGTATACCTCCTCCTTAATAACCCCATTTAGAAATGTTGTTTTTGCACCCATTTGGTGGATATTCCACCCCATCTATGTAGCGAGATGAAGAATTGATCTAATGGATGAGTACCTTACTACAAGAGAAGATGTCTCCTCATAGTCAATTCCCTCAACTTGAGAGTACCCTTTGGCCACAAATCTAGCCTTAAACTTCCCTATTCTTCTATTTGTTGCCTGCTTCACCTTGAAGATCCATCTCAAACCCACTATTGATTTATATGTTGTTCTTGGGATCTTTTCCCAAACACGGTTCTTTGCAATGGATTCATATTCCTCCACCATTGCATCAACCCATATAGGTTTCTCTATTTCTTCCTCAAAATAGGATGGCTCGATCTCTATAAGCTCAGTCATAAGGGCCATGTCGCCAATGTACCTATCAGGTGACCTCCTTTTCTTACGCTAATTTAAAGGATATCCCACATTCTCCCTTGCATCCTGCAAAAGTCTATCATCTTCCTTAGTTCTTTTTCTGCCTTCTCTAGAGGTTTGCTTTAGTGAATGTATCCACTGTCTGCTCCACAATTTGTGGTTTCTCTACAACTTCTTGAGGTTCCTCTTTTTGAGCTAAAATCTCATCTTTTGGTGGCATCTAAAGCTCCCTCTCAAGAGAGCACCACATAGATTTATCCTCATCAAAATTTACATCCCTTCACATAACTATCATTATGAGTGATGGAAAGTACACATGTTAGTTGTAGGGAATTTTTGTGTAACCCACAAATACCCTAAATTTTCCTGTTGAGTAAAGCTTCTTCCTTGATTCTTTGGAGACATGGCAGTAAATAGAGGCTCCAAAAATCTTGAAGAGCGACACATCTGGCTTTCTTCCCGAGAAAGCCTCCTCCGGTGTAATATCATGCCAAGAATCCGATCAGAACCTCAATTCTACATACAAATTGTTGTATTGCATGCCTCAACCCACAAATGTAGAGGTAGGCCTTGGTCATGCAACATCACCCTTCTTGCTCCCAAAATGCTATGGATATTTCTCTCAACCACCCTAGTCTGATGTGGGTTGTGGGGTGTTGTCAACTCTCATCAAATGCCTTCTTTTGCACATAAATCTTTAAATTCATTCAACACATACTCACCTCCGTTATTGCTCTAGAGAGCCTTCACCTTCTTGATGGTTTCTTTCTCAAGCAGTGCCTTGAATTCTATGAACTTGGAGAATGTCCCATCTTTCTTCCGCATGAAGAGATCCAACACTTATGTGAGAAGACATCAATAAAAAGGACAAAATATTTGTGTCAGGTAGTGGAGGCTACAAAGAAAGGTCCACAGACATCAAAGTTGATCCTTTCTTGGACTACATGCGCTTTGTTGTCCCGATCATGAAATTCGGATTTTATGTACTTCCCCAAGGTACATCCTTTGCATACATCTTGTGCTCAAGTGCTCCTTTAGGGAGGCTAGTGGATATTTTTTTTATACTATTCGAGGTTCCCTGATGCAAATGGCCAAGGCTTATGTGCTAAATTTCACCTACATCATGGCCCTGCACTTTCTCTTCCTTAGTTTTTAATGCAACACAATATTCCGCGTCTAGCTTATATAGATTCTTCACACAACCTCAATCTTCTTCACGTGTCTCATGGCTATGTGACTCAGGAATGTTTTTCCTTTGTTGAAGATCATGTCATAACCACAATATTCCAAAACTGCAACAGAGATGAGATTTTTCTTTAGGCCTACAACAAACATGACAACCTTGCACCTGAGAGGCAAGCGTGACTCCCTCTGAAAGTTGACTGTACCGATACTGGTCATGTTGTACCTTTTGTCGCCCCCTAGCTTGATGTACATATGGAGATATTTCTCCTCCAAGTCACTGAAAAGTCTCTACACCCTATCATGTGGAACAATGCAGCTGTCTCCTAGTACCACATGCTCCCCATCACTATTTTGGACATGCATGTAATAAGGGTAAAGTCAAGGTTGAACTATGAATCCAAGGATTCACCCATTGCTCCTCCTAAGGTCTTCTCACTTGCCTATTTCTATCAGCACTTCGTGGCATAGTGCTCATATTCGTGACAATGGAAGGATTTAATTTTTGACAAATATTTCTTCTTTCTCCATTGGTTGGATTCTGGTTTGGTTTGAGATTTCTTCCCCTTTTTCCTTCCTTCCCTTTCCAACAAATGAAAATTTTTCTTCATCCTTGCCCTTGGATGAGGTCCCATCTCTAGTATTCTGCCTTATTTCCTCTTGTACCAAATCGTACACTTATTTCCTCTTGTACCAAATCGTACCAAAAGTGTTCCCAATTCGATAGTTTCTCCCTCCCATTCACTTAATCTTGATAGGTATGCCAACTCTTGGGAAGGCCCAGAAGGGATATTCTTACCAAGTCATCCTTTGAAAGAGTAACACCAACTCTTGCAAGCTCATCATGAACTTGTGTGAACCTCCTCAGATATTGAAGGGTAAAGTCATTCTTCTAGATCTTGATATTTGAAAATTTATCCTTAAGCACCAACTTTTTGTGGTCACTACTATTCTAGAACAGATTTGTGAGTGCCTACCACATTCCATAAGGATTTTCTTTCCCATTAATATTGCTAACAATGTGGTCTCGTACTCCCTCCAATATTATTATCCACACCTTCGCTACAACTTTCTTCGACTGAGGTAGGTTTTGGGCATCAGATTCTGCTGGTTTTGTAACATCTCTCTTGATGTATTCTAGCAATCCATTGTCATCGAATACCTCCTCCATGCAATCCTTGCAGTCAATGAAATTAGAGTTGCCCTCCAAGGAATACTCTAGCCTTAGCCCATTAAAGGTCATATTTTCAATTCCTAAGAGCTCTTACTACACTGAACTACAAATTCGAACCTCCTAAGAAACAAATTAAAAATTCATGCTCTAATGTGAATCCTACTATGATACGATGTAGAAATTATGGTGTAGATTCGCAACTCATCATGAAGTTTTTTCAAAATCATAAGACACAGATCTACTCTACTACTCTACGAAAGTTAATTCACAATTTAGAACAAAAAATTTAGACCTGCAATAAGAAATAAAATACATGCCTACAATATTTTTCATGGGGAAAGCAATCTTCTAATAACTCCAATGTCTTCTTGCATCAATATTATGAATATAGATGTATTACAATTGATTTACTCAACTGCGCACAACCCATAAGTGAATAACCTATCCCTCTACTTGAGCCCCTATTTCCCTATGCAATTCCTTGAGAAATAGGGCCCCTATTATTTAGGATTTTTCCAAAATGGATTGCACAATTCCTAAGGTTGATCATGTGACTGCACGCAACATCTGTATGCTCAAGACTAGTCTACAACTAATATTAAACTGACTTGGAATCTCCACCATAGCTAGGGAACTCGAATTGTTTGCATGCACTAGAAATTTTGGGATGATTGATCACTTAACTAGATGATCATTGCATTTTATTGATGTCTCACTGCACAACTATCCTTCCACTAGTTCCTCCAACAGTTAGACCTAGTTTAACTGAAAACAACTTGAGATAACTGACTTTGACTGTTACAAATTAGAAATCGCACATGCTTAATTAAACACTAACTCCTCCAACTCAAATTGATTGAGTAAAATGGGTGACACAAACCATGTCATACAAGCTAATTGCATCCAAGTTGTCTGTTGATGTGGAAATTCAAATTCTCTTAATTTAATCAAAGGAAAAATCAAATTGAGAATTTCTTGCCACATTTTTCAATAATCCTTCAAGTGAATCTAATCCATGTTGCCAATCTAGCACAACAATTTGCTAATAACAACAACCAATGTATATAAGTATCATTTACAATAAATAAAACAATAAAAAAACACATATAAAAACACAATCGATGGAGACCACGAAAAGTACTCCAACTATGTTACCACCCATTAATGTTCTTTGAAAGTGCCTCCACTGCTCTTCTCATGACGCACACCTCTATTTCAGCCTCCATCGCCCTAAATCCCATTTTTTGTTGTCAACCTGCATCACTCTACTTCCTAAAGACACCATCATTACTATAAAGATGAACCCCTAATCCTTTACCTTTTTTACTAGCGCATCATATTGAAAATTTTAAGACAAAAGATTTATTTTGTCTTAAAAAATTGTCTTAAAATTCCCCTCCATGTAGTAGTTTAGAATGCAATGACATACTTTAGGAAATTGGTTCACTAAATTATTGCCTAAGGTAAAAGAAGGTTTTAATATGTAAAAGCCTATCCTATGTCATGGTGCATTTTGATCAACCTAGTAATACATGACTAGGTGATCATTTTTTGGGTAAAAACAGATTGTTGCCCAACAAAAGAGTTTGAGGAGCACATCATATGATGGAAATATGTTGTAGCTTCAAATTCACAAAACACTGAAGGGAAGTCACAGGGAGAGAGAGAGGTCACTCAAGTAATAGGAAGGAGTGAAGTTGGAGGGGGTGAAACCTACCTGTGAGATAAAAGTTTCTTTATTGATGAGTACAAGATCTCAATAAGGCGGGGGAGATATACCCATACCTACGAGATAACCGAGTACAAATGATAATGGTGTGCATAAAAATCTAGGTCTGAGGTACATACTACATGATACATGATATGATGGCATCAATGGCGCAAAAAATGATGCAATGAGATAATGATCCCCATATACATAGTTTCCTCGAATACAGTGGCCAGGATTGATACAATTAAGTATGTTGATTTGAGGACATGAGACATAATTCCACCACATTGGTGTGGTGAAGGGGGGGGGGATAACAACCAAAGAAGCCCCGATGAATAGGAGAGGTATTTAAATATCTCAATGGACCATTTTAAATAAAGGTTCATGTTGTGAGTTATGCAATCGGTAGAAACAAAGCCATTCAAATAAAAATAAATTCTTCTGAGGCTTGATCATAATTTTCTGACATCTAGGTATGTGAGGGGCTACCTGAAGGGACATCCTCTCATGAGGTCTAGAACATCTCACACACACCTCAGAAAATCTAGGAAAATATGCTAGATCACTAACCGCCAAGTGTATGTTTCATGATCGTGCGATAATGAGTTGAATTTGAGCATGTGAGAAAAAAACCAAGTAAAAGGGAAATAATGATTCACTTTGCTTGATTAGAGGCACCAAGAAAGGATGAAAGATGAAACCAAGGTACACCATCCTCTAGACTACTCTCCTAGGATAAATGTGTTGATGTTAACAAAAGTAGGCCCACCAGAGCTTAGGCAGCTATGAATCCTCAACAAAGGCACAAGGATCATAGTATTATGGCTACTAACGACTAACACTGGGGATGATAATTCAAAGATACGGGGACTTGTGGAGTTATGATTTACCTTGTTAGAGCATAACATGGAAGGTTGACCTCATAGTGACTAGCACAATTCCATAAGGGATGCTCAATTACTTAGATGGAGGATTTTCAAAGGCACATGAGGATAGATGGAGGTCAAATATAAGAAAAATGGGATGAATGTGACACATAGATGGATAATACATTTTAACATGACTCAATGGGACTTTGAACAGACTCCGTAGATGTAGGGGTGACTCATCTCTAGTGCTTTGAAGAAAGGTGACTATATGATGCTTCCACATGGGAAAGGCCCACAGCGCACCATAATAGAATTAGTAAATAGTGATTACTCATGACAGAACTTGACTCATAATTCTAAAATTTCAATGGAAAAGTGGTATGAGAGTACATGTCAGTCATATTAAAAGATTTGATTTAATGCACCAAAGTGAGACCTCACAGAAAAAATGGATTTGTGGCGAAGTTTCAAATTACGAGAAACATGGAGACCCATTGTAGAGATCGATGAGAGAATTCCAACTGTGCTGACGGTTTGTCAAACTGAGCTACCATTTACTCCTAATGGCCCAAAAAAACTAGAGTTTTTCCTATAAAATGGCTTCTTGCCCCCAATTCCAATTCATTTGTACATTGATTTGTTGGAGAAATTAGAGAAGAGTAAGAAGTACTAAATCTTGGTGAGCTCATTGCAGAGTCGTTGGATTTTGAATCTATGACTTAGTAGGTGGCCTTACTTGTCTATAAATGACCTTAATGCCTCTTGGAAGGATGGTTTCTCATGAAGAATTAAGGAAAGAAGGTTGTCCATTTAATTTATGAAAAAGATGTTGGCATTATGGCTTAAGTTTGGTGCTATGACACAGGTGTTGTCCTTGATGGCAACTCACTCAAATGAAAGATCACTATTCAAGCTCTTATAATGAATGAAAAATAGATATACGTAGGTTCCTCTCAACCAAGTCGCGTATACATGCGAGTTAGACGATCAAAAGGTGCGGATACCTATGCACACATTTTCATGCAAGGAAAAGTGCATACATGTGGGAAAATTTATTTTTCGTCCATGGTATTTAGTCCTTGGTATTTGGACCTGTGGTTTTGGACCATGGCATCTTGTCCAAAGTGTTGAACCCAAGTATTTGGTCCATGGTATTGATTCTCTATGGTTTTGGACCATGGTATGGAGTAAGGACTAACTTTATAGAAATGGAAAGAGATCATTAGGCAAAGGCATTCACTTAAGTATTGAATATCTTATGAAGAGCAAGATCTAGAATTGGGTTATGGTGCATAGTTGGATCTGAACCAAGGAGGAACCTGAGTGCTAGAAGAAGCATAAGCTTTATTGTTGGGTCAAGATCTTAAGGCTTGAATAGTAGTATCTTTTTGTGATTTTCATCTATTATATTTGGCGCATGACTTGATCTATAAATATGATAATATGGGTATAATTGATGTCTGAATAAGTGAAAATGGTAAATTATCTTTTATAGATCTTTATGCAGGTTCGACATAGAAGAGGAACGTATACAAACTGGTTCAGTAAGTCAAAACAGCGTATAAGTAGGTTTGCCTTAATAAAGTCGCGTATGCACGCAGGTTATACATATTGAAGTAGCGTACATCTCATAAAATATGTTTTAGCTACTTCTGTTTATTGCTGCAGTGTTCTAGGTTCAAGATTGGTGTCTAGTTATTGTTAATGTTTTCTGGTTATAACATTCAGAGAAGTGATTGTTTGAATCAGGTTTTGGTTGCGGCAAAGGAGATTGGTTGATGTACATATATTTGATTTTTGATTGATGTTATTCATGGATCCAGTCTAAAAATTTATGAAACGTGGTCCCTGGAAGAAAAGAGAAGGTTGTAGCCTTCTGTAGGTCAGCACCTAAGTACTATTACATCAGCTAGTACAAGAGATAAGGGGGTTGTAGCTCCCTTCCAAGAGAAGCTGGAGAACGAGAGAAGGTAGTAGCCTTTTGTAGGTAGAAGCTTGCGTACTGGTATAAGACTGCACCAGTACAAAAATATTGTAAGAAGAAGTTTCTTATTAAAAGAAGATAGAGACGAATTGCAACAGGTGGTTTTAACCCACATTGGGTTTCCACCTTATATCTTGTGTCCATGTGTGTGATGATCTGTTCTGTTTTACTGCACCTGTTTACTATTCTTATGGTTAATGAAGTTCTGATGCATTGATTAAAGATCAAATTTTAATGAATCATAAGTTTATTGATATACGTTGGTTGCTTTAGACACAGTAGTGTATACAAATCTAATTGTGAAATGAAAAATAATTGATTTGATAATACTGATTGAACCCCCCCTCTCAGTATTATTTCCAACAATTGGTATTAGAGCAGTTTCTTCAGAAAAAGCTTGATCACTTGAAGGAAGATCTATCATCATGAGCAACTATGAAAAGGAGGCATCTATCAGGCCACCAATCTTTGATGGAAGCAACTTCTTCTATTGGATGGTAAGAATCATACCCTATCTTCAATCTCTTGGTACAGAAGCTTGGGATATCGTGGAAGTAGGATACACATTTCCATTTGTAGCTCCTATAGATATGGTTGGTAAAAAGTAGTATGAAAAAAATGCAAATGTTGTCAATACTCTATTAGGGAGTTTATCTCAATCAGAATTCGTCAAGGTTATGCAGCTCAAAACCGCAAAAGAAATATGGGACAAGATCGTTCTAAGCCATGAAGGATATGATCAGGTAAAACGTGCAAAACTACAATCTCTCAGAATTCAATATGAAAATCTCATAATGCACAATGATGAAAGTATGGCTAACTATTTCTTAGGTATAGATGATATTGTTAATCGTATGAAAAATTTGGGTGAAGACATAAAAGAAGTTACTTTGGTTGAAAAAGTTCTAAGATCTTTGTCTTCTAAGTTTGAATCAAAAGTTTCTTCCATAGAAGAAAAGCAGAAGCTATAGAGTATTACCGTGTCACAGCTACATGAAATCCTAACTGCTTTCGAAATGAGAAAAGGGGGACCATCAGATAGGAGAGAAGCTACATTCAAAGCTTCAGGAAAAGGAGATTACAATGATTTAGGACATTTGTCAAAAGGAGAGGAAGAATCAAACTTTGTCAAGAACCTTCAACAAGGTTCTGGAAGATTCAGAGGTAAGCTACCTTTCAAATGTTTTGCTTGTGGAAGAGTCGTTCACTATGCAGACAAGTGTTCTCATAAAGATAAGTTTGACAAAGGTAAGGAACCAGTGAGATGGAACAGAAAACAAAATGTAAGTAAGAAGAGCTATTATACACATGAAGACAGTGATGGATTTTCAATTAGTGATGAAGATGAACAATGTAATGATTATAGACTTTTGATGGCTTTTGAAGATGATGATTTCTTGGATGCTATAGATGAAGATGATCTCTATGAATAAATTTCTAAACTTAAAATCTATTTAGAAGAAAAGAGTATGATCATAGATACTCTGACATTCTAACTTGCTGAAAGGGAAAAACACAATGAAAAGTTAGAATGTGAAATTGTGGGACTTAGAAAAGATATTGAGAAAACAAAAGCTCTTAATCTTAGATTTGCTAAAGGATCTAAAACTTTATATGAGATTATCAAAGTGCAACCCTCTCCTCTAATCAAGACAGGTCTTGGATATTCTGAAGAAGCATCTCAAGCACAAAAGCCATCCACCTCAAAAAGTTATCTAGATGCAGCTAGGAGAAGTGAACAAGTTGACAATCGACAGCAAAGGCATAAAGCAGATCACCAGGTAAATCAGAGTCAATCTACTTAAAGGATGAATGGAGATCACCAAGTAAATAGGGGGTAATCTACTTCAAGGATGAACAAAAGTTACAACCAACCACAGGTAAATCATTATGCCTATGGAAACTACAATCACCTGGATGGTAGGTTTGATAATCGCAGGAATTTCTTCAATGGCCAATGTTTCTCTTGTCATAACTTTGGACACAAAGCTGCTCAATGTGTTGCCTATAAGACCATCATGACTAGAGAAGCACAAAATCAAAGGAGTGTGACTGGGATCATGAAAAGGACCTACAATAATTTTTCTGCTCTTGAAAATGAAATAGAATGTTCTATTTGTAACAACTTTGGTCATGAAGATTCTGAATGCAGGAGTAGGTTTCAGTAAACAACTCAGAAGGAGCGAGCTTCACTGAGTCCCAAAACATGGAGAAAGAAATAACCGCAACCAGAAACATGTGGTATAGCCTTATATGCGGAAGGATAGGAAAATCAGTGGTACATTGACAGTGGATGCTCGAAACATATGATAGGTGATAAAGGAAAACTTCAGTCATATAGTGCCTTAGAAAAGGAAAGGAAGGTCTCATTTGGAAATGACACCCCTGCAGTCATAAAAGGTAAAGGTTCTGTTCTTTTGAAAGAAAAGGTCAAAGCTAGAAATTTTATGTATGTTGATGGCTTAAAGCATAATCTATTGAGTGTCAGTCAAATGTGTGATCAAGGAAATGAGGTAATATTTCGATCAAATGGATCTATTGTTCGTGAGCTTGATACAGGAGAAATAGTGATCAAAGGAATAAGAACTCCAAATAATTTGTATATACTTAAGGGAGGACAACAACAATGCTATCTAAGCAAGAATGATGAACGCTGGCTATGGCACAGAAGACTGGGGCATCTAAACTTCTCTCAGATAAAGAAAGCATGCAAATATCAGGCGCTTTGTGATCTCCCTGACATCAGAATTCTAGACAATACAATATGAAAATCATGTCAGTTTGGCAAGCAAACCAGAACTAACTTCCCTGAGAAGGAAGGATCAACTAGTATGGCACTTGAACTTGTCCATACTGATGTATGTGGTCCATCCAGGAAAAGGTGACCTCGAGGAGAAGAATACTTCATATTGTTCATTAATGACTTTTCCAGGATGTGTTGGATAGGAATTCTGAAGCGTAAAGATGAAGCTTTTGAAAAGTTCAAAGCATTCAAAGCCTTGGTTGAAAACGAATCAGATCACAAAATCAAATGCCTCAGGCCTGATTGAGGAGGGGAATTTACCTCGAATGAATTTTTTGATTTTTGTGAAGAACATGGAATAACAAGGAATTCTCTACTGCAAGGACTCCTTAGCAAAATGGAGTAGTGGAAAGGATGAACAGAATGGTTCAACAAATGGCTCGTGCTATGCTTGATGACTCTGGAATTCCCACAACCTTCTGGGGTGAAGTTTCATTTGTTGCCGTTACTATTCTCAACAAGACAAACATCCGAGTGAACAACACTCAAACTCCTCATGAACTTTGGTATGGTAAGACTCCTACGGTAAAATACTTCAAAATTTTTGGAAGCAAATGTTACATCAAAAGGACTGATGAAAACCTTGGGAAGTTTGAACCTAGAGCAGATGAAGGCATTCTCCTTGGTTACTCTCCCGACAACAAAGAATATAAGTGTTACAATAAAAGACTTGGAAAAATTGTTGAAAGTATTGATGTAGTGGTTGATGAAGAAGGAAACATTCCTAGGCAGGTAAAATATGAAGATTTAGAAGATGATGAGGACTATCCTTCAACATCAAATCAGACTTATGATGAAGAAGAAACCTATGAGGCACCAGAAGAACAGATAAGGGTAGAAGAAAAGACTCCATCTAGGTAAGTTTAGAAGAATCATCGAGAAACTCAAATTTTGGGGCGGAAAGAGGCAGGTGTACAAACAAGAAGAACTATCTTAGAAGCTTCAAGATATCTAGCATTACTTTCCTCCACTGAACCACAAAATGTAAGTGAAGTGTGCAAAGATGAATGCTGGGTCAAGGCCATGAATGAAGAAATTGAGCAGATTGAAAAGAATAATACTTGGGAGTTGGTTCGTAGACAAAATGATAAGAATGTCATAGGGACAAAATGGATATTCAAAAACAAGCTGAATGAAAATGGAGATGTTATTAGAAACAAGGGTAGACTTGTTTGTAAAGGGTATGCTCAATAAGAAGGTATAGACTTTGAAGAAACTTTTGCACCAGTTGCAAGACTTGAAGCCATAATAATGTTCCTTGCTCTTTCTAGCTTTTAGAAGTTCAAAGTATTTCAAATGGATGTAAAATCTGCCTTTCTAAATGGAGACTTAGAAGAAGAAGTGTATATTGAGCAACTAGATGGATTCATCCATGGAAATGATCCAAAACTTGTATGCAAACTTAAGAAGGCACTCTATGGTCTTAAACAGGCTCCCAGGGCTTGGTATTTTTGGTTGGACAAATATCTCCATCCACAAGGCTTTTCAAAAGGATCAATAGATAGCAATCTATATATAAAAATCGATAATGATAAATTGCTAATACTTGTTGTGTATGTTGATGATATCATCTTTGGTAGCAATGAAGAAGCCATGAGTCAAAACTTTGCTTTGGTAATGCAGAGAGAATTTGAAATGTCCTTGCTTGGTGAGCTGACATACTTTCTTGGTTTACAAGTCCAACAAAATAAAGATGGTATCTTTCTATCACAAACCAAGTACCTCAAGCATATCTTGAAGAAATATGGCATGGAAGATTCGAAACCAGTATGTACCCCTATGGTTAAATGATGTAGCCTCAGCACAAATGACAATTCAGTAGCAGTACATCAACCAACCAATAGATCCATGATTGCTAGTCTACTCTATCTGACAGCTACCCAACCAGACATCATGCATGCAGTAGGAATAGTTGGAAGATTCCAAGCAAATCCAAAAGAAGCACATCTTCAGGCGGTTAAAAGGATTTTCAAATATCTTCAAGGAACACAAAACTATGGCTTATGGTATCCTAGAGATACAGATATCACACTTCATGCATATACAGATGTAGACTGGGCAGGAAGCGTGTATGATAGAAAAAGCACTAGTGGTGGTGCATTCTTTATGGGTTCCAGATTAGTATCTTGGTTCAGCAAGAAACAAAGTTCAATTGCTTTATCTACAGCTGAAGCGAAATATGCAGCTGCTGCATCTTGCTGCACACAACTCCTTTGGATGATGCAAACTTTGCAAGATTTTAAAATCACTTGTACTCCACCTATCTCCATTTTATGTGATAACACAAGTGCAATCAATATTTCAAAGAATCCTGTCATGCATTCAAAGACCAAGCACATACCTATCAAATATCATTTTCTCCGAGAACAAGTGCTTGAACAAAAGGTCAAATTGGAGTATGTTCCCTCCAAGGAACAGGTTGCTGATATACTCACCAAACCACAACCCAGGGAGACATACCTCAGACAGAAGCTGGGAGTAGTTGATGCATCATCTTGCTATTGAAACTTGTCTATTCCAGAGAAAAGTGGTTGTACATGAGTTTCATCAGGAGGACCCATGTACATATGCCAATTTATGTGGATACATTCGTGTATAGGTTGGTTTGAAGACAAACAATGGGCCAGGCTCAGGATGAAAAGAGTCTGATATGGGTCTGACAGAGACCATCTGGCACAGGTTCAGGGGGAGCATATATTTTTCTAATAATGCATTGTTGGCATTATCTTAGAAGATCTTGGTTCAATTTCACAGTTGTTTTTGGTTTCATGTGGAACAGGTGCCGAGGGAGAACATGGTTGCTAGTCCGAATGATGATTGACAAATGCTGATAATGAGAGTTGTTGATAACTATCATAGTCTTGTTGTAGATATTTCGTCTCTATGTCATGTATTTCTTTTCTTATCAAGGTCATGTAACAACCTACTTTGGTTTCCCCCTATGCCTGGGATGGATGATGTAATGTTCCTGCTTTATCTTGTGTAAACTTTTGGTGTATCCCCACTTGGTTGGGTAGTTGAGTCAATATTGGTATATCCCCACTTAGTTGGGAGATGGATGTATGTATGAGTCTTTGATGATAGGAAGGTCATTTATGATGTATAAATTCATGTTTCTTCTTGTAGAACTTCTTCTTGCAGACCTTGCCTACAGTCAGGGGGAGCATAACCCTTTGCACTTGATGACAAAGGGGGAGAATGACTTTGAGTGACTTGGGGTTACCACCAAGTCCAAAGGGGGAGATTGTTGGCATTATGACACAGGTTTGGCGCTATGACACAGGTGTTGTCCTTGATGGCAACTCAGTCAAATAACAGATCACTGTTCAGGCTCTCAGAATGAAAGAAAAAGAGATATATGCAGGGTCCTCTTAACCAAGTCGCGTATACACCCGAGTTAGACGATCAAAAGGCGCATATATGTATGCACTCATTTTCATGCAAGGAAAGGCGTGTACATGTGGGAAAATTTATTTTTGTTCCATGGTATTTAGTCCTTGGTATTTGGACCTATGGTTTTGGACCATGGCATCTTCTCCAAAGTGTTGAACCCAGGTATTGGGTCCATGGTATTGATTCTCTATGGTTTTGGACCATGGTATGGAATAAGGCCTAAGACTATAAAAGGGGGAAGAGATCATTAGGCAAAGGCATTCACTTAAGTATTGAATATCTTATGAAGAGCAAGATCTAGAATTGGGTTATGGTGCATAACTAGATCTGAACCAAGGAGGAACCTGAGCGCTAGAAGAAGCATAAGTTTTATTGTTGGGTCAAGATCTTGAGGTTTGAATAGTAGTATCTTTTTGTGATTTTGATCTGTTATATTTGGTGCATGACTTGATCTATAAATATGATAATCTCGGTATAACTGATGTCTGAATAAGTGAAAAGGGTAAATTATCTTTTATAGATCTGTACACAGGTTCAGCACAGAAAAGGCGCATATACACGCTAGTTCAGTAAGTCAAAATAACATATATGTAGGTTTTCCTTAATAGAGTCACGTATGCACGTAGGTTATAGATATTGAAGTAGCGTATGTCTCATAAAATATGTTTTAGCTACTTCTGTTTATTGCTACAGTGTTCTGGGTTCAGGATTGGTGTCTGGTTACTGTTACTGTTTTCTGGTTACATCATTCAGATAAGTGATTGTTTGAATCAGTTTTTGGTTGGTGCAAATGAGAGTGGTTGATGCAGATATATTTGATGTTTGATTGATGTTATTCATGGATCCAGTCTGAAAAGTTATGAAACATGGTCCCTGGAAGAAAAGAGAAGGTTGTAGCCTTCTGTAGGTCAGCATCTATGTACTAGTACATCAGCTTGTACAAGAGCTAAGGGGGTTGTAGCTCCCTTCCAGGAGAAGCTGGAGAATGAGAGAAGGTAGTAGCCTTTTGCAGGTAGAAGCCTGCATATTGGTATAAGACTGCACCAGTATAGAAATATTGTAAAATGAAGTTTCTTATTAAAAGAAGATAGAGACAAATTGCAGCAGGTGGTTTTCACCCACATTGGGTTTCCACCTTATATCTTGTGTCCATGTGTGTGATGATCTGTTCTGTTTTACTGCACTTGTTTACTATTCTTATGGTTAATGAAGTTCTGATGCACTGATTAAAGATCAACTTTTAACGAATCATAAGTTTACTGATATACGTTGGTTGTTTTAGACACAATAGCGTATATACGCAGTTTCCCATAGCTGAAGTAGCGTATACAAATCTGATTGTGAAATGAAAAATAATTGATTTGATAATACTGATTCACCACCCCTCTTTGTATTATTTCCAACAAAAGAGACATTATGTATGGAAAAGATACAAGTGAAAATATGTTTATTTTTAAAATATACGATATCTCCTATCTCTCTCACCCCAATCCCAAAATCAATAAGGAATATCATTTAAATTTAATGCCCCGAGCTACATTTTTAAGACATAGTTAGGATTCTTAAGAAAATTACCCAAAAGGTAACATAATTCTTTTTATTGTTAGACCTATGCATTAGGGATTTCTCTAACATCCACTTTAACAAGCATATTTCCATGTGCTCAATGTTCTCAATAAAAATAACATACTTTGTGGTACTTTCTATTAAGTTTCTGATTTTATGGATCTTGGGGAATTCCTGAACATAAACTTCTTAGACTAAATAAGAAGCGATCGATTTGTAATATTCTCTTTTTTGAGGATATGGTTAAAGTGGACAGAATCTACCCATGGTATTTACCATGGTAGTATGTTGAGCCTCAAACTTGCACTCATTTACCCATCCTCCCAATAGCTTTTTCCTACTCATTTCCTTCTTTTATCATCATTTCCTTCATCAACTTGTTCAATTCATTGCATTATAGGACTTTTTAACATGATTTGCTAATCATGCTAATGATTGACTGTTGGTTTAGATTTTTGGTTTAAGTGCTGCAATTCCGCAGCTTATACAGGGTTTCCGCAGCCGATCTCTGATTCCGCAGCCGATTCCAGATTCCGCAGCCATTTTCTTGTTTGCTATACTCCAGGTGTCCTCCAGAGGAAAGAGCCACATGGGCAAGTTTGTATGACTGTGTACATGGTGCGTGTGCTGTCAGCTCAGCCAAACTGGCCGTCTACACCCCTGGTCAACGCAGAGGTAACTCTGGTCAAACGACAAGGTTGCAAACGGTGGCACGGCTCTGCGTGTTCAGGTGGAACACGGAACTCGCAGCTGGCCTCCTCTTTAGCCACGAAGACTGCAGGGGACAAGAATCCAACAGCGGATTTATCATCCACGATGACCGTTTCCTAAATCCGTGCACGGTGGTGCTGAACGTGTCTTTTGCATAGCTCTTACTTAGCTTAGTTTACGCACAGAACAGTTTGTGTTCCTGCTATAAATAAAGCGTTTGCACACGCTGATTAGTTAGTTTTTTGGAAGTTAGTCTTTTGCTATTGTAAAACTCTGTTTTAAGACTATTTTAAATAGCGTTTACGCTCCCCACTGTATTTTGTTATGTGCTGATTTAATACCAAGAAGACAGTTCTGTTCCTACCTGCGTAGCTGATCTTTTTAATTGGTTGAGTGGATGGAGGGCCCCTGTCTGCTACAACCATTGTACAGTAGCTTTTAGATTTATTTTCCTGCATTTCTCTTTTCTGATTTACCATGTATATTAATGTACAGTTTGATTTCTGCAATTTTAATTTCTTTTGACATGTATATTAATGTACAGTTTGAATTATGCTGCTTTACGTTTCTGTACTTTTCATGACTGATCAGTGTATGTTTTTGCAGCTTTGTTAGGAGCCTGGGACAGTGTGATTTTCCTTCTTTTTATCACTAGTGGCATTTGAAGTTGTCTTATCTAAACTGCTGACTTTTGCTTTGACTAGTTTCCTTGCTTAGTTAGTTTCCTTGCCTAGTTTACTTCATCAAGTTTTGTCAAGTTGCTAATCTCTTGATGGTTCTTTTTATCATAATTCACTAACTTTTATGGGACCAAAACATCATTTAATTGCAGCTTGGTTTATTTAGTTTTAGACTCATATTGCTAATTCACTCCTAACTCTTTTTCACATGATCAATTTGGCTAAAGGCAGAATGTTAAGGGAGAATTAAGTAGTGTGATTTGTCACTTAATTTTTGCATTGCTTTAGAGGAGTTAGAATAGTGTTTTTGATTTCAATTGAGTTAATGTAGATGTCATTTTCATTCTTATCAGCAGTAAAGGTATTGGACTAGTGCCATTGGTCTTCTTGTTTGATGCTTTACTTTCATTTGAAGCTTTAATTTCATTCCAAGTTATTGTTCAGTTTTCTCTTTAAATTTCAAGAAGCAATTAGAAATCGCCACATACACACACATTCACTCACTTGTTTATAACTTCATCACATCACATTAGGAAGATAAGTCACACAAGAACTAAAAAACGACAAAAAGAACTAGAAAAGGTTGCTTAAGTATATATTGTACACTTCACTTCATCAGCTTACGAGCCCCGGGTTGACAATTTATGATAGCAATTTAGACAACACTAAATTGACCAAACATTTTGGCGCCGTTGCCGGGGAAGTGAAATTAGGTAGCCAATTTCTAAAAAAAATTAAGAAAATTTCAAGAAAGGGAAATTGATAACCTCTCAAAGTATGCTCTCCTCTTGCACCTAGAGTGATCTGGAGGATCAGAAAAGAGAAAGTTATTGGTTTAATAGTTTCTTAAGTATGTTCTCTTCTTGCACCTAGAGTGACCTGGAAGATCAGAAAGAGAATTATTAGCTTGACTTGAAGAAAAAAAAAAAAAATGACATGCATAGAGCTAGAGATTCTAGGGGAAGGCTTTTAGCTAGAGCCAAGAGTTCGATTTTTACAAGTCCATCTACTTCAAGGAATAGACAAGAGACACCTCCCTCATCTCCAACTGACACTCCTAGCCCTAGGATTCCTGGAATTCAAGAGGCAAGAATTGACTCTCCCACACCTTCTATTGAATTTGAATCAGAAAGAGATCCTTTCCTTCCTTCTACAGAAAGACCAATTGTAATTGAAGAAGTAGAATCATCTGAAGAAGAGGGAGAAATTCCTTCTCATTCACCCTTTGTAGAAGAACCAGAAGACTCTGAAGTCTCTAGGGAAACCATTATGACAGAGGAAGGAGGTGGTAGAGGTAGAGGTAGAGGAGGAGGAGGAGGAAACAATGGAGGAGGTAGAGGTCACATTGGAGGAAATAGAGATGGGGATAACTCATTTGGGTTTCCTATCGTTGATGAGGATTCCCGAGCCACTATGAAAAACATATCACCATCTGTCCTCCCAAACTTCCATGGGTTAAGAACCGAGGACCCTGAAACATTTCTATTCGATTTTGAAGTCGTGTGTCGAACTTATGACTATCTGGCTGACTCTCAAAAACTCAAATTGTTCCCTTCAACATTGAAAGGACAAGCTTTGAAATGGTTCATGGGGTTACTCACTCAATCCATTAGGTCTTGGAATGATATGAAACAGACATTTTTGGATAGGTACCTGGACTATTGTATGCCTACCAATCACAAGGATCAGGTATTTAAAATGGTAAAAAGAAAAGATGAGAACTTAGAGGATTTAATTGAAAGATTTCAATATAACCCGAAAAGAGCAAAAATGAGTAACTTGGATGAGGAGACCTTGAAAGCCCTCCTATTAAAATCCATTAGAGATGAATGGATAGACATTCTGAACATGATGGGGAAAGGAGATATATCTCAACTTTCACTCAATGATATAGCACAGCTATGTATCCATCTCTCAAGGAGCAAATAAAAAACTCAAAAACGGCCTAGAGATCCTTCTCTCCTTAGAGCAAATAAATCTGCAACTGGATCGGTAAGTAGGGCTGAGATTGGCAGTATGCTTGATGAATTCAAAACTGACATCTTAGGGAGTCTTAGTGAACAATTAGACACCCTTAAGATCCATAATAAACAGAAAGCAGAAGCCGAGGCCTTGGCCATCTTTTGCCCGAAATGTAGGAAGAAACATGCTTTAAGGGAATGTCCCTTGGAAGCACAAGTTGTGGAAACATGTGTAATTTTCTCAAAAAACCATGAGACCAAGGATTGTCCTTCAATCCCTGGGCTCAAAGCAGTCTTTCAAGAAGATCCAAATACACTTGAATCTCTCTGTTTTGTTGCAAGGAGACCTTGGCAGGGGCAACAAAATCAAGGGTTTAACAACTCTATGAATTTTCAACCCCAACCAAATTGGAATCCTTGGCAACAACCTTGGTCCCAACCTCAAAATCCTTTTCAAGCATGGATGCAAAGCATGCAAAATCCTTATGGGAGATTTGCTCAATTCTATCAATATCCTCCACCTTTTCAAAACCAGCAAGCTCCACAACTTCCAAATCAAAGTCCACAACTATCATTGCTATTCCCTCAACTACAACAACCTTCTCCACAAAATCAAAATTCTCAACTCTTGCTTCCATCCCAACAGAAGTCAAATCAACTTCCTTCTCAGCCATTGCAAAACCCCAATAATAGGAACCCTCAAAATGCTTACATGATGGAAGGTCAACCATTCCCTACCTATATGATTGTTCCTCTCAATGAAGTACAACTCAGATCAGGTAGAATCCTAGATCAACCTTCTATAAATGTTCAACAGCCAAGCATTTCTGAGGAAGAGTCTCTTAAAGCTAATAAGGGTTCTGAAGCATCCCTTCAAAACCCAAACACTCAAAAAGAAAAAGAAAAAGAATCAACCCCCACAACTCCCATAGTTGAACAACCTACATCTTTGGCCACACCTCCTTTTCCTGAAAGGTTACAAATCGACAAAGGAGTGGAAAAACAAATTTGGTTGCCTGACTATAATTTTCTAGATGAATTGAAGAATGTCTGTATCAAGATTCCCTTGTTACAAGCCATTAAAGAGATTCCCATTCTAGCAAAAACAATAAAGGAGTTGAGCCTTAAAAGACCAGGAAGGAAACCAAGAGATACCAGAAGGATCCACCTGGTAGGAAAAATTGCAGATATCATGATGGGAAAGATTACCATGCAGAAATATGTAGATCCCGGTAGTCCAATTGTCAAAACACATATCAATGGGGTAGAAATACCAAATACTTTGATTGATTTAGGGGCTGCTATCAACATTATGAGTAGATAGACCATGGACCAGTTAAAACTTCCTAACCTTCTCTTTACACCTACTTTACTGCAACTTGCAGATAGATCAATCATTAAACCTGATGGTGTATTGGAAGACATTCCAGTCTCCCTAGACTCTTGGGAATATCCAGTTGATTTTATGATTTTAACTCGCAAGAACAATCTAGGAGGACATCCTCTTATTTTAGGAAGACCTTGGCTAGCCACAGCTGATGCTTTCATAAGTTGTAGGTCTGGGGATATGTATATTTCTGATGGCAATTCAACAAAGAAGTTCAACCTGTATCCTCCAGTGAAAGCAATTACAGAAATAGGAGATAATGAGTGGGTTGATGATGAAGATACTATACAACCTGTCTTTACCATTTCTGAGATTAGTGAAGATAGTCAAATTCTGAACACATTAGAAAATTTTGAACCATCTTCAGAATATGACTCTACACAATTTCAGTTGGATTCTGACATAGAGTGTCTATCATCTAGACAAATGTCTCTTTTCTCTATGGAAGAATTTGGTAGTTCTGCCATTGAGATCTTTCCAGGAAAAACATTAAACATTAACAAAAACTTGGAAAAATCCCAACAGGAAGAGTTAACCAAAGTCTTTCAAAGACATTCTACTACATTTGCATGGGAGTATACCGACATGAAAGGTATTGACCCTAAGACTTGCATTCATCACATCTACATTGAGGAATATAGCAGACCAATCAGACAACCTCAAAGAAGGATGAATCCAAATCTTAGGGAGATAGTGAAAGAAGAGCTCCAAAAGTTACTTAATGTAAACTTCATTTACCCCATTTCAGATAGCTGATGGGTTTCTCCTTTGGTTATAGTACCTAAAAAGAATGGTAAATGGAGGGTTTGCATTGATTACAGAGAATTGAACAAAGCAACCTTGAAGGATCATTTTCCTTTGCCCTTTATTGATCAAGTATTAGATACTTTAGCAGGCAAAAAGTATTTCTCATTTTTGGATGGTTTTAGTGGTTACAATCAAATTCAGGTAGCACCTGAAGATCAGGACAAAACCACATTTACTTGTCCATGGGGAACTTTTGCTTACCGAGTACTTCCTTTTGGATTATGCAATGCACCCGCTACATTTCAAAGGGCTGTACTAGGAATCTTTTCAGATCTAATTCATGATTGTGTAGAGGTCTACATGGATGATTTCACAGTTTATGGTAACACATTTGAAGAAGCATTAGAAAATTCGGAAAAAGTCCTAATTAGATGTAAAGAAACAAATCTTTCATTAAGTCATGAAAAATGTTTTATGATGTTTACTGAAGGGATTGTTTTAGGACATCATATTTCAGGAGATGGAATTAAAGTTGATAGATCCAAAGTTGAAGTCATCTCCAAGTTACCTGTTCCAAATTGTCAGAAAGATGTTAGAATTTTTCTTGGGTTTACTGGATATTATAGAAGATTTATTGAAAACTTCACCAAGATAGCATCTCCGCTCTTCAAATTACTTACAAAAGACTGTGAATTCAAATGGGATCCTGAATGTCAGTCTGCATTTGAAACTTTAAAGACTAGAATATCTGAAGCACCCATTTTGAGAGGGCAAAATTGGAAACTCCCTTTCCACATTTCTACTGACGCTTCAGATACAACTCTAGGAGCTGTCCTGGGACAAAAGGATTTGGTCCCTTATGCCATTTATTACACCAGTAAAAATTTGACTCCCACTGAGTTAAATTATACTGTGACTGAAAAAGAATTCTTAGCCGTTGTTCATGCAATCAACAAGTTTAGACATTATATAACCGGCTATGAAACTTTTGTCCATACTGATCATTCTGTAATTAGATATCTTATGAACAAACCTGTTACTAATGGCAGAGTTACAAGATGGCTTTTACTTTTACAAGAATTCAATATTACTGTGTTAGATAGACCAGGGAAACAAAACACAGTAGCTGATTTCTTGTCTAGAATCCAAAATACTAACGAAGATTCTCCTGTAGAGGATAAGTTTCCAGATGAATACTTGTTTGCAGTAACTACCAAAATTCCTTGGTATGCAGATATTGCTAACTATTTAGTTACAGGGAAGCTACCTCCACACTTATTTCCTAATGAGAAAAGGAAAATCATTCAGGAGAGTTCACATTATTCTTGGATTTCTAATGAATTGTTCAAAACAGGGCCAGATTGTATGATCAGAAGATGTGTTCGGGAAGATGAAATGCCTGACATCCTTAAGGCATGTCATGATGAACTGTGCGGCGGACACTTTGTTGACAAGAGGATGGCCTATAAAATCCTTTCTTTAGGATATTATTGGCCTTCTCTCTTTAAAGATGCAAAGCAATATGTTAGAAGGTGTGACAGCTGCCAAAGAGTTGGGAGACCAACTCCTTCAAATGAAATGCCACTACAACCACAGGTATGCATCGAACCCTTTGAGAAATGGGCTCTAGATTTCGTTGGACCTATTAATCCACCATCTAAGCAAAAGAAGTATATATTGGTTTGCACTGATTATGTTACTAAGTGGGTAGAAGCCAAGGCATTGCCTTCTGCCACTGAAAATTCAGTTGTTCAATTTCTTTTTGAGGATATTTTTACTCGTTTTGGTGTCCCAAGAGAAATTGTGACAGATCAGGGAAGTCAATTTACATCTAAATTGATGGAGAAGCTGATGGAGGAATACAAAATCAAGCACAGAACATCTACTCCATACCATCCACAAGCAAATGGTCAAGTGGAATCTACAAATAAAGTTCTTGAAAGCATCATCACCAAGACTGTTCATCTTCACAGAAGAGATTGGGCAGAAAGGCTTCCTGAAGCCTTATGGGCCTATAGAACTACATGGAGGAACACAACAGGACATTCTCCCTATGAACTTGTTTATGGGAAAGAAGTCCTGCTCCCCATTGAGTTCCAAATCAAGACCTTCAAGATGGCAGTTCAGTTGGGGATGAGTTTATCAGAAGCCCAAAAGCACAGAATGGACCAGCTAAATGAGCTAGATGAGATAAGACAAGATGCAATTCTAAGGACCGATCTAGTTCAGCACCAAAGAACTAAGTGGCATGATCGACACATCAAAGAAAGAAAGTTTCAGAAGGGAGATTGGGCACTATTGTTTGATTCCAAGTTTAAGGACTTCAAAGGAAAATTTCAAACTCATTGGCTTGGGCCATATGAGATTGATGAAGTCTTTAACAATGGAGCAGTTCGAGTAAAGACCATTGATGAGTTTCAGACTCCTCTCATTGTGAATGGCCACCGATTGAAAGTCTACCACAAGCCACTCTCAAAGAAGGAATTTGTTAAATTGTTCCAAGAAGATTCTGCAATGAGGCTGGTGGAGAAGAATTCTTCTCCACCATCAGCCTAGTCTTTGTCCCTTTCAGTTAAAAAAAAGAAAAAGAAAAAAAAAAAAGAGAAAAAAAAAAAAAAAGTCTCTTGTATAACCCTGAAAACCAATCTTGGATTGGCGGTCTTATGCAGAAAATATAAAGTGAAAGTCAGGGTCACCTGACACTTTATATTTTCCAGATAAAAAAAAAATCTCTCTCTTTCTCTTTCCATCTCATCCGCCATTTTTTTCATCTCATCCGCCATTTCATCCATCTCATCATCTTCATTCCACTTCATTTTTCTTCCAGATCATTCATTCCATCTCATTTCCACCAATAAAGTCCCTCTCAGGGCTATTCCATTCAGTTAAGTTTGTTCTAATCATCTTTGTGCAGGCAGAAAAGTGTTGTTGCAGTTTCCGCAGCTCATACCAAGTTTCCGCAGCTCATACACTCTGTCTCTGCAATCAAAGCAATTCTGTTTCAAAAAGGAAAATTTACAGTCAGAGGTATCATCATCAAAGAGCAGCAAAGATACATAGCACCTACAAGGCCAGAAGCAATCAAAAGTTAGCCACCATAATCAACAAAGGGATCAAACGTATGAAGGTATATTCCAAATTTTTAACTAACAGTTTAATGTCATTTATGCATGGTTTTCAAATCGTGGTAGGAGTCACTTAATGCAATGATTGACAAGATTATCCCACTTCTCGTCCACTCCTCGTCCATGATCACGCCTAATCCACCTCATCACCCTCTTAACGGTCCCCTAATTACTATTGATTCGAACTTAACACGAGCTGCTCTTCCATTAATTACTCGTACCTCAGTGACGTATACCAGTGTACTACGGCTCTACATATGATCATTTCCGCAGCCAAGTGTATGAAGCCACCCGACGCTTACAGATTTGGCCGTTGCTTCATCTATTCATATCTCCATTTCCCGCATGCTTAAACTCATTACCGTATTGTTCTCTACACTCTCGTTCTCACTGTAAATTTCTCTCTGTTCTTTTTCCTCACCTCTCTGTTCAAAACCCCGATCATAAGTTCTGCACCATACTGTTTATTACATTACGGTTACTCTGTTACAACCGTAATTCCTCTGTTTTCCCCGTGAGCATTCTCCTCAAGCATCCATATCCCACTGTCAGAGCTTCAAGAAATACTGAGAGCCGAAAATGGGGAAATTGTTAAGAGCAGAACCGGAGGGTTCGAAATTTTTAAAGGGTTACCCACAGATAAAGGAAGCACTGCAGAAAGCCAAATGGTTGAAGTTCATCCAGAAATTTAAAGGGTACAATAAAGAGGTGACAAAGGCATTTTCCCGGTCATTTAATGGAAATACCGTGGAGGTAGGAGACCTGCAGTTCACCATAATAGAGAGCACCTTGGCCACAGCAACCGATTTGCCTCAAAAAGGAGAACGTTGGTTCAAAAACAGAAAAGTTGAAGATCAAGAGTGGAAAAATATGCTCAAGACTCCAGGTATGGATACCTCCATTTTCACTAAGGGAATCCCTGTACGTGTCATTAAGGAAGAGTGGACTTCATTACTGTTGTTTGTTCAAAAAAATTTAACATGTGAAGGCTGCTTCGGTGTCATGTATGTATACCATGCAAGAATCATGATGCACTTTATGGATGACCATGCTATCAACCTACCTTATTTCTTGTTAGCTAGTCTAAAGAAGATGAGTGAAACTGTTCAGAAACACGTGGGAAACATTGAACCCCACTTGTCTCATCATGGACTCATTAGAATTTTAATTGAGGAGCAGTTGAAAATTAAAAAGGATACGTGGGAGAAGTTTCTAGTTAGAAACCATTTTCAAGAGGTAGCTGAAGCCTCTACCAGCTCTCCTAGGATACCAAAGAAAAGTAGAAGAAGAGGGAAAGAAATAACTGCCCAAGAGACTGCTGAAGAAACTGTTCAAGAAACTGCCCAAGAAATTGCTCAAGAAGAAAGGAAAAAGGGAGGTAGAACTAAAAGACAAAAGAGGGATAAAGGGAAAGCCATTGTGCAAGATTCATACCCTTCACCTGAGCCCTCAATTGAAGAAGACTCCCAAACACTAGCTGATAGAATTGCTCAACTCCATGCTACTGCCCTCTCAAAGAAGAAACAAAAGCAAAAACAAAGTACCTTGCAAAAGCAAAAGAACACTAGTGCCGTGAGAAGGAGCAGCAGACTACAAAGGAAAATGAGGGTCACTGAAGACAAACAGCCACATTTTATTGGCTTGGGAGGAAGTACACCTGAAAAGGTTGCTACCCAGCTTGATTTTGAGTCAAGTTCCCCACGTGCTGAGGTCACTCCTCTACGTGAAGAAAGCCCATTCCAGCAAGACCCTCAAACAGAGTTTGAATATGAACCAAGTCCAAGAAGATCACCTGACATTGACCCTGACCAGCAAAAGGTGTACAATTATTTGGAAACCTTAGAGCATTCAGTTGCCGGTCCTAGCACTATCTTGCCTCTTGATCAACAAGTTCAATCTCTAAAACAAGAAGTGGTCGAGCTAGAAGTTCTGAATCGCCATATTAAACAGGAAAATGAAGCATTGAGAGAACAGAGCAAGGTGGAAAAAATTGTCCACGACAACACAATGCTTCACTTGGGTCTTTGGCAGAAAAAGAATAGGAAATTGAAGAGGAAATGCAAGAAATTGAGCAAGGCCTTGATTAACTTGAAATTTAGGTGTTTGGTTAGAAAACCAAAAACAAATTTGGCAGCAAGAAGAAAAAGGAGAAGGTTGGATGTCTTGGCAGAGGCATCTGAGCATATGGATTAAAAAATCATGACAAAGTTTTGGTTGCATGAGGACATGCAACACCTTCACAGTGGGGGTATGTTGAGCCTCAAACTTGCACTCATTTACCCATCCTCCCAATAGCCTTTTCCTACTGATTTCCTTCTTTTATCATCATTTCCTTCATCAACTTGTTCAATTCATTGCATTATAGGACTTTTTAACATGATTTACTAATTGTGCTAATGATTGACTGTTGGTTTAGATTTTTGGTTTAAGTGCTGCAATTCCGCAGCTTATACAGGGTTTCCGCAGCCGATCTCTGATTCCGCAGCCGATTCCAGATTCTGCAGCCATTTTCTTGTTTGCTATACTCCAAGTGTCCTCCAGAGGAAAGAGCCACATGGGAAAGTTTGTATGACTGTGTACATGGTGCGTGTGCTGTCAGCTCAGCCAAACTGGCCGTCTACACCCCTGGTCAACGCGGAGGTAACTCTGGTCAAACGACAAGGTTGCAAACGGTGGCACAGCTCTGCGTGTTCAGGTGGAACACGGAACTCACAGCTGGCCTCCTCTTTAGCCACGAAGACTGCAGGGGACAAGAATCCAACAACGGATTTATCATCCACGATGACCGTTTCCTAAATCCGTGCACGATGCTGCTGAACGTGTCTTTTGCATAGCTCTTACTTAGCTTAGTTTACGCACAGAACAGTTTGTGTTCCTGCTATAAATAAAGCGTTTGCACACGCTGATTAGTTAGTTTTTTGGAAGTTAGTCTTTTTCTGTTGTAAAACTCTATTTTAAGACTCTTTTAAATAGCGTTTACGCTCCCCACTGTATTTTGTTATGTGCTGATTTAATACCAAGAAGACAGTTCTGTTCCTACCTGCGTAGCTGATCTTTTTAATTGGTTGAGTGGATGGAGGGCCCCTGTCTGCTACAACCATTGTACAGTAGCTTTTAGATTTATTTTCCTGCATTTCTCTTTTGTGATTTACCATGTATATTAATGTACAATTTGATTTCTGCAATTTTAATTTCTTTTGACATGTATATTAATGTACAGTTTGAATTATGCTGCTTTACGTTTCTGTACTTTTCATGACTGATCAGTGTATGTTTTTGCAGCTTTGTTAGGAGCCCGGGACAGTGTGCTTTTCCTTCTTTTTATCACTAGTGGCATTTGAAGTTGTCTTATCTAAACTGCTGACTTTTGTTTTGACTAGTTTCCTTGCTTAGTTAGTTTCCTTGCCTAGTTTACTTCATCAAGTTTTGTCAAGTTGCTAATCTCTTGATGGTTCTTTTTATCATAATTCACTAAATTTTATGGGACCAAAACATCATTTAATTACAGCTTGGTTTATTTAGTTTTAGACTCATATTGCTAATTCACTCCTAACTCTTTTTCACGTGATCAATTTGGCTAAAGGCAGAATGTTAAGGGAGAATTAAGTAGTGTGATTTGTCACTTAATTTTTGCATTGCTTTAGAGGACTTAGAATAGTGTTTTTGCTTTCAATTGAGTTAATGTAGATGTCATTTTCATTCTTATCAGCAGTAAAGGTATTGGACTAGTGCCATTGGTCTTCTTGTTTGATGCTTTACTTTCATTTGAAGCTTTAATTTCATTCCAAGTTATTGTTCAGTTTTCTCTTTAAATTTCAAGAAGCAATTAGAAATCGCCACATACACACACATTCACTCACTTGTTTATAACTTCATCACATCACATTAGGAAGATAAGTCACACAAGAACTAAAAAACGACAAAAAGAACTAGAAAAGGCTGCTTAAGTATATATTGTACACTTCACTTCATCAGCTTACGAGCCCCGGGTTGACAATTTATGATAGCAATTTAGACAACACTAAATTGACCAAACAGTTGCCCATGGCATTGACCTATGGTATTTGCCTTCGATTTTCTAGTGAAAACAATAAAATAAAGTCTCTAGAGATTCAATGAAGCATATAAAAGGGGATAGGAGCCTAACAATGTAATCATCGAGAGTTATGTATGTATTTTTCTTTTGTTGAGAGCTTGTCAAGGCAAGTTCTAGTTGATCCCAAGCACGAAAACTGCATAGGAGTAATTTCTCTGCTGGATCCATCGAGGATCTAAGATTGTGCTTCAACATCTTCAATTTCTCTGTTGATGGGAAGCCATACATGCCAAAGCACAAGCTTTAATAGTGCTTCTGTGGGCATGTAATTTTGTTTATATTTATTTACGTAAATAAGATGTTGCATTCTTGGATATTTATTGTGTTCGGTGTTTTTACTGGAAGAATTTTATTAGAACACCTACAATGTACCAGAACTAATTAAAATTTTGATGATTGGGAAATTACAATGGTATCAGAGTTGTGCATCCTGCAAGCCTGAGGGTTTTATTGGAAAATTCTAAATTATTTGCAGGGTTATTTGGAGTTTTCATGCAAGGAACTTTGGTGGAATTTATGCTCACCCTAGCGAACATTTCCATCTTCGATGGTATTTCGTATCATCCTAGTTGGTTCTATTGTTTGGTTGATTGGAAGGAGAATTTTCTGCATTATTTTGAGAGTTATTATTTTATTGCAAACAAAAGAGAAAACATTACTTTGCCAAATATTTAGATTGGACCTAGGTCTGCTTTACCATATTTATCCATTCAAGTTTACGGGGTCGAGATCAAACCCATATCAGATTTGAGAGTCTCTTTTCAATTGTATTGCAAGGCTGTGAGATTTGTTGGAGGAAGTACTACCATCTTGACTATAATTTGATTACAAGGCTATAGAAATCCAACGGAAGAGTTCATATCCCTCAAGTGGGTCAAACACCAAGGGTTCAAAGGCTAAATTCTGAGCACAAGTATCATATCGGATTATATATGTTTCAATTCAAGATCAATGGTATGAATATATTTTTGTAATCTATATTGGAAAGAGGCTGGATCATTTAAATCTAAGGATGAGACTCTATCTTTCAATGCCATTTTTAACTTTCTCATAGATCTAAATTGTCTCCTTGAAATAATTGCGGATTGATTTCATTAGAGGTAAAAGAGGTCAAATTGCAAAGGTTGGAAGGTCAAGTTTCTAAACTTGATCCCAAGGAAGAATATAAATTGTTTAATCAAGCTCATCCTAGGATTGAGGTTGAACCCATAGCCAAACTTGGAGATTGATCACTTGGAGGCCACATTTCTCTTCCAAAGATTGAGGGATTCAAGGGTCCTTGTGATGTAGGAAAGTGTTCCCTCTGGGAACAGAGGCAACCCCTCTAGCCCTAGAGTGGGTCTAGTCACAAACGAGGACAGATCAACAATAGCTTTCCTTAAACAGTTTAGAGTTGGAGGCCTACCTCAACCGGTGGTCGATGGAGTTCCATTGCACTACTCTAGCGTCCGATTCCTCAATGAGTAACCAACCTAAAACAAAGCAAAGGAAATACAACAGAGCACGTAATCCAGCAACAACAATAAACCATTTACTCGCAAAGTCAAGAAGTCATGAGCTATCAAGTACATTGCATACAAGACATAGGAAAACATCATTGATTGCATTAATAATAAAATAAGAGTAAGCTTACAACCAATGTCTTGACGTCACAAGCCTTCTCAATAGGGTCTAGCCAGCATGTTTTTCAAGCATTAACTCTTGGATGATAAATCTCCCAAAACAAGTTTCTCTCTCTCACAAGTTTGACATGGAATCAAGGGCACTTCACAACCTTCCCCAATCAACACTCTCACACTTATCACACTCACACCAGCTACCTATCAAAGCACTAACAGCACTATACAATCAAGAGTTCCCCAACTATCAACAAGCCAACTAGCTGATCATATCAAAGGTGAGTGTTTAAATAGGAGGAGGAGCCTCCATGAAAGGTGGAAGAGTGAGCTTATCATCAAGGAAGGTAGCCCAATTGATGGAACTGCCACACCAGGGAAGGGAGGGTGACATAAACAAGGCCAACAACTAGGTCTGGAGTCATCTGGAAGGCTGACTGTTGGAACAATTCACCCAATCTGGATCATCGCGGGCACAAAACTGATATTCGGCGCTGACATCGCAAGTGATCAGTACAGATAGTCAGATCATCATTGAAGAGACCACATAGACCCGTGCTGATGCATAAAATCGAACCATCATGGGAATCATGTGTACTTCCGCACTGGCAGCGTGATCGCTCCGTTCATGCACACCTTTCAATGTGCTTATTAAACCAATATCCACAATGAGGCAGACAACTTTGGAAAAGTGGGTCAATCGGCAATTTAGGAGAGCATTTTTCTATCATGAGCATGTTTGACTTTAGACATGACACAGCGGAAAGAACCGGGAGTGAAGGCGGTGACAAATTACTGTGTAACAAATGCCCCCTAAAGTATGAAGCCCGAGAGAGTGGGAGGCGTGAAATGCTTTACAAAACAACTGAGCTGGAACACCGTCTGGAAGAACCTGTAGGCGCAAGTACAATATCTCTAATAGTGAAGTACATGTCATCTAGGCATGGGCATAGCCATCCACAAGACGTATAAAGAGGTCTGTGGTATGGACGCAGCCAACCAGCTAATGAGACCATGAAAATGACAAAGGTATGGTCGCAGCCATCCATGAAGACTCAGGCATGGGCGCAGCCATCCATCAATGAGTCATGTAATCACAAACCAATCCACGCAGCCCGAGCATGTGTAATCTGTGCCCGGGGTCTTGAACCCAACCGACCAAGGTACAATTTCTAACATGCGAATAGAGGTACTGAAGTCGAGCATGAGAGAAAATCGCTTGATTACCGGTCGATGATGTAAACCGTTAAGAAGCGTGAGAGAAACCACCAATGATGATAATGGCTCTCAAGGTACCGTCCAGTACAATCCACGAAGCGTGAAGAAGGAGCTGAAGTCGAACGCTCACGGAATCACCTAATTGATGACCAATGATGCAAGTCGACCGTCAAGTGCGAAGAACTTGCAATTGAGGCATGCAAGCTCCAAGGTACCAAAAGGGATCTCTAGATCAATCTCTTGGATAATGAGCTGATGTCGATAGGAGACGATCCGTCACAAGAGGGCCATAATGTTTCCCCCACCAACGACACGAGACGAGGAATAAGAGGTAGATGGTGAAATAGAGTATCGAAGAAGGAGACAGAGGTGTAAACTACAGAAGGATTATACTCTTGAACATATCGGCGACACGAATCCGAAGGGTGGCAGCATTTGGGAACCATGGGATTAGAGGCTTAATGACAACGACATGAAACAGATGGAATGAGCCTAAATCATAACCCAATCGGTGGAAGGCCAAGTGACGACGTATGGATATCCCAACCTGACAAGAAGCAGAAGTGTCAATGTTCAAGGGTGACTCGCTACCATAGACAATCAATGATAAACCTATTATTGAATCCAACCTAGTAATAGTTTAACGAGCCCTAGGGAGGAGAAGCTCGTGTCTCGTCATGGTGACGAGTCCAATGTCGTCAGGGTTTAACGAGTCTGACATAGATAAAACTCGAAGTCTTTTTCATGTTTAGGGAGTTTGAACAAGACACGGAAAAGAAAACTCCAGGGGGGTCCTTTTTCATAAATTTGTGTCTCTCAAGCCCGAAAAAGTATAAAACGATACTCGAAAGAACTGCCCGATCATTACGATCGAGGAGTACTTTTCATGATCAGTGACTTCGACCTGAAAAAGTAAAAAAGAAACCAAAATCACATCGTTTCGTAACCATTAACAAGCTTGAAACGATAAGGGCCCGACGATCTTTTCATTTTTAAATGGTCGGAAAAGAGCTTAAAGGCGACTGCCTCTTACCTCATTTAACGAGTCGAAAGGGAAAAACTCAGGAATCTTTTCATCTTTAAACAGTCAGAAAAGAGTTGAAAGCAAACCTCCATTTTTATTCTCTTTAACGAGTCAAAAAGGGAAAAATACTCGGCAATCTTTTCATATTTTACGAGTCAGAAAAGAGCTTAAAGGGGACTCGTCCTGGAGGAACGAGTGGTATAAAGGGTAGCAACTGGTTCCGGCAATGGTGGAACTACTCAAAACATGTAATCGTCAAGAGGCTGGCTAATAAAATCACTCATCGCTATGGCTCCTCAGGAAAGGGAAAACAACCAAGTGAAAGCATCTGATCGGCCAAAGAGATGGTGGCAATGGAAAAACAACCAAGGCTCATCTGGCAGAATTTAGCAGATAAACGGAAATCACGAGATGTAAATCAGGTATGGGTTCATTTTTACACAAGCTTGAACCATGGAGAACTCTGCTTGGATTCGGGTTCATGTTTACACAAGCTTCAAACGAAAAACTATGATTGTTGCATGCCCCCAGCATAATGACTCAAATCGAGGTACATGCCCCCCCAAGCTTCATTGCATTCATTGAGGTGGACGGAATGAAGGTTCACTTTCGAGATCTTGGAAATACTCGACTTCGATTTTATGAGATATTAAACAAAGACTCGATTTGGAAAGGGATTTGTTTCATTTTTTAATGAGGTTGACACAGTAAAAGAACTATCCTCAGAACCCTTGTTTCATTTTTTAACGAGGTTGACACAAGATCAAGAACTTTCCTCAAGACACCCAGTTTCATTTTTTTAACGAGGTTGAGACAGGAACAAACTATCCTCCTGACTCCTTGTTTCGTTTTTTAAACGAGGTCGACACAAGATCAGAACTATCCTCGGGCACCTTATTTCATTTTTTAACAAGGTTGACATAAGAACAAGAACTATGCTTGTGACCCTTGTTATCATTTTTTAACGAGGTTGAGATAGGAACAAACTATTCTCGGGCACCTTGCTTCATTTTTAAGTGAGGTTGACACAAGATCAAAACTATCCTCGGACACCTGTTCATGGGCCTTATGAGAACATGGCTCCCAAGAGGTCTTTGCGAGATGGAAGAACCACACTCTAGGAGGAATACATGTCATGAGGCACTAATGACAGATCAGGTTCCAATGACCCCAGTACATGATGTACGTGACCATCGGCATGATCATCAACAGTGGCCGAGATGGAACGGGTAGCCACATAATTGACCTGTGGCAAAGAAGGTACTGCTTGCGAGCAAGAACCAAGAGGGGATGATGGTGGCACAGGAGGCATCGGGTGACTAAAGAACGATAATTGATCAATAGTCACCATTCTTCCATCGTGTGGAAAACAGACCACATGGAAAAGTGAAGAGACAAGGGCCCCCATGGCATAAATATAGTCACGGCCAAGGAGAAGACTGAAATCTAAAGCACCTTGGACAATCAGTACGTCTATATAGACGGTTTTGCCTCCCAAATTAATAGGGAACTTCGGAAGGATCCCTAACGGTTGACTAGTTCCTCCATCAAATGCTAACAAATTCTATGTGACCGGCACAAGTTGTGGGGAGCCCAAAGATTTCCAAGTAGTGGAAGGCATAAGACTGACAGATGCACCCTCATCCAAGACAGTGCCAGGTACCGCCTTATCATAGTCATGTACTGTAATCTGGAAAGGCACATGGGATGGAAGGTGGAAGGTGGTCAAATGACTCCAGTCGAAGGAAACGACTGAACTACTCAGTGGGGGAATCGTATGATTGCCCCCCTGCTCTACAAGAACCAAAGAAGGACGCTCTTGACCAGCGGGGATAGAAGGGTCGTTTTCGGACTCAGGAGAATCTGATGAGATGAGAAGAACATGAGAATGACACTCTTCCGAAACAGAGTGATCAACAGGTGGTGAACCCAAGTTGATACTCTCACCGACTAATGATTGGTCTGGACCAGGCTTAGCATAGCCAGGTTTAGAAAGAGGAGAATGGACAAGAGAAGAATCTAAGTCAATCACTTTGTCAATGGAGGGAGGGTCTGAAGAGAGCTTCTAATAACCAACGAGAAGTTGCGGTGAAGAAGTTGTAAGACTTTCCAAAACAATGGAAGCTTTATCCATGAGCGGACAAAGGTGAAGGGGATGGTTGCCTTCACATAGCCTACAGGGGAATCGAATCTTCCCTTTCTTTTTACCATTGCCAGTTGATAGGGTAGCATCGTCATGAGCTTTAGAGGATGATGAGGGACGAGTCGGATCATGAGACCATACTTTTAAGATCCTAGGAATGCCAGGACAATCACGAAGAAGATGGTCACCCTTGCACAATTTACAAGGAAACTTAACCTTCCGCGGAGGAGCAGAAGGTGGTCTGACCTGAGATGGAATTGGAGCAGTAACTGTAGAGGTGGCCTCGCACTTATTGGGCTTCTTTTGCTTCTTTGTCTTCTTCTTGTTCTTCTTAGTCTCTTGGTTACTAGATGTGAAATTTTCACCAGGTGAAGGAGGAGAGGAGGAGGAAGGAACAGGAGGAGAAGACGTAGGCTCAGCCTTGGAATCAACATGTCGTGGTTTGGATGAAGGAGATGGTGGAACAGGAGTCATGGCACTCGGGACCACCGAGGTTGAAAACAACCATACAGGTAAACCGATGGTCAACCGAGGCAAGGACAGTGTTTCCATATACGGACCACCAGCATTTCCAAATGAAGGAAATAGAACAGGATTTCCATCTTGGGGAAAACCTTGGCCGGTAGACTTGGGGAATGTTTCCATCAAGAACGAGCCTGAAAAACATTCTTATCACAACCAAGAACTCGAACTTTTACCAGGAATATTTCATGGGCAGTTATTTTTATGACACATGAACAAAACTTGACCTTTTAACACATATTTCATTAAATTTGGAATTAAATGATGGATCTAGAATTTCAAAATAACCAAAAAGCTCAATTCTAGTCATTGTCCTTGTAACAAAGTATTTCCAAATTTAATGAAATATGTGTTTTTTCATGTTTCAAGAGTCCAGAAAAGGAAGAAAAAGTGACTCTATCTCTTTCAAGGTTTAATGAGCCAGAAAAGACAAGTGCTCAGATGAACCTTTTCTTTTAGGGAGTCTGAAAAGGAGCGAAAGTGACTACTCTAGAGAACTAGGCAAAAGGTTTACCAAACAATCTGTAATGCTACATATACACCTTGGCAGTCGTATGAAAACCAAGGACTTTCCGTACGGCAGTCAATCTTCCTGAATGCTATGTTCGGTGCGTTACGGCTTGTAAGGCAGCTGATACAGCTTCCTATGGATAAAGGATGATAACCTAGTGGGTTCTCCCCATATAATAAACACTACGTGGGAGCACAAGTCTGTACTAGACCACTATTGAGTAACAGAAGGAAAAATCACCCAACCTTGAGTGGAAACAAAAGTGACTAGGTTTAATGACGTCAGAGCATGTCTCTAGCATAGAACTCTAAATAGTGTGCGTTATGTTCCAATGCATTTTTAGATTCATTCAGTTCATTTTAAATTTGATCTTGTATTATGTTTTAGTTTTCAGGCCTTACCGTATGTATATAATAAATCCTAGGATGCAACTAGCATGAATGAAAAATCCTTTTCCTTCGATGAACACCTACCTACGGGAGGGTAGAGAGATCATTCCCAAACCAAGAAAACCAAAACAAGTGAGTGCAAACACTAAGAAACACAATGCATCAGTACACTAATCTCACGATGCATCGATACTACTAATGAAAGATTTAATCATTCACTTTTCAATTTTTCAAACATGAAAATTCGAAATTTAAATGTACTTTCACTTTCATATGCTAAATGAATGCAAACTTTTGATTTTATTTTTGTTTCAAATTCAAAGAAGCAAACAAGCAAGTGTGAACTGATCGATCAAAACAATTGTGATCTATGCTTGGTAGTGAAGAAATCGAATCAACATAAAAAATTGGTTCAACTATCGACACTAAAAATCAACCAGCAAGAAAACAAGCAGCGAAAGAGCCTCAAGAAAATCACAAGAAGTTTGTGGATGAACCTTGAACAGACAAGTAACCCAAGCAAATGGTTTCTTGACGAAACTTCTAAAGGGCTAGGTCACATAGTCAAAAAATAACACAAGACTCACTCAATGAAATCAAAGAGACAGTACCTTAACCAAAAGCAATTAAAACAAGCTAATGAGAGACAAGAAACAACAGGGGATAAACAAGATTGATGAATTCAAGAGGTAAAGTTATAAAAAACAAATTTTCAGGAATCATCGCAAGTTGTACATTGACAACCCGAGATGATCAGTGCAAGTTTTACATAGACAACTCGAGATGATCACGGAAAAACACCTATTTTCCGCGATGATGCGATTTCAAGAGTCGTCGATCATCGCGGGTAAAAAGGCTACAAAATTGCGATGACATCGCAACTGTTAGGCTTTTTTCCATGATGATGTTCAAAAACAATGACAGGCAAATCAAAACTCCCAAATCAAAGACAATCAATCCTTCAATCAAATAGAGGTATTTCCCAGACCAACCCAGGAAACTCAAAAGACTGATAATTAATCCCCAAAATTCAAGGGAGACCAAAATCAAAATCAAAACAAGAGAAAAGAGAAGAACATAGGACAAATTCCCCAGTGGAGTCGCCAATTTGTGATGCATAAAAGTGTTCCCTCTGTGGACAAAGGCAACCCCTCTAGCCCTAGAGTGGGTCTAGTCACAAACAAGGACAGATCAACAATAGCTTTCTTTAAACAGTTCAAGTTGGAGGCCTACCTCAACCAGTGGTCGATGGAGTTCCATTGCACTGCTCCAGCGTCCGCTTCCTCAATGAGTAATAAAAAGGAAATACAACAAAGCACGTAATCCGGCAACAACAATAAACCATTTACTCACAAAGTCAAGAAGTCATGAGCTATCAAGTACATTACATACGAGACATAGGAAAACATAATTTATTGCATTAATAATAAAATAAGAGTAAGCTTACAACCAAAGTTTTGATGTCACAAGCCTTCTCAAGAGGGTCCAGCCAGCATGTTCTTCAAGCATTCACTCTTGGATGATAAATCTCCCAAAACAAGTTTCTCTCTCTCACAAGTTTGACATGGAATCAAGTGCACTTCACAACCTTCGTCAAACAACACTCTCACACTTATCACACTCACACCAACTACCTATCAAAGCACTAACAACACCATACAATCAAGAGTTCCCCAACTATCAACAAGCCAACTAGCTGTTCATATCAAAGGTGAGTGTTTAAATAGGAGGAGGAGCCTCCATGAAAGGTGGAAGAGAGAGCTTATCATCAAGAAAGGTAGCCCAATTGATGGAACTGCCACACCAAGGAAGGGAGGGCGACATAAACAAGGCCAACAACTAGGTCTGGAGTCATCTGGAAGGCCGGATGTTGGAACAATTCACCCAATATGCATCATCGCGGGCACAAAACTGATATTCGGCACTGACATCGCAAGTGATCAGTGCAGATAGTCATATCATTGCTGAATAGACCACATAGACCCACGCTGGTGCATAAAATCGAGCCATCGCGGGAATCACATGTACTTTTGCGCTGGCAGTGCGATCGGTCTGTTCATGCACGCCTTTTAGCGCGCTTATTAAACCAATATCCGCGATGAGGCAGAAAACTTTGGAAAAGTCAGTCAACCGACAGTTTAGGAGAGCATTTGTCTATCATGAGCATGTTTGACTTTAGACATGACACAGCGGAAAGAACCAGGAGTGAAGGCGGTGACAAATTATTGTGTAACAATCCTTGCTCCACGGATTTTCCAAAATTCTTTCTCTTGTAGTGTTTTCTTCTCAAAGATGTACGAAAAGAACCCACTTAAGACTGTGGATGATAAACAGTATCAATAATATAAATGGCTACTAAAAATTATAGATCTGCAACAAATGATAGAAACAAAACCTTCGAAATTCCTAATCTATGCCACAATCATAGTTAAACAACAAAAAGAAACAATAATAACTCAAATAATCCAATGGAAACTATATATACAAAGAATAGATTTTATTATAACACCTGTGAAGGGAACAAATAAATGTTACCTATCCCCCTCTATGGGATGGGTTCTTAGCTATCCACAAACGTCTTCATCTTCTCTAGAGTCTCTCTCCTCTATAATGTGAAAACCCAACAAATAAAATGTTTGAGCTTAATGGGAACTCAAATGGCAGAGAAATGGAGTGCATCAATGAAAATAATCAGAGTTACAATAGTGAGTGCAACAATGAAAATAGTCAAAAGTGAATAATGAATGGAAAACCCTTCTATTTATAACAAAATATTGAGTTATCCTTGATTAATGAGCAATAATAAAATATTATTAACCCCATTCTTGGAATAACCACTTGGAATATTTTATTGTATTTGGTTAGGAGGGAAAACATATTTAAACTTTTATTTAGAATAATAAATAAATAAATGATTTATTTATCATCTCAACAAATTGGTTAAGGAATAATAAACAAATAATGATTTATTTAATTTTTCCCAAGGGATTTTTCAAATTTGACAAGGAATAATAATTAATTATTCATAGAGAAAAATAAGATAATTAATAATTTATCTGTTGATTTTTCATAATTGGGTCAAATATGACAAGGAATAATAATTGAACAATGGTTTAATTAATTATTCTTAGAAGGAAATCAAATAAATAGTGATTTATTTAATTATTCTGCATGAGTTTAATTATAAATTACTTAACAAAGGTGGTTTATTAAGTAATTTTTCACAATGAAAGAAATTTTACTATTGTAAAATTCACTTTACATGGTGTAGTTCGATCCATCTAGTAAATTAGGCTAGATGATCAATATTTTTGTTATAATAGATTTCCCCCCAACGCACGAGTGTTAGGTGGAAAACATATGACCGAACTCTGTTGTAAAGACATAATCACTACACAACAAAGTGGAGAGAGAGAGAGAGAGACCAATACAACTAAAGCAGGAGGATGGGGACAAAGGGGGCAAGACCAATGCAAGTCACCTTTTATGTTGCGGTACCAGAACTCAATGAGGCGAGGGAGGCATACATATACCCACCGAGATAACTTAGTACAAAAATAATGGTTTGCTGAGAAATATCAAACTGTGCAATGAAGTACATGTTGAATGGTACATGACATGTTGGCATAACTGAGTCAGAAAATAATATAATGTGTCCCATATATATAGTGCACATGGAAAAATATGAGCCAAGATTGAATATAATATGAACTGATTACAGGAGATATAATGGCCCTTCCCTCAAAAAATGGGTTGGAGGGAGGGTAGAACAATCGAATAAGCCCTGTTGAACAAGGAAGGGATCTGCAAAACTAAATGGATCATATGAAGGAGATGTGCATGCTATGAACACTGTGATTGGTAGGAACCGAACCCATTATATTTGAAAAATTTCATCTAAGGTTGTAGCATAATAGGAATGCATCCAAGCATGTGGGGGGCTACCTGAAGGGCCACCCCCTCATGAGGTCTCAAACATCTCACGCACACCTAGGAACCACTGGTACAATTTGCTGCATCATTGGACCATCGAGTGTATGGATCACGAACATGAAACAACCAAGTCAAAGGGAAATAATGAGTCCCTCTACTCGATCCAAAGTACCTAAAAATAATGGAAGCTGCAACCAAGAAGCACCGCCCTCTAGGTTGTTCTTATGGAATAAATGAGCTGATGTCAACAAAATAGGGCCCACGATGGGTGAGGCAATGAGGATACTCAACTAAGGTATGAGGGAAAATAGTAATGTGCTTGATGGACTGACACTAGGTATAATGGAAAATGAGGGATTGAGGGACATATAGACAACTTTCCTTATCAAAGCATAAAGTGCATGGTTGACCTGGCAGCAACAGACTCAACTCCAGATGGGATGCGGATAGTATGACTGGAGGCCAAAATGCGCAAGACAAGATGAACGATATCAAAATATGGATGGAATACTTTGATATGATATAATGGGATACGAAACAGACTCCATGGATGCAAGGGTGACTCATCACGGATGCTCTGAACAAGGGTGCCCTGATGACGCTGCCACATAGAATAGGCCCGGTGGGGACCATGAAAAAATGAGTAAATGATGGTTACACATGATGAAAATTGACATGTAAGATGACAAGTTCCAAGGGAAGGTGGTCCCCAAATTACAAGCGTCGCATATGAAGAAATCTGATTTTGAGAGGCGACGAAGTGACCCTTCTTGGAAAAATGGCTTCCTAGTGAAGTTTCAAATCATCCAAAACTGAGAAAGACTCATTATAGTACTCGGTGAGAGATTTCCAATGATGTTGATGGTTCATGAAGTTGAACTACTGTTTGGTCAAACCAGGTGACAGAAAAATTGTGGATTTTTCTATGAAAGGACATTATCCCTCCAATTGGAATTCATTTTTTAAGAGAGTTGTGATAAATTGGGAGAGGAGGAAAAGGCCCTAAATCTTGTGGAGATTATAGTAGACAAATCGGCCATCAGAATTAGGATCTGCAACTTTCAGGTAAGTTTCCTTACTCATCTCTATAATTTCAGTTATTTATTTTGTGATTTTTGGCTCCTGGCAGCTCCCTGGGAGACCCTTGCTACTCTTCACAGTCTAATCACACTTTTTGTGCCTAGAAGCGCAATTTGGATCACAGGAAACAGGTGAAAACTTGTGAGATCACACTTTCTAGGCATAAAAACTGCGATTTGGGGCTAAAAAGAGCGGTGGTTTGCTCGCTTGGTGGGGGTTGTAGGTTGATTAGTGTAGACCGGTGTTTTCTTCTCTCAACTGACAAGACATGTGGTGTTTTGCAGGCATGGCAGAGCAAAAAATCAACTGGTGTGAGTGAGACTTGGATACCCTCTGATCCAAGATTCAGATGGATCAGGGGGTTCGAGGGGCATTGGCTTGCTATAGGGTTCTCAAGTTGGTAGAGAACCCATTGATGAGGGTAGGTGAGCCCTTGCTATTGAGAATTGTGAGCTATTGGGATCCAAACCATTAGGTATTTGTCGTGGAGGGGCACAATATTGAGCTCACATTGTAGCATATTTATTTCTTCACTGGACTCCCTCCCCTCAGAGTGGTGTGGGATATACATCTGGTGTTTCATTGTGGGAGGAACATTACAAAGTTTGTGGAGCGCCATTGTCCATAGGATGTGCATGTGAAGGGCATGACTATGCCGATTGGTGATTTAGACCAGCTAGAAACATAGGTTGTTTTCGCAGCTGTGCTACTGGTCTCTTGGGAAACCATGCACTCCACCACATCACTGATGGGCAGATGATGCTGGTTGAGAGTGGTTTGGCTAGGACCTACTATGGTTGGGCTGAGATGATGTTGTCGTCAGTGAAATGATAGTTAAGTCTATGCAGGTGAGCCATGACTATGTTTCTGGTACAGTACTGTGCGCAGTCTTCTTTGAGAAGATACCCACCATCCTTCCTCATGTATAGATCCAATATGGGGGCCCACCAGAGCGTAGGATCTGCCATTGGGGGAAGCTACTGTGGAGAGGAGGATGGGGAGTCCGATGGGTATTCCAATCCACATTTTTTACACATTGGGATCAGACGGCCCTCTAAATTGATGATTATCCTTATAGCAAGATGAACTATCATGGAGATCATGACTTACCACTTTCGCTCAGGGAAGCATGGGGACCAAACGGTACTTGTTATGGTGCATTTCATATTTTTATCACATGTATATGCTACTAAGTGTAAGATATGTGGTATGCAGACATAGCACTAGTAAAACTGGCAAGAAATGCAGGATGAGATGCAGCGCCTGTGGCTACAGATTGGGGAACATCATCATCTTGTCAGGGTCCAGAGGATAGTGTGCTACTCGTTTATCTACGCCGTAGATGTGGGGTACTATTGACCAGAGTTTCTGAGCGTGGATGGCATGAGCTAGACGATCGATACATATATGAGTGTAACATCCTTCCCTTAGAGTGGGGAGGTATCATGCGGCGCATGGCGATGGCTGGTCATGCAGTACGTGATCTACATGCAGGTGGGGCAGATCCTTTGATGTGTGATCCTTCGGATAGTGACTAGATATCGGGACATGTGGGTCCCTTTGATTTTGATTTTGTAACATGTTATAGGCATGTCAGATGTATTTAGAGCTATGGGCTCCGAACACTTATATGATACATAATATGATTATGCATTTCTATATGACGATGATGGTTCACCATGTGTTCTGTTTATGGTTGTCTTCTGTGGTATACATGTGATAAATTCCAATCTAGAATGTTATTTGCAATGGTATCTACATACTTATTTTGGGCTCTAGGATCTTGAATAAAAGTAATGGTTTCAAATTCACATACCAACAGCTTAACATGCAAATATTTCTAAATATGACTTGGTTATGCACATGATACACACCATTCAATTGCATGACAAGTAGCAATGAATATAAACAAACATGAAGATGAAGGATGTGATGAGAAAGGGAATCGACTAACAAACCTATCACTACATCATATTCGGCCTGGTTATTGGTGGTAGATCCAATGCACATGTCGTTCGAAAAGACTAATGTATGCAAAGGGGTAAAAATGGCCCAGGTTGTGAAGGCTATATTCCTGGAGAAGCGACTTGCACCATCAACATGACCGATATATGGTGTGGATGATGGATCCATCTGAAAGGTGCAAAAGATGATGGATGAGGTGATGCTTCCTACCTAACTTCATGACAGAAATAAAGACATGCAAATCAAAGAGATAAGCTATGAGAAAAATTTCTTTAGGTAGATTGCATTGGGATTATTAGGAAGGAAATGGCCTTTAGAATCCTCCAAAAATTGTTCCCCCTTGCCTAAGTGCAAGGGTAATTACGGGTAGACATAGCTTCCATGATGTCCTCATCAAAATGGAAGAGGAGTGGATGAGAGAAATATTGACTACATCATGCGACACGATACCTAGTGCGTCAACCTGAGAAAGAAGGTTCACATATGCATCATATGGAATGGTAGATGACGAGATAGTAGATGAAGGATCTATGTATTTTCAGACTTGGGATTCTATCGAAAGAGGTTGAATAGAAGCATCCTCAGAAACCTCAGAAAGGATTGCCTACGAGGAACTCAAGGATGATGACAGGTAAAGGATATGGCCCGTGGTGTCCGTCATCTCAATATCTAGGGAAGGGATCATGATGGTGGGACCATATTCCCCCTATTCTGGTTTACTATTAGTAGAAAAATCCAAAGGAATAGGAGAAGGTGATCCATTATGAGTGGTCTTGTATTCGCGAAGTGCCTTAAGGAAATCACAAAATTCGTTGAGATGAGGGCAACAATGGGAGTAGTCACCATGATGATCACACAGGGCACAAGCGTGATTTTTGCATAACGTTGTGAGTTTCTTGGGTGGACCCGGTAAGTTAACATGGAATTTATGGATATTTGACTCAGGGAACATTTCATGAACCAAAGGTTTCAGATGAGGAAGCTCAGGATAGTTATTGGTCGTGTACCCCAAAAATTTACACAAAGTGCATGGAGGTGATGACTTTGGGGTCTTGGGGACTGGAGGAGGTTGGGGAGCCTTTTCCTTAGGTTCTTTCCTCTTAGCTTTTCCTGCCTGTCCAGATGCTTTCGCAACAGGAGTGAATTTCTCTTGAGGTTGTGATGGAACTAAAGTAGTGGTAGGGGCCATAGGGACCAGTTGAACCAGGCTCAGAGCACGATAAGGTCTTAGCTGAGCAGGAAGAATGCTTACAGGGGGATCAATGTACCATATGGGGATCCCTAAAGTCATGTTAGCAAGGACCAATGAAGCCATGACAGGGAGATAAAATATTGCGGCAGGTGGAATAAGAAAGGTATCTGGCCTACAAGGTAATGTCCTGGCGGAACAACTCCTAGACGGTTGAGACCTGGAGGAACAGTTCTTGGGTGAAGATACGAGAGGCACCCACAAATGGAGGAGGTCCCAGGGGGTGGATCTGGATGGCTCGATTGGGATGGTAACTGAACAGTGTGGAGGAGCTCATTGTGGATCGAATGTACTAGATTGCTTGAGGACAACCCGTGACGCTGAAAGGTTTAGGCTCCAAGATGAGAGGGGGAGGACCAGGGAAAAAACCCAAAAATGAGGAATCTTTATAGACTCTTGGTAAAACACCAATGAGAGGAGTTGAAGACTTATTATCTGACACTGATGAGATAATGGACTCGGGGGTCGTCACGGATGCCAGCTCGTAGTAAGTCAACCAATCTATGGTAACGATCTTCCCTTCATGGGGGAAGCACATCTTGCGGAAAACTGTAGATGTGACAGCTACCATGGCATATATGTAACTACGACCCAAGAGAATGTTGTAATCTAAATGGGCATCAATAACCTGAATAACTATATGGACAGTCTTACCCGCAAGGGTCGTGGATAGTTGCGGTACATGCTAAGAGGCTAGGAGGAGTGTCTGTCCCAAGCATGCAATGTGATGGTGGAGGTGTACAACTCACGTGACTAAAGTTTTTTCCAAATGGTAGCAGACATCACACAGGTGGATGCACCATCGTCAGTAATGCATCAGGAGATGATGACATTACGGACTCAAACTAGTACCTAGAAAGCAACGGAGCAAGGCAATGGGGGATGTTTCGATGTATCAACTGGGAAGACAATTAAATGATCGTCAGAAGGATCTACTATACCCAAAGAATTTATTAGAGCTTTCTTTTGAGAAGGGCATGACTTGAGTACATCCAACTGGACATGGCGACAAGTGATTGCTCCAAGTCATCTACTAGACTATGTGTATGGGCAACTCAGTTACAAGCCATGTTATGGCGTAAGGGTCACTTTGGGATCTTGGGAATTGCATCAGCTTTAGGTTGAGGGATATTTAATGGAACATTTGATGTCGTAAGAGGCTCAGTAGAAGCTTTGGCTTTGGACTCAGTGACGGACGAAGTTGATGGCTTATCATATTGATGCGATCGAGTTTTCAAGTTGATATCGGAGGGATTAACCTCATCAGATCTCATCATGAAGATCTGTTAGTCACCAGGACCAGAAGGTTGGGGAGGGTGGGTTGCTTGACCTCGGTGAGGTTGAGAAGAAAAAAATCCTTATTGAGGGAAAGGATTTGTAAGCACTCTCGGTTGAGATGGTGTAGGATTCTGAGGCAATTGTTGGCCTCTAGAAGTTGCTTGAGCTTCCCACATTCGGTGCATCTGGGGTAAGATAGCACACTCATGTGTATAATGGCCATGTACACCACAACATGCACAAGGCTTGTTCATATGAATAGCCTTGTTTTTCTTGGGTTGGCTTCCCTGTGGCTGGTTCCGGGTGTTAGGCTGCTTCCCTTGGGATTCACTAGGTTGATTACCTTGATTACCTTGGTTACCCTTGTTACCATTCTTACCCTTCTGCTTATTATTTTTCTTCAAATTTTGGGGATTGGTTGCACTCTGTTGTGCAAACACCTGACCCTAAGGGGGCAGTAGTTGCAGGGGCTGAGGATGCATGGGAGGCTACGGTGTTAATGCTTGAGGGGCTGGAGTGCTCGACTGTTCATAAGGAGGAGCAATGGTTTGGTAGATAGGTTGAGGCCCTGAAAACATGTTGCTAGTAGGGGGGGCATAAGTGTTGGAGGAACTAGTGCCCCACTATGGATGGCCATAAATTTGTTGAGTATATGAGGAAGGATGTGAAAGGGTTCCAACAATACTGTCGACAACATGAGATTCCCCCGGTGCATTGGAACCTCCAGGATGGGGAAGGTTTGGAATGATGGTATAAATAGAACTAGATTGCACATAAATTAGGTCATATCTCAGAGTGGTTCGGAGAGCTTCTTCCTTAGTCTGAGGAAAATGGGACGTGGCATCTTTTCCAATGGGTGCTAAAAGGCTCCTGATAAACCAATCTAGATAGTCACGGTCTTTGAAGTACGGGGTACAACATGTGCTCCTCCTTCTATGCCACTCTTAAACATGGTTGGGAAGGCGAGTGGCAAAGGACTGATGAAATGAGGTCCATATCTTTTTACCAGTGTCGTATCAGAGAGGTAGCTAGAAATATGAGAGGAATAATTAACAAGCATCACGAAAATGGAATGAAATGTGGCATGCTAGTCTACATACCATTTTGTAGCATCTTTAGTGAGCGTGCGTTGGAACAACTAAAAACGAATAAAGTCATCAGTAATGGAGTTGGATGAACAACACATGTGGAAGGAGTGAACATGATCAATAGGATCCTCTCCAGAATTACCCTCAAACTTTGGGATATTTGAGGGAAGCTTAGTCGGCATAGCATGCCAACCAGCATCGTGGTGTATTGGGTCCTTTATCAACTGGTTAAAATCTAGTAGACTTAAGCCAGCCATAAAAGGGAGTATGGGACTTTTCTGAACGGTTCATGAGATGACTCCTCTATATGTGATCACTAGGGTAGAACTGGAGCCAACACCAGGTTGGGTTCCTACACCAGTTGTGGGTCCAAACATGGTGACAATATGTGGTGAAGGAGGCTCGGAATCAGATGAACCAGGACAAGAGTCGGTATGTGGACTCAGAGGGCTATGAACTCAAACCCAGTGGGGAGGAGTAATATGCCTGAGTGGAAAATGGGGATGAAGCTATAAGAGTCTCTGTGACAAATTCCTTGGTGACACAATGGTGGTAAGACACATGTGACATGAAAATGGTGAAGGGAGATCAACAATATGACTTTCTCTCAATGAAGGGAGATAAATTTATTATTTTCAGTCTTAGCTTAGGGGTGTAAACCAACTGCCCTTCGCTTAAGGTGCGCTGGTGTGTGCAAATGTATTTATTGATTAAGCCCATATCATGTTTGTAAAAAAGAAAAAATATTGTTGAAAATAAACTAAAATTAACAATAGTAAATGAACAACAAAACCATTAACTAAACCCCACCCAAAATGAATTTGCAAACACACTAAAAATTTCAAGGGATCTAAGTGTCGGTGTGACTGGGATGAAATGAAACTAGGCTACTGGAAAGTGGTGCAGCAACAACAAAAAAACCAGAGAGGAGGATTGCTACAAAAAGATAGGGAGATGGGTGTAAATCCTAGGGCAACCAATGGGACCCTAAGGCCAATGAGCAAATAAGGTTTAATATGAAACCATGGATGGAAACAACCTATCTTTGGATATCTAGAAAATATGGTTGAAAGTGTTGGAGAAACTTAGACTTCTTACTCAGCTATACTCCTCCTATAAAGGCGGAAGTGTACGAGAAGCCCTGAGGGGATAAATTCGGCTTTGACGAGTAAATCAGAGTAGATCGAGGCCTAAGTAGGATGAGACAAAGGTCAAACAACCCAACACACAGCTCTCGACAAAACCCAGAAACAGATCTGATAAAAACTCAGAAATCCTAAAATCGCTGGCACTAAGCCATTTTTAGGGGGGATCACAGTTTTTGGGGTGAAATATGCACTCTAGACTCGAGATCACACATTTTGGGCTAAAAAGTGTGATTTCTGATCCTTGATTCCTGGTTGGAAAATCTGAGAAAAAACTACCGTCTCTGTCGCAACTCGTTCTTATGACATGCAGAAACACCAGAAAACTTGCAGAAGTTAGAAATTTGACATATCTAGGGTTAGAAAGCTAGTAAATAACATTAAGAGTCTGAACAAATAAGAAACCCTAACTTGAAAACTAAAGGTCACCCAAGTTTCTGGATCTTAAGTAAAAAGCCAATGGAGTTGCCAATTTTGTTGTAGTGTTTTCGTCTCAAAGATGTATGAAAAGAACCACCTAATACTACGGATGAAAAACAGTCTGAACAATATAAATGGCTACTAAACATTGTAGATTTGCAGCAAATGATAGAAGCAAAATCTAGCAAAGTCCTTACCTATGACACAATCATAGTTAAACAGCAAAAAGAAACAGTAATAACTTCAATCATCCAATGGGAACCAGATATACAAAGAATATATTTTATGATAACACCTATGAAGGGAACAAATAAATTCTACCAGTCCCCCTCTATGGGATGGGTTCTTGTCTATCCTAAAACATGTTCAGCTTATGTAGAGTCTCTCTCCTCTATAATGTGAAAACCCAACAAATAAAATGTTTGAGCTTAATGGGAACTCAAATGGCAGAGAAATGGTGCGCGACAATGAAAATAATAAGAGTTACAGCAATGAGTGCAACAACAAAAATAATCGAAAGTGAATAATGAATGGAAAACCCCTCTATTTATAACAAAATATTGAGTTATTCTCAAATAATGAGCAATAATAAAATATTATTAACACCATTCTTGGAATAAACACTTGGAATATTTTATTATATTTGGTTAGGAGGGAAAACGTATTTAAATTTTTATTTAGAAATAATAAATAAATAAATGATTTACTTATCATCTCAAGAAATTGGTTAAGGAATAATAAATAAATAATGATTTATTTAATTATTCCTAAGGGATTTAATCAAATTTGACAAGGAATAATAATTGAACAATGGTTTAATTAATTATTCCTAGAAGAAAATAAAATAAATAGTGATTTATTTAGTTATTCTTCATGGGTTTAATTATAAATTACATAACAAAGGTGGTTTATTAAGTAATTTCTCACAGTGAAAGCAATTTTACTATGGTAAAATTGACTTTACATGGTGTACTTTGATCCATCTAGTAAATTAGGCTAGATGATCAATTTTTGGTGATAACACTTTCATCAAAGGGGACCGAGTTAAATAGTGAGAGAGGGTGAAATATTTTTTCTTTAGCAAGTGAATCTGAGGGCCATTGAGGATAGAACCAATATCCATAGGCATAGATTGCATCAAAACACTCTATCGACACTGCTGAGTTGTGGATCAGGTCAACAATGGTCTCATCCATCATTTCACCTTTTGGAAGGCACCTCACCACGAAAGGGAGTATTCAAATCACTATAGTAAGGAGGTCGGCCGAAAATCACGAAGACCCATTGAATCAATTACATGGGACTCTACCACTAATAGAAGGGAATTGGAGGCACTCATAACCAAACAGTCGCATTGCTGATCTGAAGGGTGATGTTTCTTAGTAGCAGTCGAGGTCACAAGGAGGATAATTTTGTGTGTTAAAATGAACACTGAGCCATCTAATGAATATAGGTGTTAGATTGGTTTCAGACTCTAATTCGTTTCAATGGACAGTGAAAGGGAGTATGAGTGTTGCATGCTGATTAGTTGATATAGCCTGAGCATTGGTCGCATTGCCAAAACACTATCAAAACAATTGTCTGAGCAGAGAAAGGAGTTGAGCGTCCCCATATCTGTTCTAGGTGAAAGGAAGTGGACATAGCGTGGGCGTTGCACTGTCACCACAACCCTCTAAGCACAGGAAGGAGCCGAGCAAGTTTCATAGGCTTCGGTTCTGGCATTGACCATCAATTCATTATGGGAGCCAAAGTTGTCATCACTCTTAATAGCAGAGACAAGATTATTTTTACCGTAGCGTCGTTCAAGGAGCCAACCATCGTCCTCTTCAGGTGCACGCCAAAGTATTTCTTTTATTGCATTAGATAAATTGATCTCGCTACATCAAGATCACTCACACATTAGTCATAGAGGCAAAGGCACCGTGTTTTTGCGGAATCGAGTAAATTATATTTCATCAAAAGATTTCGTGGTGGGTCACCATAATTAAATAAAGTAATTCTATGCCTTTTTTTGTTATATAGTATGTTGCATTATGTGGCTGGATTGGTGTAGAGGTTTATCATTGTCGAATATAGTCTTATGCCTATACATTTGAAACCTCTAACATCAAATTCAATGTCGCACATGATCCATTGATCACTCGCAAGGGCATAATTATTGGGTCCACAGACTCTCGATTAGCATATGAAGATCTAAGTCTTTACCTGAAAACTGATTCTCTTTCCATCTAGACAGATTTTCCGCTCAAAAATCTCAGTGTGGATGATCCGGATTTAAACAGGAACGCAACAAATTAGATAGATAACCATATACACAAAGATGCAGCGGAAATAATACTTCATTTCATTAATGGAAAATACTGAAATATGCTTACAAACAGAAATGGAAATAAACCAGCTAGGGCGATGGTAGCTTATCTCTGAGAAGAGATGTGATGGCTACATGCCTCTGAACTGTCTTACAATGAGGCTCGAAGGCCTATTTATTGTTGAGAAACAATGGAAAACCCTTAACATTCCAAAACCTAACCCTAGGAGATGAAACGCCAAACTGTGGGCCCCGTTTGGGGTAAGTTGGTACATCAACTTCCCGGGGTCGTAACTTTGGCATATGATCTCCGTTTGACGCGTACAATAGCTCATTAGAAAGATCTATCCGAGCACTATCATTGTTGGAACAGGCAACATCGGTCCATTCCATGGACCCATGTTGCCCCTGGATTCCCCAAAAAACGTCGTTTAGGGCCTCAAAATGGCTCCGGAAGTTCAGGACCCGAAAAACTGCTAAAAATAGTAAGTTGTGCTACAATTAAGGAAACTAAAAATGCTGAGAAGTACAATGGTGGGGGTCCAGGTGGACTTGGCAGGTGGCCACCAATATCCACCTGGATCATTCCTCCCCCCTTAGGAAGCAATGGTCCCCATTGCGTTGAGCTCCTCCATGAGATGAGGAAACTTCTGCTAAACTTGTTCCCTGGTGAGCCACTTGCCCTGCTGAAGGAGTTGGCCTGCTTTGACAACTCGATACAGTTGGATATTCTGCTGGCGGGTGTTCTTGATCTGTGTGTCCATGATCCGATCAGTTGCAACTTGTTCCATGCAATCTGGATTTAATTCTGTGGGTTTGAGCTGTTCTGCAATGTCGAATGTGTCTAGCAATGGTGGAAAGTATGGCCGAAGGCGGTCCACATTGAACATTGGGTGCAGGCCAAGGAATGGGGGAATGCTGAGCTCAAATGCATTGTCTCCCATAGCCTTAGTAATGGTGTAAGGACCATATCGGAGTGGTCTCAATTTCCGATAGGCTCCAGTAAGGCGTTCCTTTTGCAAATGCAACCAGACTTTGTCGCCCACCTGAAACTTGTGTGGCACCCGATGTTGATCATGTCGCTGCTTGTACTTGGCATTTGATTTCTCAAGAATGTCATGGACCTGCTGGCGAATATGTTGGATGCGCTCAATGAAGCTAGTGGCCTTATCTGTTTCGGACTGGACATGAGCTGAATTCATGTGAGTAGCTGCAAGTGGCATGGCTACATCAATGGGGTATAGTGGCTGGAATCCCAAACCCACCTGAAAAGGGCTATGGCCAGTGGAGCTATGAAGAGCTCGGTTGTAGCTGTGCTGAACATAGGGGAGGCTCTTGTCCCATGTGCGTGGATGCTTTGAGTTATACATGCGCAGAATGTGCACAATCATCCTATTGACAACCTCTGTCTGGCCATCAGTTTGAGGATGGAAGGCTGTGGACTTCGTGAGTTTGGTGTCCAGCATTGACCAGAGACTGGACCAAAATGTGCTGAGAAACCGACTATCCCGATCTGAGATGATAGACTGTGGGATCCCAAAGTGCACCCACACTCGTTCAAAGAAGAGTTTAGCAGTGGCTTTTGCTGTGTTATTCTTCTTGCAGGCCACCATAATGGCCATCTTCGAGAACCTGTCGACGACCACAAAAACACAGTCATTTCCATGCTTAGTGGAACGAAGGCCTAACATGTAATCCATGGAGATGGATTCCCAAGGTCGACTAGGGGTAGGGAATGGGGTATAGAGGTCGTGCTTCTTAATGGCCGGTTTGGCAATGGCACAGGCAGTACATGATCGGATGTACTTCCCAACATCCTGTCAAAGATTCGGCCAATAGAAATAATTTTGCAGTACTGCCACTAATTTCTCGACCCCGAAATGCCCAGCATCCCGACTGTAGTGTGCTTCCCAAATCATCTTGGCACACTCGCTTGAAGGAACACAAAGGTGACCGAGGTGGCATAATAGGGCATCCTGGAGGTGAAAATCTGCAACCTGCCGACCCTCCAAGAGTGTCTGGTATGTGTGGCCGAATTCTGGGTCGCTTTTGTAGAGAAGTGGCCAATCAGAAGTCTCGTGCCCACAAGAGTTGAGCATGGTGGTTAGCGCCATGATCGGTGGTCGACTGAGGCAATCTGCAACATTATTGGTGCTGCCCTTTTTATACTTGATATTCAAGTGAAACTGTTGCAGGTATGTAGACCACTTCTGATGGCGATCATTCTGCAATTTCCCTTGGGTCTGTATGAACTGCAAAGGTCGGTGGTCTGTGTGGATGACCATTTCCTTCCCCAAAATGTAATGCTTCCATTGTCGACAGGCCTGTACAATGGAATACATCTCTTTATCATAAGTGGGGTACTTCCAGACTGTGTCTGAAAGTGTTTCACTGTGATATGCCACCGGATGTCCATGTTGAGTAAGGAATGCCCCAATGGCATAGTCAGAGGCATCTGTCTCGACCTCAAATGGTTGTTGTAAGTCTGGTAACGCGAGCACTGGTGCCGTGCAGAGGCGATCCTTCAACTCCCTGAATGCCTTCTGTTGAGATTCAGACCAAAAGAATTTTGCTTTCGCCCCGCCCTTGGTGACTTGACTCAAGGGCCAAGAAATATGAGAAAACCCCAACACAAACCTGCGGTAGAAGTTGGCAAGACCTAGAAAGTTGCGGAGCTCTGTTAGAGTGGTTGGAGAGGGCCAATCCCGAATGACTTGGATCTTGGCTGGATCGACATGCACCCCCTGTTCATCAATGATGTATCCCAGATACTGAACCTGGGTCATGCCAAAAGTGCATTTCTCCAAATTGGCACATAGCTTGTGTTGCCGCAGTGTTTGGAGAGCCTGTCGGATGTGGTGGAGGTGCTCTTCCCAACTTTGGCTGAAGATTAGAATGTCATCCAAGTATACTACTACAAAGGAGTTGGTGAATGGCCGCAATATGTCATCCATTAGCCTCATAAAGGTTGCAGGAGCATTCGTCAATCCAAAAGGCATGACCAACCATTCAAAGAGGCCCTCCTTGGATTTGAAGGCCGTCTTCCACACATCAGAGGGTTCGATTTGTACCTGGTGATATCCCGACTTCAGGTCGATCTTGCTGAAATATTTCGCCCCCTTTAGTTGGTCTAGGAGGTCATCAATCCGCGGGATCAGATACCTATTACGGACAGTGATCTTGTTCAGTGCCCGATAGTCAATACAGAGTCTCCACGTCCCATCCTTCTTCTGTACCAACATGATCGGGCTCCCACAGGGCGATGAACTCGGACAGATGTGACCTTTCTGCAGGAGCTCCTGAATCTGCCTCTTGATTTCATCGTTCTCCAGAATGGAGCGCCGATAAATTGGTCCATTGGGTAGCGGCGCACCTGGGGTCAGATCGATGGAGTGCTTGACTTGACAGTGCAGAGGAACCCCTGCCAGGGAGGTGAAGATGTCCTCGTACTCCTCCACAATCTTGTCCATCTGTAGTTGTCGTGCAGAGGGGCCCCGTTTGGAGGCCGCGGCCACTGTCTTCTTCTTTCCTTGAGGGCGTATCATCAGGAAAACAAATTTCCTGGTTTTGGAAATGATCTTACTGCATTGTTTTGCAGTAATCAAAGAGAGGGCGACAGGTGGTGCTACCTCTGGTATCCTGAACAACTTATTTCCCAATGTAATAATAACAGCACGGGGCCTTGATTCATACACAGCATGTCGCTTCCACAAGTATGGATGTCCTAGTAATACATCACAAACTTCAAGGGGAGCAATGTCACACAATACCTCATCCGTGAAGGGTTTGATGTTGTATGGAAGGTGACACTGTTGGCTCACGCGAAGATCTCGTCCTTGGTGAAGCCACCCAATGGTGTATGGTTGTGGATGTGCTGTGGTCGGTAAGCCCAACCGCTTCACGACCTCTGCCGAAATGAGGTTCTTTTGACTCCCGCTATCAACAATGAACTGTATCGGGGAGCCCTTTACCCACATCTGGGAGTGGAAGAGATGCTCCTCCTCCTTTGGATCTTTGGGTTCATTTTTCTGGATCTTTGCGGTAGCAACAGTGGCGCTGGGGTCCGCATCAATGATCTGCTTCCCTTTTTCATACCCTTTATCGGGTTCTGACTCAGAGTCGGAACATGCATCTGATTCTGAAACCTTTAGCTCAGCCACCAGTGACTGCTTGGCCCGACACTCACTTGTGTTGTGAGTGGAGCTCTTATGGAACTCGCACCATTTTCCAGTGTCCTTTCTCGGCTTCGTGGCGCTGTTCTTTGCTTGCGGCTTCGACTGGTTGTCTTGGGCTGTCCCGCCTTGGCTTTGTCCTTTGTTCTGTGGTTTAGGGGCACCTTTCCCCTGCTTTGGATTCGCAAATCCAAAGTCTCGCTTCTTTTGTTTAAACTTCTGCTCGACCTTGACGGCATACCGGTATGCTGCGCCGAGCGAGGGGATGTTCAGGAATTGTATTTCTTCCTGGATGTACTTGTGCAGGTAGCCACGGTATTTGAGTATCAAATCTTGCTCCGAATCCTTGATACCCAACTTTGTGCGAAGGGTATGGAAAAGATTGGTGAACTCTGACACGTCTTGGTCCCTTCCCTGCCGCAGCGTGGTCCACTTTATGTATTCATCCTCGTAGCTCCCGACAGGGTAGTACTGCTCCTTGATGGCATCCCGGAACGAATCCCAGGTGGGTGCAGCTGAAAATAGTGAGCCAGTACTTTCATCTTTCTGCTCCCAGTAGGTTTCCCACCAGTCCTTGACGTGGGGGGCTGCTTTGAGGAGAGCAAAAACAATCTTTTCCCAACTCGAAAATTCATGAACAGAAAAATAACCCTTTAGCAGATTTAACCATTTATCTACGGCATCTGCGTCTATCTGACCCTCGAATATGGGGATTTCAAAATTAACTTGTACCTTAAAGGGTGTGGCGTTTCCCGAGTAGCTGCTGGAAGCCGATGCGTTGCTTCTGGGTAGCCGCTGAAGGATCTGGGCAAAGTTGTCCATCATCGCGTTCCGTTGTCGCTCGAGGGCTTCTTCAAGCAAGATTTTGATGGGATCTCCTGCCCCCTCGTCTTTCTTCTCGTCCGCCATGGGAGGCCGTCGGGATTTGCAAGGCTGGTCTTGCAAAGGTTCAACCAGTTCAAGCCCTAACTCCTTATATCCCGACCTTGTTGGGGACATGCAAAGAAAAACAGAGAAAAAGCAGACCGCTCTGATACCACTGATCTGGATTTAAACAGGAACGCAACAAATTACAGAGATAACCATATACACAAAGATGCAGCGGAAATAATACTTCATTTCATTAATGGAAAATACTGAAATATGCTTACAAACAGAAATGGAAATAAACCAGCTAGGGCGATGGTAGCTTATCTCTGAGAAGAGATGTGATGGCTACATGCCTCTGAACTGTCTTACAATGAGGCTCGAAGGCCTATTTATTGTTGAGAAACAATGGAAAACCCTTAACATTCCAAAACCTAACCCTAGGAGATGAAACGCCAAACTGTGGGCCCCGTTTGGGGTAAGTTGGTACATCAACTTCCTGGGGTCGTAACTTTGGCATATGATCTCCGTTTGACGCGTACAATAGCTCATTAGAAAGATCTATCCGAGCACTATCATTGTTGGAATGGGCAACATCGGTCCATTCCATGGACCCATGTTGCCCCTGGATTCCCCAAAAAATGTCGTTTAGGGCCTCAAAACGGCTCCGGAAATTCAGGACCCGAAAAACTGCTAAAAATAGTAAGTTGTGCTACAATTAAGGAAACTGAAAATGCTGAGAAGTACAATGGTGGGGGTCCAGGTGGACTTGGTAGGTGGCCACCAATATCCACCTGGATCAGTGGAAGCATGAAAGATAGCAGCTTATGGACTAAACCATGTTCATAGTTTTGAAAATTTTGATTGGTTTTAGCATTTGACAAGGGGTTTGTCAAATTTTGGAGTTTGACGATAGAAAGGAGATTTTGTGTTAAAAAAAAAGGGAATAGGAATGGAAGGAGGTGGCACAATCATCTTACTATTACCAAGTTTCTATTTACCTTACCTTGGGGCGAAATCCATTGAAGAATTAGTGTATTCATGCTTTGGTATGAGGGGAGATGGGACTTTCCCTAGAAAACACTTATAAAATTTTGGACAAAATTATAGATAAAATAAAAGAAGCATGGGGCCTTTTTTCTATGCCATTATGCAACAAAAATTCCCCTGGGAAGTGAAGGAAGGACAAGGAAGAGGATCTAAGTGTTCGCACTTGGATCTTAATTTCAACGAACAAAGTCAACCATAGACCTTAAGAAATTGGAGGAATTAGACACATGGCTCTTAGAGGTGGGGCAACCAGAATGGAGGAAACTTAGTTGGAATCTCGAGCCATCTATGCTTGCATTAATACATCCCAAACTCTCGGAGCATCCTTGTGAAGAGGTCAAGCTCACAATTGCTTCTTGTCTCAGCAAGATCATAACTTTAACATCCCAAGTATTGTCTTACAATAATGATCTTATGAGGGAGATATTGTAGTTGATAGTGGAAGGCCTTAAAGGGTTGAATAACATCATGATTCCTACCTTTTAGAACCGATGTAGAAATTTTAACAGTCATGGCAGAATTCAACTTTGGCACATTCATACCGAATTTGGAATGTGACGAGTTTATATTTTAGTTGCTCCATAACTTTTACACCAATATTACATTAGCTCATTCAGACCATGTCAAAACAAGCATGCAAAAGACTGTGTCTCTATTATTCGAAGGCCATGCTCACATATGCAAGATACTAAGATGTAAATTGTTGACCATTTGGAGGAAGGACCACAGGGATCCTATGATCTAGTCGAGAAGTTTTTTAGGAAAAACATAAAATTACTCAAAAGGGTGCTCACTACGAAGGAGTTGATAAGGATTGATGGAGGAAGCAAGAACAAAATATGCATCAATAATGAAATAAGGATGAGAGGACTATGCGTTATCTGCAAGGGACCTTGGGCCCTTAACCATTCATGTCCAAGTGATAAGAGGAAACAAGGGCAGATCATGAAGATTCATCCATGGTTGGTTTCACCAGTTTTTAGAAGAGAACCTATGAAGGAAGCAAGTAGTCAAGTACAAATAGTGAGCAACAATACCATATTTTTCAGAGAAACTTACAGGATAGGTCGATGATAATCAATCAACTTGACAAAGTAAATCGGGAAGGAAGGAGGGAATTCATCCTGATGATGAGGTAGTTGAGTCTATAGATATCCAGGAGAACATCGATAAAGAGTATGGGCAATCAGGTATAGATAACAGTCCACCAATACATCCATGTTTGACAACTGAAGAGGGTGGACAACTTATCCCCACATGTGAAAAAGTCCAGGAAGAAGACATTCTAGGAGAACCAAATGAGGAGCTAATAATAATAAACAGACATGATGAGCATGATCATGCAAGGTATCATGACAAATATAGTATGTAGGATAAGCCATTTCTGGAGGGTCAAACAAAGGTTCAAGTTAAAGTTGTGGTCATGGGGCATCTGGTGCAGTCAAATATAGAGACATTCTGCAGGGCACGAGAGTTTCTAGTAGAGAAATTTTGGGAAAGGATCATGCATTTCAAGACAAATCTTACGACGTTGAACATTGGGACCTTTGGCAGGTGAAACATTGATTTCTGTCTCAGTGGCTAATAATTCTTCATATGGAAGGTAATAGTTTACTTGCAAGTTTGGAGGTAACAAGGTACATTGGGAGGTAACAAGGTACAAGGTACATATGGAAAGACATATGGGAGGTAACATGTACAAGCATAAAAAGTGCTTAGAATAATATATGTGTGCTCTGGCTTCTCAGCAGCATCAAGGAAAGACTTAATTTCAAAAATAAACTCTTTAATGATCTCTGTACCTATTACTTACCACTTCAGATAGACGTGTTGAGTGTGACAACTGCCAAAAAAAATATTATTATTAGACATATTGGAAGAAAACTCCTTGAACTAAGCATAAAATATAATACTTATACTAGAAAAACCTACACAAATGCAAACATCTCAAACAGTGACAGATGAACATAGGCCTTTCCATTGAAATAACTTACCACTTCTCTGGTATCCATTTTAGAATCCAAACTAAATCCCAAAACTTATAAGACTAGCCATGCTTGAACTTCTTTCCTTCTCATTCTTCAGCTCAAAATGGTGAGCCACATGCTTGTGATCATAGGGAATAATAGAAATGGCATCCAACAATCCAGATGATGCCATCAATTGCAGATCCTTCTATGCTAAGTATTTATTGTAGATTTTTTGGAGGATATAGAGCTTGTACCATGCATAAGCATGATACAAATGACTTTCTAATATCTAAAATATCTTTGTTAACTTTGAATGGTAGATTGTCATCATTTGAGGTTTAGGAATATTCTTGACCATACACGAGACCATGAATATCTTCTATAGAGTGAAAAGATTCCTACATATCATATGCTATCTGTCATAAGAAATAGTATAAGGCAAAAATATATTAAAAATAAAAATAATTTAGCTCATAGATTCTATAGTAGGTTCATGAAATTTCATTCAACCCAAAGCTTCCTCTGCAATAGGGTATTCTACAATAATTAATTCCTACAAGATCAAACTATATCAACCTTCCCATCTAAACAAATATAATCCTATATCTAATTCAATAGATAACATTTTAGATTTCTGGCCCCCATTCGATAGTGATACCTTCTTAAAGGTGTGCCAAAAATCTACTCAACATGAAATTATAACTATTTACATCATGGGTAGTATGGGTAAGCTCCCAACCAAAGATAAATGGTTTCTAGAATATGATTTTTCTACACATTTCCCTCATCCCATTTCACAATAGCAGCCAACAATCCAAATGATGCCATTAGCTACAAATCCTTCTATGCTAAGTATTTCTTGTAGCTTTTCTAGAGGATATAGAGCTTGTACCATGCATAAGCATGATACAAACGAGTTTCTAATATCCAAAATATCTTTGTTAACTTTGAATAGCATATTGTCATCATTTGAGATTTAGGAATCTTCTTGACCATACACAAGGCCATAAATATCTTCTATAGAGTGAAAAGCTTCCTACATATCATATGCCATCCGTCATAAGAAATAGTATAAGGCAAAAATATATTAAAAATAAAAAATTTAGCTCACATATTCTATAGTAGGTTCATCAAATTTCATTCAACTCAAGGCTTCCTCTGCAACAGGTTATTCTCAAATAATTAATTCCTACAACCTCAAACTATATCAACCTTCCCATCTAGACAAATATAATCCTATATCTAATTCAATGGATAACATTTTAGATTTCTAGCCCCCCTTCGATAATGATACCTTCTTAAAGGTGTGCCAAAAATCTACTCAACATGACATTATAACTATTTACATCATGGGTAATATGGATAAACTCCCAACTTAAGATAAATGTGTTGTGCCTTTTTCCCATAAGCATTTATTAGCATACCCTTTTTAGTTGAGAGAAGATCCTTTGGATAGTGGGATATAATCTTTAGTTCTTGTGAGGGCATCCAAAAATCACCCTTGGACAGTTGACTATAGCATATTTACAACATTTTTTGCTCACTGACTTGATACTTGTCTCAAGGGAGTTTTCCTTGAGGGTCTTTTGCCCAACACTTTTCCTTAAGGTAAAAGTGTGTATACATTGTTGTATGTAATCTTGATCTTCCATATTATCAATACAAGAAGATACAGATCCACCAGTTGAATATGTAATAAGTGTGAAATTAGACAGCTCAAACTATTCACACTTTGTGTTTTCATTGAAGTTGGCTGATGTTGCATGTTATTCATCAGAATTTGTCCATATTTGTCCATACTGTTGTATTTTCTTTTTCTACAGTACAAATTTCATCCACACTGCCCCTTGAATGTGATTTCTCCTCATTCATTTCTTCAACCTTATCATCGTTATACATCATACTGGACAATCATCATTCTAGTACAGAACAACCTTTGGATAGTATTGGTGAATAATTGTAGTTAATGGGTTCTCATGTAACAATTCCCAATATGAATGGAACAACATATAATTTGAATCACTCAAGTAATGAATCTCAATTTAACAACATTCTAATATAATTACATTCTACCATAAATACACATCAAGAATGCTTTGCCTTGTATATTTTAGCACCCATGTATTCGATGGATTTAAGGGAATGACGGGAAATTGGAAAGCCAATGATCTCCTACAGTTATGTATGGCCTTGTCTAGTACCTATGGCCTCTTCGACAACCAAGATTGAGCTCAAACTCACCCTAGAAAATGAAAATAATGCTCAGGGGAGACGGAAACGACTCTAGTAAGTAGAAATCCACCCAAGAACGCTTAAGAACACTCCAGGTAAGGAGAGACAAATTCTTAATAGTCATACAAAAACCAAATTAGCAACTCCTTGAGGAAATGCAACAACTCCAAAACCGTGGCAGTTGATCTCTAACTCAACAAGAAAGTGGATTATGAGTAACTCAGAGCTGATGCATTTCATAGAGCATCAATCAATCAAGAGTTTCTTAATGATGCTAATAGAAATTCAATGGAGAGTTATTTATTTTAGTCATAAGCACAAAGACAGGGAGCACATATAATATAACTAAGGAGTAAGAATGATGATAACTCATACAACATAAGTTTATTATATCTTAGGAACATATATTAGATGAGAGCCTAGCACATTGCCTTCATTGTCAAAAGAGAGATGTCCATGTGCAAATTAATCCTTGCTCCATGTGAGACTATTACAACATAGCTGCTATGGGAAAATGAAGGAATTGGTCATGGCAGTTAAACACTAAATTGAGCTAGTTTCAGTGTTGTCCAATTAGGGCTATTGCATCTTGTCACAGGCAAATATTGCAGGAATTTCAACATTACAAAGGCAACAATCCAGGCATAGTCACTCTTTCTTTAGTTAAGTCAAAGCTCATGGAGAATGATATCTAGGCATTTTAGCCTATATTCGACCTCTCTTGGGCAGCAACCAAGAAAGTGAAAACGCTCAAAGTTTGTAATCCAATGGGAGAAGAAAAACTGAGGATAAAAAGAAGTCTACAACACTTGAAGAAACCGAAGTCTGTGACTAATCCAAATCTCAATCAAAAGCTATCTATTTGCAACAGGATCTGAATATCTGTGTTAAAGAGTCAAGGGTTTGCTATAGTAGCCAAAGATTAGTAATAGAAGGCAAAGAGTCTGTAGTTGGAAGTCATTGTATTATAATAAGAGACTAAACCTGCAACAAGGACATAAATTTAGTAGCTGCTTCTAACTTTGACTAGGTAGAGACTCAACTATTGACCTTGACATAAAGAGGAGGGCTGACTTGGAGGGACTCTTTGGTCTTGTGTTGGATATTTCATTTTGAATAAATTCAATAAGACGAGGATTTTTGGGTTTTCCCCTATTGAGAGGTTTTTCCCTGCCTTGAAAGCCTAAATCTTTGTGTCTCGTACTTCTTTGTGTTCTTGGAAGAACAATTTGTGTAATTACTTGATGAAAGAGAAATATTAACTAACAAAGAAAAGAATACTTATATAGGAGTTTACTCCAACTATCAAGGAATACAATGAGGACATAAAATTTGTAAATCATAAACTTGGCTAGGCCACTGCACCTCCAAAAACCTGACTCATTAAGCCATAAACTAGAAACCTTCTGTGGAACTCCAAAAACAAATGAATTAGAATGAATTATCAACCAAAATCAAGGGCATTTACACTTTACATTTGACAATCTATTGCAGTATGAATATTGAGGTCACAACTATTAATTTATATTGCACTGTTGTAAGAAAGGATGATCATATTTTATATATTTTGTCTATTAAGGCCTACACTTCGTCATTGTGCTCTAACCAAGGTTTCATGTTCCCAATGTAATGAACAACAGCTACATTGTCAATCTCTGAACAGTCCATGCTAGGATTATATCCTAAACCCAGCACATACCAAGACTTGTCTAAAGGATGGGCCGAGCCATAAAACGTTCAATCTAGGGGGTAGTGTTCGAAGCTTCCACAACACTCTATCCTCATTCTGATATACACTAAAAGAAAAACTTACAAATCGAACAAAGAAAAACCATTAAGTTTTCTAGCTAATTACTTCAGACTTACTTCAAATACTTTAAAGTAAGCATCATAGGAATTAACATAAATAAACCACACTATACACTTACCGTGTTCTGCCGCTTGTGATATATTCCAGTTATATCTTTTTTCTCGCATTCTTTGAGTTCAAATACATTCATCCCATATGCCCAACCACAAGCATTAGGATCAAAGTGCCTTGCTATGTGCAGATTGGAAAAATTAAGGTATTTGTCAAACGGGCTAAAGCTTTCTCCACAAGTTTCCACTAAACCATTAACCTTTCCATGAAGATGTACTGACCACAAGGGCATCAAATCTTTCTGCACCACAATATCATCATCCAAGAAAAGGATCTTGTTCATTTTGGGATAAACTTGTGGAAGATAGAAACGAAGATGATTTAGCATGGATAAATATTTTGGATTTATATATTTCAAATTGGAGGAACGTGTTGAGAGTGTAGTCAAGTGATCTACCTTGAAATAATAATCTTTCATAGCTATAGATTCAAGTTGCTGAAGCATAGGGGAATAGGAGGAATTGAGCCATTTAAAATCATCAACATTTTCTACATGTATTGCAGCTTTCCCTAGGGAATTAATTAAAAACCACATTTTCATGGCCCCAAAATTTAACTTGTCTGTGATGAGATGAAATACATGTTTCTCAGATTCCTACAAACACATGTAAATCACCTACAATGAGATCCAAATATTAAATGTAAAATGCAGCAAAACTGTTGGACTTCCAGAGTTGAGAGTAATTTAAATTAATAACACTTCAGCTTAGCATTCATGATAGTTGAATTCACAACCACGGATGCAGAAAGAGGAAGAAAGTAGTAATCTATGGTCAATCACATGGACAGACAATGCAGGCCCTTGGGAACAGATTTTGTTGCCACCTGACTTAAAAATTTACTTTGCCTTTCCAAGGTCATTACTTGATCATCTGCAGACTGAAGCATGGCTTGCAACTTCTTTGTTACTGTCGCACAACCATAAAATTGTTGTCTAGTCTTGTATAGGACATGACCCCTAGCCTTGATCTTCTTAGGTGCACTGAAACATTCATATCAATTATCGGTCATGAAAAAGAGAATGAAAAGCAGAAATATTGACACATAGACTACAACTTTAAAAGAAAGAAAGGATATGAACACCAAATGCAAATGGAAGAACTTACTGCTCTTGATTTAGAAGCAGCCAATGTGAAAATCCAGGGGGTAGTGTTCGAAGCTTCCACAACACTATATCCTCATTCTTACATACAATACAAGAAAAACTTAGAAATCAAACAAAGAAAAACCCATTAAATTTTCTAGCTAATTACTTCAAATTTACTTCAAATAATTTAAAGTAGGCATTGCACGAATTAACATAAATAAACCGCGCTACACACTTACCATTTTCTACCACTTGTGATATATTCCAGTTATATGTTGTTTCTTCCATTCTTTGAGATCAAATACACTCATCCCATATGCCCAACCACAAGCATTAGGATCAAAGTGCCTCGATATGTGTGGATTGGAAAAATTAAGGTATTTGTCAAACCAGTGAAAGCTTTCTCCAGAAGTTTCCACTGAACCATTAACCTTTCCATGAAGATCTACTGACCACAAGATGTCAAATCTTTATGCACCACAATATCATCATCCCAGAAAAGGATCTTGTGCAGTTTGGGATAAACTTGTGGAAGATAGAAATGAAGATGATTTAGCATGGATAAATATTTTGGATTTATATATTTCAAATTCGAGGAACATGTTGAGAGTGTAGTCGAATGATCTGCCTTGAGATAATACTCTTTCACAGATGCAGATTCAACCTGGTGAAGCACAAGGAAATCGGAGGAATTGAGCCATTTAAAATCATGAACATTTTCTACATGTATTGCAGCTTTCCTTGGGGGATTAAGTAAAAACCACATTTTCGTGGCCCCAGAATTTTACTTGTCTGTGATGAGATGAAATACATGTTTCTGATATTCCTACAAACACAAGTAAATCACCTACAATGAGATCCAAATATTAAATGTGAAATGCAACAAAAATGTTGGACTTCCAAAATTTAGGGTATTTTAAATTCATAACTCTTCACCTTAGCATTCATGACAGTTGAATTCACAACCACAAATGCAGCGCATACATTGTTAGAAAATAAATCATAGTGATGAAGAGTTGGATCCTCCAAGTTGTCCTTTTTAACGAAATTTCTCTTTTCAAGCGAAAGCAAGTAATAATCCATGGTCAATCGCATGAATAGACAGTGCAGGCCCTTGGGAATAGTCTTTGCTACCAGCTGACTTAAAAATGTACTTTGCTTTTTCAAGGTCCTTACTTGCTCGTCCGTAGACTGAAGCATGGCTCACAACTTCTTTGTTACTGTCCCATAGTCATAAAATTGTTCTCTAGCCTTGGATAGGACATGACCCATAGCCTTGATCTTCCCAGGTGCACTGAAACATTCATATCAATTATCGGCCATGAAAAAGAGAATGAAAAGTAGAAAGATTGACACACAGACTGCAACTTTAAAAGAAACAAAGGATATGAACAGCAAATGCAAATGGAAGCACTTACTACTCTTGATTTAGAAGTAGCCAATGTGAAAACTATTACCTTTGAGGTAGTTCAGAATCTGCATTAGCCTCACCCAATGTACGCTGACATTCTTTAATATGAAGCATCATTTCATGGTATAAATCAATATTATTCCTACCCTCGGAAATGCTTGAATATACACTAGCCATGATTAGTTGGTCTCACATCAATCTAACAGTGGAGTCAGAATTCTCATTCTCATTCTCCTGCCTCCAAATGCTGTATTTTCCCAAGACAATAGAATCTACCTCCTTGGAATGTTTAATTGTTGTGTTTTCAAGCTCAACTCATTTTTCTTCATCCTGTTGAATTAGCTCTGTTGACCTTTTCTCGCTCCTCTTTTGTCTCAATTTTTGTAAGAATTAAACTACTATAAATTAAAGCATACTATGCTAAAATCTAAGAAATATAAAATTTTTCTATTGGAGAAGTAACATTCAAAAAGGATTTTGGAAAATAATATACCAATTCCCTTTTCCATGAGAACAAAAAGTAGCGATCTAGTGCAGCAAAGAATTTTACTCTCCGTGAAACTTTTGTTGGACTTTTTTCAAGCTGCAAATGGTCTACATTACAACAACCATTGTCCTAGGAGTTTGACTAGACATTACCTTACACTAGAATACCAACATCATAGATCAGTTAACCAGGGAAAATCAAAACTTACCATCAAGAGCAGTCTCTTTGACGTCTCAATGTTCACTTCTTGTGTCATCCTCTTGAAACCTCATAAGAAGTTCTTCGTCATTGGAAGTTTTTTCTGCACCTTGTCATTCATTTTACCCCCCTCAAGATTTTCCTTGCCTTCTTCATTGAAGATCACACCATCTTGTTGTGAATGTAACTTTTCTGAGCTGTATCCAAAAGTCATTTGCCTCTGCTTGATTTACACCATTAGAAATAGAGAAGCACCCCTGCCAATGTTAGTTTTCACTTCCTACTTAATACAACCCTACTCAACTACATAGATCATCATCACATAGGTTTCCTTACATGTTCAATAGAGAAAATAACCAAAATATTCATACCTCAGAGTTAGTAATATCCCTTTGGTTTACTTCAGAGGACTCTCTAATACCGATGAGGAATATAAGTCATTATGTCTAATAATATTTAAGTTTAGAGTTCCTGAGTCCTCTGTGATAGATGTTATGACATCAATCACCTGCCCAGTAAATAAAATTTATTTTCAATTCTCTGCTCAATAGGGGAGAAATCAAATTTAAGATATCCAAATGCAGCAGGTTTCTTATACTTGCCTCCCTTGGGAAGAGAGAGTCAATGCTCTATGTTAAACTCTGCTTTCTCCAGTCATCTACCTATTCCAGTGAACCCCACTGATAAATAGATAAGAGTGATTTTCAACATATGACAAAGCTCCAGTATCCTCAACAATTCCTCTCTATTTCAATCCACTCAGGGCGATTAAATTTCAATTTAGGGACACTATTTATTTTCTGGGATTAGACTAACATAAGTGCAAGTGCATTGCCCAGATCCTGAAAAAGAACAAAATGGCCATAGAAAAAAAGAATTGGTTTTTGAGATGCGGAAAGAGAATACCATTCTAACAGATCCATCTCTTGAGAAGTTGTGCCCTGCTATTTTAAATGACCAAAAATGCATAAAAGATTAGGTAGAAAGACTTGATGGAGAAGAATATATATAAAAATACTGAAACGCTAAAAAGGGGGTTGCTTTGCTATCATGCATATGCCAAGATTGAGATTTCATTACACATCAATAATAAAATGGTGTGTATAATATCTATCGTTTGTTTTGGCCAATGTGCTCTGAACACTGTGGGAACAGTATGAAAATGATATGTATAGCAGAAAGTAGATGCTGACCAAGATTGTCATTGTGAATTGGTCTAGGTTGGGTGGATCAGAACTGGTTTTAGCTTGACTGGTGAGAAGTGGATTTAGCTTTATGGATGGAAAGTGGATCTGGCTTGGATAATGAGTGGATGGGAAGAATGATTGTTACCCTTCCCACCCAGATTCAATTCCCACAAGATTCAATTCCCATGAGTAAGATGTTGAACTGAACTCTTAACAAATATATTTTTATAATACCCATCCAGCTTATGCATAATCCAACGCACACTTAGTACCATCCTACTCAGAATGGGGAGTGCCCAGGAATTCATCGAGCAGTTGCCCAGTGAATTTACCATTCATATGCATTTGCCTTTGTTAAAAAATGGAAAGAGAATTATTATTTCTTGCTATCGGGATGAATGGTTTCATTATCTTTGGCAAGGGAAATTACCCTAGGGGCAGTTGGTAAAACCTTTGCTCTTGCATGAGAGAGGTACAAACTTTGAATCTTTCTCCTGGTAGGTATTGTATAGTGTTAATGCAGAGATGGAGTTCACAGCTTCACACAGATCAAATGAAAGGAAAACTATAAAGAAAACTCACAAAATGTCTGGAAAAATGCTATAGGTGCTAAACTTTTGACAATAAGCGAGGAAAGTAAGTTTGATAACATCTGCGCTTTCAGATCCTGTGAAAAAAGATAAAAGGAAAATCAAATTCCAATGTAGGTCCATGGCGTTTTGGTTCAATGGTTAACCAGGGGTGGTGAAGGCAAATCAAATTTCGAAGTAGGTCCATGGGGTCTTGGTTCAATGGTTAACCGGGGATGATGATAATTCCCCGCCAAGGCTCAAATCACATAAATACATTGTTCAATGGGTTCTCAATGAAAGGGATCTTTCTAAAATAGTATAATACGACTACACTTCATTGTAATGGAGATCTTACTTGAATGTTGTAAGAAGTCTACACTTCATTGTAATACTACCAGATTTAGAAAGGGCATGCTTGCCAATAAAGATAAATTAAACGCTGACCCACCCCAGAAAAAGAGACATAAGCAACCTAATGAGGGAGGAGGGCAGGAAGAAGTTTACCAGCAATGGAGGAGGGCAGGAAGAAGCTTACCAGAGAGGGAGGAGGGAAGGAATAAGCTTACCAGTTGCAGATGTAGATGTGGAGTGACAAAACCTAACTGTCAGAAAAACCAATGGCATGACCACAAAGATAACAAGGAAGCCCACCACAGCTATTCAATGATGAAAACCCCAACCTCCCCATCCTCCATTTCTATCATGCTGGTAGCCTTGCCACCTCCACACACCTCCTCTTTTCACAGGCATTTTTAGCTCTCAAACCTAACACCACTTTTCTCCTTCTCCTCCTCCTAAACAAATATCAAGGAATGCAACCCTTACTCAATCATAATCCTCTATATAAAACCCATATCATGGTTAGCAGAAATATATGAAGTCAGCAACAACCAAAAAAACCCTTAGATCTCATATATACTTTAGAGCATTTGATAGAAAAATTTACCAAAGGCATTACAAAATGGATAGATCAACTGATTTCATGCAGTTTTGAGAAAGAAAGTGACACTGACATCGTAAAAACCTAGATGAAAATGGGCATAGCGACTAGAAGTAGACAAATTTGAGGGTCTTTCTCTGTTAGCCTTTTTGGTTAAAAAACCAAAACATATAATTAAGGGAAACACGTCATTCGGATTCAGATGCCAACATAGATGTTATTATTAATGGGGATCCTCACAAGTCTGGCTGACTGTTCATACACTACGACATAGGAAGAGGAAGAACAGGTAGGCATCGTTGGGTATATATGACACCCCTCAACTTACTAATTTAACTAAGCAGGTACCAGCTTGGCATGCCTTGCATTGAGGCATGTAAAGGTAAAGGGAATGCTAGGGGTAATTTGATGCAAAGCAAGGGTGAATTATGCCTCCCTGAATGCACATCATGAGACTGTGTTTAAGATTCGTGATTCTGAAGCTGCGAGAATACTAGAGTTCAAGCACAAGAGAGAAGCGAAACATATTGTTATCTAACATTTAAAATGGTGACTTGTTGATTGATTTCTCATTCAGAATGAAGAGAAAAAATTTGATGATTGGGGGAGAGAAATGATGAGTGTTCTATTGAGTAAAGGAAATACATCATTTTGAGGCCATGGATAGATCTTAATGGTCTGGGATGCCAGTGCTAGTAAAACCTTACCTAAATGCCTTATGACTACCACATGGATGAGTGTTACACTTACATTATTGATGCACTAACCAAAGGGAGTTGGTATAATATTCATGGTTATGGGTGCTTACAAAATTGGGTTTTCATATACCTATGAAGTGAAAGGGAAGCAGATACCCTTTCTTCAAGATAGGAGTAAGGATGTAAGCTTTAAGCCAGCTGACATAGAATTTTTTTTTTAAAGAATACATTTTACACATCCTATGTCCATTAGTATGAACCGATTTATAAACATAGTGTTGGATTAATGTCATAGCACTTCTAGAAGTTGTTTTGATTCTCAGAAAACATGTTGTATATTGTCGTCTGCTTCAAATTTTGCATAAGAAAAAGTTGGTCCTTTAACAAGACTCGAGTGTGCCAACATGGACAGAAGAAGAGTTTATTAGCATTGCAAACCCTCTTCTCAGATCAGTGTGTCAATTTTAAATTTAGTAAAAATTGGAAATAAAACATATGATGTTCTAGAAGCTAAAAGACAGACAACATAGGAATCTACAACTTCTTACCACTATTGTTGTCATGTTTAGCTTGCCCCGCCAGAATGGTATCAAAGTTAAGGTGAGGGCAAGGTATCAGAGCTAAGGTGAGGGAAAGCCCAAGAAAGGAAGAAAGAAATCACAAGAAGTTTTTTGACAACACTGACCTCCTTCCTCTTCAAAGATCAGTCATCTTGAAGCATTGAAACTCCCACTGCAAAATTCTAGGTTGCAGATCCTAGAAAGGAAATGAGATCAAGGCCTCATCAATCAAGCATCTCTACGATAGAGCTCTGTGTCAAATTGTTGGTCAAATGATCTATATCTAAGGCCTTTTGTCATGACTACAGCCAGGAATCTTTGGTTTCTTTAGGGTCAAATCTTCTATGATGAAATCACCCTTGAATTGAATTTGGTTTGGAGATAGTGTCTTACTCAGAATTCCTTCTCTGTTGCAGGTTTATATAAAATCATATCTGAAGCTATAAAGTTCCTAGCATCTAAGCTCATATATATAATATTATTCTTGAGCTCATTGACATGCCTTCGGCATTGTATTAGGGCTCTGTCTGTCTCACAAAGGAGTATAAAAGGCTACAAAAGGTGAAGTATCCTCAGCCCTTGGACATCAATCAAGAGGGTTTGAAAAATAGTGTTCATGGTTTTCCATTGGGTAGATGCTTATTGAAGGTAAAGGATCAACATTCGTGCGTCTTTGAGATTCTGGTATCCAAGGAAAGGGGGTTTATGACAAATAAAGATCATTTCAAGGATCTTGAAATCTGAAACACAATGTTCTAAAATCTCATTTAAATAGGTATGACTGTTATTGGTGTCTAAGCCAAATGCATCTCAACATTTCTTCTCATATCAACTCATTGAGGCAATCAGGACACACATGTGGGTTTAGCCTAGAGCCATCACTTTTTATATGATTTTTACATCTTGGGTTTACAAAACCTTGATATACTCTAATTAGTAATTTCTAGTACCCATGCGTGGTGCATGCTGCACATTATTTTTCATAGCTGCCAAATTTGCATTCCATCAGTTAAAGCTAGGATAGAATTAGTCTTAGTGAAAGAAGTCTATTCTATTTGATGGATTCAAACTGAATTTAATATACTATGGTTTATCCTTTCCTTTAATTTACTCTGGTTTCAATAACCATCAAATCTTCCTAAGACATAAATTCGATAATAAAACTGGAGTCAGATAGAGACTTACCGCTGCGAGAAAATGGATCCAATCATTCCCAAGGCTTGGTGGGTCGACGGGATTAATTTATTTTTTTCCCCTCGAGGGGTTTTTGTTTCCTGTGCTAGGGAAAATGTATGATTTCGAAGGGGATGTCGAACAACTAAAGATTTTTCATCAGTTACTCGAGTCCAAATTTCTGGAATAGGGCTATAAACCTCTTTCACTGCCTTGGAGGAGAAGGCGACAACCTATAGAGAGAGAGGGGCATTTTTTGGGTGACAGAGTAAAGGAAAAGCCTTGTTTGAACCTTATGTGGGTCTGGGGTTCCATAGCGAAATCAAGGAGCTACACAAGTTCCAGTTAGGTGTCACATTCCCCGCACAAAACCCCAACAATCCCCTGCCTCTATCAAACTAGAATCGAAAAATAGGATACTCGTAGCAAAACGTTCCTCTCCATTGCTGAAACCTCCTCCAGAATTCAAAAATTCATGGTTTGAAGAAAATTGTTGAAACCTTCTCCAGAATTCAAAAATTCAGGGTATGAACAAAATTGCGTCACCCATTGTTTTTCTTCCATTCTTGAAAGCACCTCGAGGGTGCTCCTTAAGGGTTTGAACAAAAATGGCATCACCCACCTCGAAATTTTATTTGGTGACTGGTACGCGGGAGACAAAATGTCTTAAATAAAGTTATTAAATTTCCATGGTATGTTTTAACAAGCTCTTATGAAAAAAATATATATATATCTATATATCTTATAATGCCTCTCAATATCTTCCATGGGGAATTTTGATTATGATAAATTTAATAAATAAAATGAAATTTTAAGATGAATTCATGTAGTAGTGATTCAATGGTCGGCTGGAGTATGCCGTAAAACTGCTTCTGCTTGGCTAAGAGCTCGTCTTTCTCGAACGTAAGGAAACAGGTTAACAAGACCCAGAGGCATCTGGCAGGAGTGAAAGCCTGCTCCCTTACGGACCACCATTATTACAGGTGGCGTGGTTTTCCTTGATAACGGTGATGAGTCAAACCGACATTCGCGGATAGCAGCCAGAGATGGTTGTCCTCACTGTTGGTTTGACACCTGAGTTTGATAGGTTTTGCCACCTTCGGAAAAAAAAAAAAAAAAGTAGTGATTCAATGGAATGGAATCATTTTTAAATTCTTTGGAAACTTTTTTGCACGATGTTTTCAGATATATTTCTTTTCTAGAAAGTTTCACCTTTTTCAAAGGGGGAACAGGAGATAGTCTCTTGTAGTAGTGATTCAATAAAATGGAATCATTCTTAAATTTTTGGAAACCTTTTCCCATGATGATTTTAGACATTTACCCTTTTTCTAAAAAGTTTCACCACTTTCAAAGGGGCATGAGGCAACCATCTCTTGTTTCTCTTTCATAAAAGGTGTCATGTCACTCCTTTTTAAAGGGACTAGAGTGACAGGCTTCAAAATGTCACATTCTGCCATGGTTTGAGTCCAGATTTTAAGCTAGTGAGGTGGACGGGTCTCTAAGCTTGTTTAGGTGTACAGTTAAAAATGAACATTTCACTGTCATTCTCATCTTCAAATAAAAGCTCATGGAAGAGCTCAGTCTTCTCTTTTTGTCAATCTAATACATAGTTTACATATGGAAGAGGGTATATCTTGGCTACAAACATGGGCTATAATGTTTGGGGCGGCATGGGATAGCAATAAAAAGGTCTGTTGACAAATGTAGATTCTCCCAATTGGCCCCCCAGGAATAGGCCTCGGCACAAAATGGCTACATGAATCTTCAAAGGAAATTTGGGATGAAAATTGTGCTCGCAAGCTAAAGTTTCATTAACAAGAGATGAGAAAGGATATTGTTGGGATGTTTAAGAAGAATTTAAAGCAAGATACGTAAGCTCAGAAACCCCAAGGAGAAACCCAAGATAAACATATGAGCTCTAACCCTCATCCTGAGTCATCCAATGCTACTTCTTAACAAAAAGTCTATTATTGCTGTTGGTGGATAAAAAAAATAAGGAGAGGGATTCTAATGATAGGGAAGGGAGAGTGAAGATGAGATAGATGAGATTGATGTTTCCCCTAGACAATGCCATTTCCCCTATCCCCCAAAGTCTATTTCCTCTTCTTAATGAAAGGCTTATTACATAAAATATATAAATAATTATAAGCCATGCATTTTGATGCCCTTGTACATTCTTTTTGATTAATGAAAAATCTTTGACTTACAAAAAAAAATAACACACTATAAATAAGCAAGCCCCCATCAATGTTATGCACTACCTTAAATGGTTTTAATAGCCTTTGATGGCTCTAACAATCATAGTTGAATGTATATGATGTTAACTAATTTAACCAACAAAACATGCCTTCGACAATGGTAACTAGACTTACACTCCATTTACTCCATTAAACAATCAAGTGAGGCTTTAATAATTGTAACCAAACATACAAGTCGTTGAACAAGTTAACCAACCTAACACAACTTTAATAGTGATAACCAAAATGTACATGTTACTAATCAATTGACCATTGTGTCATGCCTCTAACATGTGCAATTGAACATAAATGTTGTTGATGAGGTTGACCTATCTAATGTATCTCCCACAATTGTAGTCAAACATGCATGTTGATTCGGTTAATCTCCTAGATAATGTTAATCAAAAATACATATTAATATCCAACCTAACATGTCACTAATAGTGACAATGGAATGTGCATGTCAATGGCTAAGCTAATTGACCTTATATGTTGTTCATTGAGATGATTAACACATAGCTCACTAAGCTGACCAAGTTGACAAATGATTGTTTTTGTCATTGAACTAACATGCCTTTAATAGACACAACTAAATGTACATGATGTTACACCAGTAAACCATCATGACATGCCTTTAACAGTAGTAACAAAGTGTGCAAGTTCTGGATTGGGAAAACAAAAATAATATACCTATGATAATCATAATTGACCATACATGTTTGTTTTGATCAACCCTTTAAGTTTTCCCTTGCTTCTATACAGAATTAAGCATTCCATGCAACTCTCAAAGTAACTTTGATACATATACAAATTAAGTTTGTATTTACCTGTTCGATTTGTGTTAAAGTGTTTCCTCCTTAAAGATCACAAGATTCAATCCAATGGAAATTAAGGTATGTACACATCCATAGATTAAATAGTTAAAGCATTGAATGGAGGGCATCCCTTGTCTCACAAACAAGGGGGTCTCATATGTCAACTTGGAAGCTCCCTGCATTATAACTTAATATTAAATAATATTCTTATTTTTTCAATTAATATGAATGCTTCTAATATTTAATATATTTTCAAGGAGATTACCCCTTGACTAATTAGTGAAGTATTTAATATTGGATGAGAGAGTTGTAATCCTGAAATTTTGGCTACCATGGGTTAAGTTTGGTGTTTGTATTATGTCAATCCAAATTTAGATTTCACACCTCTCCAGGAATCAATCAAAATCATTTACACATACCAATCAAAGGCATTCAATAGATGGTTAAAGAAGTGGTTGGGAGGATTTCACTGTCGTATCCATCCAAGGGTTTCCAAACTAGAGAAACAAGGGCATGTGTTTGATATATGGGCTAACGTTTGAAAGATTGCTACGAGGAGAGGAGTTGGTGGGAGTCCTTATTATGAAAAGGCCCTCCACCTCTTCATTTATTTCTTAAGTTAGGCTTGAAATAAGTGATTATAGATATATGATACATATAATATGAAAACCACTCACAACACAACAATATTGAACATCTGCATGAGACATAACTTAATTTATTTTCAATATATTTTTTCTTTAAAAAAGGCAATATATGCTACCATGATGTAATACAATGATTCACCAATATTGGGCACCAAACAAATGACTTGGACCATAGATGTTATGTACGATGACAATCATCCACTATAAGCTATGATTATTAGCCACTCTGACACCCCTCATTTATGGTCACTCATTGAACATGCTCATGAAATTTTAGATCTTTGGACATGGTTAACATGCTTTGGTTAAAACAATCTAGTATGGTGTGAGGGCCTTGCCTACAATGCAAGCTTTCTAACACCCTTTTTAACAACATTGCTTCACAAAAGGCATTTGACATTGATTCATAATTTTGCCTTTGTATATGACAAAGAAAATAAATGTTACTTCTCCCTTATCCAAGATAATGCTCTTGATCACAAATTGAACAATGTATCATGACATTGCCTTTCTCTCTTTATGTGAACTTGCTCAATTAGCATCTAGATACCTTGTGAGACAAAACTCAATGTATGTATTATATTTGCTATTGTGTCAATTATTCAATTTTTATGTCCTAATCTTGTGTTAATGGCCTTCCAATGCATAGTCAGTCTTGAATTAAAATTTTGACATGGAAAATCCCAATTTTATAATTTTGGCAATCAGAGGCACAATGTTGGGACAATGTGTATCCATCTTGGTGGAAAATGGGGCAAATTTTTTTTTTATTCATGCACAGTTGGTGGAGTGTAGAGGCATTCATAGATTGATATATATCCTAAACAACATGGGAGAGAGAGGATTCCCATGCTTCACCTCAATTGTCTTCTTGATTGTTGGTTCGATATGTTGAGGATATGGTTAATGGGACAAATGTTGAGGATATGGTTGATGGTTTGATATTGAAGTCAAAATCCTTCCTTGACCCTTTAGCCAAAGAGGTGTCTCCTAAAGTATCTCCAATAATATCCTATGAAGAGTCATAACATTTAACCTGGAATTATGGCCCACCATGATCATCTAATAATTAATTGAAATAGCACTAAACCCCAATTTAGGGATTGGGTGAATCATATGGTGGGACTATGCTAGTGGGAACCCTAAATAAATGACTTGAAAACCCCTTGATTTTCTACCTTGATGTCATTCATCTCCCAAATTTCTTGTTGGATACACAAGTCCTATAAAACATGACAAGGAAGATGAGAGGGAGTTGAAAAGGACATTAGGTTGACCTAGAACATCATAAAGTGCATCCACATGGATGAACATGGAATGGGAATTAAGGTAATAAAGTATACTAGAGTGTTAGACAAATAGGGTGCATCAAAATATTTTTGGAGTGTCCCAAAGGGCAATATACAATTCTTATCTCCTCTAAAATACAATATACATTAATTGTGGTGATAGTAACCACAAGATTCTTAGAACTAGCGGTATAGTGTTTGGTCATGAATGAATATGTGGAAAAGAAATCTAAAGCTTTCAACTCACTGGCATAAAATAGTTCATGGGGCCGAATCAAAATTTCAAGCGACATGTCAAGGATCTCTGGGAAAATGGGGTTAGTAACCAAAGGATACCTTTCAAATAATTTAAGGAGAGTAGGGAATATTTAGAGGAGGCCAACTCAAGAAATTATAAGAAAGAAAAGGGGGAAAGTATCTAACAAATATGGTTAGAGTAGGCATCAAAATCCCCATCCTTGAATTAAATGGTGGTTTACACAGGGCTCATGAGAGAATATGGGATGGAGGGTAGATTGGCATGGTCAGAAAACGAGAGAAGGGTTTTATCTACTAAAGGAATATGGGTTCGAGGTTATGTCTAAGTTCAGGGAGGCCTTTAGCTTTTTTGACAAGGACGGAGGTGGATGTATCAAAACAAAGGAGCTTGGGACAGTAATGCATCCTTTGGGTCGAACCCCCAATGTATATTGGAAGCGGTCCAAATGTTTTATATTCAATAATCTAGTGCCAAATACAATAAACCACAAAAGAGTAGTTCTAATATATCTGTAAATGGAACATATTAAACACAACATTTCAAATTGATTTTACTCTAGAGAATAAAAGAAATAGATGATTCTGGTCATCTGTCACCTCCATACAGAGTAAACAACAACCAGGCCCACTCTATCCTTTACGACACAGATTGTCCCATGCCAAGATGAAGCTAGAAAGATACATTTACTGATATTCTTAGACAGAGCGAAAATATGAAGCCAATATACAGAGATGCTCTGAAGGACTGCTCGAACTAGAGTCAATTTGCCTCCTAGGGAGAGCCTCATGTGTGCCCATGATAAAATTATACAGTGGATTTTCTCTATAATTCAGCTCCAATCCTTAATTCCATAACAATTAGGTTGGAGCATAAATCTAAGATATTTAAAATCTGCATCCAATGCAGTGGAGATAGCACCAAAAATATGATAAATCTCTAGTACAAATGCATCATCTGGGTAAGAATAAATCATATAAGATTTAATATTATTCATAAGGAGTCCAAAGACCAATTAAAAGAGGTCAATCTACCAAATAGTAACACATCATCGACAAAAATCAAAGGAGTAATTGTGTCTTGTCTATCTACATACATGCAGCCAAAATTACATTTAATCCATCTACCTCCACACCTGCAGCCAAAATTACCACCCTTGTGAATTTTGTGACTAATTCTTCAAAAATCCAATCTTTTATCCTCGACATCTTCTTCTCACAAAAGTTTTCATAGGTATTTTGAAGTAGGCATATTGTCTACTAACGAATATTTTGTAATTTGCCTCCACCATCCTTGTAGAAATTATGGTGTAGAGTTGCAACTACTCATGAATTTTTAATCAAAATCATAAGACACAAGCCTACTCTACTGCTCTCTGGAAGTTAATTCACAATTTAGAACCAAAATTTCTTACATGCAATAAGAAATAACACACATGCACACAAAATTTGTCCTAAGGAAAACAATATGCTTAAAACCCTAATGTTTGTTTTCACTAATATGATCAATAGAAATGTATTGCAATTTATTTTCTCAACTGAGCACAACCTACAAGTGAATAACCTGTCTCTATGCTCACTGAGAAGCTCTAAGCCAGACTTAGAAAATTTCTACCTCTGCTTGAGCCCATATTTTCTTGCATAATTCCTTGAGAAATTAGGCCCTTATTATTTAGGAATTTTTACAAAATGGATTGTGAAATTCCCAAGGTTGATCATCTGACTGTATGCAACACCTGTGCACTCAAGGCTAGTCTACAGTTTATGTTACACTACCTTGGAATCTCCACCACAGCTAAGGAACTCAAATTCTCCATGCATTAGCTATTTTGGGTTGATTGATTAGTTAACTGGATGATCATTGAGTTTGACTGAATTCGCACAGCACAATTGGACTTCCACTAGTTGCTCAAGCAGTTAGAACTAGTTTAACTGAAAATAACTTGAGATAACTAACTTTGATTGTTACAAATTAACAATCATACATGCTTAACTAAACTATAACTCCTCCAACTCGAATTTACTGTGTAAACCAGGTGACACAAGCCATGTCACACAAGTTAACTGCATCCAAGCTATTTATTGATGTGGAAATTCAATTTTTCTCAATTTAATCAACGAAAAATCAAAATGATAATTTATTGCTACATTTTTTAAGACTCCCTCTCTGCAAGAAAGGGATTATAAACCACCCCTATCATGCACCTAAGGAATTCGAACTTCCCTCTTAACAAAGATTTTGTCGAAATGTCAACATTTTACTCCTTTATCAGAATACAGTGTAGCAACATCATCTGCCTCTAGACACAATCTCGTAAATGGTGATATTGGATATCTATATGCTTGGATTGATCATGAAATATAAGATTCCTAGAGAGATTGATGCAACTCTAATTATCACGATTGGATCCATCATCTGACCAAATAGTCCAACAAGTATCTTTCTCATCCATATCGCCTCACATGTTTCTTGACTTGCAGCCATGTATTATGCTTCTATCTAGCTGAGCACCACAAACCTTTGCTTCTTGTTGTACCAAGAAATAACTACAAACCCAACACTAAAAATTGCACTTGATGTACTCTTTCGTTCTAATGGACTTCATGCCCAACCTACATCTGTGAAGCTGCACAACTTCACTCCCTCTACTCGTTTATACCATAGCCCAAACTGGGTAGTGCCTGTGAGGTATTGTAAAACATGGTTAATTTCCTTCCAAAATAGTTTGGTTGACCTAAACATAGTGTGTCTTAGCTCATTTACTACACATCACATATCTGGTCATATGTTCACAAGATACATGAGTGGACCCACTAGCTATCAATAAATGGTAGCATCCACTTCACTTGAAGTGGCATCCTCCTTCCTCTAGTTGTTTTTTAGAGGTGTTTCCATGGGTTTACAACTCTCCATGCAGAATCTCTGCAGTATCTCATTTCCATAGTTGCCTTGAGAGACAAATAATTACCCATCACCTTGTCATACTTCCAACATGAGAAAGTAGTGCATGAGACCCATGTCCTTCATTTAAAATTCCCTTACAAGGTCCTCCTTGCAAGATATGATCAACGTCTCATCACTAGTTAAAATAAAATTATCAACATATAAGACAATAATAAGAAATTTACCTTCTATCCATATGTGATGAGGTTTACATCTGGTTCACTTATGGTGAAGCCCAAACCAGTGAGATAACTATTGATCTTGGTGTTCCAAGCACGAGGTGCTTACTTGAGATCATACAATGCTCACTTGAGTTTGCACACATGAGACTCTTGATCAAATGTCTCAAAACCTTTTTGTTACTCTATGTACACCTCCTCCTAATAACCCCATTCAGAAATGTTGTTTTTACACCCATCTGGTGGATATTCCACCCCATCTGTGTAGCGAGACAAAGAATTGATCTAATGGATGAGTACCTTACTACAAGAGAAAATATCTCCTCATAGTCAATTCCCTAAACTTCAGAGTAACACTTGGCCAGAAATCTGGGATTATACTTCCGTATTCTTCCATTTGTTGCCTGCTTCACCTTGAAGATCCATCTCAAACCCACTATTGATTTATATGTTGTTCTTGGGATCTTTTCCCAAACACGGTTCTTTGCAATGGATTCATATTCCTCCACCATTGCATCAACCCATACAGGTTTCTCTGTTTCTTCCTCAAAATAGAATGGCTCAATCTCTATAAGCTTAGTCATAAGAGCCATGTTGCCGGTTTACCTCTCAGGTGACCTCCTTTGCTTACGCAAATTTGAAGGATATCCCACATTCTCCCTTGCATCTTGCACAAGTCTATCAACTTCCTTTGTTCTTTTTTTGCCTTCTCCAGAGGTTTTGCTTTAGTGAATGTCTCCACTCTCTACTCCACAATTTGTGGTTTCTCTACAACTTCTTCAGGTTCCTCTTTTTGAGCTAAAATCCCATCTTTTGGTGGCATCTAAATCTCCCTCTCAAGAGAGCACCACATAGATTTCTCGTCATCAAAATTCACATCCCTTCACATAACTATCATTATGAGTGATGGCAAGTACACATGTTAGTTGTGGGGAGTTTTTGTGTAACCCACAAATACCCTGAATTTTGTTGTTGACTAAAGCTTCTTCCTTGATTCTTTGGAGACATGGAAGTAAACAGAGGCTCCAAAAATCTTGAAGTGTGACACATCCGGATTTCTTCCCAAGAAATCCTCCTCCGGTGTAATAGCATGCCAAGAATCCAATGAGAACCTCAGTTCTGCAAACAAACTGTTGTATTGCATGCCTCAGCCCACAAATGCAGAGGTAGGCCTTGGTCATGCAACATCACCCTTGTTGCTCCCAAAATGCTATGGATATTTCTCTCAACCACCCCAGTTTGATGTGGGTTGTGGGGTGTTGTCAAATCTCGTCGAATGCCTTCTTTCGCACATGAATTTTTAAATTCATTCAACACATACTCACCTCCATTATTGCTCCAGAGAGCCTTCACCTTCTTCTTGGTTTCTTTCTCAAACAGTGCCTTGAATTCTATGAACTTGGAGAATGTCCCATCTTTCGTCCACATGAAGAGATCCAACACTTATGTGAGAAGTCATCAATAAAAAGGACAAAATATTTGTGTCGGGCAGTGGAGGCTATAAAGAAAGGTCCACAGACATCAAAGTGGATCCTTTCTTGGACTGCATGCGCTTTGTTGCCTCGATCATGAAATTCAGATTTTATGTACTTTCCCAAGGTACATCCTTTGCATACATCCTGTTGCTTATGTGCTCCTTTAGGGAGGCTACTGGATATTTGTTGTATACTATTTGAGGTTCCATGATGAAAATGGCCAAGGCTTATGTGCTAAAGTTCACCTACATCATGGCCCTAGACTTTCTCCTCCTTAGTTTTTAATGCAACACAATCTTCCACATCTAACTTATATAGATTTGTCACACAAACCTCGATCTTCTTCACCTGTCTCATGGCTATGTGTCTCAGGAATGGTTTTCCTTTGTTGAAGATCACGTCATAACCATGGTCTTCCAAAACTGCAACAGAAAAGAGATTTTTCTTTAGGCCTACAACAAGCATGACATCCTTGAGCCTGAGAGGGGAGCCTGACTCCCTTTGAAAGTTGACTGTACCAATACTGGTCATGTTGTACCTTCCATCATCCCCTAGCCTGATGTACATATGGAGATATTTCTCCTCCAAGTCACTCAAAAGTCTCTACACCCTATCATGTGGAAAAATGCACCTGAGTCCTAGCACTATGTCGGACATGCATATGATAAGGGTAATGTCAAGGTCGAACTATGAATCCAGGGCTTCACCCACTATTCCTCCTAAGGTATTCTCCCTTGCCTCTTTCTGTGGGCACTTCGTGGCATAGTGCTCGTATTCGTGACAATGGAAGGATTTAATTTTTGACAAATCTTTCTTCTTTCTCCCTTGGTTGGATTCTGGTTTGGTTTGAGATTTCTTCCCCTTTTCCCTTCTTTCCCTTTCCAACCAATGCAAATTTTTCTTCATCCTTGCCCTTGGATGAGGTCCCATCTCTAGTATTCTGCCTTATTTCCTCTTGTACCAAATCATACCATAAGTGTTCCCAATTCGGTAGTTTCTCCCTCTCGTTCACTTAATCTTGATAGGTATGCCAACTCTTGGGATGTTCCAGAAGGGATATTCTTACCAAGTCATCCTTTGAAAGAGTAACACCAACTCCTGCAAGCTCATCATGAACTTGTGTGAACCTCCTCAGATATTGCAGGGTAAAGTCATTCTTCTACATCTTGATATTTCAAATTTTATCCTTGAGCACCAACATTTTGTGGTCACTACTATTCTAGAACAAATTTGGGAATGCCTACCACATTCCATAACAATTTTCTTTCCCATGGATATTTCTAACAATGTGGTCTCGTACTCCCTCCAATATTATTATCCACACCTTCGATACAACTTTCTTCGACTGAGCAAGGTTTTGGGCATCGGATTCTGTTGGTTTTGTAACATCTCTCTTGATGTATTCTAGCAATCCATTGTCATCAAATACATCCTCCATGCGATCCTTGGAGTCAATGAAATTAGAGTTGCCTTCCAAGGAAAACTCTAGCCTCAGCCCATTGAAGGTCATATTTTCAGTTCCTAAGAGCTCTTGCTACACTGAACTGCAAATTTGAACCTCCTGAGAAACAAATACGAAATTCATGCTATAATGTGAATCCTACTATGATACGATGTAGAAATTATGGTGTATATTTGTAACTCATCATGAAGTTTTTTAAAAATCATAAGACACAGACCTGCTCTACTACTCTACGAAAGTTAATTCACAATTTAGAACAAAAAATTCAAACATGCAATAAGAAATAAAATACATGCACACAATATTTTTCATGGGGAAAGCAATCTTCTAATAACTCCAATGCCTTCTTGCATCAATCTTATGAATATAGATGTATTACAATTGATTTACTCAACTGTGCACAAGCCGTAAGTGAATAACCTATCCCTCTACTCACTAAGAAGCTCAAACCCAAACTTTGCCAATTTCTACCTCTGCTTGAGCCCCTATTTCCTTGTGAAATTCCTTGAGAAATTAGGCCCCTATTATTTCGGTTTTTTCCAAAATGGATTGCACAATTCCTAAGGTTGATCATGTGACTGCATGCAACACCTGTATGCTCAAGACTAGTCTACAACTAATATTACACTGCCTTGGAATCTCCACCATAGCTGGGGAACTAAAATTGTTTGCATGCACTAGAAATTTTGGGATGATTGATCACTTAACTAGATGATCACTGCATTTGACTGAAGTCTCACTGCACAACTAGCCTTCCACTAGTTCTTCATACTGTTAGACCTAGTTTAACTGAAAAGAACTTGAGATAACTAACTTTGACTGTTACAAATTAGAAATCACACATGCTTAACTGGACTCTAACTCCTCCAACTCGAATGGATTGAGCAAAATGGGTGACACAAACCATTTCATACAATCTAATTGCATCCAAGTTGTCTACTGATGTGGAAATTCAGATTTTCTCAATTTAATCAAGCCAAAATCAAATTGAGAATTTCTTGCCACATTTTTCAACAATCCTTCAAGTGAATCTAATCCATATTGCCAATCCAGCACAACAATTTGCTAATAACAACAACCAATGTATATAAGTAGCGTTCAAAATAAATAAAACAGTAAAAAAACACATATTAAAACACAATCGATGGAGACCCCGAAATGTACTCCAACTATGTTACCACCCATTAACGTTCTTCGAAAGTGCCTCCATCGCTCCTCTCACAACGCACACTTCTGTTTTCAGCTTCCATCACCCTAAATCCCATTAGTTGTTGTCAACCTCCATCACTCTACTTCCCGAAGAAACCATGAATAGAGTAAAGATGAACCCCTAATCCTATACCTTTTCTATTAGCGCATCATATTGAAAATTTTAAGACAAAATATTTATTTTGTCTTAAAAAATTGTCTTAAAATTTCCATGCATGTAGTAGTATAGAATGCAACGACATACTTTAAGAAATTGGTTTACTAAATTATTGCCTAAGGTAAAAGAAGGTTTTAATATGTAGAAACCTATCCTACATGGTGCATTTTGATCAACCTAGTAATACATGACTAGGTGATCATTTTTTGGGTGACAACAAATTCTTGCCCAACATAAGAGTTTGAGGAGCACATCGTATGATGGAAATATGTTGTAGCTTCACTTTCATAAATCACCGAAGGGAAGTCATAGGGAGAGAGAGAGATCACTCAAGTAATAGTAAGGAGTGAAGTTCGAGGGGGTAAAACCTACTTGTGAGATAAAAGTTTCCTTTATTGACGAGTACAAGATCTCAATAATGTGGGGGAGATATACACATACCTACGAGATAACCAAGTACAAATGATGATGGTGTGCCTAACAATCTAGGTCTGAGGTACATAGTAAATGATACATGATATGCTGGCATCAATGGGGCAAAAAATGATACACTGATATAATGATCCCCATATACATAATTTCCTCGAATACAGTGGCCAAGATTGATACAATTAAATATGTTGATTTGAGTACATGAGACATAATTCCCCCACATTGGTGTGGTGAAGGGAGGGGGGGAGAGATCACAACCAAAGAAGCCCTGATGAATAGGAGAGGTATTTAAATATCTCAATGGACAATTTTAAATAGAGGTTCATGTTGTGAGTTATGCAATCAGCAGAAACAAAGCCATTCAAATAAAATTAACTTCTTCTGAGGCTATATCATAATTTTCTGACATCTAGGTATGTGAGGGGCTACCTAAAGGGACATCCCCTCATGAGGTCTAGAACATCTCACACACACCTCAGAAAATCTAGGAAAATCTGCTAGATCACTAAACCACCAAGTGTATGTTTCTTGATCATGCGATAATGAGTTGAATTTGAGCATGCGAGAAAAAACCAAGTAAAAGGGAAATAATGATACACTTTGCTTGATTAGAGGCACGAAGAAAGGATGAAAGATGAAACCAAGGTACACCATCCTCTAGACTACTCTCCTAGAATAAATGTGTTGACGTTAACAAAAGTAGGCCCACCAGAGTTTAGGCAATTATGAATCCTCAACAAAGGCACAAGGATCATAGTATTATGGCTAATAACGAATAACACTGGGGATGATAATTGGAAGATATGGGGACTCGTGGAGTTATGATTTACCTTGTTAGAGCATAACATGCAAGGTTGACCTCATAGTGACTGACACAATTCCATAAGGGATGGTCAATTACTCAGACAGAGGATTTTCAAAGGCACATGAGGATAGATGGAGGTCAAATATAAGAAAAATTGGATGAATGCGACACATAGATGGATAATATATTGTAACAGGACTCAATGGGACTTTAAACAGACTCCATAGATGTAGGGGTGACTCATCTCTAATGCTTTGAAGAAAGGTGACTATATGATGCTGCCACATGGGAAAGGCCCGCAGCGCGCCATAATAGAATGAGTAAATAGTGATTACTCATGACAAAACTTGACTCATAATTCTAAAATTTCAAAGGAAAAGTGGTACGAGAGTACATGTGACTCATATTAAGAGATTTGATTTAATGCACCAAAGTGAGACCTCATGGAAAAAGTGGCTTTGTGGTGAAGTTTCAAATTACGAGAAACATGGAGACGCATTGTAGAGATCGGTGAGAGAATTCCAATAGTGCTAACGGTTTGTCAAACCGAGCTACCATTTACTCGTAATCGCTAAAAAAAACAAGAGTTTTTCCTATAAAAGGGATTATTGCCCCCAATCCCAATTCATTTGTACATTGATTTGTTGGAGAATTTAGAGAAGAGTAAGAGTTACTAAATCTTGGTGAGCTCGTAGTAGATTCGTTGGATTTCAAATCTATGACTTAGTAGGTGGCCTTACTTGTCTAGAAATGGCCTTAATGCCTCTTGGAAGGATGGTTTCTCATGAAGAATTAAGGAGAGAAGGTTGTCCATTTAATTTATGAAGAAGAGACATTATGCATGGAAAAGATACAAGTGAAAAGATGTTTATTTTTAGAATAGACAATATCTGCTATCTCTCTCTCATCCCATTCCCAAAATCAATAAGGAATATCATTTAAATTTAATTCCTTGAGCTACATTTTTAAGACATAGTTAGGATTCTTAAGAAAATTACCCAAAAGGTAACACAATTCTTGGCATTAGGGATTTCTCTAACATCCACTTTAACAAGCATCTTTCCATGTGCTCAATATTCTCAATAAAAATAACATACTTTGTTGTGTTGATGAGTAATTTCTATTAAGTTTATGCTTTTATGGATCTTGGGGAATTCCTAAACATAAACTTGTTAGACTAAATAAGAAGCGATCGATTTGTAATATTCTTTTTTTTGTGGATATGGTTAAAGTGGATAGAATCTACCCATGGTATTTACCATGGTAGTTTCCCATGGCATTGACCCATTGTATTTGCCTTCATTTTTTGAGTGAAAAAAATAAAATAAAGTCTCTAGAGATTCAATGAAGCATATAAAAGGGGATAGGAGCCTAACAATGTAATCATCGAGAGTTATTTATCTATGTTTCTTTTGTTGAGAGCTTCTCAAGGCAAGTTCTAGTTGATCCCAAGGACGAAAACCCCATGGGAGTAATTTCTTTGGTGGATCCATCGAGGATCTAAGATTGTGCTTCAGCATCTTTAATTTCTTTGTTGATGGGAAGCCATACATGCCAAGGCACGAGCTTTAGTAGTGCTTCTGTGGGCATGTAATTTTATTTATATTTACATAAATAAGATGTTGCATTCTCAGATCTTTATTGTGTTCTGTTAGGATATTCCGACACATAGGAAATAGTTAAGTATAACTTGGTCTAGTATAGAGTTAGGTAAAGTTTGTTTCTTTACTATGTACATTTTGTAACTTACAATCCGATGGTCACGATATGTAGTGATCCGACGGTTCATTCTCTCCTCGGTATTACCGACACTTGATCCGTGGCTTAACACCCGATTGGTCCATGATCTCTATTTAAAGAGCATGGAGGGTCATTTGTAGGTTAACCGTCCAGGAGAGAAGCTTATGTAAAGTTTCATTCTTTTATTAATAAATTGCCTGAAGTTGCCGTGTTGGCTCAAGCCGTGGACTGTTTCCCTCTTTGAGGGTTTTAACCACGTCAAAAGTACTGGTGTGTGTCCTTTGGTGTTCTGTCTAAGGAACTTACCCTGTAAATTCCTACATGGTATCAGAGCCATTTGAGGGCCGCGTCTGTTGGTGATCCAACTCTGAAGCCGGTAGAACTACATCCGACTGTCGTTTCCTAGATCTACTGTTTCTGACTACTTTCGGGCTGAGAGGACTGCTCTATTGTGTTGGGAGCATCTGTTCTAGTGAGGAACCCCTTTCATTTCATGCGAAAAAGTTTCCAGTAGCCCTAGCTACATCATTTTTAAGATCTGGAGGTATACAGTGTTTATTTGCAGTTTACAGTTATTTTCTCTCTGTTTATTTCGGTTTCGGTTTATTTAGCCTTTTTTATTACTGGATCTATACCTCTCATTTCTGTGTATGCTCTTTTCCCTGCGACTCTGTGCAATCTGAGCAAATCAGAAACAGAAAGGAAGGATTTTTCTCGTGCGTATGCTCTTTTCCGCTACACCTTAGTGTGATCTCGGAAAATCAGAAACATTGAGGAAAATATTTAGTTTCCGGCTAAAGCTAACTTCGAGCCGCAAGGTTCGCCTTTATTTGTATGTCTGTGTTGGGTTTTGTGTTTTTTTTTTGTAGGGAAGAAGAGCTTTCTCAAAGAAAACATGCAACCCAAAGCTTCAACCCCCCTCCCTCTCTCTCTCTCTCTCTCTCTCTCTCTCTCTCAAACTTTTTTTTTAGCTCACTTGGTCCAAAGCTAATTTATGAGAGTAGAGGTCTTGAGTTCAAGTCTTCTTTTTGTGGGGGCGGATTTTTCATTTCCGCACATTCCCACACTTCGTCGGCATCTTCATCAAATTTTCTTCAAAAAGCCATAACTTCTTCATCCGGAAGCCATTTTCAGAGCCATTTTTTTTAAACCAGCCTAATTTTTTGAGATCTTTCCATTGGAACACTTATTTTCAGCATCTATAGCTTCAGTTTCTATTAAAATGGAATGTCTATGCCAAGTTATTCTTGACAGCACCAACTACTTTCAATGGTGGTCCTACATTGTGGATTTACTTAGAAGTAAAGGTCTCTACAGAATAGCCTCAGGCCAAGAAACCAAACCGAAAGATGAAGATAAGGCAGCTAAATGGGAAAATAGGCAAGATCAAGCACATGGGTTGATAGGGATGTCTATTTCTCCAGATCTTAGATTCCATATTGCAGAACTTGATACTCCTGATGAAGCATTGAAACAGATTACTAAAGTTTTTGGAATCAAAAATGAACTTAGAGCCCATCAACTTGAAAATGAGTTGCTTACATTGGACCCCAATAATTTTTCTGCATTGAAGATTTTTTGTCCAAGTTCAAGACCCTTAGACTTCTCTTGGAAGGTGTTAAGGTTAAGAAAGAAAATAGTAACCTTATCTATTCCATTCTTACTAAGTTAGGACCAGCCTACTCTGTGTTTGTTTCCACCTTCCATTCTATAAGAGAAGCCTTCATTTCTCAAGGACAAGACCACAAGTCCCCTTCCTTTGATTCTTTTTGTGATTCTTTAATAAGAGAACAAGAAAAACTCTTACGCCTTGCTCTTCTTAATATTGGAAACTCTTCTAAGAAAGCGTTAGCTACCCAGCAGCAACCAAATCCAAAGAATCCTAAGAAGTTGTATCCTAAAAGGAATGGTCCTAAACCAAACAAGGGTCCTAAGCAATCGCAGCCTCAAAATGAAAAATCATTTCAAAAAAATGATAAGACAAATAAAAAAAGGGAAGAAGACTGATAGACATTGCAACTTTTGTAATCAAGATGGCCACTTAGAATCCAAATGCTTTAAGAAGATGGAAGCAGCAATGAAGAAGCATAACATCCATTTGGAGCACTCTTCAACTTCAACTTCATCTTCAGGAATGGCACTTTCTGCATGTGGTTGTCAAGCATCTCGGTTTGGCTATGCACTAAATGTACATTCTTCTTCTCATTCTCATGAGTGGCTCATTGATTCTGGAGCTTCTTATCACATGGCCAAAAACAAAGCCATGTTTTCTTCTTTAAATGATTGTAACACCAAAAATATATATGTTGGTGATGATAGATCTCTTAGTGTTGTAGGGACTGGAACTGTTCATATAGACAATGGTTAGTTTAATGATGTATTATGTGTTCCAACCTTATCCTGCAACCTTCTATCTGTATATCAGATAACTCATTTAGGTGAAGGTAAAATCATTGAATTTTCACCTCACGATGTTGTAATTAAGGACCTAAGAGATCCTAGACAGATTTTAGCTACTGGCATTGCTGATGATTCTACAAGGTTGTATAAGTTTCACAACTTTGGGTCATCAAACCTTCCCTCGGTATTTGTTGCTCATAATAATGAAGTGAGCAAACTTTGGCATGAGCGATTTGGTCACTTAAACTATCGCTCTCTTCAGAATCTATGTAAAGAAAATATGGTGACAGCTCTTCCAATGGTATCTTGCAGAGATAGTGTTTGTTCCGGATGTGTACTCGGAAGACATCATCAGGACAGTATTGAAAAACGTGCCTCTTGGCATGCCTCATCCCATTTACAACTTGTGCATAGTGATTTATGTGGTCCACTTCCAGTTATTTCATTCTCTGGCTACAAGTATTTCTTAACTTTAATTGATGATTTCTCCAGACGCACTTGGGCATACTTCTTAAAACTCAAGAGTGAAGTATTTAACATGTTCTTGGCCTTTAAGGCCTTTGTTGAAAAACAATCTGGACGTCAAATTCTTAAGCTAAGATCTGATCATGACGGAGAATATGTTAACAACAAATTCATCAACTTTTGCACTGAGAATGGAATTCAAATGCGACATACTGTTCCATATACTCCACAACAAAATGGTGTAGCGAAAAGGAAGAATCACACCTTAAAGGAAATGGCTAATTGTATGCTTCAATCTAAAGGACTTAGTCTTAATTATTGGGTAGAAGCAATCAACTGTGCAAATTACATAATAAATCGCACTCCTACTAAGGTTTTAAAGAATATCACTCCAGAAGAAGCATGGAGCTCAATTAAACAAGATGTAAGTCACTTTCGTGTTTTTGGAAGTGAAGCATGGGCCCATATTCCAGATGAGAAACATAAAGCTTTAGGACCTAAGAGTGAAAAATGTATTTTTGTTGGATATTCTGAAGATGTCAAAGGATATAGACTTATTCCACTTAAGTCCAAAAATGTTATCATTAGAAGAGATGTAAAGTTTGCTGAAAATATATCGGCCTACGAGCCTAGTTCGGCGGATGTGCCACCTCTCCCTATCTCTTCTACTTTTGAAAATATTTCTTTTGCAGATGATGAAAGCAAATGATACATGGGATCTTGTTCCTCTACCAAAGGGACGAAAACTTGTGAGATGCAAATGGGTTTACAGAACCAAGTATGGACCAGATGGGAAAGTTGATAAACATAAAGCTTGTCTTGTTGCTATGGGTTTTTCACAAGTTGAAGGCATTGACTATAATGAAACCTTCTCCCCTGTTGCCAAAATGAACTCTATCCGCCTTGTTCTTTCCCTTGCTGCCTCTTTCAAATGGGAAGTCCATCAGATGGATGTTAAATCTGCCTTCTTGCATGGGGACTTGCATGAAGAAATCTATATGGAAAAACCTATTGACTTTATACAAACAGACTCCAGCCTTGTATGTCGTCTTAAGAAATCCCTTTATGGTCTCAAGCAAGCTCCTCGAGCTTGGTATGCCAAAATGGATAACTTTCTTTTAGAAAATGGCTTTTCTAGGTGTCATTCTGACAATACTGTCTACACCAAGAAAGTGGGCAAGTCTCTTATCATTCTTGTTCTTTATGTTGATGATCTTACCCTGACTGGTAGTGATCCCAACCTTATAAACCATGTGAATTCTAGCCTTAAAAGGAAGTTTGAAATGACAGACTTAGGACACTTACATTATTTTCTTGATCTTCAAGTCTTGCAATCCAAGGAAGGTATTTCCCTTTCCCAGTCCAAGTATGCTTGTGATATTCTATGCCATTTTCACATGGAAGACTGTAAGCCAGCCCCTTCTCCCTTTCAGTCTGGAGTCAAACTTTCAGTCACTTGTAGTTCTCCTGAAGTTGATGCTACCTTATACCATCAACTTGTAGGAAAACTTTTGTATCTAACCCATACTCGTCCGGACCTTTCCTTTGCTGTTGGCCTTGTTGCCCGGTTTATGCAAAACCCACATGAAAGTCATTGGAAAGTAGCTAAAAGAATACTTCGTTATGTTCGAGGTACAGTTTAGTTTTGGATTCATTACAATGCCGAAGCAGCTCCTCTATTGGTTGATTTCACTGATTCCGATTGGGCTGGTGACCCTGATGATCGGAAGTCTACTGCAGGTCATGTGTTCACTCTTTGTTCAAGACCTATTACATGGGCTTGCAAGAAACAAGGTTCCATTTATCTTTCTTTAGCAGAAGCAGAGTATCGTGGTGCCGTAGAAGCTAGTAAGGAAGCCTTGTGGCTTCGTCAGATCCTATCAGAGTTTGGCTTTCAGCAGCAACATCCGACTACACTTTGGTGTGATAATCAAAGTGCCATTCAAGTATGCAAAGATCCAGTCCAACATCAGCATAGCAAACACATTGAACTGCACATGCACTTCATCAGAAAGCTCATCCACGACCATGTTCTTGAAGTGCAATATTGTTCAACAGATGATCAAGTTGCAGACATCTTTACAAAGGCTCTCACAGAGGCGAAGTTCACTAAACTTCGATTTATGGTTGGAGTTCAGGAAGTTGTCACTAAGGGGGGATAGGCTCTAGTGCCTCCTTCCTTCTCCTATTGTGTCATATTTGTAAATCCTTCAATCCTATCCCAAGTTGTTCTTAAGGGGGGATGTTAGGATATTCCGACACATAGGAAATAGTTAAGTATAACTTGGTCTAGTATAGAGTTAGGTAAAGTGTGTTTCTTTACTATGTACATTTTGTAACTTACAATCCGACGGTCACGATATGTAGTGATCCGACAGTTCATTCTCTCCTCGGTATTACCGACACCTGATCCATAGCTTAACACCCGATTGGTCCATGATCTCTATTTAAAGAGCATGGAGGTTCATTTGTAGGTTAACCATCCATGAGAGAAGCTTATGTAAATTTTCATTCTTTTATTAATAAATTGCCTGAAGAGGTCGCGTTGGCTCAGGCCGTGGACTGTTTCCCTCTTTGAGGGTTTTAACCACGTCAAAAGTACTGGTGTATTGATCTGTGATCTGTTTGTGAGTGGTGTCCTCTGGTGTTCTATCTAAGGAACTTACCCTGTAAATTCCTACATGTTCGGTGTTTTTACTACAAGAATTTTATTAGAACACCTACAATGTACCAAAACTGATTAAAATTTTGATGATTGGGAAATTACAGTGGTATTAGAGCTGTGCATCCTGCGAGCCTGAGGATTTTATTGGAAAATTCTAAATTATTTGCAGGGTTATTTGGAGGTTTCTTGCAGGGAACTTTGGTGGAATTTATGCTCACCCTAGCCAACATTTCCATCTTCGATGGTATTTCGTATCATCCTAGTTTGTCCTCTTTTTTGGTTGATTGGAAGGAGAATTTTCTGCATTATTTTGAGAGTTATTATTTTATTGCAAACAAAAGAGAAAACATTACTCTTCCAAATCTTTAGATTGGACCTAGGTCTGCTTTACCATATTTATCCATTCAAGTTTACGAGGTTGAGATCGAACCCCTATCAGATTTGAGGGTCTCTTTTCAATTGTATTGCAAGGCTGTGAGATTTGTTGTAGGAAGTACTACTGTCTTGACTATAACTTGATTACAGGTCTATAGAAATCCAACGGAAGAGTTCATCTCCTTCTAGTGGGTCAAACACCAAGGCTTCAAAGGCTAAATTTTGAGCACAAGTATCATATCAGATTATATCCATTTCATTTCAGGATCAATGGTATGAATATATTTTTGTAATCTATATTGGAAAGAGGTTGGATCATTTAAATCTAAGGAGAAGACCCTGCCTTTCAATGAAATTTTTAACTTGCTCATAGATCTAAAGTGTCTCCTTGAAATAATTGTGGATTGATTTCATTGGAGGTAAAAGAGGTCAAATTGCAAAGGTTGGAAGGTTGATTTTCTAAACTTGATCCCAAGGAAGAATATAAATTGTTTAATCAAACTCATCCTAGGATTGAGGTTGAACCCATAGCCCAACTTGGAGATTGATCACTTGGAGGCCACATTTCTTTTCCAAAGACTGAGGGTTTCAAGGGTCCTTGCTCCACACATTTTCTAGAATTCCTTCTCTTGTAGTGTTTTCTTCTCAAAGATGTACGAAAAGAACCCACTTAAGACTGTGGATGATAAATAGTATCAATAATATAAATGGCTGCTAAAAATTGTAGATATACAACAAATGATAGAAACAAAACCTATGAAAGTCCTAATCTATGCCACAATCATATTTAAACAGTAAAAAGAAACAGTAATTACTCAAATAATCCAATGGAAACTATATATACAAAGAATAGATTTATTATAACACCTGTGAAGGGAACAAATAAATGTTACCTGTCCCCCTCTATGGGATGGGTTCTTGGCTATCCTCAAACATCTTCATCTTCTTTAGAGTCTCTCTCCTCTATAATGTGAAAACCCAACAAATAGAATGTTTGAGTGTAATGGGAACTCAAATGGAAGAGAAATGGAGTTCATCAATGAAAATAATCAGAGTTACAGTAGTGAGTACAACAATGAAAATAGTCAAAAGTGAATAATGAATGGAAAACCTTTCTATTCATAACAAAATATTGAGTTATCCTTGAATAATGAGCAATAATAAAATATTATTAACCCCATTCTTGTAATAACCACTTGGAATATTTTATTGTATTTGGTTACGAGGGAAAAAATATTTAAACTTTTAGAAATAATAAATAAATAAATGATTTATTTATCATCTCAACAAATTGGTTAAGGAATAATAAAGAAATAATGATTTATTTAATTATTCCCAAAGGATTTTTAAAATTTGATAAGGAATAATAATTAATTATTCCTAGATAAAAATACGATAATTAATAATTTACCTGTTGATTTTTCATAATTGGTTCAAATATGACAAGGAATAATAATTGAACAATGGTTTAATTAATTATTCCTAGAAGGAAATCAAATAAATAGTGATTTATTTAATTATTCTGCACGAGTTTAATTATAAATTACTTAACAAAGGTGGTTTATTAAGTAATTTTTCACAGTGAAAGAAATTTTACTATTGTAAAATTCGCTTTACATGGTGTACTTCGATCCATCTAGTAAATTAGGCTAGATGATCAATATTTTGGTGATAACAGATTTCCACCCAACGTATGAGTGTTAGGAGGAAAATATATGACTGAACTGTGTTGTAAAGACATAACCACTACACAACAAAGTGGAGTGAGAGAGAGAGAGAGAGAGAGAGAGAGAGAGAGAGAGACCAATACAACTGAAGCAGGAGGATAGGGACAAAGGGGGCAAGACCAATGCAAGTCACCTTTTATGTTGTGGTACCAGACCTCAATGAGGTGAGGGAGGAATACAAATACCTACTGAGATAACTTAGTACAAAAATAATGGTTTGCTGAGAAAAGTCAAACTATGCAATGAAGTACATGCTGAATGGTACATGACATGTTGGCATAACTGAGTCAGAAAATAATACAATGTGTCCAATATATATAATGAACTTGGAAAAATATGAGCCAGGATTGAATATAATATGAACTACTTACATGAGACATAATGGCCCTTCCATCAAAAAATGGGTTGGAGGGAGGGTAGAACAACCAAAGAAGCCCTGTTGAACAAGGAAGCGACCTACAAAGCTAAATGTATCATCTGAAGGAGATGTGCATGCTATGAACACTATGATTGGTAGGAACTAAACCCATTATATTTGCGGAATTGTATCTAAGGATGTAGCATAATAGGAATGCATCCAAGCATGTGGGGGGCTACGTGAAGGCCCACCCCCTCATGAGGTCTCAAACATCTCACGCACACCTAGGAACCACTGGTACAATCTGTTGCATCATTGGACCATCGAGTGTATGGATCATGAACATGAAACAACCAAGTCAAAGGGCAATAATGAGTTTCTCTACTTGATCCAAAGTACCGAACAAGAATGGAAACTGGAACCAACATACACCACCCTCTAGTTCATTCTTAAGGAAGAAATGAGCTGATGTCGACATAATAGGGCCCACGATAGGTGAGGCAATGAGGATCCTCAACTAAGGTATCAGGGAAAATACTAATGTGACTGATGGACTTACACCAGGTATAATGGAAAATGAGGGATTGAGGGATAAATAAACTACTTCCCTTGTCAGAGCATAAAGTGCATGGTTGACCTGGCAACAACTGACTAAACTCTGGATGGGATGCGGACAGTATGATTGGAGGCAAAAATGGGCAAGACAGGATGAACAGTATCAAAATATGGATGGAATACTATGATATGATATAATGGGATACAAAACAAACTCCATGGATAATGGGTGACTCAACACGGATGCTCTGAACAAGGCTGGCGCGATGACACTGCCACACAGAATAGGCCCGGTGGGGACCATGAAAAAATGAGTAAATAATGGTTACACATGATATGACAACTTCCAAGGGAAGGTGGTCCCCAGATTACAAGCGTCGCATAAGAAGAAATCCAATTTTGAGACGCGACGAAGTGACCCTTCTTGGAAAAATGGCTTCCTAGTGAAGGTTCAAATCATCCAAAACTGAGAAAGACTCATTATGGTACTCGATGGGAGATTTCCAATGATGTTGATGGTTTCTCAAGCTAAGCTACCATTTGGTCAAAGTGGGTGACAGAAAAATTGTGGACTTTTCTATGAAAGGACATTTTCCCTCCAATTAGAATTCATTTTTTAAGTGAGTTTTCGTAAATTTGGAGAGGAGGAAAAGCCCCTAGACCTTGTGGAGATCATAGTGGACAATTGGCTCCTGGTAGCTCCCTGGGAGACCCTTGCTCCTCTTCATGGTCTAATCACACTTTTTGTGCCTAGAAGTGAAATTTGGATCACAGGAAATAGGTGAAAACTTATGAGCTCACACTTTCTAGGCATAAAACTGTGATTTGGGGCTGAAAAGAGGGGCGGTTTGCTCGCTTGGTGGGGGTTGTAGGTTCATTAGTGTAGACCAGTGTTTTCTTCTCTCAACTGACAAGACGTGGTGTTTTGCAGGCATGGCAGAGCTAAAAATCAATTGGTGTGAGTGAGACTTAGATACTCTCCGATCTGAGATTCAGATGGATTAGGGGGTTCGAGGGGCATTGGCTTGCTATGGGGTTCTTAGGTTGGTAGAGAACCCATTGATGAGGGCGGGTGAGCCTTTTCTATTGAGAATTGTGAGCTATTGGGATCCAAACCATGAGGTATTTGTCATGCAGGGGCACAATATTGAGCTCACATTATAGGATATTTATTTCTTCACCAGACTCCCTTCCCTCAGAGTGGTGGGGGATATACATCTAGTGTTTCCTTGTTGGAGGAACATTACAAAGTTTGTGGAGCTCCATTGTACATAGGATGTGCATGTGAAGGGCACGACTATCCTTATTTGTGATTTAGACAATCTAGAGACAGGTTGTTTCCGCAGTTGTGCTATGAGTCTTGGGCAGCCATGTATTCCACCACATCACTAGGGGGTAGATGGTACTCGTTGGGAGTGTTTTGGCTAGGACCTACTATGGGTGTGTTATCGGGAAAACTAGTGTCTATGCAGAACTGCTAGTCCCACTAAGGGTGATAGCTACCTTAGAAACAAACACACTAAAACTACTTTCGTTTTCCTTTATGAGAAATAGATGAGAGAAGAATAAAGGAGACAAACCTCAGTCTTGCACTTGGTTCCTTGCTTGATTCCTCTCCCTTCTGATAGTCCTTTGCTACTTGCTTCCTTGTATACCCAGCTTCAAAGAGCACCTGTAGAATCAAAACACCATAACACTATACGAGAACATAGATCTATTATCATAAACAATATAGGACCAGATGTATATTAACCACACAAATGCATACAACATCAATCACACAAGAATGTGGAGGAAAAATTGAATAGCTTTATTAATAATCAAGAAAGAGCAAAGAGGATTACAACTAATTGTTCTGACCCAGCATCATCCTCTTAGCAAGAAGCCCTTCTTCACCTCATGAAAAGCTTAGATCACCCAACACTATGATGTAGCACCAAGAAACCAACAGCACTTCCTTACAAGATACAAAATTCCAGCCTCTGGATCTCTGGGATGAGGGATCCATATATAGATGTTTGCAAGGGGGGTGAGTTAGCTTTTGAGATTTGATTAGTGTCCTCTCTCTGATAGTTCTTGAATCCACTTGGAGGTTGATGATCTCTTACTCATCCCTGGGCGAATGTAGAGAGGTAAGTGTCACACGAGAAGTTTCTAGAAGATTCTTTGCTTCTCCACCTTGCAAATTGACCCTGCCATTTGTCCACTCTCGCCCATCGCACCCCATAGAAGGGCTTTTCAACATGCATCGCACCTACTGTGTGTACTTAGGTGGGATGCAATGCACTTTGACGATGGATCAGGTGAAATGGTCCAGTCTTGACCAGTTCTGAGTAGTTTTTTATGGAGAACTTCTGGGAGAAGATGTAATCAGTTGACCTTGTTCTTTTAGGGGTCGGAACAACACTTTTAGGCACTTAAGAGCCCTTGGTTTATGGACATTTATGATTGGGGTTGTAGTGCCCAAAAATGTCTATAACAGTTGCCCCCTAAAGCATGAGGTCGTTAATTTGTTGATGTCAGGTGAAATGCTTTATCATGAGGATCTGAAGTTCTTTCAAGCCGGAAGGAGACCTGTAATAAGATACAATATAATACATTATCTTCATAATATTTTCATGATCTAGCTAAGGTGGGCATTCCCATGCTCAGCTTTATAAATTCATTTTCATGTACATGAGACAGACAATCATCTGAGTGTAGACTGATGATTCTGGTAGAGCCATCATCCCTTAGATTGGATGATTATCTGTGCAGCAATGATGTACATTTGATGCCTTTATTTTTCTTGAATATATATATTGTAGCCCGGATGGATGAAACTAGATCCGGGGTCTTCAATCTCGTTCGATCTTCACTCAAATTACAAGTCGATCCATGTGAGAGTTGTTCTGGAGTCGAACGTGGAAAGACATCGCCTGATTACTAGCCAATGATGTAAGCTATTAACAGGCGCGAGAGGAATCACCGATAATGATGATGACCCTCAAGGTACTACATTACAATTCACGTGGTGTGAATAAGGGACTTGGCGTCGAACACCACGCAAAATATTTCGGTCGAAAGCCATTGATGTAAACCTGTCGCCAGAAGTGGGAAACTTGCTATTGAGCCATGCAAGCTTCAAAGCACTGAAAGGGTTGTTCCTAGATCGACTTCTTGGATAATGAGCTGACATCGACAAGAAGTGATCCATCATAGGAGGGCCTTAGGGAGTTCCACATCAATGACACGGAATGGAGCAAATGATTTTAATGGAGGTGAAAATGATCTGTTGATATAAGGTTCAAGGTGGTGGTCATGAAAGAATGGAGCGTAAATGTATTGCAGTGGGTGAGACACAGGTGAATTCTCTGAGCGACTTCTCTTGAACATATCGGCGACACTAACATGATGGATTGGTAGCATTAACCCCAAATATGGATGGTGTGACGGAACCATGGTGATGTGACCAGTGAATGGAACAACCCAACTCGACTCGGATGCGGAGTGAAAGTGTCATGTTCAAGAACGACTTGCTACCAACAAAGTTTCTTCAAGTTTTCTTCCCAATTTTTCCCCAGTCATTGCTGACCAGTACCTCTTTATTTTTGTCAAGCTTGAGGAGGATAACATATGCTTGTTCTATAATTCGCCCTTCGGGAAAACCCATTGCTATGTTTTAACGAGCCTAGCGATAGTGAAACTCGTTCTTGTCTGTTATGGACAAGTTTGTCGCTATTAGGTTTTAACGAGTTTAACAACGAAGATAACTCGATCCTTTTCAATTTTAGAGAGTCTGAAAAGGGACGTAAAGGAAACTCCAAAAATTCTTTTTCATCACATAATCCCCTGAGTCTGAAAAGTATAAAACAATACAAAAGGGATGAATTTTCGGTATTTTTAACGAGCCGAACAAAACAAGCGCTCGATCTTTTTGTGTAATAATCCCTCAGGTCCAAAAAGATTATAATCTAAAGGAGGGATAACACTTCCGGTCACTTTAGTGAGCTGGAGAGGCCAATGGCTCGGCAATCTTTTCATATTTTACAAGTCAGTTGAAAAGAGCTTAAAGGAGACTCGTTTTTCGAGGAACGAGTGATAGATTCGGGTAGCAGCTGATTCCAGGTAAGGTTTGGAATTTTCCAATCACGGCAGTGTTACAAGGATGGCTAATAGGATCACTCTTCGCAGCTGTTCCTCAAAAGGGGTAAACAATCAAATGGAGGTGAATGAGCAGCCAATATAGAGTGGAGGTGATGATGAGAACATGACAAAGGCTTCAAAGGCTGAAGTAATACATTCACGACGGTCATTTACCGGAATTTGGTTCATTTTTTAATTTCAAAATGAGCTTAAACTCTGGAGGAACATTGGTCATTGCTTATGTTTATTTTTTAATGAGTTGCAGTTCTGCAATAAAACTGCTCGATCCAGTCGTATAATAAGGATGTCTCATATAAAAATGACATTTTTTCAAAGCTTTTCCCCGCATCCTTTCTTTATGCAAGTTAGGAAACGACCAATCCTACGAGTTTAAAGGGTTAGAGGACCTATAAATTTAAAAAATAAATGGTTGCTCTTCGCTTGCATGCCAAAAGGTTTGCATGCCCCTAGGTATAGAAAAAAATATCCAGGTTCCCAAAGATTGTTCTATCTGTATTAAAGACAAAACACTTCCTCGGCGATGCCTATCGAAATAGACAAAGGTGAGTGGCGCAGACGCCTCCACTCACATAACTTTGACGAGGGAATCTTATTCCAGCCTAATCCCATTTTCCGAAATGGACGGGTGTGTCAGACTAGTCATATATCCTCCGCAGAAACCTACCCTATACCTAAGGATTTCCTACCGAAGCAGACCAGGGTGAATGCCCCCTGGGTTTCAGTCATATCCTCCGAATCACTTGTGCTCATCAGGAGGACGAAATGGGGATTGATGAGACATTCCTTGCGTGAAAAGACCATTCAGGGTTGGTATATGACTATTTTCTCTGTGTGAACTGGGAAATGAAAGTTGGTCTACGAGCTTGACCACCCTTCCTTCGTGCGGAAAACGCATTACTCGAAAGAGTGAGGAGACAATGGCTCCCATGCAATAAATATAGTCTCGTCCAAGGAGTAGATTATAATCCAGGGGTCCTTGGACTACCATTACGTTCATGTGAACAGTTTTCCCTCTCAATGTTATGGGCACATTAGGAAGGATCCCTAATGGTCGACTGGTTCCTTTGTCAAAGCCTGTTAGATTTCTCATCTCAGGCAGAAGCGATGGTGAACCAAGTGCTTTCCAAGTAGTTGAGGAAAGGATACTCACAGAAGCTCCTTCATCTATGATGGTACCAGCCATGAACATTCTATATATTTGAGCAATGATTCGAAATGGTACACTAGCTGGTAAACGAGGTCTGCCTAGTAGATTCCAGTCAAAGGAAACAACCAGGTTGCTTGGAGGTGGGATCGAATAGATGGCCGGATACGACTCAGATGAACTTCCTTCCTGCGGTAAAGGAACGGGTAGATTGCCCCCATGTTCATCGGAGTATGTGCTTACGAAAAGAATTTGGACGGTGTCATCATTGTTCTCTTCGGTGACTGTATCATCTAAAGATAGATCTTCTGAAGGCAAGACCGGGTCAACTGCCGCCTCGACCTTTTGACTTTCGTCTGGTGTGGATTCAGATGGTTTATCTTCAATGGTAGATGCTTCGGCCGACCACGAGGGTGTGTCAGCCGGATTTTCAACTAATGACGGACTCGGCAAGAGTTTCTTATATCCAAGAGGAAGCCGTAATGGTGAAACCGGACGGTCGTCCAAAACTCTTTTAGCCTCGTCTAAGAAGGGACAATGGTGGACGGCGTGATCGCCTTCACACAGTTTACAAGGAAATTTACATTTTCCTTTTTGTCCAGGGGCTTCACTTTCACTAGTTGACGGTGTACTTTCAACATGATCATCAGAGGTTGACGACACCGGGTTGTGCAAACAAGGAGACTAGTCCCTTAATATCCGAGGGATGCAGGGACAATCTCGGTGATAGTGGTCTCCATTGCAAATTGTCAGCTACCTATACCAATAGGTTTCATATTTCATGATTGGAAAAGAAAGTTCCAAATATGCTCTGCTTTGATGATGCAAAGATCCCATATTTCCAAGAGAAGACACTGTGTGTATAGAGCTTGATGTGCACTCAATTTTGATGGATGGTCCAACAGCCTAATCTGGACCATGCCATGTTTCAATTTTTTGTTGTAGAATAGAGAAAGAAGTCTGTCCAAACTGTTTAATCTTGCCAGACCAGTAGCTTAGGTAGAGAATTAAGGTTCCCAACTGCTTAATCTGGGACCTTGGAAGCAATAAGGGTAGTTCTAGATAGAAAATCAAAAGAAAAAGCCAAGAGAAAAGAAAAGGCAAATAAGGGTCTGCAAGTCTAAGTGCACCCTCCAAGAAGAAACAAAGAATGCTAGGCAAGTAGATGGGTAGGCAGATGGGGTTGCAGAAATGTCATTCCTTGCAATTGAATGTATGCTAACCTATTCACAAAGGAACATCAATGGATTGAGAAGCTCTCTTCTCCATCAGGTGGCAGCAAAGCAAAGGAGCATGTCTAACTTTCCATTTTCCCCTTTCCCATTCATTACTGACCTCCCTTCATCAGTTGTGTTCATGAAAGAATTTGAGGTTTTATGCTGGTTCTTATTCCTTTAAAATCCACATTTCTTGTCTAAAATTCTTTTCATTTTGATCTACTCCCTAAACTAAGTGATTTTCAAATAAACTTAGTGATGTCACTCCTCATTCACCTTTTCCATCCATATTAACCCCTAACTTCTATTATCTAAATCCCCTATGTTACCCTTTCCCCCTACTATAATAACACCATGGTGTATAAATCCCAAACAATGTATAGATATCCTTCCCTTTTAGCACTATAGCTAATAAAGTTTGTCTAAGGGAGACATTAGTCCACCAGGGACTATGGTCAACCCTGTCATGGGATTGCCCTGACCTCTGGTTGGAGTAACAACCTCCCCCTAAGCCCTCACTTTTCCCCTGTTCAACAAATTCCCCAAAAAACCCCCTTACCTCTGCTAAAACCCACTAAAAACCCTTTTTCCTACAGAAAAAACCCAAAAAACCCATCAAAACCCTTAAAATCCTAAGTTCCGCGCATAAATATTAATTTGAATATTTTAATGTGCCGGCGGGACCCCCCCAACATGCACGATCCGTCGGGAGGCCCGCCAGCCGTCCATCATCTGCCACCCCCGATCCAACGGTGGGCGGGTATTTCCAGATCTGGATCTGCCGACCTTTAGTGTCCGGGGAATGGTGGTTTTCCGCCCAGTACATGGGACGCGTGGCAGGGGGCGGGGTTGTTCGGAGCCCCCCTCCCCGATACCGCCTTTGCCCAAAGGTGGTGCGGGGAAACCGCTTACCACCTTCCCCGTTACCACCTCCCCCTTATGTCATCCATACGTCATCATGACGTAGCACTATCTCCCGCCCCCGCGCCGCGTGGCCCTCCACGTAGCCCTGCCACCTTATCCGCCCGCCACCGTGTCTGGCCACGCTGGCCTACACCTCAGCAGCCACGTCACCCTCCGTACCCGGGCCCGCCATGACATCATGCTGACATCATCGGCGGAAAGGCGCCAATTACTCAATTTTTCCGAATTCATCGTTAAAAGTCACGGTTTGGGCCGTTTTATGTCATTTTCAAGTGAAGAAGACATAGCCGTTGCCGCTGGTTCACTACCAAATCACCTCCGGACCTCCAAATTCAAATTTGCAACCGTACCAACTCATTAATTCAGCTGCATTCAGCCTTCACAATTCGGCCCGAAGGCATTCCAGCTTGTTTTTCAGGTATTTCACCACAAGTTCCCTGTTTTCCCACTGAGCATACCAATTTCTATGTGAATTTTCCATAAGAAACATTCAATTGCCAAATTGCACACTGTTTTTCACCAAATTTACCATCAAATCTACCTGCATTATCCTTTGCCCCGGCAATTCGCTATTAAAACGTTAATTCACGGTCGAAGGTTACCAGTTCGGCCTCGAACTTGCCCGGCATTGTTCCCTTTTGCCAGGTGTAGACCAGCTGCAGCTTTTTACCAAAGTAAAACTCACATACCCTCTGCAATTTTCCCCTAGCAATTCACAATCCCTGTGAATTTACCAAAAACTGCAGAAACAAGCCTGCCTTTTCAACTGTGAGGAGAATTTCAAACATTGTCTGCAATAAGCCTGTCACTCAAATCTTTGAGCAACCTTGCAAACCATTGTAATCACCTCTGTTAAAATTCAAACTGCATAATGGCTGCTCCTGCACCATCAGCCCTCAGTGTAGCTCCATTAAATCCACCAAATAAAGACCTGGAAGCCTTGCCCTTTGCTGACAAGGACTACCTCATTGAAGACTTTGTGGGTAACAGGGACTTTCTGCAGACCTTCAGGCAGCTAAGAGAGGACTACCTGAATGGTCATGATACATATGGGATATGGGAGTCAAACCTGCCATACTACTGTCTCCCCTCTGTAAATGTTTTTCCTGAGATCATTCACCTATGTGCTGAAAACTATGATGTGCAGCAAAGAGCCATTAAGTCTCCATCTGGGAGCATCCTCTTTCACATCAATCCTGAAACCATCAATAAAATGCTCCATTTTGATCAGACAGAGCTGCTGTTCCCATTTTCCATGAATTATCTGCTGGACAATGGTGCCAAGATGACCAGTGAAGAGATCCAAAGAATCACCAAGACATTTATGAGGCCTGAGTGCCAGCCCACAGGGCCACCTCCCTACCTGGATGTCTTTTTCACTGATGTAGGCAGGCTTTTGCTGGACATGATTGCCTATGTGTTGGGGTACAGAACCAGTGAGCATGTGGATGCAACAATGCTGGTATTGTTAGCTGCTTACAGCCCAGGCCAGCCCCCTGCCCGCAAGTACAACTTTGCTAAGTTCATAGCTAACAAGATTCATGATCAGTTGAGCAAAGTGAACAGACAGGGTGTCTTCAAGTACTCGGCCTATATTTACCACCTTTTCATGTACTATCAGTCTGAGGCTTTTCCATGCTACATCAAAAAGCTGGATTATAGAGGGGAAAGAAGATCTGTTATCGTCTGGACCTTTGTCTATCACAAAGTCTCAAATTCACCCTATTCCTATTGTGAATTTGTTGACCAATTTGTATACCCAGTCTCTTGCCTATTAATGAGGTCCCCTCCTCCCAGAATATCAACTGAGATATAGAAAGCTCTACAGCTTTCCAAGAAGTACAAAATAGGTGATCGATACCTATATGAGAATCATACAGTCATCAGAGTCTATGGTTGTGAGCTCTGTCCATATAGGCTCCCAAAATATGTGCCTATGAGGTTATTTGCCTTGGAGTATTACAGGCAGCGGATTCAGTCCGACCTCACCCACTTCCACAGCTCCAAAAAGAAGGCCCACCTCAAGTTCAAACACCAGTTGGGCCCCTTCATCATGAATAAGAAAGAAGGATGGGAAGATGCAAACCTAATCCTCAAAGATAAATACAAGCTGTCATATAGTTTTCGGTGGGTCCCTTATGACCCTCAAGGCTTCATTACTGCTAGAAGAACCAAGTACAGGCTTCTAGGTTATAGGCATTGTCAATACCCACACATTGAAAGATATGCCAACCAGCAAGAATGGCAGCAGGGTACTCTAGTTGAAAAGCTAACTGAAGAAGAGACAATGCTAAAGAATGTAAAGGAGCTTGAAAAAACTATTGACCTAGACTCTGTGCAGCAGGTACCTTTCAAACGGCCTTATTCAGCAGGAGAAGGGACCTCGGCCTCAAGGACTGCACCAGTCGTACAGGCACCCTCTACAGCAGCACCAGGTACTGACAAAGGCAAAGGAATAATGGGTGCAGAAGAAGAAACAGTGAAAGAAAAGCCTGCCCCTTCAAATGAGCAGCAGCAAGAGCCCCAACAAGGGCAGCAAACAGAACAGCAACAAGAGCAGACTGCCCCTCCACAAACGGAGCTACCAGCAGCTCCAACAATGCAAACCCCACCTCCACAAACTGAGCCATTGACTGCTCCAATTTTGCAGACCCCAGCACATGAGGAGAGGGGTACGAAAAGAGCCAGAGAAGAGTCCACCCCTGCTAGTGGATCCTCCCAGCAACCCCAGACCAAGAGGCCAAGAGCTGATTCCCCGGAGGTAGAAGACATCACTGAAGAATTCCTTGACAGTTCAAGGAAAAACAGGGAGGGCAGCCAGCACACAGGGACAAGCTCCTTTCAGCAGGAGCAAGGATTACAACTTGGTTTGGAGGTGTCTTCCTCCTCCCAGCAGAGCAAGAAGCCCAAGAGCACTAAGGCTTCTTTCAAACAAATAAAGGCTCAGAATGATCTGCTGAGGGCAGAGGTCTACAAACAATTTATAGATGCAACATCAGCCCAGCAAGAAAGGCTAATGTCTGTGTATGACATTAAAGAAGAAAAAATCATCCTCAGTCACTTTAAGCCTACAATACCGCAACCTAAGTCAGCTGCAGATTTTTTGAAGACAAGGGTGGAGGTCATGGCCAAATACATCCATCCCATGGACCAAATTGAACTCCACAAGCAAGCTGGAGAGATGGTTTATGCAACCTTGGTGGAGAGGGAAACCATGGCCCATGAGCTAAAGGAGTCCCTGCAACATACCAACACACAGTTGGATTTTGAGAGAATGTCCTCCCTGGCCAAAGATAATAGAATAAAGTCACTTGAGGACATAATTATTGATCTAGGACATGATCCTAGTGATCCAAAGGGTGTAAAGGCCCTTCTGAAGAAGAAAGAAGATGACCTAAATGCATTAAAGAAGAGGTTAAAGCTGCTGCCCACAGAGCACCCTCAAACGGCAGAGCTACAAAAGGAAAAACAGGTGGATGACCAACTGGACCTCATAATGCAGCTAAACCAGAGGGTCCTGGATTTGGAGAAAGAGCTGGAAGGAGCATTACAAGATAAACAAGGTGAATCCACATCCCAAGCTCCTCCAACTACTTCAACAACAGCAACAACTACAGGGGCAGCAGTGGCCCCCACAACAGAAGCAGCAGGAACAACAACAGCTCCAGATGCCAGCACAAGTGTAGAAGAATTGACTAAGGCCATCAAGGAAATGGAGCTCCAGGCAAATGAGATAAAGAAGGCCAAGGAAAAATTGGCAGAACTGGATGCCAAGTATGACAAATCAAAAGTAACTGTGGCAGAGCAGGGCAGAGAAATAAAGGCCCTAAAAGACAAGATAAAGGCCTTAGAGAAAGAGCTGAATCTAGAGACTGCCATGGCCGACATAAAAAGGATTCTATGGGCCAAAATTGGCCAATCCATCAGTCAACAATGGAGGTCAATCAAAACAATACATGAGCAGATGGACTTGATGGTCCAAGCACAAGCAGAAATCCATAAGGCCAAAACATTACTGGGAGACAGACCTGAACAGGCCAACAGAATGATAGACTTCCTGAACAGGCAAGAAAAGGAGGAACTGGCAGCCATAGGCATTGCCAACAGAACAGAGGTTGTCCTCACTGCCAAGAAGGTACTAACTCTCAGGAATTATGTTCAAACAGTGGAAAGGAAGTGCTATGAGATACAGGGTGATGTGGAGGAATATAAACTCAAGATGGCAGTGCTGCAAGCAAAGGGCCTGCCCAGCCTCCTAAGCGGTGCAGGAAGATTGATCTCCCGAGATCAATTTGCCAACAGAATGGCAACTGTCATTGAAAATCAGATCACTGCATCTGGCAGTACATCTGAGCAAACAGGGCCTCCTACAGGACAGAGCTTATATGACAAACTTGAAGGCCTGTTCTTTATTGAAAATGAGGTAAATCATCTTTTTGAAACTCCTCCTAACTTTTATAGATATACAGAGGCCGATGAGACTTTGATAAAAATTCGGAGACATCAAATGCCTAAGGAGGATTGGTGGCAAGCAATGCTTCAGATTTTGCCACGGTAGCCTCAGTTGTTCGGCCACTGCCAGCTCCAGGTCACTACAAAACAAACAGCATGACAAAGTCAGCATTAAAGGCAGCTGAAAGGTGACTCAGCACATGGACAGTGACAGCTAGCCTAAGGGATAAGACAATACGCAAATTTTGACAGCGTATCCTCAGCCGACTCCAACAGCCGCCAAACCAACTGCTTCTGACTATTTTTGACAGCTAAGGCACCAAAGAGTTATTTCAGCATTAACTCTCTCAGCTACAATGCTCCAGGAGTTGGCATAACATAAATGAGCCATTAACTCATTCTCTGATATTTTTCTTATGTAAATTTTGTATATATACCCCCCTTGGCAACGCATTAGGGGTTGGTGATTTTTGACTCTAAGGCAAATCTATTGTATACTCTCAGTTTATCTAATACAAAGGGCTGGACCAGCTCAGTGATTTCCTGAAATGCTTGATGTATGGATGATGCTATGAGTGCTGATGTAGAATTCCTGTGCTGCCTGATGAAATAACAAGTTTTCCTAAATCTTTGTTCTTGTCTTCTTATGTTTATTAAATCGTACTCATGTTACACTAAACTAGCAGTAGAGAGAAAGAATAGTGCAGGATTTGTTTTACTACACCTTGCGCTCAATTTTTACTGTTGTAAATGTTTGTCTTCAGAATTAACCATGGACATGAATTCTTAATTGCTCATGTTTCTATTAATTCTATAAGTATGAATGTTATCTAGAAATTCTTCATCGCTTCCAGAATAATATTCTCACTGTCTTTCTTTAGCAGTTTATTTGTAAGATTCTTAATTGCCTTGCATAAACTGGATACACCACATTCAATCACCATTTCAAAAAATTGTGTCTCAGACACTAATCTGGCTCTGCAGCATCACTTCATTATCACACAGCACATCAAGCAAACTAAAGGACCACTGACTCCATGCCCAATGCACTAAGACATGCTAGTAAGCACCTATATATATTGACTGGAATCATCACCAAACACATTCCAAAAACAAAACTTGAACATCATAGCTAGCCTAAAATACTATCAGAACAGAGACAAATCATAAAGAGAGAGCCCTCTCTGATTACAGTTTGGCTAGAAACTGGAACCCAAAGATTGGTTAGTGGTTACCCCGGCCGTATTCCCTTGGGAGTCATAGGGAACAACCTGGGTGTTAACACAAATGACACATGGCGATTTAGGCCTGGTCGGTGCAGTGTGTGGATTTTCACTAGATGACGTTTGGCTCCCCCTTTTTGCTTTTGGCTCCTCCTTCTTTTCTTTCTTCTTCTTCTCCTTCTTCTTCTCAGTTACTTGATTTTTGGCCTTACGAGCTTCATCAAGCGAAGAGGAAGGAGGAGAGGAAGAATTAGATGAAGTAGAAGCTTGGGGGGCGTGTTATAGACATTTTTGTGCCTGGCATCACTGAGCATGAAATGTCAATAATCAAGGGATCCAAAGTCCCTAAAAATGTTGTTCCTACCCCTAGAGGAACAAGGCCAAGTAACCACAGCAATTCACAAAAGTTCTCCACCTGAAAACACTCAAAACCAAGGCAATTCTGGATCATGTCAACTGCTCCACTGAGCAACTGCGCTAAATGTCAACTGCTCCACTGTCTACTTGCGTTGAATGTCAACTGCAAAGAAGGCTACCTGCGTTGAGCGAGTTTGGACAAGTGGCAGAGTCATTCCTCAAGGTGTCAATGCCCAGGAAGCTTCCAAAATGACACTTGGATCAGGGAATTCGACTGGTGATGAGTAAGAGGTTCCAAATCTCCAAGTGGAAGCAAGAACCTCCAAGTGGACTCAAGAACTGAAGTGGGAGAGGACACTAGTCAGTTTTATACCAGCCTAAAGCTGACTCATCCTCTCTCCAAAACTCCTATATATAGATCTCTCTCCATGAGGTCAAGGGGGCTGGAATTTGGTATTTGCAAAGAATTGCTGTTGGTTTGTGGCTAGAAACATTGGGTGTGTTATGCTTTGAAAGGAGCTGAAGAAGGAATTCCATTCTGCTGGGAAGGAGATGCTGGGTTGGAGCCTTATGGGTTGTATCTCTTCCTAAATCCTGTTACTTTCAATAAAGCTATCTTGATTCTTTCCTATATGCTGGTGTATTTTGTATGATTGCATTAGTATATTTGATTTACTTCTAATCCTGAATCATTTATGAATATGTATATTTGCCTTTGTATTGTGTTCTTCTCTTGTCGCAAGTAGCTGTTCTCTTGTCACAGGTAGCTGTTCTCTTGTGATCTCGTGGGATTCAAGTAGCTGTTCTCTTGATCAAGCGAGGAGGCAAGTAGCTGTAGACACATAAAGAGAAGAGGATCTAGTTCGAGGGACAACCGGAAGACAACGGTAAGTCTACCGATCTCCTCTCTTTCATATTTCATAAAGGAAGAAATCATGATAGCTGTATTCGTTTGTTGCTAAGGCGCTGTCACACCTTAGGTGGATAGGATCGTCCTAAATAGGCATTTTTCCCCACAACAAATTGGCGACTCCGCTGGGGAAGATTTGTTTTAGTCATTTTGTTTGTGTTTACATCATTGTTTACTTCATAGACTCAACAGCAACAATCGAACTGCTTCGCAAAGTAGACTGTTGCTGCTTTGATCCTTCACTGGGTTTTTGTCTATGATCTGAACAATGGACTCACAAATGACTTGATGATCCTTTGTGATAGTCTTTAGTACCCTCTCAAAGCATCCCTTTGTTTATACCTTGCTTGTGTTTCTGATTTGGCCTGAAACAGTTGATTTTTGAGCATTTTATGACCCAGAAACCAAGAGAAACGAGAGTTTCTCCTTCAGCGCGACTGCTGTGAAGGCATTCTGCATTTCAGCGCAGGTCCCGTGAAGGCTACCTGCACTGAATGTCAAAACCACAGTGTTGAGGTTGCGCTGAACCAGTTTTGCCTTGTGCAGCTGGGGTTCTCTGCTGTCTTTTGCCCTGTTTTGATCTCTGTTTTTGCGGCCTTTAACCAGCATAGGTACCAGTCTAATAACCCCTTTTCTTTGCTTGAATTCCGCCTCATTTTTGTACAAAAAGACTGTAAGTGTTTTTATGTGTTTGTGGTGTCATTTACAGTTTTCCTTTGCATGAGTAAAGTAATCATCCTATAGCCCTTGATTCAGATCTGATTGATTGATTGATTGTGATCTTAGGAGAGAGTTCATTGGCTATTTGCAGTTTGATTATACATTTGCTTTTGCTTATTGGTTTGAGTTTGTCACTTTTGAATGTCAAAACAAGTATTAATTTCGAAAATCACAAAGTGATTGTAATCTCTTCTACCCTTGTTGATTTTGGAAAAAGTAAACATGTTTGTTTCAGTCATTTAAAAGCAAATTCAAAATTGTACAAAAAGCTTTCTTTGTAAGCATTTATACTAAGAAAGTGGAAAATAAACACCTGCATTGTGCATTTGCATTTTGATAAGTTTGCATGCTTGGTTTAGGAAGAGTGCATTAGAGTGTGCTGATTGCTCTTTGAGAAAAGATAGTCGCTCTCTTTTCCCTTAGTAGCTAGGATTTTCAAAGTTGAAAGATTATAAAGCTTGCTTATCATCTTAGACTGCATTTAGGAATTTGTACCATACATCTCGTGGTGATCCTGAAAGACAAACTTTAAAAAGATCAACTTAAAATAAACTGAATGAACCTAACAACGCTTTGCAACATAACGCACAACATAGAGGTCTAGGCTAGAGACGTGTTCCGGCGTCGTTAAGCCTAGTGACTGTCGATCTCGTGGAAGGTGGGTGATTCCTCCTCAGGGACGATAGCACTAGTACGGATTTGTGCTCCCACGTACCGTCGCGTATATATTGGGAGACCCCTATAGGCATATATCCTTTATCCTTAGGAAGCCGTGTCGGCCGCCCTACTGATCGCAATGCAGTGAACACAGCATTCACGAAGATCGACCACCTGTACCGTAAAAAGTATTCTGTGGTTTTGCGAAAAGTTTGGCACACCCTCTGCCTAGATCTCCAGAGCAATTTCTTTTGGCCTTTTTCAGACTCTATAACAGAAAAAGTCCATCCGAGCATTTGTCACTTCGGGCTCGTTAAAACATCGAAGGAGACTAGAGTCATCTTTAGCTTTTTCTCGACTCTTTAAAACTGAAAAAGCAAGTTGTGTCTAAAGCGTCGTTAACAATTTATTTTAAACGGAACAATCACCCTTTATTCCTGCGTTGATCTTCTAAGTTAGTCTACCTTCATCACAAAGTTCTTGTAGAATCGCTAGGAAATCTTTTGGATAGACTAAATATGTCTGAACAACCGTCGACATCCAGGGCTGTGTCATCCGACACAGCAGCGGCAGAGCCTCCTGCTGCTACTCCAACGATGTTCGCTCATATACCATCTGTCCCGGCAAATTGTCAACAACAAGCTGGAGTCCAATCAGAGACTGTTTCGACGACATGGTTAGTTCCTATTTCTTCATCTGGATTATCATCTGGTATTTCTTATGTTGAAACTCAACAACTTGATCCAATGTGTCTTCAAAGGCCAATCTACCCTTTAAGCACTGGATTGCCACCATATGGAGGGCAGTATGCCTTTTCATTGTTCCCCCCCGGAGAACAACCATATGGGAGTTTACAACAAAGTTCAGGTCAAACTGGAATTACATCCAGCGGATGGGTACCAATACTGCCTCAGCAACCAAGGGTTTCATATTCAATGCAACCAGTCCACCCTGTGTCGAATGTTGCCACTATACCTGGTATGTTGATTGCGTCGCAAGTACAAGCGCTACCTGTTGTATGTCAACCCCAAGTTTCTCAGGTTGCCATACAACAGCCTCTTGTCTCGACAACTCAATCACGACCTCCGGTTAGTGCCTCCTTATCTGGAGCGACTCAGGCTCAAACAAGTACTATGACTCCTCATCTTGGTCAATCATCCAGTATTGGACGACAGCAAATGGTCCAACAACCAGAGCTGGTTCAAACTCAACAACCGCAATTCCAGCAATCATATCAAGGACCCGAGCAACAAGTCTTTGTAAGTAATGGGCAACCGTATAATAACGGTTATGCCCATCAAACTTGTCAAAGTTGCCAGCATCAAATACATTATGCTGGTATGCAAAGACCCACTGCTCAGGCGATTCCATCTTATCCTGGGTATGCTCCGCCTAACCTGAATCAACAGTTGCCCTTTGTATCAACTCTAGAATTACCAGATCTAAACCGGCTGACGAATGATCCAATTGCTTATGCCCCTTGGTGGCCAGCGATTCCGCATAAAATTCCATCGGACATTCCTAAATTCAATGGAAATCCAGGTGAAGACCCATCGAATCATGTCATGACTTTTCATCTGTGGTGTTCGTCGAACACCCTGAACGATGATTCGATAAGGCTTCGCCTTTTTCAGAGGACATTGATGGGTCCAGCGGCTAAATGGTATATTGAATTACCTAGAGCCTCTTTCGACGATTTCAATTCCCTAGCCACGACTTTCTTAACCCATTTTCAATCACCGATAAGGTATGAAACTGGAACGGAAATCTTAACCAACTTCAAACAGACGACGGCCACACACATATCCGATCATATACATGAGTGGCGTCGTCGTCGCAGGATGGTAAAGACTTACGTTCTAGATCAGCTGTTAGCTGAATGGTTTATAAAGTCGTTACTTCCTTCCATAACGGAAGATGTGGCCAAGGGGGGAGTCGTAACGGAGGAGCAAGTTATTGCTCGTGCACAATATCTAGACTTAGTATATACTCAGTTCGGCACGCTCTATGATAAAATACCAGACGCCCTTAGACCGGAATTTTCAATTCCTCCTCCTCCTAAATCAAATAGTGACTCTCATGTCGGCGATGGTGTGATTGGTGCAACAGACATGAAATCGACAAAGGCTATATCTAAAAAGGCCCGTATGATTTCCGTTCAAAATGCAAATGAGGAACTTCTTGCCTCGGAAGTAAGTGCCGTGTCGGACGACAAAGGCAAACGACTGAAGCAACCAGGGGGCAAGAAGAAAAAGAAAGGGAGAAAAAGGAAACCCCCTACGGGGTGTCATATATGCGATGAGGATCATTGGACAACAGATTATCCATACAAAGCTGAGCTTAAAAGATTCTTTAAGAGTTCGAAAACCTCAGCTGTGTTGACTGATCCGTTTCCAAGCCCGAGAACCGAACTGGTTGCTAATCAAAATGCTTCCCGATCCCAAGTGCTTATGTTGTCTGTATCAAAGCAGCAAAATGATGCTTTGACGAAGAATAAGGATTACAGGAATCCAAAGCTACGAACAACAAGGCTAATGAACAACCTAGTAGTTCGACAACAACTTTGACCGAAGTTGTGCCACCCATCATCCCTGAGCCAATGATAAAGTCACAAAAGGGAGCAGTACACAAATCGACATTTAATCCTTGTGCGAAAATAGCATAGATAGAGGACCTGGCCCAATCGCCGTCCGTTATGTCGACACTTGAGGTACCACAAAATTGCTTCTCCCAAGAGCAAGCTTTATTATCAGCAATAGGTGGAATTGACCCAATGGATTCCAATCTTGTGGCCTTTGATCATAAAGGATATGACCCTCAGTTACCAGCTCAACTAGCTTTCCTTATTCAAGTGAAAGCCCTCAACAAAACTGTTCATCGAACAATTATTGATGAGGGGGCATCTACATGTATTATGTCGATGAGTTGCTGGAAAACTTTAGGATCTCCAACCTTGTCGAGGTCTGCGACGACGTTAAAAGCATTCGATGGAAGGACATATACCCCATATGGTATACTAAATAACTTGAAAGTTGAACTAGAGGGAAAAACGGTAGAAATAGATGTTGAAGTCATCGATGGGAATCTTGATTACAACATCCTACTAGGAAGACCATGGATATATGCCATGGCAGCTGTTGTGTCGACCTATTTTAGGAAGATTGCATTTCCCTTCCAAGGAGGAATTACAATCGTTGACCAACAAACTTTTATCCCCAACAGTTCGCAAGTTACGGGAAGCATTCCAATGATCCATGGAAGGAATCATTCGCTCCAAAATATCGGAGTAGGTCTCCTAAAAGACCCTGCCTTAATGGGTACTTTTGCCCTACCGCCTCCGAGTAATCTGGCGGAAGTGGCCACAGTGGAATATGAAACCTTCTACATCTAATGGATTTGGACGCCGAGGACGGTTCTTATATTATGTCAACCTCATTAAAAAATGAAACAAATTCCCTTTCTCAAAGGTAAACCTTCATTCCAACCACCGAGTTGAATGCAATGAAGCTTGGGGGGCATGCACCTCGATTTGCATTATTATGCTGGGGGCATGCAAACTTATAATCGAGCAGTTTTAGCATAAAGTTCATGCTCGTTAAAAAATAAATGCAAGATTCGAGCAGTTTTAGCATAAAGTTCATGCTCGTTAAAAAATAAACGCAAGATCTGAGCAGTTTTAAAGTGGTCTTCATGCTCGTTAAAAAATAAATATAAGCAGTGAGCAATGTTTCCTCCAGAGTTTAAGCTCATTTTTATCTAAAAAATGAACCTATCCCGGTAAATAACCGCTGTGATCGTAAATTTATCAGCCATAAAAACCTTGGTCGTGTTTGCACCTGCCACCTCCATCTTTCATTTGGCCGATCGGTCACCCCCATATGATTGTTTACCCATTTTGAGGAACAGCTGCGAAGAGTGATTTCACCTAGCCATCCTTGTGACACTGTCGTGATTGGAAAATTCCAACCTGTACCTGGAATCAGTTGCTATCCCTGTTTATCACTCGTTCCTCAAAAGACGAGTCTTCTTCAAGCTCTTTTCAACTGACTCGTAAAATATGAAAAGATTGTCGAGTTTTGGCCTTCCAACTCGTTAAAGGACAGGAAGAGCTATCCCTCCTCTAGATTTTAATCTTTTTGGACCTGAGGGATTATTGCACAAAAAGGTCGAGCGCTTGTTTTATTCGGCTCGTTAAAGTTATCGAAAACTCATCCCTTTTGTATTGTTTTATACTTTTTCGGACTTAAGGGATTAGATGATGAAAAAGGAATTTTGGAGTTAACTTTATGTACCTTTTCAGACTCTCTAAAAATGAAAAAGACCGAGTTATCCTTGTCATTAGACTCGTTAAAATGATAAATAGCGACAAACTTGTCTTTAGACGAGAACGAGTTTCCATATCGCTAGGCTCGTTAAAACATAGCGATGGGCTTGCCCGAAGGGCAGGTTATAGAACAAGCATATGTTATCCTCCTCAAGCTTGACAAAAATAAAGAGGTACTGGTCAGCAATGACTGCGGAAAAATTGGGAAAAATCAAGAAAACTTTGATGGTAGCAGGTCGCTCTTGAACATGACACTTTTCCTCCGTACCACAATCGGGTTGGGTTGTTTCATTCACCGGTCACATCACCATGGTCTTGCCGTACCATCCATATTTGGGGTAATGCTACCAATCCATCGCATCAGTGTTGCCATATGTTCAAGAGAAGTCATTCAGAAAGAGTCAACCGGGTCCCATCCACTGCCATACATTATCCTTCATCCATTCATGACCGCCACCCTGAATCATATGTCACAGATTGTTTTCACCTCCATTAAAATCATTAGCTCCGTTCTGTGTCACTGATGTGGGATTCATTAAGGCCCTCCCTTGACGGATCGCTCCTTGTCGACATCAGCTCATTATCCAAGGAGTTGATCTAGGAACAACCCCTTCAGTACTTTGAAGCTTGCATGCCTCAATGGCAAGTTTCTCACTTCCGGCGACAAGTATACAACAATGACCTTCGACCAAAAGATTTTGCGTGGTGTTCGACGCCAAGTCCTTTATTCACACCACGTGAATTGTACTGCAGTACCTTGAGGGTCATTATCATTATCGGTGATTCCTCTCGCGCTTGTTAACGGCTTACATCATTGACCGGTAATCAAGCGATGTCTTTCCATGTTCGACTTCAGCGCAATTCTCACATGGATCGACTTGTACTTAGAGTGAAGATCGAACGAGTTTGAAGACCCCAGATCTAGTTTCATCCATCTGGGCTGCGATATATATTCAAGAAAAATAAAGACATTTGACATGTACATCATTGCAGCAGATGATCATCCTACTCAAAGGATGATAATTTTCACTAAAATTATCAGTCTACCATCAGACGATCGTCTGTTCTATGTACAAAAATGAATTTATAAAGCTGAGCATGGGAATGCCTACCTCAGCTAGATCATGAAAGCAGTATGAATCATAATGTATTGTATTGTATTTTATTACAGGTCTCCTCCCAGCAGATGGATGAACTTCGGACCCTCCTGGATAAAGCATTTCACCCGATAAACAGCCTCATACTTTAGGGGGCAACTGTTATAGACATTTTTGTGCCTGGCATCACTGAGCATGAAATGTCAATAATCAAGGGATCCAAAGTCCCTAAACATGTTGTTCCTACCCCTAGAGGAACAAGGCCAAGTAACCACAGCAATTCACAAAAGTTCTCCACCTGAAAACACTCAAAAACAAGGCAATTCTGGATCATGTCAACTGCTCCACTGAGCATCTGCGCTGAATGTCAACTGCTCCACTGTCTACCTGCGTTGAATGTCAACTGCAAAGAAGGCTACCTGCGCTGAGCGAGTTTGGACAAGTGGCAGAGTCATTCCTCAAGGTGTCAATGCCCAGGAAGCTTCCAAAATGACACTTGGATCAGGGAATTCGACTGGTGATGAGTAAGAGGTTCCAAATCTCCAAGTGGAAGCAAGAACCTCCAAGTGGACTCAAGAACTGAAGTGGGAGAGGACACTAGTCAGTTTTATACCAGCCTAAAGCTGACTCATCCTCTCTCCAAAACTCCTATATATAGATCTCTCTCCATGAGGTCAAGGGGGCTGGAATTTGGTATTTGCAAAGAATTGCTGTTGGTTTGTGGCTAGAAACATTGGGTGTGTTATGCTTTGAAAGGAGCTGAAGAAGGAATTCCATTCTGCTGGGAAGGAGATGCTGGGTTGGAGCCTTATGGGTTGTATCTCTTCCTGAATCCTATTACTTTCAATAAAGCTATCTTGATTCTTTCCTATATGCTAGTGTATTTTGTATGATTGCATTAGTATATTTGATTTACTTCTAATCCTGAATCATTTATGAATATGTATATTTGCCTTTGTATTGTGTTCTTCTCTTGTCGCAAGTAGCTGTTCTCTTGTCACAGGTAGCTGTTCTCTTGTGATCTCGTGGGATTCAAGTAGTTGTTCTCTTGATCAAGCGAGGAGGCAAGTAGCTGTAGACACACAAAGAGAAGAGGATCTAGTTTGAGGGACAATCAGAAGACAACGGTAAGTCTGCCGATCTCCTCTCTTTCATATTTCATAAAGGAAGAAATCATGATAGCTGTATTCGTTTGTTGCTAAGGTGCTGTCACACCTTAGGTGGATAGGATCGTCCTAAATAGGCATTTTTCCCCACAACAGGCGGGGGGGCGGGGGGGGGGGGGGTTCTGGCATCATTTATTTGTTGATTCGACTGTTCAGGAGTTACGGTATTCTGAACGACAAAAGTTGAGAAAAGCCATACAGGCAAACCAATCGTCAATCCAGGAAGTGACAATGTGGCCATGTGGGGTGCACCAACATCTCCCCAAGAGGAGAAGGGACTAGGATTTCCTCCAAGAGGAACCCCTTGGTTAGTGGACTCCATTTTCCTCAACTCAATATCAACGTAGGAAAGGTGATATTTATTCCGTTTAAAATAAATTTTAGACGCTTTGACACAACTTGTTTTTTCAATTTTTAAGAGTCGAGAAAAAACAAAAGATTACTCTGGTCGCCTTCGATTTTTAATGAGCTTGAAGTGACAAGTGCTCAGATGGACCTTTTCCGTTAAGGAGTATAAAAAGGAATGAAAGGGACTGCTCTGGAAATCTAGACAGAGGGATTACCAAACCAATCACAAAACTGCAGAATACTTTTTACGGTACGACAGTCAATCTTCCCGAATGCTGTGTTCAGTGCATTGCGATCGATAGGGCGGTAGACACAGCTTCCTATGGATAAAGGATAAATCCTATTGTGGTCTCCCAATATATACTCAACGGTACGTGGGAGCACAAGTCCGTATTGGCACTTGTCATCTCAAAGTGGAGGAATCACCCAACCAACAATGAAAGCAACAGTTACCATGTTTTACGATGCCGGAACACATCTCTAGCCTAGACTTCTAAATGTTGTGCGTTAGGTTCCAAAGCATTTTTAGATTCATTAAATTTATTTTATAGTTGATCTTGCTTAAGAAATTTTCCTTTCAGGTTCACCGTGTGATGCAGATGCTAGAGTAGATCTAGAGAGATTTAGAGAGATCTAGATTGGAAGAGAGTATTGAGTATAGAGAGGTAGAGGGTAGAGGTATGAGGATCGAGGATAGAGGGTAGGGTTTGAGAGCCAAGTATGAGCAGGGCTATTCCCAAGTCTGGATGGATGGATGGGAAGCTTGCTGGCTGGGAGAGGAACCGAGAGCTGGTCGAGAGATGGATATTACATATGTAATAACACAGCGATTCGGCCCCCCACCCAATAAGTAACTCAAGGTCGCCCTACGCATCCTATTACTATCGAAGCTGAAGCTGAAAGCTCAGGGAGGGTACCGTACCCCAAAACAAAGGGTAGGTTCTCCCGCTTTGTACAATTCCTAAAATGCAATCTAAGATGATAAATAGTCATTTAATCTTCCTTTTTGCAATGAAACTCCTAGCTACTAAGGAAAGAGAGATGGCGTTCTTTCAACAAAGAGCAAAGAGCACACACTATATGCACTGTCCTAATTTAAACCAACAAACAGTCTAAATGCAAATGCACATGCATTTATTTGTTTTTAGCTTTCTTAATGTGTAAATGATAAAAAGAAAGCTAAGCACAAATCTGAATTATTTTTCAAAGCGACAATTACTAACAAGTTTCTTTTCAAGACAAAATGTGGACAATAACAACACTTTGCTATTCGAAATTGAAAACTTGCTTTCGACACTTGTAAAACTACTAATTCAAATGAGATACAAGAGTAACAGTGTAATCGACTATCAAGAACAATAAGATTCTCTTCTATGACTAAAAACGACACTTGCGACACTTTCAAATCAAGAAACGACAGTACAGTTACGCTACTTCTTTGTAAAGGAGAACTGAAAATGGCTTAAAATACACAAAAAAATTTACAGTTCTTTGCACAATGGAGGCGGAATAACAGCAAGGAAGGGGGTTTCAATAGAGGTGTACTGACTACAGGCAGCAAAACTCTTGAACAAATCTGAAAAGAGTGAACACAGAAACCAAAATTTAGGAACAAGGCCTTGTTTGATCAGTGCACCTGTAACACAGTGAAACTGAAATGCAGCGCACCTACTACACTCGGGAAGTGTGATGCATTTGAAGTTCACAGAACAGACAGTGCGTTGGACCAGGGACGAGACTTTCACTGGGTTCCAGGTCAGAGTTTGCAGTTCAGTTCAGGGATTTAGGCCGAGCAAATGGTAATCAGTAAATCAATCATAGGGGTAGATCTAAAGAGGTTACTAGAGCCACCACAAGGGAAATTAGAGAGCTTGTAAATCAATTGTTCAATTCATAAACAAAACCTGGAGATAGACTGAAGCGGCATTTATCTACTTTGCATTTGCATAGCAAATGCAGTTCAAAGGCTAACTGGCTCAACTTCAGGCTCCGTCTGTAAGTTTATAAAGTAAACAAATGTAGATAAACAAACAATCTATTCGCTCACCAGTGGAGTTGCCATTTTGTTATTGGGAAAACTAGTGTCTATGCAGAACTGCTAGTCCCACTAAGGGTGATAGCTACCTTAGAAACAAACACACTAAAACTACTTTCGTTTTCCTTTATGAGAAATTGATGAGAGAAGAATAAAGGAGACCAACCTCAGTCTTGCGCTTGGTTCCTTGCTTGATTCCTCTCCCTTCTAATAGTCCTTTGCTACTTGCTTCCTTGTATACCCAGCTTCAAAGAGCACCTGTAGAATCAAATCAGCATAACACTATACGAGAACATAGATCTATTATCATAAAAAATATAGAACCAGATGTATATTAAACACACAAATGCATACAACATCAATCACACAAGAATGTGGAGGAAAACTTGAATAGCTTTATTAATAATCAAGAAAGAGCAAAGATGATTACAACTAATTGTTCTGACCCAGCATCATCCTCTCAGCAAGAAGTCCTTCTTCACCTCGTGAAAAGCTTAGATCACCCAACACTGTGATGTAGCACCAAGAAACCAGCAACACTTCCTTACAAGATACAAAATTCCAGCCTCTAGATCTCTGGGATGAGGGATCCATATATAGATGTTTGCAAGGGGGGTGAGTTAGCTTTTGAGATTTGATTAATGTCCTCTCTCTGATAGTTCTTGAATTCACTTGGAGGTTGATGATCTCTTACTCATCCCTGGGCGAATGCAGAGAGGCAAGTGTCACAGGAGAAGTTTCTAGAAGATTCTTTGCTTCTCCACCTTGCAAATTGACCCTGACATTTGTCCACTCTCACCCATCGCACCCCATAGAAGGGCTTTTCAACATGCATCACACCTACTGTGTGTACTTAGGTGGGATGCAACGCACTTTGATGATGGAGCAGGTGAAATGGTCCAGTTTTGACCAGTTCTGAGTAGTTTTTTATGGAGAACTTCTGGGAGAAGATGTAATCAGTTGACCTTGTTCTTTTAGGGGTCGGAACAACACTTTTAGGGACTTAAGAGCCCTTGGTTTATGGACATTTATGATTGGGGTTGCAGTGCCCAAAAATGTCTATAACAGGGTGGGCGAAGATGATTCTATCATCGGTGAAATGATAGTTAGCTCTATATAGGTGAGCCATGACTATGTTTCGGGTGCAGTACTCTACGCATTCTTCTTTGAGAAGATACCCACCATCCTTCCTTATGTATAGGTTCGATATTGGGGCCCACAGGAGCCCAAGACCCGCCACTGGGGGTAGCTACTGTGGAGAGGAGGATGAGGAGTCAGACGGGTGTTCCAACCTGCATTTTTTGCACATTGGGATCATATGCCCCTCTAGATCGACGATTATCCTTATAGTAGAATGAACAATGAGGGAGATCCTAACTTGCCACATTCGCTCAGGCAAGCATGGGGACCAAACGGTAATTGTTAAGTTGTTATTTTTATGGTGCATTTCATATTTTTATCACATGTATATGGTACTAAGTGTAAAATATGTGCTATGTAGACATAGCACCAGTAAAATCGGCAAGAAATGCAGGACGAGCCACAGTGCCTATGGCTGCAGATTGGGGAACATCATCATCTTGTCAAGATCCAGAGGATAGTGTGCTACTCGTTTATCTACACCGTAGATGTGGGGTACTCTTGACCAGAGTTTCTGAGTGCCGATGGCCTGAGCTAGATGATCGATACATATATTAGTGTAACGACCTTCCCTTAGAGTGGCGAGGTATCATGCGCCGCATGGAGATGGTTGGTCATGCAGTATGTGATCTATGTGCAAGTGGGGCAGAGCCTTTGGTGCGTGATTCTTCGAATAGTGACTAGATATTGGGACATGTGGGTCCCTTTGATTTTGATTTTTGTAAGATGTTATGGGCATGTCAGATGTATTTAGAGCTATGAGCTCTTAACACTTATATGATACATAATATGATTACGCATTTTTATATGACTATGATGGTTCACCATGTGTTTTGTTTATGGTTGTCTTCTGTGTTATACATGTGATAAATGTCAATATAGAATGTCATTTGCAATGGTATCTACATAGTTTTTTTGGGTTCTAGGATCTTGACTAAAAGTAATGGTTTCAATTTCACGTACCAACAGCTTAAGACGTAGATATTTTCTAAATATGACTTGGTTATGCACATGATACACACCATTCAATTGCATGACAAGTAGCAAGGAATATAAATGAACATGAAGATGAAGGATGCGATGAGAAAGGGAACTGACTAACAAACCTATCACTACATCATATTCGGCCTAGTTATTGGTGGCAGATCCAATGCACACGTCATTCGAAAGGGCTAATGTATGCAAGGGGGTAAAAATGGCCCAAGTTGTCGAGGTTATATTCCTAGAGAAGTAACTTGCACCATCAACATGACCGATATATGGTGTGGATGATGGATCCATATGAAAGGTGCAAAAGACAACAGATGAGATGATGCATCCTACCTAACTTCATGATAGAAATAAAGACATGCAAATCAAAGAGATAAGCTATGAGAAGAATTTCTTTAGGTAGATTGCATTGGGATTATTAGGAAGGAAATGGCCTTTAGAATCCTCCAAAAAATATCCCCCCTTGCCTAAGTGCAAGGGTAATTAGGGGTAGACATAGCTTCCATGATGTCCTCATCAAAATGCAAGATGAACGGACGAGACGAATATTGACTAAATCATGTGGTGCGGTACCTAGTGTGTCAATCCGAGAAAGAAGGTTCACATACGCATCATATGGAATGGTAGACGACGAGATAGTAGATGAAGGATCTATGTATGTTGAGACCTGGGATTCTATTGAAAGAGGTTGAATAGAAGCGTGCTCAGAAACCTCAAAAAGGATTTCCTACAAGGAACTCAAGGATGATGATAGGTAAAGGATATGGCCCATGGTGTCCGTCATCCTGAAATCTGGGGAAGGGATCACAATGGTGGGACTGGATTCTCCCTATTCTGGTTTACTATTGGTACAAAAATCCACATGAAGGGGAGAAGGTTATCTACTACGAGTGGTCTCGTATTCATGAAGTGCCTTAAGGAAATCACAAAATTCGTTGAGATGAGGGAAACAATGGGAGTAGTCACCATGATGATCACACTGGGCACAAGGGTGATTTTTCCGTAATGCTGTGAGTTTCTTGGGTGGACCCGGTAAGTTAACATGGAATTTAGGGATATTTCACTCAGGAAACATTTCATGAACCAAAGGTTTGAGATGAGGAAGCTCAGGACAATTATTGCTCGTGTGCCCCACAACTTTACACAAAGCGCATGGAGGTGATGACTTTGGGGCCTTAGGGACTAGAGGAGGTTGGGGAGCCTTGTCCTTAGGTTCTTTCCTCTTAGCTTTTCCCCCCTATCCAGATGATTTAACAATAGGAGTGATTTTCTCTTGAGGTTGTGATAGAACTAAAGTAGTGGTAGGGGTCATAGGGACCAGTTGAACCAGGGTCAGAGCATGATAAGGTCTTAGCTAACCAGGAAGAATGCTTTCAGGGGGGTCAATGTACCATACAGGGATCCCTAAAGTCATGTTAGGAAAGACCAATGAAGACATGATAGGGACATAAAATATTGCGGGAGGGGGAAATAAGAAAGGTATCTGGCCTGCAAGGTAATGTCCCGGCGAAACAACTCCTGGATGGCTGATACCTGGAGGAACAGTTCTTGGGGTAAGATAGGAGAGGCACCCACAAATGGAGGAGGTCCTGGGGGGTGGATCTGGATGGCTCGGCTGGGTTGGCAACCGCACGGTGCGGAGGAGCTCTTTGTGGATCGAATGTACTAGACTGCTTCAGGACAACCCATGACATTGAAAGATTTAGGCTCTAAGATGACAGGGGGAGGACTAGGGAAAGAACCCAACAATGATGAATCTTTATAGACTCTCGATGAAACACTAGTGAGAGGAGTTGAAGACTTCTTATCAAACACTGATGAGATAATGGACTCGGGGGACATCACAGATGCCAGCTCGTAGTAATTCTACTGATCTATGGTAACGATCTTCCCTTCATGGGGGAAGCACATCTTGCGAAAAACTGTAGATGCGATAGCTGACATGGCATATTTGTAACTATGACCCAAGAAAATGTTGTAATCTAAAAGGGCATCAATAACCTCAATATTTACATGGACAGTCTTGCCCACAAGGGTCACTGGATAGTTGCGGTACATGCTAAGAGGCTAGGAGGAGTGCCTGTGCCAAGAATGCAAAGTGATGGTGAAGGGGGACAACTCAGGTGACTAAAGTTTTCTCCAAATGGTAGCGGACATCACATAGGTGGATGCACCATCGTCAGTAATGCATCGAGATATGATGACATTACGGACTCGGACTAGTACCTAGAAAGCAACAGAGCAAGGCACTGGGGGATGTTCTGATGTATTGACTGGGAAGACAATCAAATCATCGTCAGAGGGATCTAATACACCAAAAAAAGTTATTAGAGCTTTCTTTTGAGATGGGCATGACTGGACTACATCTAGCATCGACATGGCAGCAGTTGATTGCACCAAGTCATCTACTATACTATATGTATGGGCAACTTGGTTATAAGCCGTGTTATGGCATAATGATCCCTTTGGGATCTTGGTAGTTGCCTCAGCTTTAGGTTGAGGGATCTGTAATGGAACATTTGATGTCGTAAGAGGCCCAGTAGAAGCTTTGGCTTTGGACTTAGTGGCATACGAAGTTGATGGCTTATCATATTGACGTGATTGAGTTTTCAAGAAGATATTGGAGGGATTAACCTCATCATAGCTCATCATGAGGATTTGGTAATCACCAGGACTAGAATGTTGGTGAGGGTGGGCTGCTTGACCTGGGTGAGGTTGAGAAGAAAGAAATCCTTGTTGAGGGAAAGGATTTGTAAGCATTGTCGGTTGGGATGGTGTAGGATTCAGAGGCAATTGTTGGCCTCTAGAAGTTGCTTAAGCTTCCCACATTTGGTGCATATGGGTAAGATATGACACTCATGTGTATAATGTCCATGTACACCACAACATGCACAAGGCTTGTTCATACGAATAGCCTTGTTTTGCTTGGGTTGGCTTCCTTGTTGTTGGTTGTTGGTGTTAGGCTGGTTCCCCTGGGATTCACTAGGTTGATTACCATGATTACCCTAGTTACTCTTGTTACCACTGTTACCCTTCCCCTTATTATTTTTCTTCAAATTTTGGGGATTGGTTGCACTCTATTGCGCAAACAGCTGACCCTAAGGGGGCAGTAACTGCGGGGGCTGAGGATGCATGGGCAGCTGCGGTGTTAATGCTTGACGGGCTGGAGTGCTCGACTATTCATAAGGACGAGAAATGGTTTCTTAGATAGGTTGGGGCCCTCAAAACATGTTGCTAGCAGGAGGGGCATAAGTGTTGGAGGAACTGGTGCTCCCCTGTGGATGTCCATAACTTTGTTGAGTATATGGTGAAGGATGTGAAAAGGTTCCAATGATAGCGTTGGCAACATGAGATTACCCCAGTGCATTGGAACCTCCAGGATAGGGAAGGTTTGGAATGACGGTATAGACAGAAACGAATTGCACATAAATCAGGTCATATCTTAGATTTGTTTGGAGAGCTTCTTCCTTAGTCTGAGGAAAATGGGATGCAGAATCTTTTCCAATGGGTGCTAAAAGGCTCCTGAGAAACCAATTCCAATGGGTGCTAGAAGGCTCCTGAGAAACCAATCTAGATAGACACGGTCTTCGAAGTGCGGGACACGACATGCGCTCCTCCTTCTACACCACTCTTGAACATGGTCAGAAAGGCGAGTGGTAGAGGCCTACAGAAATGAGGTCAATATCTTTTTACCAGTGTCATATCAAAGAGGTAGCTAGAAATCTGAATGGAATGAAATGTGGCGGGCTAGTCTACATACCATTTTGTAGTGTCTCTAATGAGCGTGCATTGGAATAGCTGAAAACAAATGAATTCATCGGTAATGGAGTTGGATGAACACCACATGTGGAAGGACTGAACATGACCAGTAGGATCCTCTCTAGAATTACCCTCAAACTTTGGGATATTTGAGAGAAGCTTAGTCGGCATAGCATGCCAACTAACATCATGGTGTATTGGGTCATTTATCATCTAGCTAAAATCCAGGAGACTTAAGCTAGCCATAAAAGGGAGTATGGGAGTTTTCTGAATGCTTCATGAGATTTATCCTCTAGATGTGATCACTAGGGTAGAACTGGAGCCAACACCAGTTTCGGTTCCTACACTAGTTGTTGGTCCAAACATGGTGACAATATGTGGTGGAGGCTCGAAATCAGATGAACCAGGAGAAGAGTCGGTATGGCGACTTAGAGGGCTATGAACTCGAACCCAGTGGGAGGAGTAATATGCCCGAGTGGAAAATGGGGAGGAAGCTATAAGAGTCTCTGTGACAAATACCTTGTTGGCACAATGGTGGTAAGACACATGTGACATGAAAATGGTGAAGGGAGATCAACAATATGACTTTGACTCGATGAGGGGAGATAAATTTATTATGTTTAGTCTTGGCTTGGGGGTGTAAACCAACCACCCTTCGCTTAAGGTGTGCTTGTGTTTGCAAGTGTATTTATTGGTTAAGCCCAGATCGTGTTTGTAGAAAAGAAAAATATTGTTGAAAATAAACTAAAATTTACAATAGTAAATGAACAGCAAAACCATTAACTAAACCCCACCAAAAATGAATTTGCAAACACTGTGATTGTTGGTGGTGAAATCTATTGAAAACACGCTTAAAAGTTCAAGGGATCTAAGTGTCAGTGTGACTGGGATGAAATGACACTAGGCTACTAGAAAGTGGTGCAGCAACAACAAAAAACCAGAGAGGAAGATTGCTATAAAAAGATAGGGAGATGGGCGTAAATCCTAGGGCAACTGATGGGACCCTAAGGCCAATGACCAAACAAGGTTTAATATGAAACCATGGATGGAAATAACCTATCTATGGAGATCTGAAAGAAAAGGATATAGATCTGGAAAATATGGCTGAAAGTGTTGGAGAAACTCGGACTTATTACTCAGCTAAACTCCTCATATAAAGGTGGAAGCGTACTAGAAACCCTAAGGGGATAAATTCCACTTTGATGAGTAAATCAGAGTATATCAAGGCCTAAGCAGGATGAGATAGAGGTCAAACAACCCAACACACAGTTGTTGACAAAACCCAGAAATAGATCTGATAAAAACCTGGAAACCCTAAAATCGCACGTACTAACCTATTTTTGAGGGGATCACATTTTTTGCGGTGAAATATGCACTCTAGACTCGAGATCGCACTTTTTGGGCTAAAAAGTTTGATTTCTGATTCTCGATTCCCGGTTGGAAAATCTAAAAAAAAACTACCGTCTCTGTCGCAGCTCGTTCCTGTGACCTACAAAAAACACCAGAAAACTTGCAAAAGTTAGAAATTTGATATATCTAGGGTTAGAAGGCTAGTAAATAACATTAAGAGTCTGAACAAATAAGAAACCCTAACCTGAAAACTGAAGGTCACCCAAGTTTCTGGATCTGAAGTGAAAAACCAATGGAGTTGTCAATTTTGTTGTAGTGTTTTCGTCTCAAAGATGTACGAAAAGAAGCCACTTAAGACTGCGGATGACAAACAATCTGAACAATATAAATGGCTACTAAACATTGTAGATTTGCAACAAATGATAGAAACAAAACCTAGCAAAGTCCTGACCTATGACAGAATCATAGTTAAACAGCAAAAAGAAACAGCAATAACGCTAATCATCCAATGGAAACCAGATATACAAAGAATATATTTTATTATAACACTTGTGAAGGGAACAAATAAATTTTACCAGTCCCCCTCTATGGGATGGGTTCTTGTCTATCCTAAAACGTCTTCAGCTTGTGTACAGTCTCTCTCCTCTATACTATGAAAACCCAACAAATAAAATGTTTGAGCTTAATGAAACTCAAATGGCAGAGAAATGGTGTGCAACAATGAAAATAATAAGAGTTACAACAATGAGTGCAACAACAAAAATAATCAAAAGTGAATAATGAATGGAAAACCCTTCTATTTCTAACAAAATATTGAGTTATCCTCGAATAATGAGCAATAATAAAATATTATTAACCCCATTCTTAGAATAACCATTTGGAATATTTTATTGTATTTGGTTAGGAGGGAAAACGTATTTAAACTTTTATTTAGAAATAATAAATAAATAAATGATTTATTTATCATCTCAAGAAATTGGTTAAGGAATAATAAATAAATAATGATTTATTTAATTATTCCTAAGGGATTTAGTCAAATTTGACAAGGAATAATAATTAATTAGTGATTAATTAATTATTCCCAGAGAAAAATAAGATAATTAATAATCTATCTTTTGATTTTTCATAGTTGGGTCAAATATGACAAGGAATAATAATTGAACAATGGTTTAATTAATTATTCCTAGAAGAAAATAAAATAAATAGTGATTTATTTAATTATTCTTCGTGGTTTTAATTATAAATTACTTAACAAAGGTGGTTTATTAAGTAATTTCTCACAATGAAAGCAATTTTAGTATGGTAAAATTGACTTTACGTGGTGTACTTTGATCCATCTAGTAAATTAGGCTAGATGATCAATTTTTGGTGATAACACTTTCATCAAAGGGGACTGAGTTAAACAGGGAGAGAGGGCAGAATATTTTTTCTTTAGCAAGTGAATCTGAGGGCCATTGAGGATAGAACCAATAGCTATAGGCATAGATTGCATCAAAACACTCTATCGACATTGCTGAGCCATGGATCAAGTCAACAATGGTCTGATCCGCTGTTTCACCTTTCGGGAGGCACCTCACCATGAAAGGGAGTATTCAAATCACTAGAGTAAGGAGGTCAGCCGAAAATCGCGTAGACCCATCAAGTCAATCACATGGGACTATACCACTGATGGAAGGGAATTCGAGGGACTCATAACCAAACAATCACATTGTTGATCTGAAGGGTGATGTTTCTCAGTAGCAATCAAGGTCGCGAGGAGGGTAATTTTGTGTGTTAAAATGAACACTAAGCCATCTAATGAGCAGAGGTGTTAGATTGGTTTCAGCCTCTGATTCGTTTCAATGGAAGGCGAAAGGGAGTATGAGTGTTACATGCTGATTAGTTGATATAGCCAAAGCATTGGTTGGACCAAAACACTATCACAACAACTGTCTAAGCAGAGAATGGAGTTGAGCATCCCCATATCTATTCCAGGCGAAAGGAAGTGGACATAGCCTGGGCATTGCACTGTCACCACAACCCTCTAAGTGAAGGAAGGAGCCGAGAAAGTTTCATAGGCTTGAGCTCTGGCATTGACCATCGATTCATTACGGGAGCCAAGGTTGTCATCGCTCTTAATAACTGAGACAAGATTATTTTTACCGTAGCGTCGGTTAAGGAGCCAACAATGGTACTCTTCAGGTGCATGCCAAAGTATTTGTTTTATTACATTAGATAAATTGATCTCGCTACATCAAGATCACTCAAACATTAGTAATAGAGGCAAAGACACTACGCTTTTGCAGAATTGAGTAAATTATATTTCATCAAAATATTTTGTGGCGGGTCACCATAATTAAATAAAGTAATGCTATGTCTATTTTCGTTATATAGTATGTTGCATTATGTGGTTGGATTAGTGTAGAGGTTTATCATTGTTGAATATAGTCTTATGCCTATATATTTGAAACCTCTAACATCAAATTCAATGTCGCACATGATCCATTGATCACTTGCAAGGGCATAATTATTGGGTCCACAGACTCTTGATTAGCGTATGAAGATCTAAGTCTTTACCTGAAAACTAATTCTTTTTCCATCTAAACAAATTTTCCGCTCAAAAATCTCAGTGTGGAAGCATGAAAGATGGCAGGTTATGGACTAAACCATGTTTATAGTTTTGAAAATTTTGATTGGTTTTAGCAATTGACAAGGGGTTTGTCAAATTTTGGAGTTTGATGATAGAAAGGAGATTTTGTGTTAAAAAAAGGGGGAATAGGAAAGGAAGGAGGTGGTACAATCATCATACTATTACCAATCAAGTTTGTATTTACCTTATCTTGGGGTAAAATCCATTGAAGAATTACTGTATTCATGCTTTGGTATGAGGGGAGATGGGACTTTCCCTAGAAAGCACTCATAAAATTTTGGACAAAATTCTAGATAAAATAAAAGAAGCATGGGGCCTTTTCTTAGCAATACCACTTTATAATAGAATAGCAAGTCTTTCTCAAAAATGGTCTATGCCATTATGCAACAAAAATGCCCATGGGAAGTGAAGGAAGGACAAGGAAGAGGAGCTAAGTTCTTCGCACTTGGATCTTAATTGCAACGAACAAAGTCAACCATAAATCTTTAGAAATTGGAGGAATTAGACACATGGCTCTTAGAGGTGGGGCAACCAGAATGGAGGAAACTCGGTTGGAATCTCAAGCAATCTATGCTTGCATTAATACAACCCAAACTCTCGGAGCATCCTTGTGAAGAGGTCAAGCTCACATTTGCTTCTTGTCTCAGCAAAATCATAGCTTTAACATCCCGAGTATTGTCTTACAATAACAATCTTATGAGGGAGATATTGTAGTTGATAGTGGAAGGCCTTAAAGTGTTGAATAACATCATGCTTCTTACCTTTTAGAACCGATGTAGAAATTTTAATAGTCATGGCAGAATTCAACTTTCCCACATTCATACTGAATTTGGAATGTGATGAGTTGATCTTTTAGTTGCTCCATAGCTTTTACACCAGTATTACATCAGCTCATTTAGACCATGTCAAAACATGCATGTAAAAGACTGTGTCTCTATTATTAGAAGGCCATGCTCACATATGCAAGATACTAAGATGTAAATTGTTGACCATTTGGAGGAAGGATCACAAGGATCCTATGATCTAGTCGAGAAGTTTTTTAGGATGTAGGTTTTAACCCTGTAAAGAAATTAGCTACATACGAATTCCAAAACACATAAAATAAACAATAGCGAGAGCATAACACATAAAACACACATACACAGAGATTTTCCCCTAGATCCCAAAACCAGGACTACCAACTTGATTTTTCATTATGTTCCTTTCAATGTTATAATACATATTTATACATGCTGAAGCATCCAATACCATGGACTGAAAAAATCATCGCATTCAATACCATGGACCGAAAACCATCGTGTCCAAAAAAGCATGTGTAGAAATCATGCACAAAACCATAGGTGGGTCCGCCCAACCTAACATAGGGTCCAAAATCAAAATTTTCCGGGGCGCTGCCCCGTACCCCATAAAGTGGGTTACGGGTGCCCATCAAACCCCCTTGTTAACTATGTCGAAAGAATATAACACAACCGAACATTCTCCCACTTGTTGTTTTCTTTCCACAGGGGGGCCACAAGAGAGCTTAGTCATTTATCCAGCCTTGCAAAGCCCATTGTTTCTCTACACCGAGAGAACTTCTCAGAGCTCACAAATTTTGTCAATGCATCTACAGTGTTCTTCAAAGTGTCCACCTTTATCAGCAACACCTTTTTGTCTTCTATCATATCCCTCACAAAGTGTTACTAAACATCAATGTGCTTTGTCTTTGAATGATATGTGGGGATCTTTGCCAAGAAAATTGCACTTTGGCTATCACAGTCTATCCTTATAGCTCCCTGTACTAACCCCATACTTGACCACAATCTCTGCAACGAAACTACTTCCTTGCTTGCATGAGTGGCTGCCATGTATTCTTCCTCTGTAGTTGATAGTGCCACTACAGATTTCTTCTTACTCATCCAACAGACTGCACCTCCAAATAGGTTAAACACATACCCACTTATAGATCTTCTTTGATCCAGATCTCCAGCCCAATCTGCATCAACAAAGCCATGAATATCCAACTTTCTATCTAATCCTAGTCTTCCTTGGTAGCACAAACCATAGTCACTAGTGCCACGCAAATACCTAAAAGCCTGCTTCACTGCTGTCTAGTTCTCCTTCCCTGGTTTTGACATAAACCTGCTCAATACTCCCACTACATGTGTAATGTCTGGTCTAATATAGACCATTGCATACATCAGGCTACCGACTGCACCTGCATATGGAACACGAGACATGTTCTCTTCCTTTTCTTATGTCTTGGGACATTGTTCAACAGATAACCTCACACCTACAGGAATAGGAACCTTCACCGATTTACTATCCTGCATATTAAGCCTCTGCATTATTGTCTCGACATACTTCCTCTAGTTTAACTAGAGCTTCCTCTTTCCTCGATCTCTTTTAATTTCCGTGCCCAAAATATAGTTTGCAGCACCAAGATATTTAATGTCGAATTTGGAGGACAATTGGGTCTTCAAATCCTGGATAATTTATTTGTCATTTCCAACCAGCAACATATCATCCACATATAAGAACAAATAAATATCATGGTCACCAATTAATTTAAAATACACACAATGATCTGCTTTGCTTCTGTTGAAGCCAAGTCCTTGTATAAATGTATCAAATTTCTGATACCACATCCTTGTTGACTATTTTAACCCATACAGAGACTTCTTTAACTTACATACTAGTTCTTTCTTACCCTTCACCACAAAGCCTTTAGGTTGCTTCATGTAGATTTCCTCTTCTAGATCCCTGTGAAGAAATGTTGTCTTCAAATCCATCTATTCTACCTCAAAATCAAAAGCAGCAGCAACAGATAAAAGTAATCTAGTAGAAGTCACCTTGGCAACGAGAGAAAAAATATCACTAAAATCAATTCCTGGCACCTGGGAATAACCTTTTTCTACCAACCAAGCTTTGTATTTCTCCACCTTTCCTTCTGCATTTGTCTTATTCTTGAAAAGCCATTTGCTACCAATGGGTTTCCTTCCAACCGGCAACTCCACCAGATCCCAAGCCTCATTTTTGTGCAAAGATTCCATTTCATCAACCATGGCCTCTTTCCAGAGTTTTCCATCCTCTAAATCTACCGCTTCCTTCACAGTTCTGGGATCATCATTAGTAATAGATAAAGAAAAATTTGAAAAAAAAAGCAGATGGACTATACCTTTTTGGCTGCCTTCTTTCTCAAACTGATCTTTTGAGACCCGAAGTTTGTGGCTCTTCATATTCTAATTCCTCCTTTGCTGTAGAGTCTGATTCTTCCTCCTTTAGCTCAAACTCTATCTTCTCAAGTTCCTTTTGTTGGACTTCATGTTTAATAACATCTTTCACCTCTCTCAACACCACATCTCGGCTGTTAAAAACCTTCCTTGTTACTGGGTTCCAAAGCTTATAACCCTTTAAACCATCCTTATATCCAATAAGGATACACTTTTTAGATTTACTATCCAACTTGGTTCATTTCTCCTTTGGAACATGTACATATGCATCACATCCAAATACCCTCAGATGTGAAAGAGAAGGTTTCTTACCATTCCATACCTCTTGTGGAGTCTTATCCTCCAACACTGATGAAGGTGACCTATTGACTAGGTAACATGTTATATCCACCACCTCTGCCCAGAATTCCTGTCCTAACCCGACACCACTGAGAATCCTTCTTTCCCTTTCCATCAACGTCTTGTTCATTCTTTTTGCAACTCCATTTTGCTGAGGTGTATATGGAGTAGTCTTATATCATGCTATACCACACTTCTTATAGAATTCTTCAAATTCCTTGCTGCAAAACTCTCCACCATTATCTGTCCTCAACACCTTTATTTTCTTCTCTGTCTGATTTTCCACGAGAGCCTTAAATTCTTTAAACCTGTCAAAGACTTCAGATTTCTTCTTAAGGAAATATATCCATGTATTCCTTCAGAAGTCATCTACAAATGATACATAGTACACAGACTTACCCAGTGATGGAACCTTCAAAGGTCCAAACACATCACTGTGCACAAGCTCTAATATATGTTTCGCCCTCTTACCACCAGAGCGGAAACTCACCCAATTCTGCTTCCCATATACACAATTTTCACATAAATCAAAATCCAGAGAGCTATTACTCATACCTTCTACCATACCTTTACCATGAAGTATCCGAAGGCCTTTCTCTCCTATATGTCCAAGCCTTTGATGCCACAACATGGTCTTCCCTCCAGAGACCACTATATTTTCTGCTCCACTTTCAGGAACCATAGAACTGTTGCACCCATCAACAACCATACTACCTTGCAACTTATACAGAGTTCCAATACGAACTCCCCACATCAATACCAGTGCTCCTCGAACCATCTTGCAGGTATGTTTCTCGAACACTGTCTTTACACCTGCATCATCCAACTTGCTTATAGAAATTAGATTTCTGGCCAATGTAGGAATATGCAGAACACACGGAAGTGTTCTAACCCTTCCACCTTGCAACTTAAACTTTACTTTTCCACGACCAACGATTCTAGCCTTCCTGTCATCCCCAAGGAAGACATCACCACCATCGTATTTCTCATACTCGCAGAACCACTCTCTATGGGGAGTGAAGTGAAAGGATGCACCTGAGTCAATCAACCATGCCTCATGATCTACATGTGTACTTGTTACACTAAAAAATGTCACCTTGACTATTTACAGTTAGTATGGCTCAAATCAACAGTCATGCTACCCTCTTAGGCAAGTCTCATGCCTCTGTTATCCATCTCAAACTCAAAATAGAGAGAAAGTCTTGTAAAAATCATGTTTATCTCTGGGGTCGCAGGTTCTCTCTAGTCTTACCTGCGGGGACGCGGACCTTGTTCACAAAAACTGCGTCCATGGACGCTCTGTATGTAAAGGGACAGGTGCGTCCCTCTGTAAAAGACAAAATGCGCGAGTTTTATCTTGAAAAAAGTTACTTGTGGTTACTTCTAGAACATTCTAGAGGTCGGTTTGATGAAATGGATGCGCCTCCAGTTGGTTCATGTATCTCTATTAAGGGGAATCTTATCCCATCAATAAGGGAGCTATCCCACCCAAAGAGGGGGATGATCCCATTGATGGTGGACCAGAATAACCTCTTTACAGCACTATAAATAAAGGCATTGAGCCAGGAGGAAAGGAGGTTGGAGCTATACATTTTCTTTGGGTAAATGCTGCAGGATTTAGGTCTTCCATTAGAGCCTTTGTGAGGAGAGATTGTCTTCACTTGATTCTACTTGGGAGAGGGTGAGCTTTGTCAAAGTAGAGGAAAACCCTTGATGGAACCTGGGAGGAACTTGCACAACACCAAGGCCAGGTTGTAAGAGTTTCTTTGTTTCGTTATTAATACAAACTGGTTTATTTTTCTCAATAGCTTATGTTAATGAGTTATTTCATGTGTTCCTTGGTCTGCATGTTGGATATATGTTTTATTATATGAAATGCAAGTGCTTGGTAATTGTTTGATTGTTTGTGGTTGCAGGAATTGACTTGAAGGAGGAGCTCATCCGGATCGTCAAGAACGGACTTCAACAACAACGTTTTGGAATAAGGTAAGCCTAAACACTTGTAGTTTTCATGTTATAAAAGGTGTATTTAGAGAAAGATCACTCCTTTTTGTCTTGTTTGTCATTAGAATGTCTTAGACTTCTAGGAAGGTCAGTCGTGTCCGCACCCTTGACAGATTCCGTGTGACAAATTGGCGACTCTGCTGGGGAGCCATTAATGAGAGAGTCTTTTCCTTTATATGAACTTTGCTTTGAGAAAATCATTTTTGTTTTCTGGTTTTTGACTGTGCGAATTAGTATTTGGGTGGCTTAGCTTTAGATTTAGTTAGATTTGGTTTTTCTTTATTTTTCCAGACGAACGCACCCTCTTAGTACTGCACAGTGCGTCTTTGGACGCGCTGTTGCCGTCTGCACAGAGCGGGGCCGCACCTGTGACAACGGGTTGCCTGCGTCTTCCTGTAAAACTTGAGAAAATTCCATTTTTGCTTCAAATTGCTTTTAGATTTTGTTTTTCCTTAGTATTTTCCGCCCAGATCCTTTAGTACCCTGTCAAGAATTTTCACCTAAACTAGTTTTGTGAGCTTTGAGTGTTTTAGTGGTTTTCAACGAAGTTTTGACCTAGGGTTTGATTTTTGGAAAGGCTTTGTAGTGACTTTGCTATTAGAAAGTTGTCCAGCCTTAGATATCTCTGGTTAGTCAACCTTCTTAGAAGTCTGGCCTGTCGTAAAGTCTCCTTTTGTGTGCAACTTGCCATTTGAGTTGTGTTGGGTCAAATTTCGAATTACTTGTTTATAAAGTATTGATTTCCATTTTTAAAAAAGAACAAAAAGATTAGAATTTTGTTTTGGCTAGTTTTTGATTCTGCAATAAGCTAGCCCTTGATTTGATTGTAATCAAGTAAAACACCTTAGAAATAATCATTGTTAGTTTTGGCCTCGTTAAGATTGCTTAGAGTAAATTTACCTTTAGTTTGCTTATGAGTGCTTTTTATAGATTTTAGGAGTTGTTAAGATTGATTTTTTGTTTAAATTAGATTTACTTGCTTTATTAAAAGAAAAATACAAAAACATCTTCTTAAAAGTCTTGTTTCAAGTAGCTTTTTGTTTTCAAAAGAAGAAAAGAGTTTTTTCGTGCATGTAAAGAGAAGTTATGTTTTTATGCTTGGAAAAGACAAACGAATTGTTTCTTTGATTGTTTTCAATTAAAAGGTTGCTTTTATAAAGATTGCATTCTCTCAACTTTTTAGTTAAAGCAATTCATCGAAAAGTAAAGTAGTGGATAAATCATTCTAGGTGCATTTTGTAGTGGTTTCGAGTCGAGTCAACACACCACTAGTTTCACTTCCATCACCTTTTGACTTAAGAAACAACCTTAAAAGTAACGCTTAAATTAAAATCAATCTAGTAATCTTTATTTTTCTAGGGCTCTGAAGCACCAACATAGCTTAGGCTAGGGTCTTGGAGTAGGTGAGTACTTAACTCTCCAAGACTACAAAACCAAACAGATAGTCTATCTTGAGTAGAACAAATCCAATTGTTTCAGTTACATTCTGGGAAAGCTCCTCTTAAAGGAGAAGCACGAGCTCGTGTCCGAACCAGTGAGGGGATCATTCCTCCCTCGTTGGGAACGACGCCAGACAGTACGTATTACAAACGGTAAACCTCGGATTAACCATTGTCGAGGAGCCAGGGGTCACTTATCGGTAAACCTTGGATTGTTGTCAAGGAGCCGGTAAGGGGATTGGAGCTTGCTACTCTGCCCTTGCGTGCTGTTGGAGCCTAGACTGTTCCCCCAGGTGTAATTGTTGTGATTGGTAACCTTAGTGGCTATAATATCTAGGATTCTACCCAAGGTGACGGTGGAGGGAAGGTCCCACTGTACCTGGAGCAGACGTCGGTTATACTCACTTGGATTTTCTGGGGGGTTCGCTTCACTTCGAGACGGTTAAAGTGGAGGAACTTGGTCCAGTCTATTCATTAAGCAGGTTGCCGGGGTAACTGTTCCACCCACTATTTCTGTACTGAATCCTGCGAGGTTGGGCTTAATCACCAACTAGCGTTTTTGGTCCGGAAGACTACTGTTTGTGTATGGTTTGACGCTCTAGATTATTTAGGCGTGTGCTTCAAAATTGATTGGTTCTTTAGAAGACTTTAGGTGGTTTGATTTGAATTTTTTACTTTGTTTTCGTGTGTTGTAGTTAAAATCTTTAATTGTGGCGGAATCACCGAGAAGGTCCCGTCGAATTGCGGGCCAGTCTCCTGAAGTTGTGTCTGTGGCCGAATTGTTGAGAAGATCCCGTAGACTTAGGGGATCCCCTCCTCGAGACGACCCAGGTAATTTAGAAGGGTTAAAGGTCCTTGTAACTCCTCCTAGTGGCAGTAGAGTAGGATCACCTGAAGAAGGAGAATCTTCCTTGGTAGTCCATCCGTATTACCAAAGTTTAGAAACAGGTTACAATCCCGAAGCTGTTACAGTTTCCGAGCTTGCTGGTAGTTTTTCATCTGCCAGTGAAACAGGCGAAGAACCTGAAATTTCAGAACCTGTTACTCCAACTCCTAGTGTTCCTGATTCACCAAGAATAGAAAGAATTATCACCGAAAATCTTCCTGTTGGATTAATTGCCATAGAAGAACTTGTTCCAGAGGAAGAAATAGGCGTTTCTAATTCTGAAGATCTAATTACCCTTGATTTAAGGGAGCGTGAATCCATATTTTACAGTCCTCCTAGAACTGAACCTTGGTACCTTGCATTAACCAATTTTTTAGACAACTCAGTAGGTTTTTCTACACCTCGTACTCCGGTTCCACCTAGAGGTATTCATTCTCCTGTAAATATGTCTGGTCAGTCATCTGTGTTTTCACAAAGTCCTGAATCATTTTTACATGGCGGTCCTTCTGTTCCTACTGGGTATCAATCACTTTCTGGTACCTTTGCGGGAGCATCTCCTCAACCTGTTGATCATGGGTTATTAGTTGGAAACAGTGGTAATGTACCATTGAGTATAGGTGACGTTTATATGATGTCAGGTTCAACTCCCATTAACCAACCTCAAGGTGGCCAATTACCGCCTGGGGGGCAACCTTCGTTATGCCTGGGGGGCAACCTCAAGGTACTTCATTTGTGACTGGGGGTCAACCCCAAGGGTATCAACCCCAGCCTCAATTTGTACCCCAAAGTCAACCTCAGTATCAGTATCAACCTCAAGGATGGCAACCTCAAGGATGGCAACCCCAAGGGTATCAACCCCAAGGGTATCAACCTCAAGGATACCAACCTCAAGGTCAAGGTCAACCCCAGTATTCGTATTTACCTCAAGGTTATCAACCTACGGGTCAATACCCTAGTCAAGGTTATCAACCACCTCAAGGGCAATCATATGGGACTGCACCTTACAGTTATCAACCCTATCCTCAATACGGCTATGGGTCTCAGTATCCTCAACCTGTTACGAGTCAATACCCTGGAATGTTAACATGGGATCCGTCACAGGGTCAACAGATGTTGCAACCAAGTATACAGTCGGTACCTCAAGCAGGACAACCTGCAGTTCCTGGTCCATCCCAGCAACCGCAACCTGTCCAGTCAAGTGTTCAGACCCCTGTAACTTCTGTAGTTACTCAGCCGCCAATTGCACCAGGTACTCCACCTCACACGGCTGTAGCAACTACCGCTTCATCTACCATGTTTACTTCTGGAGTATCGGCAGCTCCAGTTTCTACTGTCCCTGTAACCACTCCTCAGACATCTGTACCGTTGTCTGGACCCACGGTTCAAACCACAGTCCAGATGCCTGTAGGCCAACCTGGTACTAGTACGGTTGTTACTACTCAACCTCAATTTGTTCAACCTCCGTACCAGGGACAGTATCAACCTGGGCAAGCTGCCCAACAACCGGTTTACCAGTATCAACCGTATCCTGGGTACAATTATCAACCACCTCAACAACCCCAGTACGGTCCGGTTAATCCTGGTTTTCCAGGAGGATACAATATCCCCAATGCGAATCCTGTTCCTAGTTATCCTGGATATCCTCCTCCTGGGGCTGGTATTGTGACTCAGAGTTTCAGAGATCCTAACCGGCAGTTACCATTTATTGCAACTTTAGATTTACCCGACTTGACGCGCCTAACGAACGATCCAATTCAATATCTTCCGTTCTGGCCGCCAATGCCAAATAAGTTGCCCAGCGATATACCCAAGTTCGAAGGTAAGTCTGGAGAGGATCCGTCTAATCACGTGATGACTTACCACCTCTGGTGTGCATCAAATTCCATCTCAGATGATTCTATCCGCTTACGTCTTTTCCAGCGTACACTCATTGGTCTCGCAGCCAAGTGGTACATTGAGTTACCACGGGCCTCTTTTTACAACTTTAGTCAGTTAGCTACCTCGTTCTTAACTCATTTTCAGTTACCAGTCAGATACGACAATGGTACTGAGTTATTAACTTCGCTAAAACAATCGACATCCACGTACATTTCTGATCACATCCATGAGTGGAGACGTCGAAGGAGATTAGTGAAAGTTTTTATCCCGGACCAAATCTTAGCTGAATGGTTTGTCAAATCGTTATTACCAAGAATTACTGAAGATGTCGCTAAGGCCGGAGTAGTTACTGAGGAGCAAGTCATTGCTCAGGCACAGTACCTTGACTTGGTTTATACTCAGTCGGGTACGTTACATGAGAAAATTCCGGATCTTCCCAAGTCAAACCAAATCGCTGCTGCTCCTTCGGGATCTCATGCCGCTGATGGCATGATCGGTATCGTGACTACGAAGAGTAAGAAGAAGTCTTCCAAGGCCTCCAATACTCCAATTATCACTTTGCCTGATTCTCCGACAGGAGAGTCTTCTCCTCCTGAACTTACCGCCGACATTCACGCTGTAGAGTCATCTACGGCCAAATCCAAAAACGGTGGAAAGAAGAAAGGAAAGAAGAAGGCTAAAGCAGACAAGGCTCCAAAGGAGAAAACGGAAAAGTCGGAAACCAATGACGAAAACGCAAACCTCGCTATCCTTGTCTTATTTGTGAAGAAGATCATTTTACGAGAGACTGCCCTCATCGGGCCGAGGTAGTGAAAATAGTCAAAGGTTCTCCGACTCCTGCTGTGTTAAAGAATCCATTTCCAGAGCAGGAAAATAAGATGATAGGTTCTTCTTCGAATGCCAGTGAAGAACCCATTTTGATGATGTCTCATGTCAGGATTGCGACTCGATCGCAAGATTATGGTAGTAAGGCTCCTGTTGATGGTAAGGAAGCAGAATCTTCTCACTCTAACCCATCAACCTCAGCTCCTGGTTCCGATCCACTACAGATCGAAAAACCTAACCCAGACTTAGTGATTAAGCCGCCCGCCAAGGGTGTACTTCGAAGGTCTGCTTTCAATCCACATGCGAGAGCAGCCCAGAATTACAACATTGTTGAAGACTTAGCTGTTTCACCTTCAGCAATGTCGGCACTCGAAGTGCTGCAATCATGTCCAGCGCAACGGAAATTGCTTTTGTCGGCTATTGGAGCTGTCGATGTTCAGGACCCGAACCTAATGATCTTTGATCTAGAAAATAGTACACCACGTCTCCCCCATCAAATGGCTTTCCAAATTCCAGTGATAGTCAAAAACAGGCCTATTCATCGGACTGTGATTGATGAGGGAGCTTCTACGTGTATTATGTCGATTCAATGTTGGAGATCGCTTGGTTCTCCTTCATTGAACCAATCCCCCACCATCCTTAAGGCCTTTGATGGCCGTGGGTTCCGTCCGTTTGGTATTCTACAAGAATTGCCTATAGGGGTCGAAGGTAAAACCGTTAGTCTGGATGTGGAAGTGGTTGATGCCCCTCTAGACTACAACCTTCTTTTGGGTCGAAGTTGGTCATATGCTATGACAGCGGTCGTTTCATCGGTCTTCAGAGTCATTAAGTTTCCACATAACGGTAAGATCGTGACTATTGATCAGCTGACATACTTTTCATCCGACCCAACCTCTTTAGAAACTATCCAGCATGTCGGTAAAACGACAATCCCTTATAGGGACATTGGTGTAGGTTTAGTTAAGGATTCCGGTTTACTGGGAACTTTTCCTCTCCCTCCACTCAATGTAGACCCTTCGTTCGCAACAATTCATATGATCACGTCAGAAAACATTATTTATGATGATCCTTGGTATGTTCCCTCTGACTCTGAGCTAGACTCACTCGGTGATGTTATGCCGTTGAGTCCGTATGAGATTGCTTATGAAGCTCTTATGTCTTTTACCGACTTTCATTCAACCGACCAAATGAATGTGGTCAGTGAAGAGTCACGTTTCACCTCACCCTTAGAACGGATAACGTTTCCCGAAGAAGTGTCATCTGACGAACAACTTCGCGAAATCCTAAGTGTAGATGATCTACCATGGGAAGATCTCCATCACAGATCTTCGTTTTTACCTAAGGATGATGCATTTGAAAATGATTTTTCATCTATCTTTACCGCTGAATATGTCAAAGACGCTCAGGATCCAACGAAACATTCTGATTCAGAGCTGAATTTAGGGAATATTTCTCGTACAATTCCCATTGATATTTCAGTGAAGCCCGGAATCGAGGAGAACATTCATATAGGTGCCGCATGTACTGAAACGGAAATCCAAACTTACAAGGCCCTATTCCAAGAATTCCGCGACGTGTTTGCCTGGTCTTACGAGGAAATGCCGGGAATTGATCCTGCCATTGTTGTTCATGAAATCAAAACCTACCCGGATGCTAAACCCATTCGGCAACGGTTGCGTCAGATTCACCCTCGAAAAGCGGCTGCAATCAAAGCAGAAGTCGAAAAGCTGTTGAAAGCAGGTTTCATTTATCCGATCCCGTTAACGGATTGGGTATCGAATATTGTTCCCGTCAATAAAAAACAAGGAACAATAAGAATCTGTATCGATTATAGGGATATCAATCGAGCTTGTCCAAAAGACAACTATCCTACGCCTTATATCGATCAAATCATTGATGATTGTGCCGGAAGTGAGATGTTTTCCTTCATGGATGGTTTCTCAGGCTATAATCAAATCAATATTCTACCTGCCGATCAACCAAAAACGGCATTCATTTGTCCATGGGGGACATTTGCTTATTGCAAATTACCTTTTGGACTTAAGAATGCCGGGGCCACTTTTCAACGGGCGATGTCTTATGCATTTCATGACATCAAGCACATTGTGCAACCCTATCTCGATGATTTGCCTGCTCATTCTTTACAACGAGCTGATCACCTTGTCCACCTACGAGCAATCTTTATGAGGTGTAGGCATTATCGAATTCGGTTGAATCCCCACAAATGTGTTTTCTGTATAGAAACAGGTCGATTGCTGGGATTTGTTGTTTCAAAAACCGGCATTCGCGTCGATCCCTCGAAAGTCGAGGCTATCATCAAATTGCCTCCTCCTTCGAGTTTGCGCCAACTCCAAAGTTTGCAAGGGAAAGCAAACTTTTTACGCCGATTCATCCCGAACTACGCCGAGGTCACTAAAGGTTTTACACGGTTGTTGAAACAGAACGCACAATTCTTTTGGGACGAGATTGCCCAACAATCTTTTGATGCACTGAAACACGCGTTGACCCATGCACCGTTATTGCATCCTCCCAACTACAACCAGGACTACTTCTTATACCTCGCAGCTTCGCATTCCACCATTGGAATGGTGTTAGTTCAAGAAGATGAATTCAAAGCAGAGCATGTGATATATTATCTTAGTAGAACCTTAAACCCAACTGAGTTAAAATATTCGCATGTGGAGAAATTGGCCCTGGCAGCCGTTCAAGCTGTCCAGCGTTTTCGTCACTACATTCTTCTCCGCAAGACTACAGTTATTTCGGATTGCAACCCTATGATTTATATTTTGACAAAACAACTGCTAGGGGGCAAGTACTCTAAATGGATTGTTATCCTGCAAGAGTTCGACTTGGAGTTCGAGAAGTCCAAGTCTAAGAAATCTTTAGTTTTTGCGGAATTAATGTGTGATTTCCCGAGTGCTGACACAGAGACTGTGGCAGAGGAGTCCATCGTGGACGAATCTTTGTTTCTTATTAGCACTTTAGATCCGTGGTATGGGGATATAATCATCTATCTCCAAACCCAAACCTTTCGGCCTGAAGCTTCCAAGGAAGACCGTCGAAAAATTCGGTTTCGATCCCAGCAATACAGAATTATTGGAGATACACTTTATCGCGGGGGGCAGACTTAGTTTTTCGACGTTGTTTAACTCACGAAGAGGCTGAGAGAGTTTTGAATGATTGTCACTCTGGAGCATGTGGCGGTCATATGTCTGGGTATGCCACAGCTCAGAAGGTGTTGCGCGCTGGCTATTTCTGGCCGTCTATGTTTAAAGATTGTATCCTTGCTGTCAGAACGTGCCACAACTGTCAAGTTTTGATCGAAAGATGCGCGCTCCACCTGCTCCTCTCCACCCTATAATTGCCGCTGGTCCATTCGCCAAATGGGGCATTGACTTTATTACTTGTAACCCTCACTCGGCCGGGGGGCATGCGTATATCATCCTCGCGGTTGATTATTTTACAAAATGGGCCGAGGCGATGCCTACATTCGACGCAAGCGGCAAGACAGCTGCAGTTTTCGTATTCAATCATATCATAACTAGGTTTGGTGTCCCACAAGCAATCATTACTGACCATGGGAGCCATTTTCGAAATGTCATGATGACTGAGCTTACAAGCCAGCTTGGTTTGCGCCACGATAGCTCTACTCCTTATTATCCGCAAGCCAACGGTTTGGTTGAGTCAATCAACAAAGTTCTAGTCGTCATGATTCGACGGATCATTGGTATCCATCGAACGAATTGGCATAACATGTTATTTTCGGCGCTATGGGCATATCGAACTTCAGTGAAAAATTCAACAGGTTTCACCCCTTTTCAGCTAGTTTATGGCTTAGAAGCTGTGTTACCTATTGAATGCGAAATCCCATCACTTCAAATGGCTGTCGAATTACTTCCAGCTACTTCCGCAGAGGAGAAACGGTTATTATACTTAGCTAAATTAGATGAGACTCGACGTGACGCTACTTTAGCTATCGAGACTCACGCGAAACGAATGAAAGCTCAGTACGATAAAAATGTAACCCCTCGAAGTTTTTCGGAAGGAGACCTAGTATTATTATATGATCAAGCTAACGATAAGCTAGGTGCCGGAAAGTTCGTTCCTATGTGGCATGGGCCCTACATTGTAAAGCGCAAGCTAGCAAAAGGGGCTTATGAGTTAGTTGATTTTGATGGGGACTCTTTGGGTAAACCCAGAAATGGACTTTACCTAAAGAGGTATTATGCTTAAAATGATGGGTATGGAGAAATTTTTAGATAGGTTAGATTTTCTTTCTAGCTAGCAAGTGTGTTAGTTTAGTCAGTGTGCTTAGCTTAGCTAAGTGTGGTTTTTCGTCATTATTTTGGCTCATCTTGGTTTTACTCTTGATATTGTAGATGTCGACGCCTCTCCAAACATACATTGGATTTGCTGATGGTGCTTGTCGTAGTACACGGAATATCTCTTCCGCAGCTTGGGTTATCTATTCGCCCTCTGACGAGTTAGTTTCTATGCATGGGGTAAGCCTCGGTCAAACAACGAATAACATTGCAGAATACAGTGCAGTGGTTGAATTATTATCCGAATCTATTTCATTTGGAATTCGACGTTTGATAGTGAGGTTAGATTCTGAACTTGTTGTATTACAGCTTAATAGAGTTTATGCCATTAGAAATCCTGTGTTATTAAGGTTGTTTTTGAGAGTGCGTCTCTTGGAACGTGAATTTGATTACATTGAATATCAACATATTCCAAGGTCTTTGAATACATTAGCAGATGCAATTGCTTCTCGAATGTTGGACAGACATTTACGATAATCATGCAAGTAAATTTAAAAACATTTCATCACATATGTTAAACAAGATAAGCCGGTAAAATAGTGATATATATAGATAGGAGTGTGTCAAAAATATATACATCGTCTTCGATCATAGGTTTAAAACACCTTATGATCGGCAAAATGATAGTACAAAAAATCAAAATGTCACATGTGACTACAAAAGTGACTAGTCAATCACTGGTGGTGCTCTCTGTACGACACCACTGCGCGGGCTACCTTACGCAAAAAACCCCTAAATGGTCCAGGGACCGCGACCACGAAGCGCTGAAGCCTCATTGGAATATCATCCATAGTAGTCTCAGGTATATCTGCCGTGAGACGCTCTAGATCATGCTCCAAGTCGGCTAGTACTTCTGCTGTCGCATCCTGTGGGGCCGGTGCCGGTGCAGCTGGATGTAGTCTATCATAAGGCCGGAGGTTGGCTGGACGCTGTGGGCCAACATCTGCATTTTGAGAAATTTACTATTAGTTTTGAGACGATATATATAAAAAATACAAAAAAAAATACATAACTAGAAAACTTGTGAAAATAAAAAGTACCTCTGTCATCCCATTGTTCTCCCTGTGGAAGAACCATGTCCGGATCACCTCTGAAATCTGTTCCGGCATACGGAAAATCCTGTATCACAAAAAGCTGGCTCTCTAACCAGTCAAAATAACTATCTGAGAATCGAACTACTGTCGCGCCCTCGTCAGGATGCCGGGCCATTACCGCAACCCATCGTATCAGCTTTGGCTGCTGAGGACCCAAGATATCAACAGTGAGTTGCTGAGGGATCAGCAATGGAATTCTCTCCAAGGCAAAGCTCACGACTATAGGCCCATATCCAAAAGTCTTTAGTCGTCCGTTCCTTGCCTTGGTCAGTTGGCTCTTCATATGAGCCGACACAGCTTCACACCAGTTGAAAATGGTGCCTTGGTAACAGTCAATTGCCATCCGCATTTGGGATCCGGAAGCAATGTGTAAAGCGGCCGCGCCGCAAATTCTGGTAACCGTGAACGCTATGACTTTGAGTTCCGGCAGAGTGATGTGTTTTATCTCTATGCCTTTTGAATGGTGAGCTCCAGGTGTGCACCAAGTCTCGCGGAGACTATCAAGGGATTGGCCACCCGGCCTAGTCCCCGCAAGGTTGAGTTGCTCACCTCTGTTTGGCAAGCCAGTGAGAAAGTATACATCCGAGGGCTCTATCTCGAGCTGGTGCCCTCCTATGTAAAAGCATTGTTCCTGTACGTTCCATCGCTCAACCAGCCATTCCAAGAATCTTACCTGGCCCCTCATGCCCGGTATGGTCCAATATTTGTACAAACCGCATGCTCTTAGGGCATCCAGAGAAGGTTGATGATTTATTGCAACTTCATCTTCCTCTACGTGCTCTCTTTCTCTCCAGTCTAACATGATTAGTGCCTGCATATCAAAAAATAGCATTAGAAATTAATTTGGGAATTTTTGGTGGTTTTTTGAGAGAGTTGGGGTTTTGAAATGCGCGTTTCTCGGAGGACGCACCCCGGCTTTGTTGCACAGGGCGCCCGGACGCAGCTGGCCTGAAGGCGGGCTGCGTCTTCCGACCGTTTTCCCGTAAGAGAAAAAGTCGGGGGACGCAGGTCACCCGAAGGGCACCTGCGTCCGCCGAGAGGCGCATTCCAAAACCAAAACCCCCCCAAAAAATAAAACTAAAACCTAAAAATTGATTCTAAACGGATAGAAATGCAGAGTAGGATGTGTAAAATACCTGGATGAGACGGCGTTCGATTCCAACGGTCAGATTTTCCGCAGCAACCACGGGAAGTTTTCTTGTCAAAAGCCCTTTTTTCAACCTCAACAGTGAAACGGTAAAAATGACATGGTAAAAGGTCTTTTTATAGGTTTTTTGGATGAATTAGTTCATTTTTTACCATGAAAAGATATTTTTGAATGTATTTTTGCCTATTTTAAACAGGTATGAGTAATGTGTCGCTTTTGTGCAGGACAAAGGGATTTCGAGGGAAATTGTAAATTTTTCACAAACAAAATTGCAGAGTCATCTTTTAAGCCCTTTTCTGACTCCTAAAAATGAAAAGATTGCCGAGTGTTTCTTTTTCACTCGTTAAAACGGAATTAAAAGACGGTCCCCTTTTAGCTCTTTTCTGACCGCAAAATCAGGAAAAGATTGCCGGGTTTTTGTCGTTTCGAACTCGATAAGGAAATAAAACGACGTGTCCTTGATCGCTTTTTACTTTTCAGATTAACGACACTAATATGAAAGTACTCCTTGGTCGCAAGATCAAGCGGTTCCCCCAGGTATTATTTTATACTTTTTCGGGCTTGAGGGACACAAATATACGAAAAAGTTCAACGTGGAGTCTCCTTTAGTTTTTTCAGACTCTCTAAAAATGAAAAACGCCGAGTTTCTCCTATACTGGGCTCGTTAAATTTTTACAGTAGAGGACCTGTTCAATTACAAACAGGAACGAACCACTCCTTCCTAGGGTTCGAATTTAAACTAGGTTGGACTCGTCCGAAGGATGAGCTTACAATCAAGCATATGTTATCCTCCTCAAGCTTGTTAAAAATAAAGAGGTACTTGCCAGAAATGGTGGGGGAAAAAGAGAAGAATGAACCTATTTGTCACCTTTTGTCTCAGAAGAAACTTTATTACCGCTCTTGAACACGACACTTTTTATTCACCTGGGTTGGGAAATCTTTTACCTCACAGTTGACCAAGTCACTTTGAAAGTCTTTAACCGGGTTTCGGGGATTAACTTTGAGTTATTCGTCACCAAGCCATCTGTTGTGTCGTTATGTGTTCAAGAGGTCTGCAAACAACAAACTTTCATCTGCAAAATACTTGTCATCCATTTGACCATCCCTGAGTCAGTCCTTACAGCAACATTTCTTCAACTTGAACAATGATTTCGTGTTGCGGGCTTGCCTGCAACGGGTCGCTTTCTATCGACATCGACACATTATCTAGAAAGATGACTTAGGAATCGACAGTACCTTGAAGTCTGCATGCATCAATGGCAGGTTTCTCGCCTTTGACGTCAGTTTACATCATTGACTTTCGATCAGAGGATTCGTGAAGTGTTCGACATCAAAACATCTATTCACATTTCACGGGTTGTGCTTGGTACTTTGAGGACCATTGACATTACTGGTGGTTTCTCTCACGCTTGTTAACAGTTTACATCATTGACTGGTAATCAAGTGGTTTCTACCATGTTCGACATCGAATCATTTAATCACATGGCTAGAATCGTACCAATTCGAGAAGTAGAAGTGAAGACCCTGGATCTAGTTTCTACCATCCAGGCTGCGAGGAGTTTTGTATTCATTATCTATGTAGGCTCATCATAAACAGATGGTTGTGTCCATACTGTGTCTACAAAAGTCTATAAAAATGATGTACTGCAAGATCATTCCTGTATCAGAGTAGTTAGTCCATTAGTTAAAGTTTTGAATCTGAGTATGGGAATGCCTACCTCAGTGATGATATAATCTTATCCATGTATTTTGTGTTGAAAATTGCAGGTTCCAATCAGGCCATCCACAAGGTAATCCTTGAAATGATAAAGCGCTTCACCCTTCCTAGAATTACAAAACCCTATTCTATTTCAGGCTTCGCACTTTAGGGGGCAATCTGTTACACTAAAAAATGTCACCTTGACTATTTACAGTTAGTATGGCTCAAATCAACATTCATGCTACCCTCTTAGGCAAGTCTCATGCCTCTGTTATCCATCTCAAACTCAAAATAGAGAGAAAGTCTTGTAAAAATCATGTTTATCTCTGGGGTCGCAGGTTCTCTCTAGTCTTACCTGCGGGGACACGGACCTTGTTCACAAAAACTGCGTCCATGGACGCTCTGTATGTAAAGGGACAGGTGCGTCCCTCTGTAAAAGACAAAATGCGCGAGTTTTATCTTGAAAAAAGTTACTTGTGGTTACTTCTAGAACATTCTAGAGGTCGGTTTGATGAAATGGATGCGCCTCCAGTTGGTTCATGTATCTCTATTAAGGGGAATCTTATCCCATCAATAAGGGAGCTATCCCACCCAAAGAGGGGGATGATCCCATTGATGGTGGACCAGAATAACCTCTTTACAGCACTATAAATAAAGGCATTGAGCCAGGAGGAAAGGAGGTTGGAGCTATACATTTTCTTTGGGTAAATGCTGCAGGATTTAGGTCTTCCATTAGAGCCTTTGTGAGGAGAGATTGTCTTCACTTGATTCTACTTGGGAGAGGGTGAGCTTTGTCAAAGTAGAGGAAAACCCTTGATGGACCCTGGGAGGAACTTGCACAACACCAAGGCCAGGTTGTAAGAGTTTCTTTGTTTCGTTATTAATACAAACTGGTTTATTTTTCTCAATAGCTTATGTTAATGAGTTATTTCATGTGTTCCTTGGTCTGCATGTTGGATATATGTTTTATTATATGAAATGCAAGTGCTTGGTAATTGTTTGATTGTTTGTGGTTGCAGGAATTGACTTGAAGGAGGAGCTCATCCGGATCGTCAAGAACGGACTTCAACAACAGCGTTTTGGAATAAGGTAAGCCTAAACACTTGTAGTTTTCATGTTATAAAAGGTGTATTTAGAGAAAGATCACTCCTTTTTGTCTTGTTTGTCATTAGAATGTCTTAGACTTCTAGGAAGGTCAGTCGTGTCCGCACCCTTGACAGATTCCGTGTGACAGTACTTGAAGAAGCCAAGTACACATCCCCACCTTCATCTGAGGTAGTTCTCACCTTTGCAGAAGGAGCATCATCAGATCCCTTTCCTTTATCGGGAGCTTTAGATTTACAGTCCCTTTTGTAGTGCCCTTCTTTTCTGCATTTCCAACACACCACCTTTACAGGTTTTCCTGAAGACTTAGATCTCCCTATAGATTTAGATCTCCCACTCGATGACTTATTTTTGTTTCTGTTTTGGGACTGTCCTCGTACAGACAAGGCATCACCATTGTAGCTACCTATTGCAATAACTAGACTATCCCAAGAATCTGGTAGAGAACACAACAAACTGATGCACTTATCTTCATCTGAAATTTTAATATCAACAGATGCTAACTGACTTACCACAGTATTAAATGTATTCAGACGCTCTGTCACCGAGTCTCCATCTTTCATCCTCAGGTTATATAGCTTTTTCCACAGGAATAGTTTATTCACCAGAGACTTAGATTGGTACAAAGTCCCTAACTTGTCCCTCAAAACCTTCGTCGTAGCTTCCACTCATACATTCAGTAATATTGAATCTGAAACACACAATCTTATTGTGCTCTTTGCCTTCTGATCCAACTTCTTCCATTCTTCAGTGGACACTCCCGTTGGTTTAGTACCCAGATCTATAGCGATCCACTGATCTTTATCCACCAACAGATTCTCCATCTTGAGTTTCCACAACTCAAAACTCTGACCATTAAATTTCTCGATCTCTATCTTTCCATTGCTCGCCATCTTCTTTCACCACCAGAATCAATCTCGTAGATCTCCCACTGAATAGGGTTTATCATAGGCCCGAGTGAAACCCCTCAGTAACAAAGGCGTTCCCTTGAAGCGAAAATTGCTCCAATACCAGATGTAGGTTTTAACCCTGTACAAAAATTAGATGCATACAAATTCTAAAACACATAAAATAAACAATAGCGAGAGCATAACACATAAAACACATATACATAGAGATTTTCCCCTGGATCCCAAAACTGGGACTACTAACTTGATTTTTCATTATGTTCCTTTCAATGTTATAATACATATTTATACATGCTGAAGCATCCAATACCATGGATCGAAAAAACCATCGCATCGAATAACATGGACCAAAACCCATAGCATCCAAAAAAACATGTGCAGAAATCATGCACAAAACCATAGGTGGGTCCGGCCAACATAACATAGGGTCCAAAATCCAAATTTTTTGGGGCGCTGCCCTAGACCCCGTAAAGTGGGGTTACGGGTGCCCCTCAAACCCCTTGTTAACTATGTGGAAAGAATATAACACAACCCAACATAGGAAAAACATAAAATTACTCAAAAGGGTGGTCACTATGAAGGAGTTGATAGGGATTGATGGAGGAAGAAAGAACAAAATATGCATCAATAATGAACTAAGGATGAGAGGACTATGGTTTATCTACAAGGGACCTTGGGCCCTTAACCATTCATGTCCAGGTGATAAGAGGAAACAAGGGAAGATCATGAAGATTCATCCATAGTTGGTTTCACCAGTTTTTAGAAGAGAACCTATGAAGGATTGAAGCAATCAAGTACAAATGGTGAGCAACAACACCATGTTTTTCAAAGAAACTTATAGGATAGGTCAATGATAATCAATCAACTTGACAAAGTAAATTGGGAAGGGAAGGAGGGAATTCCTCCTGATGATGAGGTAGTTGAGTCTATAGATATCCAAGAGAACATCCATAAAGAGTATGGACAATCGGGTATAGATAACATTCCACCAATACAGCCATGTTTGACAATCAAAGAGGGTGGACAACTTATCCCCACATGTGAAAAAGGCCAGGAAGAAGACATTCTAGTAGAACCAAATGAGGAGCCAATAATAATAAACCGACATGATGAGCATGATCATGCAGGGTATCATGACAAATATAGTATGCATGATAAGCCATTTCTAGAGGGTCAAACAAAGGTTCAAGTTAAAGTTATGGTCATGGGGCATCTGGTGCAGTCAAATATAGAGACATTCTGTAGGGCACGAGAAATTCTAGTAGAGGACTTTTGGGAAAGGATCATGCATTTCAACACAGACCTTACGATGTTGAGGTAGAGAGTTGGGGTAGCCTAAGACATTGTCTTACAGAAGAATAGAAAATTTGAGGACCTCATAGTGGTATGTGTTGAATCAATGACACAGTTGTCTAGTGTTGAGGAACGACTCAAGTCCCTCACAAGGCAAGAAGAGGAGTACATTTGGGAGTTGCAAAGTAGTCCTCTACAAGAGTACATAGATAAGGCTTGCATCTCTACCAACTTGCCATTATACATTGGGGATAGTAAGGAAGAGTTATACAAATGGATCATGATGGGTGATCGGGTGGAGCAACATGAGTTGAGCATTAGGCAACATCAGCATGGTAGATTTATTCCATGTGCAGGGATTCATGCATTATATACTTCGCACGAGATGGATTTATGAAAGATTATGAGTTGGAACTCTATTGATGGGATACTCTTAGCCAAGGGCATATTGCAACTTGGGCCCTCAAGCACAATCAATGATGGAGGGCTGAGGTGGTGTCATAACCAACATTTCCAAGGACTCAGGTGGCATTGGGATCTAGGAGAATCCATTGGGGGTAGGATTGACCAAAGGATTGTTTTGGATTTAGGTATCGAAGGATCCATTCATGGTCATTTAGAATGGAGGCATGGAATAACACATTGGGTTGTATGGGATCCTCGTATCAATATAAAAATGCTTCTTTTGTGGATAGAAGTGGATTACCTGAGGGCAAACAGTCTTTGGGCAGGAGGATTTGTAATATATATATATATTTGGATATGGTCAAAGTGGATGGAATCTTCCCATGGTATTTAATGTGGCAGTTGCCCATGGTATTGGCCCATAGTAATTTCATTAGAACACCTAGAGTACCATATCTCATTAAAATTTTGATGTTGGGATATTACAGGATTCAATCATGCAATATTTGCATGTTAGTGGAGCCCTATAAGCCAAGTAGACTTTCTTCATGGTTTTTCTAATATTTTGACAAAATTATCACCATTCAGCAATGGGGTTAAGGTCCGTTGCAATTTATTCTTTTTAAATGAAATAGTGAATGAACCCTACTTCCATAATTAAGGATAATTTGTATAAGTTCAAAATATAATCCAAATATGCATATACCAAATAAATGGCTAACATGCATGCATATAAGCGTAGTAGTTATATTTCTCATAATGCGTTTTTAATGGGGGATTAACCAAAAAATATATTCCATCATTCCCAACATAGCTTCATCTACAATATCCTAGTAGGAAAGAAATAACCAAAATTGCTTCTCTAGAAGGCTTTGAGAGGACGGAAACTTCGAAAGGAAAGACAATTTCAAGAGGAGCGACTGCTTTTAGGAGGTAATGAGACAATAGGTGTTTTACTTGAATTGTTATTAGAGTTTTAGATATTGTGACGAGGGATTTTCATTGTTTTTAAGTATTTTTAGAAAGTATTGACATCTTGAAAATGAAAATAGAGATGTAGTTAGAGTAAAAATAATTGGGAAACAATCATGAGATGTCATGGCTTATTGAGGAGGACATCATAGCTTGCTTAGAAAGATTTTTGAGTTTAGCACACTAATAAATAAATTCTAAAAAATGGTATTTTGGACAATAGCTTGGCAAGGCCACAATAAGTGGTGTCTAGGAGGAGTTATGGCCACAATGCATGGGTGTCTAAGAAGAATAACTCCTCTGAAATAGTACAGTGAGCAGTTCTCTCTTTAAAAGTCTATGTACATTATTTTTAATGCAAGGACAATAGTTTGGCAAGGCCACAGTAAGTGGGTGTCTAAGAGGAGTTATAGCCACAATGCCTGGGTGTCTAAGAAGAATAACTCCTCTGAAATAGAACAATGACTAGTTGTCTCTTTAAAAGTCTATGTACGTTATTTTTAATGCGAGGACAATAGCTTGGGAAGGCCACAATAAGTATGAATCCTATATAAAAGATAAAGACTCCCCATTGAGATATATTGAGTCTTATTTTGTAATCGAGCTCTGCTCTCTTGAAGGTTGCCCCCTTGAAGAGGCAAGTGAACACTGCTTTCATCTCTTAATAATAAAATACTTGTTGTTTTTCTCATTTTCTTCTATGTTCTGGGTTTTATTTCTTTGCATATTTGGTATTCTAGAATTTCTCGCAGGTCAGGGGCATAACAATTTATGAGTGGTACATGGAGGCTTTTCCAATGGTTTTTAAAATTACCATTCTCCTTCAACATACCATGTGTGGTTCAACAAGTGCAAGGTTATGTTATGATTGTGACAGCTTGTTAATCTTTGAAATATCTTGCAACCTTTTCTTTGCAAAGTATACATGAATTTGATCATCCCATCACATTTGCCTTTGTATAATCCTTGGATTTACTTCCAACATGCGAATAGATTTTATTGAGACTTGTATATTGAAGATGCAAATTATTGACGTGATTTTAATGGTGTCTTGTGCTAATAATTACAAATCATGGATAAGCTTACATAACACAATGCCTTAATTTGTGGATGAGATCATCAAGGCTACCTTTTATTCATGAAATTTTAAAAATAACTACAATACTTACAATCTCAAACTCCTACCTAAAAAACAAAATCGTAGGGGTCAAAGAAAAGGCTTTATGAAACCTCTTTAAGAAAGGATAGAATACCACACATAACCTACAACATAATAGAGCTACTAATCCTTAATTCAAATTTATTCAATTGCTCCAAGACACATAGTTAGACTTAAAAAATTACTAGTAATAAATATAATAATCTTAATTCACTATGCATGACTAACCATTAAACCATCTTTTAAACACAAAATCTTATTAAAGTGTAAAATTGTTCGAAACCGGCCTACGTTTCATCCAAGGTTCCATGGGTACATCAGCAAATATTTCAACTCGTGAATAAAGGCAAAAAAATATGAGTGGGGGCCGGGTCCGCATTGGGCGTCCCGCCCCGTAATCCCCGCGCGGTGTACTGACATACAAGGTTTTGGGTGGTACCGTTTTGGGCCCGCCCGCTGGGGGCTGCCCACGTGGGCCTTGGCGCGTAATATTTAAACTGTACCTTGTTTTTAAGAACTAAAAATATTTACATTTTTCACTTTAATCCGAACAAAGATGGTTTTTAAATAAAAATTTCACTCTAATAATAACAAAGATTTCAATTTTTTTTTTTCCGCCCAACCAAAAGAACTCCTCGGTCACATTGCGCGTGCAGAAATCCCGGCAGAGTTTTTTTCTTTTGCTGAAAACTCGTCTGCCCAGCTGTCCGAATAAATCTCAGTAAACAGGGCAAAAAATTATCCCCCGTAATCCCCGTAATCTGACATACAAGGTTTTGGGTGGTGGGCCCGTAATCCCCGTAATCTGACATACAAGGTTTTGGGACGTTGGGGCGTGGGCCCGCCCACCCGATATGCGCGCAGGGAGAACTGAAAATGACATGCCGCTCTCGTCAAATATTTTCCGTGGAGTTGTGGAAAAACTAATTGGCCTAATTATGAATGTCTTTATCTCTTTATGTCGAATATAGTACGTGAAAACATGAAAGTCAAGCGTCAACACATTTTTATAGTACGTGACCTCAAAATGTTATTTTATTAAATTTTATTTATTTATTTATTTTTATTATTTTTTATGATAGTGATGGATGAATATTATTTGTGGAATGCACATTATACTTAAATGAATGGATGTGATCCTTTTCGTTAACAGTTACTGCAGCTGTGAGAACTCATACTATAAGTTTAAAGTTGCATTTCAGAAGTTTCATTATTTTATTTTTAATTTCATAAATTTAATTAATTAATTTTATCTTTTAAAATTTCAGATTTTACGTAATATATAATTGTTGTTCTACATTATTTAAATATATTATTTATATAATTTAGATAGAAATTAAATTTTATATTAAAAAAAAATATTTATTAAATGATTAATAAATTTTAAGATTGTGTTTTTATATTTTATTTAAATTATTTTAAGAATTTAATTGAGTAAAATACAATTTTGTATTTTAAATTAATTAATATTAGTATACTGTAAAATATTAATATTAAGATAATATAATTCAAGTTTTTAAAGTAGTTTTCATAACTTATTTATTAATTTACTATTATATGTTTTTTTTTTCTTTTTTTTTTAAAGTTTTGAAATAGTGAGGCTATATTATTGTCATATACATCTATCACTGTTTATCTAAATTCCCATAAATTATTAATAGATATTTTAAAAATACAAGTTAGTAGTTATAATTTATCAACATATTTTAGAATTTTTAATGGAATCGTCTAATGAGGCGGAGGAATTGCCCGCGTGGCCGGTATCCGCCCAAAAAAAAATTCAAAAAATCTTGTAGAGGTAGTGTTTCAATCGTGTTTTTGATGGTGGAAAAGGATTCAACACCATCAAAAACATCAAGGACACCTAAAATTTTGAAGTTTAACAATTATAATTTGGATTTACAAAAATCCTTGCCGGATTTTCTCTAAATATAATTGGAATTTCCATAACTTTCAAGGCAACTCCCCGGCCTTGTTAGACTACACGATTTTTAATATTAGAAATTTATATAATTCAATTTGAAAATTTATATAGAATGATAATTATTGCACTTTTATCTTTAACATTGATATTAAAATAAATTATTAATATATACATTTTTATCCTTTTATTTTAATCTTAGAATATATTTTATTAATATAAACACTAATTCGGTACATAATATAGTTGAGACTATATTTAAATAATTAATATATAATTTAATGCTTTTTTTAAATATTTTTGTTATGAAATTTTGGGGTGGTGGGGGTGGTGGCTCGCCACCTCATTTATGATTTTTTTTTTTTGATATTTATAATGAGGGGGTTGTTTTTAAATTTTTAGAAAATAAGGGTCATTGGGAAAACTAACGAGGTTGCAATTTCAACTGATTCCAGGAGCTAGGTTTATGCCTCAGGGTCAGTCAAATTGTAGGACACTTAAACCTGGCCCACACCCCAACTTTGACTAAAATTTTGACTGGCCTGTTCTCCCTCATACGAGATCGGATTGACGAACCGTTCACACCTCCGCGATCAGGACGATGAGATCTACGCTCTGGTTTTGGGTCGAAGTCATTCTGAGGATTCTTCGTAATTGCTTTTGTCACCTTTCTTTTTGGTCCTAGCATGATCCTTTTTATTCTTCTTCCTTTCATATCTTATTTTCAATAATTGTCCTTTCTGAAGTTGCATTGATTTTATGGTATCTTCTATTTCAGTAGCATCTTCGTCTTCCAATATCATCATAGACTCTAGTCTTAAAATTTCTTTTGTGTCTATGGTTTCAGTGTCCTCTCTCTACTAGAGTTTCTTTGGCTTTTTTATTTTCTTCTTGAGGGTAAGGGTTTGAAAAAACCCTATGTCTTCTTTCTTTTCTCTCTGGACAAATATTTTTTCTTCTAATGCCTCAATAAAATAATTTATTACTAAACAAGGTTCCCAATTGTCACTTCTTAAATTTTTTTTTCCTCAACAAGAATTTTGATTAACCCAAACTAATATAAGGCTTTGTCAAGATTCCTAGAATTCTTCTAGATATTAAATGCCATTATTTTAGGGCCACTCATCAACTAGTAGGCTAAAATTATCTCCTTCCCCTTTAGAAAATGCATCAAAATCCTAATATGGTAGAAAAAAAATAGTTTCATAACTACCTTCATAACTAATAAATTTCTAGAGAATGAACAATCGCTTCTTTGACATTGTTACACTATATAGAAAGTATCCTCTAATTCTATCTCGGAATTTGTGAAAACCATTAAATGAATTAGAGCTTACAAAGGAGAAAACTATGCAACACAAAATCAATGAACTTTTTTACATAATGTGATTCATTGGATGATATCAGTAGCCTTAAATCTCTCAGTGTGGCTCCCATTGCTTACGAATTAATCCTCTAGCTAATCATAAATCGGAATAAGCCTATATGAACTATTTGGAATATTTGATTTATTTAATTCTCTATTAAATGGACTTACTTCAAGTTTGTTCACATTAAATAGGACTTATATCCATTATCAATTTTACAGGCATATCAGGAAGCCCATTAGAGGAGTAATGTAGTCTACCTACTCCATTAACAATGATACATGCATCAATAAAACATCGAGCCATCATCCTTAATTCCATTGCATGAGAGATATAATATTGTGACCTTATTATCACTCTGAAATCATTTCCTGATGTAAATATGGCATTCATAGGTTTTAGTTGAGGTTCCAGTTTTAGTTGGGTGACCAATTTGGTGAAATTCACTTATTATGGCTTCAATGCTCGATTACTAAGACCTTCAAGCACCACTTTTAATAGTTCTTATAGTGCTTTTGTTAATTCCCAAAGGCTTGAGGACAATGCATAAGGCCTAAATCATGAACTCAATGTTAAGCACCTATAATACTTTATTAGGCCCAAAGGCCCCAATACTGTTAACCTTAGAAGCCTTCACAAAACTAGGCCCTTGGTGCACTTATTGTAAATTGACAGAAAGAGTTTATCTACAACGATGTTTGTTTCGCATGGTCCACTTATTAGCCATACCTATCATAGAACATTGCATACTTATCTATAGTTTTACATTAGGCTCAAATCAAACAAACAACCTACTTTTACCATGGGCAATTCCTAATGTTATGGGTAAAAATCCCAAAAAAACTATCCTAAAGTATTTCATGTTTAGGGGTTGCTCTTTACTTGACATTAATGTGCCTGATATCCATTTAAGCCCGGTCCTGAAGATAGAAATTGTGGAAATCATGGGTTCATGTCATTTCTCCAACAAAGATTGTTGGAAATATTATTTTAATTAATGTGAAAGATATGGGAAGACTATAGATGTTGAAGATAAAGATTTTAAAATGAATATTGTTGGAAGTATTGTTGTTGGGCTTTTGATGCCTAGATTGGATATCTTCTCTTTGAATTCATTTTTACTCTAAATACCTAGTTTAAATCGGAGCATAGGATATATGGTTCAAATGATTATTCTTGGACATTTCCAATGGTATATGTTGATATATGTTGCTCGTGCTAACTCCAAGGACATATGAAATAAGATTATGTCAATTTGACTAAGCCATGTAGTATGAGTTAGCTCACCCAGTTTACCAAGCAGGGGTTACTTGAGTATAATTGAAAAAAATATAAGCTCAAAGAGATTCAAAGTGTGCAAAAGAACCTAGGGAATACTATTGACATTTTAAAAGTGGAGCAAAAATTTGGTTTAGGAAGTGAATGAGTCATTTTTCCATTTTGTGATGTTTTAGACAGTGAAAATTTAAGGAGATAAAAGTAAGATATTCATGTTACATGAGGTAAAACTTTTATCCATTGATTTTCTATACTTTCCAAGATATGCCCTATGGAAGCTTTCCTAACTCATTGGTCCATTATACGTTTTGATATATGCCCTATTTATGCACATGACAAGCTTTATAATATTATTAGAAAAAATTGGTACATGGTGCGAGGTAAAAAAGGGCATTATTTATGGAAAAGTGAGTGTTTGCTTTGAGAATGGTCAATCTCTCTTTTATCTCTCTCATCCCAAGCCCAAAATCAATAAGTAATATCTTGTACAACATTAATGCTTGGAGATACATTTTTAAGGCATATTTAAGATTCTTTAGAAATTTATGGCGAAGGTATCACAATTCTAGTTATAATTAGATCTATGAATTAGGGATTTGTCTCTAGCAACCAGATTAACATAGATCTTTGCATTTGCTAAGAGATAAAGTGAACAATCTATATTCTCAATTAGGGTAGCATACTTTGTGATCTTCATGAGTAATTTATTTTAACTTTGTGGTTTTATAGATCTTGGAAAGCTCTTAATCATAAACTTCTTAGACTAAATAGAAAGCAATGATCCAATCATAAAATATTTGCATGTTAGTAGAGAACTATCAGCCAAGTAGGATTTCTTAAGATACTCTTTAATGTTTTGATAGAATTCTCACCATTAGTGTCCATTGCAATTTCATTTTTTAAGTAAAATATTCAAGAAACATTACTTCCACTATTAAGGATAATATGATATGCTCAAGATATAAATCCAAGAGGTAGTGTTTATGCACTATATTTATCTACTAAATAAATCCCTAACATGTATATAAGCATGGTATTTGTGTTTCTCATAGTGTGTTTTTAAATGGGGAGTTAGCAAAAAATATTTTCCATCATTCCCAAGGTAGCTTCATCTACAGTATCATCATCATCATATTCTAGTATGAGAGAAATCACCAAAATTTCTTCTCTAGAAGGATTTGGAAAGGAAAAAGCTTGGAAAGGAAAGATAATTTCAAGAAGAGGGACTCCTTTTCGGAGGCAATGAGGCAATATGTGTTTTACCTGAATCTTTTTTATGGTTTTTAATATTGCGATGAAGGATTTTCATTGTCCAAGTGTGCAACATTCTTATATAGTATTGACATCTGATACATAAATGTAGTAGTTATAGGAAAATATATAGTTCATGGTGAATTAGGCTCTCATCTTTAGGGTTGTGAGAAATGGTTTTTAGAAGGAACAACATATTTCTTTGGAAGCCATAGGAAATGTTATTAATCCTACAACTAATTCAAAATGTAAAATGAAAGTAGAAAACAAGCATATGTGAATATTTTACAACTTTGGGGTAGTGGATAATGCTTGATATTTGAAATGGGGCTCCAAATTTTCGCAGGTTCTATGCTTGTAAATTTTAATGGAATTCCATGAATAATAACTTTCTACATGATATTTTCAAACCATGAACTTGAACTTCCATTGGACATAATTATTTGGGATTAATAATGGCTTTTCATTTAGATGAATTCCCTTTATTTATTTATTTTGGTTGAAAATCAAGTCATCACTAATTACTTTTCCAACCGTTGTATAAGGATTGCAAGAAACCTCATTGGGATTTATGTTAGGGTCCAACCCTAACCCCTTTATTTATGTAATAGGGTCGAGTCATAGTTATAGTTAGTCAAAGAGTCAATAAAGCTCGTATTAATAATTGTAAGTGGTTGACCTATATTTAAGAAAGGGACCATAGTTAGTTGCAAACGGGTCATGGTATTAGATAGATGGTATTGAGAGAACCATGGTAATGACCCATGGTATTGTATTTATGAATCCTATATAAAGGGATAGAGACTCTCCATTGAGATATATCGAGTCTTATTTTGTAATTGAGCTCTGCTATGTTGGAGGTTGCCCCCTTGATGAGGCAAGTGAACACTGCTTTCATATCTTAATAATAAAATACTTGTTGTTTTTCTCATTTTGTTCTATGCTCTGGGTTGTATTTCTTTGCATATTTGGTATTCTGGAATTTATCACAGGTCAAGAGCATAACAATTTATGAGTGGTACATGGAGGCTTTTCCAATGGTTTTTAAAACTACCATTCTCCTTCAACATACCATGTGTGGTTCAACAAGTGCAAGGTTATCTTATGATTATGACACCTTGTTAGTCTTTGAAATATCTTGCAACATTTTCTTTGCAAAGTATACATGATTTGATCATCCATCCCATCACATTTGTCTTTCTATAATCCTTGGATTTACTTCCAACATATGAATAGATTTTATTGAGACTTGTATATTGAAGATGCCAACTATTGACATGATTTTAATGGTGTCTTGTGCTAATAATTACAAATCATAGATAAGCTTACATAACACAATGCCTTAATTTGTGGATGAGATCATCAAGGCTAGCTTTATTCATGAAATTTTAAAAATGACTACAACACTTACAATCTCAAACTCCTTCCTAAAAAACAAAATCGTAGGGGTCAAAGGAAAGGCTTTATGAAACGTCTTTTCAACTTGAAACAAAATATAAGGAGGCAGGCCATAGTGTTATAGACATTTTTGGGCACTGCAACCCCAATCATAAATGTCCATAAACCAAGGGCTCTTAAGTCCCTAAAAGTGTTGTTCCAACCTCTAAAAGAACAAGGTCAACTGATTACATCTTCTCCCAGAAGTTCTCCATGAAAAACTGCTCAGAACTGGTCAAAGCTAGACCATCTCACCTGCTCCATGGCCAAAGTGAGCTGCATCCCACCTAAATACACACAGGAGGTGTGATGCATCTTGAAAAGCCCTTCCATGTGGTGTGATGGGCGAGAGTGGACAAATGGCAGGGTCAATCTGTAAGGTGGAAGATCATGGAATCTTCTAGAAACTTCTCCTGTGACACTTGCCTCTCTGCATTCCCCCAAGGATGAGTAAGAGATCATCAATCTCCAAGTGGAATCAAGAACTATCAGAGAGAGGACACTAATCAAATCTCAAAAGCTGACTCACCTCCCTTGCAAACATCTATATATGGATCCCTCATCCCAGAGATCCTGAGGCTGGAATTTTATATCTTGTAAGGAAGTGCTGCTGGTTTCTTGGTGCAACATCGTAGTGTTGGGTGATCTAAGCTTTTCATGAGGTGAAGAAGGGCTTTCTTGCTAAGAGGGTGACGCTGGGTCAAAACAATTGGTTGTAATCCTCTTTGCTATTTCTTGATTATCAATAAAGCTATTCAAGTTTTCCTCCACATTCTTGTATGATTGATGATATATGCATTTGTGTGGTCAATATATATCTAGTCCTATGTTGTTTATGATAATAGATCTATGTTCTTGGATAGTGTTATGCTACTTTGATTCTACAGGTGCTCTTTGAAGCTGGGTATACAAGGAAGTGAGTGGCAAAGATCTATCAGAAGGGAGAGGAATCAAGCAAGGAACCAAGCGCAAGATAGAGGTTGGTCTCCTTTTTTCCCCTTTTATCTATTTCTCATAAAGGAAAATGAAAGTAGTTTTAGTTCTTTTTGTTTCTAAGGTAGCTACTAGCCTTAGTGGGACTAGCAGCTCTGCATAGACACTAGATTTCCTGATAACAAAATGGCGACTCCACTGGGGAGCGAATAGATTGTTTGTTTATCTACATTTGTTTACTTTATAAACTTACAGACGGAGCCTGAAGTTAAGCCAACTAGCCTTCAAACTGCATTTGCTATGCAAGTGCAAAGTAGATCAATGCTACTTCAGTCTATCTCCGGGTTTTGTTTATGAACTGAACAATTGATTTACAAGCTCTCTAATTGCCCTTGTGGTGGCTCTAGTAACCTCTTTAGATCTACCCCTGTGATTGATTTACTGATTACCACTTGCTCGGCCTAAATCCCTGAACTGAGTTGCAAACTGTGACCTGGAACCGAGTTAAAGTCTTGTCCCTAGTCCATCACACTGTCTCTTCTGTGAATTCTGGATGCATCGCACTTCCCGAGTGTAGTAGGTGCGCTGCATCTCTTTTTCCCCATGTTACAGGTGCGTTGATCAGACAAGACCTTTCCTTCTCCTTGATTTTGGTTTCTGTGTTCACTCTTTTCAACTCTATTCAAGAGTTTTGCCGCCTGTAGTTAGTACACCTCTGTTGAAACCCCCTTCCTTTCCATTATTCCGCCTCCATTGTGCAAAGAACTGTAAATGTTTTTATGTATTTTGAGCCATTTTCAATTCTCTTTTACAAAGAAGTAGCGTAATTGGACTATCATTTCTTGATTTGAAAGTGTCGCAAGTGTCGTTTTCAGTCATAGAAGAGAATCCGATTCTTGTTGACAGTCGATTACATTGTTACTCTTGTATTTGATTTGAATTAGTAGTTTTTCAAGTGTCGAAAGCAAGTTTTCAATTCTAAATCGCAAAGTGTCGTCATTGTCCTCATTTTGTCTTGAAAAGAAAATTGCTAGTAATGTCGCTTTGAAAAATAATTCAGATTTGCGCTTAGCTTTCTTTTTATCATTCACACATTAAGAAGGCTGAAAACAAATAAATGCATGTGCATTTGCATTTAGACTGTTTGTTGGTTTGATTTAGGACAGTGCATATAGTGTGTGCTCTCTGCTCTATGTTGAAAGAATATCATCTCTCTTTCCTTAGTAGCTAGGATTTTCATTGCAAAAAGAAGATTAAATGATTGTTTATCATCTTAGATTGCATTTTAGGAATTGTACATCTACATCACGCGCTGAACCTGAAAGGCAAATTTCTTAAGCAAGATCAACTGTAAAATAAATTTAATGAATCTAAAAATGCCTTGGAACCTAACGCACAACATTTAGAAGTCTAGGCTAGAGACGTATTCCGGTGTCGTAAAGCCTAGTAACTATTGTTTTCATTGATGGTTGGGTGATTCCTCCACTTTGAGACGATAAGTGCCAGTACAAACTTGTGCTCCCACGTACCGTTGAGTATATATTGGGAGACCACAATAGGCTTTATCCTTTATCCATAGGGAGCCGTGTTTGCTGCCCTATCGATTGCAATGCACTGAACACAGCATTCGGGAAGATTGACTGCCGTACCGTAAAAAGTATTCTGCAGTTTTGCGATTGGTTTGGTAATCCCTCTATCTAGATTTCCAGAGTCGTCTCTTTCATTCCTTTTCAGACTCCTTAAAGGAAAAGGTCCATCTGAGCACTTGTCACTTCAGGCTCATTAAAAATTGAAGGCGACTAGAGTCATCTTTTGTTTTTTCTCGACTCTTAAAAATTGAAAAAGCAAGTTGTGTCAGAGCGTCTAAAATTTATTTTAATCAAAATAAATATCACCTTTCCTACGTTGGTCTTAGGTTGAGAAAAATGGAGTCCGCCAACCAAGGAGTTCCCATTGGGGGAAATCCTAGTCCTTTCTCCTCTTGGGGAGATGTTGGTGCACCCCATATGGCCACATTGTCGCTTCCAGGATTGACAATCGGTTTGCTCGTATGGCTCTTCTCAACTTCTGTGGTTCAGAACACCATGATTCCTGAACAATCAAGTCAGAAACTAAACGATACCAAAATTACCCCCCAACCCTCTACTTCGTCCAATTCTTCCTCTCCTCCTTCCTCTTCGCTTGATGAAGCTAGTAAAGCCAAAAATCAAGTAACCGAGAAGAAGAAGGAGAAGAAGAAGAAAGAGAAGAAGAAGAAGGAGCCAAAGGCGAAAAGGGGCGACCAGGCATTGTCTAGCGAAAATACACACACTGCACCATCCAAGCCTAAATCGCCATGTGTCATTTGCAAAGGAGACCACTATCATCGAGATTGTCCTTGCATCCCTTGGATCTTAAGGGACTGGTCTCCTCATTTGCACAATCGGTGTCATCAACCTCTGATGGTGATGTTGAAAGTACACCGTCAACTAGTGAAAGTGAAGCCCATGGAAAAAAAGGAAGATGTAGATTTCATTGTAACCTGTGTGAAGGTGATCACGTCGTCCATTGTTGTCCCTTCTTAGATGAGGCTAAAAGAGTTTTGGACGATCATCCGGTTTCACCGTTACGGCTTCCTTCTGGATATAAGAAGCTCTTGCTGAGTCAGTCACTAGTTGAAAATCCGGCTGACACGCCCTTGTGGTTGGCCGAAGCATCTATCATTGAAGATAAACCATCTGAATCCACACCAGACGAAAGTCAAAAGGTCGAGGCGGCAGTTGACCCGGTCTTGCCTTCAGAGGATCCATCTTCAGATGATACAGTCACCGAAGAGAACAAGAACGACACCGTTCAAATTCTCTTCATAAGCACAGACTCCGATGAGCATGGGGGCAGTCTACCCGTTCCTTTACCGCAGGAAGGAAGTTCGTCAGAGTCGTATCCGGACTTCTATTCGGTCCCACCTCCAAGCAACCTAGTTGTTTCCTTCGATTGGAATCTACTAGGCAAACCCCTCTTACCGGCTAGTGTACCATTTCGAATCATTGCTCAAATATACAAAATGGTCATGGCTGGTGTTATCACTTGGAACTATAGTTCATGTATATAAGGTTGTCCATAAGTTTTATATAAAGCCTTGAAGTCTTGTGAATAGGTTTATTAGTATATGTCAATTTGAAATTTGAAATTCAAGAGGTATTGTTGTGAATTCGTGTAAAGGAAAAATCATTAGAAACCCTCCATCATTGTTAGTCAAAGCATGTCATGTCATGGTACTTTGCGCAGTTTCGCAGCGCAGATTTGATTGGTCAGTTTAGCTGCGAAATGATGTTTTCGTGTTTTCGCAGCGCTCTGTTTGTCAGTAATTTCGTAGCGCATCTTGTTAAATTTGAACTGCCCGCGCTACGAAATTGGGGTTTCAGGGTTTTTTGTAGCGCTTTTCCTCTGAATGTCAAATCCGAGAGTAGTGAGTCATAGGTCCGTTCATGATTGTCAGTTCACATCCTCTCCATGTCATGATAAACCAGTATTTCGCCATAAGGTTCGAAGTCATGTATTTGAGTGTTAGTTTAGGGGATGTTACAAGAGATGGTTATATCATAATGGGTTCTTCATATTATGTAAACATGTTTGCTGTATGAGAAGCCCAAGTTCTTATTTAAACGGACTACTGCAAGCGAGCCTGCACTCCAAAGTCGAAGTTTGTTTTCGTGCTACAAGCTACCATTAGTTTCCTGTGTAAAAATATTCCAAGCAGCTGTTAGTTCAAGGTGCAGCTGCATCTCTTTCGAGCAGTGGGAAGGATCTTGTGAAATTGGCAAACAAGTCTTCCAGCAGTCATGGCAATGATTTTCCAGAAAGGCCAACAAATGAGATGTTTGTTACAGGCATAGTTATCTGTTTTAAGCAGTCAACTTCCAGGAGGTATTTAGAGCAGATGAAAGTGTATTTTCGAAAATTGAAAGAGGCTTTTATTCCTAACATACTGAACTAGAAAAACCTCTTTCAGTTTCCTCAAATCCGTTACGAGCTGAGAGAATCGAATGACTAAAGTTGCGCTACAAAACTGCTGTAGATGCAGTTTTTAATTTCCTGTTTCACACATCTTTTTCAAGGCTTGATTCTGGGCAGCGGGAGTAGTTTTTCAAAAAACCAAAAGAGGTTTTTGTTAAGAACGGGTTGGTTCACAAAAACCTCCTTTAGTTTTTCCAAATACGTTTTCTGTGAGAAGCTATGAGCTCTGTCCCAAGAGCTATTTTTCAGGCAGAATAACAGTTTCGTAGCTGTAATGAAAGGTAGCAAAAGCTTTGCTAGTCAGGTAGATGCAGTGGCTGAGGTGTACACCTGGACGTTTTCAGCCATCAAACAAGCCAAACATGTCAGAAAGATGAACATGAGCCTGAGATCAGAAATCAAAGCATTAAAGGAAGAAGTTAGCAGCTTGAAGAGAAAGCTAGGCAAACTAGCTAATTGATCCAAAGGGAAATTTGCCTTCCAAATTTTGGTAAATTTTGGCTGTCATCATTTTGAAACTTTTTGAAGTCCTTACACCTGTGTAAAATAGCTGAAGAAATCACAGAGTTCAGTCATTGTTGCTTTAAGGTTCATATGCTTAGTTTTGATTACCTACAGCAGTTTCGTAGCGCGCTACGAAACTGCTGTAGATGACTGTTTATGTAAAAAACTTGAGTTTGAACGCTGAGGTCAGCAAATATTAAAAGGGATGATTCGAGATTAGCATGGAGACTATAGAAAGTCATTCAGATGTTTAAAAAAGTGCCAGGTGTAAGTATTCAAGGAAAAGGTGAAATTTTGTCTTATGTTAAAGTTTTCACTTTATGTCCGAATTTTTAGGGTTCTGGTAGGGCAGCCGAGGTGTTGAGTGGTACACTTGTTCAGTTATGAGATGGCCAGATCATAAGATTTCTTCCCTCATACGTGACTATTAGAAGATTAAATGTCTTGAAACATGATCTTAAATGCATGAACACTAATGGGAGGCAGAAACCGTGAATATAGGGTTCAGATTCTTATTGGTTGATGAATCATCTATACATCAGGCATCCGAAGTTGTTCATCCATTGAATGTGTTTTCAGTTTGGTTTGGTTATTATTGTAGTGCTACAGGTGGCAAGCTTCAAGAACGCAGCAAAGTATACGAGGAGATAGACTTGAAGTGTCAATGTAATGGGGTCCTATGTTTTCGTAGCACCATATCTCTTGTAATTAATTAGTTTGTTTATGATATAGTTAAGGTCATTAATGACAGAATTCCGAGCTCCCTTCATGCTTGTTGAGGAGTCTCAAGTAGTAGTTTTTTTGATTGGCTATATATAGAAATAACTCTTATGTAAAAAAGGTTGGATATTATATACAAAAAAGAGAGTTTTATTGGAGCCAATGTAAGACTTGTTACAGCAATAGTAAACAGTGGTTGTTTCTTCTCAAGATTCTCAATGGATCATTTTGTTCAAATGTGATGTTGGTGTATTCTCTTAATGTTCTTTTACAGCTTTGTTATAACATAATCACTCAGAATTCATTTTTAATGCTCTGACTTCCTGTATGTTTAGCAAGCTGTGGTTGTTCTTTTTACAGCCTTGTTATAGCACAATCACTCAGAATTCATATTATATGCTCTGACTTCCTGTGTGTTTGGCAAGCTGTGGTGTTGGTGAAGCATGTTTGAACATCTGATGCAAAGAGCCTTGACTTCCATGAGATGACTGTGATTTTGTTTATTAAATGTGAGAGACTCCATAGCCCAATGAAGACCAATTTGATGTGTGTCCAACCAGTTATATTTTCATAAGTGTGTGAAGAGTTAGTCCTCTGTTGTTGTGATTAATTCTCTATCAAAAGCCTGTGAGAGAGCCCTCTCTGATTAGGAAGGCTAATTCCTAATCTAAAGTCTGGTCTGAAACAGTTACATGAAATCTTGCTTGGTTGCAGCCCTCAGTAGTGATTTTGTGATAACAGCTGGTACCATCATAGCTGAAGGGGCTTTTGTGAGTATCCTTTCCTCAATTGCTTGGAAAGCGCTTGGTTCGCCATCTCTTTTGCCTGAGATGAGAAATCTAACAGGCTTTGACAAAGGAACCAGTCGACCGTTAGGGATCCTTCCCAATGTGCCGATAACATTGAGAAGGAAAATCGTTCACATGAATGTAATGGTAGTCCAAGGACCCCTGGACTATAATCTACTCCTTGGACGCGACTATATTTATTGCATGGGAGCCATTGTCTCCTCACTATTTAGAGTAATTTGTTTTCCGCATGAAAGAAGAGTGGTCAAGCTCATAGACTAGCTTTCGTTCCTCGACTCACACATAGCAAATAGTCATATACCAACCCTGAATGGTCTTTTCATGCAAGGAATGTCTCATCAATCCCCAGTCCGTCCTCCTGATGAGCGCGAGTGATTCGGAGGATATGACTGAAACCCAAGGGGCATGCACCCTGGCCTGTTTCGACAGGAAAACCTTGGGTATAGGGTAGGTTTCCGCGGAGGATATATGACTGGCTGACACACCCGTCCATTTTGGAAAATGGGATTAGACCGGAATAAGATACCTCCGTTAGAAGGTAGGCCTTTCCCAATAGAACAAATGTTTTGTCTGCAAATTGAAGGGTAACCTGGAAAAGGTAGGCCTTTCCTGATAAAACAATTGTTTTTTCTGCAAATTGAGGGGTAACCTCGAAACTCTGCTTCACTATACCTGGGGGCATGCAAACCTTTTGGCATGCAAGCGAAGAGTGACCATTTATTTTTTAAATTTATAGGTCCTCTAACCCTTTAAACTCATAGGATTGGTCGTTTCCTAACTTGCATAAAGAAAGGATGCGGGGCAAAGCTTTGAAAAGATGTCGTTTATATATGAGACATCCTTATTATATGACTGGATCGAGTAGTTTTAACGCAGAATTCAAGCTCATTAAAAAATAAACATAAGCAATGAGCAAATGTTCCCCAGAGTTTAAGCTCATTAGAAAATGAACCAATTTCTGGTAAATAACCATCGTGAATGTATTATCATCAGCCTTTGAAGCCTTGGTTGTGTTCTCATCATCACCTCCACTCTGTATTGGCTGATCATTCACCTCCATTTGATTGTTTACCCCTTTTGAGGAACAACTGCGAAGAGTGATCCTGTTAGCCATCCTTGTGACGCTGCCGTGATTGGAAAATTCTAAACCTTACCTGGAATCAACTGCTACTCAAATTTATCACTCGTTCCTCAAAAAACGAGTCTCCTTTAATCTCTTTTCAACTAACTCATAAAATATGAAAAGATTGCCGAGCCATTGGCCTCTCCGGCTCGTTAAAGGGACCGGAAGTGCTATCCCTCCTTTAGATTTTAATATTTTTGGACTTGAGGGATCATTACACAAAAAGATCGATCGCTTGTTTTGTTCGGCTCGTTAAAAGTACTGAAAATTCATCCCTTTTGTATTGTTTTATACTTTTTCGGACTCAAGGGATTATATGATGAAAAAGGATCATTGGAGTTTTCTTTACGTCCCTTTTTCAGACTCTCTAAAATTGAAAAGGACGGAGTTATCCTTGTCGTTAAACTCGTTAAAACCGAATAGCGACAAACTTGTCCATATAGACAAGAGCGAGTTTCACTATCGCTAGGCTCGTTAAAACATAGCGATGGGTTTGCCTGAAGGGAAAATTATAGAAAAAGCATATGTTATCCTCCTCAAGCTTGACAAAAATAAAGAGGTAGTGGTCAGCAATGACTAGGGAAAAATTGGGAAGAAAACTCGAAGAAACTTTATTGGTAGCAAGTCGCTCTTGAACATGACACTTTCACTCCGCATTCAAGTCGGGTTGGGTTGTTCCATTCACTGGTCACATCACCATGGTTCCGTCACACCATCCATATTTTGGGTTAATGATACGGATCCATCATGTCAGTGTCGCCGATATGTTCATGAGAAGTCACTCAGAGAATTCACTTGTGTCTCACCCACTGCAATACATTTATGCTCCATTCTTTCAAGACCGCCACCATGAACCTTATATCACCAGATCGTTTTCACCTCCATTAAAATCATTTGCTCCGTTCCGTGTCATTGATGTGGGATTCACTAAGGCCCTCCTATGACGGATCGCTTCTTGTCGACATCAGCTCATTATCCAAGAAGTCGATCTAGGAACAACCCTTTCAGTACTTTGAAGCTTGCATGCCTCAATGGCAAGTTTCTCACTTCCGGTGACAGGTTTACATCAATGGCCTTCGACCGAAAGATGTTTCATGGTGTTCGATGCCAAGTCCCTTATTCACACCACGTGAATTGTACTGTAGTACCTTGAGGGTCATCATCATTATTGGTGATTCCTCTCATGCCTGTTAACAGCTTACATCATTGGCTGCTAATCAGGCGATGTATTTCCATGTTCAACTCTAGAACTTCTCTCACATGGATCGACTTGTACTTTGAGTGAAGATCGAACGAGATTGAAAACCCCGGATCTAGTTTCATCCATCCGGGTTGCGATATATATTCAGGAAAATAAAGACATCAAATGTACATCATTACTGCACAGATAATCATCCAACCTAAGGGATGATGGCTCTACCAGAATCATCAGTCTACACTCAGACGACTGTCTGTCTTATGTACATGAAAATGAATTGATAAAGCTGAGCATGGGAATGCCCGCCTCAGCTAGATCATGAAAATATTATGAAGATAATGTATTGTATTGTATCTTATTACAGGTTGCCTTCCAGCTTGAAAAAACTTCAGATCCTCATGATAAAGCATTTCACCCCACATCAACAGATTAATGACTTCATGCTTTAGGGGGAAACTGTTATAGACATTTTTGGGCACTGCAACCCCAATCATAAATGTCCATAAATCAAGGGCTCTTAAGTCCCTAAAAGTGTTGTTCCAACCTCTAAAAGAACAAGGTCAACTGATTACATCTTCTCCCAGAAGTTCTCCATGAAAAACTGCTCAGAACTGGTCAAAACTAGACCATCTCACCTACTCCATGGCCAAAGTGTGCTGCATCCCACCTAAATACACACAGGAGGTGCGATGCATCTTGAAAAGCCCTTTTATGGGGTATGATTGGCGAGAGTGGACAAATGGCAGGGTCAATCTGCAAGGTGGAGGATCATGGAATCTTCTAGAAACTTCTCCTGTGACACTTGCCTCTCTACATTCGCCCAGGGATGAGTAAGAGATCATCAATCTCCAAGTGGAATCAAGAACTATCAGAGAGAGGACACTAATCAAATCTCAAAAGCTGACTCACCTCCCTTGCAAACATCTATATATGGATCCCTCATCCCAGAGATCCTGAGGCTGGAATTTTGTATCTTGTAAGGAAGTGCTGTTGGTTTCTTGGTGCAACATCATAGTGTTGGGTGATCTAAGCTTTTCATGAGGTGAAGAAGGGCTTTCTTGCTGAGAGGGTGACGCTGGGTCAGAACAATTGGTTGTAATCCTCTTTGCTATTTGTTGATTATCAATAAAGCTATTCAAGTTTTCCTCCACATTCTTGTATGATTGATGATATATGCATTTGTGTGGTCAATATATATCTGGTCCTATGTTGTTTATGATAATAGATCTATGTTCTTGGATAGTGTTATGCTGTTTTGATTCTACAAGTGCTCTTTGAAGCTGGGTAGACAAGGAAGCGAGTGGCAAATATCTATCAGAAGGGAGAGGAATCAAGCAAGGAACCAAGCGCAAGAGACAGGTTGGTCTCCTTTATTCCCGTCTTATCTATTTCTCATAAAGGAAAACGAAAGTAGTTTTAGTTTGTTTGTTTCTAAGGTAGCTACCAGCCTTAGCGGGACTAGCAGCTCTGCATAGACACTAGATTTCCCGATAATACATATGTTCTCCACCACCCCAACTTAAGTTCAAATGAATGGTTTATAAAGTAGTATGAGAGATTCATCACAACTGATTTGAGAGGTAAATCCTCCAATTTTGAACTCAAATATTTTTCCGTAAAGATATCTTCAATAATCACTGAATATCTATAATAGTAATCTTATGATGAATCCAACTAATATTATTACATGAAAAAAATTGATACTATATAAAACTATATACATTTTTAATAATATTAACCACAAAAATACATTTCTAGGAAAATAATGGATCGAGTGATTCTATTGAAATAAATTCTCAAAAAGTACAAAAAAATAAAAAATTATTGACAAGACTACCAAAACCTATCTTACATAAATAAACTTATTATTATCTTACATAAAAAAACCTCATTATTAAAATAATTAAAAAATATACCGCACATATATTTCCTTCGGAGTATAGAGCTACATGTGATACCTAAATTCAACGCAAGATTACCTTATTATTAATAATAATTAAAAAGTATACCACATAGACTAGATTTTCATATAACGACACTAGATTTTCCTTTCAAAGTATAAAGCGACATGTGATACCTAAATTCACATGGTAAAAGTCCACCAAAAAATTATAGAGAAACTTATGACAATAGGTAATGGAAACTTAACTAGACCAACTTATACTAAATGGCTTTTGTTTTCCTCTCTGAAATTTATGCTTCGCTTTTGCTTCACTACTGCACTATATGCACAAATATATCATTGTTAATAATTTTGGCATTAAATATGTCATGAATTTATTTTCCTTAGGGTTAATTACATTGTCATTGCATGGCAGGTATGGGAAAGAATAAATGCAGTCGAAGATTATCTGTTTATCTAAGACTGACTATGTGTTGATATATAGTTAGTTTAGAGCCAAATAGTTTACTTATAAGGCATCCCCATATCAGTTCAAGGTTTTGGTTAAGTACATTATTATTGCATGCCAGGTATGTGAAAGAATAAATGCAGTCGAATATTATCTGTTTATCTAAGACTGACTATGTGTTCATATATAATTAGTTTAGAGCCAAATACTCTATTTACTTATAAATATAAGAAGATGGACACTAGTATATTGTAATTCTGATTTATGTATGAGAAAAACCTACCTGCCTGGTTACCTTGTTTTAATGATTTTATGGTCGGGTTGTGATATCTCCTAATAAGTAGTTAATAGAATAATTAATTAAATAAACAAATTAAATAAAAAATTATCAATCAAAATTAAATTTAATGTATATATTCATTAAAATGTATCTAATTAAATTTAAGTGTACTTATTGTTACATATTTATAGATATTTATGTGATATCTTGCTTCATATTTCTTCAGTGCAGTATATGCAGTTAAATATTTCTTCAGTGTAGTATATGCACAAATATGTCATGGTGCATGATTCCACTTTCTTTTTGGTCTACACAAAGGCATCATCAATTTCATTTCTTTTAGTTTTGGTTAAGTACATTATTAATGCATGGCAGGTATGGGAAAGAATAAATGCAGTGCAATATTATCGGTTTATCTAGCACTGACTATGTGTTGATATACAGTTAGTTTACACTACTACATAAAGGAGGGTTTTAAGAAAATATTTAGGACAATTTTTGGGTAAATCGTCTTAACTTAAGACAAAAAAAATTGTGTATTGTCTTAAATATTGCCTTTAAATGACTGTCTCAAAAATTATTGTCTTAAAGATTATTGTCTTAAAAAATAGTGTCTTAAATATTATTGCCAAAAAAAATATTGTCTTAAAGTATATTGTTTTAAAGATTATTGTCTTAAAAAATATTGTCTCTATAAAGGGAGTATGAGACAATTTCATTTTTGTCTTTCTAAAGGCAACTCTTGGATTAGAGACAATATGTCTTTAATACTAGCTATTATCTCTCTAGAGACAATAAAAAATTTATTTAAAGATCACTTTTGTCTCTTTAGAGACAATATAAAACAATGAATCCAAAAATATCTCACCATTGAAATAAATCGATATAAAAAATATTTAATTAAAAATGAACTACAAAATCATTGATTAATTCATGTTACCTCCTAAAGCAGAGGCTCTTCCATTGAGCTAGCACACTTTAAAAAATTATGTGAAGAGTTATGCCAATCCTTAAAATTACATTTAAAATCATTGATTTTAAATTAAAGAAAAAAGTTAAAAGATAAAAATTAAAAACTACGAACAAACCCGAACACCAAATCTAGTGAAGAGTTATGGCAATCCTTAAGATTACATTTATAGTCGTTGATTTTAAATTAAAGAAAAAAGATAAAAATTAAAAACTATGAACAGACCCAAACAGGTTGTGGAAGCTTTGAAATTTGTGACCAAGGCATTGGTGTCTTTGCACACCCTTTTGTTTATGCATAGGGATCTCAAGTGGGATAACGTGATGAAGAACATCGAATCAGATGACTGGTTTATAATAGATTTTTAGGATTACCCTCATAATCTTAGTGGCTTGAACCATGCTCCTCAGATGTCTAGGGGTGTTCATGGGGTTAAAGTTGATGTGTGGAGTACTAGACACCTTATCAGGACAAGTGGGCTGAATGTGTCTGAGTTCTTGAGGAATTTACAGAATAGATGCTTGGAACAAGACCCAAATCAGAGGCCTTCTGCTGCAGATTGCTACCATCACCTTCTTCAGTTGTAGTCTTCCCTACCTAATTACTGATATTAGACATTACCAACCATGGTCAATTCTCAGTCCTATGTATCCCATTATTACTACTCATAGGATCCATAATCACATGATTATTGAATGTTGTATTATCAGAAAATTTGATATATCTAACTAAGAACTTGTTTCAGATTGTACACAAGGAAGACACCCCTTCCTAGAATGCCATTAATTCACAATGGCGATCTCATGTAAATAGGCTGCAATGTTCATAACATTAAGCTGCATATCATAGCCTTGACACTCGATTCTAATGGAAATAAGCATATTTCCATGTTGTTCCCTGATAGGGCGATTTTTAAAAATGGGTGTTCTGATTTGTAGCTCTGATATAATTTGATTTTTAATTCGATGAACTGCATGCTTATTCTATTAAAATAGAAATGATGTGTTTCACAGTTTGGTGTATGCCACGCTAGAGAAATTGAAACAATAGCTTTCTCCCTTTTTTCATTCAAATAAATTCTATATAAAGAAAGCTTTATTTTTTATGGTTTATGGTGAAGGGCAGAGGATATTTAATGCTCAGCGTATCAAACAATATTGAATGTTAAAGACCCTATAGTGAAAGGCAAAGCACAAAGAAGGGAAGATGATATTAAATGCTCAGCGTATCAAACAATAATGAATGTTAAAGACCCTGTAGTGAAAGGCAAAGCACAAAAAATAATTGAGGACTCAATTGTCCATAATACCCAAATGCAATTTATGCATGTAGAAGGCCCCACACAGTTGGACATCATATAATAACTAAAATAATAATAACTTGAATGACTTGAATACATACATCCCATGTAAGACTAGTGATAGAACAACCCAGAGTGCACCAGGACATTTTCAATTCATTTGGAGACTGATTTCTGCAGTCTCATGAAAGAAAAAAAGTTTTGCAGTTGGCCCCCATTTCTAACATTCAACATAACTGGAGATGAATAGCCAAAAGAGAGCAACGTAATGTACCCTTTAAAAATTTCACTTTGTTTTCCATTTTTCTCCATTATATCATATAGACATGTTATGCTCAATTGAAAAAATAATTCATCACCACCGCCACAGCAAAATCTCACTGTTTCAATCCACTCCAAACTTATTTCATCAACTACATAGGTTTACACACATATGCATCTTATGATAGAAGAGAAAAAGGCTCTGCTAGGTACTGGAAACTTTAGATTCAATCTCAGAGAGAAAAATTAGAAGGAAAAAATAAAATACAGCACTGCAACATCGCTATATAAGTGGGAAAAGGGAAAAAAAAAGTGATACAATGAATCTAGTTCTTCCTCAATTGAATGAAACTATGAATTTTCAAATATGTAATGTAGGAATACTTTGATTCTCATCCAGTATCCAACTTAAACTCTATCCACTAATTCCTCGAAGAAAGCTTTCCAGAAACTAATAAAAAGATGAATGTAAGAATAAGCCAACTGTCAACAACCATATAGGTAAGGCAGTTCTACCCTTCCTTAAGGGTAGGTGCCGAATAGAATTGTGAGCTTTTGCCACTAACTCCAGCAACCTTGTTAGATCCTTTGGGGGCAGTGACTAGGCCGAGAGTACCCAAGGTGACCAGACCACTATGACCTTATCATAAATGTGCAGACTGTAATTGAGACCAAAAGGGATTTAGGAGTGTGGCATACTATATTGAGAGAGCCTCAGGTCACCAGGTCATTATGAACTGTTGTTGGGAAAAGTATCCAATACGGAATGACCCTATCCCACTCTAAGGGTGATAGTACCTCAGCAACAACCGAATGCAAAGCTATTCAAGATTACTTCTTTATGAGATGTAAGAGAGAGGAGGAAGAGATCCACTAACCGTTATCTTCCACTAATGATCCATCCAATCTTCCCTCTTTGCTGCTTGCTCCCAGCTCCTTGCTTTCACTGGCCCAGCTACACAAAGATCCTGCAAAAGCACAAGAAAGGGAAACTACAAGAAGCATACATCCATAACTTATTCAAGGATTAGAATAAATCAAATATACAAGCATCAATACACCATTAAGACACATGCATATAGAAGAACCTCAAATGCTTTATTAATGGAAGAAGTTCTGAGAATGTTACAACCATAAGAGGCCCAATCCAGCAACACCTCCCAGTAGAAAGAAATCTCCTCTTCACCTCCTTCAAAGCAATCACCCAATAGTTCTATGCACAAACCAACAACACTTCCTTACATTCACAAGATTCCAGCCTCCCTAGACCTCATGAGAGAGCTCTATATATAGGAGTTTTGGAGAAAGGATGAGTCAGCTTGAGGCTGGCATGAAGCTGACTAGTGTCCTCTCCCACTTCAGTTATACTTCAGTTCTTGAGTCCACTTGGAGTTTCTTGCTTCCACTTGGAGATCTAGATCCTCTTACTCATCACAAGGCGAATTCCCTGATCCAAGTGTCATTTTGGAAGCTTCCTGGGCATTTGACACCTTCCAGAATGACTGTGCCACTTGGCCAATCTCGCCCAGCGCAGGTAGCCTTCATTACTTTTGACATTCAGCGCAGGTACAGAGTGGAGCAGTTGACATTCAGCGCAGATGCTCAGTGGAGCAGCTGACATGATCCAGAAATAGCTTGTTTTTGAGTGTTTTCAGGTGGAGAACTGATTCTCAGTGCTGTGGTTTGCTGACCTTGTTCCTCTAGGGGTAGGAACAACATGTTTAGGGACTTTGGATCCCTCAGATTATCGACATTTCATGCTTCATGCTGTTAGGCACAAAAATGTCTATAACAGTTGCCCCCTAAAGTATGAGGTCATTTATCGGGTGAAATGCTTTATCAGGAGGATCCGAAGTTCATTCAATCGCTGAGAGGTGCCCTGTAATAAAATACAATACAATACATTATTTTTCATTCTGTTTTCATGATCTAGCTGAGGCAGGCATTCCCATGCTCAGCTTTATAAATTCATTTTGGTACATAGAACAGACGATCGTCTGGTGGTAGACTGATAATTCTCTGCTGAAATTATCATCCTTTGAGTAGGATGATCATCTGTTGTAATGATGTACATAACAAATGTCTTTATATCCTGAATATATATATCGCAGCCCGGATGGATGAAACTAGATTCAGGGTCTTCAAACTCGTTCGATCTTCACTCTAAGTACAAGTCGATCCATGTGAGAATTGCGCTGAAGTCGAACATGGAAAGACATCGCTTGATTACCGGTCAATAATGTAAACCGTTAACAAGCGCGAGAGGAATCACCAATAATGACAATGACCCTCAAGGTACTGCAGTACAATTCACGTGGTGTGAATAAAGGACTTAGCGTCGAACACCACGTAAAATCTTCTGGTCGAAGGTCATTGATGTATACCTGTCGCCGGAAGTGAGAAACTTGCCATTGAGGCATGCAAGCTTCAAAGTACTGGGGGGTTGTTCCTAGATCAACTTCTTGGATAATGAGCTGAAGTCGACAAGAAGCGATCCGTCAAAGGAGGGCCTTAATGAATCCCACATCAATGACACGGAACGGAGCTAATGATTTTAGTGGAGGTGAAAACAATCTGTGAAATATGATTCAGGGGTGATCATGGGTGGATGAAGGATAATGTATGGCAGTGGATGGGACACGGTTGACTCTTTCTGAACAACATCTCTTGAACATATAACGACACTGATGTGATGGATCGGTAGCATTACCCCAAATGTGGATGGTTTGGCGAGGACCATGGTGACGAGACCGGTGAATGAAAAAACCCAACCCGATGTGATACGGAGGACAAAGTGTCATGTTCAAGAGCGACTTGCTACCATTAACGCTTTGAGGTTCTCCCAATTTTTCCCCAGTCATTTCTGACCAGTACCTCTTTATTTTTGTCAAGCTTGAGGAGGATAACATATGCTTGTTCTATAACCTGCCCTTCGAGCAAGCCCATCGCTATGTTTTAACGAGCTTAGCGATAGGGAAACTCGTTCTCGTCTAAAGACAAGTTTGTCGCTATTTAATCATTTTAACGAGTCTAACGACAAGGAAAACTCGGTCCTTTTCATTTTTAGAGAGTCTGAAAAGGTACAGAAAGTTAACTCCAAAATTCGTTTTTCGTCATCTAATCCCTTAAGTCCGAAAAAGTATAAAACAATACAGAAGGGATGAGTTTTCGATTACTTTAACGAGCCGAATAAAACAAGCGCTCGACCTTTTTGTGCAATAATCCCTCAGGTCCAAAAAGATTAAAATCTAGAGGAGGGATAGCTCTTCCGGTCCTTTTAACGAGCTGGAAGGCCAAAACTCGGCAAACTTTTCATATTTTACGAGTCAGATGAAAAGAGCTCAAAGAAGACTCGTCTTTTGGGGAACGAGTGATAAACAGGGATAGCAGCAGATTCCAGGTACAGGTTGGAATTTTCCAATCACGGTAGTGTCACAAGGATGGCTAAGTGAAATCACTCTTCGCAGCTGTTCCTCAAAATGGGTAAACAATCATATGGAGGCGAACGATTGGCCAAATGGAATGGAGGTGGCGGGTGCAAACACGACCAAGGCTTTTTATGGCTAATAAATTTACGATCACAATGGTTATTTACTGGGATAGGTTCATTTTTTAATGAGCTTAAACTTTGGAGGAAACTCTTGCTCACGCTTTTCTATTTTTTAACGAGCATAAATTCCACGGTAAAACTGCTCGATCTTATGTTTATTTTTTAACGAGCATGAACTATGTGCTAAAACTGCTCGGATCTCGCTTTTCTATTTTTTAACGAGCATAAATTCCGCGGTAAAACTGCTCGATATACCAGTCATAAGATAAGAAATGTCTCCTGCAAGATTCCAATTTTTATAGAGCTTGCACCTCACATAAGCTGTGCTCCATCTCATCCTTTCTTTATGCAAGTTCGGAAACGGTTAATCTCAAAAACAGATAAATAACCGCCCCTAGCTTGCACTCCAAAAGGTTTGCATGCCCCCAGGTATAAAGTATAATTTCAAGGCTGCCCCTACTTATCCGATAAAACATTTGTTTTAAAGGGTGAGGCTTGCCTCTTCCTGGTTACCCAAAGATTGTTTTGTTAACACCATCAAACGAAAACACTTCCTCGGCACTGTCTACCGAAGTAGACAATGGTGAATGACCTTTGTCAGACAAGTAACCTTATCAAAAGAATCCTGTTCTAGAACAACCCCTCTTCCTTCCACGGACGGGGTACGGACTAGTCATATTCCTTCGCGGAAATTCTACTTTACACCCAAGGTTTCCTCTGCCCGAAGCAGACCAGGATGCATGCCCCCTGGGTTCCAGTCCCATCTTTCTGAATCACTCGCACTCATCGGGAAGGAGGACTGAGGGTGGAGACATTTCTTGGGTGAATAGACCATTCAGGGTTGGTATTTGACTATTTGCGATGCGTGATCCCGGAAATGAAAGTTGGTCTACGATCTTGACCATTCTTCCTTCGTGTGGAAAACACATTACTCTAAAGAATGAGGAGACTATAGCTCCCATGCAATATATATAGTCTCGTCCAAGGAGTAGGTTATAATCCAAGGGTCCTTGAACGACCATCACGTTCATTTGAACGGTCTTCCCTTTCAATGTAACAGGTACATTGGGGAGGATCCCTAACGGTCGACTGGTTCCTTTATCAAAACCCGAGAGATTTCTTATCTCAGGCAAAAGCTCTGGGGAACCCAGTGCTTTCCAAGCAATAGAGGAAAGGATACTCACAGATGCCCCTTCATCAATGATAGTTCCATCCATCACCATTCTATAAATTTGGACTATGATTCTGAATGGTATACTGGCTGGCAACCGGGGTCTGCCTAGTTGGTTCCAATCAAAGGACACAACCAGGTTGCTTGGTGGTGGGACCGAATACACGGCCGAATACGATCCTGAAGATGTTCCTTCCTGCGATAAAGGAATGGGCGCATTGCCCTGATGCTCATCAGAATCTGTGTTGATGAAAAGAATCTGGATGGTGTCATCCTTATTCTCTTCAGTGAGGGTGTCATTTGAAGATGAATCTTCAGTGACGGTGTCATTTGAGGATGAAACCTCTGAAGGAAGAACCGGGTCAACTACCGTATCGACCTTTAGACTTTCGTCTGGTCTAGATTCAGTAGGTTCATTTTCAATGACTGACGCTTCAGCTGACCACTTGAGCAGGCCAGCTGTATTTTCAACCAACGAAGGACTCGGCACGAGTTTTTTGTATCCAGGAGGAAGTCTCATCGGTGAAACCGGGCGATCTTCCAAAACTCTCTTCGCCTTGTCTAATAAGGGACAACGGTGGATGGCGTGATTGCCTTCACACAATCTACAGGGGGATCTTGCTCCCCCCTTTTGTCTTGAACCTTCGCTTTCGCTGGTTGACGGTAAGCACTCAACCTGGCTATTAGAGGTTGACGCCCCCGAATTGTGCAACCGAGGGGACCAGTCCCTTAGTATCCGGGGAATACAGGGACAATCTCTATGGAAGTGGTCTCCTCTACATATGACACATGGCGATTTAGGCCCGGTCTGTGCTGTGTGTGGATTTTTGTTAGATGTCTTTTGCTTGCCCCCAGTCGCCTTAGGCTCCTTCTTCTTCTTCTTTTCCTTCTTCTCCATGGGAGCTTGGCTTTTGCCGGCTCTACCTTTCGAAGATGAAGGATTGGAGGAAGAGTTATAGGAATTTGAAGGCTGGTGGGCAGCTCTAGACTCATCTAACTGTTGACTCGACTGTTCAGGAACCATGGTGGTCTGAACTACATTAGTTGAGAATAGCCAAATAGGCAGGCCAATTGTCAGTCCTGGAAGCGACAATGTGGCCATGTGGGGCGCACCAACTTCTCCCCAAGAGGAGAATGGACTAGGATTTCCATCATGTGGAACTCCTTGGTTAGGGCGTTCCATGTTCTCAACCTAAGATCAACGCGGGAATGGGAGGTGATTATGTTCCGTTTAAAATAAATTTTATAACGACGCTTAGACACAACTTGCTTTTTCACTTTTTAAGAGTCGAGAAAAAGCTAAAGATGACTCTAGTCTCCTTCGATGTTTTAACGAGCCCGAAGTGACAAATGCTCGGATGGAATTTTTCAGTTATAGAGTTTGAAAAAGGCCAAAAGAAACTGCTCTGGAGTTCTAGGCAGAGGGTGTGCCAAACTTTTCGCAAAACCACAGAATACGTTTTACGGTAAGAGTGGTCGATCTTCGTGAATGCTGTGTTCACTGCATTGCGATCAGTAGGGCGGCCGACACAGTTTCCTATTGGATAAAGGCTTTATTCCTATAGGGGTCTCCCAATATATACGCGATGGTACGTGGGAGCACAAGTCCGTATTAATACTTATCGCTTCACCGTGGAGGAATCACCCAACCACTCAACGCTAAGATATCACGTTTAACGACGCCGGAACACGTCTCTAGCTTAGACCTCTATGTGTTTGCGTTATGTTTCAATGCGTTGTTATGTAAATTCAATTTATTTTAAGGTTGATCTTGTTTAGCAGTTTGCCTTTATGGATCACCACGAGATGTATGATAACACTCCTAAATGCAGTCTAAGATGATAAGCAAGCTTTTCAATCTTTCAACTTTTCAATCTTAACTACTGAGGGAAAAGAAAGATAACATCTTTTCACACAGATCATAGAGCACACACTAATGCACTTTTTCCTAAATCAACATGCAAGCTGTCATAATGCACATGCACAATGCAAGTATTTCTTTTCTCTTTCTTAATGTTGGCGTAATGCAAAAAGAAAGCTGTTGTATAATTTTGAATTCAATTTCAAGTGAAAGCAAACAAGCTTGTCCAAAATCAAAAGACACCTTAAGATTTACTTGTTTCGACACTAGAAATATATAAACTCAAACCAAATGACGAAAGCAAAAGCTCAATCAGCTATGAACAACAAACAAACTAACTCTTAAGATCAAAACGACACTTTATCACAGGTCTAGATCTAAGAGGTCACAGCAAGACTAGTTCACTTTCGCTATGGGAAACTGTAAATGATATAAGAAATACACAAATAACAAACACAGTTTCTTTATACAACCGAGGCGGAATAGTGACAAGGAAAGTTGGTTTCAGATAGGCACACTGACTGGTAACAAACAGCAAAAACAAGAGTGAAAACAGGGCAAGAAACAGCAGGAAACCCCAGTAGCACAAGGCAAGACTGGTCCAGCGCAGGTGGGACACTGTCTGTTTGACCTTCAGCGCAGGTAGACCCTTCGGGAACTGTGCTGAAATGCAGACAACCTTTGTACAGCCTGCATTGAAGAACGAAACTTTCGTTTCTCTTGGTTTCCGGGTCACAGATTGCTCAAAAATTCACAGTTTTTGCTCAAATCAGAAGCTATCATTCAAGGACACACTAAGGGATGACAAGGAATATGAAAAGCTATCACTAAGAGCTTATTAGAGTCCTTGTGGATCAGCTCTTCAAATCATAAACTTGCCCAGAAACTGAGCTAGAGTAGCTGCCCTCTACTTTGCATTTGAAAGATTCAAATACAGTTCGATTCGGTACTCCCTTTGTTTATGAAATGAATAGCAAAAAACACAAGCAACCAACAAGATACGATCCCCAGTGGAGTCGCCAATTTGTTGTTGGGAAAAGTATCCAATACGGAATGACCCTATCCCACTCTAAGGGTGATAGTACCTTAGCAACAACCGAATGCAAAGCTATTCAAGATTACTTCTTTATGAGATGTAAGAGAGAGGAGGAAGAGATCCACTAACCGTTATCTTCCGCTAATGATCCATCCAATCTTCCCTCTTTGTTGCTTGCTCCCAGCTCCTTGCTCTTTCACTGGCCCAGCTACACAAAGATCCTGCAAAAGCACAAGAAAGGGAAACTACAAGAAGCATACATCCATAACTGATTCAAGGATTAGAATAAATCAAATATACAAGCATCAATACACCATTAAGACACATGCATATAGAAGAACCTCAAATGCTTTATTAATGGAAGAAGTAAAGTTCTGAGAATGTTACAACCATAAGAGGCCCAATCCAGCAACACCTCCCAGCAGAAAGAAATCTCCTCTTCACCTCCTTCAAAGCAATCACCCAATAGTTCTATGCACAAACCAACAACACTTCCTTACATTCACAAGATTCCAGCCTCCCTAGACCTCATGAGAGAGCTCTATATATAGGAGTTTTGGAGAAAGGATGAGTCAGCTTGAGGTTGGCATGAAGCTGACTAGTGTCCTCTCCCACTTCAGTTATACTTCAGTTCTTGAGTCCACTTGGAGTTTCTTGCTTCCACTTGGAGATCTAGATCCTCTTACTCATCACAAGGCGAATTCCCTGATCCAAGTGTCATTTTGGAAGCTTCCTGGGCATTTGACACCTTGCAGAATGACTGTGCCACTTGGCCAATCTCGCCCAGTGCAGGTAGCTTTCATTGCTTTTGACATTCAGCGCAGGTACAGAGTGGAGCAGTTGACATTCAGCGCAGATGCTCAGTGGAGCAGCTGACATGATCCAGAAATAGCTTGTTTTTGAGTGTTTTCAGGTGGAGAACTGATTCTCAGTGCTGTGGTTTGCTGACCTTGTTCCTCTAGGGGTAGGAAGAACATGTTTAGGGACTTTGGATCCCTCAGATTATCGACATTTCATGCTTCATGCTGTTAGGCACAAAAATGTCTATAACATGAACCTAATCGTAAATAGGCAGACTATAACTAATCAAGAATTGTTGCATAAAATATTACATTTGTTGAACCCCAAGCTTTACCAACTCACGCCCAAACAATAAATGGATATGGCAAAAAAACTGAAATAACTAATTTGAGGATGTTCTAGTTTCAATTTTTCGTTGAAATAATTTCACCGACACTATTGGAAAAACAATATATGTAAACCAATCAAAATGACCATATCCAAAACACTGAAAGAATATGAAGATGAAGTGTGGGTTTATTGAAAAAACCGCTCTTTTCCTCAAACCCACTCTTAAGGGTTGTAACAAATCATTCTCAAGCAGCCTACAGATAAGCAAAAATTCAATCAATCCACAGACGCACCAATAAATCAAAAAAAATAATACATAGAGAAAGGAATGGGAAAAATATTAAAAAAAAAAAAAGAAAAACCAATTTAAAAATAAATAAATAAAATAAAATAACCCCAGAAAGCAGTTTTCAGAGTGCATGGGAACTTAACATCTCAAGCTCGTCTTGCATTTCCTGCAACTTTTCAATGGAGAGAACAAGCTCACTGTCTATGTGCTCTTCCTCTTCCCGTTTTGATCTCTTGGAATTGTCCATCTTGCCCATTCCTTCTGACCCAAAAGTCCTAAAAATCCAATAGATTCGAAGGCACAGGCAGAGTGGCGGAGAGGAAATGGTCCTAGCATTCATTATTACCTCCAGAAATGTTGCACGCTCCATCTTGCCATCCTCAATGAAGAAAACTTCCAAAGCTTAAAATTTAGATCCTATCATTCATTATTACATCCAGAAATGTTTCATGCTCCATCCTACCATCCTCAGTGAAGAAAACTTCAAATGAAATATTATCATTAAAATACCAAACAAGTTGTTGATTATTTTTTACTTCCACCTACAAAAGAGCATTTTCCAGTCCAGGAGATATGTTTTGAAATAGTACCATTGGTAGCAATGTGTGTGCTGAGCTACCATGCTACAATGGTGGCACCTAATTTACCAAGAACGAAACTTATGAAAAGGACTCAAAATAGATGTGCATCTACATCCTATTAAACTAGCAATATTTATAGTAAATAGAACTAATATCTCAACTATTTTCATATTTTATGAACTGTACCTGTAGAGTTCCAAAAACTGCAAGACCGAAAGAGTTATTCTAAAGCTTCAAGTTGTAAAAAATTTGACCATCATGCCATATAAGTTTCCCATTTATCTAAAGGCCTTGACATATTGATGTTGCAAGTAAAACATGCAATGGAGGCATGCACAAAGCATTAACCAAATATCACAAGTTGCTTTAATTAGGTTGACACTTATCATAGTAAATATAATTCACATCTAACAACAATAAAGCCAATTTTTTTCCATTTGTTATTTACAAAATGAAATGGAATTGACTATCTAATACCCACCCAGAGCCTACTGCTCACTGATCTCTAGGGACAAGTGCATTGCCTAAACCTATCAAATAACCAAGAAGATCTAGGACAAGAGGTGGAGTTGCTGTTATGCGTACTACTTTTGATTGAACATTGGGACATTTGGGAGGTGAAACATTGATTTCTATCTCAGTGGCTAATAATTCTTCATATGGAAGGTAACAGTTTACTTGCAAGTTTGGAGGTAACAAGGTACATTGGGAGGTAACAAGGTACAAGGTACATATGGAAAGACATATGGGAGGTAACCTATACAAGCATAAAAAGTGCTTAGAAGAATATATGTGTGCTCTGACTTCTCAGCAACATCAAGAAAAGACTTAATTTCAAAAATAAATTCTTTAATGATCTCTATACCTATTACTTACCACTTCAAATAGAAGTGTTGAGCATGACAACTGCCAAAAAAACATATTATTATTAGACATATTGGAAGAAAAATCCTTGAACTAAGCATAAAATATAATACTTATAATAGAAAAACCTATACAAATGCAAACATCTCAAATAGTGACAGATGAAATTAAGCCTTTTCATTGAAATAACTTACCACTTCTCTGGTATCCATTTTAGAATCCAAACTAAATCCCAAAACTTAGAAGACTAGCCATTCTTGAACTTCTTTCCTTTTCATTCTCTAGCTCAAAATGATTAGCCCCATGCTTGTGATCAAAGGGCATAATAGAAATGGCATCCAACAATCTAGATGATTCCATCAGCTGCAAATCCTTCTATGCTAAGTATTTATTGTAGCTTTTCTGGAGGATATAGAGCTTGTACCATGCATAAGCATGATACAAATGACTTCCTAATATCTAAAATATCTTTGTTAACTTTGAATAGTATATTGTCATCATTTGAGGTTTAGAAATATTCTTGACCATATATAAGGCCATGAATATCTTCTATAGAGCAAAAAGCTTCCTACATATCATATGACATCTGTCATAAGAAATAGTATACCGCAAAAATATATTAAAAATAAAAATAATTTAGCTCACAGATTCTATAGTAGGTTCATGAAATTTCATTCAACCCAAAGCTTCCTTTGCAATAGGGTATTCTCCAATAATTAATTCCTACAAGATCAAACTATATCAACCTTCCCATCTAGACAAATATAATCCTATATCTAATTCAATAGATAACATTTTAGATTTCTGGCCCCCATTCGATAGCGATACCTTCTTAAAGGTGTGCCAAAAATCCACTCAACATGACATTATAACTATTTACATCATGGGCAATATGGGTAAACTCCCAACCAAAGATAAATGGTTTCTAGAATATGATTTTTCTACACATTTCCCTCATCCCATTTCACAATGGTAGCCAACAATCCAGATGATGCCATCAACTACAAATCCTTCTATGCTAAGTATTTATTGTAGCTTTTCTGGAGCATATAGAGCTTGTACCATGCATAAACATGACACAAATGACTTTCTAATATTCGAAATATCTTTGTTAACTTTGAATAGTAGATTGTCGTCATCTGAGGTTGAGGAATATTCTTGACCATACACAAGGCCATGAATATATTCTATAGAGTGAAAAGCTTCCTACATATCATATGCCATCCATCATAAGAAATAGTATAAGGCAAAAATATATTAAAAATAAAAAATTTAGCTCACATGTATTACAGTAGGTTCATCAAATTTCATTCAACCCAAAGCTTCGTCTTCAATATGGTATTCTCCAATAATTAATTCCTACAAGCTCAAACTATATCAACCTTCCCATCGAGAAAAATATAATCCTATATCTAATTCAATGGATAACATTTTAGATTTCTAACCCCCATTCGATAATGATACCTTATTAAAGGTGTGCCAAAAATCTACTCAACATGACATTATAACTATTTACATCATGGGCAATATGGATAAACTCCCAACCAAAGATAAATGTGTTGTGCCTTTTTCCCATAAGAATTTATTATCGTACCCTTTTTAGTTGACAGAAGATCCTTTGGATAGCAGGATACAATCTTTAGTTCTTGTGAGGGCATCCAAAAATCACCCTTGGACAATTGACTGCTAGCATATTTACAACAGCTTTTGTTCACTGAATTGATACTTGTCTCAGGGGAGTTCTCCTTGAGGGTCTTTTTCCCAACACTTTGCCTTAAGGTAAAAGTGTGTATACATTGTTGTATGTAATCTTGATCTTCCATATTATCAATACAAGAAGATACAGATCCACCAGTTGAATATGCAATAAGTGTGAAATTAGACAGCTCAAACTATTCACACTTTGCGTTTTCATCGAAGTTGGCTGATGTTGCATGTTCCTCATCACAATTTGTCCATATTTGTCCATACTGTTGTATTTTATTTTTCTACAATACAAATTTCATCCACACTTCCCCTTGAATGCAATTTCTCCTCATTCATTTTTTCAAGCTTATCCTCAGTATACATCATACTGGACAATCATCATTCTAGTACAGAACAACCTCTGGATATTATTGGTGAATAATTGTAGTTAATGGGTTCTCATGTAACGATTCCCAATACCAATGGAACAACACATAATTTGAATCACTCAAGTAATGAATCTCAACTTAACAACATTATAATATAATTACATTCTACCATAAATAAACATCAAGAATGCTTTGCCTTATAGATTTCAACACCCATGTATTCGATGGATTTATGGGAATGAAGGGAAATTGGAAAGCCAATGATCTCCTACAGTTATGTATGGCCTTGTCTAGTACCTATGGCCTCTTAGACAACCAAGATTGAGCTCAAACTCACCCCAGCAAATGAAAATAATGCTCAGGGGAGAGGGAAATGACTCTAGTAAGTAGAAATCCACCCAAGAACGCTTAAGAACACTCTAGGCAAGGAGAGACAAATTCTTAATAGTCGTATAGAAACCAAATTCGCAACTCCTTGAGGAAATGAAACATCTCCAAAACCGTGGCAGTTGATCTCTAACTCAATAAGAAAGTGGATTATGAGTAACTCAGAGCTGATGCATTTCATAGAGCATCAATCAATCAAGAGTTTCTGAATGATGCTAATAGAAATTCAATGGAGAGTTATTTATTTCAGCCATGAGCACAAAGATAGGGAGCACATATAATATAAATAAGGAGTAAGAATAATGATAGTTCATGCACCATAAGTTTATTATATCTTAGGAACATATATTAGATGAGAGCCTAGCACATTGCCTTCATTGTCAAAAGAGAGATGTCCATGTGCAAATTAACCCTCGCTCCATGTGAGACTATTGTAGCATAGTTGCTATGGGAAAATGAAGGAATTGGTCATGGCAGTTAAACACTAAATTAAGCTAGTTTCAGTGTTGTCCAATTAGGGCTATTGCATCTTGTCACAAGCAAATATTGCAGGACATTTCAACATTACAAAGGCAACAATCTGGGCATAGTCACTCTTTGTTTAGTTAAGTCAAAGCTCATGGAGAATGATATCCATGTGTTTTAGCCTATATTCGACCTCTTTTGGGTAGCAACCAAGAAAGTGAAAAATCTCGAAGTATGTAATCCAACGGGAGAAGAAAAACTGAGGATAAAAAGAAGTCTACAACAATTGAAGAAACCAAAGTTTGTGACTAAGCCGAATCTCAATCTAAAGCTATCTATTTGCAACAGGATATGAATATCTATGGTAAAGAGTCAAGGGTTTGCTATAGTAGCCGAAGATCAGTAATAGAAGATTTAGAAGCTGCTTTTGGCTTTAACTAGGCAGAGATTCAACTATTGACCTAGACTTAAATAGGAGGGTTGACTTGGAAGGACTCTTTGGTCTTGTGTTGGATATCTCATTTTGAATAAATTCAATAAGAGGAGGATTGTTGGGTTTTCCCGTATTGAGAGGTTTTACCCTGCCTTGAAAGCCTAAATCTTTGTGTCTCGTACTTCTTTGTGTTCTTGGAAGAACAATTTGTGTAATTACATGATGAAAGAGAAATATTAACTAACAAAGAAAAGAATACTTATATAGGAGTTTATTTCCAACTATGAAGGAATGCAATGAGGACATAAAATTTGTAAATCTTAAACTTGGCCAGGCCACTCAACCTCCAAAAACCTGACTCATTAAGCCATAAACTAGAAACCTTCTATGGAACTCCAAAAACAAATGAATTAAAATGAATTATCAACTAGAATCAAGGGCCTTGACACTTTACATTTGACAATCTATTGCAGTATGAATATTGAGGTCACAACTATTAATTTATATTGCACTATTGTAAGAAAGGATGATCATATTTTATATATTTTGTCTAGTAAGGCCTGCACTTCATCATTTCCAGCTCTAACCAAGGTTTCATGTTCCCATTGTAATGAACAACAGCTACAATTCCAATCTCTGAACAATCCACGCTAGGATTATATCCTAAACCCAGCACATTCCAAGACTTGTCCAAAGGATGGGTCAAGCCATAAAACGTTCAATCCAGGGGGTAGTGTTCCAAGCTTCCACAACATTCTATCCTCGTTCTGACATACAATAAAAGAAAAACTTAGAAATCGAAAAAAGAAAAACCCATTAAATTTTCTAGCTAATTACTTCAGATTTACTTCAAATACATTAAAGTAAGCATCAAAGGAATTAACATAAATAAAACAAATTACACACTTACTCTGTTCTGCCACTTGTGATATATTCCAGTTATATTTTTTTTCTCCCATTCTTTGAGATCAAATACATTCATCCCATATGCCCAACCACAAGCATTAGGATCAAGGTGCTTCGCTATGTGCGGATTGGAAAAATTAAGGTGTTTGTCAAACCAGCGAAAGCTTTCTCCACAAGCTTCCACTGAACCATTAACCTTTCAATGAAGATCTATTGACCACAAGGGCGTCAAATCTTTCTGCACCGCAATATCATCATCCAACAAAAGGATCTTGTCCATTTTGGGTTAAACTTGTGGACGTTAGAAATGAAGATGATTTAGCATGGATAAATATTTTGGATTTATATATTTCAAATTGGAGGAATGTCCTGAGAGTGTAGTCGAGTGATCTACCTAGAAATAATGTTCTTTCATAGCTGCAGATTCAAGTTGGCGAAGCATAGGGAAATAGGAGGAATTGAGCCATTTAAAATCATCAACATTTTCTACATGTATCGTAGCTTTCCCTGTGGGATTAAGTAAAAATCATATTTTCATGGCCCCGAAATTTAACTCGTCTGTGATGAGATGAAATACATGTTTCTCATATTCCTGCAAACACATGTAAATCACCTACAATGAGATCCAAATATTAAATGTAAAAAGCAGCAAAACTGTTGGACTTCCAAACTTTATATTAACTTAAATTAATAACACTTCACCTTAGCATTCATGACATTTGAATTCACAACCACAAATGCAGCCAATACATTGTTAGAAAATAATGCATAGCGATAAAGAGTCGAATCCTCCAACTTGTCCTTTTTAGGAAATTATCGCTTTTCAAGAGGAAGAAAGTAATAATCTATGGTCAATCGCATGGACAGAAAGTGCAGGCCCTTAGGAACAGACTTTGTTGGCACCTGACTTAAAAATTTACTTTTCTTTTCCAAGGTCCTTGCTCATCTGCAGACTGAAGCATGGCTTGCAACTTCTTTTTTACTGTCGCACAGCCATAAAATTGTTCTCTAGCCTTGGATAGGACATGACACATTCATATCAATTATCCGTCATGGAAAAGAGAATTAAAAGCAGAAATATTGACACACAGACTGCAACTTTAAAAGAAACAAAGGATATGAACACCAAATGCAAATGGAAGCACTTACTACTCTTGATTTAAAAGCATCCAATGCAAAAATCTAGGGAGTAGTGTTCCAAGCTTCCACAACGCTCTATCCTCTTTCTGACATACAATAAAAGAAAAACTTAGAAATCGAACAAAGAAAAACCCATGAAGTTTTCTAGCTAATTAATTTAGATTTACTTCAAATACTTTAAAGTAAGCATCATAGGAATTAACATAAATAAACCACACTACATAGTTACCATGTTCTTCCGCTTGTCATATATTCGAGTTATATCTTGTTTCTTCCATTTTTTGAGATCAAATACATTCATCCCATATGCCCAACCACAAGCATTAGGATCAAAGTGCCTGGCTATGTGCGGATTGGAAAAATTAAGGTATTTGTCAAATCGTGAAATCTTTTTCCACAAGTTTCCACTGAACCATTAACATTTCCATGAAGATATACTGACCACAAGGGTGTCTAATCTTTTTGGACCACAATATCATCAGCCCAGAAAAGGATGTTGTCCAGTTTGGGATAAACTTGTGGAAGATAGAAACAAAGATGATTTAGCATGGATAAATATTTTGGATTTATATATTTCAAATTGGAGGAACATGTTGAGAGTCTAGTTGAGTGATCTGCCTTGAAATAATACTCTTTCATAGCTGTAGATTCAGGTTGGCGAAGCACAGGGAAATAGGAGGAATTGAGCCATTTAAAATCATCAACATTTTCTACATGTATCACAGCTTTCCTTGGGGGATTAAGTATAAACCACATTTTTGTGGCCAAAAAATTTAACTTGTCTGTGACGAGATGAAATACATGTTTCTGAGGTTCCTCCAAACACAATTAAATCACCTACAATGATATCCAAATATTAAATGTAAAATGCAGCAAAACTGTTGGACTTCCAAACTTTAGAGTATTTTAAATTAATAACACTTCACCTTAGCATTCATGATAGTTGAATTCACAACCATAGATGCGGCCAATACATTGTCGAAAAATAATGCATAGTGATAAAGAGTTGGATCATCCAACTTGTCCTCTTAAGGAAATTTCACTATTCAAGGGCAAACAAGTAATAATCCATGGTCAGTCGCATGGACAGATAGTGCAGGCCCTTGGGAACAGTCTTTTCTACTAGCTAACTTAAAAATGTACTTTGCTTTTTCAAGGTCCTTACTTGCTCATCTACAGACTGAAGCATGGCTCACAACTTCTTTGTTACTGTCGCACAATCATAAAATTGTTCTCTAGCCTTGGGTAGGACATGAACCATAGCCTTGATCTTCTCAGGTGCACTGAAACATTCATATCAATTATCGGCCGTGAAAAAGAGAATGAAAAGCAAAAAGATTGACACATAGACTGCAACTTTAAAAGAAACAAAGGATATGAACACCAAATGCAAATGGAAGCACTTACTACTCTTGATTTAGAAGCAGCCAATGTGAAAACTATTACCTTTGAGGTAGATCAGAATCTGCATTAGACTCACCCAATGTACGTTGACATTCTTTAATACGAAGCATCAATTCATGGTATAAATCAAGATTATTCCTAGCCTGGGAAATACTTGAATACACCCTAGCCATGATCAGTTGGTCTTGCATCAATATAATAGTGGATTCAGAATTCTCGTTCTCATTCTCCCGCCACCAAATGCTGTATTTTCCCATGGCAGCAGAATCTACCTCCTTAGAGCATTCAATTGTTGCATTTTCAAGCTCATCTCTTTTTTCTTCATCCTGTTGAATCAGCTCTGTTGACCTTTTCTCCCTCTTCTTTTGTCTCAATTGATGTAAGCATTCAACTACTATAAATTAAGCATACTATCCTAAAATCTAAGAAATATAAAATTTTTCTATTGGAGAAATAATATAACAATTCCCTTTTCCATGAGAACAAAAACAAGCGATCTAGTGCAGCAAAGAATTTTACCCTCCGTGAAACTTTTGTTGGACTTTCTTCAAGCTACAAATGGTCTGCATTACAACAACCATTGTCCTAGGAGTTTGACTAGACATTACCTTATAGTAGGCTTCCAACATCATAGACCGGTTAACCAGGGAGAATCAAAACTTACCATCAAGAGCATTCCCTTTGATGTCTCGATGTTCACTTCCTGTTTCATCCTCTTGAAACCTCGTAAGAAGTTCTTTTTCATTGGAAGTTTTTTCTGCACCTCGTCATTCATTTTACCCTCCTCAGGACTTTCCTTGCCTTCTTCATTGAAGATCACACCATCTTCTTGCGAATGTCACTTTATTGAGCTGTCTCCAGAAGTCGTTTGCCTCTGCTTGACGTACACCATTAGAAATAGAGAAGCACCCCTGCCAATGTCAGTTTTCACTTCCTTCTTAATACAACCCTACTCAACTACATAGATCATCATCACATATGTTTCCTTACATGTTCAATAGAGAAAATAACCAAAATCTTCACCAATCGTACCTCAGAGTTAGTAATATCCCTTTGGTTTACTTTGGAGGGCTTTTCTAATACCCATGAGGAAGATATATCATTCCGTCCAACAATATTTAAGTTTAGAGTTCCCGAGTTCTATGTGTTAGCTATTATGACATCAATCACCTACCCAGTAAATAAAATTTATTTTCAATTCTCTGCTCAATAGGGGAGATATCAAATTTAAGATATCCAAATGCAACAGGTTTCTTATGCTTGCCTCCTTTTAGAAGAGAGAGTCAATGCTCTCTGTTAAACTCTTGTTACACTAAAAAATGTCACCATGACTATTTGTAGTTAGTATGGCTCCATCCACTGTCATACTATCCTCCTTGGCAAGTCTCATGCCTCTGCTCTTCATGTCAAACTTCAAGAAAGAGAGAAAAGTCATTAAAAGTCAATTATCTCTGGTACGCAGTTTCTCTTAGCCTTACCTGCGTGTACGCAACCCAAGTTCACAATACCTGCGTACTTGTACGCTCTGTATGTAAAGGGGTGGGTGCATACTCCTGTAAAGGTCAAAAGGCGCAAGTTTCACTCTAAAAAAGTTACTTGTGGTCATTTCTAGACTCTTCTAGAAGCTTGTTTGACGTGTATGAAGCGCCTCTAGATGGTTCATGTATCCCTACCTAAGAGCAACTTATCCCATCAAGAGGGGAGCTATCCCATCCAAAGAAGGGCTTATCCCATTGATGGTGGACCTGAATAACTTCCTCTAGAGCACTATAAATACAGGCATTGGGCCAAAGGGAGGAGAGGTTGAAAGTTGAACATTCCTAAGGGTAGATGCTGCTGGAATTAGGACTTCCTTGTAGAAGCTTGTGAGGAGAGATTACCATCTTTACTTGTTTCCATTGGGAGGTGGGTGAGCTGATCAGAGTAAGGGAGAACTCTTGTGGACCTTGGGAGGAGCTTGCACAACACCAAGGCTCAGGTTGTAATGGTTCCTTTTGTTACCTTTTAATACAAATTAGTCCATTCTTCTCAACAATTTGTTATTTATGAGTTGTTTCATATACTCCTTGGTCTATATGTTAAATATGTTTTATTTTATGTGATATTCAGGTGCTATTTAATCGTTTGATTGTTAGTGAATGCAGGTTTCGAAGGGAAGGAGGAGCTCATCCGGATCAACGAAGCTGGACTACTACAACAACGTTGGATTACAGGTAGGATCTAAACACTTGATTTCTCATATTGTAAAAGCATATTTAGGGAAGGATTGCTCTTATTTGTCTTGTTTGTCATTAGAAAGTCTTAGGCTTCTAGGAAGGTCGGTTGTGTCCACACTAACGACTCTTTCCGCGTGACAAAATGGCGACCACGCTGGGGAATCCATGAATGTGTTTGAGTTCTTTTTGATTTGATATTTTGGTCTGAGAAAAATCGCTTGTTTTCTGATTTTTGGCTGTCTAACTGTGTATTTGGGTGGGTTAGCTTAGAGTCAATTTAGATTTTTATTTTTCTTAGCTTTGCCAGCAGTACGCAGTCTCTGAGTTTGACACAGTGCATACTTGTACGCACTGCGTCTTTGCGCACAGGGCGTACCCGCGCCTGTGTCAACAGATCACCTGCGTACCCCTATCAAATTTGAGAAAATTCCATTTTTCCTCTTTTTTCTCTTTAGATTTTGTTTTTAATTTGTTTTTACTGCCCAGATCCATTAGTTTACTGTCAAATATCTTCACCTGAACTTGTCCCGTTAGTGTCGAGGGTTTTGGTGGAATTCATAGGGATTTTGCCTTAGGGTTTGATTTTTAACTGATCCTGTAGTGACTTTGGCGTTAGAGGTTGTCAAACTTTGGATCTCCTTGGTTTTGATCAGTCCTCTTAGGAGTCGGGCCTGTCATAGAAGTCACCCTTGTGAGAGACCTACCTTTGTGTCTTCTCTTTGCGAATCTCGAAAAGTTTGTTTGTTAAAACCTTGAATTTCATTCTTGAGAAAAAAGAACAAAAAGATTTCGATTTTGTTTTTTGGTTAGTTTATGATTCTGCATGAACTGATCCTTAGTTGCATTTTGACTGAGTAAAACATCCGGGAATCATCTTTGTAGGCTTTTGTCCTCATTATTTTTTGTTTTTAGGTAAATTTCCTTTTAATTTTCTTTTGAGTGAATTTGATTTGATTGTATTAGATTTGTTAAATTTGATTTAATAAGATAGTTTTATATGCTTTATTAATATAGAAAAAACACAAAAATTCTTTTGGAAAAAGTTTGCTTTGGTAGCATTTGTAGACTTTTTAGGAGAAAAAGGAAATTTCGTAGAGTAATTAGTGGTCATGAGTTGTGTGTTTTGAAAAGATAAAGAGAATTGTTTCTTTGATTGTCTTTACTAAGAAAGTTGTTTTCTATAAAATTTGCATTTTCCAACTCTCTTAGTTAGGAGATTCATTGAAAAAAGAAAAGTAGTGTAAATCATCTTAGGTGCATCTTTGTAGTGGTTGCGAGTTGAGTCTACACACCACCAGTTTCATCTCCACTACCTTTTGTCTTTAAGAAAAACCATAAAATTAACGCTTAAAGTAAAATCAAATTAGTAATTCTTATTTACTAGGGCTCTAAAACACCAATTTAGATCAGGCTAGTGTCTTGGAGTAGGAGAGTAATTAACTCTCCAAGACAACAAAACCAAACAAGTAGCTTATCTTGTGATAGAATAAATCCAATTGTTTCATTTGTACTCTGGGAAAGCTCCTCTTAAAGGAGAAGCACGAGCTCGTGTCTGAACCAGTGAGGGGAACAATCCTCCCTCGTTGGGAACGACGCCAGACACGCACGTATTACAAACGGTAAACCTCAGATTAACCATTGTCGAGGAGCCAGGGGTCACTTGTCGGTAAACCTTGGATTGTTGTCAAGGAGCCGGCAAGGGGATTGAGCTTGATACTTTGCCCTTGCGTGCTGTCGGAGTGTAGACTGTTCGCCCAGGTGCATTTGTTGCTGTTGGTAACCTTAGTGACCATTATCTTTAGGATTCTACCGAGGTGACGGTGGAGGGAAGATCCCACTGTACCTGGAGCAGACGTCGGCTAGACTCAATTGGATTTTCCGGGGGGTTCACTTCACTCGAGATGGTTAAAGTGGAGGAACTTGTGCTGGTCTATTCATTAAGCAGGTTACCGGGGTAACTGTTCCACCCGCCACTTCTGTACTGAATCCGGCGATGTTGGGTTTCATCTCCAACTAGCGTTTTCGGTCTGGAAGGCTACTGTTTGTGCTTGGTTTGACACCCTAGATTCTTTAGGCGTGTGATTCAAATTTATTTGGTTCTTTAGAGACTTTAGGTGGTTTGCTTTGAGATTTTACTTTGTTTGCGTGTGCAGTAGTTAAAAGTTTTTAACTGTGGCGGAATGACCGAGACAGTCCCGTAGACTTCGGGGCAAGTCTCCTGAGGTTGTTTCTGTGGCCGAATTGTTGAGGAAATCCTGTAGACTTCGGGGTGAACCTCCTCAAGACGTCCCGAGTCATTACGAAGGTTTAAAGGTCCTTGTAACTCCTCCTAGTGGCAGTAGAGTAGGTTCACCTGAAGAAGGAGAGTCTTCGTTGGTAGTCCATCAAGATTACCAAAGTCTAGAGACAGGTTATAATCCTGAAGCAGTTGCAGTTTCTGAGCTTGCTGGTAGTTTTTCATCTACTAGTGATATAGGCGAAGAACCGGAAATATCTGAACCTGTTACTCCAACTTCTAGTGTACCAGATTCACCCAGGGTAGAGAGAGTCATCACCGAAAATCTTCCTTCTGGTTTGATAGCTATTGAAGAACTTGCTCCAGAGGAAGAATTAGGCGTATCTATCCTTGAAGATCAACCTACTATTGATCTAAGGGAGCGTGAATCTATCTTTTACAGTCCTCCTAGAAGTACTACTTGGTACCTTTCGTTAACCAATTATTTAGACAACTCAGGGGTAGGTTTTTCTCCACCTCGTACTCCTTTTCCACCTGGAGGTATTTATACTCCTTTAAATATGTCTGGTCAGTCATCCGTGTTCACTCAATCTCCTGAATCTTTCTTACACGACGGTCCTTCTGTTCCCACCGAGTATCAGTCGCTTTCTGGTACCTTTGCGGGGGCATCTCCTCAACCCATTGATCATGGGTTATTAGCTGGAAACAATGGTAATAAACCGTTGGGTGTAGGGGACATTTACATGATGTCAGGTTCAGTTCCCGTTTCTCAACCTCAAGGTGGTCAATTACCGCCTAGGGGGCAGCCTCAATTAACGCCTGGGGGGCAACCTCAAGGTACGCAAATTGTGTCTGGGGGGCAACCTCAAGGCCAGTATGTACCCATAGTACAATACATGCCTCAAGGTCAACCCCAGCCTCAATATGTACCCCAGGGTCAACCTCAGTATCAATATTTACCTCAAGGGTATCAACCGCAAGGGTATCAACCTCAAGGGTATCAACCTCAAGGTCAAAGTCAACCCCAGTATCAGTATTTACCCCAAGGTTATCAACCTCAAGGTCAATACTCGAGTCAAGGTTATCAACCACCTCAAGGTCAGTCATATGTTCAAGGTATGGGAACTGTGCCTTTTAGTTATCAATCCTATCCTCACTCCGGTTATGGATCTCAGTATCCTCAACCTGTTACGGGTCAATACCCCAGAATGATAGTGTGGGATCCATCACAAGGTCAATAGGTGTTGCAGCCAAGTATACAGTTGTTACCTCAAACTGGACAACCCGTAGGTTCTGGTTCACCCCAGCAAACACAACCTGTCCAGTGAAATGTTCAAACTTCTGTAACTTCGGTAGTTACTCAGTCGCCAATTGCACCTAGTACTCCATCTCAAACGACTGCTGCAACTACCGCAACATCTACCTCACTTACTTCTGGAGTATCGACAGCTCCGGTTTCTACTGTCTCTACAACCACTCCTCAGACATCTTTACCGTTGTCCGGATCTACGATTCAAACCACGGTCCAGATGCCTGTAGGGCAGCCTGGTTTAAGTACTGTTGTAACAAGTCAACCTCAATTTACCTACCAACAGTACCAGGGACAGTATCAACTCGGTCCTGCTGTCCAACAACCGGTTTACCAGTATCAACCGTATCCTGGGTACACTTATCAACAACCTCAGCAACCCCAGTACGGTCCGGTTAATCCTGGTTTTCCAGGAGGATATAATATCCCGAATGCGATTCTTGTTCCTAGTTATCCTGGATATCCTCCTCCTGGAACTGGTATTGTGACCCAGAGTTTTAGAGATCCTAACCGGCAATTACCATTTATCGCAACTTTGGATTTACCCGACTTGACGCGCCTAACGAACGATCCTATTCAATATCTTCCGTTCTGGCCGCCAATGCCAAATAAGTTACCCAGTGATATACCCAAGTTCGAAGGTAAGTCTGGAGAGGATCCGTCCAATCACGTGATGACTTACCACCTCTGGTGTGCTTCAAATTCTATCTCGGATGATTCGATCCGCTTACGTCTTTTCCAGCGTACACTCATTGGTCTCGCAACCAAGTGGTACATTGAGTTACCATGGGCCTCTTTTTACAATTTTAGCCAGTTAGCTACCTCGTTCCTAACTCATTTTCAGTTGCCGGTCAGATACGACAATGGTACTGAGTTATTAACTTCATTAAAACAATCGACGTCCACTTATATTTCCGATCATATTCATGAATGGAGACGTCGAAGACGTTTAGTGAAAGTTTTTATCCCGGACCAAATCTTAGCTGAATGGTTTGTAAAATCATTATTAACGAAGATTACTTAAGATGTAGCTAAGGCCGGAGTAGTTACTGAGGAGCAAGTCATTGCTCAAGCCCAGTACCTTGACTTAGTTTACACTCGGTCGGGTACGTTGCATGAGAAGATCCCAGATCTTCCTAAGTCGAATCAAATCACTGCTGCTCCTTCGGGATCCCATGCTGCTGATGGCATGATTGGTACAATGAATACTAGAAGTAAGAAGAAATCCTCAAAGAATTCTTCTCCAATAATAACCTTACCGGATTCCCCAACAGGAGAATCTTCTCCTGAGATTACCACCGATATTCACGCTGTAGAGTCATCTACGGCTAAATCAAAAAACGGTGGCAAGAAGAAAGGAAAGAAGAAGGATAAAGCAGACAAGGCTCCAAAGGAGAAAAAAGAGAAGTCGGAATCTAACGACGAAAAGCGCAAACCTCGCTATCCTTGTTTAATTTGTGAAGAAGATCATTTCACAAGAGATTGCCCTCATCGGGCAGAGGTTGTGAAAATCGTTAAAGGTTCCCCAACTCCTGCTGTTTTGAAAGATCCATTTCCAAAGCAGGAGAGTAAAATGATAGGTTCTTCCTCGAGTTCCAGTGAAGAACCCATATTGATGATGTCTCATGTATGGATTGCGACTCGATCGCAAGATTATGGTAGTAAGAATCCTGTTGATGGTAAAGAAGCAGAATCTTCTCATTCTAATCCATCAACCTTAGCTCCTGGTTCCGATCCACTACAGATCGAGAAACCTAATCCAGACTTGGTAATCAAACCGCCCGCCAAGGGTATACTTCGAAAGTCTGCTTTCAATCCACATGCGAGAGTAGCTCAGAATTATAACATTGTTGAGGATTTAGCTGTTTCACCCTCAGCAATGTCGGCTTTGGAAGTGCTGCAATCATGCCCAGCACAACGGAAATTACTCTTGTCGGCTATAGGAGCTGTTGATATTCAGGACCCGAACCTGATAATCTTTGATCTAGAAAATAGTACACCGCGTCTCCCTCATCAGATGGCTTTCCAGATTCCAGTGATAGTAAAAAACAGGCCTATTCATCGGACTGTGATTGATGAAGGAGCTTCTACGTGTATTATGTTGATTCAGTGTTGGAGATCGCTTGGTTCTCCTTCACTGAACCAATCCCCGACGATTCTTAAGGCCTTTGACGGCCGTGGGTTCCATCCGTTTGGCATTCTACAGGATTTGCCTATAGGGGTTGAAGGAAAAACCGTTAGTCTGGATGTGGAGGTGGTTGATGCCCCTCTAGACTACAACCTTCTTTTGGGTCGCAGTTGGTCTTACGCTATGACAGCGGTCGTGTCATCGGTCTTCAGAGTTATAAAGTTTCCACATAATGGTAAGATCGTAACGATAGACCAGCTGGCTTACTTTTCATCTGACCCAGCCTCTTCAGAGAGTATCCAGCATGTTGGTAAAACGACTATCCCTTACAAGGATGTTGGTGTAGGATTAGTTAAAGATTCCGGTTTACTGGGAACTTTTCCTTTTCCTTCGATCAATGCAGACCCTTCATTTGCATCCATTCATATGATTACTTCAGACACTATTATTTACGATGATCCTTGGATTGTCCCATCTGAATCTGAGATAGACTCATTCGGTAATGCAATGCCTTTGAGTCCATATGAAATTGCTTATGAGGTCGTGCAGTCTTTTTCCGACTCCAGTTCAACCCAATTTGACCAAATGAATGTGGTCCGTGAGGAATCACTTTTCACATCAACCTCAGAACGGATAACATTTCCTGAAGTCGTGTCATCTGACGAACAACTTTGTGAAATCCTAAGTGTAAACGATCTACCATGGGAAGATCTTCCTCATAGATCTTCGTTTTTACCTGAGGGTGATGACTTTGAAAATGATTTTTCATCAATTTTTACAGCTGAATATGTCAAGGACACTCAGAATCCCATGAAACATCCTGATTCAGAGTTGAATTTTGGAAACATTTCCCAAACTATTGCCATTGACATTGCAGTCAAAACCGGAGTTATTGAAAACATTCATATAGGTGCCTCGTGTACAGATAATGAAATTCAAACATACAAGGTCCTATTTCAAGAATTCTGCGACGTGTTTGCCTGGTCCTATGAGGAAATGCCAGGAATTGATCCCTCCATTGTTGTTCATGAAATCAAGACCTACCCGGACGCTAAACCCGTTCGGCAACGTCTGCGTCAGATACACCCTAGGAAAGCGGCTGCGATTAAAGCAGAAGTTGAGAAGCTGTTGAAAGCAGGTTTCATTTATCCGATCCCGTTAACGGATTGGGTATCGAATATTGTTCCGGTTAACAAGAAACAAGGAACAATAAGAATATGTATCGACTATAGGGATATAAATCGTGCTTGTCCAAAAGACAACTATCCCATGCCCTATATCGATCAAATAATTGATGATTGTGCCGGCAGTGAAATATTTTCCTTTATGGACGGTTTTTCCGGTTACAACCAAATCAATATTCTACCTACCGATCAACCAAAAACGGCTTTCATTTGTCCTTGGGGGACATTTGCTTACTGAAAATTACCTTTTGGACTTAAGAATGCCGACGCCACTTTCCAACGGGCAATGTCTTACGCGTTTCACGACATCAAGCACATTGTGCAACCGTATCTCGATGATTTTCCTGCTCATTCTTTACATCGAGTTGATCACCTTATCCATTTACGCGCTATTTTTATGAGGTGTCGGCATTATTGAATTCGGTTGAACCCACACAAATGTTTCTTCTGCATAGAAGTGGGATGATTGCTAGGATTTGTCGTTTCAAAAGCCGGTATCTGCGTCGATCCCTCGAAGGTCGAAGCCATCATCAAATTGCCTCCTCCTTCGAGTCTGCGCCAACTCAAAAGTTTGCAGGGGAAAGCAAACTTTTTACGTCGATTCATTCCTAACTACGCTGAGGTTACAAAGGGTTTCACTCGGTTGTTGAAACAAAACGATCAATTTTCTTGGGATGAGATAGCTCAGAAATCTTTTGATGCACTTAAGCACGCGTTGACCCATGCATTGTTGCTGCATCCTCCCAACTACAACCAGGACTACTTTTTGTATCTCGCCACCTCCCACTCCACCATTGGAATGGTCTTAGTTCAGGAAGATGAATTCGGAACGGAACATGTGATATATTATCTTAGCAGGACGTTAAATCCCACTGAGCTAAAATATTTGCATGTAGAGAAATTGGCCCTGGCAGCTGTTCAGGCTGTCCAGCGTTTTCGTCATTACATTCTTCTCCGTAAAACTACAGTGATTTCAGATTGCAACCCTATGATCTATATTTTGACTAAACAATTGGTAGGGGGCAAGTACTCCAAATGGATTGTTATCCTGCAGGAGTTCGATTTGGAGTTCGAGAAGTCCAAGTCTAAGAAATCCTTAGTTTTTGCGGAATTGATGTGTGACTTCCCGCGTGCTGACACAGAAACTGTGGCAGAGGAACCCATTGCGGACGAATCTCTGTTTCTTATCAGCACTTTAGATCCGTGGTATGGGGATATAATAGTCTATCTCCAAACCCAATCCTTTCGGCCCGAAGCTTCAAAGTCGGAACGCCGGAAAGTTCGATTCCAGTCCCAACAGTACAGAATTATTGGAGACACTCTTTATCATCGGGGGGCGGACTTGGTTTTTCGTCGTTGCTTAACTCATGAAGCGGCAGAAAGGGTTCTGAATGACTGTCATTCTGGAGCATGTGGCGGTCATATGTCTGGGTATGCCACAGCTCAGAAGGTGTTGCGTGCTGGCTATTTATGGCCGTCCATGTTTAAAGATTGTATCATTGCGGTCCGGAAATGCCACAACTGTCAAGTGTTTGATCGCAAGATGCGCGCACCACCTGCTCCTCTCCACCCTATAATTTCCGTTGGTCCTTTTGCTAAATGGGGTATCGATTTTATTACATGTAACCCTCACTCGGCCGGGGGGCATGCATATATCATCCTTGCGGTTGATTATTTTTCTAAGTGGGCCGAGGTGATGCCTACATTCGAGGCAAGCGGCAAGACAGCAACGATTTTCGTATTCAATCATATTATTGCTAGGTTTGGTGTCCCACAAGCGATAATCACTGACCATGGGCGCCATTTTCGAAACATTATGATGACAGAACTTACAAGCTAGCTTGGTTTACGTCATGATAGTTCTACTCCTTATTATCCTCAAGCAAACGGTTTGGTTGAATCCATCAACAAAGTTCTAGTTATCATGATCCGACGAATCATTGGTATTCATCGGTCGAATTGGCATAACATGTTATTTTCAGCGCTTTGGGCATACCGAACCTCAGTAAAAACATCAACAGGGTTCACCCCTTTCCAACTATTTTATGGTTTGGAAGCAGTGTTGCCCATTGAATGCGAAATCCCATCACTTCAAATGGCTATCGAATTACTCCCAGCTACTTCCGAAGAGGAGAAGTGTCTGTTATACTTAGCTAAATTAGATGAGACTCGACGTGACGCTGCTTTGGCAATCGAGACTCACGCAAAAAGGATGAAAGCTCAGTATGATCATAACGTGACCCCTCGTAATTTTTCGGAAGGAGACCTAGTGCTATTATATGATCAAGCTAACGATAAATTAGGTGCTGGAAAATTCGTTCCCATGTGGCATGGGCCCTACATTGTCAAGCGAAAGCTATCAAAAGGGGCCTATGAGCTGGTAGATTTTGATGGGGACTCTTTGGGTAAGCCCAGAAATGGACTTTACCTAAAGAGGTATTATGCTTAAATGGTGGGTATGGAGATTCAGTTAGTTTTAGTTAGGTTACTTTTTCTTTCTAGCTGGTATGTTTGCTTAGTTTAGACAGTGTGTTTAGTTTAGAGAGTGTGTTTTTTCATCGTTATTCTGGCTTATCTTGGTTTTACTCTTGATATTGCAGATGTCGACGCCTCTCCAAACGTACATTGGATTTGCTGATGGTGCTTGTCGTAGTACACGGAATATCTCTTCCGCAGCTTGGGTTATCTATTCGCCCTCTGACGAGTTAGTTTCTATGCATGGGGTGAGCCTCGGTCAAACAACAAACAACATTGCAGAATACAGTGCAGTGATTGAATTATTATCTGAATCTATTTCATTTGGGATTCGGAGTTTGATAGTGAGGTTAGATTCTGAACTCATTGTATTACAACTTAATAGAGTCTATGCCATTAGAAATCGGTGTTATTAAGATTGTTTTTGAGAGTGCGTCTCTTGGAACGTGAATTTGATTACATTGAATATCAGCATATTCCAAGGTCTTTAAATACATTAGCAGATGCAATGGCGTCTCGAATGTTAAATAGACATTTGTAACAATCATAAATGTAAATTTATAAACATTTCATCACACATGTTTAACAAAATAAGCTGGCAATAATGATATATATAGATAGGAGTGTGTCAAAAATATACATCGTCTTCGATCATAGGTTGAAAAACACCTTATGATCGGCAAAAATGATAAGTACAAAAAACCAAAAATGTCGCATGTGTCTACAAAAGTGACTAGCCAATCACTGGTGGTGCTCTCTATACGAGACCACTTCCCGCGCTACCCTACACAGGAACCTCCTGAAAGGTCCTGGGACTGCGACCATGTAGCGCTGAAGTCGGATAGGAATGTCATCTATAGTGGTCTCTGGTATACCCGCCGTCAGACGCTCTAGATCCTATTCCAGCTCAGCTAAGGTCTTTGCGGCCGCATCCTGTGGGGCTGGTGCTGGTACAGCTGGTACTCTTCTCTCAAAAGCCCGGAGATTGGCCGGACGCCGTGGACCTACATCTGCATTTTGAAAATTTGTGCTGTCAGTTTTGAGACGATATATAAAAAGCAAAAAAAAAATAGATAATTTAAAAAACTTGTGAAAAATGAAATAGCTCTGTCGTCCCATTGTTCTCCCTGTGGAAGAACCATGTCCGGATCATTGCGAAAATCCATTCCGGCATAAGGAAAATCCTGAATTGCAAAGACCTGGCCCTCCAGCCAGTGAAAGTAACCATCAGGAAATCGAAAAACTGCTGCTCCCTCATCAGGATGCCGGGCCATTACCGCAACCCATCTCGTCAACTTAGGCTCCCGAGGAGCCCCAACTGGAACTGTAAGATGCTGGGGGATCAATATTGGAACTCTCTCTAGGGCAAAGCTCACAACTAAAGGCCCATCTCCAAAGGTCTTCAGTTTTCCATTCTTTGCCCTGGTTAGTTGGCCCTTCATATTGGCCAACACAACATCGCACTAGTTGAAAATGGTGCCTTGGAAGCAATCTATATCCATCCGCATTTGGGAACCAGTGGCTATGTGCAAAGCGGCAGCACCGCAAAGTCTGGTAACTGTAAAGGCAATTACCATAAGTTCAGGTTGGGATATGTATTTGATTTCTATCCCCTTATCCTGGTTTTGATTGTTGCACCACTCTAGCCGAAGACTAGCAAGGGATTGGCCACTCGGCCTAGTCCCGAATAGAGAGAGTTGCTCGCCCCTATTAGGCAAGCCAGTGAGAAAGTATATGTCGGAGGACTCTATCTCGAGTTGGTGTTCTTCGATGTAAAAACATTGATCCTGAATGTTCCACCTTTCAACCAGCCACTCTAAGAATGGCACCTGGGCCCTCATGCCAGGTATGGCCTAGTACTTGTAGAGACCGCATGCCTTTAAAGCATCAATGGAAGGTTGATGACCTATTGCGGCCAAATCGACATCTTCATGTTCTCTTTCACACCAATCTAGCATGGTGGGCAGTCTACACACCAAAAAACATTTATTAGAATTCACAAAATAAAATTTTGATGGTTGATTTTTGTGTTTGGGGTTTGAAAATCCGCTTTGCGCAGAGTACGCACCCCGCGTTCAGAACACAGAGCGGCGGGACGTAGCTGTTCTGAAGGTGGGTTGCGTACTCCGACCTTTTTCCCATATACGAAAAAGTCGGGGTACGCAGGTCGCCCATGGGGCACCTGCGTCCCTCGAAAAGCGTACTCTAAAACCCCAAACCCTCCAAAAAATCAAACTAAGACTTGAAATGAAATTCTAAACAGATGAAATTGAAGAGGAGGATGTTGTGAAATACCTGAAAGAGACGACACTCGATTCTGACGGTTGGATTCTCCGCAAAGTCCACGGGAAGTTTCTTGTCAAAAGCCCTTTTCTCAACCTCAACAGTAAAATGGTAAAAATGACATGGTAAAAAGTCTTTTTATAGGTTTTTTGGATAAATGAATGCTAAATTTATTTATTTTTCACCATGAAAGGATATTTTTCAATGTATTTTTGCCCATCTTAAACAGGTACGAGTAATGTGTTGTTTTTGTGCAGGAAAAAGGGGCTTTGGGGTAAAATCATCATTTTTCACGAATCAAGAAATCAGAGTCATCTTTTAAGCCCTTTTCTGACTCCTAAAACATGAAAAGATTGCCGAGCGTTTCTTTTACACTCGTTAAAACGAAATTAAAAGACGGTCCTCTTACAACCCTTTTCTGACCGTAAAAACAAGAAAAGATTGCCGGATTTTTGTCGTTTCAAATTCGATACTAGAAATAAAACGACATGCCTCTGATCGCTTTTTACTTTTCAGGTCAAAGGCATTAATCATGAAAGTGCTCCTTGGTCGCAAGATCAAGCGGTTCTCTCAGGTATTATTTTATACTTTTTCGGGCTTGGGAGACACAAATTTACGAAAAAGTTCACCTTGGAGTCTTCTTTAGTTTTTTCAGACTCTCTAAAAATTGAAAAACGTCGAGTTTCTCCTATACTGGACTCGTTAAAATTTCATAGTAAAGGACCTGTTCAATTACAAACAGGAATGGACCACTCCTTCTTAGGGTCCGAATCTAAACTAAGTTGAACTCATCCGAAGGATGAGCTTATAATCAAGCATATGTTATCCTCCTCAAGCTTGTAAAAAATAAAGAGGTACTTGCCAGAAATGGTGGGGGAAAAGAGAGAAGAATGAACCTATTTGTCATCCTTTGTTACAGAAGAACCTTATCACCGCTCTTGAACACGACACTTTTCATTCACCTGGGTTGGGAAATCCTTTCCCTTAAAGTTGATCAAACCACTTTGAAAGTCTTCAACCGTTTCCGGGTATTAACTTTGGGTCAATCGTCACCAAGCCATCTGTCGTGTCGTTATGTGTTCAAGAGGTCTCTGCAAATAACCCATTCATATGCAAAATACTTGTCATCCATTTGACCATCCCTGAGTCAGTCCTTACAGCAACATTTCTTCAACTTGAACAATGATTTCGTGTTGTGGGCTTGCCTGCAACGGGTCGCTTTCTATCGACATCAGCACATTATCTAGAAAGATGACTTAGAAATCGTCAGTACCTTGAAGTTTGCATGCATCAATGGCAGGCTTCTCGCCTTTGACGACAGTTTACATCATTGACTTTCGATCAAAGGGTTCCGTGACGTGTTCGACATCAACTCATTCATTCACATTTCATGGATTGTACTGGGTACTTTGAGAACCATTGACATTACTGGTGGTCTCTCTCACACTTGTTAACGGTTTACATCATTGATCGATAATCAAGTGGTTTCTACCATGCTCGACATCAACTCATTTATTCGCATGAATAGAATCGTACCAATTCGGGAAGTAGAAATGAAGACCCTGGATCTAGTTTCCACCATCCAGGTTGCGAGGAGTTTTGTATTCATTATATAGTAGACTAACCATAAACAGATGGCTGCGTCCATACTGTGTCTACAAAAGTCTACGATTGTGATGTACTGCAAAACCATTCTTGTATCAGAGCAGTAGTTGGATTGTTAGTTAAAATTTTCAATCTGAGTATGGGAATGCCTACCTCAGCGATGATAGCATCTTATATATGTATTTTGTGTTGAATATTTGCAGGTTCTGACCAGGTCCTCCGCAAGATACTCCTTGAAATGATAAAGTACTTCACCCTTCCTAGATCATAAAAACCCTAATCTACTACAGGCTTCGCACTTTAGGGGGCAATCTGTTACACTAAAAAATGTCACCATGACTATTTGCAGTTAGTATGGCTCCATCCACTGTCATACTATCCTCCTTGGCAAGTCTCATGCCTCTGCTCTTCATGTCAAACTTCAAGAAAGAGAGAAAAGTCATTAAAAGTCAATTATCTCTGGTACGCAGTTTCTCTTAGCCTTACCTGCGTGTACGCAACCCAAGTTCACAATACCTGCGTACTTGTACGCTCTGTATGTAAAGGGGTGGGTGCGTACTCCTGTAAAGGTCAAAAGGCGCAAGTTTCACTCTAAAAAAGTTACTTGTGGTCATTTCTAGACTCTTCTAGAAGCTTGTTTGACGTGTATGAAGCGCCTCCAGATGGTTCATGTATCCCTACCTAAGAGGAACTTATCCCATCAAGAGGGGAGCTATCCCATCCAAAGAGGGGTTTATCCCATTGATGGTGGACCTGAATAACTTCCTCTAGAGCACTATAAATACAGGCATTGGGCCAAAGGGAGGAGAGGTTGAAAGCTGAACATTCCTAAGGGTAGATGCTGCTGGAATTAGGACTTCCTTGTAGAAGCTTGTGAGGAGAGATTACCATCTTTACTTGTTTCCATTGGGAGGTGGGTGAGCTGATCAGAGTAAGGGAGAACTCTTGTGGACCCTGGGAGGAGCTTGCACAACACCAAGGCTTAGGTTGTAATGGTTCCTTTTGTTACCTTTTAATACAAATTAGTCCATTCTTCTCAACAATTTGTTATTTATGAGTTGTTTCATATACTCCTTGGTCTATATGTTAAATATGTTTTATTTTATGTGATATTCAGGTGCTATTTAATCGTTTGATTGTTAGTGAATGCAGGTTTCGAAGGGAAGGAGGAGCTCATCCGAATCAACGAAGCTGGACAACAAAAATAGCATTGGATTACAGGTAGGATCTAAACACTTGATTTCTCATATTGTAAAAGCATATTTAGGGAAGGATTGCTCTTATTTGTCTTGTTTGTCATTAGAAAGTCTTAGGCTTCTAGGAAGGTCGGTTGTGTCCGCACTAACGACTCTTTCCGCGTGACAACTCTGCTTTCTCCAGTCATCTGCTTGTTCTTGTGAACCCCACAGATAAATAGATAAGAGTGATTTTAAACATATGATAGAGCTCCAGTATCCTCAATAACTCCTCTCTATTTCAATCCACTCAGGTCAATTAAATTTCAGTTTAGGGACACTATTTATTTTATGGGATTAGACTAACATAAGTGCAAGTGCATTGCCCAGATCCTGAAAAAGAACAAAATGGCCATAGAAAATTAGAATTGGTTTTCAAGATGTGGAAAGAGAATACCATTCTAACATATCCATCTCCTGAGAAGTTGTGCCCTGCTGTATTAAATGACAAAAAATGCATAAAAGGTCATGTAGAAAGATTTGATGGAGAAGAATATCTATAAAAATACTGAAACACTAAAAAGGGGGTTGCATTTCTATCATGCATATTCTAAGATCGATATTTCATTACACATCAATAATAAAATGGTGTGTATAATATATATCTTTTGTTTTGGCCAATGTGCTATGAACACTGTGGGAATAGTGTGAAAATGATATGTGTAGTAGAAAGTAGCTGGTGAACAAGATTGTCGTTGTTAATTGGGTCTAGGTTGGGTGGATCAAAACTAGCTTTAGCTTGACTGATGAGAAGTGGATTTAGCTTTATGGATGGAAAGTGGGTCTGTCTTGGATAATGAGTGGACCCGAAGAATGATTGTTACCCTTCCCACCCATATTCAATTCCCATAAGATTCAATTCCCATGAGTAAGATGTTGAACTGAAGTCTTAAAAAATATATTTTTATAATACCCATCCAGCTTATGCAGAATCCAGTGCACACTTAGTACCATCCTACTTAGAATGAGGAGTGCCCAACGAATTCACCGAGCAGTTATCCAATTAATTTACCAGTCATATGCATTTCCCTTTGTTAAAAAATGGAAAGAGCATTGTCATTTCTTGCTATTGGAATGAATGGTTTCATTATCTTTGGCAAGGGAAATTACCCTAGGGGCAGTTGGTAAAACCTTTTCTCTTGCATGAGAGAGGTACAAACTTTGAATCTTTCTCCTAGTAGGTATTGTACCGTGTTAATGCAGAGATGGAGTTCATAGCTTCACATCAAATGAAAGGAAACCTATAAAGAAAACTCACAAAATGTCTGGAAAAATGTTATAGGTGCTAAAATTTTGACAATAAGTGAGGAAAGTATGTTTGATAACATCTGCACCTTCAGATCCTACAAAAAAAGCTAAAAGGAAAATCAAATTCCAAAGTAGGTCCATGGGGTTTTGGTTCAATGGTTAACCAGGGGTGGTGAAGGCAAATCAAATTTCGAAGCAGGTCCATGGGGTCTTGGTTCAATGGTTAACCAGGGGTGATGATAATTCCCCGCCAAGGCTCAAATCACATAAATACATTATTCAATGGGTTCTCAATGAAAGGGATCTTTCTAAAATAGTATAAGATGACTACACTTCATTGTAATGGAGATCTTACTTGAATGTTGTAAGAAGTCTACACTTCATTGTAATACTATCAGATTAAGAAAGGGCATGCTTGCCAATAAAGATACATTAAACACTAACCCACCCCAAAAAAAGAGACAGAAGAAACCTGACGAGGGAGGAGGGCAGGAAGAAGCTTACTAGCGAGGGAGGAGGGCAGGAAGAAGCTTACCAGCGAGGGAGGAGGGAAGGAAGAAGCTTACTAGTTGCAGATGTAGATGCGGAGTGACGAAACCTAGCTGCCAGAAAAACCAATGGCATTACCACAGAGATAACAGGGAAGCCCACCACAACTATTCAATGATGAAAACCTCGACCTCCCCATCGTCCATTTCTACCACGCTGGTAGCCCTACCACCCTCCATTCCACACACCTCCTCTTTTCACAAACATCTTTAGCTCTCAAACCTAACACCACTTTTCTCCTTCTCCTCCTCCTAAATAGATATCGAGCAATGCAACCCTTACTCAGTCATAATCCTCTACATCAAACTCATATCATGGTTAGCAGAAATATATGAAGTCAGCAACAACCCAAAAAACCCTTAGATCTCATATATACTTCAGAGCATTTGATAGGAAAATTTACCAAAGGCATTACGAAATGGATAGATCAACTGATTTCATGCAGTTTTGAGAAAGAAAGGGACACTGACATGGTAAAAACCTAGATGAAAATGGGCATAGGGGCCAGAAGTAGATAGATTTGAGGGTCTCTATCTCTATTAGCCTTTTTCGTTAAAAAACCAAAACATATAATTAAGGGAAAGATGTCATTCGAATTCAGATGCCAACATAGATGTTATTATTAATGGGGATCCTCACCAGTCTGGCTGACTATTCATACACTACGACATAGGAAGAGGAAGAACAAGCAGGCAGTGTTGGGTATATATGACACCGCTTAAATTACTAATTTAACTGAGTAGGTACCGACTTGGCATGCCTTGCATTGAGGCATGTAAAGGTAAAGGGAATGTTAGGGGGGTAATTTGATGCAAAGCAAGGGTGAATTATGCCTCCCTGAATGCACATCATGAGACTATGTTTAAGATTCGTAATTCTGAAGCTGCAAGAATGCTACAGTGTAAGCATAAGAGAGAAGCTAAACATATTGTGATCTAACATTTAAAATGGTGACTTGTTGATTGATTTCTCATTCAGAATGAAGAAAAAATTTGATGATTGGGGGAGAGAAATGATGAGTGTTCTATTGAGTAAAGGAAATACATCATTTCGAGGCCATGGATAGATCTTAATGGTCTGGGATGCCAGTGTTAGTAAAACCTTATCTAAATGCGTTATGACTACCACATGGATAAGTGTTACACTTCCATTACCGATGCACTAACCATAGGGAGTTGGTATAATATTCATGGTTATGGGTGCTTACAAAACTGGGTTTTCATATACCTATGAAGTGAAAGGGAAGCAAGTACCATTTCTTCAAGATAGGAGTAAGGTTGTAAGCTTTAAACCAGCTGACAGAGAAAAAATTTGTTAAAGAATACATTTTACACATCGTGTTTCCATTAGTATGAACTGGTTTATAAACATAGTGTTGGATTAATGTCATAGCACTTCTAGAAGTTGTTTTGATTCTCAGAAAACATGTTGTATGTTGTCGTCTGCTTCAAATTTTGCACAAGAAATAGTTGGTCCTCTAACAAGACTTGAGTGTCCCAACATGCACTAAAGAAGAGGTTATTAGCATTGCAAACCCTCTTCTCAGATCAGTATGTCAATTTTAAATTTAGCAGAAATTGGCAATAAAACATATGATGTTCTAGAAGCTTAAAGACAGACAACACAAGAATCTACAACTTCTTACCTCTATTATTGTCATGTTTAGCTTGCCCCGCTAGAATGGTATCAAAGTTAAGGTGACGACAAGGTGTTAGAGCTAAGGTGAGGGCAAGCCCAAGCCAGGAAGAAAGAAATCACAAGAAGTTTTCTGACAACACTGACCTCCTTCCTCTTCAAAGATCAGTCATCGTGAAGCATTAAAACTCCTACTACAAAATTCTAGGTTGCAGATCCCAGAAAGAAAATGAGATCAAAGCCCCATCAATCAAGCATCTCTACGATAGAGCTCTCTGTCAAACTATTAGTCAAATGATATATATCTAGGGCCTTTTGTCATGACTACAGCCAGGAAGCTTTGGTTGCTTTAGGGTCAAATCTTGTATTATGAAATCACCCTTGAATTGAATTTGGTTTGGAGAGAGTGACTCACTCAGAATTCCTTCTTTGTTGCAGGTTTATATAAAATCATATCTGAAGCTATAAAGTTCCTAGCATCTAAGCTCATATATATAATATTATTCTTGAGCTCATTGACATGCCTTCAGCCTTGTATTATGGGTTTGTCTATCTCATAGATAAGTATAAAAGGCTACAAAAGGTGAAGTATCCTCGGCCCTTAGACATCAATCAAGAGGGTTTCAAAAATAGTGTTCATGATTTTCCATTGGGTAGATTCTTATTGAAGGTAAAGGATCAACCTTTGTGTGTCCCTGAGATTTTGGTATCAAAGGAAAGGGGGTTCATGACAAATAAATATCATTTCAAGGATCTTGAAATCTAAAACACAATGTTCTAAAATCTCATTTAAATAGGTTTGATTGTTATTGGTATCTAAGCCAAATGCATCTCAACATTTCTTCTCATATCAACTCATTGAGGAAATCAGGACACACACATGGGTTTAGCCTAGAGCCATCATTTTTTATATGATTTTTACATCTTGGGTTTAAAAAACCTTTATATACTCTAATTAGTAATTTCTTGTACCCATGCTCGGTGCATGCTGCACATTATTTTTCATAGCTGCCAAATTTGCATTCCATCAACTAAAGCTAGGATAGAATTAGTCTTAGTAAAAGAAGTCTATTTTATTTGATGGGTTCAAGCTAAATTTAATTTACTATGGCTTTTCCTTTCCTTTAATTTACTTTGGTTTCAATAACCATCAAATCTTCTAAAGACTGAAATTCGATAATAGAACTGGAGTTAGATAGAGACTTACCACTGCAAGAAATGGATACAGTTGAAAGTTCTTTCCCAAGGCTGGGAGGGTTGATGGGCTCCATGATTTTTTTTCCCTCTTCCGAAAATTTATCAACGACCTTTGCTGCAGTAGCCTCAAAGGGGTTTTTGTTGCCTGTGCTAGTGAAAATGTGTGATTCCGAAGGGGATGTCCAACAACTAAAGCTTTTTCATCAGTTACTCGAGTACAAAATTTATGGAATAGGTCTATCAACCTCTTTCACTGCCTTGGACGAGAAGGTGACAACCTATAGAGAGAGAGGGGCATTTTTTGGGCGACGGTGGAAAGGAAAAGCCCTGTTTGAACTTTATGTGGGTTTGGGGTTCCATAGCGAAATCATGGAGCCCCACAAGTTCTAGTTAGGCGTCCCATTCCCTACACAAAACCCCAATAATCCCCAGCCTCTATCAAATTGGAAGGGAAAAATAGGATACTTGTAGAAAAATGTTGGTCTCCATTGCTGAAACCTCCTCCAGAATTCCAAAATTCATGGTTTGAACAAAATTGCTGACACCTTCTCCAGAATTCAAAAATCTAGGGTATGAACAAAATTGCGTCGCCCATTGTTCTTCTTCCATTCTTGAGAGATCCTCGAGGGTGCTCCTTGAGGGTTTGAACAAAAATGGCATCGCCCACCTCAAAATTTTATTTGGTGACTTGTACATAGGAGACAAATTGTCTTAAATAAAGTTATTAAATTGCCATGGTATGTTTTAGCAAGCTCTTATGAAAAAAATATATATCTTCTAATGCCTCTCAATGTCTTCCATGGGGAATTTTGATTATGATAAATTTAATAAATAAAATGAAATTTTAAGATGAATTCACATAGTAGTGATTCAATGGAATGGAATCATTTTCAAATTCTTTGGAAACTTTTTTTCACGATGTTTTCAGATATATTTTCTTTCTAGATAGTTTCATCCTTTTCAAAGGGGGAAGAGGCGATAGTCTGTTGTAGTAGTGTTTCAATAAAATGGAATTATTCTTAAATTTTTGGAAACCTTTTTCCATGATGTTCTTAGAAATTGACCCTTTTTCTAAAAAGTTTCACCACTTTCAAAGGGGCGAGAGGCGACAGTCTCTTGTTGCTCTTTCAGAAAAGGTGTCATGTCACTCCTTGTCAAAGGGACTAGAGTGACACGCTTCAAAATGTCACATTCTGCCATGGTTTGAGTCTAGATTTTAAGCTAGTGAGGTGGAAGGATCTCTAAGCTTGTTTAGGTGTACAATTAAAAATGAAAATTTCACTGTCATTCGCATCTTCAAATAAAAGCTAATGGAAGAGCTCAGTGTTCTCTTTTTATCAATCTGATAAATAGTTTACATATGGAAGAGGGTATATCTTAGCTACAAACATGGGCTATAAAGTTTGGGGCGACATGGGACAACAATAAAAAGGTTTGTAGAAAAATTTAGATCCTCCCAATCTCCCCCACAAGAATAGGCCTCGGTAAAAAATGGCTACATGAATCTTCAAAGGAAATTTAGGATGAATATTGTGCTTGCAAGATGAAGTTTCATGAACAAGAGATGGGAAAGGATATTGTTGGGACGTTTAAGAAGAATTTAAAGCAAGATACGTAAGCTCAAAAACCCCAAGGAGAAACCCAAGATAAACATATGAGCTCTAACCCTCGTCCTGAGTCATCCAATGCTACTTCTTCACAAAAAGTCTATTAGTGGTGTTGGTGGATAAAGAAAAAAAGGAGAGGGATGCTAATGATAGGGAAGGGAGAGTGAAGATGAGATAGATGAGATCGACATTTTCCCTAGACAATGCCATTTCCCCTATCCCCCAAATTCTATTTCCTCCTCTTAATGAAAGGCATATTAAATTAAATATATAAATAATTATAAGCCATGCATTTTGACGCCCTTGTACATTCTTTTTCATTAAGGAAAAATCTTTGACTTACAAAAAAAATAACACACTATACTCACACACAATGCAACAAGCAAGCCCCCATCGATGTTATGCACTACTTTAAATGGGTTTAATAGCCTTGGATGGCTCTAACAATCATAGTTGAATGTATATGATGTTAACTAATTTAACCAACAAAACATGCCTTTGATAATGGTAACTAGACTTACACTCCATTTACTTCATTAAACAATCAAGTGAGGCTTTAATAATTGTAACCAAACATACAAGTCTTTGAACAAGTTAACCAACCTAACACAACTTTAATAGTGATAACCAAAATGTACATGTTACTAATCAATTGACCATTGTGTCATGCCTCTAACATATGCAATTGAACATAAATGTTGTTGATGGGGTTGACCTATCTAATATATCTCCCACAGTTGTAGTCAAACATGCATGATTATTCAGTTAATCTCCTAGATAATGTTAATCAAAAATACATATTAATATCCAACCTAACATGTCACTAATAGTGGCAATGGAATGTGCATGTCAATGGCTAAGCTAATTGACCTTATATGCTGTTCATTGAGATGATTAACACATAGCTCACTAAGCTGACCAAGTAGACAAACCATTGGTTTTGTCATTGAAATAACATGCCTTTAATAGACACAACTAAATGTACATGATGTTACACCAGTAAACCATCATGACATGCCTTTAATAGTAGTAACAAAGTGTGAATGTTCTAGACTGGGAAAACCAAACTAATATACATATGATAATCATAATTGACCATACATGTTTGTTGTGATCAACCATTCAAGATTTCCCTTGCTTCTATACAAAATTAAGCATTCCATGTAACTCTCAAAGTAACTTTGATACATATACAAATTAAGTTTGTATTTACATGTTCGATCTATGTTAAAGTGTTTCCTCTTTAAAGGTCACAGGATTCGATCCAATGGAAATTAAGATATGTACACATCCATAGATTAAATAGTTCAAGCATTGAATGGAGGGCATCCCTTGTATCACAAACAAGGGGGTATCATATGTCAACTTGGCAGCTACCTACATTATAACTTAATATTAAATAATATTCTTATTTTTTCAATTAATATGAATGCTTCTAATATTTAATATATTGTTAAGGAGATTACCCCTTGACTAATTAGTGAAGTATTTAATATTGGATGAGAGATTTGTAAGGCTGAAATTTTGGCTACCATGGGTTAAGTTTGGTGTTTGTATTATGTCAATGTAAAATTAGATTTCACACCTCTCTAGGAATCAATCAAAATCATTTACACATACCAATCAAAGGCATTCAGTAGATGGTTAAAGAAGTGGTTGGTAGGAGTTCACTGTCATATCTATAAAAGGGTTTCCAAACTAGAGAAACAAGGACATGTTTTTAATTTATGGGCTAACATTTCAAAGATTGCTACGAGGAGAGGAGTTGGTGGGATTCCTTATTATGAAAGGGCCCTGCACCTCTTCGTTTATTTCTTAAGGTAGGCTTGAAATAAGTGATTATAGATTTATGATACATATAATATCAAAACCACTCACTACACAACAATATTGAACATTTGCATGAGACATAACTTAATGTATTTTCAATATATTTTTTCTTTAAAAAAGGCAAGATATGCTACCATGATGTAATACATTGATTCACCAATATTGGGCACCAAACAAATGACTTGGACCACAGATGTTATGTACGATGACAATCATCCACTATAAGCTATGATTATTAACCACTCTAACACCCGTCATTTATGGTCACTCATTGAACATGCTCATGAAATTAGAGATCATTGGACATGGTTAACATGCTTTGGTTAATAGAATCTAGTATGGTGTCAGGGCCTTGCCTACAACGCAAGGTTTCTAACACTCTTTACAACAACATTGCTTCACAAAAGGCATTTGACATTGAAACATAATTTTGCCTTTGTATATGAGAAAGAAACTAAATGTTACTTCTCCCTTATCCAAGATAATGCTCTTGATTACAAATTGAACAATTTATCATGACATTGCCTTTCTCTCTTTGTGTGAACTTTCTCAATTAGCATCTAGATATATTGTGAGACAAAACTCAATGTATGTATTGTATTTGGTATTGTGTCAATTATTCAATTTTAATGTCCTAATATTGTGTTAATGGCCTTCCAATCCATGGTCAGTCTTGAATTAAAATTTTGACATGGAAAATCCCAATTTTACAATTTTGGCAATTAGAGGCACAATGTTGGGACAATGTGTATCCATCTTTGTGGACAATGGGGCAAATGAAATTTTTATTGATGCACAGTTGGTGGAGTGTAGAGGCATTCATAGATTGATATATATCCTGAAAAACATGGGCGAGAGAGGATTCCCATGCTTCACCTTAGTTGTCTTCTTGATTGTTGGTTCGATACATTGAGGATATGGTTGATGGTTTGATATTGAAGTCAAAATCCTTCCTTGATCCTTTATCCAAAGTGGTGTATCCTAAAGTATCTCCAATAATATCCTATGAAGAGTCATAACATTTAACCTGGAATTATAGCCTACCATGATCATCTGATAATTAATTGAAATAACACTAAACCTCAATTTAGGGATTGGGTGAATCATATGGTGGGATTATGCTAGTGGGAACCCTAAATAAATGACTTGAAAACCCCTTTATTTTCTACCTTGATGTCATTCATCTCCCAGATTTCTTGTTGGATACACAAGTCATAGAAAACATGACAAGGAAGATGAGAGGGAGTTGAAAAGGACATTAGGTTGTCCTAGAACATCATAAATTGCATCCACATGGATGAACATGGAATGGGAATTAAGGTCATAAAGTATACTAGAGTGTTAGACAAATACGGTGCATCAAAATATTTTTGGAGTGTCCCAAATGGCAATATACAATTCTTATCTCCTCTAAAATACAATATACATTTATTGTGGTGATAGTAACCACAAGATTCTTAGAACTAGTGGTATAGTGTTCGGTCATGAATGAATATGTGGAAAAGAAATATAAAGCTTTCGAATCACTGGTATAAAATAGTTCATGGGGCTGAATCAAAATTTCAAGGGACATGTCAAGGATCTCTGGTAAAATGGGGTTAGTAGCCAAAGGATACCTTTCAAATAATTTAAGGAGAGTAGGGAATATTTAGACGAGGACAACTCAAGAAACCATAAGCAAGAAAAGGGTGAATGTATCTAACAAATATGGTTAGAGTAGGCATCAAAAACCCCATCCTTGAATAAAATGGTGGTTTACACAGGGCTTATGAGAGAATATGGGATGGAGGGTAGAGTGGCATGGTCAGAAAATGAGAGAAGGGTTTTATCTACTAAAGGAATATGGGATGGAGGTTATGTCTACGTTAAAGGAGACCTTTAGCTTTTTTGACAAGGACGGAGGTGGATGTATCACAACAAAGGATCTTGGGAAAGTAATGCATTCTTTGGGTCGAACTCCCAATGTATATTTGAAGTGGTCCAAATGTTTTATATTCAATAATCTAGTGCCAAATACAATAAACCACAAAAGATTAGTTCTAATCTGCCTGTAAATGGAACATACTAAATACACCATTCCAAATTGATTTTACTCTGGAGAATCAAAGAAATAGATGATTCTAGTCATCCATCGCCTCCATATAGAGTAAACAACAACCAGGCCCACTCTATCCTTTACGACACAAATTGTCCCATGCCAAGATGAAGCCGGAAATATACATTTACTGATATTCTTAGGCAGAGCAAAAATATGAAGCCAATATATAGAGATGCTCTGAAGGACTGCTCGAACTCGAGTCAACTTGCCTACTAGGGAGAGCCTCTTATGTGCCCATGATAAAATATACAGTGGATTTTCTCTATAATTAAGCTCCAATCCTTAATTCCATGACAATTAGTTTGGAGCATAAATCTAAGATATTTAAAATCTGCATCCAATGCAGTCGAGATAACACCAAAAATATGATAAATCTCCAGTACCAACGCATCATTTGGGTAAGAATAAATCATAAGAGATTTAATATTATTCATAAGGAGTCCAAAGACTGATCAAAAGAGGTCAATCTACCAAATAGTAACACATCATCGACAAAAATCAAAGGAGTAACTATGACTTGTCTATCCACACACATGCAGCCAAAATTACATTTAATCCATCTACCTCCACATCTGCAACCAAAATTACCGCCCTTGTGAATTTTGTGACTAATTCTTCAAAAATCCAATCTTTTATTCTCAACGTCTTCTTCTCGCAAAAGTTGTCATAGATATTTTGAATTAGGCATATTGTCTACTAACGAATATTCTGTAATTTTCCTCCACCATCCTTGTAGAAATTATGTTGTAGAGTTGCAACTATTCATGAAGTTTTAATCAAAATCATAAGACACAAGCCTACTCTACTGCTCTCCAGAAGTTAATTGACAATTTAGAACCAAAATTTGATACATGCAATAAGAAATAACACACACGCACACAAAAATTTTCCTAAGGAAAATAATATGCTAAAAACCCCAATGTTTGTTTGCACTTATATGATCAATAGAAATGTATTGCAATTTATTTTCTCAACCGAGGACAACCTACAAGTGAATAACCTGTCTCTGCTCAATCAAGAGCTCTAAGCCAGACTTAGTTAATTTCTACCTTTGCTTGAGCCCATATTTCCTTGCACAATTCCTTGAGAAATTAGGCCCCTATTATTTAGGAATTTTTACAAAATGGATTGTGAAATTCCCAAGGTTGATCATCTGACTGTATGCAACACCTATACACTCAAGGCTAGTCTACAGTTGATGTTACACTACCTTGGAATCTCCACCATAGTTGGGGAACTCGAATTCTCCATGCATTAGCTATTTTGGGTTGATTGACTACTTAATTGGATGATCACTAAGTTTGACTGAAGTCCGACTGCACAATTGGCCTTCCACTAGTTCCTCAAGCAGTTGGAACTAGTTTAACTGAAAATAACTTGAGATAACAAACTTTGATTGCTACAAATTAACAATCATACATGCTTAACTGAACTATAACTCCTCCAACTCAAATTTACTGTGTAAACTAGGTGACACAAGCCATGTCACACAAGTTAACTGCATCCAAGCTGTCTGTTGATGTGGTAATTCAATTTTTCTCAATTTAATCAAGGAAAAATCAAATTGAGAATTTCTTGCTACATTTTTTAAGACTCCCTCTCTGCAAGAAAGGGATTATCAACAACCCCTATCCTAAACCTAAGGAATTTGAACTTCCCTCTTGACACAGATTTTGTCAAAATGTCAACATCTTACTCCTCTATCAGAATGTAGTGTAGCAACATCATCTGCTTCTAGACACAGTCTCATAAATGGTGATATTGGATATCTATATGCTTGGATTGATCATGAAATATAAGATTCTCAGAGAGATTGATGCAACTCTAATTATCACAATTGCATCCATCATCTGACCAAATAGTCCAACAAGTATCTTTCTCATCCATATCGCCTCACATGTTTCCTGACTTGCAGCCATGTATTATGCTTCTGTCTTGTTGAGCACCACATATCTTTGCTTCCTGTCTTACCAAGAAACAACTAAAAACCCGACACTAAAAATTACACTTGATGTACTCTTTCGTTCTAATGGACTTTGTGCCCATCCTGCATATGTGAAGTCACACAACTTCACTCCCTCTGCTCGTCTATACCATAGCCAAAACTGGGTAGTGCCTGTGAGGTACCATAAAACATGCTTAGTTGCCTTCCAAAATAGTTTGGCTGACCTAGCCATAGCGTGTCATAGCTCATTGACTGCACATCACATATCTGGTCATGTGTTCACAAGATACATGAGTGGACCCACTAGTTGTCGATAAATGGTAGCATCCACTTCACCTGAAGTGGCATCCTCCTTCCTCTAGTTGTTCGTTAGAGGTGTTTCCATGGGTTTACAACTCTCCATGTAGAATATTTGTAGTATCTCATTTTTATACTTGCCTTGAGAGACAAATAATTACCCATCACCTTGTCATACTTCCAACCCGAGAAAGTAGTGCATGAGACCCATGCCGTTCATTTAAAATTCCCTTGCAAGGTCCTCCTTGCAAGATATGATCAATGTCTCATCACTAGTTAAAATAAAATTATCAACATATAAGACAATAATAGAAATTTACCTTCTATCCATATGTGATGAGCTTTACATCTGGTTCACTTATGGTGAAGCCCAAACCAGTGAGATAACTATTGATCTTGGCATACCAAGCACGAGGTGCTTGCTTGAGATCATACAGTGCTCACTTGAGTTTGCACACATGAGACTCTTGATCAAATGTCTCAAAACCTTTTTGTTACTCTATGTACACCTCCTCCTTAATAACCCCATTCAGAAATGTTGTTTTTACACCCAACTGGTGGATATTCCACCCCATCTGTGTAGTGAGATGAAGAATTGATCTAATGGATGAGTACCTTAATATAAGATAAAATGTCTCCTCATAGTAAATTCCCTCAACTTGAGAGTACCCCTTGGCCACAAATCTGGCCTTTTAATTCCCTGTTCTTTTGTTTGTTGCCTGCTTCACCTTGAAGATCCATCTCAAACCCACTATTGATTTATATGTTGTTCTTGGGATCTTTTCCCAAACATGGTTCTTTGCAATGGATTCATATTCCTCCACCATTGCATCAACCCATACATGTTTCTCTATTTCTTCCTCAAAATAGGATGGCTCAATCTCTATAAGCTTAGTCATAAGGGCCATGTCGCCAGTGTACCTCTCAGGCGACCTACTTTGCTTACACAAATTTGAAGGATATCCCACATTCTCCCTCGCATCCTGCACAAGTCTATCAACTTCCTTAGTTCTTTTTCTGGCTTCTCTGGAGGTTTTGCTTTAGTGAATGTCTCCACTCTCTGCTCCACAATTTGTGGTTGCTTTACAACTTCTTGAGGTTCCTCTTTTTGAGCTAAAATCTCATCTTTTGGTGGCATCTAAAGCTCCCTCTCAAGATAGCACCACATAGATTTCTCCTCATCAAAATTTACATCCCCTCACATAACTATCATTATGAGTGATGGCAAGTACACATGTTAGTTGTGGGGAGTTTTTGTGTAACCCACAAATACCTCGAATTTTGTTGTTGACTAAAGCTTCTTCCTTGATTCTTTGGAGACATGGCAGTAAAGAGAGGCTCTAAAAATCTTGAAGTGCAACACATCTGGCTTTCTTCCCGCGAAAGCCTCCTCCGGTGTAATATCATGCCAAGAATCCGATGAGAACTTCAGTTCTGCAAACATACTATTGTATTGCATGCCTCAACCCACAAATGCAAAGGTAGGCCTTGGTCATGCAACATCACCCTTGTTTCTGCCAAAATGCTATGGATATTTCTCTCAACCACCCCAGTCTGATGTGGGTTGTGGGGTGTTGTCAACTCTCGTCGAACGCCTTCTTTTGCACATAAATTTTTAAATTCATTCAACACATACTCACCTCCATTATTGCTCCAGAGAGCCTTCACCTTCTTGTTGGTTTCTTTCTCAAACAGTAACTTGAATTCTATGAACTTGGAGAATGTCCCATCTTTCTTCTGCATGAAGAGATCCAACACTTATGTGAGAAGTCATCAATAAAAAGGAAAAAATATTTGTGTCGGGTAGTGGAGGCTATAAAGAAAGGTCCACAGACATCAAAGTGGATCCTTTCTTGGACTGCATGCGCTTTGTTGTCCCTATCATGAAATGCGGATTTTATGTACTTCTCCAAGGTACATCCTCTACATACATCCTACTACTCAAGTGCTCCTTTAGGGAGGCTAGTGGATATTTGTTGAATACTATTCAAGGTGCCATGATGCAAATGGTTGAGGCTTATGTGCTAAAGTCCACCTACATCATGGCCCTGCACTTTCTCTTCCTTAGTTTTTAATGCAACAGAATCCTCCACATCTAACTTATATAGATTCTTCACACAAACCTCGATCTTCTTCACCCGTCTCATGGCTATGTGTCTCAAGAATTTTTTTCGTTTGTTGAAGATCATGTCATAACCACGGTCATCCAAAACTGCAACAGAGATGAGATTTTTCTTTAGGCCTACAACAAACATGACATCCCTAAGCCTGAGAGGGGAGCGTGACTCCCTCTGAAAGTTGACGGTACCAATACTGGTCATGTTGTACCTTCTGTCATGCCCTAGCTTGATGTACATATGGAGATCTTTCTCCTCCAAGTCATTGAAAAGTCTCTACACCCTATCATGTGGAACAATGCACCTGAGTCCTAGTACCACATACTCCCCATCACTATGTTGGGCATTCATGCAATAAGGGTAAAGTCAAGGTCGAACTATGAATCCAAGGCTTCACCCACTGCTCCTCCTAAGGTCTTCTCATTTGCCTCCTTCTGTGGGCACTTCGTGGCATAGTGCTCATATTCATGACAATGGAGGGATTTAATTTTTGACAAATCTTTCTTCTTTCTCCCTTGGTTGGATTCTGGTTTGGTTTGAGATTTCTTCCCCTTCTCCCTTCTTTCCCTTTCCAACCAATGCAAATTTTTCTTCATCCTTGCCCTTGGATGAGGTCCCATCTCTAGTATTCTGCCTTATTTCCTCTTGTACCAAATTGTACCATAAGTGTTCTAATTCAGTAGTTTCTCCCTCCTGTTCACTTAATCTTGACAGGTATGCCAACTCTTGGGAAGGCCTAGAAGGGATATTCTTACCAAGTCATCCTTTAAAAGAGTAACACCAACTCCTGCAAGCTCATCATGAACTTGTGTGAACGTCCTCAGATATTGCAGGGTAAAGTCATTCTTCTACATCTTGATATTTCAAAGTTTATCCTTGAGCACCAACTTTTTGTGGTCACTACTATTCTAGAAAAGATTTGTGAGTGCCTACCACATTCCATAAGGATTTTCTTTCCCATGGAGATTGCTGAAAATGTGGTCTTGTACTCCCTCCAATATTATTATCCACACCTTGTCTACAACTTTCTTCGACTGAGCAAGGTTTTGGGCATCAAATTCTGCTGGTTTTGTAACATCTCTCTTGATGTATTCTGGCAATCCATTGTCATCGAATACCTCCTCCATGCAATCCTTGCAATCAATGAAATTACAGTTGCCTTCCAAGGAATACTCTAGCCTCAGCCCGTTGAGGGTCATATTTTTAGTTCCTAAGAGATCTTGCTACACTGAACTGCAAATTCGAACCTCCGGAGAAACAAATTTGAAATTCATGCTCTAATGTGAATCCTGCTGTGATATGATGTAGAAATTATGGTGTAGATTTGCAACTCATCATGAAGTTTTTTCAAAATCATAAGACACAAACCTACTCTACTACTCTACGAAAGTTAATTCACAATTTAGAACAAAAGAAATTTAGACATGCAATAAGAAATAAAATACACGCACACAATATTTTTCATGGGGAAAGCAATCTTCTAATAACTCGAATGCCTTCTTGCATCAATCTTATGAATATATATGTATTACAATTGATTTACCGAACTGTGCACAACCTGTAAGTGAATAACCTATCCCTCTGCTCACTAAGAAGCTCAAACCCAAACTTTGTCAATTTCTACCTCTGCTTGAGCCCCTATTTCCTTGCACAATTCCTTGAAAAATTAGGCCCCTATTATTTAGGTTTTTTCCAAAATGGATTGCACAATTCCTAAGGTTGATCATGTGATTGCATGCAACACCTGTACGCTCAAGACTAGTCTACAACTAATATTAAACTACCTTCGAATCTCCACCATAGCTGGGGAATTCAAATTGTTTTCATGCACTAGCAATTTTGGGATGATTGATCACTTAACTAGATGATCATTACATTTATCTGAAGTCTCACTGCACAACTAGCCTTCCGCTAGTTCCTCCAACAGTTAGACCTAGTTTAACTGAAAATAACTTGAGATAACTGACTTTGACTACTACAAATTAGAAATCACACATGCTTAACTGAACTTTAACTCCTCCAAATCGAATTGATTGAGTAAAATGGGTGACACAAACCATGTCATACAAGCTAATTGCATCCAAGTTGTCTGCTGATGTGGAAATTCAAATTTTCTCAATTTAATCAAGGGAAAATCAAATTGAGAATTTCTTGCCACATTTTTCAACAATCCTTCAAGTGAATCTAATCCATGTTGCCAATCTAGCACAACAATTTGCTAATAACAACAACCAATGTATATAAGTAGCGTTCAAAATAAATAAAACGGTAAAAAAACACATATTAAAACACAATCAATGGAGACCCCGAAAAGTACTCCAACTATGTTACCACCCATTAACGTTCTTCAAAAATGCCTCCATCGCTCCTCTCATGATGCACACCTCTGTTTTCAGCCTCCATCACCCTAAATCCCATTAGTTGTTATCAACCCTGATCACCCTACTTCCCGAAGAAACCATCAATAGCGTAAAGACGAACCTCTAATCCTTTACCTTTTTTACTAGCACATCATATTGAAAATTTTAAGACAAGAGATTTATTTTGTCTTAAAAAATTGTCTTAAAATTCCCCTCCATGTAGTAGTCTAGAATGCAACAACATACTATAGGAAATTGGTTCACTAAATTATTGCCTAAGGTTAAAGAAGGTTTTAATATGTAAAAACCTATCATACATGGTGCATTTTGATCAACCTAGTAATACATAACAATGTAAACTTTGAAACGGGAACTATAAACTCAAAATGAGAAATCTGCGCAAAAAACCCCAAAAAAGCATGAAAGGCAGTGCTAAAAACGAAAAGTGTGAATACTAGAATAATGGTTTTTTTTTAGGGTCAATTTTAAACATGTTTTAAAATTTGCAGTGAGAGCGAATTTTTTGTGCAAAAGTTGTGCAAAAAACAACCTGAAAATGAAAAGTGCTAATAATGGAACGATGGATTTTTTTTTTTTAGGGTCAATTTCCAACATTTTAAAAAAATGCTAGTAAAACCATTTTTTTATGTGCAAAAATTGTGCAAATTTTCAACATTTTGAAATAATGGTGTAAAAGATTTTGTTATGACTCCGAAAAGCATTAAAATTTCAAAAACATAAAATTAAAAATAAAAATAAAAAAAACACAAAAAGAAGTTTAAAAAAAATACCAAAACATAAATAAAAATATATATTAAAAACAAAACATAAAATAAAAAAAAAAAGAATCAATCATAAAAATGTAAAAAAAAAAAAACAAAATTAACCTATAAAATATAAGAATTAAAAATTTAAAGAAATAAATAATAAGAAAAACGTATTTTCAAAAAAATAACATTTTTTAATGGGTAAACCATAAAAAAATTTGGAATTTTTTTTTTTTTTAAATATTATAAAATTAAGTAAAAATAGGAAATTTTAAAAAAGCATTAAGAAAAACTAAAAAAAATAAATTAAATTAAAAACAAACTAGACTAAAAAGAAATAGAAAAATAAGAAAAATTAAAAATAAAAATTAAAAACTACAAAAATTAAGATTAAAAACATTTTCAAAAAACCCTAAAAAACAAAAATAGGCTGAAATTAAAAATAAAATAAAACTTGAAAAACAATTAAAATTTAAAAAAAAATACATATTTTCAAATTAAAAAATAAAATCAAAAAACATTTAAAAAAAAAAAACAACATATTTTGATTAAAAAAAGAAGAAAAACCATTTCAAATTTCTTAAAAAATTTAAAATTTAAAATTTAAAATTTGGATTTAAAAAAAATGAAAACAAAAAAACATTAAAATTAAAAAAAGCTAAATATATTTTTGATATTTTTTAAAATCACATTTAAAATGTATATATTTTACAAATATATTTAAAATTAAAAACAACATTTAAAAGATATATATATATATATAATAAACATATTTAACAAAATTTAATTTTTATTTTAAAAAAATAATTTTATTGGCCAACGACCCCACAAGCGACAGGGCAGTGGCTATTTGATTCCGAGAATCGAATAACCACTTCCCGGCCACCCCCACGAGCAATTGGGCGATGGCTATCCGATTCTCGGAATCAGATAGCCACCACTCAGCCGCCTATGGGGATGACCGGGTGGTGGTTATTTGATTCTCAGAATCGGATATCCACTGCTCGGCGACCCATGCCGGGAAGTGGCTATTCGATTCTAGGAATCAAATAGCGACCGCCCGGCCGCTCGTGGGGGCGGTGGCCGATAAAATTGTTTTTTTTTTAAATAATTTTTTTTTTAAATATGTTTATCGTATTTAAAAAAAACAAAATTTATTTTTTATTTAAAAAAAAAAATTATCGGCCACCGCCCCCATGAGCGGCCTGGCAGTGGCTATTTGATTCCGAGAATCGGATAGTCACTTCCTGGCAACCCCCATGGGTAGTTGGGTAGTGGTTATCTGATTCTCGAAATCAGATAGCCACCACTCAGCCGCATGTAGGGGTGGTCGGGTGGTGGTTATCTGATTCTCAGAATTGGATAGCCACTACTCGGCTGCCCCCACAGACAACTGGGTGGTGGCTATCCGATTCTGAGAATCAGAGAACCACCACCCAGCCTCCCCCACAGGCGACTGAGTGGTGGCTATCTGATTCTGAGAATCAGATAGCCACCGCCCAACTGCCCATGGGGGTGGCCGAGAAGTGGCTATTCGATTCCTGGAAACAAATAGCCACCGCCCGATCGCTCGTTGGAGCGGTGGCCGATAAAACAGTTTTTTTTAAAATAAAAAATAAATTTTGGTAAATATGTTTATTGTATTTAAAAAAAACAAAATTTATTTTTTATTTAAAAAACAATTTTATCGGCCACTGCCACCATGAGCGGTTGGGAGGTGGCTATTTGATTCTGAGAATCGGATAGCCACTTCCCGGACACCCGCATGGGCGGTTGGGCAGTGGCTATCCAATTCTCGAAATCAGATAGCCACCACTCAGCCACATGTGGGGGTGGCCGGGTTGTGGTTATCTGATTCTCAAAATCGGATAGCGACCACTTGGTTGCCACCACGAACAACCAAGCAGTGGCTAACCGATTCTGAGAATCAGATAACCACCACCCGGCCACCCCCACAGGCGGTTGAGTGGTGGCTATCCAATTCCGAGAATCAGATAGCCACCGCCCAACTGCCCATGGGGGTGGCCCAGAAGTGGCTATTCGATTCTCGGAATCAAATAGCCACCGCTCGGCCGCTCGTTGGGGCGGTGGCCGATAAAACAGTTTTTTTTAAATAAAAAATAAATTTTGGTAAATATGTTTATTGTATTTAAAAATAAAAAATAAAAAATTATTTAAAAAACAATTTTATAGGCCACCACCCCCACGAGCAGTCAGGCGGTAGCTATTTGATTTCGTGAATCGAATAGCCACTTCCCAGCCACCCCCACGGGCGGTTGGGCGGTGGCTATCCAATTCTCGGAATCATATAGCCACCAGTGAACCGTAGTGGGGGTGGCTGGTGGTGGTTATCTAATTCTCAGAATCAGATAGCCACTGCTCAGTGCCGCTCGGCCACCCCCACGGGCAGCCGAGCGGTGGCTATCTGATTTTGAGAATCAGATAACCACCACCTAGCCACCCCCACAAGCGGCTGAGTGGTGGCTATCTGATTCCAAGAATCAGATAACGATTGCCCAACCGTCCATGGTGGTAGTTGGGAAGTGGCTATTCGATTCTCGGAATCAAATAGCCACCACTCGGCCGCTCGTGGGGGTGGTGGCTGATAAAATTGTTTTTTTAAATAAAAAATAAATTTTGTTAAATATCTTTATTGTATTTAAAAAAAATGTGTTATTTAAAAAGATAATTTTATCGGCCACCACCCCCACGAGTGGTCGTGCTGTGACTATTTGATTCCGATAATCAAATAGTCACTTCTCGGCCACTCCCAAGGGTGGTTGGGCAGTGGTTATCCGATTCTCGGAATCGGATAGCTACCATTCAGCCACTTGTGGCGGCGGCCAGGTGGTGGTTATCTGATTCTCAGAATCAGATAGCCACCGCTCGACCATCCATGGGGGCGATCGAGCAGTGGATATCCAATTCTGAGAATCGGATATCCACCTCAAGGGCAGTCAGGGGTTGGTTATCCAATTTCAAGAATCGGATAGCCATCCCCTGACTGCCGGTGGGGGTGGTTATCCGATTCTCGGAATCAAATAGCCATCACCCGACCGCCCATGGGGGTGGCTATCCGATTCTCAGAATCGAATAACCATCGCCCAGATACCCGTGGGGGTTGGCTATCCAATTCTCGGAATCAGATAGCCATCGCCCAGTTGGCCATGTGGGTGAGAATCGGATAGCCACCACCCAGCCAGTCGTGGGGGTGGCCGAGCAGTGGCTATCTGATTATTAGAATTAGATGGCCACTGCTCGACCGCCCATGGGGGTGGCTGGGCAGTGGCTATCCGATTACGAGAATCAGATAGCCATCCACATGGGCAGTCGGGCCGTGGTTATCCGATTCTCGGAATTAGATAACCACCGCCGAACTGACCGTGGGGGTGGCTATCTGATTCTCGGAAACGGATAGCCACCGCCCGATGCTCGTGGGGGTGTGGGCCTAGGTGGCAGAGCTGTGTGTAAATATATTTTTTAAAGCTTTAGTCGTAAATATATGTTTTTTTTTTTAATGTTTTTTTTTAAATCATATATATATATATTAAATTTAAAATCTGTATATATATATATATATATATATATTAAATTTTAATTGTTTTTTGGTTTTTTTTTTTTTTTAATTTCAGTATATTTTTTTTTTTAGGTATTTTTTTTTAATGTTTTTAATCTCTATTTTAATAGTTTTTTTAGACTTTTATTGTTTTTTTTTCTTTTTACTTTTTTAATCTAGTTTGTTTTTTATTTTCAATTTTTTTTTTTGTAGTTTTTTGTTAATGCTTTTTAAAATTTTTCTATTTTTAGTTACCTAATTTTATATATTTTTTTTTCTTGCCAACTTTTTTTATGGTTTATACACATACAAAGATATATATATATATATATATATATATATATAATGTTTTTTTGTCTTTTTTATATATATTTTTATATTTGTTTTTTTTTAATAAAAAATTTGACATAAAAAATTTAAAGTGTTAAAATTTGTTAAATTTAGAAAATAATTATTTACATTTCATACGTTAGAAAATTTAAAGTCAAAAAATAGGTTTTTTAAAAAAAGGGCCTGATGTAGAATCTCCACTTTTTTAAATCAACATGAATATTACTAACATTCTAAAACATAATGTACATAAAAAAATTTAAAGTGCCAAAACTTATGCTCTAAAAAAATATGTGTTTTGCATCTCCCCTTTTCAAAATCGGGTCACTCTTTTGCTATCTCTACAAAACAGGTAACAGTATCAGTTCCCATTTCAAAGTTTACATTGTTACATGACTAGGTGATCATTTTTTGGTTGATAACATATTGTTGCCCAACATAAGAGTGTGAGGAGCACATCGTATGATGGAAATATGGTGTAGCTTCACTTTCGCAAAACACCGAAGGGAAGTCATAGGGAGAGAGAGACATCACTCAAGTAATAGGAAGGAGTGAAGTTGGAGGGGGTGAAACCTACCTGTGAGATAAAAGTTTCCTTTATTGATGAGTACAAGATCTCAATAAGGCAGGGGAGATATACCCATACCTACGAGATAATCGAGTACGAATGATAATGGTGTGCCTAAAAATCTAGGTCTAAGGTAGATAGTACATGATACATGATATGCTGGCATCAATGGGGAAAAAGTGATACAATGAGATAATAATCCCCATATACATAATCTCCTCAAATACAGTGGCCAGGATTGATACAATTAAGTATGTTGATTTGAGGACATGAGACATAATTCCCCCACGTTGGTGTGGTGAAGGGGGGGAGGGTGGAGATCACAACCAAAGAAACCCTGATGAATAGGAGAGGTATTTAAATATCTCAATGAACCAATTTGGGGGGTGGGTGGAGATCACAACCAAAGAAGCCCTGATGAATAGGAGAGGTATTTAAATATCTCAATGGACCATTTTAAATAAAGGTTCATGTTGTGAGTTATGCAATCGGCAGAAACAGAGCCATCTGAGGCTAGATCATAATTTTCTGACATCTAGGTATGTGAGGGGCTACCTGAAGGGACATCCCCTCATGAGGTCTAGACCATCTCACACACAACTCAGAAAATCTAGGAAAATCTGCTAGATCACTAAACCACCAAGCGTATGTTTCTTGATCGTGCCATAATGAGTTGAATTTGAGCATGCGAGAAAAAACCAAGTAAAAGGGAAATAATGATTCACTTTGCTTGATTAGAGGCACCAAGAAAGGATGAAAGATGAAACCAAGGTACACCATCCTCTAGACTACTCTCCTGGAATAAATGTGTTGATGTTAACAAAAGCAGGCCCATTAGAGTTTAGGCAATTATGAATCCTCAACAAAGGCACAACGATCATAGTATTATGGCTAATAACAACCAACACCGGGGATGATAATTGGAAGATATGGGGACTCGTGGAGTTATGATTTACCTTGTGAGAGCATAACATGCAAGGTTGACCTCGTAGTGACTGACACAATTCCATAAGGGATGGTCATTTACTCAGACAGAGGATTTTCAAAATCACATGAGGATAGATGGAGGTCAAATATAAGAAAAATGGGATGAATGCGACACATAAATGGATAATGTATTGTAACAGGTCTCAATGGGACTTTGAACAGACTCCATAGATGTAGGGGTGACTCATCTCTAATGCTTTGAAGAAAGGTGACTATATGATACTTCCACATGGGAAAGGCTCACAACACACCATAATAGAATGAGTAAATAGTGATTACTTGTGACAGCGACTCATAATTCTAAAAGTTCAAAGGAAAAATGGTATGAGAGTACATGTGACTCATATTAAGAGATTTGATTTAATGCACCAAAGTGAGACCTCATGGAAACAATGGCTTTGTGGCGAAGTTTCAAATTACGAGAAACACAGAAACCCATTGTAGAGATCGGTGAGAGAATTCCAACAGTGCTAACAGTTTGTCAAACCGAGCTACCATTTACTCCTAATGGCAAAAAGAAAACTAGAGTTTTTCCTATAAAAGGGCTTCTTGCCCCCAATTCCAGTTCGTTTTTACATTGATTTGTTGGAGAATTTAGAGAAGAGTAAGAGGTACTAAATCTTGGTGAGCTCGTAGCAGAGTCTTTGGATTTCGAATCTAGTAGGTGGCCTTACCTATCTAGAAATGGCATTAATGCCTCTTGGAAGGATGGTTTCTCTTGAAGAATCAAGGAAAGAATGTTGTGCATTTAATTTATAAAAAGGAGACATTATGTATGGAAAAGACACAAGTGAAAAGATGTTTATTTTTGGAATAGACAATATCTCCTATCTCTCTCTCATCCCAATCCCAAAATTTATAAGGAATATCGTTTAAATTTAATGCCCCGAGCTACATTTTTAAGACATAGTTAGGATTCTTCAAAAAATTACCCAAAAGGTAACACAATTCTTGTTATTGTTAGACCTATGCATTAGGGATTTCTCTAACATCCACTTTAACAAGCATCTTTCCATGTGCTCAATATTCTCAATAAAAATAACATACTTTGTGGTGTTGATGAGTAATTTCTATTAAGTTTCTGCTGTTATGGATCTTGGGGAATTCCCAAACACAAACTTCTTAGAATAAATATGAAGCGATCGATTTGTAATATTCTTTTTTTTTGTGGATATGGTTAAAGTGGATGGAATCTACCCATGGTATTTACCGTGGTAGTTGCCCATGGCATTGACCGATGGTATTTGCCTTCGTTTTTCAAAGTGAAAACAGTAAAAGTCTCTAGACATTCAATGAAACATATAAAAGGGGATAGAAGCCTAACAATGTAATCATCAAGAGTTATTTATCTATTTTTCTTTTGTTGAGAGCTTGTCAAGGCAAGTTCTACTTGATCCCAAGGACGAAAACCCCATGGGAGTAATTTCTCTGGTGGATCCGTCGAGGATCTAAGATTGTGCTTCAACATCTTTAATTTCTCTGTTGGTGGGAAGCCATACATGGTAAGGCACCAGCTTTTGTAGTGCTTCTATGGGCATGTAATTTTGTTTATATTTATTTACATAAATAAGATGCTCCATTCTTAGATCTTTATTGTGTTTGGTGTCTTTACTGCAAGAATTTTATTAGAACACCTACAATGTACCAGAATTGATTAAAATTTTGATGATTGGGAAATTATAGTGGTATCATAGCTATGTATCCCACTAGCCTGAGGGTTTTATTGGAAAATTCTAAATTATTTGCAGGGTTACATAATTTATGCACACCCTAGCCAACATTTCCATCTTCGACGGAATTTCGTATCATCCTAGTTGGTTCTATTTTTCGGTTGATTGGAAGGAGAATTTTTTGCATTAGTTTGAGAGTTATTATTTTATTGCAAAGAAAAGAGAAAGAATTACTTTTCCAATTTTTTATATTGGACCTGGGTCTGCTTTACCATATTTATCCATCCAAGTTTACGGGGTCGAGATCGAACCCCTATCAGATTTGAGGGTCTCTTTTCAATTGTATTGCAAGGCTGTGAGATTTGTTGTAGGAAGTACTACCATCTTGACTATAATTTGATTACAAGTCTATAGAAATCCAACGGAAGAGTTCATCACCTTCTAGTGGGTGAAACACCAAGGGTTCAAAGGCTAAATTTTGAGCACAAGTATCATATCGGATTATATCCATTTCATTTCAAGATCAATGGTATGAACATATTTTTGTAATCTATATTGGAAAGAGGCTGGATCGTTTAAATCTAAGGAGGAGACCTTGCCTTTCGATGCCATTTTTAACTTTCTCATAGATCTAAAGTGTCTCCTTGAAATAATTGTGGATTGATTTCATTGGAGGTAAAATAGGTCAAACTGCCAAGGTTGGATGGTCAATTTTCTAAACTTGATCCCAAGGAAGAATATAAATTGTTTAATCAAACTCATCCTAGGATTGAGGTTGAACCCATAGCCCAACTTGGAGATTGATCACTTGGAGGCCACATTTCTTTTCCAAAGACTGAGGGTTTCAAGGGTCCTTGCTCCACGCATTTTCCAAAATTCTTTCTTTTGTAGTGTTTTCTTCTCAAAGATGTACGAAAAGAACCCACTTAAGACTGTGGATGATAAATAGTATCAATATTATAAATGGCTGCTAAAAAATGTAGATCTGCAACAAATGATAGAAACAAAACATGCGAAAGTCCTAATCTATGCCACAATCATAGTTAAACAACAAAAAGAAACAATAATAACTCAAATAATCCAATGGAAACTATATAGACAAAGAATAAATTTTATTATAACACCTGTGAAGGGAACAAATAAATGTTAGTTGTCCCCCACTATGGGATGGGTTCTTGGCTATCATCAAACATCCTCATCTTCTTTAGAGTCTCTCTCCTCTATAACGTGAAAACCCAACAAATAAAATGTTTGAGCTTAATGGGAACTCAAATGGCAGAGAAATGGAGTACGTCAATGAAAATAAGTAGAGTTATAGTAGTGAGTGCAACAATGAAAATAGTGAAAAGTGAATAATGAATAGAAAACCCTTCTATTTATAACAAAATATTGAGTTTTCTTCGAATAATGAGCAATAATAAAATATTATTAACCCCATTCGTGGAATAACCACTTGGAATATTTTATTGTATTTGGTTAGGAGGCAAAAAATATTTAAACTTTTATTTAGAAATAATAAATAAATAAATGATTTATTTATCATCTCAACAAATTGGTTAAGGAATAATAAGCAAATAATTATTTATTTAATTATTCCCAAGGGATTTTTCAAATTTGACAAGGAATAAGAATTAATTATTCCTAGAGAGAAATAAGATAATTAATAATTTATCTGTTGATTTTTCATAACTGGGTCAAATATGACACAGAATAATAATTGAACAATGGTTTAATTAATTGTATCTAGAAGGAAATCAAATAAATAGTGATTTATTTAATTATTCTGCATGAGTTTAATTATAAATTACTTAACAAAGGTGGTTTATTAAGTAATTTTTCATAGTGAAAGAAATTTTACTATTGTAAAATTTGCTTTACATGTTGTAGCTCGATCCATCTAGTAAATTAGGCTAGATGATCAATATTTTGCTAATAATAAATTTCCCCCCAACGTACGAGTGTTAGGAGGAAAACATATGACCGAACTATGTTGTAAAGACATAATCACTACACAACAAAGTGGAGAGAGAGAGAGAGAGAGAGAGAGAGAGAGACTAATACAACTGAAGCAGGAGGATAGGGAGAGAGGGGGCAAGACCAATGCAAGTCACCTTTTATGTTGTGGTACTGGATTTCAATGAGGTGGGCAAGCATACATATACCCACCAAGATAACTTAGTACAAAAATAATGGTGTGCTGAGAAACATCAAACTATGCAATGAAGTACATGCTGAATGGTAGATGACATGTTGGCATAACCGAGTCAGAAAATAATACAATGTGTCCCATATATATAATGCACCTGGAAAAATATCAGCCAGGATTGAATATAATATGAACTGATTACATGAGATATAATGGCCCTTCACTCAAAAAATGGGTTGGAGGGAGGGTAGAACAACCGAAGAAGCCCTATTGTACGCGGAAGGGATTTGCAAAACTAAATGGATCATCTGAAGGAGATGTGCATGCTATGAGCACTATGATTGGTAGGAACTGAACCCATTATATTTTTGGAGCTGCATCTGAGGATGTAGCATAATAAGAATGCATCCGAGCATGTGGGGGTCTACCTAAAGGGCCACCCCCTCATGAGGTCTCAAACATCTCACGTACACCTAGGAACCACTGGTACAATCTGCGGCATCACTCGACCATCGAGTGTATGGGTCACAAACATGAAACAACCAAGTCAAAGGGCAGTAATGAGTCCCTCTACTCAATCCAAAGTACCAAACAAGAACGGAAGTGGGAACCAAGATACACCACCCTCTAGGTCATTCTTATGGAATAAATGAGCTGATGTCGACAAAATAGGGCCCATGATATGTGAGGCAATGAGGATCTTCAACTAAGGTATGAGGGAAATTAGTAATGTGACTGATGGACTGACACCAGGTATAACGGAAAATGAGGGATTGAGGGAAAAATAGACGACTTCCCTTTTCAGAGCATAAAGTGCATGGTTCACCTGGCAGCAACTGACTCAACTCCGGATGGGATGCGGATAGTATGACTGGAGGCTAAAATGGGCAAGACGGGATGAATGGTATCAAAATATGGATGGAATACTATGATATGATATAATGGGATATGAAACAGACTCCATGGATACAAGGGTGACTCATCGCGGATGCTCTAAACAAGGGTGACTTGATGACGCTGCCACACAGAATAAGCCCGGTGGGGACCATGAAAAAATGAGTAAATGATGGTTACACATGATGAAAATTGACACGTGAGATGACAAGCTCCAAGGGAAGGTGGTACCCAAATTACAAGCGTCGCATATGAAGAAATCCAATTTTGATAGGCGACGAAGTGACCCTTCTTGGAAAAATGGTTTCCTAGGGAAGTTTCAAATCATCCAAAACTGAGAAAGACTCATTATATTACTCGATGACAGATTTCCAGTGATGTTGATGGTTCATCAAGCTGAGCTACTGTTTGGTCAAAGTGGGCGATAGAAAAATTGTGGATTTTTCTATGAAAGGACATTTTGCTTCCAATTGGAATTCATTTTATATTTGAGTTGTGGTAAATTTGGAGAGGAGGAAAAGGCCCTAAATCTTATGGAGATCATAGCGGAAAAACCAACCATCAAAATCAGGATCTCCGACTTTCAGGTAGTGGCCTTACTCATCTCTTCAATTTCAGTTATTTATTTCGTGATTTTTGGCTCCTGGGAGACCCTTTCTCCTCTTCACGGTCTCATCACACTTTTTGTTCCTAGAAGTGCAATTTGGATCACAGGAAATAGGTGAAAACCTACGAGCTCACACTTTCTAGGCATAAATCTGTGATTTGGGGTTGGAAAGAGTGGTGGTTTGCTCGCTTGGTGGGGGTTGTAGGTTGATTAGTGTAGACTAGTGTTTTCTTCTCTCAACTGGCAAGACATGTGGTGTTTTGTAGGCATGGCAGAGCTAAAAATCAACTGGTGTGAGTGAGATTTGGATACCCTCCTATCCGAGATTCAGATGGATTAGGGGGTTCAAGGGGCATTGGATCGCTATGGGGTTCTCAAGTTGGTAGATAACCCATTGATGAGGGTAGGTGAGCCCTTCCTATTGAGAATTGTGAGCTATTGGGATCCAGACCATGAGGTATTTGTCATCCAGGGGCACAATATTGAGCTCACAAAACAGGATATTTATTTCTTCACCAGACTCTCTCCCCTCAGAATGGTGGGGTATATACATCTGGTGTTTCCCTGTGGGAGGAACATTATAAAGTTTTTGGAGGCCATTTTAGACCAGTTAGAGACATAGGTTGTTTTTATAGCTGTGCTATGGGTCTTGGGTGGCCATGTGTTCCACCACATCACTGGTGGGCAGATGATGTTGGTTGAGAGTGTTTTGGCTAGGATCTACTATGGGTGGGCCGAGATGATGTTGTCGTCGGTGAAATGATAGTTAAGTCTATGCAGGTGAGCCATGACTATGTTTTTTGTACAGTACTGTGCGCATTCTTCTTTGAGAAGATACCCACCATCCTTCCTCATGTATAGATCCGATATGGGGGCCCACAGGAGCCCAAGATCCGCCACTGGGGTCAGCTACTGTAGAGAGGAGGACGGGGATTTGAACGAGTGTTCCTACCCACATATTTTGCACATTGAGATCAGATGCCCCTGTAGATTGATGATTATCTCTATAGCGGGATGAACTATCAGGGAGATCCTAACTTGCCACTTTCGCTCAGGCAAGCATGGGGACCAAACGGTAAATGTTAAGCTGCTATTTTTATGGTGCATTTCATATTTTTATCACATGGATATGGTACTAAGTGTAAAATATGTGGTATGCAGACATAGCGCCAGTAAAACTGGCAAGAAATGTAAGATGAGCCGCAACGCCTATGGCTACAGATTTGGGAACATCGTCATCTTGTCATGGTCTAGAGGATAGTGTGCTACTCGTTTATCTACACTGTAGATGTGGGGTACTCTTGACCAGAGTTTCTGAGTGTGGATGGCATGAGCTAGACGATCGATACATATATGAGTGTAACGACCTTCCCTTAGAGTGGCGAGGTATCATGCGGCGCATTGCGATGGCTGGTCATGCAATACGTGATCTACGTGCAGCTGGGGCAGAGCCTTTGTTGCGTGATCCTTTGGATAGTGAATAGATATGGGGACATGTGGGTCCCTTTGATTTTAATTTTTGTAACATGTTATGGGCATGTCGGATGTATTTAGAGCTATGGGCTCTGAACACTTATATGATACATAATATGATTATGCATTTTTATATGACGATGATGGTTCGCCATGTGTTTTGTTTATGGTTGTCTTCTGTGGTATACATGTGATAAATGCTAATCTAGAATGTTATTTGCAATGGTATCTACATAGTTATTTTGGGCTCTAGGAACTTGACTAAAAGTAATGGTTTCAAATTCACGTACCAACAACTTAACATGAAGATTTTTTCTAAATATGACTTGGTTATGCACATGATACACACCATTCAATTGCATGACACATAGCAAGGAACATAAACGAACATGAAGATGAAGGATGTGATGAGAAAGGGAATTGACTAACAAACCTATCACTGCATCATATTCGGCCTGGTTATTGGTGGCAGATCCAATGCATACGTCGTTCGAAAGCACTAATGTATGCAAGGGGGTAAAAATGGCCCAGGTTGTTGAGGCTATATTCCTAGATAAGTGACTTGCACGATCAACATGACCGATATATGGTTTGGATGATGGACCTATCTGAAAGGTGCAAAAGACGACAGATGAGATGATGCATCCTACCTCACTTAATGAGAGAAATAAAGACATGAAAATCAAAGAGATAAGCTATGAGAAAAATTTCTTTAGGTAGATTGGATTGGGATTATTAGGAAGGAAATGGCCTTTAGAATCCTCCAAAAAATATTCCCCCTTCCCTAAGTCCAATGGTAATTAGGGGTAGAGATAGCTTCCATGATGTCCTCATCAAAATGGAAGATGAGGGAACGAGAAGAATATTGACTACATCATGTGTCGTGGTACCTAGTGCATCAACCTAAGAAAGAAGGTTCACATACGCATCATATGGAATGGTAGACGACGAGATAGTAGATGAAGGATCTATGTATGTTGAAACCTAGGATTCTGTCGAAAGAGGTTGAATAGAAGCGTGCTCAGAAACCTCAGAAAGGATTGCCTATGAGGAACTCAAGGATGATGACAGGTAAAGGATATGGCCTGTGGTGTCTGTCATCTCGACATCTAGGGAAGGGATCACGATGGTGGGAACAGATTCCCCCTATTCTGGTTTACTATTGGTACAAAAATCCATAGGAAAAGGAGAAGGTGATCCATTATGAGTGGTCTCATATTCGCGAAGTGCCATAAGGAAATCACAAAATTTGTTGACATGAGGGCAACAATGGGAGTAGTCACCATGATGATCACACAGGGAACAAGGGTGATTTTTGCATAATGTTATGAGTTTCTTTGGTGGACCGAGTAAGTTAACATGGAATTTAGGAATATTTGACTTGGGGAATGTTTCATGAACCAGAGGTTTGAGATGAGGAAGCTCAGGACAATTATTGGTCACGTGCCCCACAACTTTACACAAAGCGCATAGAGGTGACAACTTTGGGGCCTTGGGGACTAGAGGAGGTTGGGGAGCCTTGTCGTTAGGTTCTTTCTTCTTAGCTTTACTCCCTTGTCTAGATGCTTTCGCAACAGGAGTTGGTTTCTCTTGAGGTTATGATGGAACTAAAGTAGTGGTAGGGGCCATAGGGACCAGTTGAACCAGTGTCAGAGCACGATAAGGTCTTAGCTGACCAGGAAGAATGCTTGCAGGGGGATCAATGTACCATATGGGGACCCCTAAAGTCATGTTGGGAAGGACCAACGAAGCCATGACAGGGACATAAAATATTGTGGGAGGGGGAAATAAGAAATGTATCTGGCCTGCAAGGTAATGTCCCGACGAAACAACTCCTGGATGGTTGAGACTTGGAGGAATCGTTCCTAGGGGAAGATAGGAGAGACACCCACAAATGGAGGAGGTCCTAGGGGTTGGATTTGGATGGCTCGCCTGGGATGGTAACCGCACAGTGCAGAGGAGCTCGTTGTGGATTGAATGTATTAAACTGCTTGAGGACAACCCGTGATGCTGAAAGATTTAGGCTCTAAGATGAGAGGGCGACGACGAGGGAAGGAACCTACCAATGAGGAATCTTTATAGACTCTAGGTGAAACACTAGTGAGAGGAGTTGAAGACTTCTTATCTAACACTAATGAGATAATGGACTCGAGGGACGTCACGGATGCCACCTCGTAGTAAGTCAACTGATCTATGGTAACGATCTTCCCTTCATGGTGGAAGCACATCTTGCAAAAAACCATAGATGCAACAGCTGACATGGCATATGTCTAACTACGACCCAAGGGGCATCAATAAACTCAATATCTACGTGAAGAGTCTTGCCCGCAAGGGTCACTGGATAGTTTCAGTACATGCTAAGAGGCTATAAGGAGTGTCTATCCCAATATAAAGGGGCATCAATAACCTCAATATCTACATGGAGAGTCTTGCCCACAAGGGTCATTGGATAGTTGCAATACATGCTAAGAGGCTAGAAGGAGTGTTTGTCCCAAGCATGCAAAGTGATGGTGGAGGGGGACAACTCAGGTGACTAAATTTTTTTCCAAAGGGTAGCAGACATCACACAGGTGGATGCACCATTGTCAGTAATGCATAAGGAGATGATGACATTACAGACCCGGACTAGTACCTACAAAGCAATGGAGCAAGGTAATGGGGGATGTTCTGATGTATAAACTAGGAAGACAACCAAACGATCTTTGGAAGGATCTACTATGCCCAAAGAAGTTATTAGAGCTTTCTTTTGAGATGGGCATGACTGGAGTACATCCAACGTCGACATGGCGGCAAGTGATTGTGCCAAGTCATCTACTATACTGTACGTATGGGCAACTCAGTAGAAGCCTTAGCTTTGGAATCTGTGGCAGATGAAGTTGATGGCTTATAATATTGACAAAATTGAGTTTACAAGTTGATATGGAAGGGATTAACCTCATTAGAGCTCATCATGAGGATCTAGTAGTCACTAGGACCAGAAGGTTGGGGAGGGTGGGCTGCTTGACTTGGGTGAGGTTGAGAAGAAACAAATCCTTGTTGAGGGAAAGGATTTGTAAGCACTGTCAGTTGAGATGGTGCAGGATTCTGAGGCAATTGTTGGCCTCTAGAAGCTGCTTGAGATTCCCACATTTGGCACAACTGGGGTACAAAAAGCACACTCATGTGTATAATGGCCATGTACACCACAACATGCACAAGGCTTGTTCATACAAATAGCCTTGTTTTGCTTGGGTTGGCTTCCATGTTGCTAGTTGTTGGTGTTAGGCTGGTTCCCCTGGGATTCACTAGGTTGACTACCTTGATTACCTTGGTTACCCTTGTTACCATTATTACCCTTCCCCTTATTATTTTTCTTCAAATTTTGGGGATTGGTTGCAATCTGTTGTGCAAACACCTGACCCTAAGGGGGCAGTGGCTGTGGGGGTTGAGGATGCAAGGGAGGTTGTGGTATTAATGCTTGAGGGGCTGGAGTGCTTGATTGTTCATAAGGAGTAGCAATGGTTTGGTAGATATGTTGGGGCCCTGAAAACATGTTTCTAGTAGGAGGGGCATAAGTGTTGGAGGAACTAGTGCCCCCTTATGGATGGCCATAACATTGTTGAGTATATGGCGAAGGATGTGAAAGGGTTCCAACGATATCGTTGTCAACGTGAGATTTCCCCTGTGCATTAGAACCTCTAGGACGGGGAAGGTTTGGAATGAAAGTATAGACAGAACTGGATTGCACATAAATCAGGTCATATCTCAGAGTGGTTTGGAGAGCTTCTTCCTCAGTCTGAGGAAAATGGGATGCGACATCTTTTCCAATGGGTGCTAAAAGGCTCCCGAGAAACCAATCTAGATAGACACGGTCTTTGAAGTGTGGGGCACGACATGTGCTCCTCCTTCTATGCCACTCTTGAACATGGTCGGAAAGGTGAGTGGCAGAGGACTGATGAAATGAGGTCAATATCTTTTTACCAGTGTCATATCGGAGAGGTATCTAGAAATATGAGAGGAATAATTTAGCAAGCGTCACGAAAATGGAATGAAATGTGGTGAGCTAGTCTACATACCATTTTGTAGTGTCTCTAGTGAGCGTGTGTTGGAACAGCCGAAAACGAATGAAGTCATTGGTAATGGAGTTGGATGAACACCACATGTGGAAGGAGTGAACATGATCAGTAGGATCCTCTCCAGAATTATCCTCAAATTTTGGGATATTTGAGGGAGGCTTAGTCGGCATAGCATGCCAACCAACATCATGGTGTATTGGGTCATTTATCAACTTGCTAAAATGCAGGAGACTTAAGCCAGCCATAAAAGGGAGTATGGGAGTTTCTTGAATGGTTCATGAGATTTCTCCTCTAGATGTGATCACTAGGGTAGAACTAGAGCCAACACCAGGTTGGGTTCCTACACCAGCTGTGGGTCCAAACATGGTGACCATATGTGGTGAAGGAGGCTCGGATTTAGATGAACCATGAGAAGAGTCAGTATGGGGACTCAGAGGGCTATGAGCTCAAACCCAGTGGGGTGGAGTAATATGCCCGAGTGGAAAATGGGGATGAAGCTATAAAAGTCTCTATGACAAATGCCTTGGTGGCACAATGGTGGTAAGACACATGTGACATAAAAATGGTGAAGGGAGATCAACAATATCACTTTGTCTCGATATGGGGAGATAAATTTATTGTGTTCAGTCTTGGCTTGGGGGTGTAAACCAACCACCTTTCACTTAAGGTGTGCTTGTGTGTGTAAGTGTATTTATTGATTAAGCCCAGATCATGTTTGTCAAAAAGAAAAAAGATTGTTGAAAATAAACTAAAACTAACAAGAGTAAATGAACAACAAAACCATTAACTAAACCCCACCCAAACTGAATTTGCAAACACTGTGCTGGTTGGTGGTGAAATCGAGTAAAAACACACTAAAAAGTTCAAGGGATGTAAGTGTCGGTGTGACTGGGATGAAATGACACTAGGCTACTGGAAAGTGGTGCAGCAACAAGAAAAAACTAGAGAGGAAGATTGCTACAAAATGATAGGGACATGGGTGTAAATCCTAGTGCAACCGATGGGATCCTATGGCCAATGACCAAACAAGGTTTAATATGAAACCATGGATGGAAACATCCTATCTTTGGAGATCTGAAAGAAAAGGGTACAGATCTGGAAAATATGGTTGAAAGTGTTGGGGAAACTTAGAATTCTTACTCAGCTAAACTCCTCCTATAAAGGTAGAAGCATACTAGAAGCCCTAAGGGGATAAATTCCACTTTGATGAGAAAATCATAGTAGAACAAGGCCCAAGCAAGATGAGATAGAGGTCAAACAACCCAACACACAGCTCTCGACAAAACCTAGAAACGGATTTGATAAAAACCCGAAAACCGTAAAATCACAGGTACTAACCTATTTTTACGGGGGATCATAGTTTTTGGGGTGAAATATGCACTCTAGACTCGAGATCGTACTTTTTGGGCTAAAAAGTGTGATTTTTGATCCTTGATTCTCAGTCAGAAAATCTAAGAAAAACTACCGTCTCTGTCGCAACTCGTTCCTGCAACCTGCAGAAAAGAGTAGAAAACTTGCAAAAGTTAGAAAGTTGACATATCTAGGGTTAGAAAGCTAGTAAATAACATTAAGAGTTTGAACAAATAAGAAAACCTAACCTGAAAATTGAAGGTCACCCAAGTTTTTGGATCTGAAGTAAAAAACCAATGGAGTTGCCAATTTTGTTGTAGTGTTTTTGTTTCAAAGATGTACGAAAAGAACCCACTTAAGACTGTGGATGACAAACAGTCTGAACAATATAAATGGCTACTAAACATTGTAGATTTGCAACAAATGATAGAAACAAAACCTAGCAAAGTCCTAACCTATGACACAATCATAGTTAAATAGCAAAAAGAAACAGTAATAGTTCCAATCATCCAATGGAAACCAGATATACAAAGAATATATTTTATTATAAAACCTATGAAGGGAACAAATAAATTTTACCAGTTCCCCTCTATGGGATGGGTTCTTGTCTATCCTAAAAAGTTTTTAGCTTGTGCAGAGTCTCTCTCATCTATAATGTGAAAACCTAGCAAATAAAATGTTTGAGCTTAATGGGAACTCAAATGGCAGAGAAATGGTGTGCAACAATGAAAATAATAAGAGTTACAACAATGAGTGAAACAACAAAAATAATGGAAAGTGAATAATGAATGGAAAACCCCTCTATTTATAACAAAATATTGAGTTATCCTTGAATAATGAGCAATAATAAAATATTATTAACCCCATTCTTGGAATAACCACTTGGAATATTTTATTATATTTGGTTAGGAGGGAAAATGTATTTAAATTTTTATTTAGAAATAATAAATAAATAAATGATTTATTTATCGTCTCAAGAAATTGGTTAAGGAATAATAAATAAATAATGATTTATTTAATTATTCCTAAGGGGTTTAGTCAAATTTGACAAGGAATAATAACTAATTAGTGATTAATTAACTATTCCTAGAGAAAAATAAGATAATTAATAATTTATCCTTTGATTTTTCATAATTGGGTCAAATATGACAAGGAATAATAATTGAACAATGGTTTAATTAATTATTCCTAGAAGAAAATAAAATAAATAGTGATTTATTTAATTATTCTTCATGGGTTTAATTATAAATTACTTAACAAAGGTGATTTATTAAGTAATTTCTCACAATGAAAGCAATTTTACTATGGTAAAATTGACTTTAGATGGTGTACTTTGATCCATCTAGTAAATTAGGCTAGATGATCAATTTTTGGTGATAACACTTTCATCAAAGGGGAGTGAGTTAAACAGGGAGAGAGGGCAGAATATTTTTTCTTTAGCAAGTGAATCTGAGGGCCATTGAGGATAGAACCAATAGCCATAGGCATAGATTGTATAAAAACACTCTACCAACATTGCTGAGTTGTGGATAAGGTCATGAATGGTCTGATCCACCATTTCACCTTACGCGGGGCACCTCACCACAAAAGTGAGTATTCAAATCACTAGAGCAAGGAGGTCGGCTGAAAATCATGCAGACCCATCGAATCAATCACATGGGACTATACAACTGACAGAAGGGAATTTGAGGTGCTCATAACCAAACAGTCACATTACTAATTTGAAGGGTGATGTTTCTCAGTAGCAGTCGAGGTCGTGAGGAGGGTAATTTTGTGTGTTAAAATGAACACTGAGCCATCTAATGAGTAGAGGTGTTAGATTGGTTTCAACCTCTGATTCGTTTCAATGGAAGGCGAAAGGGAGTTTGAGTGTTGCATGCTGATTAGTTGATATAGCCTGAGCATTGGTCGCATTGCCAAAACACTATCACCACAATTGTTTGAGAAGAGAAAGGAGTTGAGGGTCCCCATATATGTCACCACAACCCTCTAAGTGCGGGAAGGAGTCAAGAAAGTTTCATAGGATTTGGTTCTGGCATTGACCATCAATTCATTACGGAGCCAAATTTGTTGTCACTCTTAATAGCATAGACAAGATTATTTTTACCGTAGCGTCAGTCAAGGAGCCAACCATGGTCCTCTTTAGGTGCACGCCAAAGTATTTGTTTTATTACATTTGATAAATTGATCTTGCTACATCAAGATCACTCACACATTAGTCATAGAGGCAAAGACATTGTGTTTTTGCAGAATCGAGTAAATTATATTTCATCAAAATATTTCGTGGTGCGTCACCATAATTAAATAAAGTAATGCTATGTCTTTTTTTATTATATAGTATGTTACATTAAGTGGTTGGATTGGTGTAGAGGTTTATCATTGTCAAATATAGTCTTATGCATATACATCTGAAGCCTCTAACATCAAATTCAATGTCACACATGATCCATTGATCACTTGAAAGGGCATAATTATTGGGTCGACAGACTCTTGATTAGCGTATGAAGATCCAATTCTTTACCTGAAAACTGATTATCTTTCCATCTAGATAGATTTTCCTCTCAAAAATCTCAGTGTGGAAGCATGAAAGATGGTGCGTTATGGAGTAAACCATGTTTAGAGTTTTGAAAGTTTTGATTGGTTTTAGCATTTGTCAAGGGGTTTGTCAAATTTTGGAGTTTGATGATAGAAAGGAGATTTTGTGTTAAAAACAAAAGGGAATAGGAAAGGAAGGAGGTGGTACAATCATCTTACTATTACCAATCATGTTTGTATTTACCTTATCTTGGGGCGAAATCCATTGAAGAATTAGTGTATTCATGCTTTGGTATGAGGGGAGATGGGACTTTCCCTAGAAAACACTCATAAAATTTTGGACAAAATTCTAGATAAAATAAAAGAAGCATGGGGCCTTTTCTTAGCAATACCACTTTATAATAGAATAGTAAGTCTTTCTCAAAAATGGTCTATGCCATTATGCAACAAAAATGCCCAGGGGAAGTGAAGGAAGGACAAGGAAAAGGAGTTAAGTTCTTCGCACTTGGATCTTAATTGTAACGAACAAAGTCAAACATAGACCTTCAGAAATTAGAGGAATTAGACACATGGCTCTTAGAGATGGGGCAACCAGAATGGAGGAAACTCAATTGGAATCTCAGGCCATCTATGCTTGCATTAATACAACCCAAACTCTCGGAGCATCCTTGTGAAGAGGTCAAGCTCACAATTGCTTTTTGTCTCAACAAGATCGAGGCTTTAACATCCCGAATATTGTCTTAAAATAATGATCTTATGTGGGAGATATTGTAGTTGATAGTGGAAGGCCTTCAAGGGTTGAATAACATCATGCTTCCTACCTTTTAGAACCGATGTAAAATTTTTAACAGTCATGGAAGAATTCAACTTTGGCACATTCATACTGAATTTGGAATGTGATGAGTTGATCTTTTAGTTGCACCATAACTTTTACACCAATATTATATTAGCTCATTCAGACCATGTCAAAACAAGCATGCAAAAGATTGTGTCTCTATTATTAGTAGGCCATGCTCACATATGCAAGATACTAAGATGTAAATTGTTGACCATTTGGAGGAAGGACCACAGGGATCCTATGATCTAACCCAGAAGTTTGTCAGGGAAAACATAAAATTACTCAAAAGAGTGCTCACTACGAAGGAGTTGATAAGGATTGATGGAGGGAGCAAGAACAAAATATGTATCAATAATGAACTAAGGATGAGAGGACTATGCTTTATCTGTAAGGGACCTTGGGCCCTTAACCATTCATGTCCAGGTGATAAGAGGAAACAAGGGCAGATCATGAAGATTCATCCATAGTTGGTTTCACTGGTTTTCAGAAGAGAACCTATGAAGGATCCAAGTAGTCAAGTGCAAATGGTGAGAAACAACACCATGTTTTTCAGAGAAACTTATAGGACAGGTCGATGATAATCAATCAACTTGACAAAGTAAATCAGGAAAGGAAGGAGGGAATTCCAAATGATGATGAGGTAGTTGAGTCTATAGATATCCAGGAGAACATACATAAAGAGTATGGACAATTAGGTATAGATAACAGTCCACTAATAAATCCATTTTTGACAATCAAAGAGGGTTGACAACTTATCCCCACATGTGAAAAAGGCCAAGAAGAAGACATTCTAGGAGAACCAAATGAGGAACCAATAATAATAAACCGACATGATAAGCATGATCATGCAGGGTATCATGACAAATATAGTATGCAGGATAAGCCATTTCTGGAGGGTCAAACAAAGTTTCAAGTTAAAGTTGTGGTCATGGGGTATCCAGGGCAGTCAAATATAGAGACATTCTGCAGGGCACAAGAATTTATAGTAGAGGACTCTTGGGAAAGGATCATGCATTTCAAGATAGATCTTACGATGCTGAAGTAGAGAGTCAGGGAAACCTGAGACACTGTCTTACAGGAGAATAGAAAATTTGAGAACCTCATAGGACTATGTGTTGAATCAATGACCCAACTGTCTAGTGTTGAGGAACGACTCAAGTCCCTCACAAGGCAGGAAGAGGAGTAAATTTGGGAGTTGCAGGGCAGCCCTATACAAGAGTACATAGATAAGGCTAGCAGCTCTACCAACCTACCATTATACATTGGGGAGAGCAAGGAAGAGTTATAGAAATGGATCATGATGGGTGATCAGGTGGAGCAGCATGAGTTGAGCATTAGGCAACATTAGCATGGTATATTTATTCCATGTGTAGGGATTCATGCATTATATACTTCCCACGAGATGGATTTACTGGAGATTATGAGTTGGAACTCCATTGACGGGATACTCTTAGCCAAGGGCATATTGCAACTTGGGCCCTCAAGCACAAGCAATGATGGAGGGCTGAGGTGGTGTCATAACCAACATCTCCTAGAAGTTAGGTGGCATTGGGATCTAGGAGAATCCATTGGGGGTAGGATTGACCGAAGGATCGTTTTGGATTCAGGTATCGAAGGATCCATTCATGATCATTTATAATGGAGGCATGGAATAACACATTGGGTTGTATGGGATCTTGGTATCAATATAAAAATGCTTCTTTTGTTGATAGAAGTGGATTACTTGAGGGCAAACAATCTTTGGGCGGGAGGATTTGTAATATATATATATATATATATATATATATATATATATATATATATATATAGATATATATATATATATATATATATATAGATATTTGGATATGGTCAAAATGGATGGAATCTTCCCATGGTATTTAATGTCGCAGTTGCCCATGGCATTAGCCCATGGTATTTTCCTTTGTTTTTCGAGGGAAAACAATAAAATAAAGTCTCTAAAGATTCAATCAAGCCTATAAAAGGGGATAAGAGAGTTATTTATCTATTTGGCTTTTGTTGTGAACTTGGCAAGGCTAGTTCTAGTTGATCCTAGGTATGAAAATCCATGGGAGTAATTTGTGTAGTGGATCCATCGATGATCTACGATTGTGCTTCAATATATTTAATTTCTTTGCTAATGGGCAGCCATACATGCCAAGGTGCGGGCTTTAGTAGGTCTTGTGTGGGTATGTAATTTCGTTTCTATTTATTTACATAAATAAGAGGCTGCATTCTTAGATATTTATTGTGTTAGGTGTTTTTAGTGCAAGAATTTCATTAGAACGCCTAGAGTGTACCATATCTCATTAAAATTTTGATGTTGGGATATTACAGGATTCAATCATGCAACATTTGCATGTTAGTGGAGCCCTATAAGCCGAGTAGATTTTCTTCATGGATTTTCTAATATTTTGACACAATTATCACCATTCAACAATCGGGTTAAGGTCCATTGCAATTTATTATTTTTAAATGAAATAGTCAATGAGCACTACTTCCATAATTAAGGATAATTTTTATAAGTTCAAAATATAGATCCAAATATGCATATACCAAAGAAATGACTAACATGCATGCATATAAGCATAGTAGCTATATTTCTCATAATGGGTTTTTAATGGGGGATTAGCTAAAAAATATATTACATCATTCCCAACATAGCTTCATCTATAATATCCTAGTACGAAAGAAATAGCCAAAATTGCTTCTCTAAAAGGCTTTGAGAAGATGGAAACTTCAAAAGGAAAGACAATTTCAAGAGGAGTGACTACTTTTAGGAGGTAATGAGACAATAGGTATTTCACTTGAATTGTTATTAGAGTTTTAAAGATTGTGACAAGGGATTTTCATTGTTTTTAAGTGTTTTTAGAAAGTATTGACATCTTGAAAATAAAAAATAGAGATGTAGTTAGAGTAAAAATAATTGGGAAACAATCATGAGACATCATGGCTTATTGAGGAGGACATCATAGATTGCTTAGAAAAATTTTTGAGTTTAGCACACTGATAAATAAATTCTAAAAAATGGTATTTTGGACAATAGCTTGGCAAGGCCACAATAAGTGGTGTCTAAGAGGATTTATGGCCATAATGCATGGGTGTCTAAGAAGAATAACTCCTCTCAAAGAGTACAGTAAGTAGTTGTCTCTTTAAAAGTCTATGTACATTATTTTTAATGCGAGGACAATAGCTTGGCAAGGGCACAATAAGTGGGTGTCTAAGAGGAGTTATGGCCACAATGCATGGGTGTCTAAGAAGAATAACTACTTTGAAATAGTACTATGACTATTTGTCTCTTTAAAAGTCTATGTACATTATTTTTAATGCCAGGACAATATATTGGGAAGGTCACAATAAGTATGAATCCTATATAAAGGTTAAAGACTCCCCATTGAGATATATCGAGTCTTATTTTGTAATCGAGCTCTGCTCTGTTGGAGGTTTCCCCCTTGAAGAGGCAAGTGAACACTGCTTTCATCTCTTAATAATAAAATACTTGTTGTCTTTCTCATTTTGTTCTATGTTCTGGGTTGTATTTCTTTGCATATTTGGTATTCTAGAATTTCTCGCAGGTCAAGAGCATAACAATTTATGAGTGGTACATGGAGGCTTTTCTAATGGTTTTCAAAACTACCATTCTCCTTCAACATACCATGTGTGGTTGAACAAGTGCAAGGTTATGTTATGATTGTGACACCTTGTTAATCTTTGAAATATCTTGCAACCTTTTCTTTGCAAAGTATACATGAATTTGATCATCCCATCACATTTGTCTTTCTATAATCCTTGGATTTACTTCCAACATGTGAATAGATTTTGTTGAGACTTGTATATTGAAGATGCCAACTATTGACATGATTTTAATGGTGTCTTGTGCTAATAATTACAAATCATGAATAAGCTCACATAACACAATGCCTTAATTTGTGGATGAGATCACCAAGGCTACCTTTATTCATGAAATAAACATAGTACTCTGAATATAGTACTCTGGATGATCCGTGTCATAATTTTCTAAACAATAATCACAAAAAGTTTAAAACGTACCTTATTTTTGAAAACAAAAAATATTTAAGTTTTCACTTTAATCGGAACAAAGATTGTTTTTAAAAATATTTACATTTTTCACTCTAATAATAACAAAGATTTCAAATTTTTTTTTTCTGGCCAAGCAAAATAACTCCTCAGTCACATTGTGCGTGCAGAAATAACTATGCCCCTTTGCACGTGTAGAAATCCAAGAAGAACTCCTCTGTCACATTATGCATGCAGAAATAACTCGTCTGCCTAGCATTGGGCGGCTCACCCCCATAATCCCCACATGGTGTACTACATCCATCATTGTTTATCTAAAATCCCATAAACTATTAATAGATATTTTAAAAAATACAAGTTAGTAGTTATAATTTATCAACATATTGTAGAATTTTTAATGGAGTCGTCTAACAAGGCGGAGGAATTAACCGGGCAGCCAAAAGTGGCCAAAATCCGACCAAAAAAAATTCAAAAAATCTTGTAGAGGTAGTGTTTGAATCATGTTTTTGATGGTGGAAATGGATTTAGCACCATCAAAAATGTCTAGGACACCTAAAATTTTGAAGTTTAACAATTATAATTTGGATTTACAAAAATCCTTGCAGGATTTTCTCTAAATATAATCAGAATTTCCATTAGTTTCTGGGCAACTCCTCCGCCTTGTTAGACTACATGATTTTTAATATTATAAATTTATATACTTCAATTTGAAATTTTATATAGAATGATAATTATTGCACTTTTATCTTTAACATTGATATTAAAATAAATTATTAATATATAAATTTGTATCCTTTTATTTTAGTTTTAGAATATATTTTATTAATATAAACACTAATTCAATACATAAGATAGTTGAGACTACATTTAAATAGTTAATATATAATTTAATGTCATTTTTTAAATATTTTTGTTATGAAATTTTGGGGTGGCGGGGGTGGTGGCCGGCCACCTCATTTATGATTTTTTTTTCTTTTCTTTTTTTTTTATATATTTATAATGAGGGCGTTGTTTTTAAATTTTTAGAAAATAAGGGTGATTGGGAAAATTAATGAGGCCTCAATTTCAACCGATTCCAGGAGCTAGTTTTATTCCTCAGGGTCGGTCAAATTGTAGGACACTTAAACCTGGCCCACAACCCAACTTTGACCAAAACTTTGACTGGACCGTTCTCCCTCATATGATCTCGGATTGACGAACTGTTCACACCTCTTCGATCAAGACGACGAAGTCTACGCTCTGGTCTTGGGTTGAAGTAATTCTGAGCACTTTGATTTTTGAGTGTTCATAAGCCCTCTTTGTGTTGTGTGTCTCTCTAGAGCCACTTGGATCACTCCTTGATGTTGTTGAGGTCATTTTTTTTCTATCAACATTTTCCAACATTTTTGGTTCTTAGGGTGTTGCAAGCCCACATGCAAGTTAGAAAGTTTTTAAAATTTTTGATAATACTGCAATTCAGAAGACATTTTAGCAGCTTGGATCAAAATATCCAAGTTACTTATGGATCCTTTGTTTATCATGGAAATGTACCACATTGGATTCTTCATTAACATCTTCATCTTTAAACCCTTGTTTTTTTGTTCGAGTACTTTATTTGTCTTCTTTAGCTGAGAGTTTTTGTGATACCAATAATACATTGACTTTAGTATCTTATGATTGTTTTCTTTGAGATTCTCATTTTCCCCTTTCACATGTTTCTCTAGGATTTCTAATTGAGTTATTTCTTCTTTTAATTTTATAATATTATCTTGATCCCTAGAAAAAGTTAAATAATTATTATGTATAGGATTTTGAATGGTAGGTGTTGGAATATCACTGTTGAATGTACACTCAAGAGTAGCAAAGGGATCCTTCACTTTTTATTTTTGTGCTTCTTGATCCAAACAATAAAAAAAAATAGATATGTTTCTAAATTCCATTTACCGTTAGACTTTAGGAGAGGGATCCTTTACCTCTTCTTTTTGTGCTTCGTGATCCAGACTATCAAAATAATAATAGATATGTTGCTAAGTTTCATAGACCTTTGAACCTTTTCTTTCAGTATTTGTCGCTAATCTTTTCGATTCTTTTAGCTTTGCAACTTTCAAATTCTCAAATGAAACAACATTTTCTACTTTTTTCATGCTTCATGTGATGCTTGTACATTTGTTTTGTCTTCTGGTGTCTTCATTCCTTACAGAATCTTTCTTTTAATGCTCTTTTACTTCAGTTCAGATATCACAATGGTCTTTTTTGTAGTTTCTCGTGGATTCTTCGTAATTGCTTTTATCACCTTTCTTTTTGGTCCTAGCATGATCCTTTTTATTCTTCTTCCTTCATATCTTATTTTCAACAATTATCCTTTCTAAAGCAGCATTGATTTTATGGTATCTTCTATTTTAGTAGCATATTTGTCTTCCAATATCATCATAGACTCTAGTGTTAAAATTTCTTTTGTCTCTATGATTTCAGTGTCCTCTCTCTACTAGAGTTTCTTTGCTTCTTTATTTTCTTGTTAAGGGTGAGGGTTTCAAAAAATTCTACATCTTCTTCCTTTTCACTTTGGACAAATATTTTTTTCTTCTAATGCCTCAATAAAATAATTTATTACTAAACAAGGTTCCCAATTGTCACTTCTTAATTTTTTTTTTCCTCAACAAGAATTTTGATTAACCTAAACTAATATAAGGCTTTTTCAAGATTCCTAGAATTATTCTAGATATTAAATGCCATTATTTTACGGCTACAGATCAACTGAAAATTATCTCCTTCCTCTTTAGAAAATGCATCAAAATCCTAATATGGTAGAAAAAAATAGTTTCATACCTACCTTCATAACTAATAAATTTGTAGAGAATGAACAATCGCTCCTTTGACATTGTTACACTATATAGAAAGTGTCCTCAAATTCTATCTCGAAATTTGTGAACACCATTAAATGAATTAGAGCTTACAAAGGAGAAAACTATGCAACACAAAATCAATGAACTTTTTTACACAATGTGATTCATTGGATGATATCAGTAGCCTTAAATCTTTCAGTATGGCTCCCATTACTTACAAATTAATCCTCTAGCTAAGCATAAATTGGAATAAGCCTATATGAACTATTTGGAATATTTGATTTATTTAATTCTCTATGTAAATGGATTTACTTCGATTTTGTGCACATTAAATAGGACTTATATCCATTATCAATTTTACAGGCATATCAGGAAGCCCATTAGAGGAGTAATGTAGTCTACCTACTCCATTAACGATGATATATGCATCAATAAAACATTGAGCCATCATCCTTAATTCCATTGCATGAAAGATATAATATTGTGACCTTATTATCACTTTGAAATCATTTCCTGACGTAAATATGGCATTCATAGGTTTTAGTTGAGGTTCCAGTTTTACTTGGGTGACCAATTTGGTGAAATTCACTTATTATGGCTTCAATGCTAGAAACGATTACTAAGACATTCAAGCACCATTTTTAATAGTTCTTATAGTTCTTTTGTTAATTCCCAAAGGCTTGAGGACAAGGCATAATGCCTAAATCATGAACTGAATGTTAAGCACCTATAATACTTTATTAGGCCCAAAGGCCCCAATACTGTTAACCTTAGAAGCCTTCATAAAACCAGGCCCTTGGTGCACTTGTTGTAAATTGACAAAAAGAGTTAATCTACAGGAATGTTTGTTTCACATGGTCCATTTATAAGCCATACCTATCATAAAACATTGCATACTTATTTATAGTTTTACATTAGGCTCAACTCAAACAAACAACCTACTTTTACCATGGGCAATTCCTAATGTTATGTGTAAAAATCCCAAAAAAACTATCCTAAAGTATTTCATGTTTAGAGGTTGCTCTTTAGTTGACATTAATGTGCCCGATATCCATTTAAGCTCGGTCCTCAAGATAGAAATTGTGGAAATCATGGGTTCAAGCCATTTCTCCAACAAAGATTGTTGGAAATATTATTTTAATTAATGTGAAAGATATGGGAAGACTATAGATGTTGAAGATAAAGATTGTAAGATGAAGATTGTTGGAAATATTGTTGTTGGGCTTTTTATGCCTAGATTGGATATCTTATCTTTGAATTCATTTTTACTCTAAATACCTAGTTTAAATGGGAGCATAGGATATATGGATCAAATGATTCTTCTTGGACATTTCCAACGGTATATGTTGATATATGTTGCTCGTGCTAATTCCAACACAATGAGAACATATGAAATAAGATTATGTCAAGTTGACTAAGCCATGTAGTATGAGTTAGCTCACCCAATTTTACATGTAGGGGTGACTTGAGTCTAATTGAAAAACATCTAAGCTCAAAGAGATTCAAAGTGTGGAAAAGAACCCAGGGAATACTATTGACATTTTAAAAGTGGAGCAAAAATTTGGTTTAGGAAGTGAATGAGTCATTTTTCCATTTTGTGATGTTTTAGACAGTGAAAATTTGAGGAGATAAAAGTAAGATATTCATGTTACATGAGGTAAAACTTTTATCCATTGATTTTCTATACTTTCCAGGATATGCCCTATGGAAGCTTTCCTAACTCATTGGTCCATTATACCTTTTGATATATTCCCTATTTATGCACATGACAAGCTTTATAATATTATTAGAAAAAATTGGTACATGGTGCGAGGTAAAAAAGGGATATTATGTATGGAAAAATGAGTGTTTACTTTGAGAATGGTCAATCTCTCTTTTATCTCTCTCATCCCAAGCCCAAAATCAATAAGTAATATCTTGTACAACATTAATGCTTGGAGATAAATTTTTAAGGCATAGTTAAGATTCTTTAGAAATTTATGGAGAAGGTATCACAATTCTAGTTATAATTAGATCTATGAATTAGGGATTTGTCTCTAGCAACCAGATTAACATACATCTTTGCATTTGCTAAGAGATAAAGTGAACAATCTATATTCTCAATTAGGGTAGCATACTTTGTGATCTTCATGAGTAATTTATTTTAACTTTGTGGTTTTATAGATCTTGGAAAGCTCTTAATCATAAACTCCTTAGACTAAATAGAAAGCAATGATCCAATCATAAAATATTTGCATGTTAATAGAGCCCTATAAGACAAGTAGGATTTCTTGAGATACTCTATAATGTTTTGATAGAATTCTCACCATTAGTTTCCATTGAAATTTCATTTTTTAAGTAAAATATTCAAGAAATATTATTTCCGCTATTAAGGATAATATGATATGCTCAAGATATAAATCCAAGAGGTAGTGTTTATGAACTATATTTATCTACTAAATAAATCCCTAACATGTATATAAGCATGGTATGTATGTTTCTCATAGTGTGTTTTTAATTGGGGAGTTAGCAAAAAATATTTTCCTTCATTCCCAAGGTAGCTTCATCTACAGTATCATCATCATCATATTCCAATATGAGAGAAATCACCAAAATTGCTTCTCTAGAAGGATTTGGAAAGGAAAAAGCTTGGAAAGGAAAGATAATTTCAAGAAGAGGGACTCCTTTTCAGAGGCCATGAGGCTATAGGCGTTTTACTTGAATTTTTTTTATGGTTTTAAATATTGCGATGAAGGATTTTCATTGTCCAAGTGTGCAACATTCTTATATAGTATTGACATCTGATAAATAAATGTAGTAGTTATAGGAAAAGTAATTCAGGAATAATCAATGGACATCATGGCTTGCTGAGAAGGATTATCAATTTTGGCACATAGATAGACACAATCCTAGTTGGGAATTCAATCACAAGAATCCTAGAATTTTCCAAACGTTACATTGAAAATATTGTATGGTGTTTCCCTAGTAACGTAGGTTGTGAAAATATATAATTCATGGTGAATTAGGCTCTCATCTTTAGGGTTGTGAGAAATGGTTTTTAGAAGGAACAACATATTTCTCTAGAAGCCATAGGAAATGTTATTAATACTACAACTAATTCAAAATGTAAAATGAAAGTAGAAAAACAAACATATGTGATTATTTTAAAACATTGGGGTAGTGGATAATGCTTGATATTTGAAATGGGGCTCCAAATTTTTCCAAGTTCTATGCTTGTAAATTTTAATGGAATTCCATGAATAATAACTTTCTAGATGATATTTTCAAACCATGAACTTGAACTTCCATTGGAAATAATTAGTTGGGATTAATACTCCCTTCTCATCTAGATAAATTCCCCCTTTTTATTTATTTTGGTTGAAAATTATGTCATCACTAATTACTTTTCCAACCACTGTATAAGGATTGCAAGAAACCTCATTCGGATTTATGTTAGGGTCCAACCCTAACCCCTTTATTTATGTAATAGGGCCGAGTCATAGTTATAGTTAGTCAAAGAGTCAATAAAGCTCGTATTAATAATTGTATGTGGTTGAAGTGCATTTAAGAAAGGGGCCACAGTTAGTTGCAAATAGGCCATGGTATTAGATAGATGGTATTGAGAGAACCATGGTAATGATCCATGGTATTTTATTTATGAATCCTATATAAAGGATAGAGACTCCCCATTGAGATATATCAAGTCTTACTTTGTAATTGAGCTATGCTATGTTGGAGGTTGCCCCCTCGAAGAGGCAAGTGAACACTACTTTCATCTCCTAATAATAAAATACTTGTTCTTTTTCTCATTTTGTTCTATGTTCTAGGTAGTATTTCTTTGCATATTTGGTATTTTGGAATTTCTCGCAGGTCAAGAGCATAACAATTTATGAGTGGTACATGGAGGCTTTTCCAATGGTTTTTAAAACTACCATTCTCCTTCAACATACCATGTGTGGTTCAACAAGTGCAAGGTTATCTTATGATTGTGACACCTTGTTAGTATTTGAAATATCTGGCAACCATTTCTTTGCAAAGTATACATGAATTTGATCATCCATCCCATCACATTTTTCTTTCTATAATCCTTGGATTTACTTCCAACATGTGAATAGATTTTATTGAGACTTGTATATTGAAGATGCCAACTATTGACATGATTTTAATGGTGTCTTATGCTAATAATTACAAATCATTGATAAGCTTACATAACAAAATGCCAAAATTGTGGATGAGATCATCAAGGCTAGCTTTATTCATGAAATTTTAAAAATGACTACAACACTTACAATCTCAAACTCCCTCCTAAAAAACAAAATCATAGGGGTCAAAGGAAAGGCTTTATGAAACCTCTTTTCAACTTGAAACAAAATATAAGGAGGCAAGCCATAGGTTCTCCACCACCCCAACTTAAGTTCAAACGAATGGTTTATAAAATAGTATGAGAGATTCATCACAACTGATTTGAGAGGTAAATCCTCCAATTTTGAACTCAATTTTTTTTTTCCTTAAAGATATCTTCAATAACCACCGAATATCTATAATAGTAATCTTATTATGAATCAAACTGATATTATTACATGAAAGCAATTGATACTAGATAAAACTATATGCATTTTTAATAATATTAACCACAAAAATACATTTCTAGGAAAATAATGAATCGAGTGATTCTATTGAAGTAAATTCTCAAAAAGTATTAAAAAAAAAAAAACAATTATTGACCAGACTACCAAAACCTATCTTACATAAACAAATTTATTATTATCTTACATAAAAAAACCTCATTATTAATAATAATTAAAAAATATACCACAAATATATTTCCTTCGGAGTATAGAGCTAAATGTGATACCTAAATTCAATGCAAGATTACCTTATTATTAATAATAATTAAAAAGTATACCACATAGACTAGATTTTCATATAACCACACTAGATTTTCCTTCTAGAGTATAAAGCGACATGTGATACCTAAATTCACATGGTAAAAGTCCACCAAAAAATTGTAGAGCAACTTATGGCACCAGGTAATAGCAACTTAATCAGACCAACTTATACTAAGTGGCTTTTGCTTTCCTCTCTGAAGTTTATGCATCGCTTTTGCTTCACTACTGCACTATATGAACAAATATGTCATCATTAATAATTTTGGCATTAAATATGTCATGAATTTCTTTTCCTTAGGGTTAATTACATTGTCGTTGCATGGCAGGTATGGGAAAGAATAAATGCAGTCGAAGATTATCTGTTTATCTAAGACTCACTATGTGCTGATATATAGTTAGTTTAGAGCCAAATAGTCTACTTATAAGGCATTTCCATATCAATTCAAGGTTTTGGTTAAGTACATTATATTGCATGCCAGGTATGGGAAAGAATAAATGCAGTCGAAGATTATCTGTTTATCTAAGACTGACTATGTGTTGATATATAATTAGTTTAGAGCCAAATACTCTATTTACTTATAAATAGAAGGAGATAGATACTGGTCTATTGTAATTCTGATTTATGTATGAGCAAAACCTACCTACCTAGTTACTTTGTTTTAATGATTTTATACTCGGGTCGTGATATCTCCTAGTAAGTAGTTAATTGAATAATTAATTAAATAAATAAATCGTCAATCAAAATTAAATTTAATGTATATATTCATTTAAATGTATCTAATTAAATTTAAGTGTACCTATTGTTACATATTTATAGATATTTATGTGATATCTTGCTTCATATTTCTTCAGTGCAGTACAAGCAGTTAAATATTTCTTCAGTGTAGTATATGCACAAATATGTCATGGTTCATGATTTCGCTTTCTTTTTGGTCTACACAAAGGTGTCATCAATTTATTTTCTTTTGGTTTTGGTTAAGTACATTATTATTGCATGGCAGGTATGGGAAAGAATAAATGCAATACAAGATTATCGATTTATCTAGGATTGACTATGTGTTGATATACAATTAGTTTACACTACTACATAAAGGAGGGTTTTGAGACAATATTTGAGACAATTTTTGGGTAAATTATCTTAACTTAAGACAAAAAAAATTGTGTATTGTCTTAAATATTGTCTTTAAGCGAGTGTCTCAAAAATGATTGTCTTAAAGATTATTGTCTTAAAAAATAGTGTCTTAAATATTATTGCCTTAAAAAATATTGTCTTAAAGTATATCGTTTTAAAGATTATTGTCTTAAAAAATATTGTCTCTTAGGAGACAATTTCATTTTTGTCTCTCTAAAAATAACACTTGGATTAGAGACAATATGTCTTTAATACTAGCTATTATCTCTCTAGATATGATAAAAAAATTATTTAAAGATCACTTTTGTCTCTTTAGAGACAATATAAAACAATGAATCCAAAAATATCTCACCATTGAAATAAATCGATATAAAAAACATTTAATTAAAAATGAACTACAAAATAATTGATTAATTCATGTTACCTCCTAAAGCAGATGAATTCCCTCGAGCTAGCACACTTTAAAAAATTATGTGAAGAGTTATGCCAATCCTTAAAATTACATTTATAGTCATTGATTTTAAATTAAAGAAAAAGTTAAAAGATACAAATTAAAAACTATGAACAAACCCAAACACCAAACCAAGTGAAGAGTTATGGCAATCCTTAGAATTACATTTATAGTTGTTGATTTTAAATTAAAGAAAAAAGATAAAAATCGAAAACTACAAACAAACCCAAACACCAAACCCAAACAATTTGTGGAAGCTATGAAATTTGTGACCAAGCACTTGTGTCTTTGCACACCCTTTTGTTTATGCATAGGGATCATAGGTGGGATAACGTGATGAAGAATATTGAATGAGATGAGTGGTTTATAATAGATTTTTAGGATGCCATTGGTGCACCTCAGATTTACCCTCATAATCTTAGTGGCTTGAACCATGCTTCTGAGATTTCTAGGGGTGTTCATGGGGTTAAAGTTGATGTGTGGAGTACTGGACATCTTATAAGGACAAGTGGACTGAATGTGTCTGTGCTGTTGAGGAATTTATAGAATAGATGCTTGGAACAAGACCCAGATCAGAGGCCTTCTACTGCAAATTGCTATCATCACCTTCTCTAGTTGCAGTCTTCCCTGCCTAATTACTGAGATTAAACATTTCCAACCATGGTCAATTCTTAGTCCTATGTATCCCTTTATTACTATTCATAGGATCCAAAATCACATGATTATTGAATGTTGTATTATCAGAAAATTTGATATATCTAACGAAGAACTTGTTTCAGATTTTACACAAGGAAGACACCCCTTCCTAGAATGCCATTAGTTCACAATGGCGATCTCATGTAAATAGGCTGCAATGTTCATAACATTATCATAGCCTTGACACTCGATTCTAATGGAAATAAGCATATTTCCATGTTGTTCCCTGATAGGGGGATTTTTAAAAATGGGTAATCTGATTTGTAGCTTTGATATAATTAAATTTTTAATTCGACGAGCTACATGCTTATTTTGTTAAAATAGAAATGACGTGTTTCACAGTTTGGTGTATGCCACTCTAGAGAAATTGAAACAACAAATCTCTCCCTCTTTTTCATTCAAATAAATTATATATAAAGAAAGCCTTATTTTTTATGGTTTATGGTGAAGGGCAGATGATAATTAATGCTCAGTGTATAAAGCAGTACTGAATGTTAAAGATCCTGTAGTGAAAGGCAAAGCACAAAGAAGTGAAGATGATATTTAATGCTTAGTGTATCAAAGAGTAATGAATGTTAAAGACCCTGTAGTGAAAGGAAAAGCACAAAAAATAATTGAGGACTCAACTGTCCATAATACCCAAGTGTAATTTACCCATGTAGAAGACCCCACAAAGTTGGACATCATATAATAACTAAAAATAATAATAACCTGAATGACTCGAATACAAACATCCCATGTAAGACTAGTGATAAAACAACCCAGAGTGCACTAGGACATTTTCAATTCATTTGGAGACCGATTTTTGCAGTCTCATGAAAGAAAAAAAGTTTTGAAGTTGGCCCCCATTTCTAACATTCAACATAACTGGAGATGAATAGCCAAAAGAGAGCAACTCAATGCACCCTTTAAAAATTTCACTTTGTTTTCCATTTTTCTCCATTATATCATATAGACATGTTATGCTCAATTGAAAAAATGATTCATCACCACCGCCACAACAAAATCTCACTGTTTCAATCCACTCCAAACTTATTTCATCAACTACATAGGTTTACACATATATGCATCTTATGATAGAAGAGAAAAAGGCTCTGCTAGATACTGGAAACTTTAGATTCAATCTCAGAGAGAACAAGTAGAGGGAAAAAATAAAATCCAAAGCTGCAGCATTTCCATATAAGTGGGGAAAGGGAAAACAAAAGTGATACAATGAATCTGGTTCTTCCTCAATTGAATGAAACTATGAGATTACAAATATGTAATGTGGGAATACTCTGATTATCATCCAGAATCCAACTTAAACTCTATCCACTAATTCCTCTAAGAAAGATTTCCAGCAACTAATAAAAAGATGAATGTAAGAATAAGCCAATTGTCAACAACCATATAGGTAAGGCAGGTCTACCCTTCCGCAAGGGCAGGTGCCGAATAGAATTTAGAGCTTTTACCATTAAGTCTAGCAACCTTGTTAGATCCTTTGGGGGTAGTGACTAGGCCGAGAGTACCCCAGGTGACCAAGCCATTATGACCTTATCATAAATTTGCAGGCTGTAATTGAGACCAAAAGGGATTTAGGAGTACGACATACTACATTGAGAGAGCCTCAGGTCACCAGGTCATTATGAACCTAATCGTAAATAGGCAGACTATAACTGATCAAGAATTGTCGCATAAAATATTACATTTGTTGAAGCCCGAGCTTTACCAACTCACGCCCAAACAATAAATGGATATGGCAAAAAACTGAAATAAGTAATTTGAGGATGTTGTTGTTTCAATTTTTCCTTGAAATAATTTGCCCGACACTCTTGGAAAAACAATATATGTAAACCAATCAAAATGAACATTACCAAAAGAGTGAAAGAATATGAAGATGAAGTGTGGGTTTGGTGAAAAAACTGCTCTTTTCTTCAAACCCACTCTTAAGGGCTGTAACAAATCATTCTCAAGCAGCCCATGGACAAGCAAAAATTCAATCAATCCACAGATGCACAAATAAATCAAAAAAATAATACATAGTGAAAGGAATGGGAAAAATGTTTTAGAAAAGATAAGGAAAAAACCAATGTAAAAATAAATAAATAAAATAAAATAACCCCAAAAAGCAGTTTTCAGAGTGCATGAGAACTTACCCTCTCAAGCTCATCCCAGGTTTCCTGCAGCTTTTCAATGGAGAGAACAAGCTCACCATCTATGTTCTCTTCCTCTTCCCCTTTTGATCTCTTGGACTTGTCCATCCTGCCCAGTCCTTCTGACCCAAAAGTCCTAAAAATCGAACAGAGTCGAAGGTGCAGGCAAAGTGGTCCTAGCATTCATTATTACCTCCATAAATGTTGCATGCTCCATCTTGCCATCCTCAATGAAGAAAACTCCCAAAGCTTAAAATTTAGATCCTATCATTCATTATTACGTCTAGAAATGTTGCATGCTTCATCCTGTTAGTGTTCGAATTTGCCTCAGGCTGAGGAAGGCAAAACTCGAGGCCACATCAAACCACGCTCAGCCTCGTAGCTAGCCCTACGAGGACAGGAGAGGGCTCTCTCCAGTCAATCTCGGCGAAAGGTAATCAAAGAGGCTCGAGATGACTGAATTGATGACTAATTTTATGCTAGGTATGAAGTACAAGGATCATGGAATTTATTTTTTGAAGTTTTGTTGAATTCAAGGGAAAGGCAATTTTGGGTGCGGGGATGAGGCACAACTTTTACAGAGGTCTACTTGGGGCAAGATAGGAGATTGTTTTGATGCCTTTAAAGTGATTGAATGAATAGACCTGACAGGTGAGGAGCTAAGGAGAGCAAGGAAGTCTCAAGGATTCTCCTTAAACTGAAGAAAACATGGAAAATTAAACAAACTTAAAGGCAGAGCATAGCAAATTTATGGATTCTACCTTAACACTTCATTTGTTTAATTGCAGAAGATTAAATAAGGAAAGTGGTACACATACACAACTTACAAGTACTGAGAGAAACACACCATCAACACGTAAGGCCACATGAATCCCAAATAGTTCTGCAAAACCCTAGTCTATCCTTTGCCAAAATTGCAGATAAAATATGTACAATAGTGTATCAAGCTATTCCCAAGAGTCCAACCCTGAAAATGACTAAGAAAATACATAATATAGGCAAGCTAACACATTCCCTTGCCTCTAGGGGTCAAGCTCATCATCCTAGGAGCTGTTTCAACCAATTCTAAACAAAGCACTATAATCTAGGCAGTCAAAACAACTTACCTCTATAAGCTAGGAAACCAATTCATTCATTAAATTTTTTGCTATTTTATGAATGAATCATCTAGAATAGGTAAATAAGTGTCAAGTCAACATAAATTTCCATTAATTACATCAAGGAGGGTGAAAAATCCCATCACAAGTAAAAATTGGTCAAAACTGGCCGAATTCCTGAGCTGGAAGGTGAAAAATTGGCCAAAATCCTCAACGCGCAGCGCCCTGATCTCTACGCGCAATGCACTTTTCAGGCTGATTTTGAGGCACTTCCCGGAATCCAAATTGAGCTCAGGTTGGCTTGTTGGAAATCCCTGGATGTCTACTTTCCAACCCAAGTGGAATTTTCCCATTTGGAGCTCATTTTCCCCCTCAAAACTGCATCGTCCTAGAGGTACTTCCTGCTGTGACAAAAGGTAGCAGCAAGGTGGTTTTCATGGTGTTTTTGAGCCTTTTGACCGTCCAGATCTCGATGAAATGCTTCAGCAATATCTGAGCAGGTACATTTCATTATGACAAATCCAAAAATGCAAACCATTTGTGATTTGGATCTCCCAATCTTAGGGGTAGCGCGCTGCGCGTTGAGCCAAAAAATTCAAAATTGACAAAATTTTCTCCAAATTCCTCGAAATTTGGGATGGGGATCCCCAATCAAGTACCATGCTCAGCTAAAGAGGCTTCGGCCAAAATCCAAAGACGATCAAGCTCTTTTTGTCTTTTTTTCTTTTTGACCGCTTTCTTCAATTTTGCCTTTAGACTCCTAATTCGCGCCTTGCAAACTAGGTTCCGAGCCTTGTAATGCATAGCCATGTGTTTCAATAATGCATTGTCTCTATTGGCCTTTTTCAGTCATTCCTCCAAGTAGATGTTGACCCTCTCGAGAGTAGCCTCTCGATCCTCATTTACCTGTTGCTCCAGAGAGGTGAACTCAATTTCTCTATGTTGGGCAGCTTGGCGATTCTCACGAATGTTCTGTAGCTCTATGATCATGTGCTAGTCCTCAAGCTGCTTATTCCGCTGCTCTAGATACCTGATATTTGACTTTGCCATCTCCAGCTGAATTTGCAAAGCTCGAATGTCCGTACCTTGCTCTTTGATAATCCTGATATATTGGGTCTCCTCTGATTCTGAAGTTGTCTCATCATCATGAATAGTGACAAAACCTGATGGCTCACCTAAGGGCCTCTCCTCTCGCTTGGGCCTCTTGCCCTTATCCTGTAGCTGCGGTGCTACTATCGAAAGCGAAGCCCCTTCTAGATGAGGTGGAGATAATACTCGTTGTGCTGATGAAGTCAACGAGACCCCTTCCACCCCAGGTGGAGATAGTACTCGTCGTGTAGATGCAAATAAGGCCCTGTGGCCTCGCTGGTATGTCACATATGGAGGAGCACTTATATGCTCAGTCTCGGGAATGCTTGGCTGGTGTGAAGGTGCTCCCTCATTAGGAACTATCTCAGGAGGTGGCTGTAATGCTGTAAAGTAATCACGAGAGATGAAATCTTCCCAAGTAATGTCCTGCTGTGCCAACTGATGCATCACTATGATTTTAATCAATGCATAATGACAGATGCTCTTATGCTGATGTGCTGGGCTCTTCCTTGAGAGGCTTACCACCTTTGCCACCTCTACGAGACCTTCGTGGCACATTACCCTCTACTATAGAATCACTGTCATACCCCTGCTCATAAGATGAATCTATGTCTGACATAGCTCTGAAAACACAATGTCTGCAAAATGTATGCTGTTTGCAGCTTTGGAGGCGTTTAGACACGATCTGGGCGCATAGACAAGTTTTTTCTTTGGCTGTGATTCAACGCACAGTGCGCCACCCCAATGCGCAGCGCACACTCCAACGCACAACGCCTGTGTAATTTTGCACTGGCTCAAACCACCCAATGCGCAGCGCACTGCCCAACGCGCAGCGCACACTTTCTATGCGCAACGCACGTTTTCAGGAGGATTTTAGAGGCCTTCCCGGTGTCCAAATTAGGCGTTTGATAGCTTGTTGGAAAGGTCTTTGAGTCTACTTTCCAACCCAATTGGAATGTTTCAATTTCGAGTTCATTTTCCTTGTCAAAAATCAAATCTCCCAAGACTGGTCAAAATGTGCCAAATGAGGCTGCCTCAAGGCAGAGTGATGTTGTAGTCAACTTTTGAATACCTTCCTCAACTCCAAATTGAGCTCATGATAGCTCATTGGAAAGATCGTTTTGTCTAGTTATCCTTTGATTCATCAAGAAAGTTATTTGGCCAACCAAGCTAGGAGAAAAATTGATTTTCCCAAGGTCACTTCAGAGGTGCATCAATTCTCTCGAGGCGATTGTATTTTTGACATTTCTCCAAAAACATTATACCTGTGTAAAACGTGAAGGGGTTTTTTCTTCCTTGGCCTGTTTTCGACAAAAACCTCTCTCAGTTTTCCAAAATTCATCTTTGATTGCTCAGAAACATCATTTGAGTGAAACCTATCCCGATATGTGAAACAAGGGATTTTGTCGAAATGAAGCGAAATGAAGGCGATAAGGGGATTCTAAATTCTTGGGGAAATTTTTGGAAGTAGGGAGGGATGTTAGGAAGCAGAGGAAAGTGGAATCTCAAAGATCGAGTGAGGGGAAGGGTTCCAAAAGAGCAAAACACAGGTCCAACCTAGAAAATTGCCAAGTTGTAGCAAGAAACTAGGGTTTGTGGAAAAATGAGGAATTTGGGGAATCTCAGTGATGGGAAGTGTTTAATAAGGTACATTAAGGATAGGGGAAGGTATATGAACATCAGGATGCAAGTTTTGCTAATGATTTGACCATTCAAGATAAATTGCCTTCAAAACCCTAGGAGAGGGAAATGAACCCACCTAGACGCAACTGAAGCATGAACAAGGTGTAAAATGACCCATTGGAACTTGACATGATGATGAAAACCCTCTGAATGATGATACACTCAGCTCAATGATGACATGGACTGCCATTTGGACAACTTTGAAAAGAGTGAAAACAAACCCTAGACCTAATGCCTAGTGACCAAATTTTGCTTCAAGACTCTCTGAAATGACAAAATTTGACCTTGACACTCTGAGACCACTTTGTAAGAGCATATTTGATCACTGGAGGAAGGCTACAAAGGCTGACACTAACACATCCTACCATCCTCAGTGAAGAAAACTTCAAATGAAATATTATCATTAAAATACCAAACAAGTTGTTGATTATTTTTTACTTCCACCTACAAAAGAGCATTTTCCAGCCCAGGAGATATGTTTTGAGATAGTACCATTGGTAGCAGTGTGTGTGTTGAGCTACCAGGCTGCAATGGTGGCAGTTAATTTACTAGGAATGAAACTTAGGAAAAGGACTCAAAATAGATGTGCATCTACATCCTATTAAACTAGCAATATTTATAGTAAATAGAACTAATATCTCAACTATTTTCACATTATATGAACTGTACCTGTAGAGGTCCAGTAGCTACAAGAATGAAAGAGTTATTCTAAAGCTTCAAGCTATAAAAAATTTGACCATCATGCCATATAAGTTTCCCATTGATATGAAGGCCTTGACATATCGATGTTGCAAGTAAAACAGGAAATGGAGGCCTACACAAAGTATTAACCAAATATCACAAGTTGCTTTAATCATGTTGACGCTTATCATAATAAATACAATTCACATCTAACAACAATAAAGACAATTTTTTCCATTTCTTATTTACAAAATGAAATGGAATTGACTATCTAATAACCACCCAGAGCCTACTACTCACTAATCTCTAGGGACAAGTGCATTTCCTAAAACTATCAAATAACCAAGAAGAACTAGGACAGGAGGTGGAGTTTCTGCTATGGGTACTGCTTTTGATTGAACATTGGCACCTTTGGCAGGTGAAATATTGATTTCTGTCTCAGTGGCTGATAATTCTTCATATGGAAGATAACAATTTACTTGCAAGTTTGGAGGTAACAAGGTACAAGGTACACATGGAAAGGCATATGGGAGGTAACCTGTACAAGCATAAAAGGTGCTTAGAAGAATATATGTGTGCTCTGGCTTCTCAGCAACATCCAAGGAAAGACTTAATTTCAAAAATAAACTCTTTAATGATCTCTGTACCTATTACTTACCACTTCAGATAGAAGTGTTGAGCATGACAACTGCCCAAAAAATATATTATTATTACGCATATTAGAAGGAAACTCCTTGAACTAAGCATAAAATATAATACTTATACTATAAAAACCTATACAAATGCAAACATCTCAAATAGTGATAGATGAACTTAAGCCTTTTCATTGAAATAACTTACCACTTCTCTGGTATCCATTTTAGAATCCAAACTAAATCCCAAAACTTAGAAGACTAGCCATTCTCGAACTTCTTTCCTTCTCATTCTCCAGCTCAAAATGGTGAGCCCCATTCTTGTGATCATAGGGCATAAAAGAAATGGCATCCAACAATCGAGATGATGCCATCAGCTACAAGTCCTTCTATGTTAAGTATTTATTGTAGCTTTTTTAGAGGATATAGAGCTTGTGCCATGCATAAGCATGATACAAATGACTTTCTAATATCTAAAATATCTTTGTTAACTTTGAATAGTAGATTATCACCATTTGAGGTTTAGGAATATTCTTGACCATACACAAGGCCATGAATATCTTCTATAGAGTGAAAAGCTTCCTACATATCATATGCCATCTATCATAAGAAATAGTATAAGGCAAAAATATATTAAAAATAAAAATAATTTAGCTCACAGATTCTATAGCAGGTTCATGAAATTTCATTCAACCCAAATATTCCTCTGCAATAGGGTATTCTCCAATGATTAATTCCTACAAGATCAAACTATATCAACCTTCCCATCTCAAAAAATATAATCCTATATCTAATTCAATAGATAACATTTTAGATTTCTGGCCCCCATTTGATAGTGATACCTTCTTAAAGGTGTGCCAAAAATCTACTCAACATGACATTATAATTATTTACATCATGGGAAATATGGGTAAACTCCCAGCCAAATATAAATGGTTTCTAGAATATGAATTTTCTAAACATTTCCCTCATCCCATTTGACAATGGCAGCCAACAAAACAGATGATGCCATCAACTACAAATCCTTCTGTGCTAAGTATTTATTGTAGCTATTCTAGAGGATATAGAGCTTGTACCATGCATAAGCATGATACAAATGACTTTCTAATATCCAAAATATCTTTGTTAACTTTGAATAGTAGATTGTCGTCATTTGAGGTTTAGGAATCTTCTTAAGGTGTGCCAAAAATCTACTCAACATGACATTATAACTATTTACATCATGGGCAATATGGATAAGCTCCCAACCAAAGGTAAATGTGTTGTGCTTTTTTCCCATAAGCATTTATTAGCATACCCTTTTTAGTTGAGAGAAGATCCTTTGGATAGTGGGATACAATCTTTAGTTCTTCTGAGGGAATCCAAAAATCACCCTTGGACAATTGACTGCTAGCATCTTTACAACAATTTTTTTTCACTCACTTGATACTTGTCTCAGGGCAGTTTTCCTTGAGGGTCTTTTGCCCAACACTTTGCCTTAAGGTAAAAATGTGTATACATTGTTTTACATAATCTTGAACTTCCATATTATCAATACAAGAAGATACAGATCCACCAGTTGAATATGCAATAAGTGCAAAATTGGATAGCTAAAACTGTTCACACTTTGTGTTTTCATCGAAGTTGGCTGATGTTGCATGTTCTTCATTAGAATTTGTCCATGTTTGTCCATACTGTTGTATTTTCTTTTTCTACAGTACAACTTTCATCCACACTGCCCCTTGAATGCGATTTCTCCTCATTCATTTCTTCAACCTTATCCTCATTATACATCATACTGGACAATCATCGTTCTAGTACAAAACAACCTCTGGATATTATTGGTGAATAATTGTAGTTAATGGGTTCTCATGTAACGATTCCCAATACCAATGGAACAACATATAATTTGAATCACTCAAGTAATGAATCTCAATTTAACAACATTATAATATAATTACATTCTACCATAAATACACATCAAGAATTCTTTGCCTTGTAGATTTCAGCACCCATGTATTCGATGGATTTATGGGAATGAAGGGAAATTGGAAAGCCAATGATCTCCTACAGTTATGTATGGCCTTGTCTAGTACCTATGGCCTCTTAGACAACCAAGATTGAGCTCAAACTCACCCCAGCAAATGAAAATAATGCTCAGGGGAGAGGGAAATGACTCTAGTAAGTAGAAATCCACCCAAGAACGCTTAAGAACACTCCAGGTAAGGAGAGAGAAATTCTTAACAGTTGTACATAAACCAAATTAGCAACTCCCTGAGGAAATGTAACAGCTCCAAAACCGTGGCAGTTGATCTCTAACTCAAAAAGAAAGTGGATTATGAGTAACTCAGAGCTGATGCATTTCATAGAGCATCAATCAATCAAGAGTTTTTGAATGATGCTAATAGAAATTCAATGGAGAGCTGTTTATTTCAGCCATGAGCACAAAGACAAGGAGCACATATAATATAACTGAGGAGTAATAATGATGATAACTCATACACCATAAGTTTATTATATCTTAGGAACATATATTAGATGAGAGCCTGGCACATTGCCTTCATTATCAAAAGAGAGATGTCCATGTGAAAATTAACCCTCGCTCGATGTGAGACTATTGCAGCATAGCTGCTATGGGAAAATAAAGGAATTGGACATGGCAGTTAAACATTGAATTGAGGTAGTTTCAGTGTTTTCCAATTAGGGCTATTGCATCTTGTCACAGGAAAGGATTGCAAGACATTTCAACATTACAAAGGGAACAATCCAGGAATAGTCACTCTTTGTTTAGTTAAGTCAAAGCTCATGGAGAATGATATCCAGGTGTTTTAGCCTATATTCGACCTCTTTTGGGTAGAAACCAAGAAAGTGAAAAAGCTCAAAGTCTGTAATCCAATGGGATAAGAAAAATTGAGGATAAAAACAAGTCTACAACACTTGAAGAAATCGATGTCTATGACTAAGACAAATATCAATCTAAAGCTATCTATTTGCAGCAGGATTTGAATATCTATGGTAAAGATTCAAGGGTTTTCTATAGTAGCCAAAGATCAGTATTAGAAGGCAAAGAGTCTGTAACTAGAAGTCATTCTATTATAATAAGAGACTAAACATACATTAAGGACAGAAATTCAGAAGCTGCTTCTGACTTTGACTAGGCAGAGACTCAACTATTGACCTTGACGTAAAGAGGAGGGCTAACTTGGAGGGACTCTTTGGTCTTGTGTTGGATATCTCATTTTGAATAAATTCAATAAGAGGATTATTGTTGGGTTTTCCCCTATTGAGAGGTTTAACCCTACCTTGAAAGCCTAAATCTTTGTGTTGGAAGAACAATTTGTGTAATTACTTGATGAAAGAGAAATATTAACGAACCAAGAAAAGAATACTTATTGAGGAGTTTACTTCCAACTATCAAGGAATACAATGAGGACATAAAATTTGTAAATCTTAAACTTGGCTAGGCCACTGCACCTCTGAAAACCTGACTCATTAAGCCATAAACTAGAAACCTTCTGTGGAACTCCAAAAAAAAATGAATTAGAATGAATTATCAACTAAAATCAAGGGCCTTTACACTTTACATTTGACAATCTATTGCAGTATGAATATTGAGGTCACAACTATTCATTTATATTGCACTATTGTAAGAAAGGATGATCATATTTTATATATTTTGTCTAGTAAGGTCAACACTTCATCATTGCCAGCTCTAACCAGGGTTTCATGTTCCCATTGTAATGAACAATAGCTGCATTGTCAATCTCTCAACAATCCACACTAGGATTATATCCTAAACCCAGCACATGCCAAGACTTGTCCAAAGGATGGGTCAAGCCATAAAACGTTCAATCAATGGGGTAGTGTTCCAAGCTTCCACAACACTTTATCCTCATTCTGACATACAATAAAATAAAAACTTAGAAATCGAACAAAGAAAAACACATTAAGTTTTCTAGCTAATTACTTCAGATTTACTTCAAATACTTTAAAGTAAGCATCACAGGAATTAACATAAATACACCACACTACACACTTATCGTATTCCAGTTATATCTTTTTTCTCCCATTCTTTGAGATCAAATACATTCATCCCATATGCCACACAACAAGCATTAGGATCAAAGTGCCTGGCTATGTGCGGATTGGCAAAATTAAGGTATTTTTCAAACTGGCGAAAGATTTCTCCACAAGTTTCCACTAAACCATTAACCTTTCCATGAAGATCTACTGACCACAAGGGCATCAAATCTTTCTGAACCACAATATCATGATCCAAGAAAAGGATCTTGTCCACTTTGGGATAAACTTGTGGAAGATAGAAATGAAGATGGTTTAGCATGGATAAATATTTTGGATTTATATATTTCAAATTGGAGGAATGTGCTGAGAGTGTAGTCGAGTGATTTGCCTTGAAATAATACTCTTTCATAGCTACAGATTCAAGTTGGCGAAGCATAGGGCAATAGGAGGAATTGAGCCATTTAAAGTCATCTACATTTTCTACATGTATCGCAGCTTTCCTTGGGGGATTAAGTAAAAACCACATTCTCATGGCCCCAAAATTTAACTTGTGTGTGATGAGATGAAATACATGTTTCTCAGATTCCTGCAAACACATGTAAATCACCTACAATGAGATCCAAAGATTAAATGTAAAATGCAGCAAAACTATTGGATTCCAAACTTTAGAGTAATTTAAATTAATAACACTTCACCTTAGCATTCATGACATTTGGATTCACAACCACAGATGCAGCCAATACATTGTCACAAAATAATGCATAGTGATAAAGAGTCGGATCCTCCAACTTGTCCCTTTTAGGAAATTATCGCTTTCCAAGAGGAAGAAAGATATAATCTATGGTCAATCACATGGACAGACAATGCAAGAACTTGGGAAAAGACTTTGTTGCCACCCGACTTAAAAATTTACTTTGCTTTTCCAAGATCCTTACTTGCTCATCTGCAGACTGAAGCATGGCTTGCAACTTCTTTGTTACTATCGCACAACCATAAAATTGTTCTCTAGCCTTGGATAGGACATGACCCATAGCCTCGATCTTCTCGAGTGCACTGAAACATTCATATAAATTACCGGTCATGAAAAAGAGAATGAAAAGCAAAGAGATTGACACACGGACTGCAACATTAAAAAAAAGAAGGATATGAACACCAAATGGAAATGGAAGCACTTACTACTCTTGATTTAGAAGCAACCAATGTGAAAATCCAAGGGGTAGTGTTCCAAGCTTGCACAACACTCTATCCTCATTCTGACATACAATAAAAGAAAAACTTAGAAATCGAACAAAGAAAAACCCATTAAGTTTTCTAGCTAATTACTTCAGATTTACTTCAAATACTTTAAAGTAAGCATCATAGGAATTAACATAAATAAACCATACTACACAGTTACCATGTTCTGCCACTTGTGATATATTCCAGTTATATCTTGTTTCTTCCATTTTTCGAGATCAAATACATTCATCCCATATGCCCAACCACAAGCATTAGGATCAAAGTGCCTGGCTATGTGCAGATTGGAAAAATTAAGGTATTTGTCAAATCGGCAAAAGCTTTCTCCACAAGTTTCCACTGAACCATTAACATTTCCATGAAGATCTACTCACCACAAGGGTGTCAAATCTTTCTGCACCACAATATCATCATCCTCGAAAAGGATCTTTTCCAATTTGGGATAAACTTGTGGAAGATAGAAACGAAGATTATTTAGCATGGATAAATATTTTGGATCTATATATTTCAAATTGGAGGAACTTGCCAAGAGTGTAGTCGAGTGATCTTCCTTGTAATAATATTCTTTCATAGCTGCAGATTCAAGTTGGCAAAGCACAGGGAAATAGGAGGAATTGAGCCATTTAAAATCATCAACATTTTCTACATGTATCGCCGCTTTCCTTGTGGGATTAAGTAAAAATCACATTTTTCGTGGCCCCAAAATTTTACTTGTCTGTGACAAGATGAAATACATGTTTCTGAGACTCCTGCAAACAAAAGTAAATCATCTAAAATGAGATCCAAATACTAAATGTAAAATGCAGCAAAACTGTTGGACTTCCAAACTTTAGAGTATTTTAAATTCATAACACTTCACCTTAGCATTCATAACAGTTGAATTCACAACCACGGATGCAGCCAATACATTGTCAGAAAATAATGCATAGTGATAAAGAGTTGGATCCTCCAACTTGTCCTTCTTAGGAAATATCACTTTTCAAGGGCAAGCAAGTAATAATCCATTTTCAATCGCATGGACAGATAATGCAGGCCCTTGGGAACAGTCTTTGCTGCCATATGACTTAAAATGTACTTTGCTTTTTCAAGGTCCTTACTTGCTCATCTGCAGACTAAAGCATGGCTCACAACTTCTTTGTTACTATCCCACAATCATAAAATTGTTCTCTAGCCTTGGATAGGACATGATCCATAGCCTTGATCTTCTTAGCTGCACTGAAACATTCATATCAATCATCGGCCATGAAAAAGAGAATGAAAACCAGAAAGATTGATAGACAGACTGCAACTTTAAAAGAAACAAAGGATATGAACACCAAATGAAAATGGAAGCACTTACTACTCTTGATTTAGAAGCAGCCAATGTGAAAACTATTACCTTTGAAGTAGATCAGAATCTGCATTAGCCTCACCCAACGTACGCTGACATTCTTTAATATGAAGTATCAATTCATGGTATAAATCAAGATTATTCCTAGCCTGGGAAATGCTTGAATACACCCAAGCCATGATCAGTTGGTCTCGCATCAATCTAATAGTGGAGTCAAAATTCTCGTTCTCATTCTCTCACCTCAAAATGCTATATTTTCCCAGGACAACAGAATCTACATCCTTCTAACGTTTGATCGTTGCGTTTTCAAGCTCAACTCGTTTTTCTTCATCCTATTGAATCAACTCTGTTGAACTTTTCTCCCTCGTCTTTTGTCTTAATTGTTGTAAGCATTAAACTACTATAAATTAAAGCATACTATGCTAAAACCTAAGAAATATAAAAATTTTCTATTGGAGAAGTAACAATCAAAAAGAATTTTGGAAAATAATATAACAATTCCCTTTTCCATGAGAACAAAACTAGCGATCTAGTGCAGGAAAGAATTTTACCCTCCGTGAAACTTTTGTTGGACTTTCTTCAAGCTGCAAATGGTCTGCATTACAACAACCATTGTCCTGGGAGTTTGACTAGACATTTCCTTATAGTGGGCTACCAACATCATAGATCAGTTAACTAGGGAAAATCAAAACTTACCATCAAAAGCATTCTCTTTGACGTCTCGATGTTCACTTCATGTGTCATCATCTTGAAACCTCATAAGAAGTTTTCATCATTGGAAGTTTTTTTCTGCACCTCTTCATTCATTTTAAACCCCTGAGGATTTTCCTTGCCTTCTTCATTGAAGATCACACCACCTTGTTGCAAATGTAACTTTTCTGAGTTGTCTCCAGAAGTCGTTTGCCTCTGCTTGAGGTACACCATTAGAAAGAGAGAAGAGCCCATACCAATGTTAGTTTTCACTTTATGCTTAATACAACCCTACTCAACTACATAGATCATCATCACATAGGTTTCCTTACATGTTCAATAGAGAAAATAACCAAAATCTTCACCAATCATACCTCAGAGTTAGTAATATCCCTTTGGTTTACTTCGGAGGGCTTTTCTAATACCCAAGAGGAAGATAAGTCATTCCGTCCAACAATATTTAAGTTTAGAGTTCCTAAGTCCTCTGTGATATATGTTATGACATCAATCACCTACCCAGTAAATAAAATTTATTTTCAATTCTCTTCTCAATAGGGGAGAAATGAAATTTAAGATATCCAAATGCAGCAGGTTTCTTATACTTGTCTCCTTTGGGAAGAGAAAGTCAATGCTCTCTGTTAGACTCTGCTTTCTCCAGTCATCTGCCTATTCCTGTGAACCCCACAGCTAAATAGATAAGAGTGATTTTAAACATATGACAGAGCGCCAGTATCCTCAATAATTCCTCTCTATTTCAATCCACTCAGGTCGATTAAATTTTAGTTTAAGGACATTATTTATTTTTTGGGATTAGACTACCGTAACTGCAAGTGCAATGCCCAGATCATGAAAAGGAACAAAATGGCCATAGAAAAATAGAATTGGTTTTCAAGATGTGGAAATAGAATACCATTCTAACAGATCCATCTCCTGAGAATCTGTGCCCTGCTATTTTAAATGATAAAAAATGCATAAAAGGTCAGGTAGAAAGACTTTATGGAGAAGAATATCTATAAAAATACTGAAATGCTAAAAAGGGGGTTTCTTTGCTATCATGCATTTGCTAAGATCGAGATTTCATTACACATCAATAATAAAATGGTGTGTATAATATCTATTGTTTTTTTTTTCCAATGTGCTCTGAACACTGTGGGAATAGTGTGAAAATGATATGTATATCAGAAAGTAGCTGCTGAACAAGATTATCGTTGTGAATTGGGTCTAGGTTGGGTGGATCAAAACTGGTTTTAGCTTGATTGATGAGAAGTGGATTTAGCTTTATTGATGGAAAGTGGGTCTAGCTTGGATAATGAGTGGACCCGAAGAATGATTGTTACCCTTCCCACCCAGATTCAATTTCCACAAGATTTAATTCCCATGAGTAAGATGTTGAACTGAACTTTTAACAAATATATTATTATAATACCCATCCAGCGCACACTTAATACCATCCTACTCAGAATGGCGAGTGCCCAGTGAATTCACTGAGTAGTTGCCCAACGAATTTACCAGTCATATGCATTTCCCTTTATTAAAAAATGGAAAGAGCATTGTTATTTCTTGCTATCAGGATGAATCGTTTCATTAGCATTGGCAAGGGAAATTACCCTAGGGGTAGTTGGTAAAACCTTTGCTCTTGCATGAGAGAGGTAAAAACTTTGAATCTTTCTCCTGGTAGGTATTGTACCATGTTAATGAAGAGATGGAGTTCACAGCTTCACACAGATCAAATGAAAGGAAACTTATAAAGAAAGCTCACAAAATGTTTGGAAAAATGCTAGATGTGCTAAACTTTTGACAATAAGAGAGGAAAGTAAGTTTGATAACATCTGCGCCTTCAGATCCTATGAAAAAGCTAAAGGAAAATCAAATTCCAAAGTAGGTCCATGGGGTTTTGGTTCAATGGTTAACCGGGGCTGGTGAAGGCAAATAAAATTTCGAAGCAGGTCCATGGGGTCTTGGTTCAATGGTTAATCGGGAGTGATGATAATTCCCCGCCAAGGCTCAAATCACATAAATACAATGTTCAATAGGTTCTCAATGAAATGGATCTTTCTAAAATAGTATAAGACAACTACATTTCATTGTAATGGAGATCTTACTTGAATGTTGTAAGAAGTCTACACTTCATTGTAATACTACGAGACTAAGAAAGGGCATGCTTGCCAATAAAGATAAATTAAACGTTGACCCACCCCAAAAAAAGAGATAGAAGCAACCTGACGAGGGAGGAGGGTAGGAAGAAGCTGACCAGCGAGAGAGGAGGGCAGGAAGAAATTTGCTAACGAGGGAGGAGGGAAGGAAGAAGCTTACCAGTTGCAGATGTAGATGTAGAGTGACGTAACCTAGCTGCCAAAAAAACTAGTGGCATGACCACGAAGATAACAAGGAAGCCCACCACAGCTATTCAATGATGAAAACCCCAACCTCCCCATCCTCCATTTCTACCACCCTGGTAGCCATGCCACCCTCCATTCCATACACCTCCTCTTTTCATAGGCATCTTTAGCTCTCAACCCTAACACCACTTGTCTCCTTCTCCTCCTCCTAAACAGATATCTAGCAATGCAATCCTTACTCAATCATAATCCTCTACATCAAACCAATATCATGGTTAGTCGAAATATATGAAGTCAACAACAACCAAAAAAACCCTTAGATCTCATATATACTTTAGAGAATTTGATAGAAAAATTTACCAAAGGCATTACGAAATGGATAGATCAACTGATTTCATGCAGCTTTGAGAAAGAAAGGGACACTGACATGGTAAAAACCTAGATGAAAATTGGCATTGGGGCCGGAAGTAGACAGATTTGAGCATCTCTATCTCTGTTAGCCTTTTTGGTTAAAAAACCAAAACATATAATTAAGGGAAACATGTCATTCTAATTCAGATGCCAACATAGATGTTATTATTAATGGGGATCCTCACCAGTCTGGCCGACTGTTCATACACTATGACATAGGAAGATGAAGAATAGGTAGGTAACATTGGGTATATATGACACCCCTCAACTTACTAATTTAACTGAGCAGGTACCGACTTGGCATGCCTTGCATTGAGGCATGTAAAGGTAAAGGGAATGCTAGGGGGGTAATTTGATGCAAAGCAAGGGTTAATTATGACTCCTTCAATGCACATCATGGGACTATGTTTAAGATTCGCAATTCTGAAGCTGCGAGAACACTAGAGTGTAAGCACAAGAGAGAAGCTAAACATATTGTGATCTAACATTTGAAATGGTAACTTGTTGATTGATTTCTCATTCATAATGAAGAGAAAAAATCTGATGATTAGGGGAGAGAAATGATGAGTGTTCTATTGAGTAAATGAAATACATCATTTTGAGGCCATGGATAGATCTTAATGGTCTGGGATGCCAGTGTTAGTAAAACTTTACCTAAATGCATTATGACTGCCACATGGATGAGTGTTACACTTACACTATTGATGCACTAACCATAGGGAGTTGGTATAATATTCATGGTTATGGGTGCTTACAAAACTGGGTTTTCATATACCTATGAAGTGTAAGGGAAGTAAGTACCCTTTCTTCGAGATATGAGTAAGGTTGTAAGCTTTAAACCAGCTGACAAAGAAATTTTTTGTTAAAGAATACATTTTACACATCCTGTGTCCATTAATGTGAATTGGTTTATAAACATAGTGTTGGATTAATGTCATAGCACTTCTAGAAGTTGTTTTGATTCTCAAAAAACATGTTGTATGTTGTCATATACTTCGAATTTTTCACAAGAAACAGTTGGTCCTTTAACAAGACTCGAGTGTGCCAACATGGACTAAAGAAGAGGTTATTAACATTGCAAACCCTCTTCTCAGATCAGTATGTCAATTTTAAATTTAGCAGAAATTGGCAATAAAACATATGATGTTCTAGAAGCTAAAAGACAGACAACACATGAATCTACAACTTCTTACCTCTACTGTTGTCATGTTTAGCTTGCTCCGCCAGAATGGTATCAAAGTTAAGGTGAGGGTAAGGTATCAGAGCTAAGGTGAGGGCAAACCCAAGCAAGGAAGAAAGAAATCACAAGAAGTTTTCTGACAAGACTGACCTCCTTCCTCTTCAAAGATTAGTCATTGTGAAGCACTGAAACTCCTACTACAAAATTCTAGGTTGGAGATCCTAGAAAGGAAATGAGATCAAGGCCTCATCAATTAAGCATCTCTAGGATAGAGCTCTCTATGAAATTGTTGTGCAAATGATCTATATCTAAGGCCTTTTGTCATGACTACAGCCAGGAAGCTTTGGTTGCTTTAGGGTCAAATCTTCTATTATGAAATCACCCTTGAATTGAATTTGGTTTGGAGATAGTGTCTCACACGGAATTCCTTCACTGTTGTAGGTTTATATAAGATCATATTTGAAGCTATAAAGTTCCTATCATCTAAGCTCATATATATAATATTATTCTTGAGCTTATTGACATGCCTTTGGTCTTGTATTAGGGCTTTGTCTGTTTCACAGAGAAGTATAAAAGGCTACAAAAGGTGAAGTATCCTTAGCCATTGGACATCAACCAAGAGAGTTTGAAAAATAGTGTTCGTGGTTTTCCATTGGGTAGATGCTTATCGAAGGTAAAGGATCAACCTTTGTGCATCTTTGAGATTATGATATCAAAGGGTTCATGAAAAATAAAGATCATTTCAAGGATCTTGAAATCTGAAACACAATGTTCTAAAATCTCATTTAAATAGGTATGACTTTTATTGATGTCTAAGCCAAATGCATCTCAACATTTCTTTTCATATCAACTCATTGAGGCAATCAGGACACACGCGTGGGTTTAGCCTAGAGCCATCACTTTTTATATGATTTTTACATCTTGGGTTTAAAAAACCTTTATATACTCTAATTAGTAATTTCTAGTACCCATGCTCGGTACATGCTGCACATTATCTTTCATAGCTGCCAAATTTGCATTCCATCAGTTAAAGCTAGGATAGAATTAGTCTTAGTCAAAGAAGTCTCTTTTATTTGATGGATTCAAACTGAATTTAATTTACTATGGTTTTTCCTTTCCTTTAATTTACTCTGGTTTCAATGACCATCAAATCTTCCAAAGACAGAAATTCGATAATAGAACTGGAGTCAGATAAAGACTTACCGCTGCGAGAAATGGATACAGTCGAAAGTTCTTTCCCAAGGCTTGGTGAGTCGATGGGCTCCATTTATTTTTTTCCCTCTTCCTCAGATTTATCAATGGCCTTTGATATAGCAACCTGAAAGGGGTTTTTGTTGCCTGTGATAGGGAAAATTTATGATTCCGAAGGGGATGTCCAAGAACTGAAGCTTTTTCATCAGTTACTCGAGTCCAGAATTTCTGGAATAGGTCTATCAACCTCTTTCACTACCTTGGAGGATAAGGCAACAACCTATGGAGAGTGAGGGGCATTTTTTGGGTGACGGTGGACAAGAAAAGTCCTGTTTGAACCTTATGTGGGTTTGGGGTTCCATAGCGAAATCAAGGAGCTGCACAAGTTCCAGTTAGGTGTCCTGTTCCCTACACAAAACCCCAACAATCCCCTGCCTCTATCAAACTAGAAGGGAAAAATAGAATACTCGTACCAAAATCTTGGTCTCCATTACTGAAACCTCCTCCAAAATTAAAAAATTCATGGTTTGAACAAAATTGCTGAAACCTTCTCTAGAATTCAAAAATCCAGGGTATGAACAAAATTGCGTCACCCATTGTTCTTCTTCCATTCTTGAAAGCTCCTCGAGGGTGCCCCTTGAGGGTTTGAAGAAAAATGGCATCACCCACCTTGAAATTTTATTTGGTGACTGGTACGCAGGAGACAAAATGTCTTAAATAAAGTTACTAAATTGCCATGGTATGTTTTAACATGCTCTTAAGAAATATATATATATCTTCTAATGCCTCTCAATGTCTTCCATGGGGAATTTTGATTATGATAAATTTAATAAATAAAATGAAATTTTAAGATGAATTCATGTAGTAGTGATTCAATGGAATGGAATCATTTTTAAACGGTTTGGAAACTTTTTTTCACGATGTTTTCAGATATATTTTTTTTCTAGACAGTTCCACCTTTTTCAAAGGGGGAAGAGGCGATAGTCTTGTAGTAGTGATTCAATAAAATGGAATCATTCTTAAATTTTTGGAAACCTTTTTCCATGATGTTTTTAGACATTTACCCTTTTTCTAAAAAGTTTCACCACTTTCAAAGGGGCAAGAGGCGACAATCTCTTGTTTCTCTTTCACAAAAGGTGTCATGTCACTCCTTGTCAAAGGGACTAGAGTGACATGCTTCAAAATGTCACATTCTGCCATGGTTTGAGTCTAGATTTTAAGCCAGTGAGGTGGAAGGGTCTCTAAGCTTGTTTAGATGTACAGTTAAAAATGAAAATTTCACTGTCATTATCATCTTCAAATAAAAGCTCATGGAAGAGCTCAGTCTTCTCTTTTTATCAATCTGATAAATAGTTTACATAGGGAAGAGGGTATATCTTGGCTACAAACATGGGCTATAAAGTTTGGGGTGGCATGGGACAACAATAAAAAGGTCTGTTGACAAATGTAGATCCTCCCAATCTCCCACCTAGGAAGAGGCCTCGGTGCAAAATGGCTACATGAATCTTCAAAGGAATTTTATGATGAATATTGTGCTCGTAAGCCAAAGTTTCATGAACATGAGATGGGAAAGGATATTGTTGGGATGCTTAAGAAGAATTTAAAGCAAGATACATAAGGTCAGAAACCCCAAGGAGAAACCCAAGATAAACATATGAGCTCTAATCCTCCTCCTGAGTCATCCAATGCTACTTCTTCACAAAAAGTCTATTATTGGTGTTGGTGGATAAAGAAAAAAATCAAAGGGATGCTAATGATAGGGAAGGGAGAGTGAAGATGAGATAGATGAGATTGACGTTTCCCCTAGACAATGCCATTTCCCCTATCCCCCAAAGTCTATTTCCTCTTCTTAATGAAAGACATATTACATTAAATATATAAATAATTATAAGCCATGCATTTTGATTCCCTTGTACATTCTTCTTGATTAATGAAAAATCTTCGACTTACAAAAAAAAATAACACAGTATACTCACACATAATGCAATAAGCAAGCCCCCATTGATGTTATGCACTACTTTAAATGGGCTTAATAGCCTTGGATGGCTCTAACAATCATTGTTGAATGTATATGATGTTAACTCATTTAACCAACAAAACATGCCTTCGACAATGGTAACTAGACTTACAATCCATTTACTGCATTAAACAATCAAGTGAGGCTTTAATAATTGTAACCAAACATACAAGTCGTTGAACAGGTTAACCAACCTAACACAACTTTAATAGTGATAACGAAAATGTGCATGTTACTAATCAATTGACCATTGTGTCATGCCTCTAGCATGTGCAATTGAACATAAATGTTGTTGATGGGGTTGACCTATCTAACATATCTCCCACAATTGTAGTCAAACATACATGTTGATTCTATTAGTCTCCTAGATAATGTTAAGCAAAAATACATATTAATATCCAACCTAACATGTCACTAATAGTGACAATGGAATGTGAATGTCAATGGCTAAGCTAATTGACCTTATATGTTGTTCATTGAGATGATTAACACATAACTCACTAAGCTGACCAAGTTGACAAACCATTGGTTTTGTCACCAAACTAACATGCCTTTAATACACACAACTAAATGTACATGATGTTACACTAGTAAACCATCATGACATGACTTTAATAGTAGTAACAAAGTGTGCAAGTTCTGGATTGGGAAAACCAAACTAATATACCTATGATAATCATAATTGACCGTACATGTTTGTTGTGATCAACCCTTCAAGTTTTCCCTTGATTCTATACAAAATTAAGCATTCCATGCAACTCTCAAAGTAAATTTGATACATATACAAATTGAGTTTGTATTTACATGTTCGTGTTAAAGTGTTTCCTCTTTAAAGGTCACAGGATTCGATCAAATGGAAATTAAGGTATGTACACATCCATAGATTAAATAGTTAAAGCATTGAATGGAGGGCATCCCTTGTCTCACAAACAAGGGGGTCTCATATGTCATCTTGGCAGCTACATGCATTATAAATTAATATTAAATAATATTCTTATTTTTTCAATTAATATGAATGCTTCTAATATTTAATATATTGTTAAGGAGATCACCCCTTGACTAATTAGTGAGGTATTTAATATTGGATGAGAGAGTTGCAAGGGTGAAATTTTGGCTACCACAGGTTAAGTTGGGTGTTTGTATTATGTCAATGCAAAATTAGATTTCACACCTCTCCTGGAATCAATCAAAATCATTTACACATACCAATCAAAGGTATTCAATAGATGGTTAAAGAAGTTGTTGGGAGGAGTTCACTGTCATATCCATCCAAGGGTTTCCAAACTACAGAAACAGGGGCATGTGTTTGATTTATGGGCTAACGTTTGAAAGATTGCTACGAGGAGAGGAGTTGGTCGGATTCCTTATTATGAAAAGGCCCTGCACCACTTCGTTTATTTCTTAAGGTAGGCTTGAAATAAGTGATTATAGATATTTGATAGATATAATATGAAAGCCACTCACAACACAACAATATTGAACATTTGCATGAGACATAACTTAATTTATTTTCAATATATATTTTCTTTAGAAAAGGCAAGACATGCTACCATGACGTAATACAATGATTCACCAATATTGGGCACCAAAGAAATGACTTGGACCACATATGTTATGTACGATGACAATCATCCACTATAAGCTATGATTATTAGCCACTCTGACACCCCTCATTTATGGTCACTCATTGAATGTGCTCATGAAATTTGAGATCATTGGACATGGTTAACATGCTTTGGTTAACACAATCTAGTATGGTGTGAGGGCCTTGCCTACAATTCAAGCTTTCTAACACCCTTTACAACAACATTGCTTCACAAAAGGCATTTGACATTGATTCATAATTTTGCCTTTGTATATCAGAAAGAAACTAAATGTTACTTCTCCCTTATCCAAGAAAATGCTCTTGATTACAAATTGAACAATGTATAATGACATTGCCTTTCTCTATTTGTGTGAACTTGCTCAATTAGCATCTCGATACCTTGTGAGACAAAACTCAATGTATGTATTGTATTTGGTGTTGTGTCAATTATTCAATTTTTATGTCCTAATATTGTGTTAATGGCCTTCCAATGCAAGGTCAGTATTGAATTAAAATTTTGACATGGAAAATCCCAATTTTACAATTTTGGCAATTAGAGGCACAATGTTGGGATAATGTGTATCCATCTTGGTGGACAATGGGGCAAACATAATTTTTATTGATGCACAGTTGGTGGAGTGTAGAGGCATTCATAGATTGATATATATCCTAAACAACGTGGGTGAGAGAGGATTCCCGTGATTCAACTCAGTTTTCTTCTTGATTGTTGGTTCGATATGTTGAGGATATGGTTGATGGTTTGATATTGAAGTCAAAATCATTCCTTGACCCTTTAGACAAAGAGGTGTCTCCTAAAGTATCTCCAATAATATCTTATGAAGAGTTATAACAATTAACTTGGAATTATGGCCCACCATGATCATCTGATAATTAATTGAAATAGCACTAAACCCGAATTTAGGGATTGGGTGAATCATATGGTGGGACTATGCTAGTGGGAACCTTAAATAAATGACTTGAAAACCCCTTGATTTTCTACATTGATGTCATTCATCTACCAAATTTTTTGTTGGATACACAAGCCCTAGACAACATGACAAGGAAGATGAGAGGGAGTTGACAAGGACATTAGGTTGTCCAAGAACATCATAAAGTGCATCCACATGGATGAACGTGGAATGGGAATTAAGTTCATAAAGTATACTAGAGTGTTAGAAAAATTGGGTGCATAAAAATATTTTTGGAGTGTCCCAAAGGGCAACATACAATTCTTATCTCCTCTAAAATACAATATACATTTATTGTGGTGATAGTAACCACAAGATTATTAGTACTAGTGGTATAGGGTTTGGTCATGAATGAATATGTGGAAAAGAAATCTAAAGCTTTCGACTCACTAGCATAAAATAGTTCATGGGGCCGAATCAAAATTTCAAGGGACATGTCAAGGATCTCTGGTAAACTGGGGTTAGTAGCCAAAGGATACCTGTCAAATAATTCAAGGAGAGTAGGGAATATTTAGAGGAGGCCAACTCAAGAAGCCATAAGCAAGAAAAGGGGAAAAGTATCTAACAAATATGATTAGAGTAGGCATCAAAATCCCCATCCTTGAATGAAATGGTGGTTTACACAGGGCTCATGAGAGAATATGCGATGGAGGGTAGATTGTCATGGTCAGAAAATGAGAGAAGGGTTTTATCTACGAAAGGAATATGGGATGGAGGTTATGTCTAAGTCTAGGGAGGCCTTTAGCATTTTTGACAAGGACAAAGGTGTATGTATCACAACAAAGGAGCTTGGGACAGTAATGCATCCTTTGGGTCGAACCCCCAATGTATATTGGAAGTGGTCCAAACTTTTTATATTCAATAATCTAGTTCCAAATATAATAAAACACAAAAGACTAGTTCTAATCTGCCTGTAAATGGAACATATTAAATACACCATTCCAAATTGATTTTACTCTGGAGAATCAAAGAAATAGATGATTCTGGTCGTCCATCACCTCCATACTGAGTAAACAGCAACCAGGCCCACTCTATCCTTTATGACACAAATTGTCCCATGCCAAGATGATGCTGGAAAGATACATTTATTGATATTCTTAGGCAGAGCGAAAATATGAAGCCAATATACAGAGATGCTCTGAAGGACTGCTCGAACTAGAGTCAACTTGCCTCCTAGGGAGAGCCTCTTGTGTGCCCATGATGAAAGTATACAGTGGATTTTCTCTATAATTCCACTTCAATCGTTAATTCCCTGACAATTAGGTTGGAGCATAAATCTAAGATATTTAAAATCTGCATCCAATGTAGTGGAGATAACACCAAAAATATGATAAATCTCTAGTACCAATGCATCATCTGGGTAAGAATAGTATTATTCATAAGGAGTCCAATGACCGATCAAAAGAGGTCAATCTACCAAATAGTAACACATCAACAACAAAAATCAAAGGAGTAACTATGACTTGTCTACCTACACACATGTAGCCAAAATTACATTTAATCCATCTACCTCCACACCTGCAACCAAAATTACCACCCTTGTGAATTTTGTGACTAATTCTTTGAAAATCCAATCTTTTATCCTCAATGTCTTCTTCTCACAAAAGTTGTCATAGATATTTTGAAGTAGGCATATTGTCTACTAAGGAATATTCTGTAATTTGCCTCCACCATCCTTGTAGAAATTATGGTGTAGAGTTGCAACTACTCATGAAGTTTTAATCAAAATCATAAGACACAAGCCTACTCTACTGCTCTCCAAAAGTTAATTTACAATTTAGAACCAAAATTTCATACATGCAATAAGAAATAACATAGATGCACACAAAATTTTTCCTAAGGAAAATGATATACTAAAAACCCCAATGTATGTTTGCACTAATATGATCAATAGAAATGCATTGCAATTTATTTTCTCAACTGAGCACAACCTACAAGTGAATAACCTTTCTCTCTACTCACTAAGAAGCTCTAAGCTAGACTTAGTAAATTTCTACCTCCGCTTGAGCCCATATTTCCTTGCACAATTCCTTGAGAAATTAGGCCCCTATTATTTGGGAATTTTTACAAAATGGATTGCAAAATACCCAAGGTTGATCATCTAACTATATGAGACACCTGTACACTCAAGGCTAGTCTAAAGTTGATGTTACACTGCCTTGGAATCTCCACCACAGCTGGGGAACTTGAATTTTCCATGAATTAGCAATTTTGGGTTGATTGATTATTAACTGGATGATCACTGAGTTTGAATGAAGTCCCACTACACAATTGGCCTTCCACTAGTTCCTCAAGCAGTTGGAACTAGTTTAACTGAAAATAACTTGAGATAACTAACTTTGATTGCTACAAATTAACAATTATACATGCTTAACTGAACTATAACTCCTCCAACTCGAATTTACTGTGTAAACCAGGTGACACAAGCCATGTCACACAAGTTAACTGCATCCAAGCTGTCCGTTGATGTGGAAATTCAATTTTTCTCAATGTAATCAAGGAAAAATCAAATTGAGAATTTCTTGCTACATATTTTAAGACTCCCTCTTTGCATGAAAGGGATTATCAACCACCCCTATCCTGCACCTAAGGAATTTGAACTTCCCTCTTGACAAAGATTTTTTCAAAATGTCAACATCTTACTCCTCTGTCAGAATGGAGTGTAGCAACGTCATCTGCCTCTAGACACAGTCTCGTAAATGGTGATATCGGATATCTATATGCTTGGATTGATCATGAAATATAAGATTCTCAGAGAGATTGATGCAACTCTGATTATCACAATTGGATCCATCATCTGACCAAATAATGCAACAAGTATCTTTCTCATCCATATTGCCTCACATGTTTCTTGACTTGTAGCCATGTATTATGCTTCTGTCTAGTTGAGCACCACAGATCTTTGCTTCCTGTCATACCAAGAAACAACTACAAACCCAACACTTAAAATTACACTTGATGTACTCTTTCATTCTAATGGACTTCGTGCCCAACCTGCATTTGTGAAGCTGCACAACTTCACTCTATCTGCTCATCTATACCATAGCCCAAACTGGGTAGTGCCTGTGAGGTACCGTAAAACATGCTTAGTTTCCTTCCAAAATAGTTTGGTTTACCTAACCATAGCATGTCTTAACTCATTGACGGCACATCACATATCTGGTCATGTGTTCACAAGATACATGAGTGGACCCACTAGCTATCGATAAATGGTAGCATCAACTTCACCTGAAGTGGCATCCTCCTTCCTCTAGTTGTTCGTTAGAGGTGTTTCCATGGGCTTACAACTCTCCATGTGGAATCTCTACAGTATCTCATTTTCATACTTGCCTTGAGAGACAAGTAATTACCTATCATCTTGTCATACTTCCAACCCGAGAAAGTAGTGCATGAGACCCATGTCCATTTAAAATTCCCTTCCAAGGTCCTCCTTGCAATTTATGATCAACGTCTCATCACTAGTAAAATAAAATTATCAACATATAAGACAATAATGAGAAATTTACCTTCTATCATACATGATGAAGTTTACATCTAATGGATGAGTACCTTATTACAAGAGAAAATGTCTCCTCATAGTCAATTCCCTCAACTTTAGAGTACCCCTTGGCCACAAATCTGGCCTTATACTTCCCTATTCTTCTGTTTGTTGCCTGCTTCACCTTGAAGATCCATCTCAAACCCACTATTGATTTATATGTTGTTCTTGGGATCTTTTCCCAAACATGGTTCTTTGCAATGGATTCATATTCCTCCACCAATGCATCAACCCATATATGTTTCTCTATTTCTTCCTCAAAATAGGATGGCTCAATCTCGATAAGCTCAGTCATAAGGGCCATGTCACCAATGTAACTCTCAGGTGACCTTCTCTAGAGGTTTTGCTTTAGTGAACGTCTCCACTCTCTGCTCCACAATCTGTGGTTGCTCTACAACTTCTTGAGGTTGCTCTATTTGAGCTAAAATCTCTTCTTTTGTTGGCATCTAAAGCTCCCTCTCAAGAGAGCACCACATAGATTTATCCTCATCAAAATTTACATCCCTTCACATAACTATCATTATGAGTGATGGAAAGTACACATGTTAGTTGTGGGGAATTTTTTTGTAACCCACAAATACCCCGAATTTTGATGTTGACTAAAGCTTCTTCCTTGATTCTTTGGAGACATGGCAGTAAACAGAGGCTCCAAAAATATTGAAGTGCGACACATCCGGCTCTCTTCTCGAGAAAGCCTCCTCCGGTGTAATATCATGCCAAGAATCCGATGAGAACTTTAGTTCTACAAACAAATTGTTGTATTGCATGCCTCAACCCACAAATGTAGAGGTAGGCCTTAGTCATGCAACATCACCCTTGTTGCTCCCAAAATGCTATGGATATTTCTCTCAACCACCCTAGTCTGATGTGGGTTGTGGGGTGTTGTCAACTCTCATCAAATGCCTTCTTTCGCACATAAATTTTTAAATTCATTCAACACATACTCACCTCCATTATTGCTCCAGAGAGCCTTCACCTTCTTGTTGGTTTCTTTCTCAAACAGTGCCTTGAATTCTATGAACTTGGAGAATGTCCCATCTTTCTTCTGCATGAAGAGATCCAACACTTATGTGAGAAGTCACCAATAAAAAGGACAAAATATTTGTTTCAGGCAGTGGAGGCTACAAAGAAAGGTCCACAGACATCAAAGTTGATCCTTTCATGGACTACATGTGCTTTGTTGTCCTGATCATGAAATTTGGATTTTATGTACTTCCCTAAGGTACATCCTTTGCATATATCTTGCTGCTCAAGTTCTCCTTTAGAGAGGCTACTGGATATTTGTTGTATACTATTCGAGGTGCCCTGATGAAAATTGCCAAGGCTTATCTGCTAAAGTTCACCTACATCATGGCCGTGCACTTTCTCTTCCTTAGTTTTTAATGCAACACAATCTTCCACATCTAGCTTATATAGATTCTTCACACAAACCTTGATCTTCTTCACCTGTCTCATGCCTATGTGTCTTAGGAATTTTTTTCCTTTGTTTAAGATCACGTCATAACCATGGTATTGCAAAACTGCACCAGAGCTGACATTTTTCTTTAGGCCTATCACAAACATGACATCCTTGAGCCTGAGAGGGGAGCCTGACTCCCTCTAAAATTTGACTGTACCAATACTGGTCATGTTGTACCTTCTGTCGTCACTGAAAAGTCTCTACACCCTATCATGTGGAACAATGCACTTGACTCCTAATACCACATGCACCCCATCACTATGTTGGACATGCATACGATAAGGGTAAAGTCAAGGTCAAACTATGAATCCAAGGCTTCACCCACTGCTCCTCCTAAGGTCTTATCACTTGCCTCTTTCTGTGGGCACTTCGTGGCATAGTGCTCGTATTCGTGACAATGGAAGGATTTAATTTTCGACAAATCTTTCTGGTTGGATTCTGGTTTGGTTTGAGATTTCTTCCCCTTTTCCCTTCTTTCCCTTTCCAGCCAACGCAAATTTCTCTTCATCCTTGCCCTTAGATGAGGTCCCATCTCTAGTATTCTGCCTTATTTCCTCTTGTACCAAATCGTACCATAAGTGTTCTCAATTCGATAGTTTCTCCCTCACGTTCACTTAATCTTGATATGTATGCCAACTCTTGGGAAGCTCCAGAAGGGATATTCTTTCCAAGTCACCCTTTGAAAGTGTAACACCAACTCCTACAAGCTCCTCATGAACTTGTGTGAACCTCCTTAAATATTTCATGGTAAAGTCATTCTTCTACATCTTTATATTTCAAAGTTTATCCTTAAGCACCAACTTTTTGTGGTCACTACTATTCTAGAACAGATTTGTGAGTGCCTACCACATTCCATAAGGATTTTCTTTCCCATGGATATTTCTAACAATGTGGTCTCGTACTCCCTCCAATATTATTATCCACACCTTCACTACAACTTTCTTTGACTGAGCAAGGTTTTGGGCATCAGATTCTACTGGTTTTGTAACATCTCTATTGATGTATTCTAACAATCCATTTTCATCAAATACCCCCTCCATGCGATCCTTGCAATCAATGAAATTAGAGTTTCCTTCCAAGGAATACTCGAGCCTTAGCCTGTTGAAGATCATATTTTCAGTTCCTAAGAGCTCTTACTACACTGAACTGCAAATTCGAACCTCCTAAGAAACAAATTCGAAACTCATGCTATAATGTGAATCCTGCTATGATACGATGTAGAAATTATTGTGTAGATTCACAACTCATCATGAATTTTTTTCAAAATCATAAGACACAGACCTACTCTACTACTCTATGAAAGTTAATTCACAATTTAGAACAAAAAATATAGACATGCAATAAGAAATAAAATACATGCCTACAATATTTTTCATGGGGAAAGCAATCTTCTAATAACTCCAATGCCTTCTTGCATCAATCTTATTAATATAAATGTATTACAATTGATTTACTCAACTGTGCACAACCTGTAAGTGAATAACCTATCCCTCTGCTCACTAAGAAGCTCAAACCCAAACTTTGTCAATTTCTACCTCTGCTTGAGCCCCTATTTCCTTGTGCAATTCCTTGAGAAATTAGGCCCCTATTATTTAGGATTTTTCCAAAATGAATTGCACAATTTCTAAGGTTGATCATGTGACTGCACGCAACACCTGTACTCTCATGACTAGTCTACAGCTAATATTAAACCGCCTTGGAATCTCCACCATAGCTAGGGAACTCAAATTGTTTGCATGCACTAGAAATTTTGGGATGATTGATCACTTAACTAGATGATCATTGCATTTGACTGAAGTATCACTGCAAAACTAGCCTTCCACTACTTCCTCCAATAGTTAGACTTAGTTTAACTGAAAACAACTTGAGATAACTAACTTTGACTGCTACAAATTAGAAATCACACATGCTTAACTAAACTCTAACTCCTCCAACTTGAATTGATTGAGTAAAATGGGTAACACAAACCATCTCATATAAGCTAATTGCATCCAAGTTGTCTGTTGATGTGGAAATTCAAATTTTCTCAATTTAATCAAGGAAAAATCAAATTGAGAATTTCTTGCCACATTTTTCAACAATCCTTCAAGTGAATCTAATCCATGTTGCCAATCTAGCACAATAATTTGCTAATAACAACAACCAATGTATATAAGTAGCATTTAAAATAAATAAAAGAATAATAAAACACATATTAAAACACAATCGATGGAGACCTCGAAATGTACTCCAACTATGTTACCACCCATTAACATTCTTCGAAAGTGCTTCCATCGCTCCTCTCATGACACACACCTCTGTTTAAGCCTCCATCACCCTAAATCCCATTAGTTGTTGTCAACCTCCATCACTCTACTTCCCTAAGACACCATCATTACTATAAAGACGAACCCCTAATCCTTTACCTTGTTTACTAGCGCATCATATTGAAAATTTTAAGACAAAAGATTTATTTTGTCTTAAAAAATTGTCTTAAAATTCCCCTCCATGTAGTAATTTAGAATCCAACAACATACTTTAGGAAATTGGTTCAATAAATTATTGGCTAAGGTAAAAGAAGGTTTTAATATGTAAAAACCTATCCTATGTCATGGTGCATTTTGATCAACCTAGTAATATATGACTAGGTGATCATTTTTTGGGTGATAACAGATTGTTGCCTAACATAAGAGTTTGAGGAGCACATCGTATGATGGAAATATGTTGTAGCTTCACTTTCACAAAACACCGAAGGGAAGTCATAGGGAGAGAGAGAGATCACTCAAGTAATAGGAAGGAGTGAAGTTGGAGGGGGTGAAACCTACCTGTGAGATAAAAGTTTCCTTTATTGATGAGTACAAGATCTCAATAAGGTGGGGAGATATACCCATACCTACGAGATAAACGAGTACAAATGATAATGGTGTGCATAAAAATCTAGGTCTGAGGTACATAGTACATGATACATGATATGCTGGCATCAATGGGGAAAAAATGATACAATGAGATAATGATCCCCATATACATAATTTCCTCGAATACAGTGGCCACGATTGATACAATTAAGTATGTTGATTTGCGGACATGAGACATAATTCCACCACGTTGGTCTGGTGAAGGGGGGGGGGAGATAACAAACAAAGAAGCCCTGATGAATAGGAGAGGTATTTAAATATCTCAATGGACCATTTTAAATAAAGGTTCATGTTGTGAGTTATGCAATCGGCAGAAACAAAGCCATTCAAATAAAAATAACTTCTTCTGAGGCTAGATCATAATTTTCTGACATCTAGGTATGTGAGGGGCTACCTGAATGGACATCCCCTCATGAGTTCTAGAACATCTCACACACACAGTAGAAAATCTAGGAAAATCTGCCAGATCACTAAACCACCAAGTGTATGTTTCTTGATCATGCGATAATGAGTTGAATTTGAGCATGTGAGAAAAAATCCAAGTAAAAGGGAAATAATGATTCACTTTGCTTGATTAGAGGCACCAAGAAAGGATGAAAGATGAAACAAAGGTACACCATCCTCTAGACTACTCTCCTAGAATAAATGTGTTGATGTTAACAAAAGCAGGCCCACCAGAGTTTAGGCAATTATGAATCCTCAACAAAGGCACAACGATCATAGTATTATGGCTAATAACGACTAACACTAGGGAAGATGATTGGAAGATATCGGGATTCGTGGAGTTATGATTTACCTTGTGAGAGCATAACATGCAAGGTTGACCTCGTAGTGATTGACACAATTCCGTAAGTGATGGTCAATTACTCAGACAGAGGATTTTCAAAGGCACATGAGGATAGATGGAGGTCAAATATAAGAAAAATGGGATAAATGCGACACATAGATGGATAATATATTGTAATAGGACTCAATCGGACTTTGAATAGACTCCATAGATGTAGGGGTGACTCATCTCTAATGCTTTAAAGAAAGGTGACTATATGATGCTTCCACATGGGAAAGGCCCGCAGCGCACCATAATAGAATAAGTAAATAGTGATTACTCATGATATAACTTGACTCATAATTCTAAAAGTTCAATGGAAAAGTGGTACGAGAGTACATGTCACTCATATTAAGAGATTGATTTAATGCGCCAAAGTGAGACCTCATGGAAAAAATGGATTTGTGTAGATGTTTCAAATTACAAGAAACATGGAGACCCATTGTAGAGATCGGTGAGAGAATTCCAACAGTGCTGACGGTTTTTCAAACTGAGCTACCATTTACTCCTAGGGGCAAAAAAAAACTGGAGTTTTTCCTATAAAACGGCTTCTTGTCCCTAATTCCAATTCATTTGTGCATTGATTTGTTGGAGAATTTAGAGAAGAGTAAGAGATACTAAATCTTGGTGAGCTCATAGCAGAGTCGTTGGATTTTGAATCTACGACTTAGTAGGTGGCCTTACTTGTCTAGAAATGGCCTTAATGCCTCTTGGAAGGATGGTTTCTCATGAAGAATTAAGGAAAGAAGGTTGTCCATTTAATTTATGAAAAAGATGTTGGCATTATGACATAGGTTTGGTGCTATGACACATGTGTTGTCCTTGATTGCTACTCACTCAAATGACAGATCACTATTCAAGCTCTCAGAATGAAAGAAAAAGAGATATACGTAGGTTCCTCTTAACCAAGTCGTGTATACACGCGAGTTAGACGATCAAAAGGCACGTATACGCATGCACGCATTTTCATGCAGGGAAAAGTACATATATGTGGGAAATTTTATTTTTGGTCCATGGTATTTAGTCCTTGGTATTTGGTCCTATGGTTTTGGGCCATGGGATCTTGTCCGAAGTGTTGAACTCAGTTATTGGGTCCATGTTATTGATTCTCTATGGTTTTGGACCATGGTATGGAGTAAGGACTAAGACTATAAAAGTGGAAAGAGATCATTAGGGAAAGGAATTTAATTAAGTATTGAATATCTTATGAAGAGCAAGATCTAGAATTGGGTTATGGTGCATAGCTGGATCTGAACCAAGGAGGAATCTGAGCGCTAGAAGAAGCATAAGCTCTATTGTTGGGTCAAAGTCTTAAGGCTTGAATAGTAGTATCTTTTTGTGATTTTGATCTATTATATTTGGCACATGAATTGATCTATAAATATGATAATACGGGTATAATTGATGTCTGAATAAGTGAAAATCGTAAATTATCTTTTATAGATCTGTACGCAGGTTCGTCACAGAAGAGGCACGTATACACGCTGGTTCACTAAGTCAAAACAGTGTATAAGGAGGTTTTCCTTAATAAAGTCACATATGCATGCAGGTTATCCATATTGAAGTAGCATACGTCTCATAAAATATGTTTTAGCTACTTTTGTTTATTGTTGTAGTGTTCTGGGTTCAAGATTGGTGTCTAGTTACTGTTACTGTTTCCTGGTTATAGCATTTAGAGAAGTGATTGTTTGAATCAGATTTTGGTTGGGGCAAAGGAGATTGGTTGATGAAGATATATTTGATGTTTGATTGATGTTATTCATAGATCCAGTCTGAAAATTTATGAAACGTGGTCCCTGGAAGAAAAGAGAAGGTTGTAGCCTTCTGTAGGTCAGCACCTACATACTAGTACATCAGCTAGTACAAGAGCTAAGGGGGTTGTAGCTCCCTTCTAGGAGAAGCTGGAGAACGAGAGAAGGTAGTAGCCTTCTGTAGGTAGAAGCCTTCTTACTGGTATAAGACTACACCAGTACAAAAATATTGTAAAAATAAGTTTCTTATTAAAAAAAGATAGAGACGAATTGCAGCAGGTGGTTTTCACCCACATTGGCTTTCCACCTTATCTCTTGTGTCCATGTGTGTGATGATCTGTTCTGTTTTACTGCACCTATTTACTATTCTTATGGTTAATGAAGTTCTGATGCACTGATTAAAGATTAACTTTTAATGAATCATAAGTTTATTGATATACATTGGTTGCTTTAGACACAGTAACGTATATACACAGTTTCCCATAACTGAAGTAGCATATACAAATCTGATTGTGAAATGAAAAATAATTGATTTGATAATACTAATTCACCCCCCCTCTCAGTATTATTTCCAACAATTGGTATCAGAGCAGGTCCTTCAGAAAAAGCTTGATCACTTGAAGGAAGATCTATCATCATGAGCAACTACGAAAAGGAGGCATCTATTAGGCCACCAATCTTTGATGGGAGCAACTTCATCTATTGGAAGGTAAGAATCACAACCTATCTTCAATCTCTTGGTACAGAAGCTTGGGATATCATGGAAGTAGGATACACATTTCCATCAGCAGCTCCTACAGATACGGCTGGTAAAAAGTAGTATGAAATAAATGCAAATGCTGTCAATACTCTATTAGGGAGTTTATCTCAATCAAAATTCATCAAGGTTATGCAGCTAAAAACTGTAAAAGAAATATGGGACAAGATCATTCTAAGCTATGAAGGCGATGATCAGGTAAAATGTGCAAAACTACAATCTCTCAAAATTCAATATGAAAATCTTAGAATGCACAATGATGAAAGTGTGGCTAACTATTTCTTACGTATAGATGAGATTGTTAATGATATGAAAAATTTGGGTGAAGAGATAAAAGAAGTTACTTTGGTTGAAAAAGTTCTAAGATCTTTGTCTTCTAAGTTTGAATCAAAATTTTCTACCATAGAAGAAAACCAGAAGCTATAGAGCATTACCATGTCACAGCTTCACGAAATCCTAACTGCTTTCGAAATGAGAAAAGGGGGACCATCAGATAGGAGAGAATCCACATTCAAAGCTTCAGGAAGAGGAGATTACAATGATTCAAGACATATGTCAGAAGGAGAGGAAGAATCAATCTTTGTCAAGAACCTTCAACAGGGTTCTAGAAGATTTAGAGGTAAGCTACCTTTCAAATGTTTTGCTTGTGGAAGAGTCGGTCACTATGCAACCAAGTGTGCTGATAAAGATAAGTTTGACAAAGGTAAGGAACCAGTTAGATGGAACAGAAAATAGAATGTAAATAAGAAGAGATATTATAGACATGAAGATAGTGATGGATTTTCAATTAGTGATGAAGATGAACAATGTAATGATTATAGAATTTTGATGGCTTTTGAAGATGATGATTTCTTGGATGGTATAGATGAAGATGATCTCTATGAAGAAATTTCTAAACTTAAAATATGTTTAGATGAAAAGAGTATGATCATAGATACTCTGACATTCTAACTTGCTGAAAGGGAAAAACACAATGAAAAGTTAGAATGTGAAATTGTGGGACTTAGAAAAGATATTGAGAAAACAAAAGCTCTTAATCTTAGATTTGCTAAACGATTTGAAACTTTAGATGAGATTATCAAAGTGCAGCCCTCTCCTCTAATTAAGACAGGTCTTGGATATTCTGAAGAAGCTTCGCAAGCACAAAAGCCATCCACCTCCAAAAGTTATCTAGATGCAGGAAGGACAAGTGAACAAGTTGAAAATCGATAGCAAAGGCGTAAAGCAGATCATCAGGTAAATGAGTCAATCTACTTCAAGGATGAACGGAGATCACCAAGTAAATAGGGGGCAATCTACTTCAACGATGAACAAAAGTTACAATCAACCGAAGGTAAATCATTCTACCTATGGAAACTACAATCACCTGGACGGTAGGTTTGATAATCGTAGGAATTTCTTCAATGGACAATGTTTCTCTTGTCATAACTTTGGACACAAAGCTGCTCAATGTGTTGCCTATAAGACCATCATGACTAGAGAAGCATGAAATAAAAGGAGTGTGACTGGGATCATGAAAAGGACCTACAATAACTTTTCTGCTCTTGAAAATGAAATAGAATGTTCTATTTGTAACAACCTTGGTCATGAAGATTCTGAATGCAGGAGTAGGTTTCGGTAAACAACTCAGAAGGAGCAAGCTTCACTGAGTCCCAAAACATGGAGAAAGAAAGAACCACAACCAGAAAGATGTGGTATAGCCTTATATGTGGAAGGATAGGAAAATCAGTGGTACATCAACAGTGGATGCTCGAAACATATGACAGGTGATAAAGAAAAAATTCAGTCATATAGTGCCTTAGAAAAGGAAAGGAAGGTCTCATTTGGAAATGACACCCATGCAGTCATAAAAGGTAAAGGTTCTGTTCTTTTTAAATTAAAGGTCAAATATGGAAATGTTATGTATGTTGTTGGCTTAAAGCATAATTTATTGAGTGTCAGTTAAATGTGTGATCAAGGAAATGAGGTAATATTTTGATCAAATGGATGTATTTTTCGTGAGCTTGATACAGGAGGAACAGTGATCAAAGGCTTAATAACTCCAAATAATTTATATATACTTAAGGGAGGACAACAATAATGCTATATAAGAAAGAATGATGAACACTGGCTATGGCACAGAAGACTGGGGAATATAAGCTTCTCTCAGATAAAGAAAGCATGCAAATATCAGGCAGTTCGTGATCTCCCTGACATCAGAATTCCTGACAATACAATATGAAAATCATGTCAGTTTGGCAAGCAAACCAGAACTAACCTCCCTGAGAAGGAAGGATCAGCTAGTATGCCACTTGAACTTGTCCATACTTATGCATGTGGTCCATCCAGGAAAAGGTGACCTCGAGGAGAAGAATACTTCATATTTTTCAGTGATGACTTTTCCAAGATGTGTTCGATAGGACTTCTAAAGGATAAAGATGAAGCTTTTGAAAATTTCAAAGCATTCAAAGCCTTGGTTGAAAACCAATCAGATTGCAGAATCAAATGCCTCAGGTCTGACTGAGGAGGGGAATTTACCTCGAATGAATTTTTTGATTTTTGTGAAGAACATGGAATAAGAAGGGAATTCTCTACTGCAAGGACTCCTTAGAAAAATGGAGTAGTGGAAAGGATGAAAAGAACGGTTCAACAAATGGCTCGTGCTATGCTTGATGAGTCTGGAACTCCTGCAACCTTCTGGGGTGAAGCTACATTTGCTGTCATTACTATTCTCAACAAGACAAAGGTCCGGGTGAACAACACTCAGACTCCTCATGAACTTTGGTATGGTAGGACTCCTATGGTAAAATACTTCAAAATTTTTGGAAGCAAATGTTACATCAAAAGGACTAATGAAAACATTGGGAAGTTTGAACCTAGAGCGATGAGGGCATTATCCTTGGTTACTCTCCCGATAACAAAGGATATAAGTGTTATAATAAAAGACTTGGAAAAATTGTTGAAAGTATTGACGTAGTGGTTGATGAAGAAGGAAACATTCCTAGGCAGGTAAAATCTAAAGATTTCAAAGATGATGAGGACTATCCTTCAACATCAAATCAGACTTATGATGAAGAAGAAACCTATGAGGCACCAAAAGAAAAGATAAGGGTAGAAGATAAGACTCCATCCAAGTAAGTTTAGAAGAATCATCCAGAGACTCAAATTTTGGGGTAGAAAGAGGAAGGTGTACAAACAAGAAGAACTATCTCAGAAGCTTCAAGCTATCTAGCATTACTTTCCTCCACTAAACCATGAAATGTAAGTGAAGCATGCAAAGATGAATGCTGGGTCAAGGGCATGAATGAAGAACTTGAGCAGATTGAAAAGAATAATACTTGGGAGTTGGCTCCTAGACCAAATGATAAGAATGTCATATGGACAAAATGGATATTCAAAAACAAGCTAAATGAAAATGGAGATGTTATTAGAAACAAGGGTAGACTTGTTTTTAAAGGATATGCTCAATAAGAAGGTATAGACTTTGAAGAATCTTTTGCACTAGTTGCAAGACTTGAAGCCATAATAATGTTCCTTTCTCTTTCTAGCTTCCAGAAGTTCAAAGTATTTCAAATGGATGTGAAATCTGCCTTTTTAAATGGAGACTTAGAAGAAGAAGTGTATATTGAGCAACTAGATGGATTCATCCTTGGAAATGATCCAAAACTTGTATGAAAACTTAAGAAGGCACTCTATGGTCTTAAACAGGCTCCAAGGGCTTGGTATTTTTGGTTGGACAAATATCTCCATCGATAAGGCTTTTCAAAAGGATCAACATATAGCAATCTATATATAAAAATCAATAATGATAAATTGCTAATACTTGTTGTGTATGTTGATGATATCATCTTTGGTAGCAATGAAGAGGCCATGAGTCAAAACTTTGCTTTGGTAATGCAGAGAGAATTTGAAATGTCCCTGCTTAGTGAGCTGACATACTTTCTTGGTTTACAAGTCCAACAAAATAAACACGGTATCTTTCTATCACAAACCAAGTACCTCAGGCAGATATTGAAGAAATATGGCATGGAAGATTCGAAACCAATATGTACCCCTATGGTAAAATGATGCAGCCTCAGCGCAAATGATGACTCAACAGCAGTACATCAACCAACCTATAGACCCATGATCGGTAGTCTGCTCTATCTGACAGGTAGCCAACCACAGATCATGCACGCAATAGGAATAGTTGGATGATTCCAGGAAAATCCAAAAGAAGCACATCTTCAAGCAGTTAAAAGGATTTTAAAATATCTTCAAGGAAAACAAAACTATGGCTTGTGGTATCCTAGAGGTACATATATCACGCTTCATGCATATACAGATGTAGACTAGACCGGAAGTGTGGATGAAAGAAAAAGCACTAGTGGTGGTGCATTCTTTGTGGGTTCCAGATTAGTATCTTGGTTCAGTAAGAAACAAAGTTGAATTGCTTTATCTATAGCTGAAGCAGAATATGTGGTTGCTGCATCTTGCTGCACATAACTCCTTTGGATGATGCAAACTTTGCAATATTTTCAAATCACTTGTACTCCACCTATCTCCATTTTATGTGATAACACAAGTGCAATCAATATTTCAAAGATTCCTATCATGCATTCAAAGACCAAGCACATACCTATCAAATATCATTTTCTCCGAGAACAAGTGCTTGAAAAAAAGGTCAAATTGGAGTATGTTCCCTCCAAGGAATAGGTTGTTGATATACTCACCAAACCACTGCCGAGGGAGACATTTGAAGGCCTCAGACAGAAGCTGGGAGTAGTTGATGCATCATCCTGCTATTGAAACTTGTTTGTCTCAGAGAAAAGTGGTTGTACGTGAGTTTCATGAGGAGGATCCGCGTACATCCACCAGTTTATGTGGATACAATCGCGTATATGTTGGTTTGAAGACAAACAGTGGGCCAAGCTCAGGATGAAAAGAGATTGATATGGGTCTGAGAGAGACCATCTGGCACAAGTTCAAGGGGAGCATATATTCTTCTAATAGTGCATTGTTGGCATTATCCTAGAAGATCTTGGTTTAATTTCACAGTTGTTTTTGGTTTCAAGTGGAACAGGTGTAGAGGGAGAACATGGCCGCTGGTTTGAATGATGATTGACAGATGTTGCTAATGAGAGTTGTTGATAACTATCATAGTCTTGTTGTAGATATTTCGTCTCTATGTCATGTATTTCTTTTCTTATCAAGGTCATGTAATGACCTACTTTGGTTTCCCCCTATGCCTGGGATGGATGATGTAATATTCTTGTTTTATCTTGTGTAAACTTTTGGTGTATCCCCACTTGGTTGGGTAGTTGACTCAATATTGGTATATCTCCACTTAGTTGGCATATGGACGTATGTATGAGTTTTTGATGATAGGAAGGTCATTTATGATGTATAAAGTCATGTTTCTTCTTATAGAACATCTTCTTGTAGACCTTGCCTATAGTCAGGGGGAGCATGGACAACACAACAGAGCAGAGATTTATGATGTATAAAGTCATGTTTCTTCTTGTATAGCATCTTCTTGGAGACCTTGCCTACAGTCACGGGGAGCATAACCCTTTGCACTTGATGACAAAGGGGGAGAATGGCTTTGAGTGACTTGGGGTTGCCATCAAGTCCAAAGGGGGACATTATTGGCATTATGACATAGGTTTGGCGCTATGACACAGATGTTGTCCTTGATGGAAACTCACTCAAATAACAGATCATTGTTCAGGCTCTCAAAATGAAAGAAAAAGAGATATACACAGGTTCCTCTTAACCAAGTCGCGTATACACGTGAGTTAGACGACCAAAAGGCGCGTATACGTATGCAATCATTTTCATGCAAGGAAAAGCGTGTACATGTGGGAAATTTTATTTTTGGTCCATGGTATTTAGTCCTTGGTATTTGGACCTATGGTTTTGGACCATGGAATCTTGTCCAAAATGTTGAACCCAGGTATTGGGTCCATGGTATTGATTCTCTATGGTTTTGGACCATGGTATGGAGTAAGGCCTAAGACTATAAAAGGGGGAAGAGATCATTAGGCAAAGGAATTCACTTAAGTATTGAATATCTTATGAAGAGCAAGATCTAGAATTGGGTTATGGTGCATAGTTGGATCTGAAACAAGGAGGAACCTGAGCTCTAGAAGAAGCATAATTTCTATTGTTGGGTCAAGATCTTAAGGCTTGAATAGTAGTATCTTTTTGTGATTTTGATTTGTTATATTTGGCACATGACTTGATCTATAAATATGATAATATGGGTATAACTGATGTCTGAAAAAGTGAAAAGGATAAATTATCTTCTATAGATCTATACACAGGTTGGGCACAGAAGAGGCGCATATACACGCTGGTTCAGTAAGTGAAAATAGCGTATATGCAAGTTTGCCTTAATAAAGTCGTGTATGCATGCGGGTTATACAGATTGAAGTAGCGTACGTCTCATAAAATATGTTTTAGCTACTTCTATTTATTGCTACAGTGTTCTGGGTTCAGGATTGGTGTCTAGTTACTGTTACTGTTTTCTGGTTACAGCATTCAGAGAAGTGATTATTTGAATCAGTTTTTGGTTGGTGCAAATGAGATCGGTTGATGCAGATATATTTGATATTTGATTGATGTTATTCATGGATCCATTTTGAAAATTTATGAAACGTGGTCCCTAGAAGAAAAGAGAAGGTTGTAGCCTTCTGTAGGTCAGTACCTACATACTAGTACATCATCTAGTACAAGAGCTAAGGGGGTTGTAGCTCCCTTCCAGGAGAAGCTAGAGAACAAGAGAAGGTAGTAGCCTTCTGTAGGTAGAAGCCTTCATACTGGTATAAGACTACACCATTACAGAAATATTGTAAAAAGAAGTTTCTTATTAAAGGAAGATAGAGACGAATTGTAGCAGGTGGTTTTCACCCACATTGGGTTTCCACCTTATATCTTGTGTCCATGTGTGTGATGATCTGTTCTCTTTTACTGCACCTGTTTACTGTTCTTATGGTTAATGAAGTTCTGATGCACTGATTAAAGGTCAACTTTTAATGAATCATAAGTTTACTGATATATGCTGGTTGCTTTAGACACAGTAGCGTATATACGCAATTTCCCATAGCTAAAGTAGCGTATACAAATCTGATTGTGAAATGAAAAATAACTGATTTGATAATACTGATTCACCCCCCCTCATTGTATTATTTCCAACAAAAGAGACATTATGTATGGAAAAGATACAAGTGAAAATATGTCTATTTTTAAAATAGATGATATCTCCCATCTCTCTCTCATCCCAATCCCAAAATCAATAAGGAATATCGTTTAAATTTAATGCCCCGAGCTACATTTTTAAGACATAGTTAGGATTCTTAAGAAAATTACCTAAAAGGTAACACAATTCTTGTTATTGTTAGACCTATGCATTAGGGATTTCTCTAACATCCACTTTAACAAGCGTCTTTCCATGTGCTCAATATTCTCAATAAAAATAACATACTTTATGGTACTTTCTATTAAGTTTTTGATTTTATGGATCTTGGGGAATTCCTAAACATAAACTTCTTAGACTAAATAAGAAGCAATCGATTTGTAATATTCTCTTTTTTGTGGATATGGTTAAAGTGGACGGAATCTACCAATGGTATTTACCGTGGTAGTTTCCCATGGCATTGACCTATGGTATTTGCCTTCGTTATTCTAGTGAAAATAATAAAATAAAGTCTCTAGAGATTCATTGAAGCATATAAAAGGGGATAGGAGCCTAACAATGTAATCATCGAGAGTTATTTATGTATTTTTCTTTTGTTGAGAGTTTGTCAAGGCAATTTCTAGTTGATCCCAAGCACAAAAACCCCATGGGAGTAATTTCTCTGGTGGATCCATCGAGGATCTAAGATTGTGCTTCAGCATATTTAATTTCTTTGTTGATGGGAAGCCATACATGCCAAGGCATGAGCTTTAATAGTGCTTCTGTGGGCATGTAATTTTCTTTATATTTATTTACATAAATAAGATGCTCCATTCTTAGATCTTTATTGTGTTCGGTGTTTTTACTGCAATAATTTTATTACAACACCTACAATGTACCAGAACTGATTAAAATTTTAATGATTGGGAAATTACAATGGTATCAGAGCTGTGCATCTCGCCAGCCTGAGGGTTTTATTGGAAAATTCTAAATTATTTGTAGGGTTATTTGGAGGTTTCAAATAGGGAACTTTGGTGCAATTTATGCTCACCCTAGCCAACATTTCCATCTTCGATGGTATTTCGTATCATCCTAGTTGGTTCTATTTTTTGGTTGATTGGAAGGAGAATTTTCTACATCATTTTGAGAGTTATTATTTTATTGCAAACAAAAGAGAAAAAATTACTTCGCCAAACTTTTAGATTTGACTTGGGTCTGCTTTACCATATTTATCCATTCAAGTTTACGGGGTTGAGATCGAACCCCTATCAGATTTGAGAGTCTCTTTTCAATAATATTGCAAGGTTGTGAGATTTGTTGTAGGAAGTACTACCATCTTGACTATAGTTTGGTTACAGGTCTATAGAAATCCAACGGAAGAGTTCATCTCCCTCTAGTGGGTCAAACACTAAGGGTTCAAAGGCTAAATTCTGAGCACAGGTATCATATCGGATTATAACCGTTTCATTTCAAGATCAATGGTATGAATATATTTTTGTAATCTATTTTGGAAAGAGGCTGGATCATTTAAATCTGAGGAGGAGACCCTACCTTTCAATGCCATTTTTAACTTGCTCATAGATCTAAAGTGTCTCCTTGAAATAATTGTGGATTGATTTCATTGGAGGTAAAAGAGGTCAAATTGCAAAGGTTGGAAGGTCGAGTTTCTAAACTTGATCCCAAGGAAGAATATAAATTGTTTAATCAAGCTCATCCTAGGATTGAGGTTGAACCCATAGCCAAACTTGGAGATTGATCACTTGGAGGCCACATTTCTCTTCCAAAGACTGAGGGTTTCAAAAGTCCTTGCTCCATGGATTTTCCAGAATTCTCTCTTATAGTGTTTTCTTCTCAAAGATGTACGAAAAGAACCCACTTAAGATTGTGGATGATAAACAGTATCAATAATATAAATGGCTGCTAAAAATTATAGATCTGCAACAAATGATAGAAACAAAAGCTGTGAAAGTCCTAATCTATGCCACAATCATAGTTAAACAACATAAGGAAACATTAATAACTCAAATAATCCAATGGAAACTATGTATACAAAGAATAGATTTTATTATAACACATGTGAAGGGAACAAATAAATGTTACCTGTCGCCCTCTATGGGATGGGTTATTGGCTATACACGAACGTCTTCATCTTCTTTAGAGTCTCTCTCCTCTATAATGTGAAAACCAAACAAATAAAATGTTTGAGCTTAATGGGAACTCAAATGGCAGAGAAATGGAGTGCATCAATGAAAATAATCATAGTTACAATAGTGAGTGCAACAATGAAAATAGTCAAAAATGAATAATGAATGGAAAACCCTTCTATTTATAACAAAATATTGAGTTATCCTCAAATAATGAGCAATAATAAAATATTATTAACCCCATTCTTGGAATAACCACTTGGAATATTTTATTGTATTTGGTTAGGAGGGAAAAAATATTTAAACTTTTATTTAGAAATAATAAATAAATAAATGATTTATTTATCATCTCAACAAATTGGTTAAGGAATAATAAAGAAATAATTATTTACTTAATTTTTCCCAAGGGATTTTTCAAATTTGACAAGGAATAGTAATTAACTATTCATAGAGAAAAATAAGATAATCAATAATTTATCTGTTGATTTTTCATAATTGGGTCAATTATGACAAGGAATAATAATTCTACAATGGTTTAATTAATCATTCCTAGAAGGAAATCAAATAAATAATGATTTATTTAATTATTCTGCATGAGTTTAATTATAAATTACTTAACAAAGGTGGTTTATTAAGTAATTTTTCACAGTGAAAGAAATTTTACTATTGTAAAATTCACTTTACATGGCGTAGTTCGATCCATCTGGTAAATTAGGCTAGATGATCAATATTTTGGTTATAACAGATTTCCCCGCAACGTACGAGTGTTTGGCGTAAAACATATGACCAAACTGTGTTGTAAAGACATAATCACTACACAACAAAGTGGAGAGAGAGAGAGAGAGAGAGAGAGAGAGAGAGAGAGAGAGAGAGAGAGAGAGAGAGAGACCAACACAACTAAAGCAGGAGGATAGGGACAAAGGGGGAAAGACTAACGCAAGTCACCTTTTATGTTGTGGTACCGGACCTCAATGAGGTGGGGGAGGCATACATATACTCACAAAGATAACTTAGTACAAAAATAATTGTGTTCTGAGAAATATCAAACTGTGCAATGAAGTACATGTTGAATGGTACATGACATGTTGGCATAACTGAGTTAGAAAATAATACAACGTGTCCTATATATATAGTGCACATGGAAAAATATGAGCGAGGATTGAATATAATATGAACTGATTACATGAGATATAATGGCCCTTCCTCAAAAAATGGGTTGGAGGGAGGGTAGAAAAGAAGCCCTGTTGAACAAGGAAGGGATCTGCAAAACTAAATGGATCATCTGAAGGAGATGTGCATGCTATGAACACTGTGATTGGTAGGAACTGAACCCATTATATTTGCGGAGCTGCATCTAAGGTTGTAGCATAATAGGAATGCATCCGAGCATGTGGGGGGCTACCTGAAGGGCCACCCCCTCATGAGGTCTCAAACATCTCACGCATACCTAGGAACCACTGGTACAATCTGCTGCATCATTGGACCATCGAGTGTATGGATCACGAACATGAAACAACCAAGTCAAAGGGCAATAATGAGTCCCTCTACTCGATCCAAAGTACCTAACAAGAATGGAAGCTCGAACCAAGATGCACCACCCTCTAGGTCATTCTTATGGAATAAATGAGCTGATGTCGACATAATAGGGCCCACGATAGGTGAGGCAATGAGGATACTCAACTAAGGTATGAGGGAAAATAGTAATGCGGCTGATGGAATGACACTAGGTATAATGGAAAATGAGGGATTGAGGGACAAATAGATGACTTTCCTTGTCAGAGCATAAAGTGCATGGTTTACCTGGCAGTAACTAACTCAACTCCGGATGGGATGCGGATAGTATGACTGGAGGCCAAAATGGGCAAGACAGGATGAACGATATCAAAATATGGATGGAATACTATGATATGATATAATGGGATATGAAACAGACTCCTTGGATGCAAGGGTGACTCATCACGAATGCTCTGAACAAGGGTGACTTGATGACGCTGCCACACAGAATCGGCCCGGTGGGGACCATGAAAAAATCAGTAAATGACGGTTACACATGATGAAAATTGACACATGAGATGACAAGCAAGTTCCAAGGGAAGGTGGTCCCCAAATTACAAGCCTCGCATATGAAGAAATCCGATTTTTGAGAGGCGAAGAAGTGACCCTTCTTGGAAAAATGGCTTCCTGGTGAAGTTTCAAATCATCCAAAACTGAGAAAGACTCATTATAGTACTTGATGAGAGATTTCCAACGATGTTGATGGTTCGTCAAGTTGAGCTACCATTTGGTCAAAGCGGTTGACAGAAAAATTGTGGATTTTTCTATGAAAGGACATTTTCCCTCCAATTGGAATTCATTTTTTAAGTGAGTTGTGATAAATTTGGAGAGGACGAAAAGGCCCCAAACCTTGTGGAGATTATAGCACACAAACCGGCCATCAGATTTAGGATCTGTGACTTTTAGGTAGGTGGCCTTACTCATCTCTCCAATTTCAGTTATTTATTTCATGATTTTTGGCTCCTAGCAGCTCCCTCGGAGACCCTTGCTCCTCTTCACGGTCTAATCACACTTTCTGTGCCTAGAAGTGCAATTTGGATCACAAGAAATAGGTGAAAACCTGTGAGCTCACACTTTCTGGGCATAAAACTGTGATTTGGGGCTGAAAAGAGGGGTGGTTTGCTCACTTGGTGGGGGTTGTAGGTTGATTAGTGTGGACCGGTGTTTTCTTCTCTCAACTGAAAACACATGTGGTGTTTTGCACGCATTGCAGAGATAAAAATCAACTGGTGTGAGCGAGACTTGGATACCCTCTGATTCGAGATTCAGATGGATCAGGGGATTTGAGGGGCATTGGCTTACTAAAGGGTTCTCAAGTTAGTAGAGAACCCATTGATGAGGGCAGGTGAGCCCTTGCTATTGAGAATTGTGAGGTATTGGGATTCATACCATCAGGTATTTGTCATGGAGGGGCATAATATTGAGCTCACATTATAGGATATTTATTTCTTCACCGGACTCTCTCCCCTCAGAGTGGTGTGGGATATACAGCTGCTGTTTCCTTGTGTGAGGAGAATTACAAAGTTTTTGGAGAACCATTGTCCACAGGATGTGCATGTGAAGGGCACAACTATCCCGATTGGTGATTTAGACCAGCTAGAGACATACGTTGTTTCTACAGCTGTGCTACAGCTCTTGGGTAGCCATGCATTCCATCACACCACTGGCGGGAAGATGATGCGGGTTGAGAGTGTTTTGGCTAGGACTTATTATGGTTGGGCCGAGATGATGCTGTTGTTAGTGAAACGATAGTTAAGTCTATGCAGGTGAGCCATGAATATGTTTCTGGTACAGTACTATGCACATTCTTCTTTGAGAAGATACCCACCATCCTTCCTCATGTATAGATCCGATATGGGGGCCCACAGGAGCCTAGGATCCACCACTGAGGGCAGCTACTGTAGAGAGGAGGACAGGGAGTCGGACGAGTATTCCAACCCACGTTTTTTGCACATTGGGATCAGATGCCCCTCTAGATTGATGATTATCCTTATAGTAGGGTGACCTATCAGGGAGATCCTGAATAGCCACTTTCACTCAGGTAAGCATGGGGACCAAACGGTAATTGTTATGTTGCTATTTTTATGCTGCATTTCATATTTTTATCGCATGTATTTGGTATTAAGTGTAAGATATGTGGTATGCAGACATAGCACCGGTAAAACTAGCAAGAAATGCAAGATGAGACACAACGCCTGTGGCTGCAGATTGGGGAACATCGTCATCTTGTCAGGGTCCAGAGGATAGTGTGCTGCTCATTTATCTACACTATAGATGTGGGGTACTCTTGACCAGAGTTTCTAAGCGTGGATGGCATGAGCTAGATGATTGATACATATATGAGTGTACTATCCTTCCTTTAGAGTGGCGAGGTATCATGCGGCGCATGGCGATGGATGGTCATGTAGTACATGATCTACATGCAAGTGGGGTAGAGCATTTGGTGTGTGATTCTTCGGATCATCACTAGATATGGGGACATGTGGGTCCCCTTGATTTTGATTTTTGTAACATGTTATAGGCATGTCAGATGTATTTAGAGCTATGGGCTCCGAACACTTATACGATACATAATATGATTATGCATTTTTATATGACGATGATGGTTCGCCATGTGTTTTGTTTATGGTTTTCTTCTGTGGTATACATGTGATATATTCCAATCTAGAATGATATTTGCAATGGTATCTACATAGTTATTTTGGACTCTAGGATCTTGACTAGAAGTAATGGTTTCAAATTCACATACCAACATCTTAACATGCAAATATTTCTAAATATGACTTGGTTATGCACATGATACACACCATTCAATTCCATGAGAAGTAGCAATGAATATAAACGAACATGAAGATGAAGGATGTGATGAGAAAGCGAATTGACTAACAAACCTATCACTGCATCATATTCGGCCTAGTTATTGGTGGCAGATCCAATACATACGTCATTCGGAAAGACTAATGTATGCAAGGGGGTAAAAATGGCCCAGGCTGTCGCGACTATATTCCTGGAGAAGCGACTTTCACCATCAACATGACCGATATATGGTGTGGATGATGGATCCATCTGAAAGGTGCAAAAGACGATAGATGAGATGATGCATCCTACCTAACTTCATGATAGAAATAAGGACATGCAAATCTAAGAGATAAGCTATGAGAAAAATTTCTTCGGGTAGATTGCATTGGGATTATTAGGAAGGAAATGGCCTTTATAATCCTCCAAAAGATGTTCCCCCTCGCCTAAGTGCAAGGGTAATTAGGGGTAGACATAACTTCCATGATGTCCTCATCAAAATGGAAGACGAGCGGACGAGAGGAATATTGACTACATCATGCGACACGGTACCTAGTGCGTTAACTTGAGAAAGAAGGTTCAAATATGCATCATATGGAATGGTAGATGACGAGATAGTAGATGAAGGATCTATGTATGTTGAGACTTGGGATTCTATCAAAAGAGGTTGAATAGAAGCGTGCTCAGAAACCTCAGAAAGGATTTCCTACGAGGAACTCAAGGATGATGACAAGTAAAGGATATGGCTCGTGGTGTCTGTCACCTCAACATCTGGGGAAGGTATCATGATGCTGGGACCAGATTCCCCCTATTTTGGTTTACTATTAGCACAAAAATCCACAGGAAGAGGAGAAGGTGATCCATTATGAGTGGTCTCGTATTCGCAAAGTGCCTTAAGGAAATCACAAAATTCATTGAGATGAGGGCAACAATGGGAGTAGTCACCATGATGATCACACAGGGCACAAGCATGATTTTTGCGTAACGTTGTGAGTTTCTTGGGTGGACCCGGTAAGTTAACATGGCCTTTATGGATATTTGACTCAGGAAACATTTCATGAACCAAAGGTTTGAGATGAGGAAGCTCAGGACAATTATTGGTCGTGTGCCCCAAAAATTTACACAAAGTGCATGGAGGTGACGACTTTGGCGTCTTGGGGACTGGAGGAGGTTGGGGAGCCTTGTCCTTAGGTTCTTTTCTCTTAGCTTTCCCCCCTATCCAGATGATTTCACAACAGGAGTGAGTTTCTCTTGAGGTTGTAATGGAACTAAAGTAGTGGTAGGGGCCATAGGGACCAGTTGAACCAGGGTCAGAGCACAATAAGGTCTTAGCTGACCAGGAAGAATGCTTGTAGGGGGGTCAATGTACCATACGGGGATCCCTAAAGTCATGTGAGTAAGGACCAATGAAGCCATGACAGGTAGATAAAATATTGTGGGAGGGGGAAATAAGAAAGGTATCTGGCCTGCAAGGTAATGTCCCGACGGAACAAATCTTGGATGCTTGAGACCTGGAGGAACAGTTCTTAGGGGAAGATAGGAGAGGCACCCACAAATGGAGGAGGTCCTGGGGGGTGGATCTGGATGGCTCAGTTGGGATGGTAACCGCACGGTGTGGAGTAACTCGTTGTGGATAAAATGTACTAGACTGCTTGAGGACAACCTGTGACGCTGAAAGATTTAGGCTCTAAGATGAGAGGGAGAGGAGCAAGGAAAGAACCCAACAATTAGGAATCTTTATAGACTCTCAATGAAACACCAATGAGAGGAGTTGAAGACTTCTTATCTAACACTGATGAGATAATGGACTCGGGGGACATCACGGATGTCAGTTCGTAGTAAGTCAACTGATCTATGGTAACGGTCTTCCCTTCATGGGGGAATCACATCTTGCGAAAAACCGTAGATGTGAGAGCTGACATGGCATATGTGTAACTACGACCCAAGAGAATGTTGTAATCTAAAGGGGCATCAATAACCTCAATAACTACATGGAAAGTCTTGCCCGCAAGTGTCATGGATAGTTGCGGTACATGCTAAGAGGCTAGGAGGAGTATCTGTCCCAAGAATGCAATGTGATGATGGAGGGGGACAACTCAGGTGACTAAAGTTTTTTCCAAATGGTAGCAGACATCACACATGTGGATGCACCATCGTCAGTAATGCATCGGGAGATGATGACATTACGAACTCGGACTAGTACCTAGAAAGCAACGGAGCAATTCAATGGGGGATGTTCTGATGTATCAACTAGGAAGACAATCAAATGATCGTCAGAAGCATCTACTACGCCCAAAGAAGTTATTAGAGCTCTCTTTTCAGAAGGGCATGACTGGAGTACATCCAATGTCGACATGGCGACAGGTGATTGCGGCCAAGCCATCTACTATACTGTATGTATGGGAAACTTGGTTAGAAGCCATGTTATGGCGTAAGGGTCCCTTTGGGATCTTGGGAATTGCCTCAGCTTCAGGTTGAGGGATCTGTAATGGAACATTTGATGTCGTAAGAGGCTCAGTAGAAGCTTTGGCTTTGGACTCAGTGACAGACGAAGTTGATGGCTTATCATATTGACACGATCGAGTTTTCAAGTTGATATCGGAGGGATTAACCTCATCAGAGCTCATCATGAGGATCTGGTAGTCACCAAGACCAGAATGTTGGGGAGGGTGGGCTGCTTGACCTAGGTGAGGTTGAGAAGAAACAAATCCTTGTTGAGAGAAAGGATTTGTAAGCACTGTCGGGTTAGATGGTGTAGTATTCTGAGGCAATTGTTGGCCTCTAGAAGTTGCTTGAGTTTCCCACATTTGGCGCATCTGGGGAAAGATAGCACACTTATGTGTATAATGGCCATGTACACCACAACATGCACAAGGCTTGTTCATACAAATAGCCTTTTTTTTCTTGGGTTGGCTTCCCCGTGGCTAGTTGTTGGTGTTAGGATGGCTCCCTTGGGATTCACTAGGTTGATTACCTTCATTACCGTGGTTACCCTTGTTACCATTGTTACCCTTCCCCTTATTATTTTTCTTCAAATTTTGGGGATTGGTTGCACTTTGTTGTGCAAAAACCTGACCCTAAGGGGGCAGTAGTTGTAGGGGCTAAGGATGCATGGCAGGCTGCCGTGTTAATGCTTAAGGGTCTGGAGTGCTCGACTGTTCATAAGGAGGAGAAATGGTTTGGTAGATAGGTTGGGGCCCTGAAAACATGTTGCTCATAGGAGGGGCATAAGTGTTGGAGGAACTGGTGCCCCCCTGTGGATGGCCATAAATTTGTTGAGTATATGGGGAAGGATGTGAAAGGGTTCCAACAATACCATCGGCAACGTGAGATTTCCCCGGTGCATTGGAACCTCCAGGATGGGGAAGGTTTGGAATGATGGTATAAACAGAACTAGATTGCACATAGATCAGGTCATATCTCAGAGTGGTTCAGAGAGCTTCTTCCTCAGTCTGAGGAAAATGGGACGCGACATCTTTTCCAATGGGTGCTAAAAGGCTCCTGAGAAACCAATCTAGATAGACACAGTCTTCGAAGTGCGGGGTACAACATGTGCTCCTCCTTCTACGTCACTCTTGAACATGGTTGGAAAGGCGAGTGGTAGAGGACTGATGAAATGAGGTCAATATCTTTTTACCAGTGTCGTATCAGAGAGGTAGCTAGAAATATGAGAGGAACAATTAACAAGCATCATGAAAATGGAATGAAATGTGGTGGGCTAGTCTACATACCATTTTGTAGCGTCTCTAGTGAGTGTGCATTGGAATAATTGAAAACGAATGAAGTCATTAGTAATGGAGTTGGATGAACACCACATGTGGAAGGAGTGAACATGATCAATAGGATTCTCTCTAGAATTACCCTCAAACTTTGGGATATTTGAGGGAAGCTTAGTCGGCATAGCATGCCAACCAACATCATGGTGTATTGGGTTCTTTATCAATTGGCTAAAATCCAGTAGACTTAAGCTAGCCATAAAAGGGAGTATGGGAGTTTTCTGAATGGTTCATGAAATTACTCCTCTATATGTGATCACTAGGGTAGAGCTGGAGCCAACACCAGGTTGGGTTCCTACACTAGTTGTGGGTCCAAACATGGTGACAATATGTGGTGAAGAAGGCTCGGAATCAGATGAACCAGGAGAAGAGTCGGTATGGGGACTCAGAGGGCTATGAACTCAAACCTAGTGGGGAGGAGTAATATGCCCAAGTGGAAAATGGGGATGTAGCTATAAGAGTCTCTGTGATAAACGCCTTGGTGGCACAATGGTGGTAAGACACATGTGACATGAAAATGGTGAAGGGAGATCAACAATATGACTTTGTCTCGATGAGGGGAGATAAATTTATTATGTTCAGTCTTTGCTTGGGGGTGTAAACCAACCGCCCTTCACTTAAGGTGCACTTATGTGTGCAAATGTATTTATTGATTAAGCTCAGATCGTGCTTTTAAAAAAGAAAAAAGACTGTTGAAAATAAACTAAAATTAACAATAGTAAATGAACAACAAAACAATTAACTAAACCCCACCCAAAATGAATTTTCAAACACTGTGCTAGTTGGTGGTGAAATTGACTGAAAACACACTAAAAATTTCAAGGGATCTAAGTGTCAGTGTGACTGGGATGAAATGACACTAGGCTACCAGAAAGTGGTGCAGCAACAACAAAAAACCAGAGAGGAGGATCGCTACAAAAAGATAGGGAGATGCGTGTAAATCCTAGGGCAACTGATGGGACCCTAAGGCCAATGACCAAACAAGGTTTAATATGAAACCATGGATGGAAACAACCTATCTTTGGAGATGTGAAAGAAAAGGGTACAGATTTGGAAAATATGGTTGAAAGTGTTGGAGAAGCTCAGACTTCTTACTCGACTAAACTCCTCCTATAAAGGCAGAAGCGTATTAGAAGCCCTAAGGGGATAAATTCCACTTTGACGAGTAAATCAGAGTAGATCAAGGCCTAAGCAAGATGAGACAAAGGTCAAACAACCCAACCCACAGCTCTCAACCAAACCTAGAAACATATCTGGTAAAAACTCAGAAACCCTAAAATAATTGGTACTAAGCTATTTTTAGGGGGGATCACAGTTTTTGGGGTGAAATATGCACTCTAGACTCAAGATCGCACATTTTGGGCTAAAAAATGTGATTTTTTATCCCTGATTCCTGGTCGGAAAATCTGAGAAAAAACTACCGTCTCTGTCGCAACTCGTTCCTGTGACATGCAGAAAGACCAAAAAACTTGCAGAAGTTTGAAATTTGACATATCTAGGGTTAGAAAGCTAGTAAATAACATTAAGAGTCTGAACAAATAAGAAACCCTAACTTGAAAATTGAAGGTCACCCAAGTTTCTGGATCTTAAGTAAAAAGCCAATGGAGTTGCCAATTTGGTTGTAGTGTTTTCGTCTCAAAGGTGTACGAAAAGAACCACTTAAGACTACGGATGAAAAACAGTCTAAACAATATAAATGGCTACTAAACATTGTAGATTTGCAGAAAATGATAGAAGCAAAATCTAGCAAAGTCCTCACCTATGACACAATCATATGTAAACAACAAAAAGAAACAATAATAACTCCAATCATCCAATGGGAACCAGATATACAAAGAATATATTTTATTATAACACCTATGAAGGGAACAAATAAATTTTACCAGTCCCCCTTTATGGTATGGGTTCTTGTCTATCCTAAAACATCTTTAGCTTATGTAGAGTCTGTCTCCTCTATAATGTGAAAACCCAACAAATAAAATGTTTGAGCTTAGTGGGAACTCAAATGGCGGAGAAATGGTGTGCGGCAATGAAAATAATAAGAGTTACAGCAATGAGTTCAACAAAAAAAATAATCGAAAGTGAATAATGAATGGAAAACCCCTCTATTTATAACAAAATATTGAGTTATCCTCGAATAATGAGAAATAATAAAATATTATTAACACCATTCTTGGAATAACCACTTGGAATATTTTATTATATTTGGTTAGGAGGGAAGACGTATTTAAACTTTTATTTAGAAATAATTAAATAAATGATTTATTTATCATCTCAAGAAATTGGTTAAGGAATAATAAATAAATAATGATTTATTTAATTATTCCTAAGGGATTTAGTCAAATTTGACAAGGAATAATAATTAATTAGTGATTAATTAATTATTCCTAGAGAAAAAAAAAAGATAATTAATAATCTATCTTTTGATTTTTCATAATTGGGTCAAATATGAGAAGGAATAATAATTGAACAATGGTTTAATTAATTATTCCTAGAAGAAAATAAAATAAATAGTGATTTATTTAATTATTCTTCATGGGTTTAATTATAAATTACATAACAAAGGTGGTTTATTAAGTAATTTCTAGCAGTGAAAGCAATTTTACTATGGTAAAATTGACTTTACATGGTGTACTTTGATCCATCTAGTAAATTAGGCTAGATGATCAATCGTAGTGATAACACTTTCATCAAAGGGGACCGAGTTAAATAGTGAGAGAGGGCGAAATATTTTTTCTTTGGCAAGTGAATCTGAGGGCCATTGAGGATAGAACCAATAGCCATAGGCATAGATTGCATCAAAACACTCTACTGACACTACTGAGTCGTGGATCAGGTCAATAATGCTCTCATCCACCATTTCACCTTCCGGGAGGCACCTCACCATGAAAGGGAGTATTCGAATCACTAGAGTAAGGATGTCGGCCAAAAATCACAAAGACCCATTGAATCAATTACATGGGACTCTACCACTAACAGAAGGGAATTCGAGGCACTCATAAGCAAACAGTCGCATTGTTGATATGAAGGGTGATGTTTCTCAGTAGCAGTCAAGGTCGCGAGGAGGGTAATTTTGTGTGTTAAAATGAACACCGAGCCATCTAATAAACATAGGTGTTATATTTGTTTCAGACTATGATTCGTTTCAATGGAAGGTGAAAAGGAGTATGAGTGTTGCATGCTGATTAGTTGATATAGCCTGAGCATTGGTTGCATTGCCAAAACACTGTCACAACAACTATCTGAGCAGAGAATGGAGTTGAGCATCTCCATATCTGTTCTAGGTGAAAGGAAGTGGACATAGCATGGGAATTGAACTGTCACCACAACCCTCTAAGCACAGGAAGGAGCTGAGCAAGTTTCATAGGCTTCGGTTCTGGCATTGACCATCGATTCATTATGGGAGCCAAATTTTTCATCACTCTTAATAGCAGAGACAAGATTACTTTTACCGTAGCATTAGTCAAGGAGCCAACCATGGTCCTCTTCAGGTGCACGCCAAAGTATTTGTTTTATTGCATTAGATAAATTGATCTCGATAGATCAAGATCACTCACACATTAGTCATAGAGGCAAAGACACCGTGTTTTTGCAGAATCAAGTAAATTATATTTCATCAAAAGATTTCTTGGTGGGTCACCATAATTAAATAAAGTAATCCTCTGCCTTTTTTTGTTATATAGTATGTTGCATTATGTGGCTGGATTGGTGTAGAGGTTTATCATTGTCGAATATAGTCTTATGCCTATACATTTCAAACCTCTAACATCAAATTGAATGTCGCACATGATCCATTGATCACTCGCAAGGGTATAATTATTGGGTCCACAGACTCTTGATTAGCGTATGAAGATCTAAGTCTTTACCTAAAAACTGATTCTCTTTCCATCTAGATGGATTTTCCGCTCAAAAATCTCAGTGTGGAAGCATGAAAGATGGCAGGTTATAGACCAAACCATGTTTATAGTTTTGAAAATTTTAATTGGTTTTAGCATTTGACAAGGGGTTTGTCAAATTTTGGAGTTTGACGATAGAAAGGAGATTTTGCGTTAAAAAAAAAAGGGAATAGGAAGGGAGGTCATACAATCATCTTACTATTACCAATCAAGTTTGTATTTACCTTATCTTGTGGTGAAATCCATTGAAGAATTAGTGTATTCATGCTTTGGTATGAGGGGAGATGGGACTTTCCCTAGAAAACACTTATAAAATTTTGGACAAAATTCTAGATAAAATAAAAGAAGCATGGGGCCTTTTCTCTATGCCATTATGCAACAAAAATTCCCCTGGGAAGTGAAGGAAGGACAAGGAAGAGGAGTTAAGTTGCTCGCACTTGGATCCTAATTGCAACGAACAAAGTCAACCATAGACCTTCAAAAATTAGAGGAATTAGACACATGGCTCTTAGAGGTGGGGCAACCAGAATGAAGGAAACTTAGTTGGAATCTCAAGCCATCTATGCTTGCATTAATACAACCCAAACTCTCAGAGCATCCTTGTGAAGAGGTCAAGCTCACAATTGCTTCTCGTCTCAGCAAGATCATAGCTTTAAAATCCAGAGTATTGTCTCACGATAATGATCTTATGAGGGAGATATTGTAGTTGATAGTGGAGGGCCTTAAAGGGTTGAATAACATCATGCTTCCTACCTTTTAGAACCGATGTAGAAATCTTAACAGTCATGGCAGAATTGAACTTTGGCACATTCATACTGAATTTGGAATGTGATGAGTTGATCTTTTAGTTGCTCCATAACTTTTACACTAGTATTACATTAGCTCATTTAGACCATGTCAAAACAAGCATGGAAAATATTGTGTCTCTATTATTAGAAGGCCATGCTCACATATGCAAGATACTAAGATGTAAATTGTTGACTATTTGGAGGAAGGACCGCAGGGATCCTATGATCTAGTCGAGAAGTTTGTCAGGAAAAACATAAAATTACTCAAGAGGGTGCTCACTATGAAGGAGTTGATAAGGATTGATGGAGGAAGCAAGAACGAAATATGCATCAATAATGAACTAAGGATGAGAGGACTATGCTTTATCTGCAAGGGACCTTGGGCCCTTAACCATTCATGTCCAGGTGATAAGAGGAAACAAGGGCAGATCATGAAGATTCATCCATAGTTGGTTTCACTGGTTTTTAGAAGAGAACCTATGAAGGATCCAAGTAGTCAAGTACAAATGGTGAGAAACAACACCATGTTTTTTAGAGAAACTTACGAGACAGGTCGATGATAATCAATCACCTTGACAAAGTAAATCGGGAAAGGAAGGAGGGAATTCCTCCTGATGATGAGGTAGTTGAGTCTATAGATATCCAGGAGAACATCCATAAAGAGTATGGGCAATCAGGTATAGATAGCAGTCCACCAATACATCCATGTTTGATAATCAAAGAGGGTGGGCAACTTATCCCCACATGTGAAAAAGTCCAGGAAGAAGACATTCTAGGAGAACCAAATGAGGAGCCAATAATAATAAACCGATATGATGAGCATGATCATGCAAGGTATCATGACAAATATAGTATGCAGGATAAGCCATTTCTGTAGGGCACGAGAATTTCTAGTAGAGAACTTTTGGGAAAGGATCATGCATTTCAAGACAGATCTTACAATGTTGAACATTGGGACCTTTGGCAGGTGAAACATTGATTTCTATCTCAGTGGATGATAATTCTTCATATGAAAGGTAACAATTTACTTGCAAGTTTGGAGGCAACAAGGTACATTGGGAGGTAACAAGGTACAAGGTACATATTGAAAGACATATGGGAGGTAACCTGTACAAGCAAAAAAAGTGCTTAGAAGAATATATGTGTGCTCTGACTTCTCAACAACATCAAGGAAAGACTTAATTTCAAAAATAAACTCTTTAATGATCTATGTACCTATTACTTACCACTTCAGATAGAAGTGTTGAGTGTGACAACTGCCAAAAAAAAATATCATTATTAAACAATTGGAAGAAAACTACTTGAACTAAGCATAAAATATAATACTTATACTAGAAAAACCTATGCAAATGCAAACATCTCAGAAGGTGACAGATGAACTTAAGCCTTTTCATTGAAATAACTTATCACTTCTCTGGTATCCATTTTAGAATCCAAACTAAATCGCAAAACTTAGAATACTGGCCATTCTTGAACCTCTTTCCTTCTCAGTCTTCAGCTCAAAATGGTGAGCCCCATGCTTGTCATTATAGGGCATAATGGAAATGGCATCCAACAATCCAGATGATGCCATCAGCTACAAATCCTTCTATGTTAAGTATTTATTGTAGCTTTTCTGGAGGATATAGAGCTTGTACCATGCATAAGCATGATACAAATGACTTTCTAATATCTAAAATATCTTTGTTAACTTTGAAAAAGTAGATTGTCATCATTTGAGGTTTAGGAATATTCTTGACCATACACAAGACCATGAATATCTTCTATAGAGTGAAAAGCTTCCTACATATCATATGTCATCTGTCATAAGAAATAGTATAAGGCAAAAATATATTAAAAATAAAAATAATTTAGCTCATAGATTATATAGTAGGTTCATGAAATTTCATTCAACCCAAATCTTCCTCTGCAATAGGGTTTTCTCCAATAATTAATTCCTACAAGATAAAACTATATCAACCTTCCCATCTAAACAAATATAATTCTATATCTAATTCAATAGATAACATTTTAGAGTTCTGGCCCCCATTCGATAGTGATACCTTCTTAAAGGTATGCCAAAAATCTAGTCAACATGACATTATAACTATTTACATCATGGGCAATATGGGTAAACTCCCAACCAAAGGTAAGTGGTTTCTAGAATATGATTTTTCTACACATTTCCCTCATCCCATTTCACATTTCCCTCATCCCATTTCACAATGGCAGCCAACACTCCAGATGATGCCATCAACTACAAATCCTTCTATGCTAAGTATTTATTGTATCTTTTCTAGAGGATATAGAGATTGTACCATGCATAAGCATGATACAAATGACTTTCTAATATCCAAAATATCTTTGTTAACTTTGAATAACATATTTTCATCGTTTGAGGGTTAGGAATCTTCTTGACCATACACAAGGCCATGAATATCTTCTATAGAGTGAAACGCTTCCTACATATCATATGTCATCCGTCATAAGAAATAGTATAAGGCAAAAATATATTAAAAATAAAAATTTAGCTGACATATTCTATAGTAGGTTCATCAAATTTAATTCAACCCAAAGCTTCCTCTGAAATAGGGTATTCTCCAATAATTAATTCCTACAAGCTCAAACTATATCAACCTTCTCATCTAGACAAATATAATCCGATATCTAATTCAATGGATAACATTTTAGATTTCTAGCCCCCATTCGATAATGATACCTTCTTAAAGGTGTGCCAAAAATCTACTCAACATGACATTATAACTATTTACATCATGGGAAATATGGATAAACTCCCAACCAAAGATAAATGTGTTGTGCCTTTTTCCCATAAGCATTTATTAGCATACCCTTTTTAGTTGAGAGAAGATCCTTTGGATAGTGGGATACAATCTTTAGTTCTTGTGAGGGCATCCCAAAATCACCCTTGGACAATTGACTACTAGCATCTTTACAACAGTTTTGGCTCATTGACTTGATACTTGTCTTAGGGGAGTTTTCCTTGAGGGTCTTTTTCCCAACACTTTTCCTTAAGGTAAAAGTGTGTATACATTGTTGTATGTAATGTTGATCTTCCATATTATCAATACAAGAAGATCAGATCCACCAATTGAATATGTAATAAGTGTGAAATCAGATAGCTCAAACTATTCAGGCTTTGTGTTTTCATTGAAGTTGGCCGATGTTGCATGTTCTTCATCAGAATTTGTCCATATTTGTCCATACTGTTGTATTTTGTTTTTCTACAGTACAAATTTCATCCACACTGCCCCTTGAATGTGATTTCTCCTCACTCATTTCTTCAACCTTATCCTCCTTATATATCATACTAGACAATCACCATTCTAGTACAGAACAACCTCTGGATAGTATTTATGAATAATTGTAGTTAATGGGTTCTCATGTAATGATTCCCAATACCAATGGAACGACATATAATTTGAATCACTCAAGTAATGAATCTCAATTTAACAACATTCTAATATAATTACATTCTACCATAAATACACATCAAGAATGCTTTGCCTTGTAGATTTTATCACCCATGTATACGATGGATTTAAGGGCATGAAGGGAAATTGGAAAGCCAATGATCTCGTAGAGTTATGTATGGCGTTGTCTAGTACCTATGGCCTCTTCGACAACCAAGATTGAGCTCAAACTCACCCTAGAAAATGAAAATAATGCTCATGGGAGAGGGAAATGACTCTAGTAAGTATAAATCCACCCAAGAACGCTTAAGAACACTTTAGGTAAGGAGAGACAAATTCTTAACAGTCGTACAGAAACCAAATTAGAAACTCCTTGAGGAAATGCAACAACTCCAGAACCGTGGCAGTTGATCTCTAGCTCAACAAGAAAGTGGATTATGAGTAACTTAGAGCTGATGCATTTCATATAGCATCAAGCAATCAAAATTTTCTAAATGATGCTAATATAAAGTCAATGGAGAGTTATTTATTTCAGCCATGAGCACAAAGACAGGGAGCACATATAATATAACTGAGTAAGAATGATGATAACTCATACAGCATAAGTTTATTATATCTTAGGAACATATATTAGATGAGAGCCTAGCACATTGCCTTCATTGTCAAAAGAGAGATGTCCATCTGCAAATTAACCCTCGCTCGATGTGAGACTATTGCGGCATAGCTGCTATGGGAAAATGAATGAATTGGTCATGGCAGTTAAACACTGAATTGAGCTAGTTTCAGCATTGTCCAATTAGGGCTATTGCATCTTGTCATAGGCAAATATTGCAAGACATTTCAAAATTACAAAGGCAACAATCCAGGCATAGTCACTCTTTCTTTGGTTAAGTCAAAGCTCATGGAGAATGATATCTAGGTGTTTTAGCCTATATTCGACCTCTTTTGGGCAGCAACCAAGAAAATGAAAAATCTCGAAGTCTGTAATCCAACGGGAGAAGAAAAAGCTCGAAGCTCGATTTCTACAACACTTGAATAAACTGAAATCTGTGACTAATCCGAATCTCAATCAAAAGCTATCTATTTGCAACAGGATCTGAATATCTGTGGTAAAGAGTCAAAGGTTTGTTGTAGTATCCAAAGATTAGTAATAGAAGGAAAAGAGTTTGTAATTGGAAGTCATACTATATTATAATAAGAGACTAAAGCTGCAATAAGGACATAATTCAGTAGCTTCTTCTGACTTTGACTAGGCAGAGACTCAACTATTGACCTTGAAATAAAGAGGAGGGCTGACTTGGAGGGACTCTTTGGTCTTGTGTTGGATATTTAATTTTGAATAAATACAATAAGAGGAGGATTGTTGGGTTTTCCCCTATTGAGAGGTTTCGCCCAACCTTGAAAGCCTAAATATTTGTGTCTCGTGCTTCTTTGTGTTCTTGGAAGAACAATTTGTGTAATTACTTGATGAAAGAGAAATATTAACTAAAAAAGAAAAGAATACTTATATAGGAGTTTACTTCCAACTATGAAGGAATACAATAAGGACATAAAATTTGTAAATCTTAAACTTGGCTAGGCCACTACACCTCCAAAAACCTAACTCATTTAGCCATAAACTAGAAACCTTCTGTGGAACTCCAAAAACAAATGAATTAGAATGAATTATCAACTAGAATCAAGGGCATTTACACTTTACATTTGACAATCTATTGTAGTATGAATATTTAGGTCACAACTATTCATTTATATTGCACCGTTGTAAGAAAGGATGATCATATTTTATATATTTTGTCTAGTAAGGCCTGCACTTCATCATTGCTAGCTCTAACCAAGGTTTCATGTTCCCATTGTAATGAACAACAGCGACATTGTCAATCTCTGAACAGTCCACGCTAGGGTTATATCCTAAACCCAGCACATGCCAAGACTTGCCCAAAGGATGGGTCAAGCCATAAAACGTTCAATCTAGGGGGTAGCGTTCCAAGCTTCCACAACACTCTATCCTCATTCTGACACACAATAAAAGAAAAACTTAGAAATCGAACAAAGAAAAACCCATTAAGTTTTCTAGCTAATTACTTCATAATTATTTCAAATACTTTAAAGTAAGCATCATAGGAATTAACATAAATAACCCACACTACGCACTTACCGTGTTCTACCACTTGTGATATATTCCAGTTATATCTTGTTTCTCCCATTCTTTGAGATCAAATACATTCATCCCATATGCCCAACCACAAGCATTAGGATCAAAGTGCCTGGCTATGTGCGGATTGGAAAAATTAAGGTATTTGTCAAACCGGCGAAAGCTTTCTCCACAGGTTTCCACTAAACCATTAATCTTTCCATGAAGATGTACTGACCACAAGTGCATCAAATCTTTCTACACCACAATATCAGCATACTAGAAAAGGATCTTGTTCATTTTGGGATAAACTTTTGGAAGATAGAAATGAAGATGATTTAGCATGGATAAATATTTTGAATTTGTATATTCCAAATTGGAGGAACATGCTGAGAGTGTAGTCAAGTGATCTGCCTTGAAATAATACTCTTTCATAGCTGAGGATTCAAGTTGGCGAAGCATAGGGCAATAGGAGGAATTGATCCATTTAAAATCATCAACATTTTCTACATGTATCGCAGCTTTCCCTAGGGGATTAAGTAAAAACCACATTTTCATGGCCCCAAAATTTAACTTGTCTGTGATGAGATGAAATACATGTTTCTCTGATTGCTGCAAACACATGTAGATCACCTACAATGAGATCCAAATATTAAATGTAAAATGCAGCAAAATTGTTGGACTTCCATACTTTAGAGTAATTTAAAATAATAGCACTTCACCTTAGCATTCATGATAGTTGAATTCACAACCACAGATGCAGCCAATACATTGTTAGAAAATAATGCATAGTGATAAAGAGTCGGATACTCCAACTTGTCCTTTTTAGGAAATTATCACTTTTCAAGAGGAAGAAAGTAATAATCTATGGTCAATCGCATGGATAGACAATGCAGGCCCTTGGGAACATACTTTTTTGCCACCTGACTTAAAAATTTACTTTGCTTTTCCAAGGTCATTGCTTGATCGTCTGCAGACTGAAGCATGGCTTGCAACTTCTTTGTTACTATCGCATAGCCATAAAATTGTTCTCTAGTCTTGGATAGGACATGACCCATATCCTTGATCTTCTTAGGTGCACTAAAACATTCATATCAATTACCGGTCATGAAAAAGAGAATGAAAAGCGGAAATATTGACACACATACTGCAACTTTAAAAGAAACAAAGGATATGAACACCAAATGCAAATGGAAGCACTTACTACTCTTGACTTAGAAGCAGCCAATGTGAAAATCCAGGGGTAGTGTTCCAAGCTTCCACAACACTCTATCCTCATTCTTACATACAATAAAAGAAAAACTTAGAAATCAAACAAAGAAAAACCAATTAAGTTTTCTAGCTAATTACTTCATATTTACTTCAAATACTTTAAAGTAGGCATTACACAAATTAACATAAATAAACCACACTACACACTTACCATTTTCCACCACTTGTGATATATTCCAGTTATATCTTGTTTCTTCCATTCTTTGAGATCAAATACACTCATGCCATATGCCCAACCACAAGCATTAGGATTAAAGTGCCTGGATATGTGTGGATTGGAAAAATTAAGGTATTTGCCAAACCGGCGAAAGCTTTGTCCGCAAGTTTCCACTGAACCGTTAACCTTTACATGAAGATCTACTGACCACAACGGTGTCAAATCTTTCTGTTCCACAATATCATCATCCCAAAAAAGGATCTTGTCCAGTTTGGGATGAACTTGTGGAAGATAGAAATGAAGATGATTTAGCATGGATAAATATTTTGGATTTATATATTTCAAATTGGAGGAACGTGCTGAGAGTGTAGTCGAGTGATCTGCCTTGAAATAATACTCTTTCATAGCTGTGGATTCAAGCTGGTCAAGCACAGGGCAATAGGAGGAATTGAGCCATTTGAAATCATGAACATTTTCTAAATGTATTGCAGCTTTCCTTGGGGGATTAAGTAAAAACAACATTTTCGTGGCCCCAAAATTTTACTTGTCTGTGATGAGATGAAATACATGTTTCTAAGATTCCTGCAAACACAAGTAAATCACCTACAATGAGATCCAAATATTAAATTTAAAATGCAACAAAACTGTTGGACTTCCAAACTTTAGAGTATTTTAAATTCATAGCACTTCACTTTAGCATTCATGACAGTTGAATTCACAACCACAGATGTAGCCAATACATTGTTAGAAAATAATGCATAGTGATAAAGAGTTGGATCCTCCAACTTGTCTTTTTTACGAAATTTCGCTTTTCAAGCGAAAGCAAGTAATAATCCATGGTCAATCGCATGGACAGACAATGCAGGCCCTTGGGAACAGTTTTGCTGCTTGCTGACTTAAAAATGTACTTTGCTTTTTCGAGGTCCTTACTTGCTGGTCTGCAGACTAAAGCATGGCTCACAACTTCTTTGTTACTGTCCCACAGTCATAAAATTGTTCTCTAGCCTTTGATAGGACATGACCCGTAGCCTTGATCTTCCTAGGTGCACTGACACATTCATATCAATTATCGGCCACGAAAAAGAGAATTAAGAGCAGAAAGATTGACACACAGACTGCAACTTTAAAAGAAACAAAGGATATGAACAACAAATGCAAATGGAAGCACTTACTACACTTGATTTAGAAGTAGCCAATGCGAAAACTATTACCTTTGAGGTAGATCAGAATCTACATTAGCCTCACCCAATGTACGCTGACATTCTTTAATACGAAGCATCAATTCATGGTATAAATCAAGATTATTCGTACCCTGGGAAATGCTTGAATATACCCTAGCCATCATCAGTTGGTCTCACATCAATGTAACAGTGGAATCAGAATTCTCGTTCTCATTCTCCCACCTCCAAATGCTGTATTTTCCCAAGACAATAGAATCTACCTCCTTGGAATGTCTAATTGCTATGTTTTCAAGCTCAACTCGTTTTTCTTCATCCTGTTGAATCAACTCTCTTGACCTTTTCTCGCTCCTCTTTTGTTCTCAATTGTTGTAAGCATTAAAAAACTATAAATTAAAGCATACTATGCTAAAATCTAAGAAATATAAAATTTTTCTATTGGAGAAGTAACATTCAAAAAGGATTTTGGAAAATAATATAACAATTCCCTTTTCCATGAGAAGAAAAAGTAGTGATCTAGTGTAGCAAAGAATTTTACCCTCCATGAAACTTTTGTTGGTCTTTCCTCAAGATGCAAATGGTCTGCATTACAACAAACATTGTCCTGGGAGTTTGACTAGACATTACCTTACACTAGGCTACCAACATCATAGATCAGTTAAGTAGGGAAAATCAAAACTTACCATCAGGAGCATTCTCTTTCATGTCTCGATGTTCACTTCTTGTGTCATCCTCTTGAAACCTCGTAAGAAGTTCTTCGTCATTGGAAGTTTTTTCTACACCTCGTCATTCATTTTACCCCCCTCAGGATTTTCCTTGCCTTCTTCATTGAAGATCACACCATCTTGTGCCGAATGTAACTTTTCTGAGTTGTCTCCAGAATTCATTTGCCTTTGCTTGAAGTACACTGTTAGAAATAGAGAAGCACCCATACCAATGTCAGTTTTCACTTCCTGCTTAATACAGCCCTACCCAACTACATAGATCATCATCACATAGGTTTCCTTACATGTTCAATAGAGAAAATAACGAAAATATTCACCAATCATACCTCAGAGTTAGCAATATCCCTTTGGTTTACTTCAGAGGGATTTCTAATACCCATGAGGAAGATAAGTCATTCTGTCCAATAATATTTAAGTTTAGAGTTCCCAAGTCCTCTGTGATAGTTGTTATGACATCAATCACCTACCCAGTAAATAAAATTTATTTTCAATTCTCTGCTGAATACGGGAGAAATCAAATTTAAGATATCCAAATGCAGCAGGTTTCTTATACTTGCCTCCCTTGGGAAGAGAGAGTCAATGCTCTCTGCTAAACTCTACTTTCTCCAGTCATCTGCTTGTTCCAGTGAACCCCACAGATAAATAGATAAGAGTGATTTTAAACATATGACAGAGCTCCAGTATCCTTAATAATTCCTCTCTATTTCAATCCACTTAGGTCGATTAAATTTCAATTTAGGGACACTATTTATTTTCTAGGATTAGACTAACGTAAGTGCAAGTGCATTGCCCAGATCTTGAAAAAAAAAAAATGGCCATAGAAGAAAAGAATTGGTTTTCGAGATGTGGAAAGAGAACACCATTCTAACAGATCCATCTCCTAAGAAGTTTTACCCTGTTGTTTTAAATGAAAAAAAATGCATAAAAGATTAGGTATAAAGACTTGATGGAGAAGAATATCTATAAAAATACTAAAACGCTAAAAAGGGGGTTTCTTTGCTATCATGCATATGCTAAGATTGAGATTTCATTACACATCAATAATAAAATGGTGTGTATAATATTTATCGTTCATTTTGGCCAATGTGCTCTGAACACTGTGGGAACAGTGTGAAAATGATATGTATAGCAGAAAGTAGCTGGTGAACAAGATTATCGTTGTGAATTGGGTCTAGGTTGGGTGGATCAGAACTGGTTTTAGCTTGATTGATGAGAAGTGGATTTAGCTTTATAGATGGAAAGTGGGTCTGGATTGGATAATGAGTGGATGGGAAGAATGATTGTTACCCTTCCCAACCAGATTCAATTCCCACAAGATTCAATTCCCATGAGTAAGATGCTGAACTGAACCCTTAACAAATATATTTTTATAATACCCATCCAGCTTATGTAGAATCCAACACACACTTAGTACCATCCTACTCAGAATGAGGAGTGCCCAGCGAATTCACCAAGCAGTTGCTCAGCGAATTTACCAGTCATATGCATTTCCCTTTGTTAAAAAATGGAAAGAGCATTGTTATTTCTTGCCATCAGGATGAATGGTTTGATTATCTTTGGCAAGAGAAATTACCCTAGGGGCAGTTGGTAAAACCTTTTCTCTTGCATGAGAGAGGTACAAACTTTGAATCTTTCTTCTTGTAGGTATTGTATAGTGTTAATGTAGAGATGGAGTTCACAGCTTCACACAGATCAAATGAAAGAAAAACTATAAAGAAAACTCACAAAATGTCTAGAAAAATGCTAGAGGTGCTAAACTATTGACAATAAGCAAGGAAAGTAAGTTTGATAACATCTGCACCTTCAGATCCTGTGAAAAAGCTAAAAGGAAAATCAAATTCCAATGTAGGTCCATGGCATTTCGGTTCAATGGTTAACTGGGGGTGGTGAAGGCAAATCAAATTTCGAAGTAGGTCCATGGGGTCTTCGTTCAATGGTTAACCGAGGGTGATGATAATTTCCCGCCAAGGTTCAAATCACATAAATACATTGTTCGATTGGTTCTCAATGAAAGGGATCTTTCTAAAATAGTATAATACGACTACACTTCATTGTAATGGAGATCTTACTTGAATGTTGTAAGAAGTATACACTTCATTGTAATACTACTAGATTAAGAAAGGGCATGCTTGCCAGTAAAGATAAATTAAACGCTGACCCACCCCAGAAAAAGTGACATAAGCAACCTAACGAGGGAGGAGGGCAGGAAGAAGTTTACCAGCGATCGAGGAGGGAAGGAAGAAGCTTACCAGTTGCAGATGTAGATGTGGAGTGACGAAACCTAACTGCCAGAAAAAACAATGGCATGACCACAAAGATAACAAGGAAGCCCACCACAGCTATTCGATCATGAAAACCCCGACCTCCCCATCCTCCATTTCTACCACGCCGGTAGCCCTGCCACTCTCCATTCCACACACCTCCTCTTTTCACAGGAATTTTTAGCTCTTAAACCTAACACCACGTCTCTCCTTCTCCTCCTCCTAAACAAATATCAAGGAATGCAACCCTTACTCAATCATAATCCTCTATATCAAACCCATATCATGGTTTGCATAAATATATGGAGTCAGCAACAACCAAAAAAACCCTTAGATCTCATATACACTTTAGAGCATTTGATAGAAAAATTTACCAAAGGCATTACGAAATGGATAGATCAACTGATTTCATGCAGTTTTGAGAAAGAAAGGGACACTGACATGGTAAAAACCTAGATGAAAATGGGCATAGGAGCCGGAAGTAGACAGATTTGAGGGTCTCTATCTCTATTAGCCTTTTTGGTTAAAAAACCAAAACATATAATTAAGGGAAATACGTCATTTAGATTCAGATGCCAACATGGATGTTATTATTAATGGGGATCCTCACCAGTCTGGCTGACTATTCATACACTACGAGATAGGAAGAGGAAGAACAGGCAGGCAACATTGGGTATATATGACGCTCCTCAACTTACTAATTTAACTAAGAAGGTACCGACTTGGCATGCCTTGCATTGAGGCATGTAAAGGTAAAGGGAATGCTAGGGGGGTAATTTTATGGAAAGCAAGGGTGAATTATGCCTCCTTGAATGTACATCATGAGACTGTGTTTAAGATTTGTGATTCTGAAGCTGGGAGAATACTAGAGTGTAAGCACAAGAGAGAAGCGAAACATATTGTTATCTAACATTTAAAATGGTGACTTGTTGATTGATTTCTCATTCAGAATGAAGAGAAAAAATTTGATGATTGGGGGAGAGAAATGATGAGTGTTCTATTGAGTAAAGGAAATACATCATTTTGAGGCCATGGATAGATCTTAATGGTCTGGGATGCCAGTGTTAGTAAAAACTTACTTAAATGCCTTGTGACTGCCACGTGGATGAGTGTTACACTTACATTATTGATGCACTAACCAAAGGGAGTTGGTATAATATTCATGGTTATGGGTTCTTACAAAAATGGGTTTTCATATACCTTTGAAGTGAAAGGGAATTCGACAAGGAATTTTTTTTTAAAGAATACGTTTTACACATCCTGTGTCCATTAGTATGAACCAGTTTATAAACATAGTGTTGGATTAATGTCATAACACTTCTAGAAGTTGTTTCGATTCTCAGAAAACATGTTGTATATTATCATCTGCTTCGAATTTTGCATAAGAAACAGTTGGTCCTTTAACAAGAATCGAGTGTGCCAACATGGACAGAAGAAGAGGTTATTAGCATTGCAAACCCCCTTCTCAGATCAGTATGTCAATTTTAAATTTAGCAGAAATTGGCAATAAAACATATGATTTTCTAGAAGCTAAAAGACAGACAATATAGGAATCTACAACTTCTTACCTCTATTGTTGTCATGTTTAGCTTGCCCCACCAGAATGGTATCAAAGTTAAGGTGAGGGAAAGTTATCAGAGCAAAGGTGAGTGTTACACAGTAATTTGTCACTGTCTCCCTGTCAGTCTCCCTACTATGTCATGAATTCAAATCAATCATGCTCATGCTCTCTAATCTAGCCAAATGACCCACTTTGCCAAAGTTTTGCTATCAGCGCGACTTTTGGCAAAATAACCGCGCTGATGGGCGCTCCATAACAGACCGAACGCGCTGTCAGCGCGGAAGCACACGTGTTTCCCACGCTGATCGAATTTCATGAGCCAGCGCGTTTGTTATTCATATCTGATCGCGCTGACATGACCTTCTTTGTTATTCAGCTGTGATGTCAGCGCTCCAGTGCAGTTATGGACCCGCGCTGATCCAGTTTGGGTGAGTTTGTTCTAACAGCCAGCCTTCCAGATGATTCCAGACCTGGTTGTTGGTCTTGTAAATGTCGCCCTCCCTTCTCTGGCATGTTTGTTTCGTCATTTGAGCCACCTTCCTTGGAGATAAGCTCATCCTCCCACCATTCATGGAGACTCTTTCTCCTATTTAAGTCTCCACCATTGCCATGAGAAGCTAGTTGGAAGTTTTGATAGTTTTTGATAGTGTGAAATTCATAGTGCTTAGACTGCTGCTGCTAGTAGGTAGTTGGTGTGACAAGTGTGGACTTGCTAGAGGAAGCTTAAGGAAGGTTGTGAGTATTGCTTGTGTGAGAGAGAGCTTTGTCTTGGGAGAATCTACCTCCAAGGGTGAATGCTTAAGAGACTTGCTGGGTGGACCCTCTAGAGAAGGACTCAGCGTCAGAACTTTGGTTGTACCTTTCTCTGTTATTGATTAATAATAGATGACTAATGTTATGGTTCCATTCTCATTTGTCTTTGTAATGGTTAATGTGAATTACATCCTTTCTGACTGATGTATGATTGCATTTATTAGATTTCACGCTTGTGTTTGCATTTCTCTTCGTGTGTGCAAGTATCTATTCACGAAGATCGTGGAAGATCGTGACTGGCTGGAGCGAAGGAGCGAGAGCGGCATCTCTTCATCAAACAATAGCGTTGGAATCCAAGTAGGTGTTCATTGCCTCTCTTTTATTTGCAATTAGGAACTTGCACAGGAGCATTGATTGATTGTTGCTAGACCCATTCTGGGCTAGTAGGGATCACCTCTACCCGTAGAGGGGATTTACCTCTCCAACAATTTGGCGACTCCGCTGGGGAGCTGGCCTTTGTCTCTTTTTGTTCATTCTTGTTTTGAGTTTGATTGTTACTCTCTTTTCAAAGATTGGGGATTAGTTCTCTGCTTTTAGACTTCCAGGTTCAGTCTGGGAGGTGTCTTAATTGTTTAAAGAGTTATTGCCTTGGTTTGGGAGTTTTTGGCTTGATTCTGCCTGTTTTTTAGCCTCAGCGCGGTTTATATCAAAATAGTCGCGCTGACAGCGCATAGTTGTTTCTTTGACTTCGTGGTCATCGCGTAATTACGCCTAACAGTCGCGACGATCCTGGAAATCGGATCAGCACGGAAAAGACGTGTACACTCGCGATGTCAGCGCCACTTGGTATGCTTTTTACCCGCGCTGACCTTGGGTTGCTAGCTTAATTCCCGCGACGACTCCTGAAATCGGATCAGCGCAGGTGGTCTGTGTAAAAATTTCGCTGACATCTCGGGTGGTCTGTGTAAAAATTGCGCTGACATGTGATCATCTCGGGTTCTCAGTGTGTAACTTGCGCTGATTCCTGAAAAGTTGTTTTTATAACTTTATCTCCTGAATTCATCAATCTTTCTTATCCCCTGTTGTTTCTTGTCCCTCAATTAGCTTGTTTTGATTACTTTTGGTTAGGGGAACTCTCTCTTTGATTTCATTCGAGTGAGTCCTGTCTTTTTTAGACCATGTGACTTAGCCCTTTAGAAGTTTCATCGAGAAACCATTTGCTTAGGTTACTTGTCTATTCAAGGTTCATCCACAACCCTCTTATTGATTTGCTTGAGGCTTTTTCACTGCTTGTTGCTGGTTGATTTTTAGTGTCGATTATTGAACCACTTTTTATGTTGATTCGATTTCTTCACTACCAAGCATAGATCACAATTGTTTGGATCGATCAGTTCACACTTGCTTGGTTGTTTAGGTGATTGTTATTGAACCAGTCTTCGTATTGTTTCGATTACTTCTCGCTACCCAGACACGGATTACAGTTGTTTGGGGTCAACCAGTTCTTTTCACATTTGTCTGTTATTGTCTCTCAAAATTCATTTTAAGTGCATCGTGCCATTGGAAAAAGAAACCAAACTAATATCTTTTGCATTCAATAGTTAATGAAAAGAAGAGCATTTCGTTGATTTGTGTTCTCAAAAGAAAATTTCATTTCTTTGTCATTAGCTGCATTAGATTGTTTGATTGATTGAGTTCATTTTGTTTGATTGAAAACTCTTAACCCTCTCATAGTTAGAATTCATCGAACGAAATGGTATTCTTTGGCATGTAGTTTGCATCTAGGTAATTGTGAGAGATCACACGATAAGGCCTGAAACCGAAACTTAATTCAAGATCAACCATAAAATAAACTGAATAAACCTAAAAACGCATTGGAACTTAACGCAAACATCTAGAGGTCTAGGCTAGAGACGTGTTCCGGCGTCTTTAAACATAGTCACTATTGTTTCACATTACGGTTGGGTGATTCCTCCTTCTGTGACTCGATAGTGGTCTAACACGGACTGTGCTCCCACGTACCGTCGCGTATATAGGGAGACCCCACTAGGATTTTATCCTTGATCCATAGGAAGCCGAGTCTGCCGCCCTGCGAACCGTAACGTACCGAACACAGCATTTGGGAAGATTGACTGCAGTACGGAAAGTCCTTGGTTCTCATATGATTGCCAAGGTGTATAAGCAGTTTTACGGATTGCTTGGTAAACCTTTTGCCTAGAATCTCCAGAGCAGTCACTTTTGATCCTTTTCGGACTCCCTAAAAGAAAAGGTGCCAGTGAGCGTCTTGTCACTTCGTGCTCATTAAACATTCGAAGGAGACTAGAGTCATCTTTTCGTCCTTTTCTTGACTCTTAAAACATGAAAAGGTCAAGTTTAGTTCCTGTGTCTTAAAAATTTATTTGGCCACGATTAACGTTACCTGGTTAGATCTTGTGTGCATTAGCTTGAGTAGGTTTCTTTTTGTTTGCCATGGCAACTTTTTCCAGGGTTCACCAACCCAAGTTCCCCTCCTGACAGGAATCCTGGTCATTTCCCTCCTCTCGGGAATGTTGGTGCTCCTTATATGGTAACGTTATCCCTTCCAGGGTTAACTATCGAGTTGCCTGTTTGGTTGTTTTCAACCTCTTTGGTCCCTTCCGTGTCGGCTGCTAGTCCATCAGTCCCTCCACCTGAACAACATCATGTTGATCCTAAGGTGGATCTCTCCCCTTCTACGCCTACTTCTACGTCTTCCTCTTGTACTTCGCCTGGTGAAAGTCTCGATTCAAATAACCAGGTGGCTAAGAAGAAGAAGAAGAAGACCAAGAAGAAGAAGTCTCCTAAGGGAGAGGCTACAAGTATAACTGTTACTCCCTCGAGTACACCTGAAGTCGGGCCCCCTTCCTCTCCTCCATGGAAGGTTAAGTTTCCTTGTCGATTATGCAAGGAGGACCATCTTCTTCGCGATTGTCCTGGCATTCCCAGGGTACTAGAAGTATGGTCTCGCGATCCGACCCACCCCTCATCATCCTCTGAAGCTCACGGCGATGCTACCTTATCAGTTGGGAATGGTAAGGGAAAAGGGAAGATTTGAATCCCCTGTAGACTTTGTGAAGGCAAACATCCCCTTCACCTTTGTCCACTCATGGATAAAGCCTCCAGTGTCTTGGAAAGTCTTACAGCTCCTTCACCCCAACTCCCCGTTGGATATCAACGTCTTTCTGCAGCTACAGATCATCCGCCTCCTGACAATGAGATTGGTTCACATTCTTCTCTTGTCCAGGCCCCTCTTCCCGAACCTGGCTGTGTCCAGCCTGTTCCAGACCAACCATTGGTCATAAAGGGTGTCGACTCGAGTCCGCCGCTCGCTCACTCTGTTTCGGAAGAGAATCACGCCCATGTTCTTCTTGTCTCTTCAGATTCTCCTGAGTCTCGAAATGACTCTCCTAACCCAGCTGCTCCCGAAGGTTCTCCTTCGGTTCCTTTAGCACATGGGGCCAATCATACGATTCCCCCACCAAGTAGTCTGGTCGCTTCCTTTGATTGGAATCGCCTGATCGTCGGTCGCCTTCCATCCCATATGCCTTTCCAGATCACAATACATGCTTGTGCTAAGGCAGTACCTGGCACTGTTTTGGATGAAGGGGCATCTGTCAGTCTTATGCCGTACACTACTTGGCAAGCTTTAGGTTCCCCGCAGCTTGGCCCAGTCACTCAAAATCTGTTGGCCTTCGACGGAGGAGCCTGTCCATCTCTAGGAGTTCTCCCAAAGTTCCCTATTACTTTGGGAGGCAAAACCGTCTATATAGACGTCTTGGTTACCCAAGGTGTTTTAGACTTTAGTCTTCTCCTTGGTCGCGACTATGTTTACGCCATGGGGGCCCTCGTTTCTTCACTTTTCCGTGTGGTTTGCTTTCCGTGCAATGGAAGAATTGTGACTATTGATCAATTGTCATTCATTAGTCCCTCGATGCCTCCTGCGCAGTTGTCGTCCCCTCCTAGTTTTTATCCACCAGTTGTATCTCCCCCCCCACAGATCAACTACGTGGCCACCTATCCCATGCCTGGATCCAGTGATGCTGCCATCATGCATAGTGTCCTGGGGGCATTGGGCCCCGACTTCCAAGATGTTTCCCTTCCACCAGGAGTGGCAATCTTGGAAGGCCCGACTCTCTATTCATTATGATGAAGTTCGGGTGGAGCATAGTTCTTTCCTATGTCAAGCTCCCTAAAAAATGAAATTGGGTCTGGTCAAAGCATAGTTCCTTTCCGGTGTCAAGCTCCTTAAAAAATGAAACTAGGCTTGGTCAGAGTATAGTTACTTTCCTATGTCAAGCTCCTTAAAAAATGAAACTAGGCTTGGTTGGAGCACAATTCCTTGTCTTATGTCAAGCTCGTTAAAAAATGAAACAAGTGTTATGAGGATAGTTCTTTTACTGTGTCAACCTCATTAAAAAATGAAACAGCTCCCTTTCCCGATCGAGTCTTTCGATTAAGATCTCGTAAAATACAAGTAGAGTCTTTCATCGATCTCGAGAGTGAACCTTCATTCCATCCACTTTGTTGAGTGCAATGAAGCTTGGGGGGCATGTACCTTGATTTGCGTCATTATGCTGGGGGCATGCGAGCTTATAACAAGCATAGTTTTTCGTTTCAAGCTTGTGTAAACATGAAACCGAATCCAAGCAGAGTTCTCCATGGTTCAAGCTTGTGTAAAAATGAACCCATACCTGATTTACATCTCGTAATTGCCCTTTACCTGCTAATTTCTGTTAGATGAACCTTGGTTGTTTCGTTCCATCGCCACCATCTTTTTGGCCGATCATATGCTCTCACTTGGTTGTTTATCCTTTCCTGAGGAACCGCAACGATGAGTGGTTTTATTAGCCTGCTTCTCGACCATTACATGTTTGAGCAGTTCCACCATTGCTGGAACCAGTTGCTACCTTTTATACCACTCGTTCCTCTAGGACGAGTCACCTTTAAAGCTCTTTTCTGACTCGTAAAATGTGAAAAGATTGCAGAGTAGTTTTCTCTTTTTGACTCGTTAAAGAGAATAAAAATGGAGGTCTGCTTTCAGCTCTTTTCCGACCGTTTAAAGATGAAAAGATTTCTGAGTCCCCCTTTCGGCTCGTTAAAAGGAACGAGAGGCAGTCGCTTTTAAGGCTCTTTTTTGACTGTTTAAACTAAAAATATTGCCGGGTGTTTGTCGTTTCACACTCGTTATTGGCTCCAAAACGAAGTACTTCCGACCGCTTTTTTACTTTTTCGGGTTGAAGTCACTATTCACGAAAAGTACTCCTCGATCATACTGGTCGGGTGGTTCTTTCGAGCATTGTTTTATACTTTTTCGGGCTCGAGAGACACAACTTTATGAAAAAGGACCCCCCGGGAGTTTTCTTTTCTGCTGTCTTTTCAGACTCTCTAAACAGGAAAAGACGCTGAGTTCTTCCTTTGTCAGACATCGGATATCGTCGAAATGACGCCCTCCCAAGCATATGCTATCCCCGTCAAGCTTGTCCTCCAAAACTAATCGGGGTACCTGCCAGAAATGGTGGGGAAATTGAAACTGTAATAATGGTCGTGTCGACAGTATGTCTCTCTTGAACATGGCACCTGTCTGCATTCGTGTCTGGGTGGGGATTTCTCATCTTATTTTACACTAGCCTCCGTGGGTTTGGGTTATCCTATTTGACCTCTCATTTGCTCATTGCCTTGTCACCATGACCTCTACTCATTTGATGTCAGATACTGCCAAATCCGCTATTGTTCCGCCGGTATGTTCAAGAGAAGTTGACCTCTGCAAACTTACCACCTCCCTCTGATGTCTCACACAAAACATTTTATCCTTCTCTGTCTCGTGTCGATGATGTGGAAACATCATGGCCCACCTTCGATCAAGGTTACTTCCTGTCGACTTCAGCTCATTATCCAGGAAAGTGACCTAGAGATTCCCTTCAGGTGCCTTAGAGCCTGCATGCCTCAATGGCAGGTTCTTCGTGTTCGACGCGAGGTTTTCATCATTGGCCTCCGATCGAATGATTCTGCGGGTGTTCGACACCAGCTCATTGATTCACATGCCGCGGATTGTACCTCTAAGTACCTTGAGGACCATTGTCATTATTGGTGGTACCTCTCGCGTCTGTTAACATTTTTCATTATTGGCTGGTAATCAGACGATGTTCATGCATGTTCGACTTCAACTCGTGTATTCACATGCTTGGACTTGTACTTTGTTCGGGTCGGGTTGGAGCGCAAGACCCTGGTCTTTGTCTGTTGCACACCAGGTTGCGATTTTGTAGATTATTATTACATGACTCGTTGATGGATGGTTGCGCCCATACCTGAGTCTTTTGGATGGCTGCAACCATACCTTATTATCATCATGGTCTCTTCAGCTGGGTGGCTGCGTCCATACCAAAGACCTTCTTTGTATGTCTTTTGGATGGCTGTGCCAATGCCTAGACTACATGTAATCGAGATATCAGTTGTACATACGTGCCGGTTCTTCCTGGTGGTGTTCCAGTTCAGCGAGTTTTGTAAAGCATTTCACCCCTCCCACTCTCTCGGGCTTCATGCTTTAGGGGGGCATTTGTTACACAGTAATTTGTCACTGTCTCCCTTTCAGTCTCCCTAATGTGTCATGAATTCAAATTAATCATGCTCATGCTCTCTAATCTAGCCAAATGACCCACTTTGCCAAAGTTTTGCTGTCAGCGCGACTTTTGGCAAAATAACCGCGCTGATGGGCGCTCCATAACAGACCGAATGCGTTGTCAGCGCGGAAGCTCACGTGTTTCCTGCGCTGATCGAATTTCATGAGCCTAGAGCCATCACTTTTTATATGATTTTTACATCTTGGGTTTAAAAAACCTTGATATACTCTAATTAGTAATTTCCAGTACCCATGCTCGGTGCATGCTGCACATTATTTTTCATAGCTGCCAAATTTGCATTCCATCAGTTAAAGCTAGAATAGAATTAGTCTTAGTAAAAGAAGTCTATTTTATTTGATGGATTCAAACTGAATTTAATTTACTATGGTTTTTCCTTTCCTTTAGTTTACTCTAGTTTCAATAACCATCAAATCTTCCAAAGACATAAATTCGATAATAGAACTGGAATCAGATAGAGACTTACTGCTGCGAGAAAATGGATTGAATCATTCCCAAGGCTTGGCGGGTCGATGGGCTCCATTTATTTTTTTTCCCTCTTCCCCAGATTTACCAACATCCTTTGCTATAGTAGCCTTAGAGGGGTTTTTGTTTCCTGTGCTAGGGAAAATGTATGATTCCGAAGGGGATATCCAACAACTGAAGCTTTTTCATCAGTTACTTGAGTCCAGAATTTCTGGAATAGGCCTATAAACCCCTTTCACTGCCTTGGAGGGGAAGGAGACAACCTATAGAGAGAGAGGGGCATTTTTTGGGTGACGGAGGAAAGGAAAATCCCTGTTTGAACCTTATGTGGGTCTGGGGTTCGATATCGAAATCAAGGAGCTGCACAAGTTCCAGTTTGGTGTCCCGTTCCCTGCACAAAACCCCAACAATCCCCTGCCTCTATCAAACTAGAAGAGAAAAATAGGATACTTGTAGAAGAACGTTGCTTTCCATTGCCGAAACCTCCTCCAGAATTCAAAAATTCATGGTTTGAAGAAAATTGTTGAAACCTTCTCTAGGGCATGAACAAAATTCCATTGCCCATTGTTTTTCTTCCATTCTTGAAAGCACCTCGAGGATGCTCCTTGAGGGTTTGACAAAAAATGGCATCACCCACCTCGAAATTTTATTTGGTGACTCATACGTGGGAGACAAAATGTCTTAAATAAAGATATTAAATTGCCAAGGTATGTTTTAACAAGCTCTCATGAAATATATATATATATCTATATATATATATATATATATATATATATATATATATATAGATATATATATATATATATATATATATATATATATATATATCTATATATATATATATATATATATATATATATATCTATATATATATATATATATATATATATATATATATATATATATATATATATATATATATCTTCTAATGCCTCTCAATATCCTCTCAATATCTTCTATGGGGAATTTTGATTATGATAAATTTAATAAATACAATGAAATTTTAAGATCAATTCATGTAGTAGCGGTTCAATCGAATGGAATCATTTTTAAATGCTTTGGAAACTTTTTTTCACGTTGTTTTTAGATATATTTTTTTTTCTAGAAAGTTTCACCTTTTTCAAAGGGGAAGAGGTGATAGTCTCATGTAGTAGTGATTCAATAAAATGGAATCATTCTTAAATATTTGGAAACCTTTTTCCATGATGTTTTTAGACATTTACCCTTTTTCTAAAAAGTTTCACCACTTTCAAAGGGGCAAGAGGCGACAGTCTCTTGTTGCTCTTTCACAAAAGGTGTCATGTCACTCCTTGTTAAAGGGACTAGAGTGACAGGCTTCAAAATGTCACATTTTGCCATGGTTTGAGTCCAGATTTTAATCCAGTGAGGTGGAAGGGTCTCTAAGCTTGTTTAGGTGTACAATTAAAAATGAACATTTCACTGTCATTCTCATCTTCAAATAAAAGCTCATGGAAGAGCTCAATATTATCTTTTTATCAATCTAATACATAGTTTACATATGGAAGAGGGTATATCATGGCTACAAACATGGGCTATAATGTTTGGGGTAGCATGGGACAGTAATAAAAAGGTCTATTGACAAATGTAGATCCTCCCAATCACCCCCCGAGGAACAGGCCTCGACGCAAAATGGCTACATGAATCTTCAAAGGAAATTTAGGATGAATATTGTGCTCACAAGCTGAAGTTTCATGAACAAGAAATGGGAAAGGATATTGTTGGGATGTTTAAGAAGAATTTAAAGTAAGATACGTAAGCTCAAAAACCCCAAGGAGAAACCCAAGATAAACATATGATCTCTAACCCTCATCCTGAGTCATCCAATGCTACTTCTTAACAAAAATTCTATTATTGGTGTTGGTGGATAAAGAAAAAAAGGAGAGGGATTCTAATGATAGGGAAGGGAGAGTGAAGATGAGATAGATGAGATCGACGTTTCCCCTAGACAACGCCATTTCCCCTATCCCCCAAAGTTTGTTTCCTCTTCTTAATGAAAGGCATATTACATTAAATACATAAATAATTATAAGCCATGCATTTTGATGCCCTTGCACATTCTTTTTGATTAATGAAAAATCTTCGATTTACAAAAAAAAATAACACACGATAAATAAGCAAGCCCCCATCGATGTTATGCACTACCTTAAATGGGTTTAATAGCCTTGGATGGCTCTAGCAATCATAGTTGAATGTATATGATGTTAACTAATTTAACCAACAAAACATGCCTTCGACAATGGTAACTAGACTTACACTCCATTTATTGCATTAAACAATAAAGTGGGGCTTTAATAATTGTAACCAAACATACAAGTCATTGAACAAGTTAACCAACCTAACACAACTTTAATAGTGATAACCAAAACGTACATGTTACTAATCAATTGACCATTGTGTCATGCCTCTAACATGTGCAATTGAACATAAATGTTGTTGATGGGGTTGACCTATCTAACATATCTCCCATAATTGTAGTCAAACATGCATGTTGATTCGGTCAATCTCCTAGATAATGTTAATCAAAAATACATATTAATATCCAACCTAACATGTCACTAATAGTGACAATTGAATGTGCATGTCAATAGCTAAGCTAATTGACCTTATATGTTGTTCATTGAGATGATTAACACATAGCTCACTAAGTTGACCGAGTCGAGAAATGATTGGTTTTGTCATTGAACTAACATGGCTTTAATAGACACAACTAAATGTACATGATGTTACACCAGTAAACCATCATGATATGCCTTTAACAGTAGTAACAAAGTGTGCAAGTTCTAGATTGGGAAAACCAAACTAATATACCTATGATAATCATAATTGACCATACATGTTTGTTTTGATCAACCCTTCAACTTTTCCCTTTCTTCTATACAAAATTAAGCATTCCATGCAACTCTCAAAGTAACTTTGATACATATACAAATTAAGTTTGTATTTACATGTTCGATTTGTGTTAAAGTGTTTCCTCCTTAAAGGTCACAGGATTCAATCCAATGGAAATTAAGGTATGAACACATGCATAGATTAAATACTTAAAGCATTGAATGGAGGGCATCCCTTGTCTCACGAACAAGGGGGTCTCATATGTCAACTTGGCAGCTACCTGCATTATAACGTAATATTAAATAATATTCTTATTTTTTCAATTAATATGAATGCCTCTAATATTTAATATATTGTTAAGGAGATTACTCCTTGACTAATAAGTGAAGTATTTAATATTGGATGAGAGAGTTGTACGGCTGAACTTTTGGCTACCATGGGTTAAGTTTGGTGTTTGTATTATGTCAATGAAAAATTAGATTTCACACCTCTCCAGGAATCAATCAAAATAATTTACACATACCAATCAAAGGCATTCAATAGATGGTTAAAGAAGTGGTTGGGAGGAGTTCACTATCGTATCCATCCAAGGGTTTCCAAACTAGAGAAACAAGGGCATGTGTTTGATTTATGGGCTAACGTTTGAAAGATTGCTACGAGGAGAGGAGTTGGTGGGAGTCCTTATTATGAAAATGCCCTCCACCTCTTTGTTTATTTCTTAAGGTAGGCTTGAAATAAGTGATTATAGATATATGATACATATAATATGAAAACCACTCACAACACAACAATATTGAACATTTGCATGAGACATAACTTAATTTATTTTCAATATATTTATTCTTTAAAAAAGGCAAGATATGCTACCATGATGTAATACACTAATTCACCAATATTGGGCACCAAACAAATGACTTGGACCATAGATGTTATGTACGCTGACAATCATCCACTATAAGCTATGATTATTAGACACTCTGACACCCCCCATTTATGGTCACTCATTGAACATGCTCATGAAATTTGAGATCTTTGGACATGGTTAACATGCTTTGGTTAACACAATCTAGTATGGTGTGAGGGCCTTGCCTACAATGCAAGCTTTCTAACACCCTTTACAACAACTTTACTTCACAAAAGGCATTTGAAATTGATTCATAATTTTACCGTTGTATATGAGAAAGAAAATAGATGTAACTTCTCCCTTATCCAAGATAATGCTCTTGATTACAAATTGAACAATGTATCATGACATTGCCTTTCTCTCTTTATGTGAACTTGCTCAATTAGCATCTAGATACCTTGTGAGACAAAACTCAATGTATGTATTATATTTGGTATTGTGTCAATTATTGAATTTTTATGTCCTAATCTTGTGTTAATGGCCTTCCAATGCATGGTCAGTCTTGAATTAAAATTTTGACATGGAAAATCCCAATTTTACAATTTTGGCAATCAGAGGCACAATGTTGGGACAATGTGTATCCATCTTGGTGGACAATGGGGCAAACAAAATTTTTATTGATGCAGAGTTGGTGGAGTGTAGAGGCATTCACAGATTGATATATATCCTAAACAAAGTGGGCGAGAGAGGATTCCCATGCTTCACCTCGGTTGTCTTCTTGATTGTTGGTTCGATATGTTGAGGATATGGAACTAATGAGACAAATGTTGATGGTTTGATTTTGAAGTCAAGATCCTTCCTTGACCCTTTAGCCAAAGAGTTGTCTCCTAAAGTATCTCCAATAATATCATATGAAGAGTCATAACATTTAACCTGGAATTATGGCCCACCATGATCATCTAATAATTAATTGAAATACCACTAAACCCCAATTTAGGGATTGGGTGAATCATATGGTGGGACTATGCTAGTGGGAACCCTAAATAAATGACTTGAAAACCCCTTGATTTTCTACCTTGAATGTCATTCATCTCCCAAATTTCTTGTTGGATACACAAGTCCTATAAAAAAATGACAAGGAAGATGAGAGGGAGTTGACAAGGACATTAGGTTGTCCTAGAACATCATAAAGTGCATCCACATGGATGAACATGGAATGGGAATTAAGGTCATAAAGTATACTAGAGTGTTAGACAAATAGGGTGCATCAAAATATTTTTGGAGTGTCCCAAAGGGAAATATACAATTCTTATCTCCTCTAAAATACAATATACATTTATTGTGGTGATAGTAACCACAAGATTCTTAGAACTAGTGGTATAGTGTTTGGTCATGAATGAATATGTGGAAAAGAAATCTAAAGCTTTTGACTCACTGGCATAAAATAGTTCATGGGGCCGAATCAAAATTTTCAAGGGACATGTCAAGGATCTCTGGTAAAATGAGGTCAGTAACCGAAGGATACCTTTCAAATAATTTAAGGAGAGTAGGGAATATTTAGAGGAGGCCAACTCAAGAAACCATAAGCAAGAAAAGGGGGAAAGTATCTAACAAATATGGTTAGAGAAGGCATCAAAATCCCCATCCTTGAATGAAATGGTGGTTTACACAGGGCTCGTGAGAGAATATGGGATGGAGGGTAGATTGGCATGGTCAGAAAATGAGAGAAGCGTTTTATCTACTAAAGGAATATGGGATCGAGGTTATGTCTAAGTTTAGGGATGCCTTTAGCTTTTTTGACAAGGACATAGGTAGATGTATCACAACAAAGGAGTTTGGGATAATAATGCATCCTTTGGGTCGAAGCCCCAATGTATATTGGAAGTGGTCCAAATGTTTTATATTCAATAATCTAGTGTTAAATACAATAAACCACAAAAGAGTAGTTCTAATCTGCCTGTAAATGGAACATATTAAACACAACATTCCAAATTGATTTTACTCTGGAGAATAAAAGAAATAGATGATTCTAGTCATACATCGCCTCCATACAGAGTAAACAACCAAGCCCACTCTATCCTTTACGACACAGATTGTCCCATGCCAAGATGAAGCCGGAAAGATACATTTACTGATATTCTTAGGCAGAGCAAAAATATGAAGCCAATATGCAGAGATGCTCTGAAGGACTGCTCGAACTAGAGTCAACTTGCCTCCTAGGGGGAGCCTCTTGTGTGCCTATGATAAAAGTATATAGTGGATTTTCTCTATAATTCAGCTCCAATCCTTAATTCCATAACAATTAGGTTGGAGCATAAACCTAAGATATTTAAAATCTACATCCAATGCAGTGGAGATAACACCAAAAATATGATAAATCTCGAGTAGCAATGCATCATCTAGGTAAGAATAAATCATATGAGATTTAATATTATTCATAAGGAGTCCAAAGACCAATTAAAAGAGGTGAATCTACCAAATAGTAAGACATCATCGACAAAAATCAAAGGAGTAACTCTGACTTGTCTATCTACATACATGCAGCTAAAATTACATTTAATGCATCTACCTCCACACTTGCAAACAAAATTACCACCCTTGTGAATTTTGTGACTAATTCTTCAAAAATCCAATCCTTTATCCTCAACGTCTTCTTCTCGCAAAAGTTGTCATAGATATTTTGAAGTAGGCATATTGTCTACTAACGAATATTCTGTAATTTGCCTCCGCCATCCTTGTAGAAATTATGGTGTAGAGTTGCAACTACTCATGAAGTTTTAATAAAAATCATAAGACACAAGCCTACTCCACTGCTCTCTAGAAGCTAATTCACAATTTAGAGCCAAAATTTCATACATGCAATAAGAAATAACACACATGCACGCAAAATTTTTCCTAAGGAAAACAATATTCTTAAAACCCCAATGTCTGTTTGCACTAATATGATCAATAGAAATGTATTGCAATTTATTTTCTCAACTGAGCACAACCTACAAGTGAATAACCTGTCTCTCTGCTCACTAAGAAGCTTTAAGCTAGACGTAGAAAATTTCTACCTCTGCTTGAACCCATATTTTCTTGCGCAATTCCATGAGAAATTAGGCCCCTATTATTTAGGAATTTTTACAAAATGGATTGTGAAATTCCCAAGGTTGATCATTTGACTATATGCAACACCTGTACACTCAAGGCTAGTCTACAGTTGATGTTACACTGCCTTGGAATCTCCACCACAGTTGTGGAACTCAAATTCTCCATGCATTAGCTATTTTGGGTTGATTGATTAGTTAACTAGATGATCACTGAGTTTGACTGAAGTCGCATTACACAATTGGCCTTCCACTAGTTCCTCAAGCAGTTGGAACTAGTTTAACCGAAAATAACATGAGATAACTAACTTTGATTGTTGCAAATTAACAATCATACATGCTTAACTGAACTATAACTCCTCCAACTAAAATTTACTTTGTAAACCAGGTGACACAAGCCATGTCACACAAGTTAACTGCATCCAAGCTATTTGTTGATGTGGAAATTCAGTTTTTCTCAATTTAAACAAGGAAAAATCAAATTGATAATTTATTGCTACATTTTTTAAGACTCCCTCTCTACAAGAAAGGGATTATCAACCACCCCTATCAAGCACCTAAGGAATTCGAACTTCCCTCTTGAAAAAGATTTTGTCAAAATGTCAAAATCTTACTCCTTTATCAGAATGCAGTGTAGCAACATCATCTGCCTCTAGACACAATCTTGTAAATGGTGATATTGGATATCTATATGCTTGGATTGATCATGAAATTTAATATTCTCAAAGAGATTGATGCAACTCTGATTATCACAATTGGATCCATCATCTGACCAAATAGTGCAATCAGTATATTTCTCATCCATATCGCCTCACATGTTTCTTGACTTGCAGCCATGTATTATGCTTCTGTCTAGCTGAGCACCACAGATCTTTGCTTCTTGTCATAGCAAGAAACAACTAAAAACCCAACACTAAAAATTACACTTGATGTACTCTTTCGTTCTAATGGAATTCATGCCCAACCTGCATCTGTGAAGCTGCACAGCTTCACTCCCTCTACTCGTCTATACCATAGCCCAAACTGGGTAGTGCCTGTGAGGTACTGTAAAACATGGTTAGTTTCCTTCCAAAATAGTTTGGTTGACCTAACCATACCATGTCTAAGCTCGTTGACTGCACATCACATATCTGGTCATATGTTCACAAGATACATGAGTGGACCCACTAGCTGTCGATAAATGGTAGCACCCACTTCACCTGAAGTGGCATCCTCCTTCCTCTAGTTGTTCGTTAGATTTGTTTGCATGGGTTTACAACTCTCCATGCAGAATCTCTACAGTATCACATTTTCATACTTGCCTTGAGAGACAAATAATTCCGCATCACTTTGTCATACTTCCAACCTGAGAAAGTAGTGCATGAGACCCATGTCCTTCATTTAAAATTCCCTTGCAAGGTCCTCCTTGCAAGATATTATCAATGTCTCATCACTAGTTAAAATAAAATTATCAATATATAAGACAATAATAAGAATTTTACCTTCTATCCATATGTGATGAGGTTTACATCTCGTTCACTTATTGTTAAGCCCAAACCGGTGAAATAACTATTGATCTTGGTGTAGCAAGCATGAGGTGCTTGCTTGAGATCATACAGTGCTCACTTGAGTTTGCACACATGAGACTCTTGATCAAATGTCTCAAAACCTTTTTGTTACTCTATGTACACCTCCTACTTAATAACCCCATTCAAAAATTTTGTTGTTACACCCATCTGGTGGATATTCCACCCCATCTGTGTAGCGAGATGAAGAATTGATCTAATGGATGAGTACCTTGCTACAAGAGAAAATATCTCCTCATAGTCAATTACCTCAACTTCAGAGTAACCCTTGGCCACAAATCTGGCATTATACTTCCATATTCTTCTGTTTTTTTCCTGCTTCACCTTGAAGATCCATCTCAAACCCACTATTGATTTATATGTTGTTCTTGGGATATTTTCCCAAACACTGTTCTTTGCAATGGATTACTATTCCTCCACCATTACATCAACCCATACATGTTTCTCTATTTCTTCCTCAAAATAGGATGGCTCAATCTCTATAAGCTCAGTCATAAGAGCCATGTTGCCAATTTACCTCTCAGGTGACCTCCTTTGCTTACACAAATTTGAAGGATATCGCACATTCTCCCTGGCATCCTGCACAAGTCTATCAACTTCCTTAGTTCTTTTTCTACCTTCTCTGGAGGTTTTGCTTTAGTGAATGTCTCCACTCTCTACTCCACAATTTGTGGTTTCTCTACAACTTCCTGAGGTTCCTCTTTTTGAGCTAAAATCTCATCTTTTGGTGGCATCTAAATCTCCCTCTCAAGAGAGCACCACACAGATTTCTCCTCATCAAAATTTACATCCATTCACATAACTCTCATTATGAGTGATGGCAAGTACACATGTTAGCTGTGGGGAGTTTTTGTGTAACCCACAAATACCCCGAATTTTGTTGTTGACTAAAGCTTCTTCCTTGATTCTTTGGAGACATGGTAGTAAACAGAGGCTCCCAAAATATTGAAGTGTGACACATCCGACTATCTTCTCGAGAAATCCTCCCACGGTGTAATATCATGACAAGAATCTAATGAGAACTTCAGTTATGAAAACAAACTGTTGTATTGCATGCCTCAATCCACAAATGCAGAGGTAGGCCTTGGTCATGCAACATCACCCTTGTTGCTCCCAAAATGCTATGGATATTTTTCTCAACCACCCCAGTCTGATGTGGGTTGTGGGGTGTTGTCAACTCTCATCGAATGCCTTCTTTCACACATAAATTTTTAAATTCATTCAACACATACTCACCTCCATTATTGCTCCAAAGAGCCTTCACCTTATTGTTGGTTTCCTTCTCAAACAGTTCCTTGAATTCTATGAGCTTGGAGAATGTCCCATATTTCTTCCGCATGAAGAGATCGAATACTTATGTGATAAGTCATCAATAAAAAGGACAAAATATTTGTGTCGGGTAGTGGAGGCTATAAAGAAAGGTCCACAAACATCAAAGTGGATCCTTTCTTGGACTGCATGCGCTTTGTTGTCCCGATCATGAAATTAAGATTTTATGTACATTCCCAAGGTACATCCTTTGCATACATCCTGTTGCTCAAGTGCTCCTTTAGGGAGGCTAGTGAATATTTGTTGTATACTATTCGAGGTGCCATGATGCAAATGGCCAAGGCTTATGTGCTAAAGTTCACCTACATCATGGCCCTACAGTTTCTCTTCCTTAGTTTTTAATGCAACACAATCTTCCACATCTAACTTATATAGATTCTTCACACAAACCTCAATCTTCTTCACTTGTCTCATGGCTATGTGTCTCATGAATGTTTTTCCTTTTTTGAAGATCACTTCATAACCACGGTCTTCCAAAACTGCAAGAGAGAAGAGATTTTTCTTTAGGCCTACAACAAACATGACATCCTTCAGCCTGAGAGGGGAGCCTGACTCCCTTTGAAAGTTGACTATACCAATACTGGTCATGTTGTACCTTCCATCATCCCCTAGCTTGATGTACATATAGAGATATTTCTCCTCCAAGTCACTGAAAAGTCTCTACACCCTGTCATGTGGAACAATGCACCTGAGTCCTAGTACCACACGCTCCCCATCACTATGTTGGACATGCATGCGATAAGGGTAAATTCAAGGTGGAACTATGAATCCAAGGCTTCACCCACTATTCCTCCTAAGGTCTTCTCACTTGCCTCTTTCTGTGGACACTTCGTGGCATAGTGCTCATATTCATGACAATGGAAGGATTTATTTTTGACAAATCTTTCTTCTTTCTCCCTTGGTTGGATTCTGGTTTGGTTTGAGATTTCTTCCCCTTTTCCCTTCTTTCCCTTTCCAACCAATGCAAATTTTTCTTCATCCTTGCCCTTGGACGAGGTCCCATCTCTAGTATTCTGCCTTATTTCCTCTTGTACCAAATCATACCATAAGTGTTCCCAATTTGGTAGTTTTTCCCTCTCGTTCACTTAATCTGGATAGGTATGCCAACTCTTAGGAATTCCTAGAAGGGATATTCTTACCAAGTCATCCTTTGAAAGAGTAACACCAACTCCTGCAAGCTCATCATGAACGTGTGTGAACCTCCTCAAATATTGCGGGGTAAAGTAATTCTTCTACATCTTGATATTTCAAAGTTTATACTTTAGCACCATCTTTTTGTGGTCACTACTATTCTAGAACAAATTTGTGAGTTCCTACCACATTCCATAAAAATTTTCTTTCCCATGGAGATTGCTGACAATGTGGTCTTGTACTCCCTCCAATATTGTTATCCACACCTTGGATATAACTTTCTTTGACTGAGCAAGGTTTTGGGCATCAGATTCTGTTGATTTTGTAACATCTCTCTTGATGTATTCTAGCAATCCATTGTCATCGAATACCTCCTCCATGCAATCCTTGTAGTCAATGAAATTAGAGTTGCCTTCCAAGGAATACTCTAGCCTCAGCTCGTTGAAGGTCATATTTTCAGTTCCTAAGAGCTCTTGCTACACTGAACTGCAAATTTGAACCTCCTAAGAAACAAATTCGAAATTCATGCTGTAATGTGAATCCTGCTATGATACGATGTAGAAATTATGGTGTAGATTTGCAACTCATCATGAATTTTTTTCAAAATCATAAGACACAGACCTACTCTACTACTCTACGAAGGTTAATTCACAATTTAGAACAAAAAATTCAGACATGCAATAAGAAATAAAATACATGCGCACAATACTTTTCATGGGGAAAGCAATTTTCTAATAACTCAAATTCCTTCTTGCATCAATCTTATGAATATAGATGTATTACAATTGATTTACTCAACTGTGCACAACCCGTAAGTGAATAACCTATCCCTCTGCTCACTAAGAAGCTCAAACCTAAACTTTGGCAATTTCTATCTCTGCTTGAGCCCCTATTTCCTTATGCAATTCCTTGAGAAATTAGGCCTCTATTATTTAGGTTTTTTCCAAAATGGATTGCACAATTCCTAAGGTTGATCATGTGACTGCATGCAACACCTATATGCTCAAGACTAGTCTACAACTAATATTACACTGCCTTGGAATCTCCACCATAGCTGGGGAACTCAAATTGTTTGCATGCACTAGCAATTTTGGGATGATTGATCACTTAACTAGATGATCACTGCATTTGACTGAAGTCTCACTACACAACTAGCCTTCCACTAGTTCTTCCAACTGTTAGACCTAGTTTAACTGAAAAGAACTTGAGATAACTGACTTTGACTACTACAAATTAGAAATATCACATGCTTAACTGAACTCTAACTCCTCCAACTTGAATTTATTGAGTAAAATGGGTGACACAAACCATTTCATACAAGCTAATTGCATCCAAGTTGTCTACTGATGTGGAAATTCAATTTTTCTCAATTTAATCAAGGCAAAATCAAATTGAGAATTTCTTGCCGCATTTTTCAACAATCCTTCAAGTGAATCTAATCCATGTTGCCAATCTAGCACAACAATTTTCTAATAACAACAACCAATGTATATAAGTAGCGTTCAGAATAAATAAAACAGTAAAAAAACACATATTAAAACACAATCGATGGAGAAACGAAAAGTACTCCAACTATGTTACCACCCATTAACGTTCTTCAAAAGTGCCTCCATCGCTCCTCTCATGACACACACTTCTGTTTTCATCCTCCATCACCCTAAATCCCATTAGCTGTTGTCAACCTCCATCACTCTACTTCCCGAAGAAACCATCAATAGCGTAAAGATGAACCCCTAATCCTTTACCTTTTTTATTAGCGCATCATATTGAAAATTTTAAGACAAAAGATTTATTTTGTCTTAAAAAATTGTCTTAAAATTCCCATGCATGTAGTAGTCTAGAATGCAATGACATACTTTAGGAAATTGGTTTACTAAATTATTGCCTAAGGTAAAAGAAAGTTTTAATATGTAGAAACCTATCCTACATGGTGCATTTTGATCAACCTAGTAATACATGACTAGGTGATCATTTTTTGGGTGATAACAGATTGTTGCCCAACATAAGAGTTTGAGGAGCACATCGTATGATGGAAATATGTTGTAGCTTCACTTTCACAAAACACTGAAGGGAAGTCATAGGGAGAGAGAGAGAGATCACTCAAATAATAGGAAGGAGTGAAGTTTGAGGGCGTAAAACCTACCTGTGAGATAAAAGTTTCCTTTATTGACGAGTACAAGATCTCAATAAGGCGAGGGAGATATACACATACCTACGAGATAACCAAGTACAAATGATAATGGTGTGCCTAAATATCTAGGTCTGAGGTACATAGTAAATGATACATGATATGCTGGCATCAATGGGGCAAAAAATGATACAATGAGATAATGATCCCCATATCCATAATTTCCTCGAATAGAGTGGCCAGCATTGATACAATTAAGTATGTTGATTTGAGTACATGAGACATAATTCCCCCACGTTGGTGTGGTGAAGGGGGGGGGGGGGGGGGGAGAGATCACAACCAAAGAAGCCCTGATGAATAGGAGAGGTATTTAAATATCTCAATGGACCATTTTAAATAGACGTTCATGTTGTGAGTTATGCAATTGCCAGAAACAAAGCCATTCAAATAAAAGTAACTTCTTCTGAGGCTAGATCATAATTTTCTAACATCTAGGTATGTCAGGGGTTACCTGAAGGGACATCCCCTCATGAGGTCTAGAACATCTCACACACACCTCAGAAAATCTAGGAAAATCTGCTAGATCACTAAACCACCAAGTGTATGTTTCTTGATCATGCGATAATGAGTTGAATTTGAGCATGCGAGAAAAAACCAAGTAAAAGGGAAATAATGATTCACTTTGCTTGATTAGAGGCACCAAGAAAGGATGAAAGATGAAACCAGGGTACACCATCCTCTGGACTACTCTCCTAGAATAAATGTGTTGACGTTAACAAAAGTAGGCCTACTGGAGTTTAGGCAATTATGAATCCTCAACAAAGGCACAAGGATCATAGTATTATTTCTAATAACGACTAACATCGGGGATGATAATTGGAAGATATGGGGACTCGTGGAGTTATGATTTACCTTGTCAGATCATAACATGCAAGTTGACCTCGTAGTGACTGACACAATTCCATAAGGGATGGTCAATTACTCAGATAGAGGATTTTCAAAGGCACATGAGGATAGATGGAGGTCAAATATAAGAAAAATGGGATGGATGTGACACATAGATGGATAATATATTGTAACAGGACTCAATGGGACTTTAAACAGACTCCATAGATGTAGGGGTGACTCATCTCTAATGCTTTGAGGAAAGGTGATTATATGATGCTTCCACATGGGAAAGGCCCGCAGCGCGCCATAATAGAATGAGTAAATGGTGATTACTCATGACAAAACTTGACTCATAATTCTAAAAGTTCAAAGGAAAAATGGTACGAGAGTACATGTGACTCATATGAAGAGATTTGATTTAATGCGCCAAGGTGAGACCTCATGGAAAAAATGGCTTTGTGGCGAAGTTTCAAATTATGAGAAACATGGAGACCCATTGTAGAGATCGGTGAGAGAATTCCAACAGTGCTAACGGTTTGTCAAACCGAGCTACCGTTTATTCGTAATGGCAAAAAAAAACTGGAGTTTTTCGTATAAAAGGGCTTCTTGCCCCCAATTCCAATTCATTTGTACATTGATTTGTTGGAGAATTTAGAGAAGAGTAAGAGTTACTAAATCTTGGTGAGCTTGTAGCGGAGTCATTGGATTTTGAATCTATGACTTAGTAGGTGGCCTTACTTGTCTAGAAATGGCCTTAATGCCTCTTGGAAGGATCGTTTCTCATGAAGAATTAAGGAAAGAAGGTTGTCCATTTAATTTATGAAAAAGAGACATTATGTATGGAAAAGATACAAGTGAAAAGATGTTTATTTTTAGAATAGACAATATCTGTTATCTCTCTCTCATCCCAATCCCAAAATCAATAAGGAATATCATTTAAATTTAATGCCCTGAGCTACATTTTTAAGACATAGTTAGGATTCTTAAGAAAATTACCCAAAAGGTAACACAATTCTTGTTATTGTTAGACCTATGCATTACGGATTTCTCTAACATCCACTTTAACAAGCATCTTTCCATGTGCTCAATATTCTCAATAAGAATAACATACTTTGTGGTGTTGATGAGTAATTTCTATTAAGTTTCTGCTTTTATGGATCTTGGGGAATTCCTAAACATAAACTTCTTAGACTAAATAAGAAGCGATCGATTTGTAATATTCTTCTTCTTGTGGATATGGTTAAAGTGGACAGAATCTACCCATGGTATTTACCGTGGTAGTTTCCCATGGCATTGACCCATGGTATTTGCCTTCGTTTTTCGAGTGAAAACAATAAAATAATGTCTCTAGAGATTCAATGAAGCATATAAAAGGGGATAGGAGCCTAACTATGTAATCATAGAGAGTTATTTATCTATTTTTCTTTTGTTGAGAGCTTGTCAAGGCAAGTTCTAGTTGATCCCAAGGACGAAAACCCCATGGGAGTAATTTCTGTGGTGGATCCATCGAGGATCTAAGATTGTGCTTCAACATCTTTAATTTCTCTGTTGATGGGAAGCCATACATGCCAAGGCACGAGCTTTAGTAGTGCTTCTGTGGGCATGTAATTTTATTTATATTTACATAAATAAGATGTTGCATTCTCATATCTTTATTATGTTCAGTTTTTTTACCGCAAGAATTTTATTAGAACACCTACAATGTACCAAAACTGATTAAAATTTTGATGATTGGGAAATTACAGTGGTATCAGAGCTGTGCATCCTGCCAGCCTGAGGGTTTTATTGGAAAATTCTAAATTATTTGCAGGGTTATTTGGAGGTTTCATGCAGGGAACTTTGGTGGAATTTATGCTTGCCCTAGCCAACATTTCCATCTTTAATGGTATTTCGTATCATCCTAGTTGGTCCTCTTTTTCGGTTGATTGGAAGGAGAATTTTCTGCATTATTTTCAGAGTTATTATTTTATTGCAAACAAAATAGAAAACATTACTTTTCCAAATTTTTAGATTAGACCTAGGTCTACTTTACCATATTTATCCATTCAAGTTTACGGGGTCGAGATTGAACCCCTGTCAAAATTGAGGGTCCCTTTTCAATTGTATTACAAGGCTGTGAGATTTGTTGTAGGAAGCACTACCATCTTGACTATAACTTGATTACAGGTCTATAGAAATCCAACGGAAGAGTTCATCTCCTTCTAGTGGGTAAAATACTAAGGGTTCAAAGGCTAAATTTTGAGCACAAGTATCATATCAGATTATATATCCATTTCATTTCAAGATCAATGGTATGAATTATTTTTGTAATCTATATTGGAAAGAGGCTGGATCATTTAAATCTAAGGAGAAGACCCTTCCTTTCAATTCCATTTTTAACTTGCTCATAGATCTAAACTGTCTCCTTGAAATAATTGTGGATTGATTTCATTGGAGGTAAAGAGGTCAAATTGCAAAGGTTGGAAGGTCGAGTTTCTAAACTTGATCCCAAGGAAGAATATAAATTGTTTAATCAAGCTCATCCTAGGATTGAGGTTGAACCCATAGCCAAACTTGGAGATTGATCACTTGGAGGCCACATTTCTTTTCCAAAGACTGAGGGTTTCGAGGGTCCTTGCTCCATGCATTTTCTAGAATTCTTTCTCTTGTAGTGTTTTCTTCTCAAAGATGTACGAAAAGAACCCACTGAAGACTGTGGATGATAAATAGTATCAATAATATAAATGGCTGCTAAAAATTGTAGATCTACAACAAATGATAGAAACAAAACCTACGAAAGTCCTAATCTATGCCACAATCATATTTAAACAGCAAAAAGAAATAGTAATTACTCAAATAATCCAATGGAAACTATATATACAAAGAATAGATTTTATTATAACACCTATGAAGGGCACAAATAAATGTTACATGTCCCCCTCTATGGGATGGGTTCTTGGCTATCCCCAAACGCCTTCATCTTCTTTAGAGTCTCTCTCCTCTATAATGTGAAAACCCAACAAATAAAATGTTTGAGTGTAATGGGAACTCAAATGGCAGAGAAATGGAGTTCATCAATGAAAATAATCAGAGTTACAGTAGTGAGTGCAACAATGAAAATAGTCAAAATCTCATAATGAATGGAAAACCTTTCTATCTATAACAAAATATTGAGTTATCCTGGAATAATGAGCAATAATAAAATATTATTAACCCCATTCTTGGAATAACCACTTGGAATATTTTATTGTATTTGGTTACGACGGAAAAAATATTTAAACTTTTATTTAGAAATAATAAATAAATAAATGATTTATTTATCATTTCAACAAATTGGTTAAGGAATAATAAAGAAATAATGATTTATTTAATTTTTCCCAAGGGTTTTTAAAATTTGATACGAAATAGTAATTAATTATTCCTAGATAAAAATATAATAATTAATAATTTATCTGTTGATTTTTCATAATTGGTTCAAATATGACAAGGAATAATAATTGAACAATGGTTTAATTAATTATTCCTAGAAGGAAATCAAATAAATGATGATTTATTTAATTATTCTGCATGAGTTTAATTATAAATTACTTAACAGAGGTGGTTTATTAAGTAATTTTTCACAGTGAAAGAAATTTTACTATTGTAAAATTCGCTTGACATGGTGTAGTTTGATCCATATAGTAAACTAGGCTAGATGATCAACATTTTGGTGATAACAGATTTCCCCCCAACATACGAGTGTTAGGAAGAAAATGTATGACTGAACTGTGTTGTAAAGACATAATCACTACACAACAAAGTGGAGTGAGAGAGAGAGAGAGAGGCATACATATACTTGCTGAGATAACTTAGTACAAAAATAACGGTGTGCTGAGAAACATCAAACTGCGCAATGAAATACATGCTGAATGGTACATGACATGTTGGCATAACTGAGTCAGAAAATAATACAATGTGTCCCATATATATAATGCACCTAGAAAAATATGAGCCAGGATTGAATATAATATGAATTGATTACATGAGAAATGAATGGCCCTTCCGTCAAAAAATGGGTTGGAGGGAGGGTAGAACAACCAAAGAAGCCCTATTGAACAAGGAAGTGATCTGCAAAACTAAAAGTATCATCTGAAGGAGATGTGCATGCTATGAACACTGTGATTGGTAGGAATTGAACCCATTATATTTGTGGAACTGTATCTAAGGTTGTATTATAATAGGAATGCATTCGAGCATGTGGGGGGCTACTTGAAGGGCCACCCCCTCATGAGGTCTCAAACATCTCACGCACACCTAGGAACCACTGGTACAATCTACTGCATCACTGGACCATCGAGTGTATGGATCACGGACATGAAATAGCTAAGTCAAAAGGCAATAATGAATCTCTCTACTTGATCCAAAGTACCGAACAAGAATGGAAACCTAAACCAAGATACACCACCGTCTAGTTCGTTCTTAAGGAAGAAATGAGCTGATGTCGACATAACAGGGCCCACGATAGGTGAGGCAATGAGGATCCTCAACTAAGGTATGAGGGAAAATATTAATGTGAATGATGGACTGACACCAGTTATAATGGAAAATGAGGGATTGAGGGACAAATAAATGACTTCCCTTGTCAGAGCATAAAGTGCATGGTTGACCTGGCAGCAACTAACTAAACTCCAAATGGGATGTGGACAGTATGCCTGGATGCCAAAATGGGCAAGACGGGATGAATGGTATCAAAATATGGATGGAATACTATGATATGATATAATGGGATACAAAACATACTCCATGGATGCGAGGGTGACTCATCGCGGATGCTATGAACAAGGGTGACTGGATGACACTGCCACACATAATAGGCCCGGTGGGGACGATCAAAAAATGAGTAAATGATGGTTGCACATGATGAAAATTGACACATGAAATGACAAGTTCCAAGGAAAGGTGGTCCCCAAATTACAAGTGTCACATATGAGGAAATCTGATTTTGAGACGCGACGAAGTGACCCTTCTTGGAAAAATGGCTTCCTAGTGAAGGTTCAAATCATCCAAAACTAAGAAAGACTCATTATACTACTCAATGAGAGATTTCCAATGATGTTGATGGTTTCTCAAGCTAGGCTACCGTTTGGTCAAAGCAGACGACAGAAAACTTGTGGACTTTTCTATGAAAGGTCATTTTCCCTCCAATTAGAATTCATTTTTTAAGTGAGTGTGGTAAATTTGGAGAGGAGGAAAAGCCCCTAAATCTTGTGGAGATCATAGCAGACAAACCGGCCATCAGAATCAGGATCTGCGACTTTTAGGTAGGCGGCCTTACTCATCTCTTCAATTTCAGATATTTATTTCGTGACTTTTGGCTCCGGTAGCTCCCTAGGAGACCCTTGCTCCTCTTCACGGTCTAATCACACTTTTTGTGCCTAGAAGTGAAATTTGGATGACAGGAAACAGGTGAAAACCTATGAGCTCACACTTTTTGGGCATAAAGCTGTGATTTGGGGCTGAAAAAGGGGGTGGTTTTCTCGCTTGGTGGGGGTTGTAGGTTGATTAGTGTAGACCGGTGTTTTCTTCTCTCAACTGACAAGACATGTGGTGTTTTGCAGGCATGGCAGAGCTAAAAATCAACTGGTGTGAGTGAGACTTGGATACTCTTCGATCTGAGATTCAGATGGATTAGGGGGTTCAAGGGGCATTGACTCGCTATGGGGTTCTCAGGTTGGTAGAGAACCCATTGATGAGGGAAGGTGATCCCTTGCTATTGAGAATTGTGAGATATTGGGATCCAAACCATGAGGTGTTTGTCATGCAGGGGCACAATATTGAGCTCACATTATAGGATATTTATTTCTTCACCAGACTCCCTCCCCTCAGAGAGGTGGGGGATATACATCTAGTGTTTCCTTGTGGGAGGAACATTACAAAGTTTGTGGAGCGGCATTGTACACAGGATGTGCATGTGAAGGGCACGACTATCTCGATTGGTGATTTAGACCAGCTAGAGACATAGGTTGTTTCCGTAGCTGTGCTACGAGTCTTGGGCAGCCATGCGTTCCACCACATCACTGGGGGGTAGATGGTGCTGGTTGAGAGTGTTTTGGCTAGGACCTACTATGGGTGGGACAAGATGATGCTATCGTCGGTGAAATGATAGTTAAGTCTATATAGGTGAGCCATGACTATGTTTCTAGTGTAGTACTCTACACATTCTTCTTTGAGAAGATACCCACCATCCTTCCTTATGTATAGATCCGATATTGGGGCCCACAAGAGCCCAAGATCTGCCACTGGGGGTAGCTACTGTGGAGAGGAGGATGGGGAGTCGGACGGGTGTCCAACCTGCATTTTTTTCACATTTGGATCAGATGCCCCTCTAGATTGACGATTATCCTTATAGCTGGATGAACTATTAAGGAGATCCTGACTTGCCACTTTCGCTCAGGCAAGCATGGGGACCAAACCGTAATTGTTAAGTTGCTATTTTTATGGTGCATTTCATATTTTTATCACATGTATATGGTACTAAGTGTAAAATATGTGGTATGTAGACATAGCATCGGTAAAACTAGCAAGAAATGCAGGACGAGCCGCAGTGCCTGTGGCTGCAGATTGGGGAACATCATCATCTTGTCAAGATCCAGAGAATAGTGTGCTACTCGTTTATCTACACCGTAGATGTGGGGTACTCTTGACCAGAGTTTCTGAGCGTGGATAACATGAGCTAGATGATCGATACATACGTGAGTGTAACGTCCTTCTGTTAGAGTGGCGAGGTATCATGCGGCGCATGGCGATGGCTGGTCATGCAGTACGTGATCTACGTGCAAGTGGGGCAAAGCCTTTGGTGTGTGATCCTTCGAATAGTGACTAGATATTGGGACATGTGGGTCCCTTTGATTTTGATTTTTTTAACATTTTATGGGCATGTCAGATGTATTTAGAGGTATGAACTCTTAACACTTATATGATACATAATATGATTATGCACTTTTATATGATGATGATGGTTCACCATGTGTTTTGTTTATGGTTGTCTTCTATGGTATACATGTGATAAATGTCAATATAGAATGTTATTTGCAATGGTATCTACATAGTTATTTTGGGCTCTAGGAACTTGACTAAATGTAATGGTTTCAAATTCACGTACCAACAGCTTAACACGTAGATATTTTCTAAATATGACTTGGTTATGCACATGATACACACCATTCAATTGCATGACAAGTAGCAAGGAATATAAATGAACATGAAGATGAAGGATGCGATGAGAAAGGGAATCGACTAACAAACCTATCACTGCATCATATTCAGCCTAGTTATTGGTGGCAGATCCAATGCACACGTCGTTCGAAAAGACTAAAGTATGCAAGGGGGTAAAAATGGCCTAGGCTATCGAGGCTATATTCCTAGAGAAGCGACTTGCACCATCAACATGATCGATATATGGTGTGGATGATGGATCCATATGAAAGGTGCAAAAGACGACAGATGAGATAATGCATCCTACCTAACTTCATGATAGAAATAAAGACATGCAAATCAAAGAGATAAGCTATGAGAAGAATTGCTTTAAGTAGATTGCATTGGGATTATTAGGAAGGAAATGGCCTTTAGAATCCTCCAAAAAATATTCCCCCTTGCCTAAGTGCAAGGTTAATTAGGGGTAGGCATAGCTTCCATGATGTCCTCATCAAAATGGAAGATGAGCAGATGAGACAAATATTGACTACATCATGCGACGTGGTACCTAGCACGTCAATCTGAGAAAGAAGGTTCACATACGCATCATATGGAATGGTAGACGATGAGATAGTAGATGAAGGATCTATGTATGTGAGACCTGGGATTCTATCGAAAGAGGTTGAATAGAAGTGTGATCAGAAACCTCAGAAAGGATTGCTTACGAGGAACTCAAGGATGATGATAGGTAAAGGGGAAGGGATCACAATGGTGGGACTGGATTCTCCCTATTCTGGTTTACTATTGGTACAAAAATCCACATGAAGAGGAGAAGGTGATCCATTACGAGTGGTCTCGTATTCGTGAAGTGCCTTAAGGAAATCACAAAATTCGTTGGGATGAGGGAAACAATGGGAGTAGTCACCATGATGATCAAACAGGGAACAAGGGTGATTTTTGCGTAACGCTGTGAGTTTCTTGGGTGGACCCGGTAAGTTAACATGGACTTTAGGGATATTTGACTCAAGGAATGTTTCGTGAACCAAAGGTTTGAGATGAGGAAGCTCAGGACCATTATTGGTCGCATGCCCCACAACTTTACAAAAAGCACACAGAGGTGACGACTTTGGGGCCTTGGGGACTGGAGGAGGTTGGGCAGCCTTGTCCTTAGGTTCTTTCCTCTTAGCTTTTCCCCCCTGTCTAGATGCTTTCACAACAAGAGTGATTTTCTCTTGAGGTTGTGATAGAACTAAAGTAGTGGTAGGGTCTATAGGGACCAGTTGAACCAGGGTTAGAGCATGATAAGGTCTTAGCTGACCAGGAAGAATGCTTTCAGGGGGTCAATGTACCATATGGGGATCCCTAAAGTCATGTTAGGAAGGACCAACTAAGACATTATAGGGACATAAAATATTGCGGGAGGGGGAAATAAGAAAGGTGACTCGCCTGCAAGGTAATGTTCCGGCGGAACAACTCCTGGATGGTTGATACCTAGAGGAACAGTTCTTGGGGGAAGATAGGAGAGGCACCCACAAATGGAGGAGGTCCTGGGGGCTGGATCTGGATGGCTCGGCTGGGATAGTAACCGCACAGTGCAGAGGAGCTCGTTGTCGATCGAATGTACCAGACTGCTTGAGGACAACTCGTGACGCTGAAAGATTTAGGCTCTAAGATGACATGGGGAGGACCAGGGAAAGAACCCAACAATGAGGAATCTTTATAGACTCTTGGTGAAACACCAGCGAGAGGAGTTGAAGACTTCTTATCTAACACTAATGAGATAATGGACTTAGGGGACGTCACAGATGCCGGCTCGTAGTAATTCTACTGATCTATGGTAACGATCTTCCCTTCATGGGGGAAACACATCTTGTGAAAAACTGTAGATGCAATAGCTGACATGGCATATGTGTAACTACGACCTAAGAGAATGTTGTAATCTAAAGGGGCATTAATAACCTCAATACTTACATGGATAGTCTTGCCCACAAGGGTCATTGGATAGTTGTGATACATGCTTGACAGCTCAGGTGACTAAAGTTTTTTCCAAATGGTAGCAGAAATCACATAGGTGGATGCACCATCGTCAGTAATGCATCAGGAGATGATGACATTACGGACTCAGACTAGTACCTAGAAAGCAACGGAGCAAGGCAATGGCGGATGTTCTGATGTAAAGACTGGGAAGACAATCAAATGATCATGAGAGGGATCTACTATGACCAAAGAAGTTATTAGAGCTTTCTTTTGAGATGGGCATGACTAGAGTACATCCAGCATCGACATGGCAGCAGGTGATTGCACCAAGTCATCTACTATAATGTATGTATGGGCAACTCGGTTAGAAGCCATGTTATGGCGTAATGGTCCCTTTGGGATCTTGGGAGTTGCCTCAGCTTTAGGTTGAGGGATCTATAATTTAACATTTGATGTCGTAAGAGGCTCAGTAGAAGCTTTGGCTTTAGACTCAGTGGCGAACGAAGTTGATGGCTTATCATATTGATGCAATCGAGTTTGCAAGTTGATATTGGAGGGATTAACCTCATCAGAGCTCATCATGAGGATCTGGTAGTCACCAGGACCAGAAATTTGGGGAGGGTGGGTTGCTTGACTAGGGTGAGGTTAAGAAGAAACAAATCCTTGTTGAGGGAAAGGATTTGTAAGCACTGTCGATTGAGATGGTGTAGGATTCTGAGGCAATTGTTGGCCTCTAGAGGTTGCTTGAGCTTCCCACATTTGGTGCATCTGGGGTAAGATATGACACTCATGTGTATAATGTCCATGTACACCATAACATGCACAAGGCTTGTTCATATGAATAACCTTGTTTTGCTTGGGTTGGCTTCATTGTTGCTAGTTGTTGGTGTTAGGCTGGTTCCCCTGGGATTCACTAGGTTGATTACCTTGATTACCCTGGTTACCCTTGTTACCCATCCCCTTATTATTTTTATTCAATTTTTGGGGATTGGTTGCACTCTCTTGTGCAAACACCTGACCCTAAGGGGGCAGTAACTGCGGGGGCTGAGGATGCATGGGAGGCTACGGTGTTAATGCAGGAGGGGCATAAGTGTTGGATGAACTGGTGCTCCGCTGTGGATGTCCATAACTTTGTTGAGTATATGGTGAAGGATGTGAAAAGGTTCCAACGATACCGTCGACAACGTGAGGTTACCGCAGTGCATGGGAACCTCTAGGACGGGGAAGGTTTGGAATGATGGTATAGACCAAACCGGATTGCACATAAATTAGGTCATATCTCAGAGTGGTTTGGAGAGCTTCTTCGTTAGTCTGAGGAAAATGGGAGACGGCATATTTTCCAATGGGTGCTAAAAGGCTCCTGAGAAACCAATCTAGATAGACATGGTCTTCGAAGTGTGGCACACAACATGTGCTCCTCCTTCTACACCACTCTTGAACATGGTCAGAAAGGCGAGTGGTAGAGGACTGACAAAATGAGGTCAATATCTTTTTACCAGTGTCGTATTAAAGAGGTAGCTAGAAATATGAGAGGAACAATTTAGCAAGCGTCACAAAAATGGAATGGAATGTGGTGAGCTAGTCTACATACCATTTTGTAGCGTCTCTAGTGAGCGTGCGTTGGAACAACTGAAAACGAATGAAGTCGTCGGTAATGGAGTTGGATGAACACAACATGTGGAAGGAGGGAACATGATTGGTAGGATCCTCTCTAGAATTACCCTCAAACTTTGGGATACTTGAGAGATGCTTAGTCTGCATAGCATGCCAACCAGCATCGTGGTGTATTGTGTCATTTATCATCTAGCTAAAATCCAAGAGACTTAAGATAGCCATAAAAGGGAGTATGGGAGTTTTCTAAATTGTTCATGAGATTGCTCGTCTAGATGTGATCACCAGGGTAGAACTAGAGCCAACACCAGTTTGGGTTCCTACACAAGTTGTGGGTCCAAACATGGTGACAATATGTGGTGAAGGAGGATCAGAATCAAATGAACCAGGAGAAGAGTCGATATGGGGACTCAAAGGGCTATGAACTCGAACCCGGTGGGGAGGAGTAATATGCCCAACTGAAAAATGGGGAGGAAGCTATAAGAGTCTCTGTGACAAATGCCTTGGTGGCACAATGGTGGTAAGACACATGTGACATGAAAATGGTGAAGGGAGATCAACAATATGACTTTGACTCGATGAGGGGAGATAAATTTATTATGTTCAGTCTTGGCTTGGGGGTGTAAAGCAACCGCCCTTCACTTAAGGTGTGCATGTGTGTGCAAGTGTATTTATTGGTTAAGAACAAATCGTATTTGTAAAAAAGAAAAATATTGTTGAAAATAAACTAAAATTTACAATAGTAAATGAACAGCAAAACCATTAACTAAACCCCACCCAAAATGAATTTGCAAACACTGTGATTGTTGGTGGTGAAATCAACTCAGAGCACACTAAAAAGTTCAAGTGATCTAAGTGTCGGTGTGACTAGGATGAAATGACACTAGGCTACTAGAAAGTGGTGGAGCAACAACAAAAAACCAGAGAGGAAGATCGCTACAAAAAGATAGGGAGATGGGCGTAAATCCTAGGGCAACTGATGGGACCCTAAGGCCAATGACCAAACAAGGTTTAATATGAAACCATGGATGGAAACAACCTATCTTTGGAGATCTGAAAGAAAAGGGTACAGATCTGGAAAATATGGCTTAAAGTGTTGGAGAAACTTAGAATTATTACTCAGCTAAACTCCTCCTATAAAGGTGGAAGCATACTAGAAGCCCTAAGGGGATAAATTCCACTTTGACGAGTAAATCAGAGTAGATCAACGCCTAAGCAGGATGAGATAGAGGTCAAACAACCCAACACACAGTTGTCAACAAAACCGAGAAACAGATCTAATAAAAACTTGGAAACCCTAAAATCGTAGGTACTAACCTATTTTTAGGGGGGGATCGTAGTTTTTGGGGTAGAATATGCACTCTAGACTCGAGATCGCACTTTTTGGGCTAAAAAGTGTGATTTCTGATCCTTCATTCTCGATCGGAAAATCTCAGAAAAAACTACCGTCTCTATCGCAGCTCGTTCCTGTGACCTGCAAAAAAGACTAGAAAACTTGCAGAAGTTAGAAATTTGACATATCTAGGGTTAGAAAGCTAGTAAATAACATTAAGCCTAACATAAAAACTGAAGGTCAGCCAAGTTTCTGGATCTGAAGTAAAAAACCAATGGAGTTGTCAATTTTGTTGTAGTGTTTTCGTCTCAAAGATGTACGAAAAGAACCCACTTAAGACTGTGGATGACAAACAATCTGAACAATATAAATGGCTACTAAACATTGTAGATTTGTAGCAAATGATAGAAACAAAACCTAGCAATGTCCTAACCTATGACACAATCATAGTTAAACAGCAAAAAGAAACAGTAATAACTCCAATCATCCAATGGAAACCAGATATACAAAGAATATATTTTATTATAACACTTGTCAAGGGAACAAATAAATTTTACCAGTCCCCCTCTATGGGATGGGTTCTTATCTATCCTGAAATGTTTTCAGCTTGTGTAGAGTCTCTCTCCCCTATAATGTGAAAACCCAACAAATGAAATGTTTGAGCTTAATGGAACTCAAATAGCAGAGAAATGGTGTGCGACAATGAAAATAATAAGAGTTACAACAATGAGAGCAACAACAAAAATAATCGAAAGTGAATAATGAATGGAAAACTCTTCTATTTATAACAAAATATTGAGTTATCCTCGAATAATGAGCAATAATAAAATATTATTAACCCCATTCTTGGAATAACGACTTGGAATATTTTATTATATTTTGTTAGGAGGGAAAACATATTTAAACTTTTATTTAGAAATAATAAATAAATAAATGATTTATTTATCATCTCAAGAAATTGGTTAAGGAATAATAAATAAATAATGATTTATTTAATTATTCCTAAGGGATTTAGTTAAATTTGACAAGGAATAATAATTAATTAGTGATTAATTAATTATTCCTAGAGAAAAATAAGATAATTAATAATCTATCTTTTGATTTTTCATAATTGGGTCAAATATGACAAGGAATAACAATTGAACAATGTTTTAATTAATTATTCCTAGAAGAAAATAAAATAAATAGTGATTTATTTAATTATTCTTCATGGTTTTAATTATAAATTACTTAAGAAAGGTACTTTATTAAGTAATTTCTCACAATGAAAGAAATTTTACTATGGTAAAATTGACTTTACATGGTGTACTTTGATCCATCTAGTAAATTAGGCTAGATGATCACTTTTTGGTGATAACACTTTCATCAAAGGGGACCGAGTTAAACAGGGAGAGAGGGAAGAATAATTTTTCTTTAGCAAGTGAATCTGAGAGACATTGAGGATAGAATTAATAGCCATAGGCATATATTGCATCAAAACACTCTATCGACATTGCTGAGTTGTGGATCAGGTCAACAATGGTCTGATCCACCGTTTCACCTTCCGAGTGGCACCTCACCACGAAAGGGAGTATTCAAATCACTACAGCAAAGAGGTCAGCCGAAAATCGTGTAGCCCCATCGAGTCAATCACATGGGATTCTACCACTGATAGAAGGGAATTCGAGGGACTCATAACCAAATAGTCACATTGCTAATCTGAAGGGTGATGTTTCTCAGTAGCAGTCGAGGTCGCGAGGAGGGTAATTTTGTGTGTTAAAATGAACATTGAGCCATCTAATGAGTAGAGGTGTTAGATTGGTTTCAGCCTCTGATTCATTTCAATGGAAGGCGAAAGGGAGTATGAGTGTTACATGCTAATTAGTTGATATAGCCTGAGCATTGGTCATGCCAAAACACTATCACAACAACTGTCTAAGCAGAGAAAGGAGTTGAACATCCCCATATCTATTCCAGGCGAAAGGAAGTGGACATAGCTTAGGCATTGCACTGTCACCACAACCCTCTAAGCGAAGGAAGGAGCCGAGCAAGTTTCATAGGCTTGAGTTCTGGCATTGACCATCGATTCATTACGAGAGCCGAAGTTGTCATCACTCTTAATAGCAGAGACAAGATTATTTTTACCGTAGCGTCGGTTAATGAGCCAACCATGGTCCTCTTCAGGTGCACGCCAAAGTATTTGTTTTATTACATTAGATAAATTGATCTCGCTACATCAAGATCACTCACACATTAGTCATAGAGGCAAAGACACTGTGTTTTTGCAGAATTGAGTAAATTATATTTCATCAAAAGATGTTGTGGCAGGTCACCATAATTAAATAAAGTAATGCTATGTCTTTTTTCATTATATAGTGTGTTGCATTATGTGGTTGGATTGGTGTAGAGGTTTATCATTGTTGAATATAGTCTTATGCCTATACATTTGAAACCTCTAACATCAAATTCAATGTCGCACATGATCCACTGATCACTCGCAAGGGCATAATTATTGGGTCCACAGACTCTTGATTAGCGTATGAAGATCTAAGTCTTTACCTGAAAATTGATTCTCTTTCCATCTAGACAAATTTTCCACTCAAAAATCTTAGCGTGGAAGCATGAAAGATGGCGGATTATGGACTAAACCATGTTTATAGTTTTGAAAATTTTGATTGGTTTTAGCATTTGACAAGGGGTTTGTCAAATTTTGGCGTTTGACGATAGAAAGGAGATTTTATGTTAAGAAAAAAGGGGGAATAGGAAAGGAAGGAGGTGGTACAATCATCTTACTATTACCAATCAAGTTTGTATTTACCTTATCTTGGGGCGAAATCCATTGAAGAATTACTGTATTCATGCTTTGGTATGAGGGGAGATGGGACTTTCCCTAGAAAACACTCATAAAATTTTGGACAAAATTCTAGATAAAATAAAAGAAGCATGGGGCCTTTTCTTAGCAATACCACTTTATAATAGAATAGCAAGTCTTTCTCAAAAATGGTCTATGCCATTATGCAACAAAAATTCCCATGGGAAGTGAAGGAACGACAAGGAAGATGAGCTAACTTCTTCGCACTTGGATCTTAATTGAAATGAACAAAGTCAACCATAGACCTTTAGAAATTGGAGGAATTAGACACATGGCTCTTAGAGGTCGGGCAACCATAATGGAGGAAACTCAGTTGGAATCTCAAGCCATCTATGCTTGCATTAATACAACCCAAACTCTTGGAGCATCCTTGTGAAGAGGTCAAGCTCACATTTGCTTCTTGTCTTAGCAAGATCATAGCTTTAACATCCCGAGTATTTTCTTAAAATAATGATCTTATGAGGGAGATATTGTAGTTGATAGTGGAAGGCCTTAAAGGGTTGAATAACATCATGCTTCTTACCTTTTAGAACCAATGTAGAAATTTTAACAGTCATGGCAGAATTCAACTTTGCCACATTCATACTGAATTTGGAATGTGATAAGTTGATCTTTTAGTTGCTCCCTAACTTTTACACCAGTATTACATCAGCTCATTTAGACCATTTCAAAACATGCATGCAAAAGATTGTGTCTCTATTATTAGAAGGCCATGCTCACATATGCAAGATACTAAGATGTAAATTGTTGACCATTTGGAGGAAGGATCACAAGGATCCTATGATCTAGTTGAGAATTTTGTTAGGATGTAGGTTTTATCCCTGTAAAGAAATTAGTTGCATATGAATTCTAAAAAAAATAAAATAAACAATAGCAAGAGCATAACACATAAAACACATATACACAGAGATTTTCCCCTGGATCCCAAAACTGGGACTAATGACTTGATTTTTCATTATGTTCCTTTCAATGTTATAATACATATTTATACATGCCGAAGCATCCAATACCATGGACGGAAAAATCCATCGTGTCCAATACCATGGACCGAAAACCATCGCGTCCAAAAAAAATGTGTGGAAATCATGCACAAAACCACAGGTGGGTCCGCCCAACCTAACATAGTGTCCAAAATCAAAATTTTCTGAGGCACTGCTCCGTACCCCATAAAGTGGGGTTACAGGTGCCCATCAAACCCCCTGTTAACTGTGTGGAAAGAATATAACACAACCCAACATTCTCCCACTTGTTGTTTTCTTTCCATAGGGGGGCCACAAGAGAGCTTAGTCATTTATCCAGCCCTGCAATGCCCATTTTTTCTCTACACCAAGAGAACTTCTCAAAGCTCATAAATTTTTTCAATGCATCCGCAATATTCTTCAAAGTGTCCACCTTTATCAGCAACACCTTTTTGTCTTCTGTCGTATCCCTCACAAAGTGTTACTAAACATCAATGTGCTTTGTCTTTGAATGATATGCGAGGTTCTTTTCCAAGAAAATTGCACTTTGGCTGTCACAATCTATCCTTATAGCTCCCTATACTAACCCCATACTTGAACACAATCTCTGCAACCAAACTACTTCCTTGCTTTCATGAGTGGCTGCCATGTATTCTGCCTCTATAATTGATAGTGCCACTACAGATTGTTTCTTACTCATCCAACTAACTGCACCTCCAAATAGGTTAAACACATACCCACTTGTAGATCTTCTCTGATCCAGATCTACAACCCAGTCTGCATCAACAAAGCCATGAATATCCAACATTCTGTCGAATCCTAGTCTTCCTTGGTAGCACAAACCATAGTCATTAGTGCCACGCAAATACCTAAAAACCCGGTTCACTGTTGTCCAGTGCTCCTTCCCTGCTTTCGACATAAACTTGCTCAATAATCTCACTGTATGTGCAATGTTTGGTCTAATACAGACCATTGAATACATCAAGCTACCGACTGCACCTGCATATGGAACACAGGACATGTCCTCTTCCTCTTCTTCTGTCTTGGGACACTGTTCAGCAGATAACCTCACACCTATAGGAATAGGAACCTTCACCGGTTTACTATCCTGCATATTAAACCTCTGCAGTATTGTCTCGACATACTTCCTCTTTCCCCGATCTCTTTTAATTTCCATGCCCAAAATATAGTTTGCAGCACCAAGATCTTTCTTGTCGAATTTGGAGGACAATTGGGTCTTCAAATCCTGGATAATTTCTTAGTCATTTCCAACCAGCAACATATCATCCACATACAAGAACAAATAAATATCACGGTCACCAATTAATTTAAAATACACACAATGATCTTCTTTGCTTCTGCTGAAGCCAAGTCCCCGTATAAATGTATCAAATTTCTGATACCACATCCTTGGTGACTATTTTAACCCATACATAGACTTCTTTAACTTGCATATGAGTTCTTTCTTACCCTTCACCGCAAAGCCTTCAGGTTGATTCATGTAGATTTCCTCTTCTAGATCCCTATGAAGAAATGTTGTCTTCACATCCATCTATTCTACCTCAAAATCAAAAGCAACAGTAACAAATAAAAGTAATCTAATAGAAGTCACCTTGGCAACAGGAGAAAAAATATGACCAAAATCAATTCTTGGCACCTGGGAATAACCTTTTGCTACCAACCAAGCTTTGTATTTCTCCACCTTTCCTTCTGCATTTGTCTTCTTTTTGAACACCCATTTGTTGCCAATGGGTTTCCTTCCAGCCGGTAATTCCACCAGATCCCAAGCCTCATTTTCGTGCAAAGATGCCACTTCATCAACCATGGCCTCTTTCCATAGTTTTCCATCCTCTGAATCTACTGCTTCCTTCATAGTTTTGGGATCATCGTTAGTAACAGATAAAGCAAAATTTGAACAAAAAGCAGATGGACTATACCTTTCTAGCTGCCTTCTTTCTCAAACTGATCCTCTGAGACCCGAAGTTTGAGGCTCTTCATCTTCCAATTCCTCCTCTACTGTAGAGTCCGATTCTTCCTCCTTTAGCTCAAACTAAATCTTCTCAGGTTCCTTTGGTTGGACTTCATGTTTAATAACATCTTTCACCTCTCTGAACACCACATCTCGGCTATAAAAAGCCTTCCTTGTTACTAGGTTCCAAACCTTATAACCCTTTAAACCATCCTTATACCCAATAAAGATACACTTTTCAGATTTACTATCCAACTTGGCTTGTTTCTCCTTTGGAACATGTACATATGCATCACATCCAAATACCCTCAGATGTGAAAGAGAAGGTTTCTTACCAATCCATACCTCTGGTGGAGTCTTATCCTCCAACACTGATGAAGGTGACATGTTGACTAGGTTGTAGGAATTTACAGGGTAAGTGGAAACTCCTGATCTTAGATTCCACATTGCAGAAATTGAAACTCCTCATGAAGCATTAGAAAAACTTGCTAAAGTTTTTGGGATTAAAAATGAAATTAGAGCCCATCAACTTGAGAATGAGTTGCTTACTTTGGATCCTAATAATTTTTCTTGCATTGAAGATTTCTTGTCCAAATTCAAGACCCTTAGATATCTCTTGGAAGGTGTTAAAGTTAAGAAAGAAGATGGTAACCTTATTTATTCCATCCTTACTAAGTTGGGACCAGCCTACTCTGTATTTGTTTCCACATTCCTATCAAACCACGTGCTTGATCTTGTCTATTTTCCCATTTTTCGGCCTTGTCTTCATCTTTGGGTTTCTTCTCTTGGTCTGTGGCTATTCTGAAGAGACCTTTACTTCTAAGTAAATCTCCCATGTAGGCTACCCATTGGAAGTAGTTAGTGCTGTCAAGAATGACTTGGCATGGACTTTCCATTTTTTGAAAAAAAACTGAAGCTGAAGATGCTGAAAGTAAGTGGTCCAATGGATAGATCTCGAAAAAATAGGCGGTTTTAAAAAAAACGGCTCTGAAAAAGGCTTCCGGATGAAGAAATTATGGCTTTTTGAAAAAAAATTGTTGACGTTGCCGGCAAAGTGCGCGAATGTGCGGGAATGAAAAAATCCGCCCCCACAAAATGGAGACTTGAACCCAAGACCTCTACTCTCTTAAAAGGTCTTTGAACCAATTGATCTATACAAAATATTTGAGAGAGAGAGAGAGAGAGAGAGAGAGAGAGAGAGGGGGGGGGGGGGGCCTCGATTTGCGTGCTTGCCTTGGGAAGGCTCTTTTCCCCTACAAAACGCAAAACACAAAACCCAACACGAATATGCAAAGAAAAACGAACCTTATGGCTCAAAGTTAGCTTTAGCCAAAAAACTAGAATTTTTTTTTTTTTAAAAAAATCTCAAAGTTAGCTTTTAACCGAAAAACTAAATATTTTTCTCAATGTTTCTGATTTTCCAAGATCACACTAAGGTGCAGGGAAAAGAGCATACGCATGAGAAAAATCCTTTCTTTCTGTTTCTGATTTGCCCAGATCGCACAGAGTCGCAGGGCAAAGAGCATACGCAGAAATGAAAGGTATAGATCCGGGAAAAAAAAAGGCTAAATAAACCGAAACCGAAATAAGCAGAGAGAAAATGACAGTAAACTGCAAAAAAAAACACTGTATACCTCCCGATCTGAAAAATGACGCAGCTAGGGCTACCGGAAACCTTTTCGCGTGAAACGAAAGGGGTTCCTCACTGAAACAGATGCTCCGAACGCAACAGAGCAGTCCTCTCGGCCCGAAAGCAGTCAGAAACAGCAGATCTAGGAAACGACAACCGCATGCAGTTCTACCGGCTTCAGATTTGGATCACCAACGGACGCGGCCCTCAAATAGCTCTGATACCATGTAGGAATTTACAGGGTAAGTTCCTCAGAAAGAATACCAAAAGGACACCGCTCACAACCAGATCTCAAATCAATACACCAGTATTTTTGACGTGGTTAAAACCCTCAGAGTGCAAGGAGGGAAACAGTCCACGGCCTGTCCCAACGTGGGTACAGACAATTTATTAATCAAAGAATGAAAATTTACATAAGCTTCTCTCATGCACGGATTACTCGAACAATGACCCTCCATGCGCTTTAAATAGAACTCATGGACCAATCGGGTGTCAAGCCACGGATCAAGTGTCGATAATACCGAGGTGAGAGTGAACCGTCGGATCACTACATATCGTGACCGTCGGATTGTAAGTTACAATATGTACAACGGTAAAGAAACACACTTTACCTAACTCTATACCTAACTCTAAACTAGACCAAGTTGAACTTAACTATATCCTATGTGTCGGAATATCCTAACATAGGTAACATGCTATATCCACTGCCTCTGCCTAGAATCCCTGTCCTAATCCGACACCACTAAGAATGATTCTTGCCCTTTCCATCAACGTCTTGTTCATTCTTTTTGCAACTCCATTTTGCTGAGGTGTATATGGAGTAGTCTTCTATTGTGCTATACCACACTTCTTATAGAATTCTTCAAATTCCTTGCTACAAAACTCTCCACCATTATTTGTCCTCAGCACCTTTATTTTCTTCTCTATCTGATTTTCCACGAGAGCCTTAAATTCTTTAAACCTATCAAAGACTTCAGATTTCTTCTTAAGGGAATATATCCATGTATTCCTTGAGAAGTCATCTATAAATAATACATAGTACACATACTTACCCAGTGATGGAACCTTCAGAGGTCTAAACACATCACTTTGCACAAGCTCTAATATCTGTTTCGCCCTCTTACCACGAGAGCGGAAACTCACCCGATTCTTGCTTCCCATATACACAATTTTCACAGAAAACAAAATCCAGAGAGCTATTACTCATACCTTCTACCATACCTTTACCATAAAGTATTTGAAGGCCTTTCTCTCCTATATGTCCAAGCCTTTGATGCCACAACATGGTCTTCCCTCTAGAGACCACTAGATTTTCAGCTCCACTTTTAAGAACCATAGAACTGTTGCACCCATCAACAACTGTACTACCTTGCAGCTTGTACAGAGTTCCAATACGAACTCCCTGCATCAATACTAGTGCTCCCCGAACCATATTGCAGGTCTCTTTCTCGAACACTGTCTTTACACCTGCATCATCCAGCTTGCTTATAGAAATCAGATTTCTGGCCAATGTAGGAATATGTAGAACACCCGGAACTATTCTAACCCTTCCACCTTGCAGCTTCAACTTTAATTTTCCGTGACCAGCGATTCTAGCCTTCCTATCATCCCCTAAGAAGACATCACCACCATCGTATTTCTCATACTCGCAGAACCACTCTCTATGGGGAGTAAAGTGAAAGGATGCACCTGAGTCAATCAACCATGCCTCATGATCTACATGTTTACTTGAAGAAGCCAAGTACACATCCCCACCTTCATCTGAGGTAGTTTTCGCCTCTGTAGAAGGAGCATCATCAGATCCCTTTCCTTTATCAGGAGCTTTAGATTTACAGTCCCTTTTGTAGTGCCCTTCCTTTCTACATTTCTAGCACACCACCTTTACAGGTTTTCCTGAAGACTTAGATCTCCCTCTAGATTTAGATCTCCCACTCGATGTCTTATTTTTGTTTCTATTCTGGGACTGTACTCGTGCAGACAAGGCATCACCATTCTAGCTATCTATTGCAATAACTAGAGTATCCCAAGAATCTAGTAGAGAACACAACAAACTAAGGCACTTATCTTCATTTGAAATTTTAATATCAACAAATGCTAACTGACTTACCACAGTATTAGATGTATTCAGATGCTCTGTCACCGATTCTCCATCTTTCATCCTCAGGTTATATAGCTTTTTCCATAGGAACAATTTATTCACCAGAGACTTAGATTGGTAGAAAGTCCATAACTTTTCCCTCAAAGCCTTCACCATAGCTTCCCTTGATACATTCAGCAATACTAAATCTGAGACACACAATCTTATTGTGCTCTTTGCCTTCCGATCCAACTTCTTCCATTCTTCAATGGACACTCCCGTTGGTTTAGTACCCAGATCTACAGCGATCCACTCATCTTTATCCACCAACAAATCCTCCATCTTGAGTTTCCACAACTCAAAACTCTGACCATTAAATTTCTCGATCTCTATCTTTCCATTGCTCACCATCTTCTTTCACCACCAGAATCGATCTCGTAGATCTCCCACTGAACAGGGTTTATCATAGGCCTGAGCGAAACCCCTCAGTAACAAAGGCGTCCTCTTGAAGCCAAAATTGCTCCGATATCAAATGTAGGTTTTAACCTTGTACAAAAATTAGATGCATACGAATTCTAAAACACAAAATAAACAATAGCAAGAGTGTAACACATAAAACACATATACACATAGATTTCCCCTGGATCCCAAAACTAGGACTACCAACTTGATTTTTCATTATGTTCCTTTCAATGTTATAATACATATTTATACATGTCGAAGCATCCAATACCATGGACCAAAAAAACCATCGCGTCGAATAACGTGGACCAAAAACCATTGCGTCCAAAAAAACATGTGCGGAAATCATGCACAAAACCATAGATGGGTCTCTCCAACCTATCATGGGGTTCAAAATCCAAATTTTTTGGGGTGCTGCCGTGGACCCCATAAAGTGGGGTTACGGGTGCCCCTCAAACCCCCTATTAACTATGTGGAAAGAATATAATGCAACCCAACACATGAAAAACATAACATTACTCAAAAGGGTGCTCACTACGAAGGAGTTGATAAGGATTGATGGAGGCAACAACCACAAAATATGCATCAATAATGAACTAAGGATGAGAGGACTATGCTTTATCTACAAGGGACCTTGGTCCCTTAACCATTCATGTCCAGGTGATAAGAGGAAACAAGGGAAGATCATGAAGATTCATCCATAGTTGGTTTCACCGGTTTTTAGAAGAGAACCTATGAAGGATCCAAGCAGTCAAGTACAAATGGTGAGCAACAACACCATGTTTTAAAAAGAAACTTACAGGATAGGTCGATGATAATCAATCAACTAGACAAAGTAAATCGGGAAAGGAAGGAGGGAATTCCTCCTGATGATGAGGTAGTTGAGTCTATAGATATCCAAGAGAACATCCATAAAGACTATGGACAATCAGGTATAGATAACAGTCCACCAATACAACCATGTTTGACAATCAAAGAGGGTGGAAAACTTATCCCCACATGTGAAAAAGGCCAGGAAGAAGACATTCTGGGAGAACCAAATGAGTAGCCAATAATAATAAACCGACATTATGAGCATGATCATGCAGGGTATCATGACAAATATAGTATGCATGATAAGCCATTTCTGGAGGGTCAAGCAAAGGTTCAAGTTAAAGTTGTGGTCATGGGGCATCTGGTGCAGTCAAATATAGAGACATTATGTAGGGCACGAGAATTTCTAGTAGAGGAATTTTGGGAAAGGATCATGCATTTCAAGACAGATCTTACGATGTTGAAGTAGAGAGTCGAGGTAGCCTGAGATATTGTCTTACAAAAGAAAAGAAAATTTGAGGACCTCATAGTGGTATGTGTTGAATCAATGACATAGTTGTCTAGTGTTGAGGAACGACTCAAGTCCCTCACAAGGCAGGAAGAGGAGTACATTTGGGACTTGCAAAGCAACCCTCTACCAGAGTACATAGATAAGGCTTGCAGCTCTACCAACCTACCATTATACATTGGAGATAGTAAGGAAGAGTTATACAAATGGATCATGATGGGTGATCAGGGGGAGCAACATGAGTTGAACATTAGGCAACATCATCATGGTAGATTTATTCTATGTGCAGGGATTCATGCATTATATACTTCCCACGAGATGGATTTATGAGAGATTATGAGTTGGAACTCTATTGACGAGATACTCTTAGTCAAGGGCATATTGCAACTTGGGCCCTCAAGCACAAGCAATGATGGAGGGCTGAGGTGGTGTCATAACCAACATGTGCAAGGACTTAGGTGGCATTGGGATCTAGGAGAATCCATTGGGGGTATGATTTACCAAAGGATTGTTTTGGATTCAGGTATCGAAGGATCCATTCATGATCATTTAGAATGGAGGCATGGAATAACACCTTGGGTTGTATGGGATCTTGGTATCAATATACAAATGCTTCTTTTGTGGATAGAAGTGGAATACCTGAGGGCAAACAATCTTTGGGCAGGAGGATTTGTAATATATATATATATATATATATATATATATATATCTGTGTGTGTGTGTGTGTGTATTTGGATACGGTCAAAGTGGATGGAATCTTCCCATGGTATTTAATGGGGCAGTTACCCATGGCATTGGCCAATGGTATTTGCCTTTGTTTTTCGAGGGAAAACAATAAAATGAAGTCTCTAAAGAGTCAATCAAGCCTATAAAAGAGGATAGGAGAGTTATTTATCTATTTGGCTTTTGTTGTGAACTTGGCAAGGCTAGTTCTAGTTGATCCTAGGTATGAAAACCCATGGGAGTAATTTGTGTAGTGGATCCATCTAGGATCTATGATTGTGCTTCAATATATTTAATTTCTTTGTTGATGGGCAGCCATACATGCCAAGGCATGGGCTTTAGTAGGTCTTGTGTGGGCATGTAATTTTGTTTGTATTTATTTACATAAAGAAGAGGCTGCATTCGTAGATCTTTATTGTGTTAGGTGTTTTTAGTGCAAGAATTTCATTAGAACACCTAGAGTGTACCATATCTCATTAAGATTTTGATGTTGGGATATTACAAGATTCAATCATGCAATATTTGCATGTTAGTGGAGCCCTATAAGCCAAGTAGACTTTCTTCATGGTTTTTCTAATATTTTGCAAAATTATCACCATTCAATAATGGGGTTAAGGTCCATTGCAATTTATTCTTTTTAAATGAAATAGTCAATGAACACTACTTCCATAATTAAGGATAATTTGTATAAGTTCAAAATATAGATCCAAATATGCATATACCAAGAGGAGCGATTGCTTTTAGGAGGTAATGAGACAATACATGTTTTACTTGAATTGTTATTAGAGTTTTAAATATTGTGATGAGGAATTTTCATTGTTTTTAAGTATTTTTAGAAAGTATTGACATCTTGAAAATAAAAATAGAGATGTAGTTAGAGTAAAAATAATTGGGAAACAATCATGAGACGTCATGGCTTATTGAGGAGGACATCATAGCTTGCTTAGAAAGATTTTTTAGTTTAGCACACTGATAAATAAATTCTAACAAATGGTATTTTGGACAATATCTTGGCAAGGCCACAATAAGTGGTGTCTACGAGGAGTTATGGCCACAATGAGTGGGTGTCTAAGAAGAATAACTATTCTGAAATAGTAGAGTGAACAGTTGTCTCTTTAAAAGTGCTATGTACATTATTTTTAATGCAAGGACAATAGCTTGGCAAGGCCACAATAAGTGGGTGTCTAAGAGGAGTTATGGCCACAATGCACGGGTGTCTTGTTAAAAAACATTTATTAACAAGACTACCAAAACCAAAATATCTTACATAGACAAACATATTATTATCTTACATAAAAAGACCTTATTATTAGTAATAATTAAAAAATATAGCACACATACACTAGATTTTCCTTCGAAAGTATAGAGTTACATGTGATACCTAAATTCACATGCAAGGTTATGGTAAAAGTCCACCAAAAAAAAGGAATTCACATGCAAGATTATGGTAAAAGTCCACCAAAAAAAAGAATTCACATGCAAAGATTATGCTAAAGGGTTAGTGGATCCCATGATAAAAGTAAAAGTTTTTGAACAATCACAAATACTAAAGAAACCATATTTATGATTAAACACTTCAATCCAAATTCCAAGAGCACCAATAATTTAGGGTTGTTTATTTTTCAACTAATTAAATCATATTGGCAATGTTAAAAAACAACTCCTCACCAAACTCATTCATGCATTGGCGTACTATTTGTCACGACACAAATAGTACAGGGAATCAAATAGTACAGTGCTTCATTGTAAAAAATTCTATTTTTTTTGTTTTGGAGATGGAATTTTTTTCTAGGATTTGAATTTTTGACAAAATGAATATAGTACTCTGGATGATTAGAATCATAATTTTCTAATCAATAATCAAAAAAAGTTTAAATGTACCTTGTTTTTAAAAACTAAAAAAATTTACATTTTTCACTCTAATAATAACAAAGATTTAAAAAAAAATTATGGCCAAGCAAAATAACTCTGCCCCTTTGCGCATGAAGAAATCCAAGAAGAAGAATAACTCGTCTGCCCAGCTGTGCCAATAAATCTTAGTTACATCAGTAAACTAAGCATTAATGTATGCTTATTTTAAATTTGGTATTAATCAGAATACTAAAATATAATTAATAATTAAACAAAACATTTATACAATTTTAACAATATAATTAAAATATTAATAAATTATATGAGTAATAATTTTCATTATATTAAAACGGACTTTCGACAAACAATTAAATGTTACGCTAAGATGCTTAATTACCCATTCATAACAATATCCCATAACATTTTTGTACAAAGCATGATTCCCACAACAATTATTACTTGTGGAATACACATTATGGTTAAATGAATCGATGTGATCCTTTCTGCCCAACAGGGCGTCCACAATATGTCATCCTCGTGACGCTGGTCTTTGCATGATTGATGATGTCATTCATGTAAATTTAATACATGAAAACTTCAAAACTTGACCCTAGTTGGGAGTGTAGATGGTTTTCAAATCCAAGTTTGGAGTTCGCCTACTTCTATATAAGGCAGGCTATGCAATTGTATTTCTCACCTCTTGCTTACGGAATTTGCCCTACTCCAGTTCTAGGTATGGTTGTATATTTCTAATCTGTGAGATATCATTGATTTTGCTTCCTTTTTGGTCTACACAAAGGCATCATCAATTTTTTTTCTTTTGGTTTTGGTTAAGTACATTATTTTTGCATGGCAGGTATGGGAAAGAATAAATGCAGTACAAGATTATTGGTTTATCTAGGACTGACTATTTGTTGATATACAGTTAGTTTACTACTACATAAAGGAGGGTTTTCAGACAATATTTGAGACAATTTTTGGATAAATTGACAAAAAAAAAATTGTGTATTGTCTTAAATATTGTCTTTAAGTGGGTGTCTCAAAAACTATTGTCTTAAAGATTATTGCTTTAAAAAATAGTGTCTTAAATATTATTGCCTTAAAAAATAGTCTTAAAGTATATTGTTTTAAATATTAATGTCTTAAAAAATATTGTCTCTATAAAGAGAGTATATAACACAACCATTTTTGTCTCTCTAAAGACAACACTTGGATTAGAGACAATATGTCTTTAATACTAGCTATTGTCTCTCTAGAGACGATACAAATTTTATTTAAAGATCACTTTTGTCTCTTTAGAGACAATATAAAACAATGAATCCAAAAATATCTCACCATTGAAATAAATCGATAAAAAAAACATTTAATTAAAAATGAACTACAAAATCATTGATTAATTCATGTTACCTCCTAAAGCAGACACTCTTCCATTGAGCTAGCACACTTTAAAAAATTATGTGAAGAGGTATGCCAATCCTTAAAATTACATTTATAGTCATTGATTTTAAATTAAAGAAAAAAGTTAAAAGATAAAAATTAAAAACTACAAACAAACCCAAACACCAAACCCAAACAGCTTGTGGAAGCTCTTAAATTTGTGACCAAGGCACTAGTGTCTTTGCACACCCTTTTATTTATGCACAGGGATCTGAGGTGGCATAACGTGATGAAGAACATTGAATCAGATGAGTTGTTTATAAGAGATTTTGAGGATGCCATTGGTGCACCTCAGATTTACCCTCATAATCTTAGTGGCTTGAACCATGCTCGTGAGATGTCTAGGGTTGTTCATGGGGTTAAAGTTGATGTGTGGAGTACTGGACACCTTATCAGGACAAGTGGGTTGAATGTGTTTGAGCTGTTGAGGAATCTACAGAATAGATGCTTGGAAAGATACCCAGACCAGAGGCCTTCTACTGCAGATTGCTATCATCACCTTCTTCAGTTGCAGTCTTCCATGACTGAGATTAGATATTTTCAACCATGGTCAATTCTCAGTCCTATGTATCCCATTATTACTATTCATAGGATCCAGAATCACATGATTATTGAATGTTTTATTATCAGAAAATTTGATATATCTAATGAAGAACTTGTTTCAGATTGTACACAAGGAAGACACCCCTTCCTAGAATGCCATTAGTTCACAGTGGCGATCTCATGTAAACGGGCTGCAGTGTTCATAACATTAAGCTGCTTATCATAGCCTTGACACTCTAATGGAAATAAGCATATTTCGATGTTGTTCCCTGATAGGGGGATTTTTAAGAATGGGTGTTCTGATTTGTAGCTTTGATATAATTCGATTTTTAATTCGATGAACTGTATGCTTATTCTATTATATAGTTTGGTGTATGCCACGCTAGAGAAATTGAAACAACAGCTCTCTCCCTTTTTTTCATTCAAATAAATTATATATTAAAAAAGCTTTATTTTTTATGGTTTATGGTGAAGGGCAGATGATCTTTAATGCTCAGCCTATCAAACCGTATTGAATGTTAAAGACACTGTAGTGAAAGACAAAGCACAAAAAAGCGCAGCTGATATTTAATGCTCAGTGTATCAAACAGTAATGAATGTTAAAGATCCTATAGTGAAAGGCAAAGCATAAAAAATAATTGAAGACTCAATTGTCCATAATACCCAAGTGCAATTTACCCATGTAGAAGGCCCCAGACAGGTGGACATCATATAATAACTAAAAATAATAATAACTTGAATGACTTGAATACAAACATCCCATGTAAATACTAGTGATAGAACACCAAAGTGCACCTGGACATTTTCAATTCATTTGGAGACCGATTTCTGCAGTCTCATGAAAGAAAAAAAAATTTGCAGTTGGCCCCCATTTCTAACATTCAACATAACTTGAGATGAATAGCCAAAAGAGAGCAGCTCAGTGCACCCTTTAAAAGTTTCACTTTTTTTCCATTTTTCTCCATTATATCATATAGACATGTTATGCTCAATTGAACAAATGATTCATCGCCACTGCCACAAAAAAATCTCACTATTTCAATCCACTCCAAACTTATTTTATCAACTACACAGGTTTACACACACATGCATCTTATGATAGAAGAGAAAAAGGCTCTGTTAGGTACTGGAAACTTTATATTCAATATCAGAGAGAAAAAGTAGAAGGAAAAAATTAAATCCAGAGCTACAACATCACTATATAAGTGGGGAAAGGGAAAACAAAAGTGACATAATGAATGTGGTTCTTCCCCAATTGAATGAAACTATGAAATTACAAATATGTAATGTAGGAATACTCTGATTGTCATGCAGAATCCAACTTAAACTCTATCCACTAATTCCTCCAAGAAAGCTTTCCAGCAACTAATAAAAAGACGAATGTAAGAATAAGCCAACTGTCAACAACCATATAGGTAAGGCAAGTCTACCCTTCCCTAAGGGCAAGTGCCGAATAGAATTGTGAGCTTTTGCCATTAAGTCCAGCAACCTTGTTAGATCCTTTGGGGGCAGTGACTATGCCTAGAGTACCCTAGGTGACCAGGCCACTATGACCTTATCATAAACATGCAGACTGCAATTGAGACCAAAAGGGATTTAGGAGTGCGGCATACTACTTTGAGAGAGCCTTAGGTCACCACGTCATTATGAACCTAATCGTAAACAGGCAAACTGTAACTGATCAAGAATTTTTGCACAAACTATTACATTTGTTTAACCCCGAGCTTTAACAACACATGCCCAAACAATAAATGGATATGGAAGATGAAGATGAAAGACTGAAAGAATATGAAGATGAAGTGTGAGATTACTGAAAAAACCACTCTTTTCCTCAAACCTGGTCTTAAGGGCTGTAACAAATCATTCTCAAGTAGCCCACAAACAAGCAAAAATTCAATCAATCCATAGATGCACCAATAAATAAAAATAATAATACAATGAAGAAGGAATGGGCAAAATGTTTTAAAAAAAGATAAGAAACAAACCAATTTAAAAATAAATAAATTAAATAAAATAACTCCCAAAAGTAGTTTTGAGAGTGCATGAAAACTTACCCTCTGAAGCGCATCCTGGATTTCCTGTAGCTTTTCAATGGAGAGCACAAGCTCACCCTCTATGTGCTCTTCCTCTTCCCCTTTTGATCTCTTGGACTTGTCCATCCTGTCGATCCTTCTGACCCAGAAGTCCTAAAAATCCAATAAAGTTGAAGGCGCAGGTAGAGTGGTGGATAGGGAATGGTCCTAGCATTCATTCATTATTACCTCCAGAAACGTTGCACGCTCCATCTTACCATCCTCAATGAATAAAAGTTCCAAAGCTTAAAATTTAGATCCTATCATTCATTATTACGTCTAGAAATGTTGCATACTCCATCCTGCCATCCTCAGTGAAGAAAACTTCAAATGAAATATTATCATTAAAAAGCCAAACAAGTTGTTGATTATTTGTTACTTCCACCTACAAATGAGAATTTTCCAGTCCAGGAGATATGTTTTGAAATAGTACCATTGGTAGTAGTGTGTGTGCTGAGCTACCAGGATGCAATGGTGGCACCTAATTTACCAGGAAAAAAATTAGGAAAAGGACTCAAAAGAGATGTGCATCTAGATCCTATTAAACTAGCAATATTTACAGTAAATAGAACTAATATCTCAACTATTTTCACATTTTATGAACTGTACCTATAGAGGTCGAGCAGCTCCAAGACCAAAAGAGTTATTCTAAAGCTTCAAGCTATAAAAAATTTGACCATCGTGGCATCTAAGTTTCCCATTGATATGAAGGCCTTGATATACTGATGATGCAAGTAAAATAGGAAATGGAGGCATGCACAAAGCATTAGTCAAATATCACAAGTTGCTTTAATTAGGTGACACTTATCATAGTAAATACAATTCACATCTAACAACAATAAAGCCAATTTTTTCCATTTGTTATTTACAAAATGAAATGGAATTGACTATCTAATACCCACCCAAAGCTACTACTCACTAATCTCTAGGGACAAGTGCATTGCCTAAACCTATCAAATAACCAAGAAGATCTAGGACAAGAGGTGGAGTTGCTGCTATGGGTACTCCTTTTGATTGAACATTGGGACCTTTGGCAGGTGAAACATTGATTTCTGTCTCATTGGCTGATAATTCTTCATATGGAAGATAACAATTTACTTGAAAGTTTGGAGGTAACAAGGTACATTGGTAGGTAACAACGTACAAGGTACATATGGAAAGACATATGGGAGGTAACCTGTACAAGCATAAAAAGTGCTTAGAAGAATATACGTATGCTCTGACTTCTCAGCAACATCAAGGAAAGACTTAGTTTCAAAAATAAATTCTTTAATGATCTCTGTACCTATTACTTACCACTTCAGATAGAAGTGTTGAGCGTGACAATTGCCAAAAAAACATATTATTATTAGACATATTGGAAGTAAACTTCTTGAACTAAGCATAAAATATAATACTTATACTAGAAAAACCTATACAAATGCAAACATCTCAAACAATGACAGATGAACTTAAGCCATTTCATTGAAATAAATTACCACTTCTCTGGTATCCATTTTAGAATCCAAACTAAATCCCAAAACTTAGAAGACTCGCAATTCTTAAACTTCTTTCCTTCTCATTCTCAAGCTTAAAATGGTGATCCCCATGCTTATGATCATAGGGCATAATAGAAATGGCATCCAATAATCCAGATGATACCATCAATTGCAAATCCTTCTATGCTAAGTATTTATTGTAGCTTTTCTGGAGGATATAGAGCTTGTACCATGCATAAGAATGATACAAATGACTTTCTAATATCTAAAATATCTTTGTTAACTTTGAATAGTAGATTGTCGTCATTTAAGGTTTAGGAATATTCTTGACCATACACAAGGCCATGAATATCTTCTATAGAGTGAAAATCTTCCTACATATCATATGTCGTCTGTCATAAGAAATAGTATAAGGAAAAAATATATTAAAAATAAAAAATTTAGCTCACAGATTCTATAGTAGGTTCATCAAATTTCATTCAACCCAAAGCTTCCTCTGCAATAGTGTATTCTCCAGTAATTAATTCCTACAAGCTCAGAGTATATCAACCTTCCCATCTAGAAAAATATAATCCTATATCTAATTCAATGGATAACATTTTAAATTTCTAGTCCCCATTCGATAATGATACCTTCTTAAAGGTGTGCCAAAAATCTACTCAACATGACATTATAACTATTTACATCATCGGCAATATGGATAAACTCCCAACCAAAGATAAATGTGTTGTGCCTTTTTCCCATAAGGATTTATTAGCATACCCTTTTTAGTTGAGAGAAGACCCTTTGGATAGTGGGATACAATCTTTAGTTCTTGTGAGGGCATCCAAAAATCACCCTCTAATAGTCGACTGCTAGCATCTTTACAACAGTTTTTGGTCACTGAGTTGATACTTGTCTTAGGGGAGTTTTCCTTGAGGGTCTATTGCCCAACACTTTGCCTTAAGGTAAAAGTGTGTATGCATTGTTGTATGTAATCTTGATCTTCCATATTATCAGTACAAGGAGATACAGATCCACCAGTTGAATATGTAATAAGTGTGAAATCGGACAGCTCAAACTGTTCACACTTTGTGTTTTCATCGAAGTTGGCTGATGTTGCATGTTCTTCATCAAAATTTGTCCATATTTGTCCATACTGTTGTATTTTCTTTTTCTACAGTACAACTTTCATCCACATTGGCCCCTGAATGTGATTTCTCCTCATTCATTTCTTCAACCTTATCCTCATTATACATCATATTGGACAATCATCATTCTAGTATAGAACAACCTTTGGATGTTATTGGTGAATAATTATAGTTAATGGGTTCTCATGTAACGATTCCCAATACCAATGGAACAACATATAATTTGAATCACTCAAGTAATGAATCTCAATTTAACAACATTATAATATAATTAAATTCTACCATAAATACACATCAAGAATACTTTGCCTCATAGATTTTAGCACCCATGTATTCGATGGCTTTGCCTCGTAGATTTCAGCACCCATGTATTCGATGGATTTATGGGAATGAAGGGAAATTGGAAAGCCAATGATCTCCTACAGTTATGTATGGCCTTGTCTAGTAACCATGGCCTCTTAGACAACCAAGATTGAGCTCCAACTCACTCCAACAAATGAAAATAATGCTCAGTGGAGAGGGAAACGGCTCTAGTAAGTAGAAATCCACCCAAGAACGCTTAAGAACACTCAAGGTAAGGAGAGAGAAATTTTTAACAGTTGTACAGAAAACAAATTAGCAACTCCTTGAAGAAATGCAACAGCTCCAGAAACGTGGCAGTTGATCTCTAACTCAACAAGAAAGTGGATTATGAGTAACTTAGAGCTGATGCATTTCATAGAGCATCAACCAATCAAGAGTTTCTGAATGATGCTAATAGAAATTCAATGGAGAGTTATTTATTTTAGCCATGAGCACAAAGACAGGGAGCACATATAATATAACTAAGGAGTAATAATAATGATGGTAACTCATACACCATAATTTTATTATATCTTAGGAACATATATTAGATGAGAGCCTGGCACATCGCCTTCATTGTCAAAAGAGAGATGTCCATGTGAAAATTAACCCTCTCTCCATGTGAGACTATTGCAACATAGCTGCTATGGAAAAATGAAGCAATTGGTCATGGCAGTTAAACACTGAATTGAGCTAGTTTAAGTGTTGTCCAAATAGGGATATTACATCTTGTCACAGGCAAAGATTGCAAGACAATTCAATATTACAAAGGCAACAATCCAGGCATAGTCACTCTTTGTTTAGTTAAGTCAAAGCTCATGGATAATGATATCCAAGTGTTTTAGCCTATATTAGACCTCTTTTGGGTAGCAACCAAGAAAGTGAAAAACCTCGAAGTCTGTAATCCAACGGGAGAAGAAAAACTGAGGATAAAAAGAAGTCTACAACACTTCAAGAAATCGAAGTCTGTGACTAAGCCGAATCTCAATCTAAAGCTATCTATTTGTAGCAGGATCTGAATATCTGTGGTAAAGAGTCAAGCTTTTGTTGTAGCAGCCAAAGATTAGTAATAGAAGGCAAAGAGTCTGGAACTCAAAGTCAGTGTATTATAATAAGAGACTAAACCTGTAATAAGGACAGAAATTCAGAAGTTGCTTCTAACTTTGACTAGGCAGAGACTCAACTATTGACCTTGACTTAAAGAGGAGGGTTGAATTGGAGGGACTCTTTGGTCTTGTGTTGGATATCTCATTTTGAATAAATTCAATAAGAGGAGGATTGTTGAGATTTCCCCTATTGAGAGGTTTTGCCCTGGGTTGAAAGCCTAAATCTCTGTGTCCCGTACTTCTTTGTATTCTTGGAAGGAAAATTTGTGTAATTACTTAATGAAAGAGAAATATTAACTAACAAAGAAAAGAATACTTATATAGGACTTTACTTCCAACTATGAAGGAATGTAATGAGGACATAAAATTTGTAAATCTTAAACTTGGATAAGCCACTGCACCTCCAAAAACCTGACTCATTAAGCCATAAACTAGAAACCTTCTGTGGAACTCCAAAAACAAATGAATTAGAATGAATTATCAACCAAAATCTAGGGCCTTTACAATTTACATTTGACAATCTATTGCAGTATGAATATTGAGGTCACAACTATTCATTTCTATTGCACTGTTGTAAGAAAGGATGATCATATTTCATATATTTCGTCTAGTAAGGCCTGCACTTCATCATTGTCAGCTCTAACCAAGGTTTCATGTTCCCATTGTAATTAACAACAGCTGTATTGTCAATCTCTAAACAGTCCACGCTAGGATTATATCCTAAACCCAACACATGCCAAGACTTGTCGAAAGGATGGGTCAAGCCATAAAACGTTCAATCTAGGGGGTAGTGTTCCAAGCTTCCACAACACTCTATCCTCATTCTAGCATACAATAAAATAAAACCTTAGAAATCGAACAAAGAAAAACCCATTAAGTTTTCTAGCTAATTACTTTAGATTTACTTCAAATACTTTAAAGTAAGCGTCATAGGAATTAACATAAATAAACCACACTACACACTTACTGTGTTCTACCACTTGTGATATATTCCAATTATATCTTGTTTTTCCCATTCTTTGAGATCAAATACATTCATCCGATATGCCCAACCACAAGAATTAGGATCAAAGTGCCTGGCTATGTGCGGATTGGAAAAATTAAGGTATTTGTCAAACCGGCGAAAGCTTTCTCCACAAGTTTCCATTGAACCATTAACCTTTCCATGAAGATCTAGTGACCATAAGGGCATCAAATCTTTCTGCACCACAATATCATCATCCAAGAAAAGGATCTTGTCCATTTTGGGATAAACTTGTGGAAGATAGAAACGAAGATGATTTAACATGGATAAATATTTTGGATTTATATATTTCAAATCGTAGGAACGTGCTGAGAGTGTAGTCGAGTGATTTGCCTTGAAATAATACTCTTTCATAGATGCCGATTCAAGTTGGCGAAGCACAGGGCAATAGGAGGAATTGAGACATTTAAAATCATCAACATTTTCTACATGTATCACAGCTTCCCTGGGGGATTAAATAAAAACCACATTTTCATGGCCCCAAAATTTAACTTGTCTGTGATGAGATGAAATAAATGTTTCTCGGATTCTTGCAAACACATGTAAATCACCTACAATGAGATCCAAATATTAAATGTAAAATGCAGCAAAACTGTTGGACTTCCAAACTTTAAAGTAATTTAAATTAATAACACTTCACCTTAGCATTCATGATAGTTGAATTCACAATTACAGATGTAGTCAATACATTGTCGAAAAAAATGCATAGTGATAAAGAGTTAGATCCTCGAACTTGTCCTTTTTAGCAAATTATCTCTTTTGAAGAGGAAGAAAGTAATAATCTATGGTCAATCGCATGGACAAATAGTGCAGGACCTTGTTGCCACCTGACTTAAAAGTTTACTTTGCTTTTCCAAGGTCCTTACTTGCTTGTCAGCAGAATAAAGCATGGCTTGCAACTTCGTTGTTACTGTCACACAACCATAAAATTGTTCTCGAGCTTTGGATAGGACATGACCCATAGCATTGATCTTCTTAGGTGCACTAAAACATTCATATCAATTATCGGTCACGAAAAAGAGAATGAAAAGCAGAAAGATTGACACACAAACTGCAACTTTAAAGGAAACAAAGGATATGAACACCAAATGCAAATGGAAGCACTTACTACTCTTGATTTAGAAGCAGCCAATGCGAAAATCTACGGGTAGTGTTCCAAGCTTCCACAACACTCTATTCTCATTCTGACACACAATAAAAGAAAAGCTTAGAAATCGAACAAAGATAAACCCATTAAGTTTTCTAGCTAATTACTTCAGATTTACTTCAAATAATTTAAAGTAAGCATCACAGGAATTAACATAAATAAACCACACTACACACTTACCATGTTTTGCCACTTGTGATATATTCCAGTTATATCTTGTTTCTTCCATTCTTTGAGATCAAATACATTCATCCCATATGCCCAACCACAAGCATTAGGATCAAAGTGCCTAGCTATGTGCGGATTGGAAAAATTAAGGTATTTGTCAAACCGGCGAAAGCTTTCTCCACAAGTTTCCACTGAACCACTAACCTTTCCATGAAGATCTACTGACCACAACAGGGTCAAATATTTCTCCACCACAATATCATCATCCAAGAAAAGGATATTGTCTAGTTTCGGATAAACTTGTGGAAGATAGAAACGAAGATGATTTAGCATGGATAAATATTTTGGATTTATATATTTCAAATTGGAGGAACGTGCTGAGAGTGTAGTCGAGTGATCTGCCTTGAAATAATACTCTTTCATAGTTGCAGATTAAAGTTGATGAAGCACAGGGCAATAGGACGAACTGAGCCATTTAAAATAATCAACATTTTCTACATGTATTGCAGCTTTCCTTGGGGGATTAAGTAAAAACCACATTTTGATGGCCCCAAAATTTAACTTGTCTGTGACGAGATGAAATACATGTTTTTGAGATTCCTACAAACACAAGTAAATCACCTACAATGAGATCCAAATATTAAATGTAACATGCAGCAAAACTATTGGACTTCCAAACTTTAGAGTATTTTAAATTAATAACACTTCACTGTAGCATTCATGACAGTTGAATTTACAACCACAGATGCAGCCAATACATTGTCAGAGAATAATGCATAGTGATAAAGAGTTGGATCCTCCAACTTGTCATTTTTAGGAAATTTCACTTTTCAAGCGAAAGCAAGTAATAATCCATGGTCAATCGCATGGACATACAGTGTAGGCCCTTGGGAACAGTCTTTGCTGCCAGCTGACTTAAAAAAGTACTTTTCTTTTTCAAGATCCTTACTTGCTTGTCTACAGACTGAAGCATGGCTCACAACTTCTTTGCTACAGTTGCATAGTCATAAAATTGTTCTCTAGCCTTGGATAGGACATGACCCATAGCCTTGATCTTCTCAGGTGCACTGAAACATTCATATCAATTATCGGCCATGAAAAAGAGAATGAAAAGCAGAAAGATTGACACACAGACTGCAACTTTAAAAGAAACAAAGGATATGAACACCAAATGCAACTGGAAGCACTTAATACCCTTGATTTAGAAGTAGCCAATGCGAAAACTATTACCTTTGAGGTAGATTAGAATCTACATTAGCGTCACCCAATGTACGCTGACATTCTTTAATACGAAGCATCAATTCATGGTATAAATCAAGATTATTTCTAGCTTGGGAAATGCTTGAATACACCCTAGCCATGATCAATTGGTTTCACATCAATCTAATAGTGGAGTATGAATTCTCGTTCTCATTCTCCTGCCTCCAAATGCTGTATTTTCACAGGACAACAGAATCTACCTCCTTGGAACATTTAATTGTTGTGTTTTCAAGCTAACTCATTTTTCTTCATCCTGTTGAATCAACTCTATTGACCTTTTCTCCCTCCTCTTTTGTCTCAATTGATGTAAGCATTAAACTACTATAAATTAAAGCATACTATGCTAAAATCTAAGATATGTAAATTTTTTCTATTGGAGAGGTAACATTCAAAAAGGATTTTGGAAAATAATATAACAATTCCCTTTTCCATGAGAACAAAAAGTAGTGATCTAGTGCAACAAAGAATTTTACCCTCCACAAAACTTTTGTTGGACTTTCTTCAAGCTGCAAATGGTCTGCATTACAACAACCATTGTCCTGAGAGTTTGACTAGACATTACCTTACAGTAGGCTACCAACATCATACACCAGTTAACTAGGGAAAATCAAAACTTACGATCAAGATCATTCTCTTTTATGTCTCGATGTTCACTTCCTATGTCATCCTCTTGAAACCTCATAAGAAGTTCTTCGTCATTGGAAGTTTTTTTCTACACCTCATCATTCATTTTACCCCCATCAGGATTTTCCTTGCCTTCTTAATTAAAAATGGGATTGCTCTGCTATCATGCATATGCTAAGATCGAGATTTCATTACACATCAATAATAAAATCGTGTGTATAATATCTATCGTTTTTTTTGGCCAATGTGCTCTGAAAACTGTGGGAACGGTGTGAAAATGATATGTATAGAAGAAAGTAGCTGGTGAACAAGATTGTTGTTATGAATTGGGTCTAGGTTGGGTGGATCAGAACTGGTTTTAGCTTGACTGATGAGAAGTGGATTTAGCTTTATGGATGAAAAGTGGGTCTGGCTCAGGGAAAATTTTAAGAACCCCCCCTAAATTTATAAATATAATAAATGGGCGAATCTCCATGGTATATAGGAAAAATGGAAGGTGATTTTATCAATAATATAATATGTATATATAATTTTTTGGCGAATCTCTCACCAGGCATGGCGAATATTTTACTCAATTATAAAATCTTGTAAGATCTTGGCGAGTCTTTCACTAAATAATAAAACTTTGTAAAGTCCTAGTGAATCTTAGCATAGGCTATGGTTTAATTCCCCCATTTAAATAGGCTACATTCCAGGTGAATACCATGGGTCAATACCATGTGCCATTTTGGTGAATACCATGGGTCAATACCATGTGCCATTTTTATTTTTATCAATTCTAATATTAGGGTTAATAATGGTTTTTTGCATGGTATTAATAACAATCTAGTCCATGGTATTTGTCCCATAGTATTTTGGCCATAGGTTTCACCTAAATATAACCCATTTTTTGAGTGTTCGTAAATATAAGGTGACTTATGGAGTAAATATAAAAAAATGTTTTATTTGTTTACCATACCTCTCGTTTGTTTATATTTTTATTAATTTACCATACCTTTTTTACAAATATGGTATTTGGCCCATAGGATTGACTTAAATAAAACCTCTTTCTTGAGCCTTCATAAATAGAACGAGTGTTATGGACTAAATATAAAAAGAGGTTTTATTTATTTACGATACGTCTAGTTTATTTATATTTTTGTTTATTTACCATACCTTTTGAGTAAGTATAAAAAGATGTTTTATTTATTTACCATACCTCCACTTTACTTATATTTTTATTTGTTTACACCCTTACATGTATATAAGGTGACTTATGGAGTAAATATAAAAAATGTTTTATTTATTTACCATACCTCTCATTTATTTATATTTTTATTAATTTACCATACCTCTTTTATAAATATGGTATTTGGCCCATAGGATTCACTTAAATAAAACCTATTCTTGAAAATGGGCGAATGGATTCACTTAAATAAAACCTATTCTTGAAAATGGGCGAATGGAAGGTTGTAAGTCCTAATTTCAAGGGCTAAATTTACCTTTTTTACCCTCTCCCTTAAAATAAGGTGGGCTATTTGAGGTGATTTGTAAAAATGTACTATGATACAAAATATTCGCCCACTAAAAATTTAAAACCCCTTAATTTCGCCAAAGGGCGAACATTCGCCCCTAAAATTATCCTTGGTCTGGCTCGGATAATGAGTGGATGGAAAGAATGATTGTTACCCTTCCCACCCAGATTCAATTCCCACAAAATTCAATTCCCATGAGTAAGATGTTGAAATGAACTCTTAACAAATATATTTTTATAATACCCATCTAGCTTATGCAGAATCAAATGCACACTTAGTACCATCCTCCTCAGAATGAGAAGTGCCTAGCGAACTCACCGAGCAGTTACCCAGTGAATTTACCAGTCATATGCATTTCCCTTTGTTAAAAAATGGAAAGTGCATTGTTATTTCTTGCTATCAGGACGAATGGTTTCATTATCTTTGGCAAGGGAAATTACTCTAAGGGCAGTTAGTAAAACCTTTGCTCTTGCGTGAGAGAGGTACAAACTTTGAATCTTTCTCCTCGTAGGTATTGTACCATGTTAATATAGAGATGGAGTTCATAGCTTCACACAGATCAAATGAAAGGAAACCTATAAAGAAAACTCACAAAATGTCTGGAAAAATGTTAGAGGTGCTAAACTTTTGACAATAAGTGAGGAAAGTAAGTTTGATAACATCTGTACCTTCAAATCCAGTGAAAAAGCTAAAAGGAAAATCAAATTCCAAAGCAGGTCCATGGGGTTTTGGTTCAATGGTTAACTGAGGGTGGTGAAGGAAAATCAAATTTCGAAGCAGGTCCATGGGGTCTGGGTTCAATGGTTAATTGGGGGTGATGATAATTCCCCGCCAAGGCTTAGATCACATAATTACATTGTTCAGTGGGTTCTCAATGAAAGGGATCTTTCTAAAATAGTATAAGACAACTACACTTCATTGTAATGGAGATCTTACTTGAATGTTGTCAGAAGTCTACACTTCATTGTAATACTACCAGATTAAGAAAGGGCATGCTTTCCAACAATGATAAATTAAATGCAGACCCACCACAAAAAAAGAGATAGAAGCAACCTGACGAGGGAGGAGGGCAGGAAGAAGCTTACCAGCGAGGGAGGAGGGTAGCATGAAGCTTAATAGTGAGGGAGGAGGGAAGGAAGAAGCTTACCAGTTACAGATGTAGATATGGAGCGACGAAACCTAGCTTCCAGAAAAACCAATGGCATGACCACAAAGATAACAAGGAATCCCACCATAGCTATTCGATGATGAAAACCATGACCTCCCCATCCACCATTTCTATCGCGCTGGTAGCCCTACCACCCTCCATTCCACACACCTCCTCTTTTCACAGGCATCTTTAGCTCTCAACCCTAACACCACATTTCTCCTTCTCCTCATCGTAAACAAATATTGAGCAATGCAACCCTTACTCAATCATAATCCTCTACATCAAACCCATATCATGGTTAGCAAAAAAATATGAAGTCAGCAACAACCAAAAAAACCCTTAGATCTCATATATACTTCAGAGCAATGATAGAAAAATTTACCAAAGGCATTACGAAATGGATAGATCAATTGATTTCATGCAGTTTTGAGAAAGAAAGGGACATTGACATGGTAAAAACCTAGATGAGAATGGGCATAGGAGCCGAAAGTAGACAGATTTGAGGTTCTCTATCTCTGTTAACCTTTTTTGTTAAAAAAACAAAACATATAATTAAGGGAAACAGGTCATTCGGATTCAGATGCCAACATAGATATTATTATTAATGGGGATCCTCGCCAGTCTAGTTGACTCTTCATACACTACGACATAGGAAGAGGAGGAACAGGCAGGCAGCGTTGGGTATATATGATGCCCCTCACTTACTAATTTAACTGAGCAGGTACCGACTTGGCCTGCCTTGCATTCAGGCATGTAAAGGTAAAGGGAACGCTAGGGGGTAATTTGATGCAAAGCAAGGGTGAATTATGCCTCCCTGAATGCACATCATGAGACTGCGTTTAAAATTCACGATTCTGAAGCTGCAAGAATACTATAGTGTAAGCACAAGAGAGAAGCTAAACATATTGTGATCTAACATTTAAAATGGTGACTTGTTGATGGATTTCTCATTCAGAATGAAGAGAAAAAAAATTGATGATTGGGGGAGAGAAATGATGAGTGTTCTATTGAGTAAAGGAAATAGATCATTTTGAGGCCATGGATAGATCTTAATGGCCTGGGGTGCGAGTGTTAGTAAAACCTTACCTAAATGCCTTATGACTGCTACATGGATGAGTGTTACACTTACATTATTGATGCACTAACCATAGGGAGTTGCTATAATATTCATGGTTATGGGTGCTTACAAAAATGGGTTTTCATATACCTATGAAGTGAAAGGGAAGCAAGTACCTTTTCTTCAAGATAGGAGTAAGGATGTAAGATTTCAACCAGCTGACAGAGAAAATTTTTGTTAAAGAATACTTTTTACACATCCTGTGTGCATTAGTATGAACCGGTTTATAAACATAGTGTTGGATTAATGTCATAGCACTTATAGAAGTTGTTTTGATTCTCAGAAAACATGTTGTATGTTGCCATCTTCTTCAAATTTTGCACAAGAAACAGTTGGTCTTTTAACAAGACTCGAGTGTGCCAACATGGACTGAACAAGAAGTTATTAGCATTGCAAACCATCTTCTCAGATCGGTATGTCAATTTTAAATTTAGCAGAGATTGGCAATAAAACATATGATGTTCTAGAAGATAAAAGACAGATAACACAAGAATCTACAACTTCTCACCTCTATTGTTGTCATGTTTAGCTTTCCCTACTAGAATGGTATCAAAGTTAAGGTGAGGGCAATGTATCGGAGCTAAGGTGAGGGCAAGCCCAAGATAGGAAGAAAGAAATCACAAGAAGTTTTCTGACAACACTGACCCCCTTCCTCTTCAAAGATCAGTCATCGTGAAGAACTAAAACTCTGCTGCAAATTTCTAGGTTGCAGATCCCAGAAAGGAAATGAGATCAAGGCCTCATCAATCAAGCATCTCTAGGATAGAGCACTCTATCAAATTATTGGTCAAATGATCTGTATATAAGGCCTTTTGTCATGACTACAGCCGGGAAGCTTTGGTTGCTTTAGGGTCAAATCTTCTATTACGAAATCACCCTTGAATTGAATTTGGTTTGGAGATAGTGTCTCACTCAACATTCCTTCTCTGTTGCAAGTTTATATAAAATCATATCTGAAGCTATAAAGTTCCTAGCATCTAAGTTCATATATATAATATTATTCTTGAGCTCATTGACTTGACTTCAGCCTTGTATAAGTGCTTTGTCTGTCTCACAGAGAAGTATAAAAGGCTACAAAAGGTGAAGCATCCATGGCCCTAGGACATCAATCAAGAGGTTTTAAAAAATAGTGTTCATGGTTTTCCATTGGTTAGATGCTTATTGAAGGTAAAGGATCAACGTTTGTGCGTCTCTGAGACTGTGGTATCAAAGGAAAGGGGGTTCATGACAAATAAAGATCATTTCAAGGATCTTCAAATCTGAAACACAATGTTCTAAAATCTCATTTAAATAGGTATGATTGTTATTGGTGTCTAAGCCAAATGCATCTCAACATTTCTTCTCATATCAACTCATTGAGGCAATCAAGACACACACGTGGGTTTAGCCCAGAGCCATCACTTTTTATATGATTTTTACATCTTGGGTTTAAAAAACCTTTATATACTCTAATTAGTAATTTCTAGTACCCATGCTCGGTGCATGTTGCATATTAATTTTCATAGCTGCCAAATTTGCATTCCATCAGTTAAAGCTAGGATAGAATTAGTCATAGTCAAAGAAGTCTATTTTATTTGATGGATTCAAACTGAATTTAATTTACTATGGTTTTTCCTTTCCTTTAATTTACTCTGGTTTCAATAACCATCAAATCTTGCAAAGACAGAAATTCAATAATAGAACTAGAGTCAGATAGAGATTTACCGCTATGAGAAATGCATACAGCCAAAAGTTCTTTCCCAAGGCTTGGCGAGTTGACGGGCTCCATGAATTTTTTTCCCTCTTCCCCAGATTTATCAACGGCCTTTGCTACAGTAGCCTCAGAGGGGTTTTTGTTGCCTGTGCTAGGGAAAATGTATGATTCTGAAGGGGATGTCCAACAACCGAAGCTTTTTCATCAGTTACTCGAGTCCAGAATTTCTGGAATAGATCTATCAACCTATTTCACTTCCTTGGAGGAGAAGGCGACAACCTATAGAGAGAGAGGGGAATTTTTTGGGTGATGGTGGAAAGGAAAAGCCCTGTTTGAACCTTATGTGGGTCTGGAGTTACATAGCGAAATCAAGAGCCGCAAAAGTTCTAGTTAGGTGTCACGTTCCCTGCACAAAACCCCAACAATCCCTTGCCTCTATCAAAATGGAAGGGAAAAATAGGATACTCATAGAAAAATGTTGGTCTCCATTGCTAAACCCTCCTCCAGAATTCAAAAATTCATGGTTTGAACAAAATTACTGAAACCTTCTCCAAAATTCAAAAATCCGCGGTATGAACAAAATCGCGTCACCCATTGTTCTTCTTCCATTCTTGAAAGCTCCTCGAGGGTGCTCCTTGAGGGTTTGAAAAAAAATGGCATTGCCCACCTAGAAATTTTATTTGGTGACTGGTACATGGGAGACAAAATGTGTTAAATAAAGTTATTAAATTGCCATGGTATGTTTTAACAAGCTCTCATATATATATATATATATATATATATATATATATATATATATATATATATATATATATATATATATATATATATATATATATATATATATATATATCTTCTAATGCCTCTCAATGTCTTCCATGGGGAATTTTGATTATGATAAATTTAATAAATAAAATGAAATTTTAAGATGAATTCATGTAGTAGTTATTCAATGGAATGGAATCATTTTTAAATGCTTTGGAAACTTTTTTTCATGATGTTTTCAGATATATATTTTTTCTAGACAGTTCCACCTTTTTTAAAGGGGGAAGAGGCGATAGTCTCTTGTAGTAGTGATTGAATAAAATGTAATCATTCTTAAATTTTTGGAAACCTTTTTCCATGATGTTTTTAGACATTTACCCTTTTTCTAAAAAGTTTCACAACTTTCAAAGTGGCAGGAGGCGATAGTCTCTTGTTGCTCTTTCACAAAAGATGTCATGTCACTCCTTGTCAAAGGGACTACAGTGACACGCTTCAAAATGCCACATTCTACCATGGTTTAAGTCTAGATTTTAAGCCAGTGAGGTGGAAGGGTCTCTAAGCTTGTTTAGGTGTACAATTAAAAATGAACATTTCACTGTCATTCTCATCTTCAAATAAAAGCTCATGGAAGAGCTCAGTCTTCTCCTTTTATCAATCTGATAAATAGTTTACATATGGAAGAGGGTATATCTTGGCTACAAACATGGGCTATAAAGTTTGGGGCGTTATGGGAAAACAATAAAAAGGTCTGTTAACAAATGTATACCCTCCCAATCTCCCCCGAGGAATAGGCCTTGGTGCAAAATGGCTACATGAATCTTCAAAGGAAATTTAGGATGAATATTGTTCTCGCAAGCTGAAATTTCATGAACAAGAGATGGGAAAGGATATTGTTGGGACGTTTAAGAAGAATTTAAAGAAAGATATGTAAGCTCAGAAACCCCAAGGAGAAACCCAAGATAAACATATGAGCTCTAACCCTTGTCCTATGTCATCCAATGTTACTTCTTAACAAAAGTTTGTTATGGGTGTTGGTGGATAAAAAAAAAAGGAGACGAATGCTAATGATAGGGAAGGGAAAGTGAAGATGAGATAGATGAGATCGAAGTTTCCCCTAGACAATGCCATTTCCCCTATCCCCCAAAGTATGTTTCCTCTTCTTAATGAAAGGCATATTACATTAAATATATAAATAATTATAAGCCATGCATTTTGACACCCTTGCACATTCTTTTTTATTAATGAAAAATATTCGACTTACAAGAAAAGATAGCACACTATACTCACACACAATGCAATAAGCAAGCCCCCATCGATGTTATGCACTACTTTAAATGGTTTTAATAGCCTTGGATGGCTCTAACAGTCATATTTGAATGTATATGATGTTAACTAATTTAACCAACAAAACATGCCTTCGACAATGGTAACTAGACTTGCACTCCATTTACTGCATTAAGCAATCAAGTGAGGCTTTAATAATTGTAACCAAACATACAAGTCATTGAACAAGTTAACCAACCTAACATAACTTTAATAGTGATAACCAAAATGTACATGTTACTAATCACTTGACCATTGTGTCATGCCTCTAACATGTGCAATTGAACATAAATGTTGTTGATGGGGTTGACCTATCTAACATATCTCCCACAATTGTAGTCAAACATGCATGTTGATTCGGTTAATCTCTGAGACAATGTTAATCAAAAATACATATTAATATCCAACCTAACATGTCACTAATAGTGACAATGGAATTTGCATGTCAATGGCTAAGCTAATTGACCTTATATGTTGTTCATTGAGATGATTAACACATAGCTCACTAAGCTGGCCAAGTTGAAAAACCATTGGTTTTGTCATTGAACAAACACGCCTTTAATAGACACAACTAAATGTACATGATGTTACACCAGTAAACCATCATGACATGCCTTTAACAATATTAACAAAGTGTGCAAATTCTGGATTTGGAAAACCAAACTAATATACCTATGATAATCATAATTGACCATACATGCTTTCTGTGATCAACCCTTCAAGTTTTCCCTTGCTTTTATACAAATTAAGCATTCCATGCAACTCTCAAATTAACTTTGATACATATACAAATTAAGTTTGTATTTACCAGTTCGATTTGTGTTAAGTGCTTCCACTTTAAAGGTCACAGGATTCATCCAATGGAAATTAAGGTATGTACACATCCATGGATTAAATAGTTAAAGCATTGAATGGAGGGCATCCCTTGTCTCAAAAGCAAGGGGGTCTCATATGTCAACTTGGCAGCTACCTACATTATAACTTAATATTAAATAATATTCTTATTTTTTCAATTAATATGAATGCTTCTAATATTTAATATATTGTTAAGGATATTACCCCTTGACTAATTAGTGCAGTATTTAATATTGGATGAGAGAGTTGTGAGGCTGAAATTTTGGCTACCACGGGTTAAGTTTGGTGTTTGTATTATGTCAATGCAAAATTAGATTTCACACCTTTCCAGGAATCAATCAAAATCATTTACACATACCAATCAAAGCCATTCAATAGATGGTTAAAGAAGAGGTTGGGACGAGTTCACTGTCATATCCATCCAATGGTGTCCAAACTAGAGAAACAAGGGCATGTGTTTGATTTATGGGCTAACATTTGAAAGATTGCTACAAGGAGAGGATTTGGTGTGTTTCCGGGAAAACTAGTGTCTATTCAGATCTGCTAGTCCCACTAAGATGGGTAGCTATCTTAGAAACAAATAATTCAAAGTAACTTGTGTTTTCCTTTATGGGAGATAGATGAGAGAGAAGCAGAGAACACCAACCTTAGTCTTTCGCTGGCTTGTTGCTTGTTTCCTCTCTCGTTTGATAGAGCTTCGCCACACCTTCCTCACTTGTCCCGCTTCAAAGAACACGTGTAGAGTCAAAGCATCAAAATACCATCAAAGCATAGAGATCTATGATACCATAAACAATGTAGAATCAGATGTACACTAACCATACAAATGCATACACAAATACAAGATTCATAAGTACACAAGTATATGGAGGAAAACTCAAATAGCTTTATTGATAGCAGAATTAGAAGAGAGGATTACAACCCAGCTGTCTGATCCAGCATCATCCTCCCAGCATGAAATCCCTCTTGACCTCATGAAAAGCTAGATCACCCAACAATACAATCTTTCACAGAGAAACCAACATCACTTCCTTACAAAATACAAAATTCCAGCCTCTGGATCTCTAGGATGAGGAATCCATTTATAGATATTTGCAGAGAGGTGAGTCAGCTTCTGGGTTTTTGATTAGTGTCATTTCACTGATAGTTCTTGGTTCCACATGGAGATTTCATGATCTCTTACACATCTCTGGGTGAATTCAGAGAGGCAAGTATCATATGAGTAGATTTCATGATCTCTTACACATCTCTGGGTGAATTCAGAGAGGCAAGTATCATATGAGTAGTTTCTAGAAGATTCTTTGAGTTTCCACCTAGCAAACTACCTCTTCCATTTGTTTTCTCTCTCTCATCGTACCCTATAGAAGGGCTTTTTAGTATGCATCGGACCCCTTGTGTGTAACAAGTGAGATGCATCGCACCCTCAGCATGGAGCAGTCTGTATGGTCCAGTTTTGACTAGCTCTGAGTAGTTTTTCAGGGAGAAATTCTGGGAAATGATGTAATCAGTTGACGTTTATCCTTTAGGGTTTGAAACAACACTTTTAGGGGTTTGAGAGCCCTTAGATTATCGACATATGTGATTGGGGTTGTAGTGCCCAAATATGTCTATAACAGTTGCCCCTTAAATCATGAGGTCGTAAATCTTATGATGTCGTGTGAAATGCTTTATCATGAGGATCCGAGGTTTTTCGAACTGGAAGGTGACCTGTAATAAGATACAATACAATACATTATCTTCATAATATTTTCATGATATAGCTGAGGTAGGCATTCCCATGCTCAGCTTTATAAATTCATTCTCATGTAGATAGGATAGACAACCATCTGTGTGGCAGACTTATGATTCTGGTAGAGGCATCATCCCTTAGCTTGGATGGTTATCTGTGCAGCTATGGAGTACATTTGATGTATTTATTTTCCTGAATATTTCGCAGCCCGGATCGATGAAACTAGATCCGGGGTCTTCAAACTCGTTCATTCTTCACCCGATGTACAAGTCGATCCATGTGAAAAAAAATTATGATGTCAAACATGGAAAGACATCACTTGTTTACTACCCAATGATGTAAGCTATTAACAGGCGTGAGAGGAATCACCGATAATGATAATGACCCTCAAGGTACTGTAGTATAATTCACGTGGTGTGAATACATGAGTTGACGTCGAACACCATGCAAAATCTTTCGGTCGAAGGCCATTGATGTAAACCTGTCATCGGAAGTGAGAAACTTTCCTTGAGGCATGCAAGCTTCAAAGTACTGAAAGGGTTGTTCCTAAGTCAACTTCTTGGATAATGAGCTGATGTCGACAAGAAGTGACCTGTCATAGGAGGGCCTTAATGAATCCCACATCTACAACATGGAATGGAGCAAATGATTTTGTGGAGGTGAAAACGATCTCATGACACAAGGTTCAGGGTGGCGGTCATGAAAGAATGGAGCGTGAAGGTATTGTAGTGGATGAGGCGTTAGCTGGGTTGGTGAATTCTCTGAGCGACATCTCTTGAACATATCAGTGACACTAAAATGGATTGGTAGTGCTAACCCCATAAATGGATGGTACGTAGGACCAATGGTGATATGACCGGTGAACGGAATAACCCAACCTGACTCAATCATGGCGATGAAGTGAAAGTGTCATGTTCAAGAGCGACCTACTACCAATAAAGTTCTTCAAGTTTTCTTCCCCTTTTCCCCAGTCATTGCTTACCAGTACCTCTTTATTTTTGTCAAGCTTGAGGAGGATAACATATGCTTGTTCTATAATTTTCCCTTTAGGAAAACCTGTCGCTATATTTTAGCGAGCCTAGCGACAGTGAAACTCGCTCTTTCCCGGATGGACAAGTTTGTCGCTATGGTTTTAACTAGTTTAACGACAAAGATAACTCGGTCCTTTTCATGTTTAGAGAGTTTGAAAAGAGATGGAAAGGAAACTCCAGTAGTCCTTTTTCGTGGTATAATCCCTTAAGTCTGAAAAAGTATAAAATAATACGAAAGGGATGACTTTTCGATACTTTTAGCGAGCCGAACAAGACGAGCACTCAATATTTTTATGTAATGATCCCTCAGGTCCAAAAATATTTAAATATAGAGGAGGGATGGTGCTTCCCTTTACTTTAACGAGCTGGAAAGGCCAGTAGCTTGGCAATCTTTTCATATTTTACGAGTTTAAAAAGAGCTTAAAAGAGACTCAATTTTAAGGAACGAGTGATATTTTCAGGTAGGAACTGGTTCCAGGTAAGTTCAGAACTTTTCAAGCACGACAGTCTAAAAAGGGTGGCTAATAGAATCACTCGTCGCAGCTGTACCTCAAAAGGGTAAACAATCATGTGGAGGCGTATGATTGGCTAAAAGAGTGGAGGTGTCAGTAAGAACATGACCAAGGCTCAAAAGGCTGATAGTAATGCGATCACAAAGGTTATTTAACGAAAGGCGGGTTTATTTTTTAATGAGCTTGAACCTTGTGCCAACATGTTCTCAGTGTTAGGTTTATTTTTTAATGAGCTTGAACTTTGCGGAAACATTGCTCGTACCAGTCATCTTTTAAAGATGTCTCTTATTAGTAGGTTCATTTTTTAATGAGCTTACCCCATGTGAAACTTTTCTCATGAGCCTTTTGTATGTAGGCTAGGAATGACCAACTACAGAACTAAAAGTTAATAAACTACTAAGGTTAGGTAGGATAGTTTCGTACAAAACATTTCCTTTGCTTTGTCAAGCTGCCGACAAAGGTGAATGGTGGATCAAACCAATCACCTAACCTAAGCAGTTTAAGTTAGTAAAATACTACGGGGTTAGAGTTACAATGGTTACTTTTCACTTGCATAAAAAAGGTTTGCATGCCCCCAGGTATAAAGAAAAGTAGAATTTCCAGGTTACCATATGGAAGTCCTTGCATTAAAGCAAGATTTTTTCGTCAGCGTAGCAGACAAAACACTTCCTCGGCTTTGTCCATCGAAATAGACAAACGTGAATGGTGTGAGCCTCGAATCACATAACCATCGAGGAGATCTTGTTTCAGATTGATGCCATATTCTATATGGGCGGGTGTGTCAGACCAATAATATAACCTATGGTGAGGAAATATTTTTCCAGACTGATCCCATATCCTAAATGGACGGGTGTGTCAGATTGGTCATATATCCTTCGAGGAAATCTATCTTTTATCTGGGTTTGCTTGCCAAAGCAAACTAGGGTGCATGCCCCCTGGGTTTCGTCACATTCACCGAATCACTCATGGTCATTAGGTGGACGGACTAGAGGTTGATAAGACATCCCTTGTACAAAGAGACCATTCAAGGATGGCATTTGACTAGTAGCCATGTTTGAACCTGGGAATGAAAGTTGGTCAACACGTTGTACCATTCTGCCTTCATATGGGAAACACATCACCCGAAAGAGTGAGGAAACAATAGCTCCCATGCTGTAAATGTAGTCACACCCAAGGAGTAGATTGTAATCTAGTGGCCCTTGGACTACCATCACGTTCAAATGAACGGTTTTCCTTCTCAAAATTATAGGAAAATTTGGAAGGATCCCTAACGGTCGACTGGTTCCTTTATTGAAGCCTGACAAATTTCAAATCTCAGGCAGAAGCAATGGCGAACCAAGCACTTTCCAAGTAGTTGAGGAAATGATACTCATGGAAGCCCCTTCATCTATGATAGTGCCAACCATGATCATTCTGTAAACTTGTACTATGATTCGGAATGGTACATTAGATGGAAGGTGGGGTCCTACTAGTAGATTCCAATCAAAGGAAACAACTAGATTGCTTGGAGGAGGGACCAAATAAACGGCTGGATGAATCTCTTGAAATTGGGAACTTCCCTCTTGTGGTAGAGGAATGGGTAGATTTCCCCCATGTTCATCAGACTATGTGTTAACAAAAAGAATTTGAACGGTGTCATTCTCATTCTCTTTGGAGACTGTATCATTTGAAGGTGGACCTTCTAAAGACAAGAGTGGGTCGACTACCATCTCGAACTGATGACTTTGGTCCGGTGTGGACTGAGAGGGCTTATCTTGAATGATATGCATTTTGACTGGCAATAGAGGTATGTCAGTCAGATTTTCAACTAGCGATGGACTTGGCAAGAGTTTCTTGTATCTAGGTGGAAGTTGCTGCAATGAAACAAGATGGTTATCCAAGACTCTTTTAGCTTTTTCCAGAAAAGGACAATGGTGAAGGGCATGATCACCTTCACACAACCTACAAGGAAATTCAGATCTTCCTTTTTGTCCATTAACTTCATTTTCACTAGTTGATGGTGTACTCTCAACATGATCGATAGAGGTTGAAGACAGTGGATTGTGCAAGCGGGGAGAGCAGTCTCTCCAGATCCACGGGATGCAAGGAAAATCTCGATGATAGTGGTTTCCTTTGCAAATGACAGATGGAGATTTGGGTTTGGAAGGTGCAGTGTGTGGATTTTTTCCCGATGATGCATGGTTGCCCCCTTGCGCGACTGGCTTCTTCTTCTTCTTCTCCTTCCCTTTCTTCTTTTTCTCAGCTACTTGGTTTTTAGTATCACTAGTTTCACCAAGTGAAGAGGATGAAGGAGAGGGATAAACAAACAAAATAGAAGGTGGGGGAGCAACTCTAGTATCATCTGGTTATTGATTTTATTGCTAAGGAATTACAGTGTTTTGAATGATAGAGGTCAAGAATAGCCATATTGGCAGGCCAATTGTGAGTCCTAGAAGGGACAATGTAACCATGTATGGAGCACCAATATCTTCCCAAGAAGAGAAAGGACTAGGATTTCCCCCAAGGGGAAATCCTTGATTGGTGGACTCCATTATCTCAACCTAAGACCCATGAGGGAACAATGATGTTATTCCAAATTAAATAAATTTTATGACGCTTTGACATAACTTGTTTTTCAATTTTTAAGAGTCGAGAAAAAGCTAAAGGTGACCCAAGTCACCTTCGATTTTTAATGAGCCTGGAGTGACAAGTGCTCAGATGGACCTTTTCTTTTAAGGAGTCGAAAATGAACGAAAGTGACTACTCTAGAAATCTAGACAGAGAGATTACCAAACCAATCGCAAAACTAGAATATACACCTCAATGGTAAATTATAGAGAAATTACCGAGGACTTTACGTACGGCAATCAATATTCCTGAATGCTATGTTCAGTGCATTGTGATTGATAGGGCGGTAGACATGGCTTCTTAAGGATAAAGGATATCAGCCTATTGTGGTCTCCCAATATATACTCGACAGTACGTGGGAGCATAATTCTGTATTGGTAGTTGTTGTATCAAAGAGGAGGAATCACCCAACCTATGATGAAAACGATAGTTACCAGGCTTTATGACGACGGAATACATCTCTAGCCTAGACTTCTAGATGTTGTGCATTAGGTTCCAAAGCGTTTTTATGTTCATTGAGGTTTATTTTATAGTTGATCTTTCTTAAGAATTTTTCCTTTCAAGGTTCACCATGTGATGTAGATGTACTCTAAAATGATAAATAGTCATTTATTTTCTTTCAGCAATGAAAATCCTAGCTACTAAGGAATGAAGAGTAATATTCTTTCAAAACAGTGCAGAGAGCACACACTAAATGCACTTTTCCTAGATCAATTTCTACATGCAGTCTAAATGCAAATGCACATGCATGTATTGGTTTTTCTGCTTCCTTAATGTGTGAATGCCAAAAAGGAAAATAAGTTCAGATCTGAACTACTTTCTTCAAAGTGACACTTTAGCAATTTCTTTTCAAAAACGAAAGGAAGACTAAGACGAAACTTTCAATTTGAATGGAAAACTGCTTTCGACACTTCAAAGAATTGAAAATTCAAATCAGATACAATGGCAAAAGCACAATAGACTATCTAAAAGAGGAATACTTTACGACACTCTTTTTCTTGACTGAAAACGATAGTTGCGACACTTTTGAATCAAAAGACAACAGTTCGATTAAGCTACTTTTGGCAAAGGAGGACTGCAAATGATGAAAAATACATAAAAACATTCACAATTCCTTATCAATGGAGGCTGAATAATGTAAAGGAAGAAGGCTTCAACAGTTATATACTGATCATAGGCTGCAAAACTACTGAATAGAGTTGAAAACAATGAAGAAAAAACCAAAATATGGAGAGAGAAACAGTCTCATTCAATCATCGCACCTGTCTTTAAGGGAAACAAGGATGCATCCCACCTGCAGCACACGAGAGGTGTGATGCGTCTAGACTGCCAATGAGAGACAGTGCGATGGTCCAGGGACAAGACTGAGCTTGGTTTTTACCCACAATTTGTAGCTAAGTTCAGGGATTTAGGCTGAGCTTATGATAGACAGTAAACACAAAGTATAGAGGTATGATCTAATGAGGTTATTGAGCTACCACCAGGGCACTTAGGATGTTTGCAAGTCAGATGTTCAGTTCATAAACCAACCCGGAGATTGACGGAAGCAGTGTTGATCTACTTTGCAGTTGCATAGAAAAAGTAGTTCGAAGGCTAGCTAGCTTAATTTCAGGTTCCGTCTGTAGTTTATAAACCAAACAACAGTAACAAACAAACAAACTATTCACTCCCCAGTGGAGTCGCCATTTTGTTTCTGGGAAAAGTAGTGTCTATTCAAATTTGCTAGTCCCACTAAGATGGGTAGCTATCTTAGAAACAAACAATTCAAAGTAACTTGTGTTTTCCTTTATGGGAGATAGATGAGAGAGAAGCAGAGAGCACCAACCTTAGTCTTTCACTTGGCTCCTTGCTTGTTTCCTCTCTCCTTTGATAGAGCTTCGCCACTCTTTTCTCACTTGTCCCGCTTCAAAGAACACATGTAGAGTCAAAGCAGAAAAATACCATCAAAGCATAGAGATCTATGATACCATAAACAATGTAGAGTCAAATGTACACTAACCATACAAATGCATACACAAATACAAGATTTATAAGTACACAAGTATATGGAGGAAAGCTCAAATAGCTTTATTGATAGTAGAAGTAGAAGAGAGGATTACAACCTAGTTGTCTGATCTAGCATCATCCTCGCAGCATGAAAGCCCTCTTCACCTCATGAAAAGCTAGATCACCCAACAATACAATGTTTCACAGAGAAACCAACAGCACTTCCTTAAAAAATACAAAATTCCAGCCTCTGGATCTCTAGGGTGAGGGATCCATTTATAGATATTTGCAGAGACGTGAGTCAGCTTCTGGATTTCTGATTAGTGTCATTTCACTGATAGTTCTTGGTTCCACTTGGAGATTTCATGATCTCTTACTCATCTCTGGGTGAATTCAGAGAGGCAAGTGTCATATGAGTAGTTTCTAGAAGATTCTTTGAGTTTCCACCTAGAAAACTGCATCTACCATTTGTCTGCTCTCGCTCATCGCACCCTACAGAAGGGCTTTTCAGTATTCATCGCACCCCTTGTGTGTAACAGGTGAGATGCATCGCACGTCAGCATGGAGCAGTCTGTATGGTCCAGTTTTGACCAGTTCTGAGTAGTTTTTCATGGAGAACTTATGGGAAATGATGTAATTAGTTGACCTTGATCCTTTAGGGTTTGAAACAACACTTTTATGGATGTGAGAGCTCTTGGTTTATCGACATATGTGATTGGGGTTTTAGTGACCAAATATGTCTATAACAGGTGGGAGTCCTTATTATGAAAAGGCCCTACACCTCTTCATTTATTTCTTAAGGTAGGCTTGAAATAAGTGATTATAGATATATGATACATACAATATGAAAACCACTCACAACACAACAATATTGAACATTTGCATGAGACATAACTTAATTTATTTTCAATATATTTTTGCTTTAAAAAAGGCAAGATATGCTACTGTGATGTAATAAAATGATTCGCCAATATTGGGCACCAAACAAATGACTTGGACCATAGATGTTATGTACGATGACAATCATCCACTATAAGCTATGATAATTAGCCAGTCTGACTCCCCTCATTTATGGTCACTCATTGAACATGCGCATGAAATTTGAGATCGTTGGACATGGTTAACATGCTTTGGTTAACACAATCTAGTATGGTGTGAGAGCCTTGCCTACAATGCAAGCTTTCTAATGCCCTTTACAACAGCATTGCTTCACAAAAGGAATTTGACATTGATTCATAATTTTGCCTTTGTATATGAGAAAGAAAATAAATGTTACTTCTTCCTTATCCAAGATAATGCTCTTGATTACAAATTGAACAATGTTTCATGACATTGCCTTTCTCTCTTTGTGTGAACTTGCTCAATTAGCATCTAGATACCTTGTGAAACAAAACTCAATGTATGTTTTGTATTTGGTATTGTGTCAATTATTCAATTTTTATGTCCTAATATTGTGTTAATGGCCTTTGAATGCATGGTCCGTATTGAATTAGAATTTTGACATGGAAAATCCCAATTTTACAATTTTGGCAATCAGAGGCACAATGTTGGGACAATGTGTAACCATCTTGGTGGACAATGGGGCAAACAAATTTTTTATTGATGCACAGTTGGTGGAGTGTAGAGGCATTTATAGATTGATATATATTGTGAGCAACATGGGCGAGAGAGGATTCCCATGCTTCACCTGATTTGTCTTCTTGATTGTTGGTTCTATATGTTGAGGATATGGTTGATGTTTTGATATTGAAGTCCAAATCCTTCCTTGACCCTTTAGCCAAAGAGGTGTCTCCTAAAGTATCTCCAATAATATCCTATGAAGAGTCATAACATTTAACCTAGAATTATGGCCCACCACGATCATATAATAATTAATTGAAATAGCACTAAACCCCAATTTAGGGATTGGGTGAATCATATGGTGGGACTATGCTAGTGGGAACCCTAAATAAATGACTTGAAAACCCCTTGATTTTCTACCTTTATGTCATTCATCTCCAAGATTTCTTGTTGGATACACATGTCCTAGAAAACATGACAAGGAGGATGAGAGGAAGTTGACAAGGACATTAGGTTGTCCTAGAACATCATAAAGTGCATCCACATGGATGAACATGGAATGAGAATTAAGGCCATAAAGTATACTAGAGTGTTAGACAAATAGGATGCATCAAAATATTTTTGGAGTGTCCCAAAGGGCAATATACAATTCTTATCTCCTCTAAAATACAATATACATTTATTGTGGTGATAGTAACCACAAGATTCTTAGAACTAGTGGTATAGTGTTTGGTCATGAATGAATATGTGGAAAATAAATCTAAAGCTTTCAACTCACTGGCATAAAATAGTTCATGGGGTGGAATCAAAATTTCAAGGGACATGTCAAGAATCTCTGGTAAAATGGGGTTAGTAGCCAAAGGATACCATTCAAATAATTTAAGGAGAGTAGCGAATATTTAAAGGAGGCCAACTCAAGAAACCATAAGCAAGAAAAGGGGGAAGGTATCTAACAAATATGGTTAGAGTAGGCATCAAAATCCCCATCCTTGAATCAAATGGTGGTTTACACAAGGCTCATGAGAGAATATGGGATGGGGGGTAGATTGACATGGTTAGAAAATGAGAGAAGGGTTTTATCTACTAAAGGAATATAGGATGGAGGTTATGTCTAAGTTCAGGAAGGCCTTTAGCTTTTTTGACAAGGATGGAGGTGGATGTATCACAACAAAGGAGCTTGGGATAGTAATGAATTCTTTGGGTCGAACCCCCAATATATATTGGAAATGGTCCAAATGTTTTATATTCAATAATCTATTGCCAAATACAATAAATCACAAAAGTGTAGTTCTAATCTGCCTGTAAATTGAACATATTAAATACACCATTCCAAATTGATTTTAATAAGGAGAATCAAAGAAATAGATGATTTTGATCATCCATCACCTAGATACAGAGTAAACAACAACCAAGACCACTCTATCCTTTACTACACAAATTGTCCCATGCCAAGATGAAGCCGAAAAGATACATTTATTGATATTCTTGGGCAGAGTGAAAATATGAAGCCAATATATAGAGATGCTATGAAGGACTACTCAAACAAGAGTCAACTTGCCTGCTAGGGAGAGCCTCTTGTGTGCCCATGATAAAAGTATACAGTGGATTTTCTGTATAATTCAGCTCCAATCCTTAATTCCATAACAATTAGGTTGGAGCGTAAATCTAAGATATTTAAAATCTGCATCCAATGCAGTGGAGATAACACCAAAACTATGATAAATCTCCAGTACCAATGCATCATCTAGGTAAGAATAAATCATATGAGATTTAATATTATTCATAAGGAGTCCAAAGATCGATTAAAAGAGATCAATCTACCAAATAGTAACACATCATCGATAAATCAAAGGAGTAACTATGACTTGTCTGCCTACACACATGCATCCAAAATTACGTTTAATCCATCTACCTCCACACTTGCAACCAAAATTACCGCCCTTGTGAATTTTGTGACTAATTCTTCAAAAATCCAATCCTTTATCCTAAATGTCTTCTTCTCACAAAAGTTGTCATAGATATTTTGAAGTAGGCATATTGTCTACTAACGAATATTCTGTAATTTGCCTCCACCATCCTTGTTGAAATTATGGTGTAGAGTTGCAACTACTCATGAAGTTTTAATCAAAATCATAAGACACAAGCCTACTCTACTGCTCTCCGGAAGTTAATTCACAATTTAGAACCAAAATTTCATACATGCAATAAGAAATAACACACATGCACACAAAACTTTTCCTAAGGAAAACAATATGCTAAAAACCCCAATGTTTGTTTGTATTAATATGATCAATAGAAATGTATTGCAATTTATTTTCTCAACTGAGCACAACCTACAAATGAATAACTTGTCTCTCTGCTCAATAAGAAGCTCTAAGCCAGACATAGTGAATTTCTACCTCTGCTTGAGCCCATATTTCCTTGCACAATTCCTTGAGAAATTAGGCCCCTATTATTTAGGAATTTTTACAAAATGGATTGCAAAATTCCCAAGGTTGATCATCTGACTGTATGCAACACCTATACACTCAAGGTTAGTCTACAGTTGATGTTACAATGCCTTGGAATCTCCACCACAACTGGGGAACTCGAATTCTCCACACATTAGCTATTTTGTGTTGATTGATTAATTATCTGGATGATCACTGAGTTTGACTGAAGTCCCACTGCACAATTGGCCTTCCACTAGTTCCTCAAGTAGTTGGAACTAGTTTAACTGAAAATAACTTGAGATAACTAACTTTGATTGCTACAAATTAACAGTCATACATGCTTAACTGAACTATAACCCCTCCAACTTGAATTTACTGTGTAAACTAGGTGACACAAGCCATGTCACGCAAGTTAACTGCATCCAAGCTAGCTGTTGGTGTGGAAATTCATTTTTTCTCAGTTTAATCAAGGAAAAATCAAATTGAGAATTTCTTGCTACATTTTTTAAGAATCCCTCTCTGCAAGAAAGGGATTATCAACCACCCCTACCCTACACCTAAGGAATTCGAACTTCCCTCTTGATAAAGATTTTGTCAAAATGTCAACATCTTACTCCTCTATTAGAATGGAGTGTAGCAATATCATCTGCCTCTACACACAGTGTCATAAATGGTGATATTGGATATCTATATGATTCGATTGATCATGAAATATAAGATTGTTGGGTCCCTATAATACTAGTGATTACCCCATTACTATTGTAGTTATACCCCTTATTTATATTGTTGTGCCCCTATTACCCCCATATTGTTATTTCTGTGCCCCATAGAATCCCTCTATTGTTATTTTTGTGGCTTTATATTATTATTGTTAGGTCGGCTGGATTATATTGTGACTCCTTAGACTCCTATATATAGAAAGGAGGTTTTGTCATTTGTATCATCGAATAATTGTTCATTTATGTAATGTAAAGGAGGTTTCCCCCTCGAAGAGGCTGAATTCTAAGGCGTTGATCTATCTTTTCTATCTTTTCTTGAGCTGGTTTCATAACATTTGGTATCGGAGCTTTGGATTCTAGGGTTTCGCTGCTCCAAACAGGTCATCGTGGAATTTTCGCTATAACTTTTTTTTCTGTAACGTTTCAGAAGTTGCAAAACAAACCCATTTGAGATGAAATCGTGCTAAACCTTGGGTCCGAATTTCAGATCTTTTCGCGCGATATTTGCGGAGATATGCTCTGAGGAAGTTGGTCTTTTTATAGAGTCTTGAATTACATTCAAAACAGGTGACCTAGGGAAAATCATCATAACTTTCTCTCTGGGGATCGGATTGAAATTTCGTAAGAAGGTACAAAAAGAGGACGGACTGTAGTTTATTGTATATCTTTTTCAGAATCAAAGGTCGAAAATTGTACACGTGGCACTTCATACAAGTTCACTCTTCTGGAAAGGTCTATAATCAGGTCATCTTGGGAGATTATGCATAACTCTTTCTTGGAGAATCCAATTTGGATTAGACTGGTGGCATTGGAAAGACGACACAGAGAGCTACTACAGGTCACAATTTCAGAACTAGATGATTGGAAAGTACAGAGATACATCAGAGGCAATATCAAGCTCCTACAAAGTGAAAAAAGGTGTGTAGATTTTTTTAAATTTTTGCTTAAGCTTGGTTTGAAAATTTATTTTGAAGGAATTCAAAGAGAATAGTAGAGCATTATTATCGGTAACTGATGCCCCGAGGAAAGAAAATGCAAACACCTAGTAAGGAACCTGAAATCTCTAGCGTGACTCATGAAGAAGAGGAAGAAATGCAACATGATATATCAAAATTACAAGACCAAGTGCAACAACTGTCCCTTGCACAAAAAGGAACAGAATCTAAGATGGATGGTTTAAAGAAAGATGTAGAAGCTAAGATGGATGGTTTAAAGAAAGGTTTAGAAGCTAAGATGGATTGTTTAAAGAAAGGCATAGAAGCTAAGATGGATGGCATGGAAGCTAAGGTGAATGGCATGGACGCTAAAATTGATGGCATGGATGATAAGATGGAAGAATTGAAGATAAATATGAATACGTTGCTACAAGAAATGGTCACTAAGGGTGAAAGAGTAGTAAAGGAAACTCATGATGAGAACAAAAGAAATGTTAATCATGATTCCATAGACTCTAATGTTGGATCGAAGACTCACCATGTTCCAAAAATCGATATGAGGAAGTTTGATGGCAAGGATCCCGCCACATGGATATTACAGATGGAGCAATTCTTCGATCTCAATAATGTGAAAAACACACAAAAGGTACGTATGGAAACTTTATATTTGGAACCAAATCAGTTTGTATGGTATCAATGGCTTTGTTCTCGTAAACAGTTTATCACTTGGGCAATTTTTACGGAAGAATTGATAGCACATTATGAGGATACAAAAAGCAACACTTTTTTTAGCCAATTGATAAGTCTCAAACAAAAGGGTTCAATAATGGATCACATTGAGGAGTTCCAAAAATTGAACATAAGGGTAAAATATATTCCAGAGGAGCATAGGATTGATGTGTTCATAGGGTCTTTAAAGGATAATATCCAACATGATGTGCGCCTTTGGGAACCTGATTCATTAGAGAAGGCATTCAGGTTAGCAAGAAAAATGGAAAGCAAAATTATGGCAACTAGGAAGCATACCATTCACAACTATAAAGACGGAAGTGTTGTTGCCCATAGTCTTCCACAACCTACAAGGTTGACACCACAAAATTGGAAGAAAAAAGAGCAAAAGGGCTTTGTTACAATTGTGATAGCAAATACACAAAAGGTCATAAGTGTGCTGAGAAGAAATTATTCTACATAGATTGTGAAGAGGAAGAAGAAAAGGAGCAAGAAAGGTCAAAAGAAGAGGATATATTCCAGGAACAAAGTCTAGATGAAGAACAAATAAATACGACCATATCTTGTAATGCATTGGCAGGAATTACCACTCCTCAAACCATCAAGATAGAAGGACAAATCAAGAAGAAAAAGGTAATAGTGTTGATTGATTCAGGAAGCACCCACAATTTTATTCATTGTAGGGTAGCAAAAGAATTGAATTGCTTCCTATATCCAGCACCAGAGTGTCAAGTGATGATTGCAAATGGAGGAACAATAAATTGTTCTGGAAAGTGCCATAATATCAAGCTATCCATGGGAGAATATGTATTGACTAGCCCAATGCTTTCCATTCCAATGGGAGGTGCTGATGTTGTACTAGGAGTCCAATGGCTACAATCCTTGGGTACAATAGCTTTTAATTTTCAAGAACTTTTCATGAAATTTTCTGTGGAAGGAAAGGAAGTTGAATTAAGGGGTATTGCAGGGAAACCAGGAAAGATAATCAGCTCTAATGGCATGACAAAGCTTCTAAAAAAGGAGCAAAGAGGTGTAATTGCACAATTATGTTCGCTAGATGTTTCCACATTGGAATCATCTATTTCTCCATATCTCCAAAAAGTCTTGGACAATCATTCCAAGGTATTTGAGACTCCCAAAGGTCTCCCACCTATGCATGATCATGATCATGCTATTCATCTGATTCCAGGAAGTGTTCCTCCAAACATCAGGCCGTACAGATATCCATATGTCCAAAAAAGTGAAATTGAACGTATGGTTGCAGAAATGCTAGAGGCTGGTATAATTCAACGGAGTCAAAGTTCTTTCTCAGCTCCAGTAGTATTGGTGCACAAGAAGGATGGATCATGGCGCATGTGTCCAGATTATAGGGAGCTCAACAAGCTCACTATTAAAGATAAGTTCCCCATTCCTGTCATTGATGAATTACTGGATGAATTGCATGGATCAATTTACTTCACCAAGTTGGATCTTCGTTCGGGATATCATCAAATTAGAATGAAGATTGAAGACATTCCGAAAACGGAATTTAGAACTCATGAGGGTCATTATGAATTTTTGGTCATGCCTTTTGGCCTTACCAATGCACCTTCAACATTTCAAGGTTTGATGAATTCAATTTTCAAACCATTCCTTAGAAAATTTGTGTTAGTATTTTTTGATGATATACTAATCTACAGCAAGTCTTGGAAGGATCATGTTGAACATGTTGACAAGGTGCTACAACTATTGGAGGAGAAACAATTATATGCAAAAAGATCCAAATGTTTCTTTGGAGTCCAGGAGGTGGAATATTTGGTTCATATTGTATCTCATGAAGGAGTTAAGGTAGACCCTAGCAAAATTAAAGCCATTAAGGAATGGAAAATCCCCACATCCATAAAGCATCTGCGAGGATTTCTTGGGTTGACAGGGTATTATCACAAGTTCGTTAAGAATTATGGGAGAATAGCAGCACCTCTAACAACATTATTGAAGAAATATTCATTTTCATGGACTCCGGAAGCAACAAAGGCCTTTAAACATCTTAAAGAGGCAATGTGCCAAGCACCGGTCTTAGCTACACCGGACTTCACAAAAACCTTTATTGTGGAATGTGATGCTTCAGGAAATGGAATTGGTGTTGTTCTAATGCAAGATGAAAGACCCATTGCTTTTGAAAGTCATCCAATCAAGGGAAAGTTTTTAAGCAAAGCTATTTATGAGAAGGAAATGTTGGCAATACTCCATGCACTTAAGAAATGGCGACCCTACCTAATGGGAAGACACTTCAAGGTAAAAACGGATCATGATAGCCTTAAATACTTTTTAGAACAAAGATTATCCTCTGAAGAGCAACAAAAGTGGGTCACCAAGATGTTGGGTTATGACTTTGAAATCATCTACAAAAAAGGGAAGCAAAATGTCGTGGCAGATGCACTCTCAAGAAAGGATGAGGATATGGAAGCATTGTTGTGTGCCATTTCTATTATCCAACTAGATTGGATAAACGAAGCAAAGGAGGAATGGAAGAATGACGAAGAAGTATGGGCACTTATTCAAAAGCTACAACAAGATTCCAGTACTTCTGATACATTTAGCTGGAAAAATGATTCGTTATGGTACAAAGATCGCTTATACCTCTGTAAGAATTCCTAGCTAAAACAAAAGATTCTTATGGAATTGCACACTTCTCCCTTAGGAGGGCACTCAGGATTTTTAAAAACTTACCACAGGGTTAAGAAGGAACTTTTTTGGGATGGCCTTAAATCAGATATTCAAAAGTTTGTGGCGGAATGTTTGGTTTGCCAACAAAATAAAGTTGAAACAATTAAGACACCGGGTCTATTACAACCTTTATCCATTCCAAGCCAACGTTGGGAGGAGGTTTCAATGGATTTTATCACAGTTTTACCCAAGTCTGAGGGAAAGAGTGTCATCATGGTGGTAGTTGACAGACTTAACAAGTATGCACACTTTTGTGCATTATCACATCCATTTAAAGCCAGTACAGTTTATACTGCATTTATGGAAACTGTTCAAAAGCTACATGGAAACCCAAAGATTATTGTAAGTGACAGAGATCCCATTTTCACTGGAAATTTTTGGACAGAATTATTTTCTTGTCTTGGTACCCAGTTAGCTCATAGCTCATCTTATCATCCTCAATCTGATGGGCAAACTGAGATAGTAAACAAATGTTTGGAAGGATATCTTCGTTGCTTTGTATTTGATAAATAGACACAATGGGTCAAATGGTTGCCTCTGGCTGAATGGTGGTATAACACTTCCTTCCATATAGCAACAAAAATGACCCCATTTATGGCACTTTATGGGTACCAACCACCATCAATCACATCATATTTAAGAGAAAATTCTAAGGTTCAGGCAGTGGAACATCACATCGAACATCAACAACAAGTCCTCCAACTCTTAACGGATAACCTCGTGTTGCCACAAAATAGAATGAAACAACAGGTAGATCAACATCGCAGTGAAAGAAGTTTTGATGTACGTGATTGGGTATTCCTACGGCTACAACCATATAAGCAAATGTCCCTAAAGCAAGCTAAGAATGATAATAAATTATCACCAAAGTATTATGGTCCGTACAAGGTGTTGGAAAAGATTGGTACTATGGCATACAAACTGGAGCTTCCTGCAGCTTCTCGATTGCACCCAGTTTTCCATGTTTCATGTTTAAAGAAGGTTATAGGCGACAAGCTCCTAGTTCAAACAATATTGCCAGAACTTGACGAGGAAGGAAAAATTATATTGGAACCGGAAGCAGTCACAGAAACAAGAACTCGACAGCTACGGAATCGATCAATTTCAGAGTATCTTATCAAGTGGAAGAACTTATCCGCTGAAGATTCCACATGGGAGGATGAGAATTTTATGCAGAAGTATCCAGAACTGCTCAAGCGTTGAGGACAACACTTTTTTGAAGGAGAGGGGCATGTTGGGTCCCTATAATACTAGTGATTACCCCATTACTATTGTAGTTATACCCCTTATTTATATTGTTGTGCCCCTATTACCCCCATATTGTTATTTTTGTGCCCCATAGAATCCCTCTATTGTTAATTTTGTGGCTTTATATTATTATTGTTAGGTCGGCTGGATTATATTGTGACTCCTTAGACTCCTATATATAGAAAGGAGGTTTTGTCATTTGTATCATCGAATAATTGTTCATTTATGCAATGTAAAGGAGGTTGCCCCCTCGAAGAGGCTGAATTCTAAGGCGTTGATCTATCTTTTCTATATTTTCTTGAGCTGGTTTCATAACAAAGATTCTCAGAGAGATTGATGCAACTCTGATTATCACAATTGGATCCATCATCTGACCAAATAGTCCAATAAATATCTTTCTCATCCATATCGCCTCACATGTTTCTTGACTTGCAACCATGTATCATGCTTTTGTCTAGTTGAGCACCACAGATATTTGCTTCCTGTCGTACCAAGATACAACTACAAACCCAACACTAAAAATTACACTTGATGTACTCTTTCGTTCTAATGGACTTCGTGCCCAACCTGTATCTGTGAAGCCATACAACTTCACTCCCTCTGCTCGTCTATACTGTAGCCCAAACTGGGTAGTTCCTGTGAGGTACCGTAAAACATGCTTAGTTGCCTTCCAAAATAGTTCGGATGACCTAACCATAGCGTGTCTTAGCTTGTTGACTACACATCATATATCTGGTCATGTGTTCACAAGATACATGAGTGGACCCACTAGCTATCGATAAATGGTAGCATCCACTTCATCTGAAGTGGCATCCTCCTTCCTCTAGTCGTTTGTTAGAGGTGTTTCCATGGGTTTACAACTCTCCATCCAGAATCTCTGTAGTATCTGATTTTCATAATTTACTTGACAGACAAATAATTACCCATCACCTTGTCATACTTCCAACCCGAGAAAGTAGTGCATGAGACCCATGTCCTTCATTTAAAATTACATTGCAATGTCCTCATTGCAAGATATGATCAACGTCTCATCACTAGTTAAAATAAAATTATCAACATATAAGACAATAATAAGAAATTTACCTTCTATCCATACATGATGAGGTTTACATCTGGTTCACTTATGGTGACTCCCAAACCGGTGAGATAACTATTGATCTTGGTGTAGCAAGCACGAGGTGCTTGCTTGAGATCATACAATGCTCACTTAAGTTTGAACACATGAGACTCTTGATCAAATGTCTCAAAACCTTTTTGTTATTCTATGTACACCTCCTCCTTAATAACCCCATTCAGAAATGTTGTTTTTACACCCATCTGGTGGATATTCCACCCCATTTGTGTAGCAAGACGAAGAATTGATCTAATGGATGAGTACCTTACTACAAGAGAAAATGTCTCCTCATAGTCAATTCCCTCAACTTGAGAGTACCCCTTGGCCACAAATCTGGCCTTATACTTTCCCATTCTTCTGTTTGTTGCCGGCTTCACCTTGAAGATCCATCTCAAACCCACTATTGATTTATATGTTGTTCTTGGGATCTTTTCCCAAACACGGTTCTTTGCAATGGATCCATATTCCTCCACCATTGCATCAACCCATACAGGTTTCTGTATTTCTTCCTCAAAATGGGATGGCTCAATCTCTATAACCTCAGTCATAAGAGCCATGTCGCCAGTGTACCTCTCAGGTGACCTCCTTTGCTTACGCAAATTTGAAGGATATCCCACATTCTCCCTGGCATCCTGAACAAATATATCAACTTCCTTAGTTCTTTTTCTTCCTTCTCTGGAGGTTTTGCTTTAATGAATGTCTCCACTCTCTGCTCCACAATTTGTGGTTGCTCTACAACTTCTTGAGGTTCCTCGTTTTTGAGCTAAAATCTCATCTTTTGGTGGCATCTAAAGCTCCCTCTCAAGAGAGCACCACATAGATTTCTCCTCATCAAAATTTACATCCCTTCACATAACTATCATTATGAGTGATGGCAAGTACACATGTTAGTTTTGGGGAGTTTTTGTGTAACCCACAAATACACCAACTTTTGTTGTTGACTAAAGCTTCTTCCTTGATTCTTTGGAGACATGGAAGTAGACAGAGGCTCGAAAAATCTTGAAGTGCAACACATCCGGCTTTCTTACCGAGAAAGCCTCCTCCAGTGCAATATCATGCCAGGAATCTGATGAGAACTTCAGTTCTGTAAACAAAATTTTGTATTGCATGCCTCAATGCACAAATGCAGAGGTAGGCCTTGGTCATGCAACATCACCCTTGTTGCTCCCAAAATTCTATGGATATTTCTCTCAACCACCCCAGTTTGATGTGGGTTGTGGGATGTTTTCAACTCTCGTCAAATGCCTTCTTTCACACATAAATTTTTAAATTCATTCAACACATACTCACCTCCAATATTGCTCTAGAGAGCCTTCACCTTCTTGTTGGGTTTCTTTCTCAAACACTGCCTTGAATTCTATGAACTTGGAGAATGTCCTATCTTTCTTCTGCATGAAGAAATCCAACACTTATGTGAGAAGTCATCAATAAAAAGGACAAAATATTTGTGTCGGGTAGTGGAGGCTATAAAGAAAGGTCGACAAACATCAAAGTGGATCCTTTCTTGGACTGCATGAGCTTTGTTGTCTCGATCATGAAATTCAGATTTTATGTACTTCCCTAAGGTATGTCCTTTGCATACATCTTGTTGCTCAAGTGCTCCTTTAGGGAGGCTAGTGGATATTTGTTGTATACCATTCGAGGTGCCATGATGCAAATGGCCAAGGCTTATGTGCTAAAGTTCACCTACAACATGGCCCTGCACTTTCTCTTCCTTAGTTTTTAATGTAACACAATCTTCCACATCTAACTTATATAGATTCTTCACACAAACCTCGATCTTCTTCACCTGTCTCATGGCTATGTGTCTCAGGAATGTTTTTCCTTTGTTGAAGATCACGTCATAACCATGGTCTTTCAAAACTACAACAGAGATGAGATTTTTCTTTAGGCCTACAACAAACATGACATCCTTGAGCCTAAGAGGGGAGCCTGACACCCTCTAAAAGTTCACTGTACCAATATTGTTCATGTTGTAACTTCCGTCATCCCCTAGCTTGATGTACATATGGAGATATTTCTCCTCCAGGTCACTGAAAAGTCTCTACACCCTGTCATGTGGAGCAATGAACCTGAGTCCTAGTACCACACGCTCCCCATCACTATGTTGGACATGCATGCGATCCCACTACTCCTCCTAAGGTCTTCTCACTTGCCTCTTTCTGTGGGCACTTCGTGGCATAGTGCTCATATTCATGATAATGGAAGGATTTAATTTTTGACAAATCTTTCTTATTTCTCCCTTGCTTGGATTCTGGTTTGGTTTGAGATTTCTTCCCATTTTCCCTTCTTTCCCTTTCTGACCAATGGAAATTTTTCTTCATCCTTGCCCTTAGATGAGGTCACATCTCTACTATTCTACCTTATTTCATCTTGTACCAAATTGTACCATAAGTGTTCCCAATTCGATAGTTTCTCCCTCCCGTTCACTTAATATTGATAAGTATGCCAACTCTTGGGAAGGCCCATAAGGTATATTCTTACCAAGTCATCCTTTGAAAGAGTAACACCAACTCCTGCAAGCTCATGATGAACTTGTGTGAACCTCCTCAGATATTGCAGGGTAAAGTCATTCTTCTACATCTTGATATTTCAAAATTTATCCTTGAGCACCAACTTTTTGTGGTCACTTACTATTCTAGAAGAGATTTGTGAGTGCCTACCACATTCCATAAGGATTTTCTTTCCCATGGAGATTGCTGATAATGTGGTCTCGTACTCCCTCCAATATTATATCCACACCTTGGCTAAAAATTTGTTTCACTGAGCAAGGTTTTGGGCATCAGATCCTGCTGGTTTTGTAACATCTCTCTTGATGTATTCTTGCAATCCATTGTCATTGAATACCTCCTCCATGCGATCATTGTAGTCAATGAAATTAGAGTTTCCTTCCAAGGAATACTCTAGCCTCAGCCCATTGAAGGTCATAATTTCAGTTCTTAAGAGATCTTGCTACAGTGAACTGCAAATTCAAACCTCTTGAGAAACAAATTCGAAATTCCTGCTCTAATGTGAATCCTGCTATGATATGATGTAGAAATTATGGTGTAGATTTTCAACTCATCATGAAGTTTTTTCAAAATCATAAGACACAGACCTACTCTACTACTCTACAAAAGTTAATTCACAATTTAGAACAAAAATTTCAGACATGCAATAAGAAATAAAACACATGCACACAATATTTTTCATGGGGAAAGCAATCTTCTAATAACTCCAATGCCTTCTTGCATCAATCTTATGAATATAGATGTATTACAATTGATTTACTCAACTATGCACAACCCGTAAATGAATAACCTATCCCTCTACTCACTAAGAAGCTCCAACCCAAACTTTGTCAATTTCTACCTCTGCTTGAGCCCCTATATCCTTGTGCAATTCCTTGAGAAATTAGGATACTATTATTTAGGTTTTCTCCAAAATGGATTGCACAATTCCTAAGGTTGATCATGTGACTACATGCAAAACCTGTACACTCAAGACTAGTCTACAACTAATATTACACTGCCTTGGAATCTCCACCATAGCTAGGGAACTCGAATTGTTTGCATGCACTAGCAATTTTGGGATGATTGATCACTTAACTAGATGATCACTACATTTGACTAAAGTCTTACTGCACAACTAGCCTTCCACTAGTTCCTCCAACAGTTAGACCTAGTTTAACTGAAAACAACTTGAGACATCTGACTTTTACTGGTACAAATTAGAAATCACACATGATTAACTAAACTCTAACTCCTCCAACTCGAATTGATTGAGTAAAATGGGTGACACAAACCATGTCATACAAGCTAATTGCATCCAAGTTGTCTGTTGATGTGGAAATTTAAATTTTCTCAATTTAATAAAGGAAAAATGAAATTGAGAATTTCTTGCCACATTTTTCAACAATACTTCAAGTGAATCTAATCCATGTTGCCAATCTAGCACAAAAATTTGCTAATAACAATAACCAATGTATATAAGTAGCATTGAAAATAAATAAAACAGTAAAAAAACACATATTAAAACACAATCGATGGAGACATCGAAAAGTACTCCAACTATGTTACCACCCATTAACGTTCTTCGAAAGTTCCTCCATCACTCCTCTCACAATGCATGCCTCTGTTTTTAGCCTCCATCACTCCAAATCCCATTAGTTGTTGTCAACATCTATCACTCTACTTCCCGAAGAAACCATCAATACCGTAAAGACAAACCCCTAATCCTTTACCTTTTTTACTAGCGCATCATATTGAAAATTTTAGGACAAAAGATTTATTTTGTATTAAAAAATTGTCTTAAAATTCCACTCCATGTAGTAGTCTAGAATGCAATGACATACTTTAGGAAATTGGTTCACTAAATTATTACCTAAGGTAAAAGAAGGTTTTAATATGTAAAAACCTATCCTACATGGTGCATTTTGATCAACCTAGTAATACATGACTAGGTGATTATTTTTTGGGTGATAACAGATTGTTGTCCAACATAAGAGTTTGAGGAGAACATCGTATGATGGAAATATGTTGTAGCTTCACTTTCGCAAAACACCAAAGGGGAGTCATAAGGAGAGAGAGAGATCACTCAAGTAATAGGAAGGAGTGAAGTTAGAGGGGGTGAAACCTACCTGTGAGATAAAAGTTTCCTTTATTGATGAGTACAAGATCTCAGTAAGGCGGGGGAGATATACCCATACCTACGAGATAACCGTGTGAAAATGATAATGGTGTTCCTAACAATCTAGGTCTGAGGTACATAGTACATGACACATGATATGCTAGCATCAATGGGGCAAAAAATGATACAATGAGATAATGATCCCTATATACATAATTTCCTCGAATACAGTGGCCAGGATTGATACAATTAATTATGTTGATTTGAGGACATGAGACATAATTCCCCACGTTGGTGTGGTGAAGGGGCGGGGGGGAGATCACAACTAAAGAATCCCTGATGAATAAGAGAGTTATTTAAATATCTCAATGGGCCATTTTAAATAGAGGTTCATGTTTTGAGTTATGCAATCGGCAGAAACAAAGCCATTCAAGTAAAAGTAACTTCTTTTGAGGCTAGATCATAATTTTCTAACATCTAGGTATGTGAGGGGCTACCTGAAGGGACATCCCCTCATGAGGTCTAGAACATCTCACACACACCTCAGAAAATATAGGAAAATTTGCTAGATCACTAAACCACCAAGTGCATGTTTCTTGATTGTGTGATAATGAGTTGAATTTGAGCATGCAAGAAAAAACCAAGTAAAACGGAAATAATGATTCACTTTGCTTGATTAGAGGCACCAAGAAAGGATGAAAGATAAAACCAAGGTACACGATCGTCTAGATATGGGGACTCGTGGAGTTATGATTTACCTTGTCAGAGCATAACATGCAAGGTTGACCTCGTAGCGACTGACACAATTCCATAAGGGATGGTCAATTACTCAGATAGAGGATTTTGAAAGGCACATGAGGATAGATGAGGGTAAAATATAAGAAAAATGGGATGAATGCGACACTTAGATGGATAATATATTATAACAGGACTCAATGGGACTTTGAACAGACTCCATAGATGTAGGGGTGACTCATCTCTAATGCTTTGAAGAGAGGTGACCATATGATGATTCCACATGGGAAAGGCCCGCATTGCGCCATAATAGAATGAGTAAATAGTGATTACTCATGACAAAACTTGACTAATAATTGTAAAAGTTCAAAGGAAAAGTGGTGCAAGAGTACATGTGACTCATATTAAGAGATTTGATTTAATGCGCCAAAGTGAGACCTCATGGAAAAAATTGCTTTGTGGTGAAGTTTCAAATTAGGAGAAACATGGAGCAACATTGTAGAGATCGGTGAGAGAATTCCGATAGTTCTAATGGTTTTTCAAACCGAGCTACCATTTACTCCTAATGGCCAAAAAAAACTAGTGTCTTTCCTATAAAAGGGCTTCTTGCCCTTAATTCCAATTCATTTGTACATTGATTTGTTGGAGAATTTAGAGAAGAGTAAGAGGTACTAAATCTTGGTGAGCTCGTAGCAGAGTCGTTGGATTTAGAATCTATGACTTACTAGGTGGCCTTAGTTGTCTAGAAATGGCCTTAATGCCTCTTGGAAGGATGGTTTCTCACGAAGAATTAAGGAAAGAAGGTTGTCCATTTAATTTATGAAAACGAGACATTATATATGGAAAAGATACAAGTGAAAAGACATTTATTTTTAGAATAGACAATATCTCCTATCTCTCTCTCATCCCAATCCCAAAATCAATAAGGAATATCATTTAAATTTAATGCCCCGAGCTACATTTTTAAGACATAGTTAGGATTCTTAAGAAAATTACCCAAAAGGTAACAAAATTCTTGTTATTATTAGACCTATGCATTAGGAATTTCTCTAACATCCACTTTAAAAAGCATCTTTCCATGTGCTCAATATTCTCAATAAAAATAACATACTTTGTGGTGTTGACGAGTAATTTCTATTAAGTTTATGCTTTTATGGATCTTGGGGAATTCCTAAACATAAACTTCTTAGACTAAATAAGAAGCGATCGATTTGTAATATTCTTTTTTTGGTGGATATGGTTAAAGTGGATAGAATCTACCCATGGTATTTACCGTGGTAGTTGCCCATAGGATTGGCCCATGCTATTTGCCTTTGTTTTTCGAGTGAAAATAATAAAATAAAGTCTCTACAGATTCAATTAAGCATATAAAAGGGGATAGGAGCCTCACAATTTAATCATCGAGAGTTATTTATCTATTTTTCTTTTGTTGAGAGCTTGTCAAGGCAAGATCTAGTTAATCCCAAGCACGAAAACCCCATGGGAGTAATTTCTCTAGTGGATCCATCGAGGATCTAAGATTTTGCTTTAGCATTTTTAATTTCTCTATTGATGGGAAGCCATACATGCCAATGCACGAGCTTTAGTATTGCTTCTGTGGGCATGTAATTTTTTTTATATTTACTTAGATAAATTAGAGGTTGTATTCTCATATATTTATTGTGTTCGTTGTTTTTACTGCAATAATTTTATTAGAACGCCTACAATGTACCAGAACTTATTAAAATTTTGATGATTGGGAAATTACAGTGGTATCAGAGCTGTGCCTCCTAAGAGTTATTACTTTATTGCAAACAAAAGAGTAAAATTACTTTGCCAAATTTTTAGATTGGACATGGGTCTACTTTACCATATTTATCCATTCAAGTTTACGGCGTCGTGATCGAACCCCTATCAGATTTGAGGGTCTCTTTTCAATTGTATTGCAAGGTTGTGAGATTTGTTGTAGGAAGTACTACCATCTTGACTATAATTTGATTACACGTCTATAGAAATCCAATGGAAGAGTTCAACTCCTTCAAGTGGGTCAAACACCAAGGGTTCAAAGGCTAAACTCTAAGCACAAGTATCATATTGGATTATATCCGTTTCATTTCAAGATCAATGGTATGAATATATTTTTGTAATCTATATTGGAAAGGGGTTGGATGATTTAAATATAAGGAGGAGACCCTGCATTTTGATGCCATTTTTAACTTGCTCATAGATCTAAAGTGTCTCCTTGAAATAATTGTGGATTTATTTCATTGGAGGTAAAAGAGGTCAAATTGCAAAGGTTGGAAGGCAGAGTTTCTAAACTTGATCCCAAGGAAGAATATAAATTGTTTAATCAAGCTCATCCTAGGATTGAGGTTGAACCCATAGCCAAATTTGGAGATTGATCACTTGGAGGCCACATTTCTTTGCCAAAGACTGAGGGTTTCAAGGGTCCTGCTCCACGCATTTTCCAGAATTCTTTCTCTTGTAGTGTTTTCTTCTCAAAGATGTATGAAATGAACCCATTTAAGACTGTGGATGATAAACAATATCAATAATATAAATGGCTGCTAAAAATTGTACATCTGCAACAAATGATAGAAAAAACCTGTCAATGTCCTAATCTATGCCACAATCATAGTTAAACAACAAGAAGAAATAGTAATAACTCAAATAATCCAATGGAAACTATATATACAAAGAATAAATTTTACTATAACACCTGTGAAGAGAACAAATAAATGTTACCTGTCCCCCTCTATGAGATGGGTTCTTGGCTATCCTCAAACGTCTTCATCTTCTTTAGAGTCTCTCTCCTCTATAATGTGAAAACCCAACAAATAGAATGTTTGACCTTAATGGGAACTCAAATGGTAGAGAAATGGAGTTAATCAATGAAAATAATTAGAGTTACAGTAGTGAATGCAACAACGAAAATAGTCAAAATGAATAATGAATGGAAAACCCTTCTATTTATAACAAAATATTGAGTTATCCTCGAATAATGAGCAATAATAAAATATTTTTAACCCCATTGTTGGAATAATCACTTGGAATATTTTATTGTATTTGGTTAGGAGGGAAACAATATTTAAACTTTTAGGGTTCTGAGCGATCCTTCAACGACGCCGACAGCTCACCAAGCAAATTCTTCTCAGAGAGCGAGCAAGTAGCTGCAGCACTCCAGATCTACAAAGTATTAGGGCTACGCAATGGCCTAGTCTCTGGGGGGGGGTCAGAGCCCTCCCCGTCGCAGCAAGATCCTGCGCAACAAGTCATTTTTGGTTCAGTGGATAGAGAGATCCTGAACAGGGGAAAAAAACACCAAAACAACACCAAAGGAGATGGAAAACGTAAAGAAGGAGACAGCGATCCACAAGAAGAGACAGAAAAGCCTGAAGAAGGTCCGAAGATTACCTCAACCACATGCAAACCAGTAGCTAAGGAAAGGCCAAGAATCGAGCTGCCTGGAGATAAGATTGATAAAAGAATAGAATTCATGCGAGATCACGCCCTCATTGGGAAGTTCATAGGGTTCTGGCCAACTGAGAGAGCTCTATATGGATGGATAGCGGCGAAATGGAAACCAAAAGGGGATGTCACGCTGCAGCTAGGGCCGAAAGGCTTCTTCACAGCAATCTTCTACTGCTTGGAGGACAAATACAGAATACTAGTAGGAGGGCCCTACTTTTTTAATTCGGCTGGATTATACCTGCGAGATTGGATCCCCAAGTTTAACCCGGACAAGGAGGATTTAACATGGGCACCAGTATGGATCAGGTTGTATTCTCTCCCGGATGAATACTGGGAGGAGGACATACTCAGAGGGATCGGAAATGGGGTGGGAGAATACATCAGAGCGGCAGAAGAAACCAAATCTCGTAAGTACATCTCCTATGCTCGAATATGTGTATTCATTCGCCTCAATGAAGCTCTTCCAGAGTCAGTAACTCTTGCCCACCGTGATGAAGAATGGATCCAGCCTCTCGACTATGAACATGTTCCTTTTCGTTGTAGAAAATGTCATGCCCTAGGTCATCTCTTTAGGGATTGCCCTCAAAATATCCAAAACAGTTTACCTGACTCTTCTGATTCCCCTGCCCAGGACGGCTTCACTAAAGTCCCAAGCAGGAAGCGCTCTCACAAAAAACCCCATAATGGGTTCAAATCCCAGCCCAACAAATCTCATGGTCCAGTAACCAAGAACAGCTTCGATATTCTTGGCCAATCCTCTGAGGAATTCCCTTCCATTAACGAAGCCATCCCTGATCACCCCTCTTCCTCCTCTCCTCCCCCTTCATCTAATCCCCCTCCCAAATCTGCCGCCCCTATCATCAGCCCTACTATCCTTCAAAGGGATCAGAAAGAAATTGCTGAGAATCTCAAAGAAATGGAAGTAGATGGTAAAGCTGACCTTCCCCAGAATCCAGAGAACAGCATCGAAGACAACGATCAAGTGCAAATAATGGATGAAGAGCCAGAGAGTATAGATCTGCATGGCTTAGATCTCTTAGAATTGGAGCTGGCTTGCAAAAAGAAAGCTTACGATACAATCCCAGAGCTCCAACTCAATAAACTCGAAGTGGTCATTTCCCGAGCCTATCATCAGAACCAACTTGGGATACAACCAGGCAGCCAATGGGATGGAAATTTGCCTCCAAAGGATACAAAAAAGAGAGGAAGAAAGACAGATCTGCAAAGAACGATAGAGATTGGGAAAATCCTGGTAGACTCAGGCAAATATGCTAAGTTGACAAAGTACTACAAGCCCTCTATCAACGGTTAAACATGAAGCTCGTATCTTGGAATATAAGAGGGCTAAACAACCCCGGAAAACTCAGGATGTTAAAAAACATGATAAAAAAGGAAAAGCCGCAAATGTGCTTTCTCCAGGAGACTAAGTGTAACAGTACTACGCTAGGCAGCATTCTTTCAAAAGCCTGGCCCGGATGTCGTTCAGTAGCGGTAGACGCCTCTGGAGCCTCGGGAGGGCTGGCTATAGCATGGAATACCCAAGCGGTTTTCCTATCAGACTTTCATGCAGCGCACCATCTTATACAGGCGACCTTCCACATTCTAGGGACCAATATTCGTGGCAACCTATCAAATGTTTACTTCCCACAAGACACAGGAAGTAAGGTGGCGCTCCTTGACACGATTGAAGCTCTAAGCAACAGCAGAAGGTTCCCACTCTGGATCGTTGCAGGAGATTTCAACATGATAACCAAAACTGAAGAGAAGCTAGGAGGAAGGAGGAGAATGGAGCCTGAAGTCAATCGCTTCAAGGATTTCATCCAATCGACATCTCTTATAGACATGCCGTTCTGCAATGGCACCTTTACATGGAACAATCGCAGGGCAGGCAAATACCAAATCGCCTCCAAATTGGATCGCTTCCTCCTCTCAGACAATGCGGTCCACTTAGGAGGAGACATCTCAGCAGCCATTCTTGCTCATACTGGATCGGACCACTGGCCAATAGCTCTTCAATGGCAAAGACCAGGCAACTTAACCAAAAGTCCCTTCCGATTTAAAGGATTTTGGCTCACGCATCCCACTTTCAAGGAGTTTGTCAAGACAACCTGGGCCTCGTTCATCCCCCCAGAAGGAGCGAAAATGTATCAATTCCAGCAAAAATTAAGATTTCTTAAGAGCCATCTTAAAAGATGGAACAGGGAAACCTTTGGAAATATCTTCGAGGAGAAGCAAAAGCTTACTCAGGACCTGGAGATTCTTCACCAGAAGATCATCACGGAGGGGCACACGGAAGCCACTCTGGAGCAGGAGCGTCTCATCCATAATCAACTGGAGGATAGAAGGAAGCAGGAAGAAATCTATTGGAAGCAAAAGTCAAGGGTCAGATGGCTGAAAGAGGGTGAGCGTAACACCAAATTCTTCCATAGAACTACAGTTCAACGAAGAATGCATAACAATATACCCTTCATTCAAAACCAATCAGGGGCAAAGGTAGAAACTCATGAGGAAATTGAAGAAGAACTCCTCAATCACTTTCAACAGGTCCATCAAGAGCAGAGAGAAGACAGGCGACAAGCCATTAGCAAAATCACCAGCAACATTCCAAAGATCATTACAGAGGAACAAAATGAACTCCTAATGCGCCCTATTAGTCCCCAGGAAGTGGATGAAGCTATGACGGAGCTCAAAGAAGGCAAAGCCCCGGGACCAGACGGATTTACAACCACCTTCTTTCACTCTTTCTGGGACATGTTAAAGGAGGAAGTCTGGCAGATTGTTGAAGAATCCAGAGCAACGCGTTGGCTTCTTCCCTCTCTCAACTCCACCTTCATCACTCTCATCCCCAAAGAGGAGGATTCCATCACCCCTGATAAGTTCAGGCCTATTGCATTATGCAATGTCATTTATAAAGTTATATCAAAAGTCATAGCAAATCGTCTCAAACCTCTCCTTCCTGCACTCATCTCAAAGGAACAGTCAGGGTACGTGGAAGGTCGGCACATAATGGATGGCATCCTACTCTCTCACGAAATCATTCATTCTCTCAAGAACTCAAAGCAAGCAGGTATGCTTCTCAAATTAGATCTCTCTAAGGCATTTGACAAACTAAGCTGGAATTACATTCATCATATGTTAAAAGCTTTTGGTTTCTGTTCTTCATGGATTCGTTGGATCATGAGCCTGATTACTTCCACCCATTTCTCAATCCTTGTTAATGGCATTCCCTCCCGTCCCTTTAATCCCTCCAGGGGTATCCGGCAAGGGGATCCCCTCTCCCCCTTTCTCTTCGTCCTTATGGCTGAAGGGCTGGGGCGGCATATTAAACAAGCCCTCCATTCTCATCAGATCAAAGGCATCTCCGTGCATAACTCCCCTGCCACCTCCCATCAGCAATTTGTTGATGATACTATGCTTTTTGGCTATCCCTCTGCTCAAGAAGCCCGTCGTCTGAAATCCCTCCTCCAGGATTTTTCGAATGCCTCAGGCACGCATATCAACTGCTCTAAATCACAGATTTTCTTTTTCCATACTCCGCCCTCTGTCAAATCTGCTGTTTCTCGTATCCTGGGCTTCCCCTCGGCTTCCCTTCCTTCCAAGTACCTGGGCGCCCCTCTCACGGCTTCAGCTATTAAGCAACCTGCTTGGCGCATCCTTCTGGAGAAATTTGAAAACCGTCTCAACCTCTGGACATATAGATCTCTTAATCTAGCCAGTCGAATTGTCCTCATCAAATCGGTTTTGCAGGCAATGCCTCTGTACTTGTTCTCTATTTTAGCTGCGCCAAAATGGGTTTTAAAAAGTATAAGAAACCTTCAGCGCAATTTTTTGTGGAGCAGCTCTGCCACCAACCGCAAGTGGGCCTTGGTGAAATGGACCAACGTTTGCATGCCCAAAGACAAGGGAGGCATTGGGTTAAGGGACCCTGAGTACAGCAACTCCATCATGAATGCCAAGATCTGGTGGCAGTGGATTACCAACCCAGATAAGCCCTGGGGAAAAATCTGGACAGCCAAATATGCAGGAAATAGACCTCAAGAAGAACTCATCAGATTCACTCCTACTGAAAAAGGATCTATAATATGGAATGCAGCCAAACAGCACCATCAGATAATTCAACAGCACAGCTTCTGGGAAATTAGGAATGGATGCACTGCAAGATTTTGGACGGATGCCTGGAATCAAATGCCTAAACTCAAAAATATTCTTCACCCTTCTCTGATTCCAGATAGGCAGGAGCAGCAGCAGGAAAAAGTTCACCATTTCTGGTTGCCGGCAATAGAATATGGCTTCAGAAAATGGAAACAGAGCAACCAAATTCTCAACAGTACAGATGTCAGGAAGGAAGAAGAGCTGAGGACCGAGCTACGGAAAAGAAGTATTAGACAGGATAACGGAGAGGATATTCTCAGATGGGGATACCTGCCCAAGGGATCCTACACTACCTCAGAAGCCTACAAGCTATTATGCAACTTACCCGCTCCTCCAGACCCTATATGGAGTAAAATATGGGAGCTCGGACCCTGGCCAAAAATCTCCTACTTTCTCTGGCTGATAGGACATAAAAAGATTCTCACTTGGGATAAGCTTAGGAAGCGGAACTTCCATGGCCCCTCGATCTGTCATAACTGCTTTCAAAGTGAGGAAACTCTCCAACATCTCTTGGACACCTGTCTTCTAGCCAATCAACTCTGGGACAAGGTCAGTTTCAGATGTCAAAAAAGATGTAAAGAGGAGGGCGACATCATCAACTCCATAAGACAATGGCCAAAGCATCCCTACAAAAGTAAGATCCTCAACCAATTGTGGAGTACCATTCCGGGGATCGTCCTTTGGAATATTTGGAAGGAAAGAAATCAGCGCATCTTCAAAAACAAACGATCTCCTATAGATGTAATCTGGAGCAGGATTCAGAGGAACATTCAAGAGACGATGGCGCTTCAGGTATGGACTAAAGAAGATCTCCCATCTACAGACAGTGAGTATAACATTCTAGGAAATTGGCAGTTGCAGATACCTCAAGATTCTCTGAAGATCAGCACTCCTAACAGCAACAGCAAGAACATCTGCCATTGGAAAGCCCCCCCCAAAAACTCATACAAGCTGAATTTCAATGGGGCTTCCAAAGGCAATCCAGGAGCTGCTGGATTCGGAGGCATATTCAGGAATCATGAAGGCACTCCTATGCAAATCTACTTTGGGAACATAGGGTGGGATACCAATAACTCAGCAGAGTTGGAAGGGCTTTGGCAGGGCCTTTAGCAGGCCTGGAATCTCAACCTTCAACCCCTGATCATAGAAGGTGACTCCCAGATACTTATCAACATGGCCACCTGTATTCAGAATGGCTCACAATCAAGGAAAGTAGCACCCAGTTGGAGGCTAGAAGCAAGGTTAAATGACATAGCACAAAAGCTCAGTAATACTAGAGCCATCTCATTCATACACACTAAAAGGGAAGGCAACAAAATTGCGGACCTCCTGGCCAACATTGGAGTAGAGACTGATCTACCCCTTGTTTTTGGAAGCACAAACATCATTCCCAACAGGCAACAGCTCCAGGAATGTGAAAGCTTGATCCAAGAAGAGGTTGTCGCCCCGGATGCGGGTGTCATCTCGCCAGCTCAGGGAGAGCCACATGCCCAGCACGGGCTGCCACGTGAAGATTGGAGGTCTTTAATGCCTCTCGCCGCCAATACTCCAAGCTGGAAGACGCATAATAGTAGCCTTAATGAAGGCGCTGGGAGCGATGGAGAGCCTGCAGAACGCATTCAATGCGGGCGAGTTTCAAAGGAATGTTGATGGGTTTAAGAATGTGGGGATGTTGGCGTGCGGAGCTCAGTGCGACGAGGAAACTGCCCAGATCCCTGAGCAAAGCTGCGATATTGTTGTTGAGAGCTTGGGCGAGGCTTGCTCCTTGCTGGTTTTTCCTGGTTCTTGCCTATGTTCAATTGAGCTCTGTCTCGAGCCAATTTGGGGGCGACAATTATTTGGGAAGGAACGCGGAGACAGCAGGCCCTCATCTGCTCTGGAGCAAGTTAAGGACGCCGCGGACATCATGGTGCGAGAGAGGATGCCTTGCAGAAGAGGAAGGGGCTCAGGGCGTGGTGATTCCTCTCGTTCCCCTGCAGCGGATGTTCACCATCACTGCTGCTGCTGCTATTGTCACCGAAGAGTGGGAGCTTCCCCTGTTCAAGCCAGTCAGTTTATGGAGGCCGGCGGCTCCAGTGAAGGTGCGCCTAGGCTCCCAGCGTTCGGCTCAGTTATCTTCACCCTGGGCAGCTCCAGGGACAACGCTGGCATTAATGCCCACATCTCAGTACTATTTACCAAAATTCCTGAGGAGAATGAGGAAGGATTGCAACGGTTCCCTGCTGAGGAAAGTCAAGAGGTTGACAGAGGGAAGCGCCCAATGGGGGAGCCATCGAATGCAGAGGGCAATTCAGCGAAGGGGCCTCAGCAAGCTCCCACCCGAACTCAAGAACCAGAGCTGCCAGCCCCCGCGCAAGATCCCATGGCAATGTGGGATGGAATCCCAGAGGGACAAGGCTGGTGCAGAATCCTGGAAGAAAAACCAGAGGAGTAACCCCCAGCGGCACTCCCTCGCATTTTCAGGACTGGTATGGGGTCTCGGTCGGTATCTGGTTCACACCTCTTGTCTTATGTCTTATGTCTTAGCTTGTTTCTTTTCTGTTATGGGTCATGTTCACGGCTACTGAAGTCTTTCTGTTCTGGGTCATGTACGCGGCTTATATAGACTTTCTGGGTCATGTGTCTTTTGAAGGATGCCCCTGCGTGGGCCTTTTTAGCATCATATGGGATCATTACTGTGTCAGGTGTATTGGTCAAGACTGGAAATATAACCCTGTGCAAGAGAATTTTGAGTCTGATAGAGCTGCCCAAGGAGCCACAGTTGGCCCTGGGCAGCCAGTCCTCTTGAATGTAATATTTACCTGTACATATTAATATAAAGTAGTTAGTGTTGCTGAGAAAAAAAAAAAACAATATTTAAACTTTTATTTAGAAATAATAAATAAATGAATGATTTATTTATCATCTCAACAAATTGGTCAAGGAATAATAAAGAAATAATGATTTATTTAATTATTCCCAAGGGATTTTTCAAATTTGACAAGGAATAATAATTAATTATTCCTAGAGAAAAATAAGATAATTAATAATTTATCTAATAATAGAGTTTAGGCTTCTGTGATCCATATTAAGTTAGAGAAAGATTTCGGCGTAAATCACATGAAGAGTCATTTGTCGACGCGTTTCGAACCAACCAGTGTGGTTCATCGTCAGGACAAGATGAAGAAAACAGATCTAGCTTAGCATGCTATATAGACCGAGTAGAGCCTCCAACGGCTAGTTTGACCCAACCGTTAATATTGACCAAAGGACTAGGATCAATTAAAGGTCAAATTACTAATAAAAGAAAATTAGATGCAATGGACCGTTTCTAAGAACGGACTAAGGGAGAATAACTAAGTAAACTATTAAAATAACAGATTAAATAAATAAAAACCCGAACTAAAAATAGTAAAAATAAAACAAATACACAAACACAAAAGTAAAAATAAATAAAATAAAAGATAAATCAAACAAAAATAAACCACGAGAATAAAAATAAATAGATAAAATAAAACGCACAAAAAATAAAAATCAAGTGATAATAAACTAAATAATTATTAAAAATTAATAATAAAATAATAAAAATAACTAACTAAATAAAAATACTAATAGAACAACGAAAAAATGAGATAAAATAATAATACATATATAAGAATGAATAACTAAGAGGGAATAGAATAAAATAATAAGCTTAAAAAATATATAATAAATTAATTGAATTAATTAATTAATAAAAGCTAATAATAATAATAATAATAAAATAACTAACTAAATAAAAGTAAAATAATAACAAAACACGAAATAAAAATAAAAATGAAATAAAATAATAATGAATAAATAAAACTGAAGAAATGAATAGGGGACTAAAACATAACTTAAACAGTAATAATAATAGTAAAAATAAATAAATAAACGAATAAAATAAATAAATAAATAATAAAAATCAAAAAATAACAAAATAAATAAATTAATAATAATAAATGAAATAACTAAATAAGAATAAAAGGGAAAAAAAGATGAATAGAGTCCTGAATACAGCTAAAAAGCGAGTTAAATGGTATCAAAGTAAGGAAACAAGTTACCACCAGGCCCTTAACTAATCAGAAACATAAAGGAAAGGCGATTAGAAGGATGACAATGACAAAAATAAATACGAGACAAAACATTAAAAATCACAGAGGACGGAAAAAGGACTAGGAGGAGAGGGCAGGGACCCAGCATCTACTGATTTTCCAACCATCGTCTCTATTGAGATTGCTAGGTCTCTTTTCGATCTCCAGAGCTTCCCTGAATTTTCGATGATGGAAATGCGGAACCTTAGCAATAACACTGGCTTCTTCGATACAAACCTGATGCTTGGTTTTCTCCACATGTTCAGCCAAAGCGGAAGACTTAAATCTCCTATGCTTCAGATCCGCTGCGTGCTCACTAATCTTCTGATTAATGGAACGACCAGTCTCCCCAATATAGGGGGTCCCACAAGAACAGGGGATCAAATAAACACCTTTCATATCTTTAGGGTCGATGGGATCCTTCACCGATCTGAGAGACGAACGAATGGTGTTCAGGGCCTGAAGGATACCGGGATACTATGTCTCCTGAGAATCCTACCAATTCTATCAGTGGTCCCTTGAACATAAGGAAGAAGGACACCAGGAACACGATCTTTTGGCTCCCTTTTCACCAAAGAATTCTTGGAAGCTTTAAGGAAAGCCCTATGACCCATGTATCTACTGTAACCATTCTCCACAAAGACATCCAGCAGATGGGATTTCTCTTTCTCAAAGCTCTTCTTGTCCGAGATCCTCAGGGCCCGAGTAGCAAGGGTACTAAGAACCCCCATCTTTTGAGCTGGGAAATGGTGGGAACTGGCATGAAGATACTGCTCCGTATGAGTTTTCTTCCGAAAAACTTGATGGGCTAGGGAACCATCCTCATTCCTAGAAATGAGAATATCAAGGAAAGGGAGGCATCCATCAACTTCCTGCTCTTTAAGTTCACTAAAGAGCAGGAAGTTGATGGATGCCTTCCTTTCCTTGATATTCTCATTTCTAGGAATGAGGATGGTTCCCTAGCCCATCAAGTTTTTCGAAAGAAAACTCATACGGAGCAGTATCTTCATGCCAGTTCCCACCATTTCCCAGCTCAAAAGATGGGGGTTCTTAGTACCCTTGCTACTCGGGCCCTGAGGATCTCGGACAAGAAGAGATTTGAGAAAGAGAAATCCCATCTGCTGGATGTCTTTGTGGAGAATGGTTACAGTAGATACATGGGTCATAGGGCTTTCCTTAAAGCTTCCAAGAATTCTCTGGTGAAAAGGGAGCCAAAAGATCGTGTTCCTGGTGTCCTTCTTCCTTATGTTCAAGGGACCACTGATAGAATTGGTAGGATTCTCAGGAGACATAGTATCCCGGTATCCTTCAGGCCCCTGAACACCATTCGTTCGTCTCTCAGATCGGTGAAGGATCCCATCGACCCTAAAGATATGAAAGGTGTTTATTTGATCCCCTGTTCTTGTGGGACCCCCTATATTGGGGAGACTGGTCGTTCCATTAATCAGAGGATTAGTGAGCACGCAGCGGATCTGAAGCATAGGAGATTTAAGTCTTCCGCTTTGGCTGAACATGTGGAGAAAACCAAGCATCAGGTTTGTATCGAAGAAGCCAGTGTTATTGCTAAGGTTCCGCATTTCCATCATCGAAAATTCAGGGAAGCTCTGGAGATCGAAAAGAGACCTAGCAATCTCAATAGAGACGATGGTTGGAAAATCAGTAGATGTTGGGTCCCTGCCCTCTCCTCCTAGTCCTTTTTCCGTCCTCTGTGATTTTTACTGTTTTGTCTCGTATTTATTTTTGTCATTGTCATCCTTCTAATCGCCTTTCCTTTATGTTTCTGATTAGTTAAGGGCCTGGTGGTAACTTGTTTCCTTACTTTGATACCATTTAACTCGCTTTTTAGCTGTATTCAGGACTCTATTCATCTTTTTTTCCCTTTTATTCTTATTTAGTTATTTCATTTATTATTATTAATTTATTTATTTTGTTATTTTTTGATTTTTATTATTTATTTATTTATTTTATTCGTTTATTTATTTATTTTTACTATTATTATTACTGTTTAAGTTATGTTTTAGTCCCCTGTTCATTTCTTCAGTTTTATTTATTCATTATTATTTTATTTCATTTTTATTTTTATTTCGTGTTTTGTTATTATTTTACTTTTATTTAGTTAGTTATTTTATTATTATTATTATTATTATTAGCTTTTATTAATTAATTAATTCAATTAATTTATTATATATTTTTTAAGCTTATTATTTTATTCTATTCCCTCTTAGTTATTCATTCTTATATATGTATTATTATTTTATCTCATTTTTTCGTTGTTCTATTAGTATTTTTATTTAGTTAGTTATTTTTATTATTTTATTATTAATTTTTAATAATTATTTAGTTTATTATCACTTGATTTTTATTTTTTGTGCGTTTTATTTTATCTATTTATTTTTATTCTCGTGGTTTATTTTTGTTTGATTTATCTTTTATTTTATTTATTTTTACTTTTGTGTTTGTGTATTTGTTTTATTTTTACTATTTTTAGTTCGGGTTTTTATTTATTTAATCTGTTATTTTAATAGTTTACTTAGTTATTCTCCCTTAGTCCGTTCTTAGAAACGGTCCATTGCATCTAATTTTCTTTTAGTAGTAATTTGACCTTTAACTTTTTTATTGGTTTTGATCCTGGTCCTTTGGTCAATATTAGCGGTTGGGTCAAACTAGCCGTTGGAGGCTCTACTCGGTCTATATAGCATGCTAAGCTAGATCTGTTTTCTTCATCTTGTCCTGACGATGAACCACACTGGTTGGTTCGAAACGCGTCGACAAATGACTCTTCATGTGATTTACGCCGAAATCTTTCTCTAACTTAATAATTTATCTATTGAATTTTCATAATTGGGTCGAATATGACAATGAATAATAATTGAACAATGGTTTAATTAATTATTCCAAGAAGAAAATCAAATAAATATTGATTTATTTAATTATTCTGCATGAGTTTAATTATAAATTACTTAACAAAGGTGGTTTATTATATAATTTTTCATAGTGAAAGAAATTTTACTATTGTAAAATTCGCTTTACACGGTGTAGTTCGATCTATCTAGTAAATTAGGCTAGATGATCAATATTTTGGTGATAACAGATTTTCCCCCAACATACAAGTGTTAGGAGGAAAACATATGACTGAACTGTGTTGCAAAGACACAATCGCTACACAACAAAGTGGAGAGAGAGAGAGAGAGAGAGAGAGAGAGAGAGAGACCAATACAACTGAAGCAGGAGGATAGGGACAGAGGGGGCAAGACAAATGCAAGTAACCTTTTATGTTGTGGTATTGGACCTCAATGAGGTGGGGGAGGCATACATATACCCACCGCGATAACTTAGCACAAAAATAATGGTGTGCTGAGAAACATCAAACCAAGCAATGAAGTACATGCTGAATGGTACATGACATGTTGGCATAACTGAGTCAAAAAATAATACAAAATGTCCCATATATATAATTCACCTGAAAAAATATGAGCCAGGATGGAATATAATATGAAATGATTACATGAGATATAATGGCCCTTCCCTCAAAAAATGGGTTGGAGGGAGGGTAGAACAACCGAAGAAGCCCTCTTGAACAAGGAAGGGATCTGGAAAACTAAATGGATCATCTGAAGGAGATGTGCGCTATGGACACTGTGATTGGTAGGAACTGAACCCATTATATTTGCGAAACTGCATCTAAGGTTGTAGCATAATAGGAATGCATCCGAGCATGTGGGGGGGCACCTAAAGGGCCACCCCCTCATGAGGTCTCAAACATCTCACTCACACCTAGAAACCACTGGTACAATCTGCTGCATCACTGGACCATCGAGTGTATGGATCACGACCATGAAACAACCAAGTCAAAGGGCAATAATGTGTCCCTCTACTCGATCCAAAGTACCGAACAGGAATGGAAGTTGGAACCAAGATACACCACCCTCTAGGTCCTTCTTATGGAATAAATGAGTTGATGTCGACAGAATAGGGCCCACGATAGGTGAGGCAATGAGGATCCTCAACTAAGGTATGAGGGAAAATGGTAATGTGACTGATGGACTGACACCAGGTATAATGGAAAATGAGGGATTGAGGGACAAATAGATGACTTTCCTTGTCAGAGCATAAAGTGCATGGTGTACTTGGCAGCGACTGACTCAACTCCAGATGGGATGCAAATAGTATGAATAGAGGCCAAAATGGCAAGATGGAATGAATGGTATCAAAATATGGATGGAATACTGTGAGATGATATAATGGGATATGAAACAAACTCCATGGATGCAATGGTGACTCATTGCGGATGCTCTGAACAAGGGTGACTCGATGACGCTGCCACACAGAATAGGCCCGTTGGGGACCATGAAAAAATGAGTACATGATGGTTACACATGATGAAAATTGACACGTGGGATGACAAGTTCCAAGGAAAGGTGGTCCCCAAATTACAAGCATCGCATATGTAGAAATCCAATTTTGAGAGGTGACGAAGTGACCCTTCTTGGAAAAATGGCTTCCTAGTGAAGTTTCAAATCATTCAAAACTGAGAAAGACTCATTATAGTACTCGATGAGAGATTTCCATTGATGTTGATGGTTCGTCGAGCTGAGCTACCATTTCGTCAAAGCGGGTGACAAAAAATTGTGGATTTTTCTATGAAAGGACATTTTCCTCCAATTGGAATTCACTTTTTAAGTGAGTTGTGGTAAATTTGGAAAGGAGGAAAAGGCATTAAATCTTGTGGAGATCATTGCGGACAAACCGGCCATTAGAATTAGGATTTGTGACTTTCAGGTAGGTGGCCTTACTCATCTCTTCAATTTCAGTTATTTATTTCCTAATTTTTTGCTACTGGCAACTCGCTAAGAGACCCTTCCTCCTCTTCACAGTCTAATCACACTTTTTGTGCCTAGAAGTGTGATTTGGATTACAGGAAACAGGTGAAAAGTTGCGAGCTCACACTTTCTGGGCATAAAACTGCAATTTCGGGCTAAGAAGAGGGGTGGTTTTCTCACTTGGTGGGGGTTGTAGGTTGATTAGTGTAGACCAGTGTTTTCTTCTCTCAACTGACAAGACATATGGTGTTTTGCAGGCATGGTAGAGCTAAAAATCAACTGGTGTGAGTGAGACTTGGATACCCTCCGATTCGAGATTCATATGGATCAGGGGGTTCTATTGAGGGCTCTGGAATCGGGTCAACAACAAGGGGGATACCCACTCGGTCGGGAACCTGGTTGGCAGCTCCGTGCCCGTTTGGTGTAGCGGGTCCGACTGGGGATAACGGGACTAGCTTCCCGTTCTAAGGGGGTGTGTGTGTGTAGAGTTTGGTGATGTGTGTGTGTGTAGAATATGATAATGAAGATATGGAATTATTTCTAAGCTAATCTAGTTCTAAAATCTGAGACTAAATTTTATACTACTTTAATCTATCAATAACAACACGTCTAATCTACGCTAACCCGGGATAGAACTTTTTCCATTATGCGATCTAGAAAGATTTCACACAATAACTGGTAATGAAGATTATTCAGCTATTATGAGAATATAAATCAATTAAGATGAACCATCCTGCATAAAAAGTTAAGCAAAGTGGTTGTGAACAGCATATCGCGTAATCAGTTATTCATGTATTAAGCACAAATCAATGACTCCACCGTACAAAAGTGCCAAATGGTAGTCCACTCATTCATACGTTAACATATAAACAACATCAGCTGTATATTACTCAAAGAATGCAAGCAGAAACTCGTCAAGAGATAAAAGTACCATTTATGATTGACTTTATACTCACAGACCTGAAGCAATAATGATCTATTTCTACTTACTTCTAATGCCTACTAAGAGTACAGAAGTGCAACATCAGTAGCAGGTATTAAAATGCAAACATAAATAAATCTTGATCCGTCCATTCATCAAAAACCCCCTCCGAGGGTGCAAAAGTGCATGTTTTGAGGACAAGTTTTTTGACAAATTTCTGGACCCTTCTCCAATGCAACGAGAAGGGTTAAATACTACTAACCGGCTAATTTTAATTACACAAATTTAGGGAACGGCTTCAAATGACCGCCCTTTTACTAAAACAAATTTATTTCTAAAAACTGAATCTAATTTCTAACCATTTCTGTATCTGCTCCTTATTGCTGTAAGCGATGCGCTGTTTGCTGTGAAAGAGTCGGCTGCTTGTACTTTCCTTTTGTTCAAGCTTGAAAATTAGAAATAACAATAGCTGGCACCTCTTTCTGACAAACTAGAAGATATTTTTGAAAGTGTTCTTCTGGAGGAGTGTCTTCACGGCGTGTATACTTAGTACAACTCAGATTTCTTTCAAGCTGATTGTGTTGTTGCTATTTCGATTTCCGGCCGTGCGAATGACTCAATGAGCTGGGGGTTTTGTTGCCTGAATGACTTTCTCAATTGAAACTTGTTTCCATTCTTTGTTCCAGGCTTTCCTGAGACGTCTTTCCCCTTAAGCGTTTTTCTTTTTGCTTTACCCAATTTGGGACTCAGGATCTTTCATAAACGCTTTGCTTTTGTGTGCCTTTGAATCTGAGTCCTAGATAGCCTATTTCCATCAGCATTTGTTGAGTGATACTCTGGGATCCGCGGTCCTGCTGTATGCGGTATCCATCTGCGAAGTCATCTCCTCTCTGTTCTTCTAGTTCTGGTGCTTTTCCTTAGATGTTTCCTGCATATAGATTTATATCAGTTGCTGACTTATAGTTCACGTAAATGAAAAGAGACAGAACAAAAGATTGACATGAAAGCAATTAAGTTCTAAAGAATGCATAATCATGTCACCCATTATGACTTGACTCTTCGAAAAACGCAACACAATCATCTTTGGATACACAGGCGTACAATCATTAATTTCTCGTAAGGTGCGCGCCTAATTTTAGGCTCTCAGATCATGCCGAGGAATGCTTGCGACGAATGGCTTCCGCGATTGGTATCGCAGCATCGAAGATTGTGATGTAAATAAGTGGTATCGCAGCAATTGATGGTCTCATTTGTCGCACACCACAGATCGCAGGTCGCAGCTTTGCATGGTCGCAGATCGCATATCGCAATATCGCAAGGTCGCAAGGATTTTTGCTTTGTCACTTTGTGCTGCTTATGCGATATTGCGACGTGCGACGTCGCATATCGGGCGTCGGCGACTTCTTAGGTTTTCCCCTTTTGAGTGCCTTTAATGCACACGATGCGATGAGTTCTCGCGTCACTTCTCCTCAGTGTGTTTATGCGCCTTGGGAAAGCGCTCCTTTTTCCTTTGCGACGCGATATAGCTCTTAGGGAGTTAATACAAAAGGTTTTTCAAACAAAAATATTTTTTGGATTTTTTGATTAAGGGTCCCCCTTTGCTTGATGTTATTACTAATATCAAACAAAGAGGGGGGTTGTTGGTGACCACAACAATGGCGATTCACTGTGAAGAACCAGTTATCTCTGCATTTCTATTGACCGTTCACTTCCGAAAGAGCAAATTTTTTTTATATGTCTAAATTTTGTTATGGACAGATAGAGTAGATTGCCTCTCACCTTGTCGACGATATTTTGTCTCAACCCTTTTTATATCCCAATTTCTTGCTTCCTCAGGTTTTTTCTTGTATTCGCATCAAACATTACTTGGTCTTGATAAAAGATAAAATAAGGTCTTCTCTGCGTACTGGCTTAAAAGTATGCTCATTTGTCGTAGGTAGAGCCTCTGCTGCCCGCAAGCGTCCATAGTCTCGACTGGGTTACCATGTTATCCAGCAATGATCCTTTTTCCTGCTTGAGGTTACTCGCAACATTCCAGAGAAAAATCCTTTTTGACACACTTTTCCTTTTTTAATTCTCTAAAGAACAATGTCTTGGTTTGGTGGCCAAATTATGACACAGTCATTCACCTGATTTACACTTTTGCTGAACAAGCCGGCTCGTGATGAGACCTCTTGTCTTTTGATTGCAACAATCTTAAGTCGTTGCCCTGTTTTGGTAGATAGTATTGGCAAAGTCAGCAAGTTATAATATCTGTGATCATGATAAGCCGGCTCGTGATGAGACCTCTTATTCTTTGAGATATAGTTTTTTGCTTTGATTGTTTCTCTGGATGCTGAAATTTCCTTTTAGCAGGGAGGAAGTCATTGTTTTTCCTTAAGAAAGCTCTGGACGACAATAATAGAGTTTTTGAAAACAACAGCTTTGCAGAGAATGCTTACTTTATTATTGATGATACCTTTCATGGTGCTGATACAAAACAATTATTTTACCAGAGGTTGCTTTTGTCAAAGTTTTTTAGAGGTCGAAACGAGTATCGTAATCAAAGTGTAGTTAACTCTATTTGTCAATAATAAAATTCAGATTTTCAAAAATTTTGCTATTTGTACAAGCGAAATCAAAATCTGATAGAGAATTGGCATGCTCTTTCATGAATCCTTTTTAAATGATCATTTACAATGGGTTTTATTTATAAAAAAGAGAAAAACAAAATAAAATAAAAAACTAAAAACTAAATCTATCCTACAAAAAATAGAAGATTTCTCTTCTATGGAAAATATAATTTAAGAATCATTCCGTTGACAGGTAAAGAATCTCTCCTTCCTGCCAGATCCTGCAACACGAATGTAGACGGGCCTACGACTTCTACAATCTGAAAAGGGCCAAGCCACAGCTTCTGAAATTTCGTATGTTTGCCCTTTTCTTCATGAGCCTTATCCCATTTCAAAATTAAATCACCCATCTGAAAGTTTTTTCTAGTTATGATGCTTGAGTCAAAAGAAGATTTTATTAGCGCTTGGTGATGAGCATAGGTTTTCCTAGCTTGTTCTCTTTGTTCTTCTAGTTTGATTATTTCCATTTGTCTTAATTGTAAAGAGGAAGTAGGTAGTTCATCGATATATTGCACTAAAGATAAAGAGGGAATGACTAGGTGAGTTGGAAGAACCACTTCTCTCCCATAAACTAAATTAAAGGAAGAAGTGCCAATTGAAGCTTTCTTTGTGATTCTATCAGCCCATAAAGCATTTACCAGCGCTTTGTGCCAATTCCTTTGGTTTTGGTCGACTGTTCTTTTGATAATTCTGATTAGGTTCTTGTTTGCTGATTCAGCCAATCCATTACCTTGCGGATAGTAGTTGGCAGAATATTTTAGTTTGAACCCTCTTTTAAGCGCAAACTCAGTCATAGTATTTCCAGAAAAATATGAAGCATAATCAAACATTAATGCTGTTGGCAATCCGAACCTAGTGATGATAAATTGATCTATGAATTCAATAATATTTTCAGAATGAACTGTCTTGAGAGGAACTGCTTCTACCCATTTGGTAAAATAATCAGTCGCTGTAAGGATATACTTATGCTGCTTAAAAGAGTGAGGAACGATCTCACCTATTATGTCCAAGCCCCATTGACTGAATGGTTGGTAGGTTTACTAATTCATAGTTCAGGGTAGAACTGCAAAGTTTAGCATTGGCGGACCTTTTAAACCGAATTTTCAAATCATATAAATCTTCTAACTTGACCACCGATTTCGGTATAGCATTGTCAGAGCCATTTTGTTGTATTTGATGATCATGATGGTCTTCGTCGATTATCTTATTTGAGTAGGATCCTTCAGAAGTAAGGAAATTTACGATGTCAGGATCGTCGTTGAACACTCTCCAATTGGTGATATTGTCAAGGATGGATGGTCTAAAGATTAATTCTATTGAAAACCTATCAGGACTAAAATCTTCAGAAGGGATGAGTCTAGAGGCTACGTTAGCTAACAGGTCTGCGCTCGCATTTTGAATTCTTGGAATTGACGAGATGTTGAATGCTACGAAATGTGCAGTGAGATCTTGAACTAATGATTGATAATGCTTTAAATGACTTGACAGGCAATGTATGGTGTTACGTACCTGTTTTACGACGATCTCCGAATCTCCAAAGACTTGAAGATACTTAACGTTTAATCCGATTGCTTTGTATAGGCCTTGAACCAAGGCTTCATACTCCACTGTGTTGTTCGTGCAATCCAACTCAAGTCTGCATGTGAGCATAATCTTGTTCCCGTCTGGGTTAATCAGAACGCATCCTGCTCCTGCTCCCTCATTGGATTTAGATCCATCAAAATATAATTTCCAAAATAAAGATGTATTTACAGAATTATCTAAAAAACTAAAACATTTTGAGTCATCAGTTTGGGAGAAATTTTCAACTTGGGATAAAACTGAATTCTCTAAGTATGGTGAAATATGAACATTGAAATTACCTAGGAAAGAATCTATTGTGTAATTGCCTACAATGCTGCTATTGTACGTTATGGCCTCATTTTCTCCTTCCAGTTCTGTCACTATGTATTTTTGGTGCAATTCTCGTTCAACCTTTATCTGATTTGGTTTACCATTGTATGGTAACCACATGTGCGACCAATCGGTTGAAAAATATCCGTGGAGTTTTTTCGACCAATCCCTGCTAAGAATCAAACCATAGAATTCAGGGATATCAGCTACTAGAATGTCGATAACCTGACACACTTTTGGGTTAGACGACAATCTTATGGTCACCTGATTAAGTTCACCAATCACTTCGACTTGGGATCGATCAAGTTGAACTATACGTACTGCGGATTTTTGAGGTTGCACATTCAATTTGGCACATATGGATCTGGGTAAAATATTCGTTGAAGCACCAGAATCGACCAAGCAATTGTGCACATTTTTGTTGAAGATTTCATATGTGAGAAGAAAAGGAGGAGTATGAGATCTTGATCTTCCTCCAATCAAGGCGATGTCATTTGGATCGATTTTATTGATCGTGTTGGTTGGAGGCCTTCCCAAATTGTGAGAAGCTACAGCTGTAGGTAAAGATGTAGTAGGCACAGCATGTAATTCTTTCATCATTATTTTCTGCTGGTGTTTCAATTTACTCAATTCGTACAGAGTGATATTAGCCCTAGTCTTCTTCATATCATCAATGATGTTATATTCCATTTCATCCGACACTATTAGTGTTCTTGATGGAGGCGTTTGATCAGATTGGACTGGGCTAATCTGGGTCGCTTTAGCAGTTGTCTTTTTTGTTGCGACCTTTTCTTTTGTTGCAGGGCTTGCGCCCTTTTGTTTTGGGGTAGTTAGGGGAGGATCAAGTTGATTTCTGCTTCTCGTGCTAACAGGAAATGCTTCTTGATCCTCTTCTTGTGGGAGGATGAAGTCCCACATTCCTTGTAGTTCTACGACCTCTTCCTCGTCGGTCTTCCCTTCAGTGGTATTCTCTTCTTCTTCGTCTTCTTCAGATTCAACGTTTGAGACAACACTAGGTGGTCTTACCTCCATGGGAGGATTTCTTTTAAAACTCCTAAAGGGCTTTTCCGAAGAAATCTCTGCTACTTGTTTCTTAATATCAATCATCTCGTTTGACATGGCTTTCAACACTTTTTGTAATCCTTCTAAATCGAAAGGATCTTTCGTTTGCTTCTTCTTGGTGTCTTCTTTGAAAGAGATCTTCTTAGATTTGCGTTCTTCTATAGCAGATCTCTTTTCTAGGGCTACCACACGTTTTTCCACTGCTAACGCTTCTGTCAAGTTGTCGACTAAGGTGGTCTTGTTTTCCCTATCTACGAAGATAGCCAAGTTTGGAGGTAAAGCCGTCATGTACCATTCACATCTTACTTCCTCGCTGGGTTGTGAGGCAGCGGGGATTTTGTTGAGGATCTTATTGAACCGTAAGTTAAAATCTTTAATGGGTTCTCTAGCCTCAGCCTTAAGATTAGATAGGTCATTGATCAATGTCGCCGTGGATCTGTCATCACCAAACTTGGTGAGGAACTGAATTTGAAAAATGTCCCAGCTTGTGATGGATCCGGAAGGTAACGAAAAGTACCATGACCCGGCTGTTCCCTGCATTGTATAAGGGAAAAGCCGGACAACAACGTCTTCGTTAGTGACTTCGTTGAGATTAACAGAAAGCATGAAATTATTGATATAATCCTCGGCTAGCATTCCTGCTTCCGGATTGAATTTAGGCAGCCATTTCTCAGGATGGGCCGGTATAGGGCTCAGGGGTGGAGGCATTAAAACCGCCCCAGGATTTTTCCATGGAGACTGGGCCATCGTTGAGCTGCTAGTTAATGGAAGTGCAGAAGACGATCCCTGATGCTGAGAAGATGAAGATATTAAGATCTTTGATGTTTGAAGAGGAAGGTTTGTAGAAGATGGGTGAGTGAGTTGGAATGAAAGAGTGGGTGGTTGACTTCGCGGTGAGGGAGTTGATATGGACGAAGTGGATGAAGGAGTCTGACTGTCAGACTTTGGTGGTGTTTTCCTTGCTCTTTTCCTGGTAGGGAGAGGGAGTTCACTTGGTTGCATGCCAAATTTTTCACTCTTTGATCTGGTAAAGGGATGAGCAGGGTTGTACTGCGAAGTCACGCTGCTTTTAGATTTATCAGGCTTCTGGTTAAAAATAGAGAATCCCTAGAGTTTACGAATCAAAGTTCGAATTTCAGGGGGTTCAATGATAGATTGGTCTGATATATTCGAATATGTAGCAGTGGTAGATACTCGAGCGACTTCAAATTCTGGGTTTAACCGTGTTGGAGAAGTCGAGGGAGTTGATGAGGGTGTATTACTCTCAGAATGGTATTTAGATATTTCTTTAGGTGCCATTCATAGTTCGTGCCCTCCTTCTAGCGCCAAATATGTTGAGGGCCCTGGAATCGGGTCAACAACAAGGGGGATACCCACCCAGTCGGGAACCTGGTTGGCGGCTCCGTGCCCGTTTGGTGTAGCGGGTCCGACTGGGGATAACGGGACCAACTTCCCGTTCTAAGGGGGTGTGTGTGTGTAGAGTTTGGTGATGTGTGTGTGTGTAGAATATGATAATGAAGATATGGAATTATTTCTAAGCTAATCTAGTTCTAAACTTTGAGACTAAATTTTATACTACTTTAATCTATCAATAACAACACATCTAATCTACGCTAACCCGGGATAGAACTTTTTCCATTATGCGATCTAGAAAGATTTCACACAATAACTGGTAATGAAGATTATTCAGCTATTATGAGAATATAAATCAATTAAGATGAACCATCCTGCATAAAAAGTTAAGCAAAGCGGTTGTGAACAGCATATCGCATAATCAGTTATTCATGTATTAAGCACAAATCAATGACTCCACCGTACAAAAGTGCCAAATGGTAGTCCACTCATTCATACGTTAACATATAAACAACATCAGCTATATATTACTCAAAGAATGCAAGCAGAAACTCGTCAAGAGATAAAAGTACCATTTATGACTGACTTTATACTCACAGACCTGAAGCAATAATGATCTATTTCTACTTACTTCTAATGCCTACTAAGAGTACAGAAGTGCAACATCAGTAGCAGGTATTAAAATGCAAACATAAATAAATCTTGATCCGTCCATTCATCAAAAACCCCCTCCGAGGGTGCAAAAGTGCATGTTTTGAGGACAAGTTTTTTGACAAATTTCCGGACCCTTCTCTAATGCAACGAGAAGGGTTAAATACTACTAACCGGCTAATTTTAATTACACAAATTTAGGGAACGGCTTCAAATGACCGCCCTTTTACTAAAACAAATTTATTTCTAAAAACTGAATCTAATTTCTAACCATTTATGTATCTGCTCCTTATTGCTGTAAGCGATGCGCTGTTTGCCGTGAAAGAGTCGGCTGCTTGTCCTTTCCTTTTGTTCAAGCTTGAAAATTAGAAATAACAAGAGCTGGCACCTCTTTCTGACAAACTAGAAGATATTTTTGAAAGTGTTCTTCTGGAGGAGTGTCTTCACGGCGTGTATACTTAGTACAACTCAGATTTCTTTCAAGCTGATTGTGTTGTTGCTATTTCGGTTTCCGGCCGTGCGAATGACTCAATGAGTTGGGGGTTTTGTTGCCTGAATGACTTTCTCAATTGAAACTTGTTTCCATTCTTTGTTCCAGGCTTTCCTGAGACGTCTTTCCCCTTAAGCGTTTTTCTTTTTGCTTTACCCAATTTGGGACTCAGGATCTTTCATAAACGCTTTGCTTTTGTGCGCCTTTGAATCTGAGTCCTAGATAGCCTATTTCCATCAGCATTTGTTGAGTGATACTCTGGGATCCGCGGTCCTGCTGTATGCGGTATCCATCTGCGAAGTCATCTCCTCTCTGTTCTTCTAGTTTTGGCGCTTTTCCTTAGATGTTTCCTGCATATAGATTTATATCAGTTGCTGACTTATAGTTCACGTAAATGAAAAGAGACAGAAGAAAAGATTGACATGAAAGCAATTAAGTTCTAATGAATGCATAATCATGTCACCCATTATGACTTGACTCTTCGAAAAACGCAACACAATCATCTTTGGATACACAGGCGTACAATCATTAATTTCCCGTAAGGTGCGCGCCTAATTTTAGGCTCTCAGATCATGCCGAGGAATGCCTGCGACGAATGGCTTCCGCGATTGGTATCGCAGCATCGAATATTGCGATGTACATATGTGGTATCACAACAATTGATGGTCTCATTTGTCGCACACCACAGATCGCAGGTCGCAGCTTTGCATGGTCGCAGATCGCATATCGCAATATCGCAAGGTCGCAAGGATTTTCTCTTTGTCACTTTGTGTTGCTTATGCGATATTGCGACGTGCAACGTCACATATCGGCCGTCGGCGGCTTCTTAGGTTTTCCCCTTTTGAGCGCCTTTAATGCACGCGATGCGATGAGTTCTCGCGTCGCTTCTCCTCAGTGTGTTTATGCGCCTTGGGAAAGCGCTCCTTTTTCCTTTGCGACGCGATATAGCTCTTAGGGAGTTAATACAAAAGGTTTTTCAAACAAAAATATTTTTTGGATTTTTTGGTTAAGGGTCCCCCTTTGCTTGATGTTATTACTAATATCAAACAAAGAGGGGGGTTGTTGGTGACCACAACAGGTTCGAGGAGCATTGTCTTGTTATGGGGTTCTCAAGTTGGTAGAGAACCCATTGATGAGGGTAGGTGAGCCCTTGCTATTGAGAATTGTGAGCTATTGGGATCTAGACCATGAGGCATTTGTCGTGCAGGGGCACAGTAATGAGCTCACATTACAAGATATTTATTTCTTCACCGGACTCCCTCCCCTTAGAATGGTGGGGCATATCCATCTGGTGTTTCCTTGTGGGAGGAACATTACAAAGTTTGTGGAGTGCCATTGTCCACAGGATGTGAATGTGAAGGGCATGACTATCCTGATTGGTGATTTAGATCGGCTAGAGACACAGGTTGTTTTCGTAGCTGTGCTACGGGTCTTGGGTAGCTGTGCATTCCACAACATCACTCGTGGGTATATGATGCTGGCTGAGAGTGTTTTGGCTAGGACCTTCTATGGGTGGGCCGAGATGATGCTGTCGTTGGTGAAATGATAGTTAAGTCTATGCAGGTGAGCAGTGACTATGCTTTTGGTACAGTACTATGTGCATTCTTCTTCGAGAAGATACCCACCATCCTTCCTCATGTATAGATCCGATATGGGAGCCCACAGGAGCCTAGGATCTGCCACTAGGGGCAGCTACTGCGGAGAGGAGGACAGGGTGTCGGACGGGTGTTCCAACCCACGTTTTTTGCACATTGGGATTAGTTGCCCCTCTAGATTGACGATTATCTGTATAGTGGGATGAACTATCAGGGAGATCCTGACTTGCCACTTTCGCTCAGGAAAGCATGGGGACTAAATGGTAATTTTTAAGTTGCTATTTTTATAGTGCATTTCATATTTTTATCACATGTATATCGTACTAAGTGTAAAATATGTGGTATGCAGACATAGCACCGGTAAAACCGGCAAGATGTGGGGTACACTTGACCAGAGTTTCTGAGCGCGGATAGCATTAGCTAGACGATCGATACATATATGAGTGTAACGGCCTTCCCTTGGAGTGGCGAGGTATGATGCTGCACACGGCGATGGATAGTCATGCAGTACGTGATCTATGTGCAGGTGGGGCAGTGCCTTTGGTGCATGATCCTTCGGATAGTGACTAGATATGGGGGCATGTGGGTCCCTTTGATTTTGATTTATGTAACATGTTATGGGCATGTCGGATGTATTTAGAGCTATGGGCTTCGAACACTTATATGATACATAATATGATTATGCATTTTTATATGATGATGATGGTTTGCCATGTGTTTTGTTTATGGTTGTGTTTTGTGGTATACATGTGATAAATGCCAATCTAGAATGTTATTTGCAATGGTATCTACATAGTTATTTTGAGCTCTAAGAACTTAACTAAAAGTAATGGTTTCAAATTCACATACCAACAGCTTAACAAGTAGATATTTTCTAAATATGACTTGGTTATGCACATGATACATGTTATCACTCAAGTTGTGCTTAAGCTCCAGAAAAGGATACGGCCGAGGTAACCACAGACCAATTTTGGACTGCAGGTTCTAGCCCACCTACAATCAGAGAGGGCTCTCTCTTTATGATTTAGCTTTGTTTGGAAGGATTTTAGGCTAGCTGTTGAATTCAGGGGTTTTTGTTTTAATTTTTGGTGGGAAGATTGATGTTTTCAGCTAAAGAGGTAGGTATAGCATGAGGGTTTCAAACCATTGGGCGTGGAATTGAAAAGGAGGACCGCTGGTGCGTTTTCTTGGTCCCAAGAGAGAAAATGGAGCAAGGTAGCTGCAAATGAAACAATGTTTTAGGTTTAAAGGATGGGATGAATGTTAAGTAATGAGGGGCAGTTAAGAATCCCTCAATCAGCTTAACAGGGGAAGATAACAGAGCTCTACCTAGGGGCAGTAAAGAATCCCTAGATAATCGGCACACACAGGTGAATTTGTGTAAATATGAGCCAGAAGGAATTCATATTCATTACCAATTCATTCAGAGGAAAACATAAAGAAACAACAGAAATTGAGCATAGAGTGTATTTAAACAAATTCTAAGCTAATCTTTCTTTCTGCTATTTAGATAATGGTAAACAGTAAACAGAGGTAAGAAGCACTTATTGTATCAGGTTGCAGCACAAGAATTCCATCTTCAGTCTCCAGAAAAACATTAACAACACATCAAACAATCTCTTATCAGAACTTTTGGCAATATTTGGTTACAGAAACAACTTCAGGTATACACTGCGAGTCTCTAGTGAAAAATACCAATTTACCAACCCTTGAAACAATGCTGAGGGCAGTATATATAGGGAAAACTCTCTACAATTTGTTTATTAAATATTGACCTAAACAGGTCCTAAAGGATAATTAATATGACCTAATCCTATCTGAAATAAATGCATGAAAATATCTTTGGCTGCGCTAAGGGTTGTTGTATCAAAATGAAGTGAATGTGCTTGTCCTCAGTGGCTTGGTGCAGTTGCTTCTGCAATAACTGTGTATGGGTTTCTTTTCTTTGCTGTTCGGCTGCCTTAAATGTTTTAGCTGTGATTTGAAGGCAGGGATGGGCTCACACTTATCGATTTGACTTTGCTGAGGGGCTCATCAATGTTTAGTTGTTTCGAGCCCCTAAAAATCTTGACTGGTACTATTTGACATCCTTTTCTTCCTCTGATACTCTTTGGCAATAAACTGGGCTGCTGCTCTGATGTGCTGTGCATTAAATCAACATTAAATGGCCACTGTTCGGCCCTCGGTTTCCTTCAAAACTATCTTCTTCTCCTTTTTGAATGCTTCGCGAAGAAAAACGGGTCATTCGGTGCCTTTCGAGCTTGCTGGGGGCTGCGCGATGAGAAGATTCCCCATTTTGGCTCATTTTATCCAGCGATGCGCGATTTGCGGCGCAAATCGCGCATTAAAAACTACCTCAGAAACTGATTTCGGGGCTCTAGAGTGCGATTTTCGCGCCTCGCGCCAAAATCGCTGATGACGTCAGCATGACGAACCTCGTACGCCGGATGACGTGGCAGGATGATGTCAGCATGTACGGAGGTGACATGGCAGTCCGGCGGGTCTGATGATGTGGCAGGACACGTGGCAGGGACGTGGCAGGGTGACTCGGCGGTACAGTGGCAGGAGGCCACATAGGCAGATGACGTCAGCGTCGACGTGGTGGTGACGTAGGATTGAGGAGGGCGGTAAATGGTTTCTGGGCGCACCGCCTTTGAGGAAGGGTGGTTTTGTCAGGGGGGCTCCGCCACATCCCAGAAGGCGACGCGTGGCGGGAGTACAGTGGTAGTACCGCCCACCTCCTTGACGCTAACCTTCAAGCGGCTTGGGAGATGGGAACGCCCACCCACCGTTGATCTGCGGGGCGGGTGATCGGACGGTTGGCAGCAAATGTGAAGCGGCGGCGGTATAAGGGCGGGGATCCGGGGGATATTCCCATTTTAATGTGGCGCGGCGGGGGTTAAAAACAATGGTTTATGTGGGTTTTTTGGGGTTAAAATGAGTGCGGGTTAATGTTTTATGAACGAATTTTTAGAATAAGGGAAAAAAAGTGGGTTTTTTGAGGGTTTTAGGGCTAGGGGAGAGGTTGTTAGCATGACCAGGTGTCATCTAACTCCTGCTATGACACAGATGGGCTAAAAACAACCCCAGATAGACTGCTTTTTCCCTGACTTATAAGAAATATGGCTATATTGCCAGGGAGGGGATATTTACATAGGGGAGTTTTATATACATAGTTTCAGTAGGGGAAGGGGAAAACTGATAGGGAGTTATATAGTAGAGTTAGTAGTTAATATGGAGATGATAAGCAGGTGCTAAGGTGGGGGACCTTAGGCTAATTTTCGAGGGAAAAGTGACTCATAGATGAGAAATAAAGGATCCTTGAGTGAAGCAGATCTTCACCAAGACAAATGACATGGAAAATGATGAAACTAAGAGGAATCAAGCAGATCTTGACCTCTTTGGGGAAATTAGTGAGTGACTTGGGGAATAAGAGGAAGGGGGAGTTAGTGATGTCCAGCTTGAGCTCCTCCAGATGAAAACTGCCTGATAACTGTGATCTAAACAAGATAAAACGCTTTGTAACACAAAATTGATCATAAATTATCATTTTGCAACCACACAAGCTACCTACCCAGCCTACCTTCCTAACATTTTTTCTTCTTTTTGGTTTGGGTGCATTTAAACTTGCAGACCCAACTTTACAATTTTTTCTTTTTTCTGTTGTCCTATCTAAGTCTACACTTATTTCTGCCAAGGGCCCAGATTAAGCAGTTGGGTCCCTTTGATTCTCTACCTATCTACAAATCTGCCAAGATTAAACTGTTTGGACAGATACATTCTCTATATTTCTAAACAGGAAATAGAAACCTAGGGAGACCAAGATTAGACTGTTTGGACCTCCCTTAAATGAAAACTCTTCAAAACTAGAACAACTCATCAAAATTGGAATACAACAGTGCCATTTGGACTGGCACACTTCATGGCATCTTGTGGAAATATGGAACACTGCAGCCTGCAAAGTATGACATATTTGGCATGTAAAAATGTCAATCATGAAAGATGAAACACTGTTGCAACAGGAGGCTAACAGTGGCTCCACTTGGGGATGGCTTTTCCTTGTGAAAGGCCAAGAACAGCAGGTCCGACTGCCTTGATTTTCTATTTGTTGCTGTAGACTGGAAACACTTCTTTGTTCTGGCTGTTAAAAATGTGAAACTTTGAAATCTGAACCATTCTCTCCTCAACTGAGTTACTGTGAACTGCATAACATCGCCTGCTTTCTTCTGCGTGCTTGATAACTATGTACAATCCTGCTGGAACATGCCTTTGACTGCAAATAGTTCTTTTCTACCATGAATTGCTTGTAATGTGACAATTTTCTTCTTTACTGTTTTGCTGAAGTTACTGCAGAGACAGAGCTCTGGGAACTGGAATATTTGCATTGGCTCTGTCTTCATAAAATTTACTGTTGTTCCTTAAGCAATCGGCCTACTTGTAAAAAATAAAAACAGAATGCTAATATATACAAATATTACTGTACAAAGATATATACAAAGCTACATTATGTCCCTTAAAGGGGGTCATGGTAATGTTTCAGCATATGGCCATTAACATGGCCTTCTTCAACAGTGCTGTCCTCTATAGACCTGAGAAAGTATGCGTTATTTCCCTGAATAGCAGAGACAACAAATGGCCCTTTCCATAAAAAATAAAACTTAGCATGTTTGCCCTTGTCTTCTCTTCGTGAGTCCCACCTTAGAACTTTGTCACCAATACTGAAATCCTCAGCTTTAACTCTCTTATCAAACATCCTTTTAAGCTTTTCTTGCAAAATTTGAGCTCTGTCGTAAACTTGTTCTCTGGTTTGCTGAAGATGAATGGTCTGATTGATTCTTCTTAGAATGTCATTTGGTTCAACCTGAATCTCTTGTAACAGCTTGATTGTAGGAATGCCCAAGGATGAAGGAAATCTGGCCTCCATGCCATATACCAGCTCATAAGGGCTCATCCCAATTGATCTTTTGCTTGAAAGTCTGTCTGCCCATAGGGCATTTATCAGTTTTTTGTGCCAGTTCTTCTTGTTTTCTTCTAGCACCTTCTTTATGATGTTGATGAGACTTTTGTTTGAAGATTCTGCCAGGCCATTACCTTGAGGGTAATAGGCTGTAGAGTGGCCCAGGGTGATATGAAACTTATGGCAGAAAGTGATCATCTTTTTGGACTTAAAGGCAGCGGCATTATCAGTGATGATTTTCTCAGGGCAGCCAAATCTAGAAAGGATATTGCACTCAAGGAATTGGATAATGATAGTGTCATTGGCTTGTCTACAGGGAATGGCTTCAACCCACTTAGTGAAATAGTCAGTGGTTGTTAGGATCCATTTGTGTTGGCCTGAGGAAGATGGATGGATTTCTCCAATGAAGTCAAGACCCCATTGTTGAAAAGGTTGTTCGGTTGAGATGGGTTTAAGGGGCAGGGGTAACAACTTTCTTTTGCCCTCAAAAATTTGGCACTTGTGACATGACATGGCAAACTTCTTTACATCTGCAAAAAGAGAGGGCCAATAGAAACCAACCCTTAAAATTTTATCAGCAGTGGACTTCCAATATAGATGTCCTCCACAGTCACCTGCATGGAATTCTTTCATGACATTGTTAGTTTCATTCATGGTTAGACAATTAAGCAATATACCTTCATGATTTCTCCAAAATAATGCACCATCTATAACAAAAAACTTTAAAGCCTTCATTTTCAAGAATCTTTTCTTAGTCCTGGACAATCCTGGGGGAGCACACAGGTTTAACAATACAAAGCATATATCAGCGTACCAGGGGCATTGCAGAAATATTTCACTGATCTGTGGAGTCGCCAGCTCCTGTTCATTGTCCAGCTGTTTAATGTCTAAGGCTTGAAAGTTTGTTTCAGACATCAGTTTAGCTAAACCTTTTCCCTTTATCAGCTTAGTTGGTTTCATTTCTATGTCATACTCAAGGATTCTTGCAATCCACTTGCCTCTTTTGCCTTCTAATCATTCTTGTGTCAATATGTCTTTTACAACAGCGTGTGGAACATAGGCAATCACGTGTGAATATAATATCTAGATTCTGAAATCCTTGATGGCCTTAACAAGTGCGTAGGCCTGCTTTTCCATGATTGGGTACTTCAAAGGGGAATCTCTTAAGACTTGACTGAAAAAAGTGATTAGCTTTTCAGCGCCCTGTTCATCCTTTTGCAAAAGGACATCGGCTATTGTGTGATCAGATGCAAAGGAAAATATGATAAAATCTCTGTCAAACTGTGGTCTAGTGAGGACAGGGGTTTGGGTTAATGCAGTTTTGATACTTTCAAATGCTTGCCTGGTTTCCAGGGACCATCTTACCTTGGCATCCTTCTTTAACATGTTGCTTAACAGTCGTATTAGTTCAGCTAGATTTGGAATAAATCTTCTTAGGAAGTTGATTTTCCCAAGGAATGCTTGTAGCTCTTTAATGTTTCTTGGAAATGGAATCTGGAGGATGGCTTGGATTCTTTCAGGATCAATTCTAATCCCATCTTTTGATATAATGTGGCCAAGTAACTTGCCTTCTTCTAGGCCAAATAGGGACTTCTTGGGATTCAAGGAAATGGCATATTTCCTACATGTCATGAAAATTTGCCTCAGGTGCTTGAGGTGCTCTTCATCAGATTAGGAAAATGGGGTCAGGTCGTCAAGGTAAACAACTAGGAAATCATGTATTTCTTTGGAAAAAGCAATATCCATTGCTCTTTGAAAGGTTGCACCAGCGTTTTTAAGACTGAATGGCATCTTTACATACTTAAATGTTCCCCACGGTGTGGTAAAGGCAGTTTTGTCTTAGTCGTCCGGGTGAACAAGTATTTGGTTGAAACTTGAAAAGCTATCTAGTAAAGAGATTCTAGATGACCCCACTACCCTTTGTAGGATGTGGTCCATTTTGGGCAAAGGATAGTGGTCTTTTAGGGAGACTTGGTTTAAATTTCTGAGATCTACACAAAGTCTGATTTCACCTGTCCTTTTTCTTGTAGGAAAAAGATTGGACACCCACTCAGAAAATCTGATGGGTGCTATTATGCCTGCTTCAAACATCCTCTTTACTTCCTTCTCAATCGGGGGAAGAAGCATAGGGTTAATTCTTCTAAGTTTCTGTTTGAAGGGTTTCTGGTTTGGTTTTAAGGGAATTGTGTGTTGGATCACCGAGGTGTCATAGGATTTCAAATCCTCATAACTCCAGGCAAATACATCTTGGAACTCTTTGAACAAATCAATGTACTTGGGCTTTTGATCTGGTGGCAGATTTTTGGACAGTTTGATCATTTTTCTTTTTTATGTCGTCCCAATGTTGTGTTCTTCTATATCAGTGTTTATTGGCTGCAATTTTGGTTTTTTAGGAACATCATTAGCGTCAAACATGTCTTCTAGTGGGGTTAGGCCAGCAGGTAAAAAGTTATCTTTTAGCTCAATGATTTCTGCCTCTGTTTTGTCTATTTCTTCCAAGTGCATTTGTTTCAGCTGTTCAATGTTTTCTTTGTCAAAAACCATGGGTTTCAGGATTTGTTTGGCTGTTGCAGTTGTTACAGCCTGCTGATTTTCAGTTGCTTGCTGTTGGGAGTCGTTCATAGCATCCAAGTCAATGCTAATATTTGAAAATTCATGCTCAAGGGTAAAGAAATTATTAATCTAGGCATCATTTTCGAACACTTGCCAATCTTTAATGTTATTTGGGATAGCGGGCCTATGTTTTATTTCGGCTGTGAAGTGGTGGTTTGGGTCAAAGGGAAGCTTACATGTACTTGCAAAAGTGGCTAGGCTGTGAGCGTGAATGTTGTGATTTCGTGAAATCTTGTCAAGCTTGAATTCAGTGAATGCATTGAGTATATTAGTGGCAGCGGTCCTATAGGCTCTCATTCTATTATCATTTGTAACAAAATTACCTTTCATCTGTTGTATGATTAAATCAGAGTCACCTAGGATAGACACTTTTTTAGCTCCTAGAGCTTTGAGGAGTTTAAGGCCTAACAGCAAAGCCTCATACTCTGCCATGTTGTTGGTGCATTTGAAATTCAGTCTGTAGGCATGGCCTTGTGCATGGTTGTTATATGTATTGTGAATCCAAACACCTGCCCCTGCCCCTAACTTGTTGACAGAGCCATCAAACTCTAAATACCATGTGATTTCTTGCTCACAGTTAGCACTAAGAGTTTGAGTCATTATAGGATTGGGCAGATTTAAAGTTTCTGTTTGGGGAAGTTCTTCTAGCATGCTGGTTGCATTAACTGTTGTGACAGTCTTATCAGTGTCTGCAACCGATTCTTCATTAATGTGCGTTTGTTGTTCTAGAGCCAAAGGCTCATCCTCAGTTGGAGAATTTGTGTCATCATTAAACAAAATAAAGGAATCCATGTCAGAATGTATTGAGTAAATAGGAAAATTGTTAGGCCTGCTCTCACTACTCACCACATATTTCATCAGCGTTTCTATATACAGTCTCTTTAGTTGCCCAAAGACTGAAATGGTGGCATAGGAAAGGTCTAATTGAAGGGATCCTTGGAGCTTTGCTCCCCATTGTGGGGTCGTTAATATGCCATGATTATTGTCACTTGTGAATGTTTATCCCACCCATTTCCACCATTCTTCATCATGACATTTATTATAATTTATCATTTAAATCCATTTTATTAATTATTTATGCTCTCATGAATAAATATTATTTATTCTCCTTTATTTATAATAAATTGATTATTATGCATTATTTTACCAATGATAGTGCTAATAAGTTGGTTGTAACCTTATTTACCATTTTTAGCCTCCAAGGTAACTTCCAGATTGAAGATTTGATTTTTAAATCAGCCAACTCAGAAATTCGCTGGTTTAAGGAGTGACAGTTTTGCGGTTAAGATTCTGAGCAAATGAAGACGAATTTGGAAAATCCGGAACATGGGTTTTGTCCAGAACGGGCCCAATTATCTTCATATAGAACAGTTTGCCCAAATTCGGCTTGTACAGGGAGAAACGCAGGGTTCTTTGAGCACGATTTTCTGAGATTTACTGTTGCGGCCGCCCTCCAAATCTTAGCTGCAAACCCAAATCCGCCTTGTTCTTGTTGATCAATGGGTTAGAATCAACCTAAATTTGTAAGAGAAATCATGATTGTAATTATCCATGCTCTGATCTTCTTTATTTAAATGAAACCCAAGATCAGAGACGGGGAATGGAGAACGACTGTTTTTATAATTCTAGTTTCAGAACCAATGGTGATCGTAGAGTCTTGCTGAAGACCTGACTTTGTTATACTTTTGCTGATGCGATTAATATAAAGACTTAGCGTTCATTCCGTTGTTGCATCTGGAGTAACTTACGGCAGTGTACCATCGGTAGCCAAGGGCCCAGCTCCGACGGACACTTGCCGTTGTATTGTTATATGGTAAATTGCGTGTGGATTGTTTATCTTTCTTACATAGTAATCTGATATATCTTTTATGTGATATGCTATGCTTCATAATTGGTATCTGAATCTGAATGAGTTCCTTGTCTCATGTCTCTGCATTTATTCGAATTGCATCTTTCAGCTATTTTTGTAGCGGAATGTTGGTATGAATGCTATTGTTATCAGATCTATGTGAAATAGTATTTGTAAGACTTGAAAGCAATATTACTTCGTTCAGAAACATAGTCATATCATCCATTACTCTCATATTGCTGTAGAACGTGTACATATGGTTGAGGGTTGCTGTTCTATTAGTGTGTTTTGTATATATGATTGACGTTCTTGTTTTACAATGAACTGCTGTTCTAAAATCCATTTGTAAATATTGTCTCATAAAGTAAAGATCATTGAAATTACTTTTGAAGATTGTTATTTTATTGCCGAATGTATGTAAGTTGATGCCAAGAATTGAGAGTGTTGAACTCGCGAGATTTAGTTTCTTTCCTACCGTTCCCTTTTACTGCTGTTCCATTTCTGAATTGCCATTCCATTCTGCTTTCTTGCTGTTCCTTTTTACTTGCATTTATTGCTTTGGTGTGAGAGGAGGATCAAGGCTGTCGTGAGACACAGCAGACGCTATTATGCTCCCAGATCCATGATCCATACTCTAATTCCTTTTTCCTTCATCAATTTCTAGAGGACTGAGTCATTGCTACCATATCCTCGATTGATGGTTGTTTGAATGAATGATTTAGTTTCTTGCTGTTCCAAGTAGATTTCTTTTTCAAGCGTTCATCTATTTTTGGGTTTTAAGCACTATATTGCACAACATTGCTCTTAAGAAAATAGCCGCCTCAGACAGAGTACACTCTTGAAATAAAAAGTCGTCCTTGGGTTGATAATTAATGTGAGGTAATTAGGAGTTCACAAGACACCTTTTTATCGCTCCACATTTTGGCGCCATTGCCGGGGAGAGTGTAGCATTTCTAAAGAGTACTGTGAATCTGATGGGTGCCTGCTAGGGAAGAGTTGGATCTTAAAAACGGAAGGTAAGAACCTGCGTACGGAGCATGTAAAAGCCCTGCTCCCCCGTCCGCTTTCCAGCAGGACTGTTAAAGAACCTAGAGTAGAAATAGATGTTTGAATTTTTGTGTGAATAATTAGGAAAAAGATAGAAATTTTTTAAAAATGAATCACATGATCTCACGCAAGTGGTGATGTAAGCACCACCCATTTCACTAACCGATTGACAAGAACATTTGAAGAAGGAGCCTCGAAGAAACACATGAAGAACGTCTTAAACTATGGTAAGAAATGGCTCACGTTTCTACTTTTGAATTTCCTATCAAAGATCTAGGAGGAGTAACACAAATGCACATAATTCCCCCATCTTTACCAAATTTTCATGGTTTACCAAATGAAGATCCACATACATTTTTGTTTGAGTTTGAAATACTTTGTAGAGGATATGATTATTGTACTAATGATCAAAGATTGAAAGTGTTTCCTCTTACTCTAAAAGGAGCAGCTCTCCGATGGTTCATGAGCCTAGGTGGGAATTGCATCCAATCATGGGAGGACATGAAGAACATATTCTTGAAAAAGTACCAAGACTATTGCAAAGCCAATGAAGATATTTTCGGTATGATACAAGGGGAAGATGAAAGTTTGGAGGACTATGTAGATCGATTTCATTATAACCTTCAAAAATCAAAGCATAAGCATTTGGAAAAAGAGATCTTAAAAACACTCCTTCTTAAAGGAATCAAAGATGAATTTTTAGAACTTTTAAATCTGATAGGAAAAGGTGATGTTTTTCAGTTATCATATGATGATGTTTGTGAGTTGTGCATAAGGTATTCAAGAGGAATCTCCAAGGCTGGTAAGAATTTTAGAGATGTTTGTTTTTCCTTTTCCAAATATGCTACAAGAATAGGAGACATAAGAGCTGAAATCAATGCTTTATTTGAAAATTTTAAATTGGATTTTATTAGCTCTTTAAAAGAAAAATTGGATGTTTTGCAGGTTCATAAAAATGAAGAATTTGATGAAGTGTTTTGTTCTCATGACCGAAAGGAGCATCTCATAGATACTCACTCTTCCTTATCTATGATGGAAGTGGCATATCAAAGAGGTAAGGAAGCTGCAACAAGGTCAAAACCACAGAAATCATGGCCTACAAGTATGGTTCAAAACACTTTTTCTCCATCGTCATACTTGCATAATCCATTATGGAATGCTAATGTGTTAGGGCAGCCATGTCAATATAACCACCTATCTTGTTTACAAGTTGGGCATGGTTCATCTTATGATGGCATGACTACTCTCCCTCATCTTGTAGCACAAGCACATTCTCCATATTCTCCACCAGCTCTTTCACAACACCTTGCTTGCCCATTCACACAACCCAATCAGCCACATCATCAAAATGCTCCTGCTCAACTAATTTCACACCCCCACCATAATAAACCAGTACAACATGCTTACAATGTTGAGCTGGAAAATTTACCCACCCTTCCCACCCATTCTATCTCACATGTGTCATTAGAGAAAACCTACAATGAGATTCAGAATGTTTCAAATGCAAAAATTGTAGAAGCTAGGGTTTCTTGTAGGATGCATCAACAAGTTATTTTAAAAGACCAAGGACTTCATGATCTGATGGATATGAGAAATCAACAAAGTAACGCATACATTGAAGATTGGTTTCACTCCATCATTTATTTGCAACATCACTCTATGCTTCAACAATTTTTGATATCATTTTTTCAAGGGAAGCCACCTTCTCATACCCTAATATCCATTAACATGCATTTTTCAAATTTGGGTATGTGCATACGTGAAGCCGTATTTCGAAAATGGCTTCACTGGAAGTATTCATACACGTAGTCATATTCATTTTTCAAATCAAAATAGGTTAGTGTAGAAAATAAAATAAAACAAAATAAAGACATAAATAAGTGCATTTTGCTCTTTTGTAAAACTAGGGTTTTTGTTGCAACATGCTATGCAAATTAACATCGGTGATAATTCTTTTTATAATTTGTGTATGTAGATGAATCATAATGGAAATAATAAGTTCTACAAACACTCATTTTCATTTTTATCACCAATTTGAAAAAATGCTTGAATTTCATTTTTTTGGCTTGCGGGCTTGATGAACTTTCTGAAAAAACAGTCGGGACAATCATGTTTTGAGGGACAAAAAATGAGTATTTTTAAAACCTGTTTCTATCCTAGGTAGCCTTTGATGTCTACTTTCTAACCCAATTTGAATTACTCAATTTGGATTTGAAACGAAAAATTTAGAAACAAAACATTGACCGGTTATCTAGCGGGCAGCTCAGGAATAGAGTTGGGACAGTCAATTTTTGGAGGCCTAAATGACCATATTTTTAAAACCTGTTTCTACCCTAGGTATCCCTTGATGTCTACTTTCCAATCCAATTTGAATCACTCAATTTGGATTTGAAACGAAAAAGTTAGAGCCAAAACATTGACCGGATGTCTAGCGGGCAGCTCAGGAACAGAGTTGGGACAGTCAGTTTTTGGAGACCTAAATGAATGAATTTTTAAAACCTGTTTCTATGGTAGATTCCCCTATGAATCTAGTTTACAATGCAATTGGAATCACTCATTTTTGATATCGTATGGGGAAATTATGATCAAAATACTGACTGTCTATCGTAAATCAGCACCCTTAAAACTATGTCTTTCCGGTTGTTCCTTACAATATTTGACCTATCAATTCTTTTTGTCTTCAAAACCTGTTTCTATTGGAGATCAATAAATTAATCTATTTTAATTTCCAATTTGAATCATTTGAATCCGACATCAAACGAAAAAGTTATGCTTGAAATATCAACTGTTGGTCTAAGCCGGGTAATCGGAAATGAGTCTATTATGCAGGTTGTTCTAAACAAATTTGACATATCATATCATTGAGTTTTTAAAACCTGTTTCTATTAGAGATACACCTTTGAATTAACTCTCATTTGGCTTTGGAATCACTCAATTTGGACGAAAAACAAAGAAGTTGTGATTAAAGCACTGCTGGTTAGTATGGTCGACCACTGCTCTCCCGCAGGTAACAAATAAATTTTACTTTGTTATTTTCTCTATGGATTTGTTATACAGAGTAACTACTTGTTGTTTTTTGCATAATTCTTGGATTAGGGGAGCCCGCGCACCTCTCTTTCTCCACGATTGAATGTTTTATTGCAGGTAGACACTTGTTTTTTTGCAGGTCCTGGGAAAATAAAGAAGGTCAACTTATGGACGAGTGATTTTTCAAAGAAATTTTTATAGAACAAAGGAATTTTATCCAAATCATTACCCAACGGATTCATAATAGAACAAATAAAGAATTGATTTCAATTTCAAGATTCATGTCTTGTCACTGCTGCCAAAACATTTTTCAAATAGATCATTTTTTTGACATAACATCATAGCTGTTGCAACTCAATTTATTTATTTACATACTTCTTTTTGTTGTTTCTTTTCTAATTTCTCTTATATTTTGTGTTTCAAGTGTTGCTTCATTCGAAGTGCAACTCATCCTCAGTATCACTGCAGTGAACAGCTAATTCACTCTTTGCGTGTTTGCATTTTATGGTTGTGTATTTTGCTGTTCCTTTTCTGAAGGGACAGCATTTGTGTGCATTTTTGTCGTTCCTGCTGTTCCTTTTTCAAAGGAACATCATTTTCGTTTTTTATTTTCTAAAGGAATAACATTTTTTTTGATCAGCCATTCATTTTGTTGTTCCTTTTTCACAGTTCATTTTGCTGTTCCTTTTCGAAATGGAACAGCTGATGTTCCTTTCCGAAATGGAACAGCACTTTTGCACTTTCACATTTTGCTGTGCCTTTTCGAAATGGAACAACACTTTTTGCACTTTCACATTTTGCTATTCCTTTTTCAAAATGAACAACAGTTTGAGTTTTTTTGCTGTTCCTTTTTCAAAAAGAACAACAGTTTGAGTTTTTTTGCTGTTCCTTTTTCAAAAGGAACAGCAGTTTGAGTTTTTGCTGTTTCTTTTTCAAAAGGAACAGCAGTGCGTGTTTTTGCTGTTCCTTTTTCAAAAGGAATAGCAATTTGAGTTTTTTGCTGTTCCTTTTTCAAAATGAACAGCAGTTTGAGTTTTTGCTGTTCCTTTTTCAAAAGGAACAGCAATTTGAGTTTTTTGCTGTTCCTTTTTCAAAAGGAACAGCAGTTTGAGTTTTTGTTGTTCATTTTTTAAAAAAGGAACAACAGTTTGAGTTTTTTGCTGTTCCTTTTTCAAAAGGAACAACAGTGCGTGTTTTTGCTGTTCCTTTTTCAAAAGGAACAGCAGTGCGTGTTTTTGCTGTTCCTTTTTCAAAAGGAACAACAGTTTGAGTTTTTTGCTGTTCCTTTTGAAAAAGGAACAGCAGTTTGAGTTTTTTTGCTGTTCCTTTTTCAAAAGGAACAGCAGTTTGAGTTTTTTGTTGTTCCTTTTTCAAAAGGAACAGCAGTTTGAGTTTTTGTTGTTCCTTTTTCAAAAGGAACAGCAGTTCGAGTTTTTGCTTGCATGGATTCTTCTCTTTCAAAAGGAACGACATTTGCATTTTCGCGTTTTTTGTGTGTATTTTTGTTTTTTGGTGTGCATTTTCTTTGATGTTCCCTACACGGAACACCACTTTTTGAGTGTTTTTGCTGTTCATTCAAAAGAGCAACACTTTGGGAATATTTTTGAGGGCAACCCTTTCCTTTCTCTTGTGGGATTATTCATAGTTCAGCTCAACCACATTCTCCTAATTCTCTTTCACGGCATGAAGTACACTACTTTTCTGAGGACAAGAATTATGGATTCTTTTGAAGCAAAGTTAATATTATTCACGTTATGATCTTTAAAAGGACAGCTCTTTGATGACAGATTCTTTTAAAAAGGGACACAATTATTTATATATTCCTTTACTGCATTGTTTTCTGCTGTACATGATACTGATTGATCATCTTAATACCATGCTGGTTCCACCCTTCCTGGTTATAATCTTCTCTGTCTGTAATAAATGAGATTATGGGTATATTTTTTTTATATTGACATGTTCAACTTCTTCCGCCATCCCTGCTCTTAAGGAGTACTGAGCCTCCCTCTTTTTATCATAAAAATATGTAATAACAACACAATTTTGTTCGCAGATCGAGGATAGGGGGTCTCATTACGAGCCAGCCTACCATGTTCATAAGGCTGTAACAAAGTGACATTCCCATTATGGCCACCACACCAGGGTTATGATCCATTGGATAGCCAAATTATCCTTGGAACAGGAGGTCTCATCACGAGCCGGCCTGATCACTCTTGCTACATCCTAGTGAATGGCAGTGTGGTTATCTGGTTACCATGCCAGCACATTGATCTCTTCTGTAGAACAGCACTAAAACTCTCCATTTATAAATTGAGGATCCTGGCTCATATGGGTTAAAAAGCAACCCTGCCGAGGCTATGGACGCCTGCTGGCAGCAGTGGCTCTGCTTATGGTATTGAAGTTATATCTTTTCGTCAATTATTATTATAATACCCTTTTCTTATTTTCTTTTTATCAGAGAAGTTATTTCCTTAACTTTTTCCCTGTTTTGAACCTTTATGCATGAGCAATTGTTTTATGATCAACCGCATCATTTTCAGCTAGAATACTATCAACAAAGCATCTTTTTAGCATATTGTTGTCCTTTTTCGTTTTGTATAAACTATCATCAATCCAAAGCGTCCTATCTCTTATTCATAACTCTCTTTACACACTTTGCTCTCAATATAACCATAATTTCACCGTCCTATCATTAATACGTGTACTCTGCTTCCCTTATTGATATACTATTCATTCCATTGCCTTGCCGTCAGCACCACCCCTTTCATATGCTTTATGGTTATGGAACCCATTTTCCAATTGGAGGGGGGAATGTATGCATTATGGGATTGCATGTGATATGATTACTACACTCTGCCATAACTTGTTGATTTGATAAGTTTTTCTGATTGAAATTTTTGCATGCATCTTATCTGTTCAAAGCTAACACTATGGATTCAAGCACATTGTATGCAAAATAGTGCTTTGTTTACAGGAGAATAACAGGTATGGGCATAATTCTATTCATAGCATGACCACACTATTGCACTTCACAGTAGAGGCTCGCGAACGTGAACAATTCTTCAGACATGATGTGCTTCCCTGGATTCTACCTTTTTGCATCGCTTTCAGCACCAACTCTGCCTACATCAGCTTCAACAACTGCCAGTATTTATATGTCATTCCACATTTTTGGAGGTAAAACTTGAGGTAAAATTGCATAGTTTTCTAATTTATTATAAATTTAGGAGAATCTAATGCAAATCCATTTTGAGCATTATTTGTCATCCTTCATTCCACCTCTTTACCACTTCCCCTTTTTCAGTAGCATGTCATTTTCGAGTGTGGGGGAGTGTTCCTTTCATTCATTTCTTTCTTATACCCACGTCATTCATATTCTTTATCATCCATTGCTATTCTTATTCACTCTCAACACCTCCCTTATTTCATGTTGTTTTACACCAAGCATAGAATTCAACAGCTGGTAGCAACCACCTCTATTTGTTTTCTCGCATCGCATGAGGACATGCTAATTTTTCAGAGAGGGGGAGGAATCGCTACGCATGATGGATGTTTCCTATTTTCTTTCTCATTTAAGGCATGCAATTTCAGTCATACAATTTCAGTGTAGAAATTGATTTCCATAATATTTTTAAAATTATGAACTCAATTCTTGTGATCTCTAGGAAACACAGACATACTATTAAAATATACAAACCTAGATCATTTCAAGTTAAATTGGTTCATACAATTTCGGAAATCATGTACTCTCACCTACAACCATTTTATTTATATCTCATGATCCATGCATCAAAACGATCTGATTTTTGGATCATAGAGACATTCATGTATTGTAAATTTACTTGCAACATTTCAACAAAATTTGGTTTGTAGTTTTAATGAAGTTTGCTGTTATCTATAGCATATTTTGCTGCAACTTCATACATATAGTTGAATGTCAATGTAAAAATTGTTATGCCTTCATCGAGATTGCTAAAATTGAATATTTATTAATTAAGGAAGCATTCAGTTATTCTCAAATTTTTATTGCTTGGTTAACACATGGTTTTTGTCTTTGGGTTGCATGAGAACATGCAATATATTCAGTTTTCGTTGCATGAGGACATGCAACATATTGAGTGTGGGGGTGTGTGGGGTCGTTAATATGCCATGATTATTGTCACTTGTGAACGTTTATCCCACCCATTTCCACCATTCTTCATCATGACATTTATTATAATTTATCATTTAAATCCATTTTATTAATTATTTATGCTCTCATGAATAAATATTATTTATTCTCCTTTATTTCTAATAAATTGATTATTATGCATTATTTTACCAATGATAGTGCTAATAAGTTGGTTGTAACCTTATTTACCATTTTTAGCCTCCAAGGTAACTTCCATATTGAAGATTTGATTTTTAAATCAGCCAACTCAGAAATTCGCTGGTTTAAGGAGTGACAGTTTTGCGGTTAAGATTCTGAGCAAATGAAGACGAATTTGGAAAATCCGGAACATGGGTTTTGTCCAGAACGGGCCCAATTATCTTCATCAAGAACAATTTGCCCAAATTCGGCTTGTACAGGGAGAAACGCAGGGTTCTTTGAGCACGATTTTCTGAGATTTACTGTTGCGGCCGCCCTCCAAATCTTAGCTGCAAACCCAAATCCGCCTTGTTCTTGTTGATCAATGGGTTAGAATCAACCTAAATTTGTAAGAGAAATCATGATTGTAATTATCCATGCTCTGATCTTCTTTATTTAAATGAAACCCAAGATCAGAGACGGGGAATGGAGAACGACTGTTTTTATAATTCTAGTTTCAGAACCAATGGTGATCGTAGAGTCTTGCTGAAGACCTGACTTTGTTATACTTTTGCTGATGCGATTAATATAAAGACTTAGCGTTCATTCCGTTGTTGCATCTGGAGTAACTTACGGCAGTGTACCATCGGTAGCCAAGGGCCCAGCTCCGACGGACACTTGCCGTTGTATTGTTATATGGTAAATTGCGTGTGGATTGTTTATCTTTCTTACATAGTAATCTGATATATCTTTTATGTGATATGCTATGCTTCATAATTGATATCTGAATCTGAATGAGTTCCTTGTCTCATGTCTCTGCATTTATTCGAATTGCATCTTTCAGCTATTTTTGTAGCGGAATGTTGGTATGAATGCTATTGTTATCAGATCTATGTGAAATAGTATTTGTAAGACTTGAAAGCAATATTACTTCGTTCAGAAACATAGTCATATCATCCATTACTCTCATATTGCTGTAGAACGTGTACATACGGTTGAGGGTTGCTGTTCTATTAGTGTGTTTTGTATATATGATTGACGTTCTTGTTTTACAATGAACTGTTGTTCTAAAATCCATTTGTAAATATTGTCTCATAAAGTAAAGATCATTGAAATTGCTTTTGAAGATTGTTATTTTATTGCCGAATGTATGTAAGTTGATGCCGAGAATTGAGAGTGTTGAACTCGCGAGATTTAGTTTCTTTCCTACCGTTCCTTTTTACTGCTGTTCCATTTCTGAATTGCCATTCCATTCTGCTTTCTTGTTGTTCCTTTTTACTTGCATTTATTGCTTTGGTGTGAGAGGAGGATCAAGGCTGTCGTGAGACACAGCAGACGCTATTATGCTCCCAGATCCATGATCCATACTCTAATTCCTTTTTCCTTCATCAATTTCTAGAGGACTGAGTCATTGCTACCATATCCTCGATTGATGGTTGTTTGAATGAATGATTTAGTTTCTTGCTGTTCCAATTAGATTTCTTTTTCAAGCGTTCATCTATTTTTGGGTTTTAAGCACTATATTGCACAACATTGCTCTTAAGAAAATAGCCGCCTCAGACAGAGTACACTCTTGAAATAAAAAGTCATCCTTGGGTTGATAATTAATGTGAGGTAATTAGGAGTTCACAAGACACCTTTTTATCGCTCCACACCCATGACCTTGACAGGAGCATACCGCATTTTGGTGGAATGTCAGCAACCACTACATCCATGAGGATGGTCTTATTTGGACATTGAACTAAGGACACACACAAGTCTTTGATGAGGCCTAAAAATTTGACTTGACTTGAGTCAAATGAGTATAAATCTTTGTAAGCTCTTGTGACGTCAAGGTTGAGCTTTTCCATAACTGCTTTGGGCATAAGATTGTACGATACCCCTGAGTCAAACATAGCATTGTGCAAAATCTGGTCATATATATGCAAACTGACATAAAAGGGTGGGACAGGTCCATGTGTTGATTTTCCATTAACTTCTCGACCAAACAGCAGTTCTAGGGTGTCATCTAAAACATTTACATCATCCTTAACCTCTAGCATTTGAAGTGATCTCTGAATTTGTTGCCTATATACATCATGTTTGGCAAGTTCTGAGAGGGGCATGGATATCTTCAACTTAGCTATTTCTGCCTCTAAATTAAATGGTTTTTTCAATGGAGTCTTGGTGTTGATAATGGCAGTTTTTTCTTTTTCATTTGAATTATATGTGATTTGTTCTCTTTTTATCATCGTTGTGGGGATTGACTACTTGCGGTTTTACAGTTTCAGGAGGGCTTTTTGGAACATTGTTCGAATTTTCTTTTGAGGAAGGAGGTGATAGAGGCTGCTCAACAGAAGGCTACGTGTTTGTTATGTCTTCTACAGTCACTTGTTGCAGGTTTGGAACAATTGTATCAGCTGGTTTTGTCATGACAGCTTTGTTTTTAATCCTGTTGGGTTGTTTGCCATCCTTTGTTTTACCAGGTTCAGAGATGTCAATGGTCCTAGTTCTCAGCTTATATTGTTTGTTTACTTCATACACAGCAGTATCATATCCTTGTTTAAAATCAAAAGACTCACCAGACTTAGTCTGAAACTGATTGTACTCAAGTTCATTTTGGTCTTCTTAACTCAGGAAAGTCTGATGCTCACCCTTTAGATCCATCAAATTCATGTGAGTGTCTTCTATGGGTTGACTAGAAGTAGATCCTTCAACATAGTTATCTTGAAAAGGAGGTCTTATGTCATGGTCTTGGCTAGACCTACCAACATTTGTGTTCTGCGTTTTCCTAAAATTTGGGTTCCTCATGGTATTGGACTGTTGTCCTTCCCATGATGCTTTTCTTTCAACGTTTTCTACTCTTTCTCCCAATCTTTGCAGGCCATTGATAATAGCATCAAGCTTCTGGTCAAAGGCTGTGGGTTCATCCTTAAAGGTGGTTCTTCTTTCCATCCTAGCTCTGTTTCTTTTGGCAATTAAGTTGGCCTCAACGCTGACAGCAACATTTTGCATGTCTGCAAGGATTTGAGGAGCTCTTTCTTTTAACCGGTATGCCATATCCGGGTCAAAACCATCCAGGAATTTGTACAAGGCAAGGTTAGGAGGAGGTCTTAAATTCTGTGGAATTGCATTATAGAAATTATTGAATCTTGCACAGTACTCCAAAACAGTTTCTTGAGGACCTCTTTTAATTGTATCGTATTCAGCTAGTATGTGCAAGGGGTCTTTCTTTTTCTCCCATCTGTTGGTAAGAGATTGGTACAACTCATCCGGGGTGGTTATGGAATTTGTAACAAGTGATCTGAACCAAGTTCTTACATCACCTGTTAGACTTTGAACAAAAATTATCATTCTCATGCTATCATCATCTATTTCATAGTTTTCAAAATAATCTTGCATCTTTTTGGTATGCTGAATGGTTGTGAAAGGACCAGTGGAATCAAAATACGTGATTTTCGATTGGTAATCTTGAGGTAAAGCCCTAGCATTAGCAGGTAATTGCAGGGGTGCATATCTGTTAGCCATATTGGCAGGGATAAGTGGAACAACGGGGACAAATGGAACAACTGGGATGACAGGGATAACTGGGATAACAGGAACAGTAGTAGTGGTAGTTGTAGTATGTGCAGTGAATGGAGGTGTGGAAGGAGTGCTATGAGATGTGGATGATGAACCAGGGGAAGCAGGAGTTGAACGGAATAAAACTTTGACAGGAGTTGGAACACAGCTTGGGTAAGCTGTTTCAGGAGTTTTATCAGCGAAATCTTCTTGTCTTTCTTGCTTCCTAAGGATCTTTGGGATTAGGTTCGGATTTTCAAAAATAGCTGGGGGATTCGGATCTGGGTTTGACCTTGTATGTCGAGTTTTTCTTTTGGGAGCCAGCTTCCGAATTTGTTTTTGGTATTTTTCTGGGAATGTTTTTAGAAATAGCAAAGAACTAATCAAAATTTGGGACAACTATTTGTAACTTAAAACTAGCATGAAGATTGACTGAAGCAACATTTATTTACTCCTGTTAATGCAAAGCAAAGAACAGTTTCAAAGGCTTCCTGGCTGACATTCAGGCTTCATCTATAGTTTTAAGAGGTAAATAGCAATTGAAAAGATTGATTTATGGTCTTAGCGGAGCTTTCTTACCTTCTTCGTGAAACTATTTGAGGAAGGTCGCCAGTGGAGTCGCCATTATGTTATCACTCAGGTTGTCCTTAAGCTCCGGAAAAGGATACGACCGAGGTAACCACAGACCAACTTTGGACTGCAGGTTCTAGTCCACCAGCAATACGAGAGGGCTCTCTCTTTATGATTTAGCTTTGTTTGGAAGGATTTTAGGCTAGCTGTTGAATTCAGGGGTTTTTGTTTTAATTTTTGGTGGGAAGATTGATGTTTTCAGCTAAAGAGGCAGGTATAACATTAGGGTTTCAAACCATTGGGCGTGGAGTCGAAAAGGAGGACTGCTGGTGCGTTTTCTTGGTCCCAAGAGAGAAAATGGAGCAAGGTAGCTGCAAATGAAACAATGTTTCAGGTTTAAAGGATGGGATGAATGTTAAGTAATGAGGGGCAGTTAAGAATCCCTCAATCAGCTTAACAGGGGAAGATAATAGAGCTCTACCTAGGGGCAGTAAAGAATCCCTAGATAATCGGCACACACAGGTGAATCGGGGTAAATATGAGCCAGAAGGAATTCATATTCATTACCAATTCATTCAGAGGAAAACATAAAGAAACAGTAGAAATTGAGCATAGAGTGTATTTAAACAAATTCTAAGCTAATCTTTCTTTCTGCTATTTAGATAATGGTAAACAGTAAACAGAGGTAAGAAGCACTTATTGTATCAGGTTGCAGCACAAGAATTCCATCTTCAGTCTCTAGAAAAACATTAACAACACATCAAACAATCTCTTCTCAGAACTTTTGGCAATCTTTGATTACAGAAACAACTTCAGGTATACAGTGCGAGTCTCTAGTGAAAAATACCAATTTACCAACCCTTGAAACAATGCTGAGGGCGGTATATATAGGGAAAACTCTCTGCAATTTGTTTATTACATCTTGACCTAAACAGGTCCTCAAGGATAATTAATCTAACCTAATCCTATCTGAAATAAATGCATGAAAATATCTTTGGCTGCGCTGAGCGCTGCCGTATCAAAATGAAGTGAATGTGCTTGTCCTTGGTGGCTTGGTGTAGTTGCCTCTGCAATAACTGTGCATGGGTTTCTATTCTTTGCTGTTCGGCCGCCTTAAATGTTTTAGCTGTGATTTGAAGGTAGGGATGGGCTCACACTTATCGATTTGACTTTGATGAGGGGCTCATCGATGTTTAGCTGTTTCGAGCCCCTAAAAATCTTGACTGGTACTCTTTGACGTCCTTTTCTTCCTCTGATACTCTTTGGCAATAAACTTGGCTGCTGCTTTGGTGTGCTGTGCATTAAATCAACATTAAATGGCCGCTGTTCGGCCCTCGGTTTCCTTCAAAACTGTCTTCTGCTCCTTTCTGAATGCTTCGCGAAGAAAAACGGGTCATTCAGCGCCTTTCGGGCTTGCTGGGGGCTGTGCGATGAGAAGATTCCCCATTTTGGCTCATTTTATCTAGCGATGCACAATTTCAAAAACTGCATCAGAAACTGATTCCGGGGCTCTAGAGTGTGATTTTCGCCCTTCGCGCCAAAATTGCTGATGACATCAGCATGACGGACCTCGTACGGCGGATGACGTGGCAGGATGACGTCAGCATGATGACGTCATCATGTACGGAGGTGACGTGGCAGTACGGCGGGTCTGATGATGTGGCAGGACATGTGGCAGGGACGTGGCAGGGTGACTCGGTGGTACAGTGGCAAGAGGCCATGCAGGCGGATGACGTCAGCGTCGACGTGGTGCTGATGTAGGATGGAGGAGGGCAGTAAATGGTTTCTGGGCACACCGCCTTTGAGGAAGGGTGGTTTTGTTAGGGGGGGCTCCACCACAGTCCAGAAGGCGATGCGTGGCGGGAGTACGGTGGGAATATTGCCCATCTCCCGGACGCTAACCTTCGGGCGGCTTGGGAGATGGGAACGCCCGCCCACTGTTGATCTACGGGGTGGGTGATCGGACGGTTGGCGGCGAATGTGAAGTGACAGTGGTATAAGGGCGGGGATCCAGGGGATATTCGCATTTTAATGTGGCACGGCGGGGGTTAAAAACAATGGTTTATGTGGGTTTTTTGGGGTTAAAATGAGTGCGGGTTAATGTTTTATGAACGGATTTTTAGAATAAGGGCAAAAAAGTGGGTTTTTTGAGGGTTTTAGGGCTAGGGGAGAGGTTGTTAGCATGACCAGGTGTCATCTAACTCTTGCTATGACATGGATGGGCTAAAAACAGCCCTAGATAGACTGCTTTTTCCCTGACTTATAAGAAATATGGCTATATTGCCAGGGAGCGGATATTTACATAGGGGAGTTTTATATACATAGTTTCAGTTGGGGAAGGGGAAAACTGATAGGGAGTTATATAGTGGAGTTAGTAGTTAATATGGAGATGATAAGCAGGCGCTAAGGTGGGGGACCTTAGGCTAATTTTCGAGGGAAAAGTGACTCATAGATGAGAAATAAAGAATCCTTGAGTGAAGCAGATCTTCACCAAGACAAATGACATGGAAAATGATGAAACTAAGAGGAATCAAGCAGATCTTGACCTCTTTGGGGAAATTAGTGAGTGACTTGGGGAATAAGAGGAAGGGGGAGTTAGTGATGTCCAGCTTGAGCTCCTCCAAATGAAAACTGCCTGATAACTGTGATCTAAAAAAGATAAATGCTTTGTAACACAAAATTGATCATAAATTATCATTCTGCAACCACACAAGCTACCTACCCAGCCTACCTTCCTAACATTTTTTCTTCCTTTTGGTTTGGGTGCATTTAGACTTGCAGACCCAGCTTTACAATTTTTTCTTTTTTCTGTTCTCCTATCTATGTCTACACTTATTTCTGCCAAGGGCCCAGATTAAGCAGTTGGGTCCCTTTGATTCTCTACCTATCTACAAATCTGCCAAGATTAAACTGTTTGGACAGATACATTCTCTATATTTCTAAACAGGAAATAGAAACCTAGGGAGACCAAGATTAGACTGTTTGGACCTCCCTTAAAGGAAAACTCTTCAAAACTGGAACAACTCATCAAAATTGGAATACAGCAGTGCCATTTGGACTAGCACACTTCATGGCATCTTGTGGAAATATGGAACACTGCAGCCTGCAAAGTATGACATATTTGGCATGTAAAAATATCAATCATGAAAGATGAAACCCTGTTGCAATAGGAGGCTAACAATACGCACGATTCAATTGCATGACAAGTAGCAAGGAATATAAATGAACGTGAAGATGAAGGATGCGATGAGAAAGGGAATCGACTAACAAACCTATCACTGCATCATATTCGGCCTGGTTATTGGTGGTAGATCCAATGCACACGTCGTTCGAAAGGACTAATGTATGCAAGGGGATAAAATGGCCCAGGCTGTCAAGGCTATCTTCCTGGAGAAGCGACTTGCACCATCAGCATGACCGATATATGGTGTGGATGATGGATCCATCTGAAAGGTGCAAAAGACAACAAATGAGATGATGCATCCTACGTAACTTCATGACATAAATAAAGACATGCAAATCAAAGAGATAAGCTATGAGAAAAATTTCTTTAGGTAGATTTCGTGGGATTATTAGGAAGGAAATCGCCTTTAGAATCCTCCAGAAAATATTCCCCCTTGCTTAGGTGCAAGGGTAATTAGGGGTAGACATAGCTTCCATGATGTCCTCATCAAAATGGAAGATGAGTGGATGAGAGGAATATTGACTACATCATGCGGCACAGTACCTAGTGCATCAACCTAAGAAAGAAGGTTCACATATGCATCATATGGAATGGTAGACGACAAGGTAGTAGATGAAGGATCTATGTATGTTGAGACCTGAGATTCTGTTGAAAGAGGTTGAATACAAGCGTGCTCAGAAACCTCAGAAAGGATTGCCTATGAGGAACTCAAGGATGATGACAGGTAAAGGATATGGCCCGTGGTGTCCATCATCTCGACATCTGGGGAAGGGATCATGATGGTGGGACCAGATTCCCCCTATTCTGGTTTACTATTGGTACAAAAATCCATAAGAAGAGGAGAAGGTGATCCATTATGAGTGGTCTCATATGCAAGATCTGCGTTAAGGAAATCACAAAGTTCATTGAGATGAGGGAAACAATGGGAGTAGTCACCATGATGATCACACAGAGTTCAAGGGTTATTTTTGCGTAACGTTCTGAGTTCCTTGGGTGGAACCGATAAGTTAACGTGGACTTTAGGGATATTTGACTCAGGGAACGTTTCATGAACCAAAGGTTTGAGATGAGGAAGCTCAGGACAATTATTGGTCGCGTGCCCCACAACTTTACACAAAGCGCATGGAGGTGACGACTTTGGGGCCTTGGGGATTGGACGAGGTTTGGGAGCCTTGTCCTTGGGTTCTTTACTCTTAGCTTTTCCCTCATGTCCAGATGCTTTCGCAACAAGAGTGGGTTTTTGTTGAGGTTGTGATGGAACTAAAGTAGTGGTAGGGGCTTTAGGGACTAGTTGAACCAGGGTTAGAGCATGATAAGGTCTTAGCTGACTAGGAAGAATGCTTGCAGGGGGATCAATGTACCATATGGGGATCCCTAAAGTTGTGTTAGGAAGGACCAATGAAGCCATGACAGGGACATAAAATATTGTGGGAGGGGAAAATAAGAAAGGTATCTAGCTTGCAAGGTAATGTCCCTGCAGAACAACAATTGAGTGGTTGAGACCTGGAGTAACAGTTCCTGTGGGAAGATAGGAGAGGCACCAACAAATGGAGGAGGCTCTGGGGGGTGGATCTGGATAGCTCAGCTAGGATGGTAACCACACAGTGTGGAGGAGCTCATTGTGGATCAAATGTACCAGACTACTTGAGGACAACCCATGACACTGAAAGATTTAGGATCTAAGATGAGAGGGGGAAGACCAAGGAAATAAAACGACAATGAGGAATCTTTATAGACTCTCAGTGAAACGCCAGTGAGAGGAGTTGAAGAATTCTTATCTAACACTGATGAGATAATGGACTTGGGGGATGTCACGGATGCCGGTTCGTAGTAAGTCAACTGATCTATGGTAACGATATTCCCTTCATGGGGGAAGCACATCTTGCAGAAAACTGTAGATGCGACAGTTGACATGGCATATGTGTAACTACGACCCAGGAGAATTTTGTAATCTAAAGGGGCATCAATAACCTCAATATCTACGTGGACAGTCTTGCTCGCAAGGGTCACTGGATAGTTGCGGTACATGCTAAGAGGCTGGGAGGAGTGTCTGTCCCAAGCATGCAAAGTGATGGTGGAGGGGGACAACTCAGGTGACTAATTTTTTTTCCAAATGGTAGCAGACATCACACAGGTGGATGCATCATTATTAGTAATGCATCGGGAGATGATGACATTACAGACTCGGACTAGTACCTAGAAAGAAATGGAGCAAGGCAATGGGGGATGTTTGGATGTATCAACTGGGAAGACAATCAAACGATCGTCAAAAGGATCTACTACACCCAAAGAAGCTATTAGAGCTTTCTTTTGAGATGGGCATGACTGGAGTACATCCAGCATTGACATGGCGGTAGGTGCTTGTGCCAAGTCATCTACTATATTGTATGTATGGGCAACTCGGTTAGAAGCTGTGTTGTGGTGTAATGGTCCCTTTAGGATCTTGGGAATTGCCTCAGCTATAGGTTGAGGGATCTATAATGGAACATTTGATGTCATAAGAGGCTCAGTAGAAGCTTTGGCTCTAGACTCAATGGCAGACGAAGTTGATGACTTATCGTATTGACGTGATCGAGTTTGCAAGTTGATATCAGAGGGATTAACCTCATCAGAACTCATCATGAAGATCTGGTAGTCACCATGACCAGAAGGTTGGGGAGGGTCGGCTGCTTGACCTGGGTGAGGTTGAGAAGAAACAAATCCTTGTTGAGGGAAAGGATTTATAAGCACTGTCGGTTGACATGGTGCAGGATCCTGAGGCAATTGTTGGCCTCTAGAAGCTGCTTGAGCTTCCCACATTTGGCACATCAGGGGTAAGATAGGACACTCATGTGTATAATGGCCATGTACACCACAACATGCACAAGGCTTGTTCATAAGGATAGCCTTGTTTTTCTTGGGTTGGATTCCAAGTTGCTAGTTGTTGGTGTTAGGTTGGTTCCCCTAGGGTTCACTAGGTTGATTACCTTGATTACCCTGGTTACCCTTGTTACCATTGTTACCCTTCCCCTTATTATTTTTCTTCAAATTTTGGGGATTGGTCGCACTTTATTGTGCAAACATTTGACCTTAAGGGGGCAGTAGCTACGGGGGCTCAAGATGCATGGAAGGTTGCGGTGTTAATGCTTGAGGTGCTGGAGTGCTCGACTATTCATAAGGAGGAGTAATGGTTTGGTAGATATGTTGGGGCCATAAAAGCATGTTGCTAGCAAGAGGGGCATAAGTGTTGGAGGAACTGGTGCCCCCCTGTGCATGGCCATAACTTTGCTGAGTATATGGTGAAGGATGTGAAAGGGTTCCAACGATACCGCGGGCAATGTGAGATTCCCCCGGTGCATTGGAACCTCCAGGACAGGGAAGGTTTGGAATGACGGTATAAACAGAACTGGATTGCACATAATTCAGGTCATATCTCATAGTGATTTGAAGAGCTTCTTCCTCAGTCTCAGGAAAATGGGATGTGACATCTTTTCCAATGGGTGCTAAAAGGCTCCTGTGAAACCAACCTAGATAGACATGGTCTTCGAAGTGCGGGGCATGACTTGTGCTCCTCCTTTTATACCACTATTGAACATGGTCAGAAATGCGAGTGGCAGAGGACTGACGAAATGAGGTCAATATATTTTTACCAGTGTCGTATCAGAGAGGTAGCTAGAAATATGAGAGGAACAATTTTGCAATCATCACGAAAATGGAATGAAATGTGGCAAGATAGTCTACATACCATTTTTTAGCATCTCTAGTGAGCGTGTGTTGCAACAGCTAAAAACGAATGAAGTCATCAGTAATATAGCTGGATGAACACCACATGTGGAAGGAGGGAACATGATCGGTAGGATCCTCTCCAGAATTACCCTCAAAATTTGGGATATTTGAGGGAAGCTTAGTCAGCATAGCATGCCAACCAACATCGTGGTGTATTGGGTCGTTTATCAACTGGCTAAAATCCAAGAGACTTAAGCCAGCCATAAAATAGAGTAAGGGAGTTTCCCGAATGGTTCATGAGATTGCTCCTCTAGATGTGATCATTAGGGTAGAACTAGAGCCAACAATAGGTTGGGTTCCTACACCAATTGTGGGTCTAAACATGGTGACAATATGTGGTGAAGGAGGCTTAGAATCAGATGAACCAGTAGAAGAGTCGGTATGGGGACTCAGAGGGCTATGAACTCGAACCCAGTGGGGAGGAGTAATATGCCCAAGTGGGAAATGGGGATGAAGCTATAAGAGTCTCTGTGACAAACGCCTTGGTGGCACAATGGTGGTAAGACACATGTGACATGAAAATGGTGAAGGGAGATCAACAATATCACTTTGTCTTGATGAGGTGAGATAAATTTATTATGTTCAATCTTGGCTTGGGGGTGTAAGCCAACTGCCCTTTGCTTAAGGTGTACTTGTGTGTGAAACTGTATTTATTGATTAAGCCCAGATCATGTTTGTAAAAAAGAAAAAAGATTGTTGAAAATAAACTAAAATTAACAATAGTAAATGAACATCAAAACCATTAACTAAACCCCACCCAAACTGAATTTGCAAACACTGTGTTGGTTGGTGGTGAAATCAACTGAAAACACACTAAAATGTTTAAGGGATCTAAGTGTTGGTGTGACTGGGATGAAATGAATCAGGAGCAAGCTTCACTGAGTCCCAAAACATGGAGAAGGAAAGAACTGCAACCAGAAAGATGTGGTATAGCCTTATATGCGGAAGGATAGGAAAATCAGTGGTACATCAACAGTGGATGCTCGAAACATATGACAGGTGATAAAGAAAAACTTCAGTCATATAGTGCCTTAGAAAAGGAAAGGAAGGTCTCATTTGGAAATGACACCCATGCAGTCATAAAAGGTAAAGGTTCTGTTCTTTTTAAATTAAAGGTCAAATATGGAAATGTTATGTATGTTGATGGCTTAAAGCATAATCTATTGAGTGTCAGTTAAATGTGTGATCAAGGAAATGAGGTAATATTTTGATCAAATGGATGTATTTTTCGTGAGCTTGATACAGGAGGAACAGTGATCAAAGGCTTAATAACTCCAAATAATTTATATATACTTAAGGGAGGACAACAATAATGCTATATAAGAAAGAATGATGAACACTGGCTATGGCACATAAGACTGGGGAATATAGGCTTCTCTCAGATAAAGAAAGCATGCAAATATCAGGCAGTTCGTGATCTCCCTGACATCAGAATTCCAGACAATACAATATGAAAATCATGTTAGTTTGGCAAGAAAACTAGAACTAACCTCCCTGAGAAGGAAGGATCAGCTAGTATGCCACTTGAACTTGTCCATACTTATGTATGTGGTCCATCCAGGAAAAGGTGACCTCGAGGAGAAGAATACTTCATATTTTTCATTGATGACTTTTCCAAGATGTGTTGGATAGTACTTCTAAAGCATAAAGATGAAGCTTTTGAAAATTTCAAAGCATTCAAAGCCTTGGTTGAAAACCAATCAGATCGTAGAATCAAATGCCTCAGGTCTGACCGAGGAGAGAAATTTACTTCGAATGAATTTTTTGATTTTTGTGAAGAACATGGAATAAGAAGGGAATTCTCTACTGCAAGGACTCCTTAGAAAAATGGAGTAGTGGAAAGGATGAAAAGAACGGTTCAGCAAATGGCTCGTGCTATGCTTGATGAGTCTGGAACTCCTGCAACCTTCTCGGGTGAAGCTGCATTTGCTGCCGTTACTATTTTCAACAAGACAAAGGTCCGAGTGAACAACACTCAGACTCCTCATGAACTTTGGTATGGTAGGACTCCTATGGTAAAATACTTCAAAAATTTTGGAAGCAAATGTTACATCAAAAGAACTAATGAAAACATTGGGAAGTTTGAACCTAGAGCGATGAGGGTATTATCCTTGGTTACTCTCCCGATAACAAAGGATATAAGTGTTACAATAAAAGACTTGGAAAAATTGTTGAAAGTATTGACGTAGTGGTTGATGAAGAAGGAAACATTCCTAGGTAGGTAAAATCTAAAGATTTCAAAGATGATGAGGACTATCCTTCAACATCAAATCAAACTTATGATGAAGAAGAAACCTATGAGGCACCAAAAGAAAAGATAAGGGTAGAAGATAATACTCCATCCAAGTAAGTTTAGAAGAATCATCCAGAGACTCAAACTTTGGGGTAGAAAGAGGAAGGTGTACAAACAAGAAGAACTATCTCAGAAGCTTCAAGCTATCTAGCATTACTTTCCTCCACTAAACCATGAAATGTAAGTGAAGCATGCAAAGATGAATGCTGGGTCAAGGGCATGAATGAAGAACTTGAGCAGATTGAAAAGAATAATACTTGGGAGTTGGCTCCTAGACCAAATGATAAGAATGTCATATGGACAAAATGGATATTCAAAAACAAGCTAAATGAAAATGGAGATGTTATTAGAAACAAGGGTAGACTTTTTTTTTAAGGATATGCTCAATAAGAAGGTATAGACTTTGAAGAAACTTTTGCACTAGTTGCAAGACTTGAAGCCATAATAATGTTCCTTGCTCTTTCTAGCTTCCAGAAGTTCAAAGTATTTCAAATGGATGTGAAATCTGCCTTTTTAAATGGAGGCTTAGAAGAAGAAGTGTATATTGAGCAACTAGATGGATTCATCCTTGGAAATGATCCAAAACTTGTATGAAAACTTAAGAAGGCACTCTATGGTCTTAAACAGGCTCCAAGGGCTTGGTATTTTTGGTTGGACAAATATCTCCATCGATAAGGCTTTTCAAAAGGATCAACATATAGCAATCTATATATAAAAATCAATAATGATAAAATGCTAATACTTGTTGTGTATGTTGATGATATCATCTTTGGTAGCAATGAAGAGGCCATGAGTCAAAACTTTGCTTTGGTAATGCAGAGAGAATTTGAAATGTCCCTGCTTAGTGAGCTAACATACTTTCTTGGTTTAAAAGTCCAACAAAATAAATACGGTATCTTTCTATCACAAACTAAGTACCTCTGGAAGATCTTGAAGAAATATGGCATGGAAGATTTGAAACCAATATGTACCCCTATGGTAAAATGATGCAGCCTCAGCGCAAATGATGACTCAACAACAGTACATCAACCAACCTATAGATCCATGATCGGTAGTCTGCTCTATCTGACAGGTACCCAACCATAGATCATGCACGCAATAGGAATAGTTGGATGATTCCAGGAAAATCCAAAAGAAGCACATCTTCAGGCAGTTAAAAGGATTTTAAAATATCTTCAAGGAACAGAAAACTATGGCTTGTGGTATCCTAGAGGTACATATATCACGCTTCATGCATATACAGATGTAGACTAGACCGGAAGTGTGGATGAAAGAAAAAGTACTAGTGGTGGTGCATTCTTTGTGGGTTCCAGATTAGTATCTTGGTTTAGTAAGAAACAAATTTGAATTGCTTTATCTACAGCTGAAGCAGAATATGTGGCTGCTGCATCTTGCTGCACATAACTCCTTTGGATGATGCAAACTTTGCAATATTTTCAAATCACTTGTACTCCACCTATCTCCATTTTATGTGATAACACAAGTGCAATCAATATTTCAAAGAATCCTATCATGCATTCAAAGACCAAGCACATAACTATCAAATATCATTTTCTCCGAGAACAAGTGCTTGAACAAAAAGTCAAATTGGAGTATGTTCCCTCCAAGGAATAGGTTGTTGATATACTCACCAAACCACTGCCCAGGGAGACATTTGAAGGCCTCAGACAGAAGCTGGGAGTAGTTGATGCATCATCCTGCTATTGAAACTTGTTTGTCTCATAGAAAAGTGGTTGTACATGAGTTTCATGAGGAGGATCCGCGTACATACGCTAGTTTATGTGGATACAGTCGCGTATATGTTGGTTTGAAGACAAACAGTGGGCCAGGCTCAGGATGAAAAGAGATTGATATGGGTCTGAAAGAGACCATCTGGCACAAGTTCAAGGGGAGCATATATTCTTCTAATAATGCATTGTTGGCATTATCCTAGAAGATCTTGGTTTAATTTCACAGTTGTTTTTGGTTTCAGGTGGAACAGGTGTAGAGGGAGAACATGGCTGCTGGTTTGAATGATGATTGACAGATGCTGCTAATGAGTGTTGTTGATAACTATCATAGTCTTGTTGTAGATATTTCGTCTCTATGTCATGTATTTCTTTTCTTATCAAGGTCATGTAATGACCTACTTTGGTTTCCCCCTATGGTTGGGATGGATGATGTAATATTCTTGTTTTATCTTGTGTAAACTTTTGGTGTATCCCCACTTGGTTGGGTAGTTGACTCAATATTGGTATATCTCCACTTAGTTGGCATATGGACGTATGTATGAGTCTTTGATGATAGGAAGGTCATTTATGATGTATAAAGTCATGTTTCTTCTTATAGAACATCTTCTTTTAGACCTTGCCTATAGTCAAGGGGAGCATGGACAACACAGCACAACAGAGATTTATGATGTATAAAGTCATGTTTCTTCTTATATAACATCTTCTTGGAGACCTTGCCTACAGTCACGGGGAGCATAACCCTTTACACTTGATGACAAAGGGGGAGAATGACTTTGAGTGACTTGGGGTTACCATCAAGTCCAAAGGGGGACATTATTGGCATTATGACATAGGTTTGGCGCTATGACACAGGTGTTGTCCTTGATGGAAACTCACTCAAATAACAAATCATTGTTCAGGCTCTCAGAATGAAAGAAAAAGAGATATACACAGGTTCCTCTTAACCAAGTCGCGTATACACGTGAGTTAGATGATCAAAAGGCGCGTATACGTATGCAATCATTTTCATGCAAGGAAAAGCGTGTACAAGTGGGAAAATTTATTTTTGGTCCATGGTATTTAGTTCTTGGTATTTGGACCTATGGTTTTGGACCATGGAATCTTGTCCAAAATGTTGAACCCAGGTATTGGGTCCATGGTATTGATTCTCTATGGTTTTGGACCATGGTATGGAGTAAGGCCTAAGACTATAAAAGGGGGAAGAGATCATTAGGTAAAGGAATTCACTTAAGTATTGAATATCTTATGAAGAGCAAGATCTAGAATTATGTTATGGTGCATTGTTGGATCTGAACCAAGGAGGAACCTGAGCTCTAGAAGAAGCATAATTTCTATAGTTGGGTCAAGATCTTAAGGCTTGAATAGTAGTATCTTTTTGTGATTTTGATTTGTTATATTTGGCACATGACTTGATCTATAAATATGATAATATGGGTATAACTAATGTCTGAAAAAGTGAAAAGGATAAATTATCTTTTATAGATCTATACACAGGTTGGGCACAGAAGAGGCGCATATACACGCTGGTTCAGTAAGTGAAAATAGCGTATATGCAAGTTTGCCTTAATAAAGTTGTGTATGCATGCAGGTTATGCATATTGAAGTAGCGTACGTCTCATAAAATATGTTTTAGCTACTTCTATTTATTGCTACAGTGTTCTGGGTTCAGGATTGGTGTCTGGTTACTGTTACTGTTTTCTGGTTACAGCATTCAGAGAAGTGATTGTTTGAATCTTTTTTTGGTTGGTGCAAATGAGATCGGTTGATGCAGATATATTTGATGTTTGATTGATGTTATTCATGGATCGATTTTGAAAATTTATGAAACGTGGTCCCTGGAAGAAAAGAGAAGGTTGTAGCCTTCTGTATGTCAGTACCTACATACTAGTACATCAGCTAGTACAAGAGCTAAGGGGGTTGTAGCTCCCTTCCAGGAGAAGCTAGAGAACGAGAGAAGGTAGTAGCCTTCTGTAGGTAGAAGCCTGCATACTGGTATAAGACTACACCATTACAGAAATATTGTAAAAAGAAGTTTCTTATTAAAGGAAGATAGAGACGAATTGTAGCAGGTGGTTTTCATCCACATTGGGTTTCCACCTTATATCTTGTGTCCATGTGTGTGATGATCTGTTCTCTTTTACTGCACCTGTTTACTGTTCTTATGGTTAATGAAGTTCTGATGCACTGATTAAAGGTCAACTTTTAATGAATCATAAGTTTACTGATATATTTTGGTTGCTTTAGACACAGTAGCATATATACGCAATTTCCCATAACTAAAGTAGCGTATACAAATCTGATTGTGAAATGAAAAATAATTGATTTGATAATACTGATTCACCCCCCCTCATTGTATTATTTCCAACAAAAGAGACATTATGTATGGAAAATATACAAGTGAAAAGATGTCTATTTTTAAAATAGATGATATCTCCCATCTCTCTCTCATCCCAATCCCAAAATCAATAAGGAATATCATTTAAATTTAATGCCCCGAGCTACATTTTTAAGACATAGTTAGGATTCTTAAGAAAATTACCTAAAAGGTAACACAATTCTTGTTATTGTTAGACCTATGCATTAGGGATTTCTCTAACATCCACTTTAACAAGCATCTTTCCATGTGCTCAATATTCTCAATAAAAATAACATACTTTATGGTACTTTCTATTAAGTTTATGATTTTATGGATCTTGGGGAATTCCTAAACATAATCTTCTTAGACTAAATAAGAAGCGATCGATTTGTAATATTCTCCTTTTTGTGGATATGGTTAAAGTAGACGGAATCTACCAATGGTATTTACCGTGGTAGTTTCCCATGGCATTGACCTATGGTATTTGCCTTCATTATTCTAGTGAAAACAATAAAATAAAGTCTCTAGAGATTCATTGAAGCATATAAAAGGGGATAGGAGCCTAACAATGTAATCATCGAGAGTTATTTATGTATTTTTCTTTTGTTGAGAGTTTGTCAAGGCAATTTCTAGTTGATACCAAGCACAAAAATCCCATGGAATTAATTTCTCTGGTGGATCCATCGAGGATCTAAGATTGTGCTTCAGCATATTTAATTTCTTTGTTGATGGGAAGCCATACATGCCAAGGCATGAGCTTTAATAGTGCTTCTATGGGCATGTAATTTTCTTTATATTTATTTACATAAATAAGATGCTCCATTCTTAGATCTTTATTGTGTTCGGTGTTTTTACTGCAATAATTTTATTAGAACACCTACAATGTACCAGAAATGATTAAAATTTTAATGATTGGGAAATTACAATGGTATCAGAGCTGTGCATCTCGCCAGCCTGAGGGTTTTATTGGAAAATTCTAAATTATTTGTAGGGTTATTTGGAGGTTTCATATAGGGAACTTTGGTGCAATTTATGCTCACCCTAGCCAACATTTCCATCTTCGATGGTATTTCGTATCATCCTAGTTGGTTCTATTTTTTGGTTGATTGGAAGGAGAATTTTCTACATCATTTTGAGAGTTATTATTTTATTGCAAACAAAAGAGAAAACATTACTTTGCCAAAATTTTAGATTTGACCTGGGTCTGCTTTACCATATTTATCCATTCAAGTTTACGGGGTTGAGATCGAACCCCTATCAGATTTGAGAGTCTCTTTTCAATCATATTGCAAGGTTGTGAGATTTGTTGTAGGAAGTACTACCATCTTGACTATAGTTTGGTTACAGGTTTATAGAAATCCAACAGAAGAGTTCATCTCCCTCTAGTGGGTCTAACACTAAGGGTTCAAAGGCTAAATTTTGAGCACAGGTATCATATCGAATTATAACCGTTTCATTTCAAGATCAATGGTATGAATATATTTTTGTAATCTATATTGGAAAGAGGCTGGATCATTTAAATCTAAGGAGGAGACCCTACCTTTCAATGCCATTTTTAACTTTCTCATAGATCTAAAGTGTCTCCTTGAAATAATTGTGGATTGACTTCATTGGAGGTAAAAGAGGTCAAATTGCAAAGGTTGGAAGGTCGAGTTTCTAAACTTGATCCCAAGGAAGAATATAAATTGTTTAATCAAGCTCATCCTAGGATTGAGGTTGAACCCATAGCCAAACTTGGAGATTGATCACTTGGAGGCCACATTTCTCTTCCAAAGACTGAGGGTCTCAAGGGTCCTTGCTCCATGGATTTTCCATAATTCTTTCTCTTATAGTGTTTTCTTCTCAAAGATGTACGAAAAGTACCCACTTAAGACTGTGGATGATAAACAGTATCAATAATATAAATGGCTGCTAAAAATTATAGATCTGCAACAAATGATAGAAACAAAAGCTGTGAAAGTCCTAATCTATGCCACAATCATAGTTAAACAACATAAGGAAACATTAATAACTCAAATAATCCAATGGAAACTATGTATACAAAGAATAGATTTTATTATAACACCTGTGAAGGGAACAAATAAATGTTACCTGTCCCCCTCTATGGGATGGGTTATTGGCTATACACGAACGTCTTCATCTTCTTTAGAGTCTCTCTCCTTTATAATGTGAAAACCCAACAGATAAAATGTTTGAGCTTAATGGGAACGCAAATGGCAGAGAAATGGAGTGCATCAATGAAAATAATCAGAGTTACAATAGTGAGTGCAACAATGAAAATAGTCAAAAGTGAATAATGAATGGAAAACCCTTCTATTTATAACAAAATATTGAGTTATCCTCAAATAATGAGCAATAATAAAATATTATTAACCCCATTCTTGGAATAACCACTTGGAATATTTTATTTTATTTGGTTAGGAGGGAAAAAATATTTAAACTTTTATTTAGAAATAATAAATAAATAAATGATTTATTTATCATCTCAACAAATTGGTTAAGGAATAATAAAGAAATAATGATTTACTTAATTTTTCCCAAGGGATTTTTCAAATTTGACAAGGAATAATAATTAACTATTCATAGAGAAAAATAAGATAATCAATAATTTATCTGTTGATTTTTCATAATTGGGTCAATTATGACAAGGAATAATAATTGAACAATGGTTTAATTAATTATTCCAAGAAGGAAATCAAATAAATAATGATTTATTTAATTATTCTGCATGAGTTTAATTATAAATTACTTAACAAAGGTGGTTTATTAAGTAATTTTTCACAGTGAAAGAAATTTTACTATTGTAAAATTCACTTTACATGGCGTAGTTCGATCCATCTGGTAAATTAGGCTAGATGATCAATATTTTGGTTATAACAGATTTCCCCGCAACGTACGAGTGTTAGGCATAAAACATATGACCAAACTGTGTTGTAAAGACATAATCACTACACAACAAAGTGGAGAGAGAGAGAGAGAGAGAGAGAGAGAGAGAGAGAGAGAGAGAGACCAATACAACTAAAGCAGGAGGATAGGGACAAAGGGGGAAAGACTAATGCAAGTCACCTTTTATGTTGTGGTACCAGACCTCAATGAGGTGGGGGAGGCATACATATACTCACCAAGATAACTTAGTACAAAAATAATTGTGTTCTGAGAAATATCAAACTGTGCAATGAAGTACATGTTGAATGGTACATGACATGTTGGCATAACTGAGTTAGAAAATAATACAACGTGTCCTGTATATATAGTGCACATGGAAAAATGTGAGCCAGGATTGAATATAATATGAACTGATTACATGAGATATAATGGCCCTTCCCTCAAAAAATGGGTTGGAGGGAGGGTAGAAAAGAAGCCATGTTGAACAAGGAAGGGATCTGCAAAACTAAATGGATCATCTGAAGAAGATGTGCATGCTATGAACACTGTGATTGGTAGGAACCGAACCCATTATATTTGCGGAGTTGCATCTAAGGTTGTAGCATAATAGGAATGCATTCGAGCATGTGGGGGGCTACATGAAGGGCCACCCCCTCATGAGGTCTCAAACATCTCACGCATACCTAGGAACCATTGGTACAATCTGCTGCACCATTGGACCATCGCGTGTATGGATCACGAACATGTAACAACCAAGTCAAAGGGCAATAATGAGTCCCTCTAATCGATCCAAAGTACCTAACAAGAATGGAAGCTCGAACCAAGATGCACCACCCTCTAGGTTGTTCTTATGGAATAAATGAGCTGATGTCGACATAATAGGGCCCACGATAGGTGAGGCAATGAGGATACTCAACTAAGGTATGAGGGAAAATAGTAATGCAGCTGATGGAATGACACTAGGTATAATGGAAAATGAGGGATTGAGGGACAAATAGATGACTTTCCTTGTCAGAGCATAAAGTGCATGGTTTACCTGGCAGCAACTGGTTCAACTCCAGATGGGATGCGGATAGTATGACTGGAGGCCAAAATGGGCAAGACAAGATGAACGATATCAAAATATGGATGGAATACTGTGATATGATATAATGGGATATGAAATGGACTCCATGGATGCAAGGGTGACTCATCACGAATGCTCTGAACAAGGGTGACTTGATGACGCTGCCACACAGAATCGGCCCGGTGGGGACCATGAAAAAATCAGTAAATGACGGTTACACATGATGAAAATTGACACTTGAGATGACAAGTTCCAAGGGAAGGTGGTCCCCAAATTACAAGCCTCGCATATGAAGAAATCCGATTTTTGAGAGGCGAAGAAGTGACCCTTCTTGGAAAAATGGCTTCCTGGTGAAGTTTCAAATCATCCAAAACTAAGAAAGACTCATTATAGTACTTGATGAGAGATTTCCAATGATGTTGATGGTTCATCAAGTTGAGCTACCGTTTGGTCAAAGCAGTTGACAGAAAAATTGTGGATTTTTCTATGAAAAGACATTTTCCCTCCAATTGGAATTCATTTTTTAAGTGAGTTGTGATAAATTTGGAGAGGACGAAAAGGCCCCAAACCTTGTGGAGATTATAGCAGACAAACCGGCCATCAGAGTTATGATCTACGACTTTTAGGTAGGTGGCCTTACTCATCTCTACAATTTCTGTTATTTATTTCATGATTTTTGGCTCCTAGCAGCTCCCTCGGAGACCCTTGCTCCTCTTCATGGTCTAATCACACTTTCTGTGCCTAGAAGTGCAATTTGGATCACAAGAAATAGGTGAAAACCTGTGAGCTCACACTTTCTAGGCATAAAACTGCGATTTGGGGCTGAAAAGAGGGGTGGTTTGCTCACTTGGTGGGGGTTGTAGGTTGATTAGTGTGGACCGGTGTTTTCTTCTCTCAACTGAAAACACATGTGGTGTTTTGCAGGCATTGTAGAGCTAAAAATCAACTGGTGTGAGCGAGACTTGGATACCCTCCGATTCAAGATTCAGATGGATCGGGGGGTTTGAGGGGCATTGGCTTACTATAGGGTTCTCAAGTTAGTATAGAACCCATTGATGAGGGCAGGTGAGCCCTTGCTATTGAGAATTGTGAGCTATTGGGATTCATACCATCAGGTATTTGTCATGGAGGGGCACAATATTGAGCTCACATTACAGGATATTTATTTCTTCACCGGACTCCCTCCCCTCAGAGTGGTGTGGGATATACAGCTGGTGTTTCCTTGTGTGAGGAAAATTACAAAGTTTTTGGAGAAACATTGTCCACAGGATGTGCATGTGAAGGGCACGACTATCCCGATTGGTGATTTAGACCAGCTAGAGACATACGTTGTTTCTGCAGCTGTGCTACAGCTCTTGGGCAGCCATGCATTCCACCACACCACCGGCGGGAAGATGATGCTGGTTGAGAGTGTTTTGGCTAGGAATTATTATGGTTGGGCCGAGATGATGCTGTTGTTAGTGAAACAATAGTTAAGTCTATGCAGGTGAGCCATGAATATGTTTTTGGTACAGTACTATGCACATTCTTCTTTGAGAAGATACCCACAATCCTTCCTCATGTATAGATCCGATATGGGGGCCCACAGGAGCCTAGGATCCACCACTGAGGGCAGCTACTGTAGAGAGGAGGACAGGAAGTCGGAAGAGTATTCCAACTCACGTTTTTTGCACATTGGGATCAGATGCCCCTCTAGATTGATAATTATCCTTATAGTAGGGTGACCTATCAGGGAGATCCTGAATAGCAACTTTCACTCAAGTAATCATGGGGACCAAACGGTAATTGTTATGTTGCTATTTTTATGCTGCACTTCATATTTTTATCGCATGTATTTGGTATTAAGTGTAAGATATGTGGTATGCAGACATAGCACCGGTAAAACTAGCAAGAAATGCAAGATGAGACACAGTGCCTGTGGCTGCAGATTGGGGAACATCGTCATCTTGTCAGGGTCCAGAGGATAGTGTGCTACTCATTTATCTACACTATAGATGTGGGGTACTCTTGACCAGAGTTTCTAAGTGTGGATGGCATGAGCTAGATGATTGATACATATATGAGTGTACTATCCTTCCCTTAGAGTGGCGAGGTATCATGCAGCGCATGGCGATGGATGGTCATGCAGTACATGATCTACATGCAAGTGGGGCAGAGCATTTGGTGTGTGATCCTTCGGATCATCACTAGATATGGAGACATGTGGGTCCCCTTGATTTTGATTTTTGTAACATGTTATAGGCATGTCAGATGTATTTAGAGCTATGGGCTCCGAACACTTATATGATACATAATATGATTATGCATTTTTATATGACGATGATGGTTCACCATGTGTTTTGTTTATGGTTTTCTTCTGTGGTATACATGTGATACATTCCAATCTAGAATGTTATTTGCAATGTTATCTACATAGTTATTTTGGACTCTAGGATCTTGACTAGAAGTAATGGTTTCAAATTCACATACCAACATCTTAACATGCAAATATTTCTAAATATGACTTGGTTATGCACATGATACACACCATTCAATTCCATGACAAGTAGCAATGAATATAAACGAACATGAAGATGAAGGATGTGATGAGAAAGCGAATTGACTAACAAACCTATCACTGCATCATATTCGGCCTGGTTATTGGTGGCAGATCCAATGCACACGTCATTCGGAAAGACTAATGTATGCAAGGGGGTAAAAATGGCCCAGGCTGTCACGACTATATTCCTGGAGAAGCGACTTTCACCATCAACATGACCGATATATGGTGTGGATGATGGATCCATATGAAAGGTGCAAAAGACCATAGATGAGATGATGCATCCTACCTAACTTCATGATAGAAATAAGGACATGCAAATCTAAGAGATAAGATATGAGAAAAATTTCTTCGGGTAGATTGCATTGGGATTATTAGGAAGGAAATGGCCTTTAGAATCCTGCAAAAGATGTTCCCCCTCGCCTAAGTGCAAGGGTAATTAGGGGTAGACATAACTTCCATGATGTCCTCAGAAACCTCAGAAAGGATTTCCTATGAGGAACTCAAGGATGATGACAAGTAAAGGATATGGCTCGTGGTGTCTGTCACCACGACATCTGGGGAAGGTATCACGATGGTGGGACCAGATTCCCCCTATTTTGGTTTACTATTAGCACAAAAATCCACAGGAAGAGGAGAAGGTGATCCATTATGAGTGGTCTCGTATTTGAAAAGTGCCTTAAGGAAATCACAAAATTCGTTGAGATGAGGGCAACAATGGGAGTAGTCACCATGATGATCACACAGGGCACAAGCATGATTTTTGCGTAACGTTGTGAGTTTCTTGGGTGGACCCGGTAAGTTAACATGGCCTTTATGGATATTTGACTCAGGAAACATTTCATGAACCAAAGGTCTGAGATGAGGAAGCTTAGGACAATTATTGGACCTGTGCCCCAAAAATTTACACAAAGTGCATGGAGGTGACGACTTTGGCGTCTTGGGGACTGGAGGAGGTTGGGGAGCCTTGTCCTTAGGTTCTTTCCTCTTAGATTTCCCCCCTATCTAGATGATTTCACAATAGGAGTGAGTTTCTCTTGAGGTTGTAATGGAACTAAAGTAGTGGTAGGGGCCATAGGGACCAGTTGAACCAGGGTCAGAGCACAATAAGGTCTTAGCTGACCAGGAAGAATGCTTGTAGGGGGATCAATGTAACATACGGGGATCCCTAAAGTCATGTGAGTAAGGACCAATGAAGCCATGACAGGTAGATAAAATATTGTGGGAGGGGGAAATAAGAAAGGTATCTGGCCTGCAAGGTAATGTCCCGGTGGAACAAATCTTGGATGGTTGAGACCTGGAGGAACAGTTCTTAGGGGAAGATAGGAGAGGCACCCACAAATGGAGGAGGTCCTGGGGGGTGGATCTGGATGGCTCAGTTGGGATGGTAACCGCACAGTGTGGAGGAACTCGTTGTGGATCAAATGTACCAGACTGCTTGAGGACAACCCATGACGCTGAAAGATTTAGGCTCTAAGATGAGAGGGGGAGGAGCAAGGAAAGAACCCAACAATTAGGAATCTTTATAGACTCTCAATGAAACACCAATGAGAGGAGTTGAAGACTTATTATCTAAAACTGATGAGATAATGGACTCGGGGGACATCATGGATGTCAGCTCGTAGTAAGTCAACTGATCTATGGTAACGGTCTTCCCTTCATGAGGGAAGCACATCTTGCGAAAAACCGTAGATGTGTGAGCTGACATGGCATATGTGTAACTACGACCCAAGAGAATGTTGTAATCTAAAGGGGCATCAATAACCTCAATAACTACATGGACAGTCTTGCCCGCAAGTGTCATGGATAGTTGCGGTACATGCTAAGAGGCTACGAGGAGTATCTGTCCCAAGAATGCAATGTGATGATGGAGGGGGACAACTCAGGTGACTAATTTTTTTTCCAAATGGTAGCAGACATCACACATGTGGATGCACCATCGTCAGTAATGCATCGGGAGATGATGACATTACGAACTCGGACTAGTACCTAGAAAGCAACGGAGCGAGGCAATGGGGGATGTTTTGATGTATCAACTAGGAAGAGAGTCAAATGATCGTCAGAAGCATCTACTACACCCAAATAAGTTATTAGAGCTCTCTTTTGAGAAGGGCATGACTGGAGTACATCCAATGTCGACATGGCGGCAGGTGATTGCGCCAAGCCATCTACTATACTGTATGTATGGACAACTTGGTTAGAAGCCATGTTATGGCGTAAGGGTCCCTTTGGGATCTTGGGAATTGCCTCAGCTTCAGGTTGAGGGATCTGTAATGGAACATTTGATGTCGTAAGAGGCTCATTAGAAGCTTTGGCTTTGGACTCAGTGACGGACGAAGTTGATGGCTTATCATATTGACACGATCGAGTTTTCAAGTTGATATCAGAGGGATTAACCTCATCAGAGCTCATCATGAGGATCTGGTAGTCACCAGGACCAGAATGTTGGGAAGGGTGGGCTGCTTGACCTAGGTGAGGTTGAGAAGGAACAAATCCTTGTTGAGAGAAAGGATTTGTAAGCACTGTCGGGTTAGATGGTGTAGTATTCTGAGGCAATTGTTGGCCTCTAGAAGTTGCTTGAGTTTCCCACATTTGGCGCATCTGGGGAAATATAGCACACTTATGTGTATAATGGCCATGTACACCACAACATGCACAAGCCTTGTTCATACAAATAGCCTTTTTTTTCTTGTGTTGGCTTCGCTGTAGCTGGTTGTTGGTGTTAGGCTGGTTCCCTTGGGATTCACTAGGTTGATTACCTTGATTACCGTGGTTACCCTTGTTACCATTGTTACCCTTCCCCTTATTATTTTTCTTCAAATTTTGGGGATTGGTTGCACCTTGTTGTGAAAACACCTGACCCTAAGGGGGCAGTAGCTGTACGGGCTAAGGATGCATGGGAGGCTGCAGTGTTAATGCTTGAGCGTCTGGAGTGCTCGACTGTTCATAAGGAGGAGCAATGGTTTGGTAGATAGGTTGGGGCCCTGAAAACATGTTGCTCATAGGAGGGGCATAAGTGTTGGAGGAACTGGTGCCCCCATGTGGATGGCAATAAATTTGTTGAGTATACGGGGAAGGATGTGAAAGGGTTCCAACAATACCATCGGCAACGTGAGATTTCCCCATTGCATTGGAAACTCCAGGATGGGGAAGGTTTGGAATGATGGTATAAACAGAACTAGATTGCATAGATCAGGTCATATCTCAGAGCGGTTCAGAGAGCTTCTTCCTCAGTCTGAGGAAAATGGGACGTGGCATCTTTTCCAATGTGTGCTAAAAGGCTCCTGAGAAACCAATCTAGATAGACACAGTCTTCGAAGTGCGGGGTACAACATGTGATCCTCCTTCTACGTCACTCTTGAACATGGTTGGAAAGGCGAGTGGTAGAGGACTGATGAAATGAGGTCAATATCTTTTTACAAGTCGTATCAGAGAGGTAGCTAGAAATATGAGAGGAACAATTAACAAGCATCACGAAAATGGAATGAAATGTGGTGGGCAATTCTACATACCATTTTGTAGCATCTCTAGTGAGTGTGCATTGGAATAATTGAAAACGAATGAAGTCATCAGTAATGGAGTTGGATGAACACCACATGTGGAAGGAGTGAACATGATCAATAGGATTCTCTCCAGAATTACCCTCAAACTTTGGGATATTTGAGGGAAGCTTAGTCGGCATAGCATGCCAACCAACATCATGGTGTATTGGGTTCTTTATCAACTGGCTAAAATCCAGTAGACTTAACCTAGCCATAAAAGGGAGTATGGGAGTTTTCTGAATGGTTCATGAAATTACTCCTCTATATGTGATCACTAGGGTAGAGCTAGAGCCAACACTAGGTTGGGTTCCTACACTAGTTGTGGGTCCAAACATGGTGACAATATGTGGTGAAGGAGGCTCGGAATTAGATGAACCAGGAGAAGAGTCGGTATGGGGACTCAGAGGGCTATGAACTCAAACCTAGTGGGGAGGAGTAATATGCCCAAGTGGAAAATGGGGATGTAGCTATAAGAGTCTCTGTGATAAACGCCTTGGTGGCACAATGGTGGTAAGACACATGTGACATGAAAATGGTGAAGGGAGATCAACAATATGACTTTGTCTCGATGAGGGGAGATAAATTTATTATGTTCAGTCTTTGCTTGGGGGTGTAAACCAACCGCCCTTCGCTTAAGGTGCACTTGTGTGTGAAAATGTATTTATTGATTAAGCTCAGATCGTGTTTTTAAAAAAGAAAAAAGACTGTTGAAAATAAACTAAAATTAACAATAGTAAATGAACAACAAAACAATTAACTAAACCCCACCCAAACTGAATTTTCAAACACTGTGCTAGTTGGTGGTGAAATTGACTGAAAACACACTAAAAATTTCAAGGGATCTAAGTGTCAGTGTGACTGGGATGAAATGACACTAGGCTACTGGAAAGTGGTGCAACAACAACAAAAAACCAGAGAGGAGGATCGCTACAAAAAGATAGGGAGATGCGTGTAAATCCTAGGGCAACTGATGGGACCCTAAGGCCAATGACCAAACAAGGTTTAATATGAAACCATGGATGGAAACAACCTATCTTTGGAGATGTGAAAGAAAAGGGTACAGATCTGGAAAATATGGTTGAAAGCGCTGGAGAAGCTCAGACTTCTTACTCGGCTAAACTCCTCCTATAAATGCAGAAGCGTATTAGAAGCCCTAAGGGGATAAATTCCACTTTGACGAGTAAATCAGAGTAGATCAAGAGCTCTCAACCAAACCCAGAAACATATCTGGTAAAAACTCACAAACCCTAAAATCATTGGTACTAAGCTATTTTTAGGGGGGATCACAGTTTTTGGGGTGAAATATGCACTCTAGACTCGAGATCGCACATTTTGGGCTAAAAAATGTGATTTTTGATCCCTGATTCCTGGTCGGAAAATCTGAGAAAAAACTACCGTCTCTGTCGCAACTCGTTCCTGTGACATGCGGAAAGACCAGAAAACTTGCAGAAGTTTGAAATTTGACATATCTAGGGTTAGAAAGCTAGTAAATAACATTAAGAGTCTGAACAAATAAGAAACCCTAACTTGAAAACTGAAGGTCACCCAAGTTTCTGGATCTTAAGTAAAAAGCCAATGGAGTTGCCAATTTGGTTGTAGTGTTTTCGTCTCAAAGATGTATGAAAAGAACCACTTAAGACTACGGATGAAAAACAGTCTAAACAATATAAATGGCTACTAAACATTGTAGATTTGCAGAAAATGATAGAAGCAAAATCTAGCAAAGTCCTCACCTATGACACAATCATATTTAAACAGCAAAAAGAAACAATAATAACTCCAATCATCCAATGGGAACCAGATATACAAAGAATATATTTTATTATAACACCTATGAAGGGAACAAATAAATTTTACCAATCCCCCTTTATGGTATGGGTTCTTGTCTATCCTAAAACATCTTTAGCTTGTGTAGAGTCTGTCTCCTCTATAATTTGAAAACCCAACAAATAAAATATTTGAGCTTAGTGGGAACTCAAATGGCGGAGAAAATAATCGAAAGTGAATAATGAATGGAAAACCCCTCTATTTATAACAAAATATTGAGTTATCCTCGAATAATAAGCAATAATAAAATATTATTAACACCATTCTTGGAATAACCACTTGGAATATTTTATTATATTTGGTTAGGAGGGAAAACGTAATTAAACTTTTATCTAGAAATAATAAATAAATAAATGATTTATTTATCATCTAAAGAAATTGGTTAAGGAATAATAAATAAATAATGATTTATTTAATTATTCCTAAGGGATTTAGTCAAATTTGACAAAGAATAATAATTAATTAGTGATTAATTAATTATTCCTAGAAGAAAATAAAATAAATAGTGATTTATTTAATTATTCTTCATGGGTTTAATTATAAATTACATAACAAAGGTGGTTTATTAAGTAATTTCTCGCAGTGAAAGCAATTTTACTATGGTAAAATTGACTTTACATGGTGTACTTGGATCCATCTAGTAAATTAGGCTAGATGATCAATCGTAGTGATAACACTTTCATCAAAGGGGACCGAGTTAATTAGTGAGAGAGGGCGAAATATTTTTTCTTTGGCAAGTGAATCTGAGGGCCATTGAGGATAGAACCAATAGCCATAGGCATAGATTGCATCAAAACACTCTACCGACACTACTGAGTCGTGGATCAGGTCAATAATGCTCTCATCCACCGTTTTGCCTTCCGGGAGGCACCTCACCATGAAAGGGAATATTCGAATCACTAGAGTAAGGATGTCGGCTGAAAATCACAAAGACCCATTGAATCAATTACATGGGACTCTACCACTGACAGAAGGGAATTCGAGGCACTCATAAGCAAACAGTCGCATTGTTGATATGACGGGTGATGTTTCTCAGTAGCAGTCAAGGTCGCGAGGAGGGTAATTTTGTGTGTTAAAATGAACACCGAGCCATCTAATAAACATAGGTGTTATATTTGTTTCAGACTATGATTCGTTTCAATGGAAGGTGAAAGGGAGTATGAGTGTTGCATGCTGATTAGTTGATATAGCCTGAGCATTGGTTGCATTGCTAAAACACTGTCACAACAACTATCTGAGCAGAGAATGGAGTTGAGCATCCCCATATCTGTTCTAGGTGAAAGGAAGTGGACATAGCATGGGAATTGCACTGTCACCACAACCCTCTAAGCACAGGGAGGAGCTGAGCAAGTTTCATAGGCTTCAGTTCTGGCATTGACCATCGATTCATTATGGGAGCCAAAGTTTTCATCACTCTTAATAGCAGAGACAAGATTATTTTTACCGTAGCATTAGTCAAGGAGCCAACCATGGGCCTCTTCAGGTGCACGCCAAAGTATTTGTTTTATTGCATTAGATAAATTGATCTCGATAGATCAAGATCACTCACACATTAGTCATAGAGGCAAAGACACCGTTTTTTTGCAGAATCAAGTAAATTATATTTCAACAAAAGATTTCTTGGTGGGTCACCATAATTAAATAAAGTAATCCTCTGCCTTTTTTTGTTATATAGTATGTTGCATTATGTGGCTGGATTGGTGTAGAGGTTTATCATTGTCGAATATAGTCTTATGCCTATACATTTCAAACCTCTAACATCAAATTGAATGTCACACATGATCCATTGATCACTCGCAAGGGTATAATTATTGGGTCCACAGACTCTTGATTAGCGTATGAAGATCTAAGTCTTTACCTAAAAACTGATTCTCTTTCCATCTAGATAGATTTTCCGCTCAAAAATCTCAATGTGGAAGCATGAAACATGGCAGGTTATGGACCAAACCATGTTTATAGTTTTCAAAATTTTAATTGGTTTTAGCATTTGACAAGGGGTTTGTCAAATTTTGGAGTTTGAAGATAGAAAGGAGATTTTGTGTTAAAAAAAAAAGGGAATAGGAAAGGGAGGTCATACAATCATCTTACTATTACCAATCAAGTTTGTATTTACCTTATCTTGGGGTGAAATCCATTGAAGAATTAGTGTATTCATGCTTTGGTATGAGGGGAGATGGGACTTTCCCTAGAAAGCACTTATAAAATTTTGGACAAAATTCTAGATAAAATAAAAGAAGCATGGGGCCTTTTCTCTATGCCATTATGCAACAAAAATTCCCCTGGGAAGTGAAGGAAGGACAAGGAAGAGGAGCTAAGTTGTTCGCACTTGGATCCTAATTGCAACGAACAAAGTCAACGATAGACCTTCAAAAATTAGAGGAATTAGACACATGGCTCTTAGAGGTGGGGCAACCAGAATAAAGGAAACTTAGTTGGAATCTCAAGCCATCTATGCTTGCATTAATACAACCCAAACTCTTAGAGCATCCTTGTGAAGAGGTCAAGCTCACAATTGCTTCTCGTCTCAACAAGATCATAGCTTTAAAATCCAGAGTATTGTCTTACAATAATGATCTTATGAGGGAGATATTGTAGTTGATAGTGGAGGGCCTTAAAGGGTTGAATAACATCATGCTTCCTACCTTTTAGAACCGATGTAGAAATCTTAACAGTCATGGCAGAATTGAACTTTGGCACATTCATACTGAATTTGGAATGTGATGAGTTGATCTTTTAGTTTCTCCATAACTTTTACACTAGTATTACATTAGCTCATTTAGACCATGTCAAAACAAGCATGCAAAATATTGTGTCTCTATTATTAGAAGGCCATGCTCACATATGCAAGATACTAAGATGTAAATTGTTGACCATTTGGAGGAAGGACCACAGGGATCCTATGATCTAGTCGAGAAGTTTGTCAGGAAAAACATAAAATTACTCAAGTGGGTGCTCACTATGAAGGAGTTGATAAGGATTGATGGAGGAAGCAAGAACGAAATATGCATCAATAATGAACTAAGGATGAGAGGACTATGCTTTATCTGCAAGGGACCTTGGGCCCTTAACCATTCATGTCCAGGTGATAAGAGGAAACAAGGGAAGATCATGAAGATTCATCCATAGTTGGTTTCACCGGTTTTTAGAAGAGAACCTATGAAGGATCCAAGTAGTCAAGTACAAATGGTGAGAAACAACACCATGTTTTTCAGAGAAACTTACGAGACAGGTCGATGATAATCAATCAACTTGACAAAGTAAATCGGGAAAGGAAGGAGGGAATTACTCCTGATGATGAGGTAGTTGAGTCTATAGATATCCAGGAGAACATCCATAAATAGTATGGGCAATCAGGTATAGATAACAGTCCACCAATACATCCATGTTTGACAATCAAAGAGGGTGGGCAACTTATCCCCACATGTGAAAAAGTCCAGGAAGAAGACATTCTAGGAGAACCAAATGAGGAGCCAATAATAATAAACAGATATGATGAGCATGATCATGCAAGGTATCATGACAAATATAGTATGCAGGATAAGCCATTTCTGCAGGGCACGAGAATTTCTAGTAGAGAACTTTTGGGAAAGGATCATGCATTTCAAGACAGATCTTATGATGTTGAACATTGGGACCTTTGGCAGGTGAAACATTGATTTCTGTCTCAGTGGATGATAATTCTTCATATGGAAGGTAACAGTTTACTTGCAAGTTTGGAGGTAACAAGGTACATTGGGAGGTAACAAGGTACAAGGTACATATCGAAAGACATATGGGAGGTAACCTGTACAAGAAAAAAAAGTTCTTAGAAGAATATATGTGTGCTCTGACTTCTCAACAGCATCAAGGAAAGACTTAATTTCAAAAATAAACTCTTTAATGATCTCTGTACCTATTACTTACCACTTCAGATAGAAGTGTTGAGTGTGACAACTGCCAAAAAAACATATTATTATTAAACATATTGGAAGAAAACTACTTGAACTAAGCTAAAAATATAATACTTATACTAGAAAAACCTATGCAAATGCAAACATCTCAGAAGGTGACAGATGAACTTAAGCCTTTTCATTGAAATAACTTACCACTTCTCTGGTATCCATTTTAGAATCCAAACTAAATCGCAAAACTTAGAATACTAGCCATTCTTGAACTTCTTTCCTTCTCAGTCTTCAGCTCAAAATGGTGAGCCCCATGCTTGTCATCATAGGGCATAATGGAAATGGCATCCAACAATCCAGATGATGCCATCAGCTACAAATCCTTCTTTGCTAAGTATTTATTGTAGCTTTTCTGGAGGATATAGAGCTTGTACCATGCATAAGCATGATACAAATGACTTTCTAATATCTAAAATATCTTTGTTAACTTTGAATAGTAGATTGTCATCATTTGAGGTTTAGGAATATTCTTGACCATACACAAGACCATGAATATCTTCTATAGAGTGAAAAGCTTCCTACATATCATATGTCATCTGTCATAAGAAATAGTATAAGGCAAAAATATATTAAAAATAAAAATAATTTAGCTCATAGATTCTATAGTAGGTTCATGAAATTTCATTCAACCCAAATCTTCCTTCGCAATAGGGTATTGTCCAATAATTAATTCCTACAAGATCAGACTATATCAACCTTCCCATCTAAACAAATATTTAATTCTATATCTAATTCAATAGATAACATTTTAGATTTCTGGCCCCCATTCGATAGTGATACCTTCTTAAAGGTATGCCAAAAATCTAGTCAACATGACATTATAACTATTTACATCATGGGAAATATGGCTAAACTCCCAACCAAAGATAAGTGGTTTCTAGAATATGATTTTTCTACACATTTCCCTTGTCCCATTTCACATTTCCCTCATCCCATTTCACAATGGCAGCCAACAATCCAGATGATGCCATCAACTACAAATCCTTCTATGCTAAGTATTTATTGTATCTTTTCTAGAGGATATAGAGATTGTACCATGCATAAGCATGATACAAATGACTTTCTAATATCCATAATATCTTTGTTAACTTCGAATAACATATTTTCATCATTTGAGGGTTAGGAATCTTCTTGACCATACACAAGGCCATATATATCTTCTATAGAGTGAAACGCTTCCTACATATCATATGTCATCCGTCATAAGAAATAGTATAAGGCAAAAATATATTAAAAATAAAAAAATTAGCTCACATATTCTATAGTAGGTTCATCAAATTTCATTCAACCCGAAGCTTCCTCTGAAATAGGGTATTCTCCAATAATTAATTCCTACAAGCTCAAACTATATCAACCTTCCCATCTAGACAAATATAATCCTATATCTAATTCAATGGATAACATTTTAGATTTCTAGCCCCCATTCGATAATGATACCTTCTTAAAGGTGTGCCAAAAATCTACTCAACATGACATTATAACTATTTACATCATGGGAAATATGGATAAACTCCCAACCAAAGATAAATGTGTTGTGCCTTTTTCCCATAAGCATTTATTAGCATACCCTTTTTAGTTGAGAGAAGATCCTTTGGATAGTGGGATACAATCTTTAGTTCTTGTGAGGGCATCCCAAAATCACCCTTGGACAATTGACTACTAGCATCTTTACAACAGTTTTGGCTCATTGACTTGATACTTGTCTTAGGGGAGTTTTCCTTGAGGGTATTTTTCCCAACACTTTTCCTTAAGGTAAAAGTGTGTATACATTGTTGTATGTAATCTTGATCTTCCATATTATTAATACAAGAAGATATAGATCCACCAATTGAATATGTAATAAGTGTTAAATCAGATAGCTCAAACTATTCACACTTTGTGTTTTCATTGAAGTTGGCTGATGTTGCATGTTCTTCATCAGAATTTGTCCATATTTGTCCATACTGTTGTATTTTGTTTTTCTACAGTACAAATTTCATCCACACTGCCCCTTGAATGTGATTTCTCCTCACTCATTTCTTCAACCTTATCCTCCTTATATATCATACTGGAAAATCACCATTCTAGTACAGAACAACCTCTGGATAGTATTTATGAATAATTGTAGTTAATGGGTTCTCATATAGTGATTCCCAAAACCAATGGAACGACATATAATTTGAATCACTCAAGTAATGAATCTCAATTTAACAACATTCTAATATAATTGCATTCTACCATAAATACACATCAAGAATGCTTTGCCTTGTAGATTTTATCACCCATGTATTCGATGGATTTAAGGGCATGAAGGGAAATTGGAAAGCCAATGATCTCGTAGAGTTATGTATGGCGTTGTCTAGTACCTATGGCCTCTTCGACAACCAAGATTGAGCTCAAACTCACCCTAGAAAATGAAAATAATGCTCATGGGAGAGGAAAATGACTCTAGTAAGTATAAATCCACCCAAGAACGCTTAAGAACACTCCAGGTAAGGGGAGACAAATTCTTAACGGTCGTACAGAAACCAAATTAGCAACTCCTTGAGGAAATGCAACAACTCCAGAACCATGGCAGTTGATCTCTAGCTCAACAAGAAAGTGGATTAAGAGTAACTTAGAGCTGATGCATTTCATATAGCATCAAGCAATCAAATTTTTCTAAATGATGCTAATATAAAGTCAATGGAGAGTTATTTATTTCAGCCATGAGCACAAAGACAGGGAGCACATATAATATAACTGAGTAAGAATGATGATAACTCATACAGCACAAGTTTATTATATCTTAGGAACATATATTAGATGAGAGCCTAGCACATTGCCTTCATTGTCAAAAGAGAGATGTCCATCTGCAAATTAACCCTCGCTCGACGTGAAACTATTGCGACATAGCTGCTATGGGAAAATGAATGAATTGGTCATGGCAGTTAAACACTGAATTGAGCTAGTTTCAGCGTTGTCCAATTAGGGCTATTGCATCTTGTCATAGACAAATATTGCAAGACATTTCAAAATTACAAAGGCAACAATCTAGGCATAGTCACTCTTTCTTTAGTTAAGTCAAAGCTCATGGAGAATGATATCTAGATGTTTTAGCCTATATTCAACCTCTTTGGGCAGCAACCAAGAAAGTGAAAAATCTCGAAGTCTGTAATCCAACGGGAGAAGAAAAAGCTCGAAGCTCGAAGTCTACAACACTTGAATAAACTGAAATCTGTGACTAATCCGAATCTCAATCAAAAGCTATCTATTTGAAACAGGATCTGAATATCTGTGGTAAAGAGTCAAAGGTTTGTTGTAGTAGCCAAAGATTAGTAATAGAAGGCAAAGAGTTTGTAATTGGAAGTCATTGTATTATAATAAGAGACTAAAGCTGCAATAAGGACATAAATTCAGTAGCTTCTTCTGACTTTGACTAGGCAGAGACTCAACTATTGACCTTGAAATAAAGAGGAGGGCTGACTTGGAGGGACTCTTTGGTCTTGTGTTGGATATTTCATTTTGAATAAATTCAATAAGAGGAGGATTGTTGGGTTTTCCCTTATTGAGAGGTTTCGCCCAACCTTGAAAGCCTAAATATTTGTGTCTCGTGCTTCTTTGTGTTCTTGGAAGAACAATTTGTGTAATTACTTGATGAAAGAGAAATATTAACTAAAAAAGAAAAGAATACTTATATAGGAGTTTACTTCCAACTATGAAGGAATACAATGAGGACATAAAATTTGTAAATCTTAAACTTGGCTAGGCCACTACACCTCCAAAAACCTAACTCATTTAACCATAAACTAGAAACCTTCTGTGGAACTCCAAAAACAAATGAATTAGAATGAATTATCAACTAGAATCAAGGGCATTTACACTTTACATTTGGCAATCTATTGTAGTATGAATATTTAGGTCACAACTATTCATTTATATTGCACCGTTGTAAGAAAGGATGATCATATTTTATATATTTTGTCTAGTAAGGCTTGCACTTCATCATTGCCAGCTCTAACTAAGGTTTCATGTTCCCATTGTAATGAACAACAACGACATTGTCAATCTCTGAACAGTCCACGCTAGGATTATATCCTAAACCCACCACATGCCAAGACTTGCCCAAAGGATGAGTCAAGCCATAAAACGTTCAATCTAGGGGGTAGTGTTCCAAGCTTCCACAACACTCTATCCTCATTCTGACACACAATAAAAGAAAAACTTAGAAATCGAACAAAGAAAAACCCATTAAGTTTTCTAGCTAATTACTTCATAATTACTTCAAATACTTTAAAGTAATCTTCATAGGAATTAACATAAATAAACCACACTACACACTTACCTTGTTCTACCACTTGTGATATATTCCAGTTATATCTTGTTTCTCCCATTCTTTGAGATCAAATACATTCATCCCATATGCCCACCACAAGCATTAGGATCAAAGTGCTTGGCTATGTGCGGATTGGAAAAATTAAGGTATTTGTCAAAGCGGCGAAAGCTTTCTCCACAGGTTTCCACTAAACCATTAACCTTTCCATGAAGATGTACTGACCACAAGTGCATCAAATCTTTCTACACCACAATATCAGCATACTAGAAAAGGATCTTGTTCATTTTGGGATAAAATTTTGGAAGATAGAAACGAAGATGATTTAGCATGGATAAATATTTTGAATTTGTATATTTCAAATTGGAGGAACATGCTGAGAGTGTAGTCAAGTGATCTGCCTTGAAATAATACTCTTTCATAGCTGAGGATTCAAGTTGGCGAAGCATAGGGCAATAGGAGGAATTGATCCATTTAAAATCATCAACATTTTCTACATGTATCGCAGCTTTCCCTGGGGGATTAAGTAAAAACCACATTTTCATGGCCCCAAAATTTAACTTGTCTGTGATGAGATGAAATACATGTTTCTCTGATTCCTACAAACACATGTAGATCACCTACAATGAGATCCAAATATTAAATGTAAAATGCAGCAAAATTGTTGGACTTCCAGACTTTAGAGTAATTTAAAATAATAACACTTCACCTTAGCATTCATGATAGTTGAATTCACAACCACAAATGCAGCCAATACATTGTTAGAAAGTAATGCATAGTGATAAAGAGTCGGATACTCCAACTTGTCCTTTTTAGGAAATTATCACTTTTCAAGAGGAAGAAAGTAATAATCTATGGTCAATTGCATGGACAGACAATGCAGGCCCTTGGGAACAGACTTTTTTGCCACCTGACTTAAAAATTTTCTTTGCTTTTCCAAGGCCATTGCTTGATCGTCTGCAGACTGAAGCATGGCTTGCAACTTCTTTGTTACTATCACATAGCCATAAAATTGTTCTCTAGTCTTGGATAGGACATGACCATAGCCTTAATCTTCTTAGGTGCACTAAAACATTCATATCAATTACCGGTCATGAAAAAGAGAATGAAAAGCAGAAATATTGACACACATACTGCAACTTTAAAAGAAACAAAGGATATGAACACCAAATGCAAATGGAAGCACTTACTACTCTTGATTTAGAAGCAACCAATGTGAAAATCCAGGGGGTAGTGTTCCAAGCTTCCACAACACTCTATCCTCATTCTTACATACAATAAAAGAAAAACTTAGAAATCAAACAAAGAAAAACCAATTAAGTTTTCTAGCTAATTACTTTAGATTTACTTCAAATACTTTAAAGTAGGCATTACACGAATTAACATAAATAAACCACACTACACACTTACCATTTTCCACCACTTGTGATATATTCCAGTTATATCTTGTTTCTTCCATTCTTTGAGATCAAATACACTCATGCCATATGCCCAACCACAAGCATTAGGATTAAAGTGCCTGGATATGTGTGGATTGGAAAAATTAAGGTATTTGCCAAACTGGCGAAAGCTTTGTCCGCAAGTTTCCACTGAACCATTAACCTTTCCATGAAGATCTACTGACCACAACGGTGTCAAATCTTTCTGTTCCACAATATCATCATCCCAAAAAAGGATCTTGTCCAGTTTGGGATAAACTTGTGGAAGATAGAAATGAAGATGATTTAGCATGGATAAATATTTTGGATTTATATATTTCAAATTGGAGGAACGTGCTGAGAGTGTAGTCGAGTGATCTACCTTGAAATAATACTCTTTCATAGTTGTGGATTCAAGCTGGTCAAGCACAGGGCAATAGGAGGAATTGAGCCATTTGAAATCATGAACATTTTCTACATGTATTGCAGCTTTCCTTGGGGTATTAAGTAAAAACAACATTTTCGTGGCCCCAAAATTTTACTTGTCTGTGATGAGATGAAATACATGTTTCTAAGATTCCTGCAAACACAAGTAAATCACCTACAATGAGATCCAAATATTAAATTTAAAACGCAACAAAACTGTTGGACTTCCAAACTTTAGAGTATTTTAAATTCATAGCACTTCACCTTCCCATTCATGACAGTTGAATTCACAACCACAGATGTAGCCAATAAATTGTTAGAAAATAATGCACAGTGATAAAGAGTTGGATCCTCCAACTTGTCTTTTTTAAGAAATTTCGCTTTTCAAGCGAAAGCAAGTAATAATCCATGGTCAATCGCATGGACAGACAGTGCAGGCCCTTGGGAACAGTTTTGCTACTTGCTGACTTAAAAATGTACTTTGCTTTTTCGAGGTCCTTACTTGCTGGTCTGCAGACTAAAGCATGGCTCACAACTTCTTTGTTACTATCCCACCGTCATAAAATTGTTCTCTAGCCTTTGATAGGACATGACCCGTAGCCTTGATCTTCCTAGGTGCACTGACACATTCATATCAATTATCGGCCATGAAAAAGAGAATTAAGAGCAGAAAGATTGACACACAGACTGCAACTTTAAAAGAAACAAAGGATATGAACAACAAATGAAAATGGAAGCACTTACTACGCTTGATTTAGAAGTATCCAATGCGAAAACTATTACCTTTGAGGTAGATTAGAATGTACATTAGCCTCACCCAATGTACACTGACATTCTTTAATTAGAAGCATTAATTCATGGTATAAATCAAGATTATTCGTACCCTGGGAAATGCTTGAATATACCCTAGCCATCATGAGTTGGTCTCACATCAATGTAACAGTGGAATCAGAATTCTCGTTCTCATTCTCCCACCTCCAAATGCTGTATTTTCCCAAGACAATAGAATCTACCTCCTTGGAATGTCTAATTGCTATGTTTTCAAGCTCAACTCGTTTTTCTTCATCCTGTTGAATCAGCTCTATTGACCTTTTCTCACTCCTCTTTTGTTCTCAATTGTTGTAAGCATTAAAAAACTATAAATTAAAGCGTACTATGCTAAAATCTAAGAAATATAAAATTTTTGTATTTGAGAAGTAACATTCAAAAAGGATTTTGGAAAATAATATAACAATTCCCTTTTCCATGAGAAGAAAAAGTAGCGATCTAGTGTAGCAAAGAATTTTACCCTCCATGAAACTTTTGTTGGTCTTTCCTCAAGCTGCAAATGGTCTGCATTACAAAAAACATTGTCCTGGGAGTTTGACTAGACATTACCTTACACTAGGCTACCAACATCATAGATCAGTTAAGTAGGGAAAATCAAAACTTACCATTAAGAGCATTCTCTTTCATGTCTCGATGTTCACTTCTTGTGTCATCCTCTTGAAACCTCGTAAGAAGTTCTTCGTCATTGGAAGTTTTTTCTACACCTTGTCATTCATTTTACCCCCCTCAGGATTTTCCTTGCCTTTTTCATGAAAGATCACACCATCTTGTTGCGAATGTAACTTTTCTGAGTTGTCTCCAGAATTCATTTGCCTTTGCTTGAAGTACATTGTTAGAAATAGAGAAGCACCCATACCAATGTCAGTTTTCACTTCCTGCTTAATACAACCTTACCCAACTACATAGATCATCATCACATAGGTTTCCTTACATGTTCAATAGAGAAAATAACGAAAATATTCACCAATCATACCTCAGAGTTAGCAATATCCCTTTGGTTTACTTCAGAGGGATTTCTAATACCCATGAGGAAGATAAGTCATTATGTCCAATAATATTTAAGTTTAGAGTTCCCAAGTCCTCTGTGATAGCTGTTATGACATCAATCACCTGCCCAGTAAATAAAATTTATTTTCAATTCTCTGCTGAATACGGGAGAAATCAAATTTAAGATATCCAAATGCAGCAGGTTTCTTATACTTGCCTCCCTTGGGAAGAGAGAGTCAATGCTCTTTGCTAAACTCTACTTTCTCCAGTCATATGCTTGTTCCAGTGAACCCCACACATAAATAGATAAGAGTGATTTTAAACATATGACAGAGCTCCAGTATCCTTAATAATTCCTCTCTATTTCAATCCACTTGGGTCGATTAAATTTCAATTTAGGGACACTATTTATTTTCTGGGATTAGACTAACGTAAGTGCAAGTGCATTTCCCAGATCTTGAAAAAAACAAAATGGCCATAGAAAAAAAGAATTGGTTTTCGAGATGTGGAAAGAGAACACCATTCTAACAGATCCATCTCCTAAGAAGTTTTACCCTACTGTTTTAAATTAAAAGAAATGCATAAAAGATTAGGTATAAAGACTTGATGGAGAAGAATATCTATAAAAATACTGAAACGCTAAAAAGGGGGTTTCTTTGCTATCATGCATATGCTAAGATTGAGATTTCATTACACATCAATAATAAAATGGTGTGTATAATATCTATCGTTCATTTTGGCCAATGTGCTCTGAACACTATGGGAACAGTGTGAAAATGATATGTATAGCAGAAATTAGCTGGTGAACAAGATTATCGTTGTGAATTGGGTCTAGGTTGGGTGGATCAGAACTGGTTTTAGCTTGACTGATGAGAAGTGGATTTAGCTTTATAGATGGAAAGTGGGTCTGGCTTGGATAATGAGTGGATGGGAAGAATGATTGTTACCCTTCCCAACCAGATTCAATTCCCACAAGATTCAATTCCCATGAGTAAGATGCTGAACTGAACCCTTAACAAATATATTTTTATAATACCCATCCAGCTTATGCAGAATCCAACGCACACTTAGTACCATCCTACTCAGAATGAGGAGTTCCCAGCGAATTCACCAAGCAGTTGCCCAGCGAATTTACTAGTCATATGCATTTCCCTTTGTTAAAAAATGGAAAGAGCATTGTTATTTCTTGCCATCAGGATGAATGGTTTCATTATCTTTGGCAAGAGAAATTACCCTAGGGGCAGTTGGTAAAACCTTTTCTCTTGCATGAGAGAGGTACAAACTTTGAATCTTTCTTCTGGTAGGTATTGTATAGCGTTAATGTAGAGATGGAGTTCACAGCTTCACACAGATCAAATGAAAGAAAAACTATAAAGAAAACTCACAAAATGTCTAGAAAAATGCTAGAGGTGCTAAACTATTGACAATAAGCAAGGAAAGTAAGTTTGATAACATCTGCACCTTCAGATCCTGTGAAAAAGCTAAAAGGAAAATCAAATTACAATATAGGTCCATGGCATTTCGATTCAATGGTTAACTGGGGGTGGTGAAGGCAAATCAAATTTCAAAGTAGGTCCATGGGGTCTTCGTTCAATGGTTAACCGAGGGTGATGATAATTTCCCGCCAAGGTTCAAATCACATAAATACATTGTTCGATTGGTTCTCAATGAAAGGGATCTTTATAAAATAGTATAATACGACTACACTTCATTGTAATGGAGATCTTACTTGAATGTTGTAAGAAGTATACACTTCATTGTAATACTACTAGATTAAGAAAGGCTTGCCAGTAAAGATAAATTAAATGCTGACCCACCCCAGAAAAAGTGACATAAGCAACCTAACAAGGGAGGAGGGCAGGAAGAAGTTTACCAGCGATGGAGGAGGGAAGGAAGAAGCTTACCAGTTGCAGATGTAGATGTGGAGTGACGAAACCTAACTACCAGAAAAACCAATGGCATGACCACAAAGATAACAAGGAAGCCCACCACAACTATTCGATGATGAAAACCCCGACCTCGCCATCCTCCATTTCTACCACGCCGGTAGCCCTGCCACCCTCCATTCCACACACCTCCTCTTTTCACAGGCATTTTTAGCTCTTAAACCTAACACCACGTCTCTCCTTCTCCTCCTCCTAAACAAATATCAAGGAATGCAACCCTTACTCAATCATAATCCTCTATATCAAACCCATATCATGGTTTGCATAAATATATGGAGTCAACAACAACCAAAAAAACCCTTAGATCTCATATACACTTTAGAGCATTTGATAGAAAAATTTACCAAAGGCATTACGAAATGGATAGATCAACTGATTTCATGCAGTTTTGAGAAAAAAAGGGACACTGACATCGTAGAAACCTAGATGAAAATGGGCATAGGAGCCAGAAGTAGACAGATTTGAGGGTCTCTATCTCTGTTAGCCTTTTTGGTTAAAAAACCAAAACATATAATTAAGGGAAATACGTCATTTAGATTCAGATGCCAACATGGATGTTATTATTAATGGGGATCCTCACCAGTCTAGCTGACTATTCATACACTACGAGATAGGAAGAGGAAGAATAGGCAGGCAACATTGGGTATATATGACGCTCCTCAACTTACTAATTTAACTAAGAAGGTACCGACTTGGCATGCCTTGCATTGAGGCATGTAAAGGTAAAGGGAATGCTAGGGGGGTAATTTTATGCAAAGCAAGGGTGAATTATGCCTCCTTGAATGTACATCATGAGACTGTGTTTAAGATTTGTGATTCTGAAGCTGGGAGAATACTAGAGTGTAAGCACAAGAGAGAAGCGAAACATATTGTTATCTAACATTTAAAAAGGTGACTTGTTCATTGATTTCTCATTCAGAATGAAGAGAAAAAATTTGATGATTGGGGGAGAGAAATGATGAGTGTTCTATTGAGTAAAGGAAATACATCATTTTGAGGCCATGGATAGATCTTAATGGTCTGGGATGCCAGTCTTAGTAAAAACTTACCTAAATGCCTTATGACTGCCACATAGATGAGTGTTACACTTACATTATTGATGCACTAACCAAAGGGAGTTGGTATAATATTCATGGTTATGGGTGCTTACAAAAATTGGTTTTCATATACCTATGAAGTGAAAGGGAAGCCAACAAGGAATTTTTTTTTAAAGAATACGTTTTACACATCCTGTGTCCATTAGTATGAACCGGTTTATAAACATAGTGTTGGATTAATGTCATAACACTTCTAGAAGTTGTTTCGATTCTCAAAAGACATGTTGTATATTATCATCTGCTTCGAATTTTGCATAAGAAACAGTTGGTCCTTTAACAAGAATCAAGTGTGCCAACATGGACAGAAGAAGAGGTTATTAGCATTGCAAACCCCCTTCTCAAATCAGTATGTCAATTTTAAATTTAGCAGAAATTGGCAATAAAACATATGATTTTCTAGAAGCTAAAAGAAAGACAATATAGGAATCTACAACTTCTTACCTCTATTGTTGTCATGTTTAGCTTGCCCCACCAGAATGGTATCAAAGTTAAGGTGAGGGCAAGGTATCAGAGCTAAGGTGAGGGCAAGCCCAAGCAAGGAAGAAGGAAATTGCAAGAAGTTTTTTGACAACACTGACCTCCTTCCTCTTCAAAGATCAGTCATCTTGAACCACTAAAACTCCTACTGCAAAATTCTAGGTTGCAGATCCTAGAAAGGAAATGAGATCAAGGCCTCATCAATCAAGCATCTCTACGGTAGAGCTCTCTGTCAAATTGTTGGTCAAATAATCTATATCTAAGGCCTTTTGTCATGACTACAGCCAGGAAGCTTTGGTTTCTTTAGTGTCAAATCTTCTATTATGAAATCACCCTTGAATTGAATTTGGTTTGGAGATAGTGTCTTACTTAGAATTCCTTCTCTGTTGCAAGTTTATATAAAATCATATCTGAAGCAATAAAGTTCTTAGCATCTAAGCTCATATATATAATATTATTCTTGAGCTCATTGACATGCCTTCGGCCTTGTATTAGGGCTTTGTCTGTCTCACAAAGAAGTATAAAAGGCTATAGAAGGTGAAGTATCCTCAGCCTTGGACGTCAATCAAGAGGGTTTGAAAAATAGTGTTCATGGTTTTCCATTGGGTAGAAGCCTATTGAAGGTAAAGGATCAACATTTGTGCGTCGCTGAGATTCTGGAATCAAAGGAAAGGGGGTTCATGAAAAATAAAGATGATTTCAAGGATCTTGAAATCTGAAACACAATGTTCTAAAATCTCATTTAAATAGGTATGAATGTTATTGGTTTCTAAGCCAAATGCATCTCAACATTTCTTCTCATATCAACTCATTGAGGCAATCAGGACACACACGTGGGTTTAGCCTAGAGCCATCACTTTTTATATGATTTTTACATCTTGGGTTTAAAAAACCTTGATATACTCTAATTAGTAATTTCCAGTACCCATGCTCGGTGCATGCTGCACATTATTTTTCATAGCTGCCAAATTTGCATTCCATCAGTTAAAGCTAGAATATAATTAGTCTTAATAAAAGAAGTCTATTTTATTTGATGGATTCAAACTGAATTTAATTTACTATGGTTTTTCCTTTCCTTTAATTTACTCTAGTTTCAATAACCATCAAATCATCCAAAGACATAAATTTGATAATAGAACTGGAATCAGATAGAGACTTACTGCTGCGAGAAAATGGATCGAATCATTCCCAAGGCTTGGCGAGTCGATGGGCTCCATTTATTTTTTTTCCCTCTTCCCCAGATTTACCAACAGCCTTTGCTATAGTAGCCTTAGAGGGGTTTTTGTTTCCTGTGCTAGGGAAAATGTACAATTCCGAAGGGGATGTCCAACAACTGAAGCTTTTTCATCAGTTACTTGAGTCCAGAATTTTTGGAATAGGCCTATAAACCTATTTCACTGCCTTGGAGGGGAAGGCGACAACCTGTAGAGATAGAGGGGCATTTTTTGGGTGACGGAGGAAAGGAAAATCCCTATTTGAACCTTATGTGGGTCTGGGGTTCCATATCGAAATCAAAGAGCTGCACAAGTTCCAGTTAGGTGTCTCGTTCCCTGCACAAAACCCCAACAATCCCCTGCCTCTATCAAACTAGAAGAGAAAAATAGGATACTTGTAGAAGAACGTTGCTCTCCATTGCCGAAACCTCCTCCAAAATTCTAAAATTCATGGTTTGAAGAAAATTGTTGAAACCTTCTCTAGGGCATGAACAAAATTCCATTGCCCATTGTTTTTCTTCCATTCTTGAAAGCACCTCGAGGATGCTCCTTGAGGGTTTGAACAAAAATGGCATCACCCACCTCGAAATTTTATTTGGTGACTCATACGCGGGAAACAAAATGTCTTAAATAAAGTTATTAAATTGCCAAGGTATGTTTTAACAAGCTCTTATGAAATATATATATATATATGTATATTCTAATGCCTCTCAATATCCTCTCAATATCTTCCATGGGGAATTTTGATTATGATAAATTTAATAAATAAAATGAAATTTTAAGATCAATTCATGTAGTAGTGATTCAATTGAATGGAATCATTTTTAAATGCTTTGGAAACTTTTTTTCACGTTGCTTTTAGATATATTTTTTTTCTAGAAAGTTTCACCTTTTTCAAAGGGGAAGAGGTGATAGTCTCATGTAGTAGTGATTCAATAAAATGGAATCATTCTTAAATCTTTGGAAACCTTTTTCCATGATGTTTTTAGACATTTACCCTTTTTCTAAAAAGTTTCACCACTTTCAAAGGGGCAAGAGGTGACAGTCTCTTGTTTCTCTTTCACAAAAGGTGTCATGTCACTCCTTGTTAAAGGGACTAGAGTGACAGGCTTCAAAATGTCACATTCTGCCATGGTTTGAGTCCAGATTTTAATCCAGTGAGGTGGAAGGGTCTCTAAGCTTGTTTATGTGTACAATTAAAAATGAACATTTCACTGTCATTCTCATCTTCAAATAAAAGCTCATGGAAGAGCTCAATATTATCTTTTTATCAATCTAATACATAGTTTACATATGGAAGAGGGTATATCATGGCTACAAACATGGGCTATAATGTTTGGGGTGGCATGGGACAGTAATAAAAAGGTCTGTTGACAAATGTAGATCCTCCCAATCACTCCTCGAGGAATAGGCCTCGGCGCAAAATGGCTACATGAATCTTCAAAGGAAATTTAGGATGAATATTGTGCTCACAAGCTGAAGTTTCATGAACAAGAGATGAGAAAGGATATTGTTGGGATGTTTAAGAAGAATTTAAAGTAAGATACGTAAGCTCAAAAACCCCAAGGAGAAACCCAAGATAAACATATGATCTCTAACCCTCATCATGAGTCATCCAATGCTACTTCTTAACAAAAAGTCTATTATTGGTGTTGGTGGATAAAGAAAAAAAGGAGAGGGATTCTAATGATAGGGAAGGAAGAGTGAAGATGAGATAGATGAGATCGACGTTTCCCCTAGACAACGCCATTTCCCCTATCCCCCAAAGTTTGTTTCCTCTTCTTAATGAAAGGCATATTACATTAAATACATAAATAATTATAAGCCATGCATTTTGATGCCCTTGTACATTCTTTTTTATTAATGAAAAATCTTCGATTTACAAAAAAAAATAACACACGATAAATAAGCAAGCCCCCATCGATGTTATGCACTACCTTAAATGGGTTTAATAGCCTTGGATGGCTCTAGAAATCATAGTTGAATGTATATGATGTTAACTAATTTAACCAACAAAACATGCCTTCGACAATGGTAACTAGACTTACACTCCATTTATTGCATTAAACAATCAAGTGGGCTTTAATAATTGTAACCAAACATACAAGTCGTTGGACAAGTTAACCAACCTAACACAACTTTAATAGTGATAACCAAAATGTACATGTTACTAATCAATTGACCATTGTGTCATGCCTCTAACATGTGCAATTGAACATAAATGTTGTTGATGGGGTTGACCTATCTAACATATCTCCCACAATTGTAGTCAAACGTGTATGTTGATTCGGTTAATCTCCTAGATAATGTTAATCAAAAATACATATTAATATCCAACCTAACATGTCACTAATAGTGACAATTGAATGTGCATGTCAATATCTAAGCTAATTGACCTTATATGTTGTTCATTGAGATGATTAACACATAGCTCACTAAGCTGACCGAGTCGAGAAATGATTGGCTTTGTCATTGAACTAACATGCCTTTAATAGACACAACTAAATGTACATGATGTTACACCAGTAAACCATCATGATATGCCTTTAACAGTAGTAACAAAGTGTGCAAGTTCTAGATTGGGAAAACCAAACTAATATACCTATGATAATCATAATTGACCATACATGTTTGTTTTGATCAACCCTTCAACTTTTCCCTTTCTTCTATACAAAATTAAGCATTCCATGCAACTCTCAAAGTAACTTTGATACATATACAAATTAAGTTTGTATTTACATGTTCGATTTGTGTTAAAGTGTTTCCTCCTTAAAGGTCACAGGATTCAATCCAATGGAAATTAAGGTATGTACACATCCATAGATTAAATAGTTAAAGCATTGAATGTAGGGCATCCCTTGTCTCACAAACAAGGGGGTCTCATATGTCAACTTGGCAGCTACCTGCATTATAACGTAATATTAAACAATATTCTTATTTTTTCAATTAATATGAATGCTTATAATATTTAATCTATTGTTAAGGAGATTACCCCTTGACTAATAAGTGAAGTATTTAATATTGGATGAGAGAGTTGTAAGGCTGAACTTTTGGCTACCATGGGTTAAGTTTGTTGTTTGTATTATGTCAATGAAAAATTAGATTTCACACCTCTCCAAGAATCAATCAAAATAATTTACACGTACCAATCAAAGGCATTCAATATATGGTTAAAGAAGTGGTTGGGAGGAGTTCACTGTCGTATCCATCCAAGGGTTTCCAAACTAGAGAAACAAGGGCATGTGTTTGATTTATGGGCTAACGTTAGAAAGATTGCTACGAGGAGAGGAGTTGGTGGGAGTCCTTATTATGAAAATGCCCTCCACCTCTTTGTTTATTTATTAAGGTAGGCTTGAAATAAGTGATTATAGATATATGATACATATAATATGAAAACCACTCACAACACAACAATATTGAACATTTGCATGAGACATAACTTAATTTATTTTCAATATATTTATTCTTTAAAAAAGGCAAGATATGCTACCATGATGTAATACACTGATTCACCAATATTGGGCACCAAACAAATGACTTGGACCATAGATGTTATGTACGATGACAATCATCCACTATAAGCTATGATTATTAGACACTCTGACACCCCTCATTTATGGTCACTCATTGAACATGCTCATGAAATTTGAGATCTTTGGACATGGTTAACATGCTTTGGTTAACACAATCTAGTATGGTGTGAGGGCCTTGACTACAATGCGAGCTTTCTAACACCCTTTACAACAACATTACTTCACAAAAGGCATTTGAAATTGATTCATAATTTTACCGTTGTATATGAGAAAGAAAATAGATGTTACTTCTCCCTTATCCAAGATAATGCTCTTCATTACAAATTGAACAATGTATCATGACATTGCCTTTCTCTGTTTATGTGAACTTGCTCAATTAGCATCTAGATACCTTGTGAGACAAAACTCAATGTATGTATTATATTTGGTATTGTGTCAATTATTGAATTTTTATGTCCTAATCTTGTGTTAATGGCCTTCCAATGCATGGTCAGTCTTGAATTAAAATTTTGACATGGAAAATCCCAATTTTACAATTTTGGCAATCAGAGGCACAATGTTGGGACAGTGTGTATCCATCTTGGTGGACAATGGGGCAAACAAATTTTTTATTGATGCACAGTTGGTGGAGTGTAGAGGCATTCACAGATTGATATATATCCTAAACAACGTGGGCGAGAGAGGATTCCCATGCTTCACCTCGGTTGTCTTCTTGATTGTTGGTTCGATATGTTGAGGATATGGATCTAATGAGAAAAATGTTGAGGATATTGTTGATGGTTTGATATTGAAGTCAAGATCCTTCCTTGACCATTTAGCCAAAGAGGTGTCTCCTAAAGTATCTCCAATAATATCATATGAAGAGTCATAATATTTAACCTGGAATTATGGCCCACCATGATCATCTAATAATTAATTGAAATACCACTAAACCCCAATTTAGGGATTGGGTGAATCATATGGTGGGACTATCCTAGTGGGAACCCTAAATAAATGGCTTGAAAACCCCTTGATTTTCTACCTTGAATGTCATTCATCTCCCAAATTTCTTGTTGGATACACAAGTCCTATAAAAACATGACAAGGAAGATGAGAGGGATTTGACAAGGACATTAGGTTGTCGTAGAACATCATAAAGTGCATCCACATGGATGGACATGGAATGGGAATTAAGGTCATAAAGTATACTAGAGTGTTAGACAAATAGGGTGCATCAAAATATTTTTGGAGTGTCCCAAAGGGAAATATACAATTCTTATCTCCTCTAAAATACAATATACATTTATTGTGATGATAGTAACCACAAGATTCTTAGAACTAGTGGTATAGTGTTTGGTCATGAATGAATATGTGGAAAAGAAATCTAAAGCTTTTGACTCACTGGCATAAAATAGTTCATGGGGCCGAATCAAAATTTCAAGGGACATGTCAAGGATCTCTGGTAAAATGAGGTCAGTAACCGAAGGATACCTTTCAAATAATTTAAGGAGAGTAGGGAATATTTAGAGGAGGCCAACTCAAGAAACCATAAGCAAGAAAAGGGGAAAGTATCTAACAAATATGGTTAGAGTAGGCATCAAAATCCCCATCCTTGAATGAAATTGTGGTTTACACAGGGCTCATGAGAGAATATGGGATGGAGGGTAGATTGGCATGGTCAGAAAATGAGAGAAGCGTTTTATCTACTAAAGGAATATGGGATCGAGGTTATGTCTAAGTTCAGGGATGCCTTTAGCTTTTTTGACAAGGACATAGGTAGATGTATCACAACAAAGGAGCTTGGGACAATAATGCATCCTTTGGTCGAAGCCCCAATGTATATTGGAAGTGGTCCAAATGTTTTATATTCAATAATCTAGTGTTGAATACAATAAACCACAAAAGAGTAGTTCTAATCTGCCTGTAAATGGAACATATTAAACACAACATTCCAAATTGATTTTACTCTGGAGAATAAAAGAAATAGATGATTCTGTTCATACATTGCCTCCATACAGATTAAACAACCAAGCGCACTCTATCCTTTACGACACAGATTGTCCCATGCCAAGATGAAGCCGGAAAGATACATTTACTGACATTCTTAGGCAGAGCAAAAATATGAAGCCAATATGCGGAGATGCTCTGAAGGACTGCTCGAACTAGAGTCAACTTGCCTCCTAAGGGGAGCCTCTTGTGTGCCTATGATAACAGTATATAGTGGATTTTCTCTATAATTCGGCTCCAATCCTTAATTCCATAACAATTAGGTTGGAGCATAAACCTAAGATATTTAAAATCTACATCCAATGCAGTGGAGATAACACCAAAAATATGATAAATCTCGAGTACCAATGCATCATCTGGGTAAGAATAAATCATATGAGATTTAATATTATTCATAAGGAGTCCAAAGACCAATTAAAAGAGGTCAATCTACCAAATAGTAAGACATCATCGACAAAAATCAAAGGAGTAACTATGACTTGTCTATCTACATACATGCAGCTAAAATTACATTTAATCCATCTACCTCCACACTTGCAACCAAAATTACCACCCTTGTGAATTTTGTGACTAATTCTTCAAAAATCCAATCCTTTATCCTCACCGTCTTCCTCTCCCAAAAGTTGTCATAGATATTTTGAAGTAGGCATATTGTCTACTAACGAATATTCTGTAATTTGCCTCCGCCATCCTTGTAGAAATTATGGTGTAGAGCTGCAACTACTCATGAAGTTTTAATAAAAATCATAAGACACAAGCCTACTCCACTGCACTCTAGAAGCTAATTCGCAATTTAGAACCAAAATTTCATACATGCAATAAGAAATAACACACATGCACACAAAATTTTTCCTAAGGAAAACAATATTCTTAAAACCCCAATGTCTGTTTGCACTAATATGATCCATAGAAATGTATTGCAATTTATTTTCTCAACTGAGCACAACCTACAAGTGAATAACCTGTCTCTCTGCTCACTAAGAATCTTTAAGCTAGACGTAGAAAATTTCTACCTCTGCTTGAGCACATATTTTCTTGCGCAATTCCTTGAGAAATTAGGCCCCTATTATTTAGGAATTTTTACAAAATGGATTGTGAAATTCCCAAGGTTGATCATTTGACTGTATGCAACACCTGTACACTCAAGGCTAGTCTATAGTTGATGTTACACTGCCTTGGAATCTCCACCACAGTTGGGGAACTCAAATTCTCCATGCATTAGCTATTTTGGGTTGATTGATTAGTTAACTGGATGATCACTGAGTTTGACTGAAGTCGCACTACACAATTGGCCTTCCACTAGTTCCTCAAGCAGTTGGAACTAGTTTAACTGAAAATAACATGAGATAACTAACTTTGATTGTTGCAAATTAACAATCATACATGCTTAACTGAACTATAACTCCTCCAACTGAAATTTACTTTGTAAACCAGGTGACACAAGCCATGTCACACAAGTTAACTGCATCCAAGCTATTTGTTGATGTGGAAATTCAGTTTTTCTCAATTTAAACAAGGAAAAATCAAATTGATAATTTATTGCTACATTTTTTAAGATTCCCTCTCTACAAGAAAGGGATTATCAACCACCCCTATCATGCACCTAAGGAATTTGAACTTCCCTCTTGAAAAATATTTTGTCGAAATGTAAAAATCTTACTCCTTTATCAGAATGCAGTGTAGCAACATTATCTGCCTCTAGACACAATCTCGTAAATGGTGATATTGGATATCTATATGCTTGGATTGATCATGAAATTTAAGATTCTCAAAGAGATTGATGCAACTCTGATTATCACAATTGGATCCATCATCTGACCAAATAGTCCAATAAGTATCTTTCTCATCCATATCGCCTCACATGTTTCTTGACTTGCAGCCGTGTATTATGCTTTTGTCTAGCTGAGCACCACAGATCTTTGCTTCTTGTCATAGCAAGAAACAACTAAAAACCCAACACTAAAAATTACACTGGACGTACTCTTTCGTTCTAATGGACTTCATGCCCAACCTGCATCTGTGAAGCCGCACAGCTTCACTCCCTCTACTCGTCTATACCATAGCCCAAACTGGGTAGTGCCTGTGAGGTACTGTAAAACATGGTTAGTTTCCTTCCAAAATAGTCTGGTTGACCTAACCATACCGTGTCTAAGCTCGTTGACTGCACATCACATATCTGGTCATATGTTCACAAGATACATGAGTGGACCCACTAGCTGTCGATAAATGGTAGCACCCACTTCACCTGAAATGGCATCCTCCTTCCTCTAGTTGTTCATTAGAGTTGTTTCCATGGGTTTACAACTCTCCATGCAGAATCTCTGCAGTATCTCATTTTCATACTTGCCTTGAGAGACAAATAACTACCCATCACTTTGTCATACTTCCAACCTGAGAAAGTAGTGCATGAGACCCATGTCCTTCGTTTAAAATTCCCTTGCAAGGTCCTCCTTGCAAGATATTATCAATGTCTCATCACTAGTTAAAATAAAATTATCAACATATAAGACAATAATAATAATTTTACCTTCTATCCATATGTGATGACGTTTACATCTCTTTCACTTATTGTGAAGCCCAAACCGGTGAGATAACTATTGATCTTGGTGTACCAAGCACGAGGTGCTTGCTTGAGATCATGCAGTGCTCACTTGAGTTTGCACACATGAGACTCTTGATCAAATGTATCAAAACCTTTTTGTTACTCTATGTACACCTCCTCCTTAATAACCCCATTCAGAAATTTTTTTTTTACACCCATCTGGTGGATATTCCACCCCATCTGTGTAGCGAGATGAAGAATTGATCTAATGGATGAGTACCTTGCTACAAGAGAAAATATCTCCTCATAGTCAATTCCCTCAACTTCAGAGTAACCCTTGGCCACAAATATGGCATTATACTTCCGTATTCTTCTGTTTTTTTCTTGCTTCACCTTGAAGATCCATCTCAAACCCACTATTGATTTATATGTTGTTCTTGGGATATTTTCCCAAACACTGTTCTTTGCAATGGATTACTATTCCTCCACCATTACATCAACCCATACAGGTTTCTCTATTTCTTCCTCAAAATAGGATGGCTCAATCTCTATAAGCTCAGTCATAAGAGCCATGTTGCCAATTTACCTCTCAGGTGACCTCCTTTGCCTACACAAATTTGAAGGATATCGCACATTCTCCCTGGCATCCTGCACAAGTCTATCAACTTCCTTAGTTCTTTTTCTACCTTCTCTGGAGGTTTTGCTTTAGTGAATGTCTCCACTCTCTACTCCACAATTTGTGGTTTCTCTACAACTTCTTGAGGTTCCTCTTTTTGAGCTAAAATCTCGTCTTTTGGTGGCATCTAAATCTCCCTCTCAAGAGAGCACCACATAGATTTCTCCTCATCAAAATTTACATCCATTCACATAACTATCATTATGAGTGATGGCAAGTACACATGTTAGTTGTGGGGAGTTTTTGTGTAACCCACAAATACCCCGATTTTTGTTGTTGACTAAAGCTTCTTCCTTGATTCTTTGGAGACATGGCAGTAAACAGAGGCTCCCAAAATATTGAAGTGTGACACATCCAGCTATCTTCTCAAGAAAGCCTCCCACGGTGTAATATCATGACAAGAATCTAATGAGAACTTCAGTTCTGCAAACAAACTGTTGTATTGCATGCCTCAATCCACAAATGCAGAGGTAGGCCTTGGTCACGCAACATCACCCTTGTTGCTCCCGAAATGCTATGGATATTTTTCTCAACCACTCCAGTCTGATGTGGGTTGTGGGGTGTTGTCAACTCTCGTCGAATTCCTTCTTTCACACATAAATTTTTAAATTCATTCAACATATACTCACCTCCATTATTTCTCCAGAGAGCCTTCACCTTATTGTTGGTTTCTTTCTCAAACAGTTCCTTGAATTCTATGAGCTTGGAGAATGTCCCATATTTCTTCCGCATGAAGAGATCGAATACTTATGTGATAAGTCATCAATAAAAAGGACAAAATATTTGTGTCGGGTAGTGGAGGATATAAAGAAAGGTCCACAAACATCAAAGTGGATCCTTTCTTGGACTGCATGCGCTTTGTTGTCCCGATCATGAAATTCAGATTTTATGTACATTCCCAAGGTACATCCTTTGCATACATCATGTTGCTCAAGTGCTCCTTTAGGGAGGCTAGTGAATATTTGTTGTATACTATTCGAGGTGCCATGATGCAAATGGCCAAGGCTTATGTGCTAAAGTTCACCTACATCATGGCCCTACAGTTTCTCTTCCTTAGTTTTTAATGCAACACAATCTTCCACATCTAACTTATATAGATTCTTCACACAAACCTCAATCTTCTTCACTTGTCTCATGGCTATGTGTCTCATGAATGTTTTTCCTTTTTTTAAGATCACGTCATAACCATGGTCTTCCAAAACTGCAAGAAAGAAGAGATTTTTCTTTAGGCCTACAACAAACATGACATCCTTCAGCCTGAGAGGGGAGCCTAACTCCCTTTGAAAGTTGACTATACCAATACTGGTCATGTTGTACCTTCCATCATCCCCTAGCTTGATGTACATATGGAGATATTTCTCCTCCAAGTCACTGAAAAGTTTCTACACCTTGTCATGTGGAACAATGCACCTGAGTCCTAGTACCACACGCTCCCCATCACTATGTTGGACATGCATGCGATAAGGGTAAATTCAAGGTCGAACTATGAATCCAAGGCTTCACCCACTATTCCTCTTAAGGTCTTCTCACTTGCCTCTTTCTGTGGGCACTTCGTGGCATAGTGCTCATATTCATGACAATGGAAGGATTTATTTTTGACAAATCTTTCTTCTTTCTCCCTTGGTTGGATTCTGCTTTGGTTTGAGATTTCTTCCCCTTTTCCCTTCTTTCCCTTTCCAACCAATGCAAATTTTTCTTCATCCTTGCCCTTGGACGAGGTCCCATCTCTAGTATTCTGCCTTATTTCCTCTTGTACCAAATCATACCATAAGTGTTCCCTTCAATATTTTTTCCCTCTCATTCACTTAATCTGGATAGGTATGCCAACTCTTAGGAAGTCCTAGAAGGGATATTCTTACCAAGTCATCCTTTGAAAGAGTAACACCAACTCCTGCAAGCTCATCATGAACGTGTGTGAACCTCCTCAAATATTGCAGGGTAAAGTAATTCTTCTACATCTTGATATTTCAAAGTTTATACTTTAGCACCATCTTTTTGTGGTCACTACTATTCTAGAACAGATTTGTGAGTTCCTACCACATTCCATAACAATTTTCTTTCCCATGGAGATTGTTGACAATGTGGTCTTGTACTCCCTCCAATATTGTTATCCACACCTTGGATATAACTTTCTTTGACTGAGCAAGGTTTTGGGCATCATATTCTGTTGATTTTGTAACATCTCTCTTGATGTATTCTAGCAATCCATTGTCATCGAATACCTCCTCCATGCAATCCTTGTAGTCAATGAAATTAGAGTTGCCTTCCAAGGAATACTCTAGCCTGTTACACTAAAAAATGTCACCTTGACTACTTACAGTTAGTATGGCTCAAATCAACAGTCATGCTACCCTCTTAGGCAAGTCTATGCCTCTGTTATCCATCTCAAACTCAAAATAGAGAGAAAGTCTTGTAAAAATCATGTTTATCTCTGGGGTCGCAGGTTCTCTCTAGTCTTACCGGCGGGGACGCGGACCTTGTTCACAAAAACTGCGTCCATGGACGCTCTGTATGTAAAGGGACAGGTGCGTCCCTCTGTAAAAGACAAAATGCGCGAGTTTTATCTTGAAAAAGTTACTTGTGGTTACTTCTAGAACATTCTAGAGGTCGGTTTGATGAAATGGATTCGCCTCCAGTTGGTTCATGTATCTCTATTAAGGGGAGTCTTATCCCATCAATAAGGGAGCTATCCCACCCAAAGAGGGGGATGATCCCATTGATGGTGGACCAGAATAACCTCTTTACAGCACTATAAATAAAGGCATTGGGCCAGGAGGAAAGGAGGTTGGAGCTATACATTTTCTTTGGGTAAATGCTGCAGGATTTAGGTCTTCCATTAGAGCCTTTGTGAGGAGAGATTGTCTTCACTTGATTCTACTTGGGAGAGGGTGAGCTTTGTCAAAGAAGAGGAAAACCCTTGATGGACCCTGGGAGGAACTTGCACAACACCAAGGCCAGGTTGTAAGAGTTTCTTTGTTTCGTTATTAATACAAACTGGTTTATTTTTCTCAATAGCTTATGTTAATGAGTTATTTCATGTGTTCCTTGGTCTGCATGTTAAATATATGTTTTATTATATGAAATGCAAGTGCTTGGTAATTGTTTGATTGTTTGTGGTTGCAGGAATTGACTTGAAGGAGGAGCTCATCCGGATCGTCAAGAACGGACTCCACAACAGCGTTTTGGAATAAGGTAAACCTAAACACTTGTAGTTTTCATGTTATGAAAGGTGTATTTAGAGAAAGATCACTCCTTTTTGTCTTGTTTGTCATTAGAATGTCTTAGACTTCTAGGAAGGTCAGTCGTGTCCGCACCCTTGACAGTTTCCGTGTGACAAATTGGCGACTCCACTGGGGAGCCATTAATGAGAAAGTCTTTTCCTTTTTATGAATTTGGCTTTGAGAAAATCATTTTTGTTTTCTGGTTTTTGACTGTGAGAATTAGTATTTGGGTGGCTTAGCTTTAGATTTAGTTAGATTTGGTTTTTCCTCTATTTTTCAGACAGACGCACCCTCTTAGTACTGCACAGTGCGTCTTTGGACGCGCTGTTGCCGTCTGCACAGAGCGGGGCCGCACCTGTGACAACTGGTTGCCTGCGTCTTCCTGTAGAACTTGAGAAAATTCCATTTTTGCTTCAAATTGCTCTTAGATTTTGTTTTTCCTTAGTGTTTTCCGCCCAGATCCTTTAGTACCCTGTCAAGAATTTTCACCTAAGCTAGTTTTGTGAGCTTTGAGTGTTTTAGTGGTTTTCAACGAAGTTTTGACCTAGGGTTTGATTTTTGGAAAGGCTTTGTAGTGACTTTGTTATTAGAAAGTTGTCCAGCCTTAGATATCTCTGGTTAGTCAACCTTCTTAGAAGTCTGGCCTGTCGTAAAGTCTCCTTTATGTGCAACTTGCCATTTGAGTTGTGTTGGGTCAATTTTCGAATTACTTGTTTATAAAGTATTGATTTCCATTTTAAAAAAGAACAAAAAGATTAGAATTTTGTTTTGGCTAGATATTGATTCTGCAATAAGCTAGCCCTTGATTTGATTGTAATCAAGTAAAACACCTTAGAAATTATCATTGTTAGTCTTGACCTCATTAAGATTGCTTAGGGTAAATTTACTTTTAGTTTGCTTATGAGTGCATTTTCATAGATTTTAAGAGTTATTAAGATTGATTTTTTGTTTAAATTAGATTTATTTGCTTTATTAAAAGAAAAATACAAAAAACATTCTTAAGAGTCTTGTTTCAAGTAGCTTTTTGTTTTCAAAAGAAGGAAAGAGTTTTTTCGTGCATGTAAAGAGAGGTTATGTTTTTATGCTTGGAAAAGACAAACGAAATATTTCTTTGATTGTTTTCACTTAAAAGGTTGCTTTTATAAAGTTTGCATTCTCTCAACTTTTTAGTTAAAGCAATTCATCGAAAAGTAAAGTAGTGGATAAATCATTCTAGGTGCATTTTGTAGTGGTTTCGAGTCGAGTCAACACACCACTAGTTTCACTTCCATCACCTTTTGACGTAAGAAACAACCTTAAAAGTAATGCTTAAATTAAAATCAATCTAGTAATCTTTATTTTTCTAGGGCTCTGAAGCACCAACATAGCTTAGGCTAGGGTCTTGGAGTAGGTGAGTACTTAACTCTCCAAGACTACAAAACCAAACAGATAGTCTATCTTGAGTAGAACAAATCCAATTGTTTCAGTTACATTCTGGGAAAGCTCCTCTTAAAGGAGAAGCACGAGCTCGTGTCCGAACCAGTGAGGGGATCATTCCTCCCTCGTTGGGAACGACGCCAGACAGTACGTATTACAAACGGTAAACCTCGGATTAACCATTGTCGAGGAGCCTGGGGTCACTTATCGGTAAACCTTGGATTGTTATCAAGGAGCCGGTAAGGGGATTGGAGCTTGCTACTCTGCCCTTGCGTGCTGTTGGAGCCTAGACTGTTCCCCCAGGTGTAATTTTTGTGATTGGTAACCTTAGTGGCTATAATATCTAGGATTCTACCCAAGGTGATGGTGGAGGGAAGGTCCCACTGTACCTGGAGCAGACGTCGGTTATACTCACTTGGATTTTCTGGGGGGTTCGCTTCACTTCGAGACGGTTAAAGTGGAGGAACTTGGTCCAGTCTATTCATTAAGCAGGTTGCCGGGGTAACTGTTCCACCCACTATTTCTGTACTGAATCCTGCGACGTTGGGCTTCATCACCAACTAGCGTTTTTGGTCCGGAAGACTACTGTTTGTGTATGGTTTGACGCTCTAGATTATTTAGGCGTATGCTTCAAATTGATTGGTTCTTTAGAAGGCTTTAGGTGGTTTGATTTGAACTTTTTTATTTTGTTTTCGTGTGTTGTAGTTAAAATCTTTAATTGTGGCGGAATCACCGAGAAGGTCCCGTCGAATTGCGGGCCAGTCTCCTGAAGTTGTGTCTGTGGCCGAATTGTTGAGAAGATCCCGTAGACTTAGGGGATCCCCTCCTCGAGACGACCCAGGTCATTTAGAAGGGTTAAAGGTCCTTGTAACTCCTCCTAGTGGCAGTAGAGTAGGATCACCGGAAGAAGGAGAATCTTCCTTGGTAGTCCATCCGTATTACCAAAGTTTAGAAACAGGTTACAATCCCGAAGCTGTCGAAGTTTCCGAGCTTGCTGGTAGTTTTTCATCTGCCAGTGAAACAGGCGAAGAACCTGAGATTTCAGAACCTGTTACTCCAACTCCTAGTGTTCCTGATTCACCAAGAATAGAAAGAATTATCACCGAAAATCTTCCTGTTGGATTAATTGCCATAGAAGAACTCGTTCCAGAGGAAGAAATAGGCGTTTCTAATTCTGAAGATCTAATTACCCTTGATTTAAGGGAGCGTGAATCCATATTCTACAGTCCTCCTAGAACTGAGCCTTGGTACCTCGCATTAACCAATTTGTTAGACAACTCAGTAAGTTTTTCTACACCTCGTACTCCGGTTCCACCTAGAGGTATACATTCTCCTGTAAATATGTCTGGTCAGTCATCTGTGTTTTCACAAAGTCCTGAATCATTTTTACATGGCGGTCCTTCTGTTCCTACTGGGTATCAATCACTTTCTGGTACTTTTGTGGGAGCATCTCCTAAACCTGTTGATCATGGGTTATTACTTGGAAACAGTGGTAATGTACCATTGAGTATAGGTGACGTTTATATGATGTCAGGTTCAACTCCCATTAACCAACCTTCAGGTGGCCAATTACCGCCTGGGGGGCAACCTTCGTTTATGCCTGGGGGGCAACCTCAAGGTACTTCATTTGCGACTGGGGGGCAACCCCAGGGGTATCAACCCCAGCCTCAATTTGTACCCCAAAGTCAACCTCAGTATCAGTATCCGCCTCAAGGATGGCAACCTCAAGGATGGCAACCCCAAGGGTATCAACCCCAAGGGTACCAACCTCAAGGTTACCAACCTCAAGGTCAAGGTCAACCCCAGTATTCGTATTTACCCCAAGGTTATCAACCTACGGGTCAATACCCTAGTCAAGGTTATCAACCACCTCAAGGGCAATCATATGGGAGTGCGCCTTACAGTTATCAACCCTATCCTCAATACGGCGGCTATGGCTCTCAGTATCCTCAACCTGTTACGAGTCAATACCCTGGAATGTTAACATGGGATCCGTCACAGGGTCAACAGATGTTGCAACCAAGTATGCAGTCGGTACCTCAAGCAGGACAACCTGCAGTTCCTGGTCCATCCCAGCAACCGCAACCTGTCCAGTCAAGTGTTCAGACTCCTGTAACTTCGGTAGTTACTCAGCCGCCAATTGCACCAGGTACTCCACCTCACACGGCTGTAGCAACTACCGCTTCATCTACTATGTTTACTTCCGGAGTATCGGCAGCTCCAGTTCCTACTGTCCCTGTTACCACTCCTCAGATATCTATACCGTTGCCTGGACCCACGGTTCAGACCACAGTCCAGATGCCTGCAGGCCAACCTGGTACTAGTACGGTTGTTACTACTCAACCTCAATTTGTTCAACCTCCGTACCAGGGACAGTATCAACCTGGGCAAGCTGCCCAACAACCGGTTTACCAGTATCAACCGTATCCTGGGTACAATTATCAACCACCTCAACAACCCCAGTACGGTCCGGTTAATCCTGGTTTTCCAGGAGGATACAATATCCCCAATGCGAATCCTGTCCCTAGTTATCCGGGATATCCTCCTCCTGGGGCTGGTATTGTGACTCAGAGTTTCAGAGATCCTAACCGGCAGTTACCATTTATTGCAACTTTAGATTTACCCGACTTGACGCGCCTCACGAATGATCCAATTCAATATCTTCCGTTTTGGCCGTCAATGCCAAATAAGTTGCCCAGTGATATACCCAAGTTCGAGGGGAAGTCTGGAGAGGATCCGTCTAATCACGTGATGACTTACCACCTCTGGTGTGCATCAAATTCCATCATAGATGATTCTATCCGTTTACGTCTTTTCCAGCGTACACTCATTGGTCTCGCGGCCAAGTGGTACATTGAGTTACCACGGGCCTCTTTTTACAATTTTAGTCAGTTAGCTACCTCGTTCTTAACGCATTTTCAGTTACCAGTCAGATACGATAATGGTACTGAGTTATTAACTTCGCTAAAACAATCGACGTCCACGTACATTTCTGATCACATTCATGAGTGGAGACGTCGAAGGAGATTAGTGAAAGTTTTTATCCCAGACCAGATCTTAGCTGAATGGTTTGTCAAATCGTTATTACCTAGAATTACTGAAGATGTCGCTAAGGCCGGAGTAGTTACTGAGGAGCAAGTCATTGCTCAGGCGCAGTACCTTGACTTGGTTTATACTCAGTCAGGTACGTTACATGAAAAAATTCCGGATCTTCCCAGGTCAAACCAAATCGCTGCTGCTCCTTCGGGATCTCATGCCGCTGATGGTATGATCGGTATCGTGACTACGAAGAGTAAAAAGAAGTCTTCCAAGGCCTCCAATACTCCAATTATCACTTTGCCTGATTCTCCGACAGGAGAGTCTTCTCCTCCTGAACTTACCGCCGACATTCACGCTGTAGAGTCAACTACGGCCAAATCTAAAAACGGTGGAAAGAAGAAAGGAAAGAAGAAGGCTAAAGCAGACAAGGCTCCAAAGGAGAAAACGGAAAAGTCGGAAGCCAATGACGAGAAACGTAAACCTCGCTATCCTTGTCTTATTTGTGAAGAAGATCATTTTACAAGAGACTGCCCTCATCGGGCCGAGGTAGTCAAAATTGTCAAAGGTTCTCCGACTCCTGCTGTGTTAAAGAATCCATTCCCAGAGCAGGAAAATAAAATGATAGGTTCTTCTTCCAATGCCAGTGAAGAACCCATTTTGATGATGTCTCATGTCAGGATTGCGACTCGATCGCAAGATTATGGTAGTAAGGCTCCTGTTGATGGTAAGGAAGCAGAATCTTCTCACTCTCACCCATCAACCTCAGCTCCTGGTTCCGATCCACTACAGATCGAGAAACCTAACCCGGACTTAGTAATAAAGCCGCCCGCCAAGGGTGTACTTCGAAGGTCTGCTTTCAATCCACATGCAAGAGCAGCCCAGAATTACAACATTGTTGAAGATTTAGCTGTTTCACCTTCAGCAATGTCGGCACTCGAAGTGCTACAATCATGTCCAGCACAGCGGAGATTGCTTTTGTCGGCTATTGGAGCTGTCGATGTTCAGGACCCGAACCTAATGATCTTTGATCTAGAAAATAGTACACCGCGTCTCCCACATCAAATGGCTTTCCAAATCCCAGTGATAGTCAAAAACAGGCCCATTCATCGGACTGTGATTGATGAGGGAGCTTCTACGTGTATTATGTCGATTCAATGTTGGAGATCTCTTGGTTCTCCTACATTGAACCAATCCCCCACCATCCTTAAGGCCTTTGATGGCCGTGGGTTCCGTCCGTTTGGTATTCTACAAGAATTACCTATAGGGGTCGAAGGTAAAACCGTTAGTCTGGATGTGGAAGTGGTTGATGCCCCTCTAGACTACAACCTTCTTTTGGGTCGAAGTTGGTCATATGCTATGACAGCGATCGTTTCATCGGTCTTCAGAGTCATTAAATTTCCACATAACGGTAAGATCGTGACTATTGATCAGCTGACATACTTTTCATCCGACCCAACCTCTTTAGAAACAATCCAGCATGTCGGTAAAACGACGATCCCTTATAGGGACATTGGTGTAGGTTTAGTTAAAGATTCCGGTTTACTGGGAACTTTTCCTCTCCCTCCACTCAGTGTAGATTCTTCATTCGCAACAATTCATATGATCACGTCAGAAAACATTATTCACGATGATCCTTGGTATGTTCCCTCTGACTCTGAGTTAGACTCACTCGGTGATGTTATGCCGTTGAGTCCATATGAGATTGCTTATGAAGCTCTTACGTCTTTTACCGACTTTTCGTTCAACCGACCAAATGAACGTGGTCAGTGAAGAGTCAAGTTTCACTTCACCCTTAGAACGGATAACGTTTCCCGAAGAAGTGTCATCTGACGAACAACTTCGGGAAATCCTCAGCGTAGATGATCTGCCATGGGAAGATCTCCATCATAGATCTTCGTTTTTACCTAAGGATGATGCTTTTGAAAATGATTTTTCATCTATCTTTACCGCTGAATATGTCAAAGACGCTCAGGATCCAACGAAACATTCTGATTCAGAGCTGAATTTAGGGAATATTTCTCGCACTATTCCCGTTGACATTTCAGTGAAGCCCGGAATCGAGGAGAACGTTCATATAGGAGCCGCTTGTACTGAAACGGAAATCCAAACTTACAAGGCCCTATTCCAAGAATTCCGCGACGTGTTTGCCTGGTCTTACGAGGAAATGCCGGGAATTGATCCTGCAATTGTTGTTCATGAAATCAAAACCTACCCGGATGCTAAACCCATTCGGCAACGGTTGCGTCAGATCCACCCTCGGAAAGCGGCTGCAATCAAAGCCGAAGTCGAAAAGTTGTTGAAAGCAGGTTTCATTTATCCGATCCCGTTAACGGATTGGGTATCGAATATTGTTCCCGTTAATAAAAAGCAAGGAACAATAAGAATCTGTATCGATTATAGGGATATTAATCGGGCTTGTCCAAAAGACAACTATCCTACGCCTTATATCGATCAAATCATTGATGATTGTGCCGGAAGTGAGATGTTTTCCTTCATGGATGGTTTCTCCGGTTATAATCAAATCAATATTCTACCTGCCGATCAACCAAAAACGGCATTCATTTGTCCATGGGGGACATTTGCTTATTGCAAATTACCTTTTGGACTTAAGAATGCCGGAGCCACTTTTCAACGGGCGATGTCTTATGCGTTTCATGACATCAAGCACATTGTGCAACCCTATCTCGATGATTTGCCTGCTCATTCTTTGCAACGAGCTGATCACCTCGTCCATCTACGAGCAATCTTTATGAGGTGTAGGCATTATCGGATTCGGTTGAATCCCCACAAATGTGTTTTCTGTATAGAAACAGGTCGATTGCTGGGATTTGTTGTTTCAAAAACCGGCATTCGCGTCGATCCCTCGAAAGTCGAGGCTATCATCAAATTGCCTCCTCCTTCGAGTTTGCGCCAACTCCAGAGTTTGCAAGGGAAAGCAAACTTTCTACGACGATTCATCCCGAACTACGCCGAGGTCACCAAGGGTTTTACACGGTTGTTGAAACAGAACGCACAGTTCTTTTGGGACGAGATTGCCCAACAATCTTTTGATGCATTGAAACACGCGTTGACCCATGCACCGTTATTGCATCCTCCCAACTACAACCAGGACTACTTCTTGTACCTCGCAGCTTCGCATTCCACCATTGGAATGGTGTTAGTTCAAGAAGATGAATTCAAAACAGAGCATGTGATATATTATCTTAGCAGAACCTTAAACCCAACTGAGTTAAAATATTCACATGTGGAGAAATTGGCCCTGGCAGCCGTTCAAGCTGTCCAGCGTTTCCGTCACTACATTCTTCTCCGCAAGACTACTGTTATTTCGGATTGCAACCCTATGATTTATATTTTGACAAAACAACTGCTAGGGGGCAAGTACTCTAAATGGATTGTTATCCTGCAAGAGTTCGACTTGGAGTTCGAGAAGTCCAAGTCTAAGAAATCTTTAGTTTTTGCGGAATTAATGTGTGATTTCCCGAGTGCTGATACAGAGACAGTGGCAGAGGAGTCCATCGTGGACGAATCTTTGTTTCTTATTAGCACTTTAGATCCGTGGTATGGGGATATAATCACCTATCTCCAAACCCAAACCTTTCGGCCTGAAGCTTCCAAAGAAGACCGTCGAAAAATTCGGTTTCGATCCCAGCAATACAGAATTATTGGAGATACACTTTATCGCCGGGGGGCAGACTTCGTTTTTCGACGTTGTTTAACTCACGAAGAGGCTGAGAGAGTTTTGAATGACTGTCACTCTGGAGCGTGTGGCGGTCATATGTCTGGGTACGCCACAGCTCAGAAGGTGTTGCGCGCTGGCTACTTCTGGCCGTCTATGTTTAAAGATTGTATCCTTGCCGTCAGAACGTGCCACAACTGTCAAGTTTTTGATCGAAAGATGCGCGCTCCACCTGCTCCTCTCCACCCTATAATTGCCGCTGGTCCATTCGCCAAATGGGGCATTGACTTTATTACTTGTAACCCTCACTCGGCCGGGGGGCATGCATATATCATCCTCGCGGTTGATTATTTTACAAAATGGGCCGAGGCGATGCCTACATTCGACGCAAGCGGCAAGACAGCTGCAGTTTTCGTATTCAATCATATCATAACTAGGTTTGGTGTCCCACAAGCAATCATTACTGATCATGGGAGCCACTTTCGAAATATCATGATGACAGAACTTACAAGCCAGCTTGGTTTGCGGCACGATAGCTCTACTCCTTATTATCCGCAGGCCAACGGTTTGGTTGAGTCAATCAATAAAGTTCTAGTCGTCATGATTCGACGGATCATTGGTATCCATCGAACGAATTGGCATAACATGTTATTTTCGGCGCTATGGGCATATCGAACTTCGGTGAAAAATTCAACAGGTTTCACCCCCTTTCAGCTAGTTTATGGCTTGGAAGCTGTGTTACCTATTGAATGCGAAATCCCTTCACTTCAAATGGCTGTCGAATTACTTCCAGCTACTTCCGCAGAGGAGAAACGGTTATTATACTTAGCTAAATTAGATGAGACTCGACGTGACGCTACTTTAGCTATCGAGACTCACGCGAAACGAATGAAAGCTCAGTACGATAAACATGTGACCCCTCGAAGTTTTTCAGAAGGAGACCTAGTATTATTATATGATCAAGCTAACGATAAGCTAGGTGCTGGAAAGTTCGTTCCTATGTGGCATGGGCCCTACATTGTAAAGCGCAAGCTAGCAAAAGGGGCTTATGAGTTAGTTGATTTTGATGGGGACTCTTTGGGTAAACCCAGAAATGGACTTTACCTAAAGAGGTATTATGCTTAAAGTGATGGGTATGGAGAAATTTTTAGATAGGTTAGATTTTCTTTCTAGCTAGCAAAGTGTGTGTTAGTTTAGTCAGTGTGCTTAGTTTAGCTAAGTGTGGTTTGTCGTCATTATTTTGGCTCATCTTGGTTTTACTCTTGATATTGTAGATGTCGACGCCTCTCCAAACATACATTGGATTTGCTGATGGTGCTTGTCGTAATACACGGAATATCTCTTCCGCAGCCTGGGTTATCTATTCACCCTCTGACGAGTTAGTTTCTATGCATGGGGTAAGCCTCGGTCAAACAACGAACAACATTGCAGAATACAGTGCAGTGGTTGAATTATTATCCGAATCTATTTCATTTGGAATTCGACGTTTGATAGTGAGGTTAGATTCTGAACTTGTTGTATTACAGCTTAATAGAGTTTATGCCATTAGAAATCCTGTGTTGTTAAGGTTGTTTTTGAGAGTGCGTCTCTTGGAACGTGAATTTGATTACATTGAATATCAACATATTCCGAGGTCTTTGAATACATTAGCGGATGCAATTGCTTCTCAAATGTTAGACAGATATTTACGATAATCATGCAAGTAAATTTAAAAACATTTCATCACATATGTTAAACAAAATAAGCCGGTAAAATAGTGATATATATAGATAGGAGTGTGTCAAAAATATATACATCGTCTTCGATCATAGGTTTAAAACACCTTATGATCGGCAAAATGATAGTACAAAAATCAAAATGTCACATGTAACTACAAGTGACTAGTCAATCACTGGTGGTGCTCTCTGTACGACACCACTGCGCGGGCTACCTTACGTAAAAAACCTCTAAATGGTCCAGGGACCGCGACCACGAAGCGCTGAAGCCTCATTGGAATATCATCCATAGTAGTCTCAGGTATATCTGCCGTGAGACGCTCTAGATCATGCTCCAAGTCGGCTAGTACCTCTGCTGTCGCATCCTGTGGGGCCGGTGCCAGTGCAGCTGGATGTAGTCTATCATAAGGCCGGAGGTTGGCTGGGCGTTGTGGGCCAACATCTGCATTTTGAGAAATTTACTATTAGTTTTGGGGCGATATATATAAAAAATACAAAAAATATATAACTAGAAAATTTGTGAAAATAAAAAGTACCTCTGTCATCCCATTGTTCTCCCTGTGGAAGAACCATGTCCGGATCACCTCTGAAATCTGTTCCGGCATACGGGAAATCCTGTATCACAAAAAGCTGGTTCTCTAACCAGTCAAAATAACTATCTGAGAAGCGAACCACTGTCGCACCCTCGTCAGGATGTCGGGCCATTACCGCAACCCATCGTATCAGCTTTGGCTGCTGAGGACCCAGAATATCAACGGTGAGTTGCTGAGGGATCAGCAATGGAACTCTCTCCAAGGCAAAGCTCACGACTATAGGCCCATATCCAAAGGTCTTTAGTCGTCCGTTCCTTGCCTTGGTTAGTTGGCTCTTCATATGAGCCGACACAGCTTCACACCAGTTGAAAATGGTGCCTTGGTAACAGTCAATTGCCATCCGCATTTGGGATCCGGAAGCAATGTGTAAAGCGGCCGCGCCGCAAATTCTGGTAACCGTGAACGCTATGACTTTCAGTTCCGGCAGAGTGATGTGTTTTATCTCTATGCCTTTTGAATGGTGAGCTCCCGGTGTGCACCAAGTCTCGCGGAGACTATCAAGGGATTGGCCACCCGGCCTAGTCCCCGCAAGGTTGAGTTGCTCACCCCTGTTTGGCAAGCCAGTGAGAAAGTATACATCCGAGGGCTCTATCTCGAGCTGGTGCCCTCCTATGTAAAAGCATTGTTCCTGTACGTTCCATCGCTCAACCAGCCACTCCAAGAATCTTACCTGGCCCCTCATGCCCGGTATGGTCCAATATTTGTATAAACCGCATGTTTTTAGGGCATCCAGAGAAGGTTGATGATTTATTGCCACTTCATCTTCCTCGACGTGCTCTCTTTCTCTCCAGTCTAACATGATTAGTGCCTGCATATCAAAAAATAGCATTAGAAATTAATTTGGGGATTTTTGGTGGTTTTTTGAGGGAGTTGGGGTTTTGAAATGCGCGTCTTTCGGAAGACGCACCCCGGCTTTGTTGCACAGGGCGCCCGGACGCAGATGGCCTGAAGGCGGGCTGCGTCTTCCGACCGTTTTCTCGTAAGAGAAAAAGTCGGGGGACGCAGGTCACCCGAAGGGCACCCGCGTCCGCCGAGAGGCGCATTCCAAAACCAAAACCCCCCCAAAAAATGAAACCAAACCCTAAAAATTGATTCTAAACGGATAGAAATGCAGAGTAGGATGTGTAAAATACCTGGATGAGACGGCGTTCGATTCCAGCGGTCAGATTTTCCGCAGCAGCCACAGGAAGTTTTCTTGTCAAAAGCCCTTTTTTCAACCTCAGCAGTGAAACGGTAAAAATGACATGGTAAAAGCTCTTTTTATAGGTTTTTTGGATGATTTAGTTCATTTTTTACCATGAAAAGATATTTTTGAATGTATTTTTGCCTATTTTTAAACAGGTATGAGTAATGGGTCGCTTTTGTGCAGGACAAAGGGATTTCGAGGGAAATTGTAAATTTTTCACAAACAAAATTGCAGAGTCATCTTTTAAGCCCTTTTCTGACTCCTAAAAAATGAAAAGATCGCCGAGTGTTTCTTTTTCACTCGTTAAAACGGAATTAAAAGACGGTCCCCTTTTAGCTCTTTTCTGACCGCAAAATCAGGAAAAGATTGCCGAGTTTTTGTCGTTTCGAACTCGATAAGGAAATAAAACGACGTGTCCTTGATCGCTTTTTACTTTTCAGATTAACGACACTAATATGAAAGTACTCCTTGGTCGCAAGATCAAGCGGTTCCCCCAGGTATTATTTTATACTTTTTCGGGCTTGAGGGACACAAATATACGAAAAAGTTCAACGTGGAGTCTCCTTTAGTTTTTTCAGACTCTCTAAAAATGAAAAACGCCGAGTTTCTCCTATACTGGGCTCGTTAAAATTCTTACAGTACAGGACCTGTTCAATTACAAACAGGAACGAACCACTCCTTCCTAGGGTTCGAATTTAAACTAGGTTGGACTCGTCCGAAGGACGAGCTTACAATCAAGCATATGTTATCCTCCTCAAGCTTGATAAAAATAAGGAGGTACTCGCCAGAAATGGTGGGGGAAAAAGAGAAGAATGAACCTATTTGTCACTTTTTATCTCAGAGAAACTTTATTACCGCTCTTGAACACGACACTTGTTATTCACCTGGGTTGGGAAATTTTTCACCTCACAGTTGACCACGTCACTTTGAAAGTCTTTAACCGGGTTTCGGGATTAACTTTGAGTTATTCTTCACCAAGCCATCTGTTGTGTCGTTATGTGTTCAAGAGGCCTGCAAATACCAAACTTTCATCTGCAAAATACTTGTCATCCATTTGACCATCCCTGAGTCGGTCCTTACAGCAACATTTCTTCAACTTGAACAATGATTTCGTGTTGCGGGCTTGCCTGCAACGGGTCGCTTTCTATCGACATCGACACATTATCTAGAAAGATGACTTAGGAATCGACAGTACCTTGAAGTCTGCATGCATCAATGGCAGGTTTCTCGCCTTTGACGTCAGTTTACATCATTGACTTTCGATCAGAGGATTCCGTGAAGTGTTCGACATCAAAACATCTATTCACATTTCACGGGTTGTGCTTGGTACTTTGAGAACCATTGACATCACTGGTGGTTTCTCTCACGCTTGTTAACGGTTTACATCATTGACTGGTAATCAAGTGGTTTCTACCATGTTCGACATCAAATCATTTAATCACATGGCTAGAATCGTACCAATTCGGGAAGTAGAAGTGAAGACCCTGGATCTAGTTTCTACCATCCAGGCTGCGAGGAGTTTTGTATTCATTATCTATGTAGGCTCATCATAAACAGATGGCTGCGTCCATACTGTGTCTACAAAGTCTATAAAAATGATGTACTGCAAGATCATTCCTGTATCAGAGTAGTTAGTTCATTAGTTAAAGTTTTGAATCTGAGTATGGGAATGCCTACCTCAGTGATGATATATTCTTATCCATGTATTTTGTGTTGAAAATTGCAGGTTCCAACCAGGCCATCCACAAGGTAATCCTCGGAATGATAAAGCGCTTCACCCTTCCTAGAATTACAAAACCCTATTCTATTTCAGGCTTCGCACTTTAGGGGGCAATCTGTTACACTAAAAAATGTCACCTTGACTACTTACAGTTAGTATGGCTCAAATCAACAGTCATGCTACCCTCTTAGGCAAGTCTATGCCTCTGTTATCCATCTCAAACTCAAAATAGAGAGAAAGTCTTGTAAAAATCATGTTTATCTCTGGGGTCGCAGGTTCTCTCTAGTCTTACCGGCGGGGACGCGGACCTTGTTCACAAAAACTGCGTCCATGGACGCTCTGTATGTAAAGGGACAGGTGCGTCCCTCTGTAAAAGACAAAATGCGCGAGTTTTATCTTGAAAAAGTTACTTGTGGTTACTTCTAGAACATTCTAGAGGTCGGTTTGATGAAATGGATTCGCCTCCAGTTGGTTCATGTATCTCTATTAAGGGGAGTCTTATCCCATCAATAAGGGAGCTATCCCACCCAAAGAGGGGGATGATCCCATTGATGGTGGACCAGAATAACCTCTTTACAGCACTATAAATAAAGGCATTGGGCCAGGAGGAAAGGAGGTTGGAGCTATACATTTTCTTTGGGTAAATGCTGCAGGATTTAGGTCTTCCATTAGAGCCTTTGTGAGGAGAGATTGTCTTCACTTGATTCTACTTGGGAGAGGGTGAGCTTTGTCAAAGAAGAGGAAAACCCTTGATGGACCCTGGGAGGAACTTGCACAACACCAAGGCCAGGTTGTAAGAGTTTCTTTGTTTCGTTATTAATACAAACTGGTTTATTTTTCTCAATAGCTTATGTTAATGAGTTATTTCATGTGTTCCTTGGTCTGCATGTTAAATATATGTTTTATTATATGAAATGCAAGTGCTTGGTAATTGTTTGATTGTTTGTGGTTGCAGGAATTGACTTGAAGGAGGAGCTCATCCGGATCGTCAAGAACGGACTCCACCAACAGCGTTTTGGAATAAGGTAAACCTAAACACTTGTAGTTTTCATGTTATGAAAGGTGTATTTAGAGAAAGATCACTCCTTTTTGTCTTGTTTGTCATTAGAATGTCTTAGACTTCTAGGAAGGTCAGTCGTGTCCGCACCCTTGACAGTTTCCGTGTGACATAGCCTCAGCTCGTTGAAGGTCATATTTTCAGTTCCTAAGAGCTCTTGCTACACTGAACTGCAAATTTGAACCACCTGAGAAACAAATTCGAAATTCATGTTGTAATGTGAATCCTGCTATGATACGATGTAGAAATTATGGTGTAGATTTGCAACTCATCATGAATTTTTTTCAAAATCATAAGACACAGAACTACTCTACTACTCTACGAAAGTTAATTCACAATTTAGAACAAAAAATTCAGACATGCAATAAGAAATAAAATACATGCGCACAATACTTTTCGTGGGGAAAGCAATCTTCTAATAACTCGAATTCCTTCTTGCATCAATCTTATGAATATAGATGTATTACAATTGCTTTACTCAACTGTGCACAACCCGTAAGTGAATAACCTATCCCTCTGCTCACTAAGAAGCTCAAACCTAAACTTTGGCAATTTCTATCTCTGCTTAAGCCCCTATTTCCTTATGCAATTCCTTGAGAAATTAGGCCTCTATTATTTAGGTTTTTTCCAAAATGGATTGCACAATTCCTAAGGTTGATCATGTGACTACATGCAACACCTATATGCTCAAGACTAGTCTACAACTAATATTACACTGCCTTGGAATCTCCACCATAGCTGGGGAACTCAAATTGTTTGCATGCACTAGCAATTTTGGGATGATTGATCACTTAACTAGATGATCACTGCATTTGACTGAAGTCTCACTACACAACTAGCCTTCCACTAGTTCTTCCAACTGTTAGACCTAGTTTAACTGAAAAGAACTTGAGATAACTAACTTTGACTACTACAAATTAGAAATATCACATGCTTAACTGAACTCTAACTCCTCCAACTTGAATTTATTGAGTAAAATGGGTGACACAAACCATTTCATACAAGCTAATTGCATCCAAATTGTCTGCTGATGTGGAAATTCAATTTTTCTCAATTAATCAAGGCAAAATCAAATTGAGAATTTCTTGCCGCATTTTTCAACAATCCTTCAAGTGAATCTAATCCATGTTGCCAATCTAGCACAACAATTTTCTAATAACAACAACCAATGTATATAAGTAGCGTTCAGAATAAATAAAACAGTAAAAAAACACATATTAAAACACAATCGATGGAGACCCTGAAAAGTACTCCAACTATGTTACCACCCATTAACGTTCTTCGAAAGTGCCTCCATCGCTCCTCTCATGACACACACTTTTGTTTTCATCCTCCATCACCCTAAATCCCATTAGCTGTTATCAACCTCCATCACTCTACTTCCCGAAGAAACCATCAATAGCGTAAAGATGAACCCCTAATCCTTTACCTTTTTTATTAGCGCATCATATTGAAAATTTTAAGATAAAAGATTTATTTTGTCTTAAAAAATTGTCTCAAAATTCCCATGCATGTAGTAGTCTAGAATGCAACGACATACTTTAGGAAATTGGTTTACTAAATTATTGCCTAAGGTAAAAGAAATTTTTAATATGTAGAAACCTATCCTACATGGTGCATTTTAATCAACCTAGTAATACATGACTAGGTGATCATTTTTTGGGTGATAACAGATTGTTGCCCAACATAAGAGTTTGAGGAGCACATCGTATGATGGAAATATGTTGTAGCTTCACTTTCACAAAACACCGAAGGGAAGTCATAGGGAGAGAGAGAGAGATCACTCAAATAATAGGAAGGAGTGAAGTTTGAGGGCGTAAAACCTACCCGTGAGATAAAAGTTTCCTTTATTGACGAGTACAAGATCTCAATAAGGCGAGGGAGATATACACATACCTACGAGATAACCAAGTACAAATGATAATGGTGTGCCTAACAATCTAGGTTTGAGGTACATAGTAAATGATACATGATATGATGGCATCAATGGGGCAAAAAATGATACAATGACATAATGATCCCCATATCCATAATTTCCTCGAATAGAGTGGCCAGCATTGATACAATTAAGTATGTTGATTTGAGTACATGAGACATAATTCCCCCACGTTGGTGTGGTGAAGGGGGGGGGAGAGATCACAACCAAAGAAGCCCTGATGAATAGGAGAGGTATTTAAATATCTCAATGGACCATTTTAAATAGACATTCATGTTGTGAGTTATGCAATTGCCAGAAACAAAGCCATTCAAATAAAAGTAACTTCTTCTGAGGCTATATCATAATTTTCTAACATCTAGGTATGTCAGGGGTTACCTGAAGGGACATCCCCTCATGAGGTCTAGAACATCTCACACACACCTCAGAAAATCTAGGAAAATCTGCTAGATCACTAAACCACCAAGTGTATGTTTCTTGATCATGTGATAATGAGTTGAATTTGAGCATGCGAGAAAAAACCAAGTAAAAGGGAAATAATGATTCACTTTGCTTGATTAGAGGCACCAAGAAAGGATGAAAGATGAAACCAGGGTACACCATCCTCTGGACTACTCTCCTAGAATAAATGTGTTGACGTTAACAAAAGTAGGCCTACCGGAGTTTAGGAAATTATGAATCCTCAACAAAGGCACAAGGATCATAGTATTATTTCTAATAACGACTAACATCGGGGATGATAATTGGAAGATATGGGGACTCATGGAGTTCTGATTTACCTTGTCAGATCGTAACATGCAAGGTTGACCTCGTAGTGACTGACACAATTCCATAAGGGATGGCCAATTACTCAGATAGAGGATTTTCAAAGGCACATGAGGATAGATGGAGGTCAAATATAAGAAAAATAGGATGGATGTGACACATAGATGGATAATATATTGTAACAGGACTCAATGGGACTTTAAACAGACTCCATAGATGTAGGGGTGACTCATCTCTAATGCTTTGAGGAAAGGTGATTATATGATGCTTCCACATGGGAAAGGCCCGCAGCGCGCCATAATAGAATGAGTAAATGGTGATTACTCATGACAAAACTTGACTCATAATTCTAAAAGTTCAAAGGAAAAATGGTACGAGAGTACATGTGACTCATATGAAGAGATTTGATTTAATTCGCCAAGGTGAGACCTCATGGAAAAAATGGCTTTGTGGCGAAGTTTCAAATTATGAGAAACATGGAGACCCATCGTAGAGATCGGTGAGAGAATTCCAACAGTGCTAACAGTTTGTCAAACCGAGCTACCGTTTACTCGTAATGGCAAAAAAAAAACTGGAGTTTTTCGTATAAAAGGGCTTCTTGCCCCCAATTCCAATTCATTTGTACATTGATTTGTTGGAGAATTTAGAGAAGAGTAAGAGTTACTAAATCTTGGTGAGCTTGTAGCAGAGTCATTGGATTTTGAATCTATGACTTAGTAGGTGGCCTTACTTGTCTAGAAATGGCCTTAATGCCTCTTAGAAGGATCGTTTCTCATGAAGAATTAAGGAAAGAAGGTTGTCCATTTAATTTATGAAAAAGAGACATTATGTATGGAAAAGATACAAGTGAAAAGATGTTTATTTTTAGAATAGACAATATCTGCTATCTCTCTCTCATCCCAATCCCAAAATCAATAAGGAATATCATTTAAATTTAATGCCCTGAGCTACATTTTTAAGACATAGTTAGGATTCTTAAGAAAATTACCCAAAAGGTAACACAATTCTTGTTATTGTTAGACCTATGCATTACGGATTTCTCTAACATCCACTTTAACAAGCATCTTTCCATGTGCTCAATATTCTCAATAAGAATAACATACTTTGTGGTGTTGATGAGTAATTTCTATTAAGTTTCTGCTTTTATGGATCTTGGGGAATTCCTAAACATAAACTTCTTCGACTAAATAAGAAGCAATCGATTTGTAATATTCTTCTTCTTGTGGATATGGTTAAAGTGGATAGAATCTACCCATGGTATTTACCGTGGTAGTTTCCCATGGCATTGACCCATGGTATTTGCCTTCGTTTTTCGAGTGAAAACAATAAAATAATGTCTCTAGAGATTCAATGAAGCATATAAAAGGGGATAGGAGCCTAATTATCATAGAGAGTTATTTATCTATTTTTATTTTGTTGAGAGCTTGTCAAGGCAAGTTCTAGTTGATCTGAAGGACGAAAACCCCATGGGAGTAATTTCTGTGGTGGATCCATCGAGGATCTAAGATTGTGCTTCAATGTCTTTAATTTCTCTGTTGATGGGAAGCCATACATGCCAAGGCACGAGCTTTAGTAGTGCTTCTGTGGGCATGTAATTTTATTTATATTTACATAAATAAGATGTTGCATTCTCATATCTTTATTATGTTCAGTTTTTTTACCGCAAGAATTTTATTAGAACACCTACAATGTACCAAAACTGATTGAAATTTTGATGATTGGGAAATTACAGTGGTATCAGAGCTGTGCATCCTGCCAGCCTGAGGGTTTTATTGGAAAATTCTAAATTATTTGCAGGGTTATTTGGAGGTTTCATGCAGGGAACTTTGGTGGAATTTATGCTTGCCCTAGCCAACATTTCCATCTTTAATGGTATTTCGTATCATCCTAGTTGGTCCTCTTTTTCGGTTGAATGGAAGGAGAATTTTCTGCATTATTTTCAGAGTTATTATTTTATTGCAAACAAAAGAGAAAACATTACTTTTCCAAATTTTTAGATTAGACCTAGGTCTACTTTACCATATTTATCCATTCAAGTTTGCGGGGTCGAGATTGAACCCCTATCAAAATTGAGGGTCTCTTTTCAATTGTATTACAAGGCTGTGAGATTTGTTGTAGGAAGCACTACCATCTTGACTATAACTTGATTACAGGTCTATAGAAATCCAACGGAAGAGTTCATCTCCTTCTAGTGGGTAAAATACTAAGGGTTCAAAGGCTAAATTTTAAGCACAAGTATCATATCAGATTATATCCATTTCATTTCAAGATCAATGGTATGAATTATTTTTGTAATCTATATTGGAAAGAGGCTGGATCATTTAAATCTAAGGAGAAGACCCTGCCTTTGAATGCCATTTTTAACTTGCTCATAGATCTAAACTATCTCCTTGAAATAATTGTGGATTGATTTCATTGGAGGTAAAGAGGTCAAATTGCAAAGGTTGGAAGGTCGAGTTTCTAAACTTGATCCAAGGAAGAATATAAATTGTTTAATCAAGCTCATCCTAGGATTGAGGTTGAACCCATAGCCAAACTTGGAGATTGATCACTTGGAGGCCACATTTCTTTTCCAAAGACTGAGGGTTTCGAGGGTCCTTGCTCCATGCATTTTCTAGACTTCTGTCTCTTGTAGTGTTTTCTTCTCAAAGATGTACGAAAAGAACCCACTGAAGACTGTGGATGATAAATATTATCAATAATATAAATGGCTACTAAAAATTGTAGATCTACAACAAATGATAGAAACAAAACCTACGAAAGTCCTAATCTATGCCACAATTATATTTAAACAGCAAAATGAAATAGTAATTACTCAAATAATCCAATGGAAACTATATTACAAAGAATAGATTTTATTATAACACCTATGAAGGGCACAAATAAATGTTACATGTCCCCTTCTATGGGATGGGTTCTTGGCTATCCTCAAACGTCTTCATCTTCTTTAGAGTCTCTCTCCTCTATAATGTGAAAACCCAACAAATAAAATGTTTGAGTGTAATGGGAACTCAAATGGCAGAGAAATGGAGTTCATCAATGAAAATAATCAGAGTTACAGTAGTGAGTGCAACAATGAAAATAGTCAAAATCTCATAATGAATGGAAAAGATTTCTATCTATAACAAAATATTGAGTTATCCTGGAATAATGAGCAATAATAAAATATTATTAACCCCATTCTTGGAATAACCACTTGGAATATTATATTGTATTTGGTTACGACGAAAAAAATATTTAAACTTTTATTTAGAAATAATAAATAAATAAATGATTTATTTATCATCTCAATGAATTGGTTAAGGAATAATAAAGAAATAATGATTTATTTAATTTTTACCAAGGGGTTTTTAAAATTTGATACGGGATAGTAATTAATTATTCCTAGATAAAAATAAGATAATTAATAATTTATCTGTTGATTTTTCATAATTGGTTCAAATATGACAAGGAATAATAATTGAACAATGGTTTAATTAATTATTCCTAGAAGGAAATCAAATAAATGATGATTTATTTAATTATTCTACATGAGTTTAATTATAAATTACTTAACAGAGGTGGTTTATTAAGTAATTTTTCACAGTGAAAGAAATTTTACTATTGTAAAATTCGCTTGACATGGTGTAGTTTGATCCATCTAGTAAACTAGGCTAGATGATCAACATTTTGGTGATAACAGATTTCCCCCCAACATACGAGTGTTAGGAAGAAAATATATGACTGAACTGTGTTGTAAAGACATAATCACTACACAGCAAAGTGGAGTGAGAGAGAGAGAGAGAGAGAGAGAGAGAGACCAATACAACTGAAGCAAGAGGATAGGGACATAGGGGGCAAGACCAATGCAAGTCACCTTTTATGTTGTGGTACCGGACCTCAATGAGGCGAGGGAGGCATACATATACCTGTTGAGATAACTTAGTACAAAAATAATGGTGTGCTGAGAAACATCAAACTGCGCAATGAAGTACATGCTGAATGGTACATGACATGTTGGCATAACTGAGTTAGAAAATAATACAATGTGTCCCATATATATAATGCACCTAGAAAATTATGAGCCAGGATTGAATATAATATGAATTGATTACATGAGAAATGAATGGCCCTTCTGTCAAAAAATGGGTTGGAGGGAGGGTAGAACAACCGAAGAAGCCCTATTGAACAAGGAAGTGATCTGCAAAACTAAATGGATCATCTGAAGGAGATGTGCATGCTATGAACATTGTGATTGGTAGGAATTGAACCCATTATATTTGTGGAACTGTACCTAAGGCTGTATTATAATAGGAATGCATTCGAGCATGTGGGGGGCTACCTGAAGGGCCACCCCCTCATGAGGTCTCAAACATCTCATGCACACCTAGGAACCACTGGTACAATCTGCTGCATCACTGGACCATCGAGTGTATGGATCACGGACATGAAATAGCTAAGTCAAAAGGCAATAATGAATCTCTCTACTTGATCCAAAGTACCGAACAAGAATGGAAACCTAAACCAAGATACACCACCGTCTAGTTCGTTCTTAAGGAAGAAATGAGCTGATGTCGACATAACAGGGCCCACGATAGGTGAGGCAATGAGGATCCTCAACTAAGGTATGAGGGAAAATACTAATGTGAATGATGGACTGACACCAGGTATAATGGAAAATGAGGGATTGAGGGACAAATAAATGACTTCCCTTGTCAGAGCATAAAGTGCATGGTTGACCTGGCAGCAACTGACTAAACTCCAGATGGGATGTGGACAGTATGCCTGGATGCCAAAATGGGCAAGACGGGATGAATGGTATCAAAATATGGATGGAATACATTGATATGATATAATGGGATATGAAACATACTCCATGGATGCGAGGGTGACTCATCGCGGATGCTATGAACAAGGGTGACTGGATGACACTGCCACACATAATAGGCCCGGTGGGGACGATCAAAAAATGAGTAAATGATGGTTGCACATGATGAAAATTGACACATGAAATGACAAGTTCCAAGGAAAGGTGGTCCCCAAATTACAAGTGTCACATATGAGGAAATCTAATTTTGAGACGCGACGAAGTGACCCTTCTTGGAAAAATGGCTTCCTAGTGAAGGTTCAAATCATCCAAAACTAAGAAAGACTCATTATACTACTCAATGAGAGATTTCCAATGATGTTGATGGTTTCTCAAGCTAGGCTACCGTTTGGTCAAAGCAGACGACAGAAAACTTGTGGACTTTTCTATGAAAGGACATTTCCCTCCAATTAGAATTCATTTTTTAAGTGAGTGTGGTAAATTTGGAGAGGAGGAAAAGCCCCTAAATCTTGTGGAGATCATAGCGGACAAACCGGCCATCAGAATTAGGATCTGCGACTTTTAGGTAGGTAGCCTTACTCATCTCTTCAATTTCAGATATTTATTTCGTGACTTTTGGCTCTGGTAGCTCCCTGGGAGACCCTTGCTCCTCTTCACAGTCTAATCACACTTTTTGTGCCTAGAAGTGAAATTTGGATGACAGGAAACAGGTGAAAACCTATGAGCTCACACTTTTTTGGGCATAAAGCTGTGATTTGGGGCTGAAAAAGGGGGTGGTTTGCTCGCTTGGTGGGGGTTGTAGGTTGATTAGTGTAGACCGGTGTTTTCTTCTCTCAACTGACAAGATATGTGGTGTTTTGCAGGCATGGCAGAGCTAGAAATCAACTGGTGTGAGTGAGACTTGGATACCCTTCGATCTGAGATTCAGATGGATTAGGGGGTTCAAGGGGCATTGACTCGCTATGGGGTTCTCAGGTTGGTAGAGAACCCATTGATGAGGGAAGGTGAGCCCTTGCTATTGAGAATTGTGAGATATTGAGATCCAAACCATGAGGTGTTTGTCATGCAGGGGCACAATATTGAGCTCACATTATAGGATATTTATTTCTTCACCAGACTCCCTCCCCTCAGAGAGGTGGGGGATATACATCTAGTGTTTCCTTGTGGGAGGAACATTACAAAGTTTGTGGAGCGGCATTGTACACAGGATGTGCATGTGAAGGGCACGACTATCCCGATTGGTGATTTAGACCAGCTAGAGACATAGGTTGTTTCCGTAGCTGTGCAACGAGTCTTGGGCAGCCATGCGTTCCACCACATCACTGGGGGGTAGATGGTGCTGGTTGAGAGTGTTCTGGCTAGGACCTACTATGGGTGGGAAAAGATGATGCTATTGTCGGTGAAATGATAGTTAAGTCTATATAGGTGAGCCATGACTATGTTTCTAGTGTAGTACTCTGTACATTCTTCTTTGAGAAGATACCCACCATCCTTCCTTATGTATAGATCCGATATTGGGGCCCACAAGAGCCCAAGATCTGCCACTGGGGGTAGCTACTGTGGAGAGGAGGATGGGGAGTCGGACGGGTGTCCAACCTGCATTTTTTTCACATTTGGATCAGATGCCCCTCTAGATTGACGATGATCCTTATAGCTGGATGAACTATTAAGGAGATCCTGACTTGCCACTTTCGCTCAGGCAAGCATGGGGACCAAACCGTAATTGTTAAGTTGCTATTTTTATGGTGCATTTCATATTTTTATCACATGTATATGGTTCTAAGTGTAAAATATGTGGTATGTAGACATAGCATCGGTAAAACTAGCAAGAAATGCAGGACGAGCCGCAGTGCCTGTGGCTGCAGATTGGGGAACATCATCATCTTGTCAAGATCCAGAGAATAGTGTGCTACTCGTTTATCTACACCGTAGATGTGGGGTACTCTTGACCAGATTTTTTGAGCGCGGATAGTATGAGATAGACGATCGATACATATATGAGTGTAACGTCCTTCTATTAGAGTGGCGAGGTATCATGCAGCGCATGGCGATGGCTGGTCATGCAGTACGTGATCTACGTGCAAGTGGGGCAAAGCCTTTGGTGTGTGATCCTTCGAATATTGACTAGATATTGGGACATGTGGGTCCCTTTGATTTTGATTTTTTTAACATTTTATGGGCATGTCAGATGTATTTAGAGGAATGAACTCTTAACACTTATATGATACATAATATGATTATGCACTTTTATATGACGATGATGGTTCACCATGTGTTTTGTTTATGGTTGTCTTCTATGGTATACATGTGATAAATGTCAATCTAGAATGTTATTTGCAATGGTATCTACATAATTATTTTGGGCTCTAGGAACTTGACTAAATGTAATGGTTTCAAATTCACGTACCAACAGCTTAACACGTAGATATTTTCTAAATATGACTTGGTTATGCACATGATACACACCATTCAATTGCATGACAAGTAGCAAGGAATATAAATGAACATGAATATGAAGGATGCGATGAGAAAGGGAATCGACTAACAAATCTATCACTGCATCATATTCAGCCTAGTTATTGGTGGCAGATCCAATGCACACGTCGTTCGAAAGGACTAAAGTATGCAAGGGGGTAAAAATGGCCTAGGCTATCGAGGCTATATTCCTAGAGAAGCGACTTGCACCATCAACATGATCGATATATGGTGTGGATGATGGATCCATATGAAAGGTGCAAAAGACGACAGATGAGATGATGCATCCTACCTAACTTCAAGATAGAAATAAAGACATGCAAATCAAAGAGATAAGCTATGAGAAGAATTGCTTTAGGTAGATTGCATTGGGATTATTAGGAAGGAAATGGCCTTTAGAATCCTCCAAAAAATATTCCCCTTGCCTAAGTGCAAGGTTAATTAGGGGTAGGCATAGCTTCCATGATGTCCTCATCAAAATGGAAGATGAGCAGATGAGACAAATATTGACTACATCATGCGACGTGGTACCTAGCACGTCAATCTGAGAAAGAAGGTTCACATACGCATCATATGGAATGGTAGACGATGAGATAGTAGATGAAGGATCTATGTATGTGAGACCTGGGATTCTATCGAAAGAGGTTGAATAGAAGTGTGATCAGAAACCTCAGAAAGGATTTCTTACGAGGAACTCAAGGATGATGATAGGTAAAGGATATGGCCCGTGGCGTCCGTCATCTTGACATCTGGGGAAGGGATCACAATGGTGGGACTGGATTCTCCCTATTCTGGTTTACTATTGGTACAAAAATCCACATGAAGAGGAGAAGGTGATCCATTACGAGTGGTCTCGTATTCTTGAAGTGCCTTAAGGAAATCACAAAATTCGTTGGGATGAGGGAAAAAATGGGAGTAGTCACCATGATGATCACACAGGGCACAAGGGTGATTTTTGCATAACGCTGTGAGTTTCTTGGGTGGACCCGGTAAGTTAACATGGACTTTAGGGATATTTGACTCAGGGAATGTTTCGTGAACCAAAGGTTTGAGATGAGGAAGCTCAGGACCATTATTGGTCGCATGCCCCACAACTTTACAAAAAGCACACAGAGGTGACGACTTTGGGGCCTTGGGGACTGGGGGAGGTTGGGCAGCCTTGTCCTTAGGTTCTTTCCTCTTAGCTTTTCCCCCCTGTCTAGATGCTTTCGCAACAAGAGTGATTTTCTCTTGAGGTTGTGATAGAACTAAAGTAGTGGTAGGGTCTATAGGGACCAGTTGAACTAGGGTTAGAGCATGATAAGGTCTTAGCTGACCAGGAAGAATGCTTTCAGGGGGTCAATGTACCATATGGGGATCCCTAAATTCATGTTAGGAAGGACCAACTAAGACATTATAGGGACATAAAATATTGCGGGAGGGGGAAATAAGAAAGGTGACTCGCCTGCAAGGTAATGTTCCGGCGAAACAACTCCTGGATGGTTGATACCTAGAGGAAAAGTTCTTGGGGGAAGATAAGAGAGGCACCCACAAATGGAGGAGGTCCTGGGGGCTGGATCTGGATGGCTCGGCTGGGATAGTAACCACACAGTGCAGAGGAGCTCGTTGTCGATTGAATGTACCAGACTGCTTGAGGACAACTCGTGACGCTGAAAGATTTAGGCTCTAAGATGACAAGGGGAGGACCAGGGAAAGAACCCAACAATGAGGAATCTTTATAGACTCTTGGTGAAACACCAGCGAGAGGAGTTGAAGACTTCTTATCTAACACTAATGAGATAATGGACTTAGGGGACGTCACAGATGCCAGCTCGTAGTAATTCTACTAATCTATGGTAACGATCTTCCCTTCATGGGGGAAACACATCTTGTGAAAAACTGTAGATGCAATAGCTGACATGGCATATGTGTAACTACGACCTAAGAGAATGTTGTAATCTAAGGGGGCATTAATAACCTCAATACTTACATGGATAGTCTTGCCCACAAGGGTCATTGGATAGTTGCGATACATGCTTGACAGCTCAGGTGACTAAAGTTTTTTCCAAATGGTAGCAGAAATCACATAGGTGGATGCACCATTGTCAGTAATGCATCAGGACATGATGACATTACGGACTCAGACTAGTACCTAAAAAGCAACGGAGCAAGGCAATGGCGGATGTTCTGATGTAAAGACTGGGAAGACAATCAAATGATCATCAGAGGGATCTACTATGACCAAAGAAGTTATTAGAGCTATGACTGGAGTACATCCAGCATCGACATGGCAGCAGGTGATTGCACCAAGTCATCTACTATACTGTATGTATGGGCAACTCGGTTAGAAGCCATGTTATGGCGTAATGGTCCCTTTGGGATCTTGGGAGTTGCCTCAGCTTTAGGTTGAGGGATCTATAATTTAACATTTGATGTCGTAAGAGGCTCAGTAGAAGCTTTGGCTTTAGACTCAGTGGCGAACGAAGTTGATGGCTTATCATATTGATGCAATCAAGTTTGCAAGTTGATATTGGAGGGATTAACCTCATCAGAGCTCATCATGAGGATCTGGTAGTCACCAGGACTAGAAATTTGGGGAGGGTGGGCTGCTTGACTGGGGTGAGGTTAAGAAGAAACAAATCCTTGTTGAGGGAAAGGATTTGTAAGCACTGTCGATTGATATGGTGTAGGATTCTGAGGCAATTGTTGGCCTCTAGAAGTTGCTTTAGCTTCCCACATTTGGTGCATCTCGGGTAAGATATGACACTCATGTGTATAATGTCCATGTACACCATAACATGCACAAGGCTTGTTCATATGAATAGCCTTGTTTTGCTTGGGTTGGCTTCATTGTTGCTAGTTGTTGGTGTTAGGCTGGTTCCCCTGGGATTCACTAGGTTGATTACCTTGATTACCCTGGTTACCCTTGTTACCATTGTTACCCTTCCCCTTATTATTTTTATTCAATTTTTGGGGATTGGTTGCACTCTCTTGTGCAAACACCTGACCCTAAGGGGGCAGTAACTGCGGGGGCTGAGGATGCATGGGAGGCTGTGGTGTTAATGCAGGAGGGGCATAAGTGTTGGATGAACTGGTGCTCCACTGTGGATGTCCATAACTTTGTTGAGTATATGGTGAAGGATGTGAAAAGGTTCCAACGATACCGTCGGCAACGTGAGGTTACCCCAGTGCATGGGAACCTCTTGGACGGGGAAGGTTTGGAATGATGGTATAGACCAAACCGGATTGCACATAAATCAGGTCATATCTCAGAGTGGTTTAGAGAGCTTCTTCGTCAGTCTGAGGAAAATGGGAGACAACATTTTTTCCAATGGGTGCTAAAAGGCTCCTGAGAAACCAATCTAGATAGACATGGTCTTCGAAGTGCGGCACACAACATGTGCTCCTCCTTCTACACCACTCTTGAACATGGTCATAAAGGCGAGTGGCAGAGGACTGACAAAATGAGGTCAATATCTTTTTACCATTGTCGTATTAAAGAGGTAGCTAGAAATATGAGAGGAACAATTTAGCAAGCGTCAGAAAAATGGAATGGAATGTGGCGAGCTAGTCTACATACCATTTTGTAGCGTCTCTAGTGAGCGTGCATTGGAACAGCTGAAAACGAATGAAGTCGTCGGTAATGGAGTTGGATGAACACAACATGTGGAAGGAGGGAACATGACCGGTAGGATCCTCTCTAGAATTACCCTCAAACTTTGGTATACTTGAGAGATGCTTAGTCTGCATAGCATGCCAACCAGCATCGTGGTGTATTGTGTCATTTATCATCTAGCTAAAATCTAGGAGACTTAAGCTAGCCATAAAAGGGAGTATGGGAGTTTTCTAAATGGTTCATGAGATTGCTCGTCTAGATGTGATCACTAGGGTAGAACTAGAGCCAACACCAGTTTGGGTTCCTACACAAGTTGTGGGTCCAAACATGGTGACAATATGTGGTGAAGGAGGATCGGAATCAGATGAACCATGAGAAGAGTCGATATGGGGACTCAAAGGGCTATCAACTCGAACCCAGTGGGGAGGAGTAATATGCCCGACTGAAAAATGGGGAGGAAGCTATAAGAGTCTCTGTGACAAATGCCTTGGTGGCACAATGGTGGTAAGACACATGTGACATGAAAATGGTGAAGGGAGATCAACAATATGACTTTGACTCGATGAGGGGAGATAAATTTATTATGTTTAGTCTTGGCTTGGGGGTGTAAAGCAACTGCCCTTCACTTAAGGTGTGCATGTGTGTGCAAGTGTATTTATTGGTTAAGGCCAAATCCTATTTGTAAAAAAGAAAAATATTGTTGAAAATAAACTAAAATTTACAATAGTAAATGAATAGCAAAACCATTAACTAAACCCCACCCAAAATGAATTTGCAAACGCTGTGATTGTTGGTGGTGAAATCAACTCAGAACACACTAAAAAGTTCAAGTGATCTAAGTGTCGGTGTGACTGGGATGAAATGACACTAGGCTACTAGAAAGTGGTGGAGCAACAACAAAAAACCATAGAGGAAGATCGCTACAAAAATATAGGGAGATGGGCGTAAATCCTAGGGCAACTGATGGGACCCTAAGGCCAATGACCAAACAAGGTTTAATATGAAACCATGGATGGAAAAACCTATCTTTGGAGATCTGAAAGAAAAGGGTACAGATCTGGAAAATATGGTTGAAAGTGTTGGAGAAACTTAGAATTATTACTCAGCTAAACTCCTCCTATAAAGGTGGAAGCATACTAGAAGCCCTAAGGGGATAAATTCCACTTTGACGAGTAAATCAGAGTAGATCAATGCCTAAGCAGGATGAGATAGAGGTCAAACAACCCAACACACAGTTGTCAACAAAACCGAGAAACAGATCTAATAAAAACTTGGAAACCCTAAAATCGTAGGTACTAACATATTTTTAGGGGGGGATCGCAATTTTTGGGGTAGAATATGCACTCTAGACTCGAGATCGCACTTTTTGGGCTAAAAAGTGTGATTTCTGATCCTTCATTCTTGGTCGGAAAATCTCAGAAAAAACTACCGTCTCTGTCGCAGCTTGTTCCTGTGACCTGCAAAAAAGACTAGAAAACTTGCAGAAGTTAGAAATTTGACATATCTAGGGTTAGAAAGCTAGTAAATAACATTAAGCCTAACATAAAAACTGAAGGTCAGCCAAGTTTCTGGATCTGAAGTAAAAAACCAATGGAGTTGTCAGTTTTGTTGTAGTGTTTTCGTCTCAAAGATGTACGAAAAGAACCCACTTAAGACTGCGGATGACAAACAATCTGAACAATATAAATGGCTACTAAACATTGTAGATTTGTAGAAAATGATAGAAACAAAACCTAGCAATGTCCTGACCTATGACACAATCATAGTTAAACAGCAAAAAGAAATAGTAATAACTCCAATCATCCAATGGAAACCAAATATACAAAGAATATATTTTATTATAACACTTGTCAAGGGAACAAATAAATTTTACCAGTCCCCCTCTATGGGATGGGTTCTTATCTATCCTGAAATGTTTTCAGCTTGTGTAGAGTCTCTCTCCCCTATAATGTGAAAACCCAACAAATGAAATGTTTGAGCTTAATGGAACTCAAATGGCAGAGAAATGGTGTGCGACAATGAAAATAATAAGAGTTACAACAATGAGAGCAACAACAAAAATAATCGAAAGTGAATAATGAATGGAAAACTCTTCTATTTATAACAAAATATTGAGTTATCCTCGAATAATGAGCAATAATAAAATATTATTAACCCCATTCTTGGAATAACGACTTGGAATATTTTATTATATTTGGTTAGGAGGGAAAACGTATTTAAACTTTTATTTAGAAATAATAAATAAATAAATGATTTATTTATCATCTCAAGAAATTGGTTAAGGAATAATAAATAAATAATGATTTATTTAATTATTCCTAAGGGATTTAGTTAAATTTGACAAGGAATAATAATTAATTAGTGATTAGTTAATTATTCCTAGAGAAAAATAAGATAATTAATAATCTATCTTTTGATTTTTCATAATTGGGTCAAATATGACAAGGTTGAACAATGGTTTAATTAATTATTCCTAGAAGAAAATAAAATAAATAGTGATTTATTTAATTATTCTTCATGGTTTTAATTATAAATTACTTAAGAAAGGTGCTTTATTAAGTAATTTCTCACAATGAAAGCAATTTTACTATGGTAAAATTGACTTTACATGGTGTACTTTGATCCATCTAGTAAATTAGGCTAGATGATCACTTTTTGGTGATAACACTTTCATCAAAGGGGACCGAGTTAAACAGGGAGAGAGGGAAGAATAATTTTTCTTTAGCAAGTGAATCTGAGGGACATTGAGGATAGAATCAATAGCCATAGGCATATATTGCATCAAAATACTCTATCGACATTGCTGAGTTGTGGATCAGGTCAACAATGGTCTGATCCACCGTTTCACCTTCCAGGTGGCACCTCACCACGAAAGGGAGTATTCAAATCACTACAACAAAGAGGTCAGCCGAAAATCGTGTAGCCCCATCGAGTCAATCACATGGGACTGTACCACTGATAGAAGGGAATTCGAGGGACTCATAACCAAATAGTCGCATTGCTGATCTGAAGGGTGATGTTTCTCAGTAGCAGTCGAGGTCGCGAGGAGGGTAATTTTGTGTGTTAAAATGAACATTGAGCCATCTAATGAGTAGAGGTGTTAGATTGGTTTCAGCCTCTGATTCATTTCAATGGAAGGCGAAAGGGAGTATGAGTGTTACATGCTAATTAGTTGATACAGCCTGAGCATTGGTCATGCCAAAACACTATCACAAGAACTGTCTAAGCAGAGAAGGGAGTTGAACATCCCCATATCTATTCCAGGCGAAAGGAAGTGGACATAGCTTAGGCATTGCACTGTCACCACAACCCTCTAAGCGAAGGAAGGAGCCGAGCAAGTTTCATAGGCTTGAGTTCTGGCATTGACCATCGATTCATTACGAGAGCTGAAGTTGTCATCACTCTTAATAGCAGAGACAAGATTATTTTTACCGTAGTGTCGGTTAATGAGCCAACCATGGTCCTCTTCAGGTGCACGCCAAAGTATTTGTTTTATTAAATTAGATAAATTGATCTCGCTACATCAAGATCACTCACACATTAGTCATAGAGGCAAAGACACTGTGTTTTTGCAGAATTGAGTAAATTATATTTCATCAAAAGATGTTGTGGCGGGTCACCATAATTAAATAAAGTAATGCTATGTCTTTTTTCGTTATATAGTGTGTTGCATTATGTGGTTGGATTGGTGTAGAGGTTTATCATTGTTGAATATAGTCTTATGCCTATACATTTGAAACCTCTAACATCAAATTCAATGTCGCACATGATCCACTGATCACTCGCAAGGGCATAATTATTGGGTATACAGACTCTTGATTAGCGTATGAAGATCTAAGTTTTTACCTGAAAACTAATTCTCTTTCCATCTAGACAAATTTTCCACTCAAAAATCTCAGCATGGAAGCATGAAAGATGGCGGATTATGGACTAAACCATGTTTATAGTTTTGAAAATTTTGATTGGTTTTAGCATTTGACAAGGGGTTTGTTAAATTTTGGTGTTTGACGATAGAAAGGAGATTTTATGTTAAGAAAAAAGGGGGGAATAGGAAAGGAAGGAGGTGGTACAATCATCTTACTATTACCAATCAAGTTTGTATTTACCTTATCTTGGGGCAAAATCCATTGAAGAATTACTGTATTCATGCTTTGGTATGAGGGGAGATGGGACTTTCCCTAGAAAACACTCATAAAATTTTGGACAAAATTCTAGATAAAATAAAAGAAGCATGGGGCCTTTTCTTAGCAATACCACTTTATAATAGAATAGCAAGTCCTTCTCAAAAATGGTTTATGCCATTATGCAACAAAAATTCCCATGGGAAGTGAAGGAACGAAAAGGAAGAGGAGCTAACTTCTTCGCACTTGGATCTTAATTGCAATGAACAAAGTCAACCATAGACCTTTAGAAATTGGAGGAATTAGACACATGGCTCTTAGAGGTGGGGCAACCAGAATGGAGGAAACTCAGTTGGAATCTCAAGCCATCCATGCTTGCATTAATACAACCCAAAATCTTGGAGCGTCCTTGTGAAGAGGTCAAGCTCACATTTGCTTCTTGTCTTAGCAAGATCATAGCTTTAACATCCCGAGTATTGTCTTACAATAATGATCTTATGAGGGAGATATTGTAGTTGATAGTGGAAGGCCTTAAAGGGTTGAATAACATCATGCTTCTTACCTTTTAGAACCAACGTAGAAATTTTAACAGTCATGGCAGAATTCGACTTTGCCACATTCATACTGAATTTGGAATGTGATAAGTTGATCTTTTAGTTGCTCCATAACTTTTACACCAGTATTACATCAGCTCATTTAGACCATGTCAAAACATGCATGCAAAAGATTGTGTCTCTATTATTAGAAGGCCATGCCCACATATGCAAGATACTAAGATGTAAATTGTTGACCATTTGGAGGAAGGATCACAAGGATCCTATGATCTAGTTGAGAAGTTTGTTAGGATGTAGGTTTTATCCCTGTAAAGAAATTAGTTGCATATGAATTCTAAAAAAAATAAAAAAAACAATAGCAAGAGCATAACACATAAAACACATATACACAGAGATTTTCCCCTGGATCCCAAAACTGGGACTAACGACTTGATTTTTCATTATGTTCCTTTCAATGTTATAATACATATTTATACATGCCGAAGCATCCAATACCATGGACAGAAAAATCCATCGTGTCCAATACCATGGACCGAAAACCATCGCGTCCAAAAAAAATGTGTGGAAATCATGCACAAAACCACAGGTGGGTCCGCCCAACCTAACATAGTGTCCAAAATCAAAATTTTCTGAGGCGCTGCTCCGTACCCCATAAAGTGGGGTTACGGGTGCCCATCAAACCCCCTGTTAACTATGTGGAAAGAATATAACACAACCCAACATTCTCCCACTTGTTGTTTTATTTCCATAGGGGGGCCACAAGAGAGCTTAGTCATTTATCCAGCCCTGCACTGCCCATTGTTTCTCTACACCAAGAGAACTTCTCAGAGCTCATAAATTTTGTCAATGCATCTGCAATATTCTTCAAAGTGTCCACCTTTATCAGCAACACCTTTTTGTCTTCTGTCGTATCCCTCACAAAGTGTTACTAAACATCAATGTGCTTTGTCTTTGAATGATATGCGAGGTTCTTTTCCAAGAAAATTGCACTTTGGCTATCACAATCTATCCTTATAGCTCCCTATACTAACCCCATACTTGAACACAATCTCTGCAACCAAACTACTTCCTTGCTTGCATGAGTGGTTGTCATGTATTCTGCCTCTATAATTGATAGTGCCACTACAGATTGTTTCTTACTCATCCAACTAACTGCACCTCCAAATAGGTTAAACACATACCCACTTGTAGATCTTCTCTGATCCAGATCTACAACCCAGTCTACATCAACAAAGCAATGAATATCCAACATTCTGTCGAATCCTAGTCTTCCTTGGTAGCACAAACCATAGTCATTAGTGCCACGCAAATACCTAAAAACCCGGTTCACTGTTGTCCAGTGCTCCTTTTCTGCATTCGACATAAACCTGCTCAATACTCTCACTGTATGTGCAATGTTTGGTCTAATACAGACCATTGCATACATCAAGCTACCGACTGCACCTGCATATGGAGCACGAGACATGTCCTCTTCCTCTTCTTGTGTCTTGGGACACTATTCAGCAGATAACCTCACACCTATAGGAATAGGAACCTTCACCGGTTTACTATCCTGCATATTAAACCTCTGCAGTATTGTCTCGACATACTTCCTCTTTGCCCGATCTCTTTTAATTTCCATGCCCAAAATATAGTTTGCAGCACCAATATCTTTCATGTCGAATTTGGAGGACAATTGGGTCTTCAAATGGTGGATAATTTCTTTGTCATTTCCAACCAGCAACATATCATCCACATACAAGAACAAATAAATATCACGGTCACCAATTAATTTAAAATACACACAATGATATGCTTTGCTTCTGCTAAAGCCAAGTCCCCATATAAATGTATCAAATTTCTGATACCACATCCTTGGTGACTATTTTAACCCATACATAGACTTCTTTAACTTGCATATGAGTTGTTTCTTACCCTTCATCGCAAAGCCTTCAGGTTGATTCATGTATATTTCCTCTTCTAGATCCCTATGAAGAAATGTTGTCTTCACATCGATCTATTCTACCTCAAAATCAAAAGCAACAGTAAAAAATAAAAGTAATCTAATAGAAGTCACCTTGGCAACAGGAGAAAAAATATGACCAAAATCAATTCTTGGCACCTGGGAATAACCTTTTGCTACCAACCGAGCTTTGTATTTCTCCACCTTTCCTTCTGCATTTGTCTTCTTTTTGAACACCCATTTGTTGCCAATGGGTTTCCTTCCAGCCGATAATTCCACCAAATCCCAAGCCTCATTTTTGTGCAAAGATGCCACTTCATCAACCATGGTCTCTTTCCATAGCTTTCCATCCTCTGAATCTACTGCTTCCTTCACAGTTTTGGGATCATCGTTAGTAACAGATAAAGCAAAATTTGAACAAAAAGCAGATGGACTATACCTTTCTAGCTGCCTTCTTTCTCAAACTAATCCTCTGAGACCCGGAGTTTGAGGCTCTTCATCTTCCAATTCCTCCTCTATTGTAGAGTCTGATTCTTCCTCCTTTAGCTCAAACTCAATCTTCTCAGGTTCCTTTGGTTGGACTTCATGTTTAATAACATCTTTCACCTCTCTGAACACCACATCTCGGCTGTAAAAATCCTTCCTTGTTACTGGGTTCCAAAGCTTATAACCCTTTAAACCATTCTTATACCCAATAAAGATACACTTTTCAGATTTACTATCCAACTTGGTTTGTTTCTCCTTTGGAACATGTACATATGCATCACATCCAAATACCCTCAGATGTGAAAGAGAAGGTTTCTTACCAATCCATACCTCTGGTGGAGTCTTATCCTCCAACACTGATGAAGGTGACATGTTGACTAGGTAACATGCTATATCCACTGCCTCTGCCTAGAATTCCTATCCTAATCCGACACCACTAAGAATGATTCTTGCCCTTTCTATCAACGTCTTGTTCATTCTTTCTGCAACTCCATTTTGCTAAGGTGTATATGGAGTAGTCTTCTATTGTGCTATACCACACTTCTTATAGAATTCTTCAAATTCCTTGCTGCAAAACTCTCCACCATTATCTGTCCTCATCACCTTTATTTTCTTCTCTATATGATTTTCCACGAGAGCCTTAAATTCTTTAAACCTATCAAAGACTTCAGATTTCTTCTTAAGGAAATATATCCATGTATTCCTTGAGAAGTCATCTATAAATGATACATAGTACACATACTTACCCAGTGATGGAACCTTCAGAGGTCTAAACACATCACTGTGCACAAGCTCTAATATCTGTTTTTCCCTCTTACCACCAGAGCGGAAACTCACCCGATTCTTGCTTCCCATATACACAATTTTCACAGAAATCAAAATCCAGAGAGCTACTACTCATACCTTCTACCATACCTTTACCATAAAGTATTCGAAGGCCTTTCTCTCCTATATGTCCAAGCCTTTGATGCCACAACATGGTCTTTCCTCTACAGACCACTAGATTTTTAGCTCCACTTTTAAGAACCATAGAGCTGTTGCACCCATCAACAACTGTACTACCTTGCAGCTTGTACAGAGTTCCAATACGAACTCCCTGCATCAATACTAGTGCTCCCCGAACCATCTTGCAGGTCTCTTTCTCGAACACTGTCTTTACACCTGCATCATCCAGCTTGCTTATAGAAATCAGATTTCTGGCCAATGTAGGAATATGCAGAACATCGGGAACTATTCTAACCCTTCCACCTTGCAGCTTCAACTTTAATTTTCTGTGACCAGCGATTCTAGCCTTCCTATCATCCCCTAAGAAGACATCACCACCATCGTATTTCTCATACTCGCAGAACCACTCTCTATGGGGAGTAAACTGAAAGGATGCACCTGAGTCAATCAACCATGCCTCATGATCTACATGTGTACTTGAGGAAGCCAAGCATGGAAAATTTTAGGGGCTAATGTTCGCCCAGTGGGCTAATTTTCCATGATTTTTCCAAAAAAAAGATTCGCCAATTTCCAATTTTATAAAAGACGATTCGCCCAAATTTTAGAGTATAAAATTATTTTACCTTAAAAATCACCAACATTATAGAGAGACTATATATAAAATAATTATAAATTTGATTAATTTTACAAATATATCAATAAACATTTATAATTTGCATATTAGGGATTAGTGAGATTCGCCAATGTTTGAAACTTCAAGAAAATTTTCCATCCTTAAAATTTTCCTTGAAGCCAAGTACACATCCCCACCTTCATCTGAGGTAGTTTTCACCTCTGTAGAAGGAGCATCATCAGATCCCTTTCCTTTATCAGGAGCTTTAGATTTACAGTCCCTTTTGTAGTGCCCTTCCTTTCTACATTTCTAGCACACCACCTTTACAGGTTTTCCTGAAGACTTAGATCTCCCTCTAGATTTAGATCTCCCACTCGATGTCTTATTTTTGTTTCTATTCTGGGACTGTCCTCGTGCAGACAAGGCATCACCATTCTGGCTACCTATTGCAATAACTAGAGTATCCCAAGAATCTAGTAGAGAACACAAAAAACTAAGGCACTTATCTTCATTTGAAATTTTAATATCAACAAATGCTAACTGACTTACCACAGTATTAGATGTATTCATATGCTCTGTCACCGAGTCTCCATCTTTCATCCTCAGGTTATATAGCTTTTTCCATAGGAACAATTTATTCACAAGAGACTTAGATTGGTAGAAAGTCCCTAACTTTTCCCTCAAAGCCTTCACCATAGCTTCCCTTGATACATTCAGCAATACTAAATCTGAGACACACAATCTTATTGTGCTCTTTGCCTTCTGATCCAACTTCTTCCATTCTTCAATGGACACTCTCGTTGGTTTAGTACCCAGATCTACAACGATCCACTCATCTTTATCCACCAACAGATCCTCCATCTTGAGTTTCCACAACTCAAAACTCTGACCATTAAATTTCTCGATCTCTATCCTTCCATTGCACACCATCTTCTTTCACCACCAGAATCGATCTCGTAGATCTCCCACTGAACAGGGTCTATCATAGGCATGAGCGAAACCCCTCAGTAACAAAGCCGTCCTCTTGAAGCCAAAATTGCTCTGATATCAAATGTAGGTTTTAACCTTGTACAAAAATTAGATGCATACGAATTCTAAAACACATAAAATAAACAATAGCAAGAGTGTAACACATAAAACACATATACACATAGATTTCCCCTGGATCCCAAAACTGGGACTACCAACTTGATTTTTCATTATGTTCCTTTCAATGTTATAATACGTATTTATACATGTCGAAGCATCCAATACCATGGACCAAAAAAACCATCACGTCGAATAACGTGGACCAAAAACCATTGCGTCCAAAAAAACATGTGCGGAAATCATGCACAAAACCATAGGTGGGTCTCTCCAACCTAACATGGGGTTCAAAATCCAAATTTTTTGGGGTGCTGCTGCGGACCCCATAAAGTGGGGTTACGGGTGCCCCTCAAACCCCCTATTAACTATGTGGAAAGAATATAACACAACCCAACACATGAAAAACATAACATTACTCAAAAGGGTGCTCACTACGAAGGAGTTGATAAGGATTGATGGAGGCAACAACCACAAAATATGCATCAATAATGAACTAAGGATGAGAGGACTATGCTTTATCTACAAGGGACCTTGGTCCCTTAACCATTCATGTCCAGGTGATAAGAGGAAACAAGGGCAGATCATGAAGATTCATCCATAGTTGGTTTCACCGGTTTTTAGAAGAGAACCTATGAAGGATCCAAGCAGTCAAGTACAAATGGTGAGCAACAACACCATGTTTTTCAGAGAAACTTACAGGATAGGTCGATGATAATCAATCAACTTGACAAAGTAAATTGGGAAAGGAAGGAGGAATTCCTCCTGATGATGAGGTAGTTGAGTCTATAGATATCCAAGAGAACATCCATAAAGACTATGGACAATCGGGTTTAGATAACAGTCCACCAATACAGCCATGTTTGACAATCAAAGAGGGTGGAAAACTTATCCCCACATGTGAAAAAGGCCAGGAAGAAGACATTCTAGGAGAACCAAATGAGGAGCCAATAATAATAAACCGACATGATGAGCATGATCATGCAGGGTATCATGACAAATATAGTATGCATGATAAGCCATTTCTGGAGGGTCAAGCAAAGGTTCAAGTTAAAGTTGTGGTCATGGGGCATCTGGTGCAGTCAAATATAGAGACATTCTGTAGGGCACGAGAATTTATAGTAGAGGACTTTTGGGAAAGGATCATGCATTTCAAGACAGATCTTACGATGTTGAAGTAGAGAGTCGAGGTAGCTTGAGATATTTTATTACAGAAGAAAATAAAATTTGAGGACCTCATAGTGGTATGTGTTGAATCAATGACACAGTTGTCTAGTGTTGAGGAACGACTCAAGTCCCTCACAAGGCAGGAAGAGGAGTACATTTGGGAGTTGCAAAGCAGCCCTCTACAAGAGTACATAGATAAGGCTTGCAGATCTACCAACCTGCCATTTTACATTAGAGATAGTAAGGAAGAGTTATACAAATGGATCATGATGGGTGATCAGGTGGAGCAACATGAGTTGAACATTAGGCAACATCATCATGGTAGGTTTATTCTATGTGCAGGGATTCATGCATTATATACTTCCCACGAGATGGATTTATGAGAGATTATGAGTTGGAACTCTATTGACGAGATACTCTTAGTCAAGGGCATATTGCAACTTGGGCCCTCAAGCACAAACAATGATGCAGGGCTTAGGTGGTGTCATAACCAACATGTCCAAGGACTTAGGTGGCATTGGGATCTAGGAGAATCCATTGGGGGTATGATTTACCAAAGGATTGTTTTGGATTCAAGTATCGAAGGATCCATTAATGATCATTTAGAATGGAGGCATGGAATAACACCTTGGGTTGTATGGGATCTTGGTATCAATATACAAATGCTTCTTTTGTGGATAGAAGTGGAATACCTAAGGGCAAACAATCTTTGGGCAGGAGGATTTGTAAGATATATATCTATATCTATATATATATATAGATATATAGATATATAGATATATAGATATATGTGTGTGTGTATTTGGATATGGTCAAAGTGGATGGAATCTTCCCATGGTATTTAATGGGGCAGTTACCCATGGCATTGGCCCATGGTAGTTGCCTTTGTTTTTCGAGGGAAAACAATAAAATGAAGTCTCTAAAGAGTCAATCAAGCCTATAAAAGAGGATAGGAGAGTTATTTATCTATTTGGCTTTTGTTGTGAACTTGGCAAGACTAGTTCTAGTTGATCCTAGGTATGAAAACCCATGGGAGTAATTTGTGTAGTGGATCCATATAGGATCTATGATTGTGCTTCAATATATTTAATTTATTTGTTGATGGGCAGCCATACATGCCAAGGCATGGGCTTTAGTAGGTCTTGTGTGGGCATGTAATTTTGCTTGTATTTATTTACATAAAGAAGAGGCTGCATTCGTAGATCTTTATTGTGTTAGGTGTTTTTAGTGCAAGAATTTCATTAGAACACCTAGAGTGTACCATATCTCATTAAGATTTTGATGTTGGGATATTACAAGATTCAATCATGCAATATTTGCATGTTAGTGGAGCCCTATAAGCCAAGTAGACTTTCTTCATGGTTTTTCTAATATTTTGCAAAATTATCACCATTCAATAATGGGGTTAAGGTCCATTGCAATGTATTCTTTTTAAATGAAATAGTCATTGAACACTACTTCCATAATTAAGGATAATTTGTATAAGTTCAAAATATAGATCCAAATATGCATATACCAAGAGGAGCGATTGCTTTTAGGAGGTAATGAGACAATACATGTTTTACTTGAATTTTTATTAGAGTTTTAAATATTGTGATGAGGAATTTTCATTGTTTTTAAGTATTTTTAGAAAGTATTGACATCTTGAAAATAAAAATAGAGATGTAGTTAGAGTAAAAATAATTGGGAAACAATCATGAGACGTCATGGCTTATTGAGGAGGACATCATAGCTTGCTTAGAAAGATTTTTTAGTTTAGCGCACTGATAAATAAATTCTAACAAATGGTATTTTGGACAATATCTTGGCAAGGCCACAATAAGTGGTGTCTACGAGGAGTTATGGCCACAATGCGTGGGTGTCTAAGAAGAATACTCTTCTGAAATAGTACAGTGAACAGTTGTCTCTTTAAAAGTGCTATGTACATTATTTTTAATGCAAGGACAATAGCTTGGCAAGGCCACAATAAGTGGGTGTCTAAGAGGAGTTATGGCCACAATGCATGGGTGTCTTGTTAAAAAACATTTATTAACAAGACTACCAAAACCAAAATATCTTACATAGACAAACATATTATTATCTTACATAAAAAGACCTTATTATTAGTAATAATTAAAAAATATAGCACACATACACTAGATTTTCCTTCAAATGTGATACCTAAATTCACATGCAAGATTACGGTAAAAGTCCACCAAAAAAAAGGAATTCACATGCAAGATTATGGTAAAAGTCCACCAAAAAAAAGAATTCACATGCAAAGATTATGCTAAAGGGTTAGTGGATCCCATGATAAAATTAAAAGTTTTTGAACAATCACAAATACTAAAGAAACCATATTTATGATTAAACACTTCAATCCAAATTCCAAGAGCACCAATAATTCAGGGTTGTTTATTTTTCAACTAATTAAATCATATTGGCAATGTTCAAAAACAACTCCTCACCAAACTCATTCATGCATTGGTGTACTATTTCTCACGACACAAATAGTACAGGGAATCAAATAGTACAGTGCTTCGTTGTAAAAAATTCTATTTTTTTTTGTTTTGGAGATGGATTTTTTTTCTAGGATTTGAATTTTTGACAAAATGAATATAGTACTCTGGATGATTAGAATCATAATTTTCTATTCAATAATCAAAAAAAGTTTAAAATGTACCTTGTTTTTAAAAACTAAAAATATTTACATTTTTCACTCTAATAATAACAAAGATTTAAAAAAAATTCCGGCCAAGCAAAATAACTATGCCCCTTTGCGCATGAAGAAATCCAAGAAGAAGAATAACTCGTCTGCCCAGCTGTGCCAATAAATCTTAGTTACATCAGTAAACTAAACATTAATGTATGCTTATTTTAACTTTGGTATTAATAAGAATACTAAAATATAATTAATAATTAAACAAAACATTTATACAATTTTAACAATATAATTAAAATATTAATAAATTATATGAGTAATAATTTTCATTATATTAAAACGGACTTTCGACAAACAATTAAATGTTACGCTGAGATGTTTAATTACCCATTCATAACAATATCCCATAACATTTTTGTACAAAGCATGATTCCCACAGCAATTATTACTTGTGGAATACACATTATGGTTAAATGAATGGATGTGATCCTTTCTGCCCAACAGGGCGTCCACAATATGTCATCCTCGTGACACTGGTCTTTGCGTGGTTGATGATGTCATTCATGTAAATTTAATACATGAAAACTTCAAAACTTGACCTTGGTTGGGAGTGTAGATGGTTTTCAAATCTGAGTTTGGAGTTCGCCTACTTCTATATAAGGCAAGCTATGCAATTGTATTTCTCACCTCTTGCTTACGGAATTTTCCCTACTCCAGTTCTAGGTATGGTTGTATATTTCTAATCTGTGAGATATCATTGATTTTGCTTTCTTTTTGGTCTACACAAAGGCATCATCAATTTTTTTTCTTTTGGTTTTGGTTAAGTACATTATTTTTGCATGGCAGGTATGGGAAAGAATAAATGCAGTACAAGATTATTGGTTTATCTAGGACTGATTATTTGTTGATATACAGTTAGTTTACTACTACATAAAGGAGGGTTTTCAGACAATATTTGAGACAATTTTTGGATCAATTGACAAAAAAAAAATTGTGTATTGTCTTAAATATTGTCTTTAAGTGGGTGTCTCAAAAACTATTGTCTTAAAGATTATTGCTTTAAAAAATAGTGTCTTAAACATTATTGCCTTAAAAAATATTCTTAAAGTATATTGTTTTAAATATTAATGTCTTAAAAAATATTGTCTCTATAAAGAGAGTATATAACACAACCATTTTTGTCTCTCTAAAGACAACACTTGGATTAGAGACAATATGTCTTTAATACTAGCTATTGTCTCTCTAGAGACGATAAAAGTTTTATTTAAAGATCACTTTTGTCTCTTTAGAGACAATATAAAACAATGAATCCAAAAATATCTCACCATTGAAATAAATCGATAAAAAAAAACATTTAATTAAAAATGAACTACAAAATCATTGATTAATTCATGTTACCTCCTAAAGCAGACACTCTTCCATTGAGCTAGCACACTTTAAAAAATTATGTGAAGAGTTATGCCAATCCTTAAAATTACATTTATAGTCATTGATTTTAAATTAAAGAAAAAAGTTAAAAGATAAAAATTAAAAACTACAAACAAACCCAAACACCAAACCCAAACAACTTGTGGAAGCTCTTAAATTTGTGACCAAGGCACTAGTGTCTTTGCACACCCTTTTGTTTATGCACAGGGATCTGAGGTGGCATAACGTGATGAAGAACATTGAATCAGATGAGTTGTTTATAAGAGATTTTGAGGATGCCATTGGTGCACCTCAGATTTACCCTCATAATCTTAGTGGCTTGAACCATGCTCGTGAGATGTCTAGGGTTGTTCATGGGGTTAAAGTTGATGTGTGGAGTACTGGACACCTTATCAGGACAAGTGGGTTGAATGTGTTTGAGTTGTTGAGGAATTTACAGAATAGATGCTTGGAAAGAGACCCAGACCAGAGGCCTTCTGCTGCAGATTGCTATCATCACCTTCGTCAGTTGCAGTCTTCCATGACTGAGATTAGATATTTTCAACCATGGTCAATTCTCAGTCCTATGTATCCCATTATTACTATTCATAGGATCCAGAATCACATGATTATTGAATGTTGTATTATCAGAAAATTTGATATATCTAATGAAGAACTTGTTTCAGATTGTACACAAGGAAGACACCCCTTCCTAGAATGTCATTAGTTCACAGTGGCGATCTCATGTAAACGGGCTGCAGTGTTCATAACATTAAGCTGCTTATCATAGCCTTGACACTCTAATGGAAATAAGCATATTTTGATGTTGTTCCCTGATAGGGGGATTTTTAAAATGGGTGTTCTGATTTGTAGCTTTGATATAATTCGATTTTTAATTCGATGAACTGTATGCTTATTCTATTATATAGTTTGGTCTATGCCACGCTAGAGAAATTGAAACAACAACTCTCTCCCTTTTTTTCATTCAAATAAATTATATATAAAAAAAGCTTTATTTTTTATGGTTTATGGTGAAGGGCAGATGATATTTAATGCTCAGCCTATCAAACAGTATTGAATGTTAAAGACATTGTAGTGAAAGACAAAGCACAAAGAAGCGCAGCTGATATTTAATGCTCAGTGTATCAAACAGTAATGAATGTTAAAGATCCTATAGTGAAAGGCAAAGCTGTTATAGACATTTTTGTGCCTTACAGCATGAAGCATGAAATGTCCGTAATCAAAGGGATCCAAAGTCCCTAAACATGTTGTTCTTACCCCTAGAGGAACAAGGTCAGCAAACAACAGCACTTCAAATCAGTTCTCCACCTGAAAACGCTCAAAAACAAGGCAATTCTGGATCATGTCAACTGCTACACTGGCTACCTGCACTGAATGTCAACTGCTACACTGGCTACCTGCACTGAATGTCAACTGCTACACTGGCTACCTGCGCTGAATGTCAACTCCAACACTAGCTACCTGCGCTGAATGTGTTTGGACAAGTGGCAGGCTCATTTCTCAAGGTGTCAATGCCCAGGAAGCTTCCAAAATGACACTTGGATCAGGGAATTCGCCCAGTGATGAGTAAGAGGTTCTTAAACTCCAAGTGGAAGCAAGGATCTCCAAGTGGACTCAAGAACTGAAGTATAACTGAAGTGGGAGAGGACACTAGTCAGCTTGAAGCCAGCCTCAAGCTGACTCATCCTTTCTCCAAATCTCCTATATATAGAGCTCTCTCATGAGGTCTAAGGAGGCTGGAATTTTGTTCAAAGCAAGGAAGTGTTGTTGGTTTACAGTTAGAGCTATTGGGTGATTACTTTTATAGAGGTGAAGAGGAGATTTCTTGCTGCTGGGGAGGTGCTGCTGGATTGGAGCCATTGATGGTTGTAACCTTCTCAGAACCCTGTTACTTTTATCAATAAAGCTTTGAATGTTCTCCTATATACTTGTATTGCATTGATGTATTGTATTTACTTGTATATTTGATTCACTCTAATCCATGCATCAGTTATGTGTACATGTATCTTGTAGTTTTTCTTCTCTCTGTTGTGCAGGATCTGTGTGTAGCTGGACCGGCAAAGGGAGCAAGGAGCTGGGAACAACAGACAAAGAGAGAGGATAAGGATCGACAAAAGCGAAAGACACCGGTTGGTTAATCTTTTCTTCCTTCTCTCTGTACTTTCATAAAGGAAAACATTAAAGCTTTACTTTCAGTTGTTGCTAAAGACTGTCACCTTTAGAGTAGGGATAGGGTCATCCGAGTCGGATACTTTTCCCCACAACAAAAGCATAAAAAATAATTGAGGACTCAATTGTCCATAATACCCAAGTGCAATTTACCCATGTAGAAGGCCCCAGATAGGTGGACATCATATAATAACTAAAAATAATAATAACTTGAATGACTTGAATACAAACATCCCATGTAAAGACTAGTGATAGAACACCAAAGTGCACCTGGACATTTTCAATTCATTTGGAGACCGATTTCTGCAGTCTCATGAAAGAAAAAAAAAATTGCAGTTGGCCCCCATTTCTAACATTCAACATAACTTGAGATGAATGGCCAAAAGAGAGCAGCTCAATGCACCCTTTAAAAGTTTCACTTTTTTTCCATTTTTCTCCATTATATCATATAGACATGTTATGCTCAATTGAAAAAATGGTTCATCACCACTGCCACAGCAAAATCTCACTATTTCAATCCACTCCAAACTTATTTTATCAACTACACAGGTTTACACACACATGCATCTTATGATAGAAGAGAAAAAGGCTCTGTTAGGTACTGGAAACTTTATATTCAATCTCAGAGAGAAAAAGTAGAAGGAAAAAATTAAATCCAGAGCTACAACATCACTATATAAGTGGGGAAAGGGAAAACAAAAGTGACACAATGAATGTGGTTCTTCCCCAATTGAATGAAACTATCAAATTACAAATATGTAATGTAGGAATACTCTGATTGTCATGCAGAATCCAACTTAAACTCTATCCACTAATTCCTCCAAGAAAGCTTTCCAGCAACTAATAAAAATACGAATGTAAGAATAAGCCAACTGTCAACAACCATATAGGTAAGGCAAGTCTACCCTTCCCTAAGGGCAGGTGCCGAATAGAATTGTGAGCTTTTGCCATTAAGTCCAACAACCTTGTTAGATCCTTTGGGGGCTGTGACTATGCCTAGAGTACCCTAGGTGACCAGGCCACAATGACCTTATCATAAACATGCAGACAGTAATTGAGACCAAAAGGGATTTAGGAGTGCGGCATACTACGTTGAGAGAGCCTTAGGTCACCACGTCATTATGAACCTAATCGTAAACAGGAAAACTGTAACTGATCAAGAATTTTTGCACAAACTATTACATTTGTTTAACCCTGAGCTTTAACAACTCATGCCCAAACAATAAATGGATATGGAAGATGAAGATGAAAGACTGAAAGAATATGAAGATGAAGTGTGAGTTTACTGAAAAAACCACTCTTTTCCTCAAACCTGGTCTTAAGGGCTGTAACAAATCATTCTCAAGTAGCCCACAAACAAGAAAAAATTCAATTAATCCACAGATGCACCAATAAATAAATAAAATAATACATAGAAGAAGGAATGGGCAAAATGTTTTAAAAAAAGATAAGAAACAAACCAATTTAAAAATAAATAAATAAAATAAAATAACCCCCAAAAGCAGTTTTGAGAGTGCATGAGAACTTACCCTCTCAAGCACATCCTGGATTTCCTGTAGCTTTTCAATGGAGAGCACAAGCTCACCCTCTATGTGCTCTTCCTCTTCCCCTTTTGATCTCTTGGACTTGTCCATCCTGTCGATCCTTCTGACCCAGAAGTCCTAAAAATCCAATAAAGTTGAAGGCGCAGGCAGAGTGGTGGAGAGGGAATGGTCCTAGCATTCATTCATTATTACCTCCAGAAATGTTGCACGCTCCATCTTACCATCCTCAATGAATAAAACTTCCAAAGCTTAAAATTTAGATCCTATCATTCATTATTACGTCTAGAAATGTTGCATACTCCATCCTGTCATCCTCAGTGAAGAAAACTTCAAATGAAATATTATCATTAAAAAGCCAAACAAGTTGTTGATTATTTGTTACTTCCACCTACAAATGAGCATTTGCCAGTCCAGGAGATATGTTTTGAAATAGTACCATTGGTAGTAGTCTGTGTGCTGAGCTACCAGGATGCAATGGTGGCACCTAATTTACCAGGAACGAAACTTAGGAAAAGGACTCAAAAGAGATGTGCATCTACATCCTATTAAACTAGCAATATTTACAGTAAATAGAACTAATATCTCAACTATTTTCACATTTTATGAACTGCACCTATAGAGGTCGAGCATCTCCAAGACCAAAAGAGTTATTCTAAAGCTTCAAGCTATAAAAAAATTGACCATCGTGGCATCTAAGTTTCCCATTGATATGAAGGCCTTGATATACTGATGATGCAAGTAAAATAGGCAATGGAGGCATGCACAAAGCATTAGTCAAATATCACAAGTTGCTTTAATTAGGTTGACAATTATCATAGTAAATACAATTCACATCTAACAACAATAAAGCCAATTTTTTCCATTTGTTATTTACAAAATGAAATGGAATTGACTATCTAATACCCACCCAAAGCTACTACTCACTAATCTCTAGGGACAAGTGCATTGCCTAAACCTATCAAATAACCAAGAAGATCTAGGACAAGAGGTGGATTTGCTGCTATGGGTACTCCTTTTGATTGAACATTGGGACCTTTGGCAGGTGAAACATTGATTTCTGTCTCATTGGCTGATAATTCTTCATATGGAAGATAACAATTTACTTGAAAGTTTGGAGGTAACAAGGTACATTGGTAGGTAACAACGTACAAGGTACATATGGAAAGACATATGGGAGGTAACCTGTGTAAGCATAAAAAGTGCTTAGAAGAATATATGTATGCTCTGACTTCTCAGCAACATCAAGGAAAGACTTAGTTTCAAAAATAAATTCTTTAATGATCTCTGTACCTATTACTTACCACTTCAAATAGAAGTGTTGAGCATGACAATTGCCAAAAAAACATATTATTATTAGACATATTGGAAGTAAACTTCTTGAACTAAGCATAAAATATAATACTTATACTAGAAAAACCTATACAAATGCAAACATCTCAAACAATGACAGATGAACTTAAGCCATTTCATTGAAATAACTTACCACTTCTCTGGTATCCATTTTAGAATCCAAACTAAATCCCAAAACTTAGAAGACTCGCAATTCTTAAACTTCTTTCCTTCTCATTCTCAAGCTTAAAATGGTGATCCCCATGCTTATGATCATAGGGCATAATAGAAATGGCATCCAATAATCCAGATGATACCTTCAATTGCAAATCCTTCTATGCTAAGTATTTATTGTAGCTTTTCTGGAGGATATAGAGCTTGTACCATGCATAAGAATGATACAAATGACTTTCTAATATCTAAAATATCTTTGTTAACTTTGAATAGTAGATTGTCGTCATTTAAGGTTTAGGAATATTCTTGACCATACACAAGGCCATGAATATCTTCTACAGAGTGAAAATCTTCCTACATATCATATGTCGTCTGTCATAAGAAATAGTATAAGGAAAAAATATATTAAAAATAAAAAATTTAGCTCACAGATTCTACAGTAGGTTCATCAAATTTCATTCAACCCAAAGCTTCCTCTGCAATAGTGTATTCTCCAGTAATTAATTCCTACAAGCTCAGAGTATATCCACCTTCCCATCTAGAAAAATATAATCCTATATCTAATTCAATGGATAACATTTTAAATTTCTAGTCCCCATTCGATAATGATACCTTCTTAAAGGTGTGCCAAAAATCTACTCAACATGACATTACAACTATTTACATCATGGGAAATATGGATAAACTCCCAACCAAAGATAAATGTGTTGTGCCTTTTTCCCATAAGGATTTATTAGCATACCCTTTTTAGTTGAGAGAAGATCCTTTGGATAGTGGGATACAATCTTTAGTTCTTGTGAGGGCATCCAAAAATCACCCTCTGATAATTGATTGCTAGCATCTTTACAACAGTTTTTGGTCACTGAGTTGATACTTGTCTTAGGGGAGTTTTCCTTGAGGGTCTTTTGCCCAACACTTTGCCTTAAGGTAAAAGTGTGTATGCATTGTTGTATGTAATCTTGATCTTCCATATTATCAGTACAAGGAGATACAGATCCACCAGTTGAATATGTAATAAGTGTGAAATCGGACAGCTCAAACTGTTCACACTTTGTGTTTTCATCGAAGTTGGCTGATGTTGCATGTTCTTCATCAAAATTTGTCCATATTTTTCCATACTATTGTATTTTCTTTTTCTACAGTACAACTTTCATCCACATTGGCCCCTGAATGTGATTTCTCCGCATTCATTTCTTCAACCTTATCCTCATTATACATCATATTGGACAATCATCATTCTAGTATAGAACAACCTTTGGATGTTATTGGTGAATAATTATAGTTAATGGGTTCTCATGTAACGATTTCTAATACCAATGGAACAACATATAATTATAATCACTCAAGTAATGAATCTCAATTTAACAACATTATAATATAATTAAATTCTACCATAAATACACATCAAGAATACTTTGCCTCATAGATTTCAGCACCCATGTATTCGATGGCTTTGCCTCGTAGATTTCAGTACCCATGTATTCGATGGATTTATGGGAATGAAGGGAAATTGGAAAGCCAATGATCTCCTACAGTTATGTATGGCCTTATCTAGTAACCATGGCCTCTTAGACAACCAAGATTGAGCTCCAACTCACTCCAACAAATGAAATAATGCTCAGTGGAGAGGGAAACGGCTCTAGTAAGTAGAAATCCACCCAAGAACGCTTAAGAACACTCCAGGTAAGGAGAGAGAAATTTTTAACAGCTGTACAGAAAACAAATTAGCAACTCCTTGAAGAAATGCAACAGCTCCAGAACCGTGGCAGTTGATCTCTAACTCAACAAGAAAGTGGATTATGAGTAACTTAGAGCTGATGCATTTCATAGAGTATCAACCAATCAAGAGTTTCTGAATGATGCTAATAGAAAGTCAATGGAGAGTTATTTATTTCAGCCATGAGCACAAAGATAGGGAGCACATATAATATAACTAAGGAGTAATAATAATGATGATAACTCATACACCATAATTTTATTATATCTTAGGAACATATATTAGATGAGAGCCTAGCACATCGCCTTCATTGTCAAAAGAGAGATGTCCATGTGAAAATTAACCCTCGCTCCATGTGAGACTATTGCAACATAGCTGCTATGGGAAAATGAAGGAATTGGTCATGGCAGTTAAACACCGAATTGAGCTAGTTTCAGTGTTGTCCAAATAGGGATATTACATCTTGTCACACGCAAAGAATGCAAGACAATTCAATATTACAAAGGCAAAAATCCAGGCATAGTCACTCTTTGTTTAGTTAAGTCAAAGCTCATGGATAATGATATCCAGGTGTTTTAGCCTATATTAGACCTCTTTTGGGTAGCAACCAAGAAAGTGAAAAACCTCGAAGTCTGTAATCCAACAGGAGAAGAAAAACTGAGGATAAAAAGAAGTCTACAACACTTCAAGAAATCGAAGTCTGTGACTAAGCCGAATCTCAATCTAAAGCTATCTATTTGTAGCAGGATCCGAATATCTGTGGTAGAGAGTCAAGCTTTTGTTGTAGTAGTCAAAGATTAGTAATAGAAGGCAAAGAGTCTGTAACTGGAAGTCAGTGCATTATAATAAGAGAATAAACATGTAATAAGGACAGAAATTCAGAAGTTGCTTCTAACTTTGACTAGGCAGAGACTCAACTATTGACCTTGACTTAAAGAGGAGGGTTGAATTGGAGGGACTCTTTGGTCTTGTGTTGGATATCTCATTTTGAATAAATTCAATAAGAGGAGGATTGTTGAGATTTCCCCTATTGAGAGGTTTTGCCCTGGGTTGAAAGCCTAAATCTCTGTGTCTCGTACTTCTTTGTCTTCTTGGAAGGACAATTTGTGTAATTACTTAATGAAAGAGAAATATTAACTAACAAAGAAAACAATACTTATATAGGACTTTACTTCCAACTATGAAGGAATGTAATGAGGACATAAAATTTGTAAATCTTAAACTTGGATAAGCCACTACACCTCCAAAAACCTAACTCATTAAGCCATAAACTAGAAACCTTCTGTGGAACTCCAAAAACAAATGAATTAGAATGAATTATCAACCAAAATCTAGGGCATTTACAGTTTACATTTGACAATCTATTGCAGTACGAATATTGAGGTCACAACTATTCATTTCTATTGCATTGTTGTAAGAAAGGATGATCATATTTCATATATTTCGTCTAGTAAGGCATGCACTTCATCATTGTCAGCTCTAACCAAGGTTTCATGTTCCCATTGTAATTAACAATAGCTGTATTCTCAATCTCTAAACGGTCCACGCTAGGATTATATCCTAAACCCAACACATGCCAAGACTTGTCGAAAGGATGGGTCAAGCCATAAAACGTTCAATCTAGGGGGTAGTGTTCCAAGCTTCCACAACACTCTATCCTCATTCTAGCATACAATAAAATAAAACCTTAGAAATCGAACAAAGAAAAACCCATTAAGTTTTCTAGCTAATTACTTTAGATTTACTTCAAATACTTTAAAGTAAGCATCACAGGAATTAACATAAATAAACCACACTACACACTTACTGTGTTCTACCACTTGTGATATATTCCAATTATATCTTTTTTTTCCCATTCTTTGAGATCAAATACATTCATCCGATATGCCCAACCACAAGAATTAGGATCAAATTGCCTGGCTATGTGCGGATTGGAAAAATTAAGGTATTTGTTAAACCGGCAAAAGCTTTCTCCACAAGTTTCCACTGAACCATTAACCTTTCCATGAAGATCTAGTGACCATAAGGGCGTCAAATCTTTCTGCACCACAATATCATCATCCAAGAAAAGGATCTTGTCCATTTTGGGATAAACTTGTGGAAGATAGAAACGAAGATGATTTAACATGGATAAATATTTTGGATTTATATATTTCAAATTGGAGGAACGTGTTGAGAGTGTAGTCGAGTGATCTGCCTTGAAATAATACTCTTTCATAGATGTCGATTCAAGTTGGTGAAGCACGGGGCAATAGGAGGAATTGAGTCATTTAAAATCATCAACATTTTCTACATGTATCACAGCTTCCCTGGGGGATTAAATAAAAACCACATTTTCATGGCCCCAAAATTTAACTTGTCTGTGATGAGATGAAATAAATGTTTCTCAGATTCTTGCAAACACATGTAAATCACCTACAATGAGATCCAAATATTAAATGTAAAATGTAGCAAAACTGTTGGACTTCCAAACTTTAAAGTAATTTAAATTAATAACACTTCACCTTAGCATTCATGATAGTTGAATTCACAATTACAGATGTAGTCAATACATTGTCGAAAAAAAATGCATAGTGATAAAGAGTCAGATCCTCGAACTTGTCCCTTTTAGCAAATTATCTCTTTTGAAGAGGAAGAAAGTAATAATCTATGGTCAATCACATGGACAGACAATGCAGGACCTTGTTGCCACCTGACTTAAAAGTTTACTTTTCTTTTCCAAGGTCCTTGCTTGTCTGCAGACTAAAGCATGGCTTGCAACTTCGTTGTTACTGTCACACAGCCATAAAATTGTTCTCGAGCTTTGGATAGGACATGACCCATAGCCTTGATCTTCTTAGGTGCACTAAAACATTCATATCAATTATCGGTCACGAAAAAGAGAATGAAAAGCAGAAATATTGACACACAAACTGCAACTTTAAAGGAAACAAAGGATATGAACACCAAATGCAAATGGAAGCACTTACTACTCTTGATTTAGAAGCAGCCAATGCGAAAATCTACGGGTAGTGTTCCAAGCTTCCACAGCACTCTATCCTCATTCTGACACACAATAAAAGAAAAGCTTAGAAATCAAACAAAGATAAACCCATTAAGTTTTCTAGCTAATTACTTCAGATTTACTTCAAATACTTTAAAGTAAGCATCACAGGAATTAACATAAATAAACCACACTGCACACTTACCATATTTTTCCACTTGTGATATATTCCAGTTATATCTTGTTTCTTCCATTCTTTGAGATCAAATACATTCATCCCATATGCCAAACCACAAGCATTAGGATCAAAGTGCCTGGCTATGTGCGGATTGGAAAAATTAAGGTATTTGTCAAACCGGCGAAAGCTTTCTCCACAAGTTTCCACTGAACCATTAACCTTTCCATGAAGATCTACTGACCACAACGGGGTCAAATATTTCTCCACCACAATATGATCATCCAAGAAAAGGATATTGTCTAGTTTCGGATAAACTTGTGGAAGATAGAAATGAAGATGATTTAGCATGGATAAATATTTTGGATTTATATATTTCAAATTGGAGGAACGTGCTGAGAGTGTAGTCGCGTGATCTGCCTTGAAATAATACTCTTTCATAGCTACAGATTCAAGTTGGTGAAGCACAGGGTGATGAGCCCAAAAAAATGGACAATTATTTGGGCTCATTCAACCTCCTAATTTGACTTAATCCACCATTCTCATTGGTTTATTGCATGTTTTTGATTATATTTATGTTAATAGAGTGAATTTGGTTAGTCATTATGCCAACAAGTCCAATGGGTGCTTTGTGTAGCCTTTTTGGTCAATTTGGAGACAAAATTGAAGGTCTTAATGAGCACTTGGCAGCCAAATTCGTGGGAAGACAAGGGAGAGGATTTGTTGGAAGGTGTCCCCTTCATTTATGGGCCCTCACCTCGAATTCTCCACCATCAGCTCGGAGTTCAAGGGCCACCGAATCAATCAGCACAAGGGCAACCAAGCAAGTTAAGTAGGACTGCTGTTAACTCCAAGTTTTGGGCAGCCGAGTCCCTAAAGTTTAGGAGGACTGTTGGGTCCTCAATTTGTATAAATAAGAAGGCTTAGGGCCTCATTTTGGTTAGCCAGTGGATGTTAGCTATTTAGCCAGTAGATAGTAGCTAGTAGTTAGTCATTTCATAGCCTTGTTGTAGTCATTTTGTAATTCGATTTGTAGGCAATAGATTAGCTTTGCTTTCAGCTCATTCTCAAGCTCTCCTTGTGGACAGTTTTGATGTAACTCTTCATTCTTGATTAATAAAGATGAATCCAGCTTTGCACCAGCTCTAAATCTCTCTTGGGAGGCTGTAGCTCTTGGGGTTGGGCCCATCTCAAGCGCCCAGTACCTCCCTTGTTTATCTTTATGTGTGTTCGCTGCATTCTTAAAATAAAGTCTTCTCTTTAGATTTAATTCGTGCTTTGTTACTTAGGTTGCTTTTGATGGTTGAAGTAAACTTTTTATGTTTAGGATGGATTGGTAGGAGTTAGTCATGCGTTTATATCTCTTTGATAATGTTTTGTTCACATGCTGTATGTGATTCTTGTCATGAATAAGGTTGTTGTTCACTGATCTCATTAAACTGTTAGATAGATCATCTAATATTTTGATTGTATGCAAGACGTAGTTGGTTTGATCAGGTAAACACTATGCACGGCACCTTCATCACCTCCTCATTCATCTGAGCCTCGTCCAGATCAGCTCCTCCATCACCAAGTCTGTTTCCTCATCTCCCATCTGCTCTTTTGCCAAGTAACCCTACCTTCTTGCTTTTCCATTGCCTAAACCTTCTTTGATGCAAGCTAGACTTCCACACCCTCTCATCAACTCTATCCATCAGTCCTTGGGTCATTTCAGGCCCCTACCCTACCTCCCTATCCATTCATGCACCTTACCTCACTCACCCATGCTCCGAAATTCCATTACAGAACATCCTGTAGAAATCCCAGAACATCCTGTAGAACCCCTGCAGACTTCCTGTAGAAGCTCATAAACACGGTTCCTTGGCAGCCAAACTTTGTGAGACTCTTTGGAAGGGTGTTAGGGACCCCTTAGACCCTCTCTGAACCTTCCCAACCTTTCCCAAGCATTTGTCCTCCTTGATCCACCTTTGCACAGTCAAAAATAGTTAAAAGCACATGCATGATAATTCCAACAACTTAATCAAAAATACAAAAAGATGTTTTCTTCAGATAGAGGTAGTCTAGACACATGTATTTTACCTTCATAGAAGTAATGGCATCTCTTTCAGTAGTTTGCATGCTCTCCTTTGAGTCAGTAGGACTAGCTGGTAGAATTAGGGTTTGCTAGGGTTTGCGTTTCTTTTTGGCTTTCAGTTTCTTTTTGAAATTAGATTAGCTTCCTTCGAGTTAGCTTTCATCCATCAATTAAAAAGCTTCTTCTGAGAGCTCATAGAAGTTGGCTTAAGCTCCTAGTGGACTTGTGCCAACTGATCAAGTGACAACTACGGCAAGAGCTAGTACTTGTGCATACATCACCGTCGCTTCCAAGTTTGTTACGAACTACCGGGTTGATAAAATTAAAGAAGGGAGTTCCAGGAGTTGTAGCATTATTGCTACAATACTGGAGCCCACCATCTTTTTGGCGCCGTTTCCGGGGAAGCGTCAAAGTATTGGTGGTTGTCGCTTCTCTTCTATTTTCCACTACAATCTTCTGCTAAGTAGTTTATTTCATTTCCATTATGCAATTTCGTTTATGCAAAAGTAGATTAGCCTTTCCCGCTTTCATAGATTAGCATTTCAATTCCGCAATTTCATTTCTGCAAGCGTAGACTAGCATTTCAATTCCGCAAGTGTAGACTAGCATTTCATTCCTGCAATTTCATTTGAGCAAAATAGATTAGTCCTTTCCTCCTTTCATTTCAATTCCACATTTTCATTTTCGCAAGATAGTTAGTTGCAGTTCAATCTATTTCATTTTTGCAGGTAGAAGTAGAAAAAAAAAACAAAAATCAACCAAAAAGATTTCCTTTCATGCCTTGTAGGAGTAGAGATAAGTTAGAAAAATGATTTCACAACACCCCCCATTGCTTCACACGGCCAACCTTGTCTCTTCTTCGATGGCTGTGACTAAGAAGAACACTTGGATGGACATCAAGGCATATTTAAAAAACCTCTAGGGGAGAAGAAGAAGAAAACATTCCTCTGGAGCAAATGGCTACAAGCAGAAATGTTGGGAGCAACATCTTGTCCAAAGATGAATTTGAAAATCAGATCAAAGATTTCAAGAGTGATATGAGGCAGTTTCTTGCCATGCAACTGGATACCTTGCGGATCCAACAGAAGCAAGAGGAATCCAAGAGGGCTTTGGTCATTTTTTGTCCTAGGTGCACTAGAAAGCATCCTAGGAACAAATGTCCATTGTACTCCATAGAAGTGTGTTTTGTCTGTGAAGAATACCATCCTACAGATCAGTGCCCTTCCTTACCTAGATTCAAAGCTGCATATCAGAGAGCCAAAGGAGCCACTGAATCACTCTATTACATGAACCAAAGTTGGCCGCATAGACCTAGATCTCATCAGTGGGAACTGCAAGGGACATCCGAGACCTATTATGACCCCTATCAAGCCACTTTCATGCCTTTTTGGGGACCACTTGCTCATCCTTCTTGGTTCACACCTCCTCCTTGTTCCTTCCCAGATCCATATTATGGCCAACTAGTTGCTCATTCATTTCACTCTTATGCTCAGCCACAGCCTCAGTGGAATGCACCTTATCAGGAGTGGAGGCCCCAATACAACACTCCTCCCACTTATTTTCCTCCACCACCTGCTCATCCACAACCATCGCCTCCTCCTCCACCAAGGCAACCCCAAATGCCTACCCAACCACAATGCCATCCATCTCCATCTCAATTTCACACCTCCACTCAACTACCCGTACCATTTCCAAAACCACACAATGGAGCAGCTCAACCCCATTGCAAATCTGAGGCACAACATATCCAAACAACTCCTCTTGAGCCCAATGATCTTCACCAAAGCTCAGGAAGAGTGTTGCAAAGCAGAGATTATATTGACAACATTGAAGGACCAAAAGCAAAAGAAGATTCCAAAGAGGAGATCAAAGAACCATGGGCTGCACTTGATGAAGAGAAGAGATCAGAATCAGAGATCGAGAGAGTTCCCTCATGGTTACCATCAAATCTTCCATGTATTCAAGAGAAAGATCAACAAAAAGAGGAAGATCAGAAGGTCATGATAGAAGATGACATGAAGAATGATCCAGATCAGCAAAAGAACCAAGGATATCAAAGCTATATTGAGATATGGTTTCAGAAGGTCACTAAGTTGCAACAGTACTTTCTTCCTCAGCTTTGTTTGATCCCTTCAACGCCAGATCATTTGGTCTCTGATATCCAGATACTTGTCCAAGCATGCATTTCGAGCCTTCACATCATTTTTTCTCTAATCTCGATGTGCACATGGCTCCATTGGAAGTATTCTTATACTTGAAAATGATTTTTTTTTTTCAAGTAGGGTAGGGTAGAAAAAAAAAAAGAGAAAAAAATGAAAATAAGAGAAAAATAAAAATCTAAGGTGAAAACCTCCTTGGAGGCACCTTAGATTGGCTCATTGATTGAAAACCTCCATGAGGCGGTCAATGGGTTGCAAAAAAAAGAGAAAAGAGAATAATATCTCTGGGTGAAAACCTCCCTTGGAGGCGCCCAGGGCAGGCAATTAGGGTGAAAACCTCCATGAGGCGCCCTAGTTGTTTTTCAAAAAAGAAAAAAAAAAAACAAAAGAGAAAAAGAAAAATAAAAATAAAAATAATTCCATTGGCTAATTGCAGGTTGCAAGAAGGACGTTTCATGACAGGAGGAGCACTCAAATCAAGATCAAAGGAATTTTTCTTGTGCCTTCTAGAGGAAGCTCTGTATTTCTACAGGAAACATCCTGTAGAACCTTTGGATGAGCCAAATCCAATTTCAAAAGTGAATCTAATGGTGGGAATCTATTGATTAGACCTGCAAGCACTTGTGTGGCCATCCCTTGCCTTTCTCCATCATTTTTTTCCACCTCCTTGTGCTTCTCATTGTGCTTCTACAGGAACTTCCTATAGAAATTGTGGGAAACTAGACATGGATTTCAAAAAGTGGTTTGGCGAACATGGTAGCTTTCTCAAGGGTTCAGAAGCCCTCATGCAATCTTCCAACTCCTCCTCCATCATCTCCATACCTGCATCACAGCCCAAGCTCAGTTTTCCCTTCCATGCAAACACTTGCAAAATGCCTTGAAGAAAAAACACATGGAACAAAATTTGTTTTTGCCATAACTTGAAAACCATGCATCCATTTGACAAACCAGTTTATGGGGAATTGTACAAGGGTGATGGCAACACGCTTGAGCAGTTTCAGCCAATTCCGGTGCACGGTTTCTAAGAAATCAGCCTCCATCACCATCAGCCATTTTTGCATTTTCTCCATAACTGTGCATCCGTTTTAAAACCTGTTTCATGGGGAGATGCACATGGGTGATAGTAGCCTACCCCAGTAGTTTCAGCCGATTCCGATGCACGGTTTCCGAGAAATCGATCCCTGAAATCTTCAGCCATTTTCCATTTTTCTCGAAATCCGTGCATCCATTGATCACGATTTTGCTATGGGAGATGCATCATGATGATAGAAACATGCTCATCAAGTTTTAGATCAATCCTCTTTACCGTTTGGGAGAAATGGCGAAAACAAGTTCTGGTTCTGTGACATTGCAGCAGCAGCAGCTTGAACGTGCAGATCTGAACGTGGAAACAAATGCATGAAGCTTAGATCTGGTCAGAGGACACCTACACAAGGAAAAGCAATCAAAAATCATCAGGCAAGCCCTCATGCAATCAAAGGATCCAAGCATGCAGCAGCAGAATCAGAGCATGCAGCAGCAAAAAGCTTCACAAGCAGCCGTTTGACTTCAGGTACGTGACTAAACCTTGTTCATCTATTACATGAATCTAGTCTAAGCATTGCATGAACGAATGGAATGGTGAAATTAAGCCATGAATGTAGCAAGACACCCAGTTCTCTAGCACTCACGAGAAAGTCACGCAGCATGCACGGGTCAGTCATGCACGTGAAATTTAAAAAACACAGACAGTGTGGGCAGTCTAACTCCAGTGCAATTGATGGATGAGATTACAGGCAGAGCACACACAGTTAACCACTGCAGTTCATGATAGCACAACAGTTGCATGGGCCAGCACACGTCGTTGCCACCTCACTCCACCAACAATCACGCAGACATCAATGAGCGCTCAGCTGTTAGTCAACTTGCACACAACTGGAAGTGTGGATTTTGTTGGTAATTTTTATTAGCACAAGAGCAGCCGCCATCAAGATTGCTACAGAAAGCTCTGATGCCATTGCAGAACTACAGTTTGCAAAAACACACAAATGAGGGGGCTATGGAGCATATACAGCGGAAGATTGCCAGACCAGTAAATGCAGATCCATCTGCAAAGTTTTGTTCAATAGCAATGGAAAGTTCATCTGGAACAGAAGCAAGAGAAGCTAGAGCCGTTGATTTTGCAAACAAAAATGTGATGGCTATGACTGGTGCAAAGGTTGAGGAAGAACTTTCTGTGAAACAAGGGCCGGTACTTATTTGACTGTTGAAGAAAAGAAGAAATTGAGATCCGGTGTTAAAGTGAATTTTGACTTTCTTTCTAACCACAAAAAGCTGCAGTTTACACTGACTTAGGCATTCAGCCTTCTTCCTCATCACTTGAAAGCAGTAAAAGTCAGATGGATTTGATTAAAGCAGAGAGCCTCCCTGATTTGAGTACTTTATCTATTATTCAGGCAGATTATAATGTCATATCAAGTATCTGGTGGTTCTATTCTTTCATTTCCTCATAAAAGTCTCTTTGAAGTATCAGCACAAAAGGATGAACCCGTCAGCACAAAAGGATGAACCCGCTAGAAAAGACAGTACAAGCATAAAGAAGCATCCAAACTAACTGTGAAGGATTTCCACAGAGATGGTGCAAAACATGCCATGAAAGATCAGGCTGATGACAGATGTTAAGAAAGAAGTCAACGTGGATGCTGCAAGGATACCTTGAAACAAGCCAAGTTCGAGCGCTTTGACAGAGAGCGTTCAAAGGAAACGAAAGGGAAATGAACAGAAAGCTTGTCAAAATCTAATTTTAAGAAAAGAAAAAATGCCTCTGAGCAAAGACTGCGTTTCAAATATTGTTGATACACAGCTTTTTCAAGACCAAACTGCAGGAGTATTATGTCGGTTTACAGTATCCACAGACCCCGATTTACAACTCAAAGCTGCTGGAGCTGATGTTATATCAATTCTTGTAAGGGTTCTTCAATCTGATACTCCTTTAGCAAAGTGCAGGGCAGCCATTTCACTTGAGAAATTTTCACAGAATTCAGGAAATTTGAGCCCACCAGTCGAGAAAAAGCAAGGTTTTTTATGTTTCTCACCTTCTTCTGTTAGGCGGTGTAGAGTTCATAGAGGTGTCTATTCAGATTAGAACTTCTTTCTGTCTTGTTGAGGCAGAGAAACCAGTTAAAGGCCTAGAAACACTTTTTCCCATCCAGCTTTGGCATGCAATATCTATTCTCAGGCAATTGATTGTACTTGTGTGCTTTTATAATACATTAGACTTGCCATTTGTGTTGGATTCGTCAGCTTTCAGGCAGCAGCACAGTTCAAGGAGAAGGCACCCCCAGCCAAGCAAGCAAAGTCAGAGAAAATTGGTTCTACAGGAAGTTAGCAGACTGTTTCTACAGGAAGACAGAGGACTGTTTCTACAGGAAGCCAGAGGACTGTTTCTACAGGAAGTTTGAAAAGAGGGAAGCCAAAGGAGAAATCGGCCGAGATTTTAGCCAAGGAGGCCACCAGGGCCATCAAAGATGAGGAGAGAGATTGGTTGCTCAGAGGATGAGCAACACTTTCAGTAGGGGGGTGATGATGAGCCCAAAAAAATGGACAATTATTTGGGCTCATTCAACCTCCTAATTTGACTTAATCCACCATTCTCATTGGTTTATTGCATGTTTTTTATTATATTTATGTTAATAGACTGAATTTGGTTAGTCATTATGCCAACAAGTCTAATGGGTGCTTTGTGTAGCCTTTTTGGTCAATTTGGAGACAAAATTGAAGGTCTTAATGAGCACTTGGCAGCCAAATTCGTGGGAAGACAAGGGAGAGGATTTGTAGGAAGGTGTCCCCTTCATTTATGGGCCCTTACCTTGAATTCTCCACCATCAGCTCGGAGTTCAAGGGCCACCGAATCAATCAGCACAAGGGCAGCCAAGCAAGTCAAGTAGGACTGTTGTTAACTCCAAGTTTTGGGCAGCCGAGTCCCTAAAGTTTAGGAGGACTGTTGGGTCCTCAATTTGTATAAATAAGAAGGCTTAGGGCCTCATTTTGGTTAGCCAGTGGATGTTAGCTAGTTAGCCAGTAGATAGTAGCTAGTAGTTAGTCATTTCATAGCCTTGTTGTAGTCATTTTGTAATTCGATTTGTAGGCAATAGATTAGCTTTGCTTTCAGCTCATTCTCAAGCTCTCCTTGTGGACAATTTTGATGTAACTCTTCATTCTTGATTAATAAAGATGAATCCAGCTTTGCACCAGCTCTAAATCTCTCTTGGGAGGCTGTAGCTCTTGGGGTTGGGCCCATCTCAAGCACCCAGTACCTCCCTTGTTTATCTTTATGTGTGTTCACTGCATTCTTAAAATAAAGTCTGCTCTTTAGATTTAATTCGTGCTTTGTTACTTAGGTTGCTTTTGATGGTTGAAGTAACTTTTTATGTTTAGGATGGATTGGTAGGAGTTAGTCATGCATTTATATCTCTTTGATAATGTTTTGTTCACATGCTGTATGTGATTCTTGTCATGAATAAGGTCGTTGTTCACTGATCTCATTAAACTGTTAGATAGATCATCTAATATTTTGATTGTATGCAAGACGTAGTTGGTTTGATCAGGTAAACACTATGCAGGGCACCTTCATCACCTCCTCATTCATCTGAGGCTCATCCAGATCAGCTCCTCCATCACCAAGTCTGTTTCCTCATCTCCCATCTGCTCTTTTTCCAAGTAACCCTACCTTCTTGCTTTTCCATTGCCTAAACCTTCTTTGATGCAAGCTAGACTTCCACACCCTCTCATCAACTCTATCCATCAGTCCTTGGGTCATTTCAGGGCCCTACCCTACCTCCCTATCCATTCATCCACCTTACCTCACTCACCCATGCTCCGAAATTCCATTACAGAACATCCTATAGAAATCCCAGAACATCCTGTAGAACCCCTGCAGACTTCCTGTAGAAGCTCATAAACACGGTTCCTTGGCAGCCAAACTTTGTGAGACTCTTTGGAAGGGTGTTAGAGACCCCTTAGACCCTCTCTGAACCTTCCCAACCTTTCCCAAGCATTTGTCCTCCTTGATCCACCTCTGCACAGTCAAAAATAGTTAAAAGCACATGCATGATAATTCCAACAACTTAATCAAAAATACAAAAAGATGTTTTCTTCAGATAGAGGTAGTCTAGACACATGTATTTTACCTTCATAGAAGTAATGGCATCTCTTTCAGTAGTTTGCATGCTCTCCTTTGCGTCAGTAGGACTAGCTGGTAGAATTAGGGTTTGCTAGGGTTTGCGTTTCTTTTTGGCTTTCAATTTCTTTTTGCAATTAGATTAGCTTCCTTCGAGTTAGCTTTCATCCATCAATTAAAAAGCTTCTTCTGAGAGCTCATAGAAGTTGGCTTAAGCTCCTAGTGGACTTGTGCCAGCTGATCAAGTGATAGCTGCGGAAAGAGCTAGTACTTGTGCATACAGCACCGTCGCTTCCAAGTTTGTTACGAACTACCGGGTTGATAAAATTAAAGAAGGGAGTTCCAGGAGTTGTAGCATTATTGCTACAATACTGGAGCCCACCACAGGGCAATAGGATGAACTGAGCCATTTAAAATAATCAACATTTTCTACATGTATCGCAGCTTTCCTTGGGGGATTAAGTAAAAACCACATTTTGATGGCCCCAAAATTTAACTTGTCTGTGACGAGATGAAATACATGTTTTTGAGATTCCTGCAAACACAAGTAAATCACCTACAATGAGATCCAAATATTAAATGTAACATGCAGCAAAACTATTGGACTTCCAAACTTTAGAGTATTTTAAATTAATAACACTTCACCGTAGCATTCATGACAGTTGAATTTACAACCACAGATGCAGCCAATACATTGTCAGAGAATAATGCATAGTGATAAAGAGTTGGATCCTCCAACTTGTCATTTTTAGGAAATTTCACTTTTCAAGCGAAAGCAAGTAATAATCCATGGTCAATCGCATGGACATACAGTGTAGGCCCTTGGGAACAGTCTTTGCTGCCAGCTAACTTAAAAATGTACTTTTCTTTTTCAAGATCCTTACTTGCTCGTCTACAGATTGAAGCATGGCTCACAACTTCTTTGCTACGGTCGCATAGTCATAAAATTGTTCTCTAGCCTTGGATAGGACATGACCCATAGCCTTGATCTTCTCAGGTGCACTGAAACATTCATATCAATTATCGGCCATGAAAAAGAGAATGAAAAGCAGAAAGATTGACACACAAACTGCAACTTTAAAAGAAACAAAGGATATGAACACCAAATGCAACTGGAAGCACTTAATACCCTTGATTTAGAAGTAGCCAATGCGAAAACTATTACCTTTGAGGTAGATTAGAATCTACATTAGCCTCACACAATGTACGCTGACATTCTTTAATACGAAGCATCAATTCATGCTATAAATCAAGATTATTTCTAGCTTGGGAAATGCTTGAATACACCCTAGCCATGATCAGTTGGTTTCACATCAATCTAATATTGGAGTATGAATTCTCGTTCTCATTCTCCCGCCTCCAAATGCTGTATTTTCACAGGACAACAGAATCTACCTCCATGGAACGTTTAATTGTTGTGTTTTCAAGCTAACTCATTTTTCTTCATCCTGTTGAATCAACTCTATTGACCTTTTCTCCCTCCTCTTTTGTCTCAATTGCTGTAAGCATTAAACTACTATAAATTAAAGCATACTATGCTAAAATCTAAGATATGTAAATTTTTCCTATTGGAGAGGTAACATTCAAAAAGGATTTTGGAAAATAATATAACAATTCCCTTTTCCATGAGAACAAAAAGTAGTGATCTAGTGCAACAAAGAATTTTACCCTCCGCAAAACTTTTGTTGGACTTTCTTCAAGCTGCAAATGGTCTGCATTACAACAACCATTGTCCTGAGAGTTTGACTAGACATTACCTTACAGTAGGCTACCAACATCATACACCAGTTAACTAGGGAAAATCAAAACTTACCATCAAGATCATTCTCTTTGACGTCTCGATGTTCACTTCCTATGTCATCCTCTTGAAACCTCATAAGAAGTTCTTCGTCATTGGAAGTTTTTTTCTACACCTCATCATTCATTTTACCTCCATCAGGATTTTCCTTGCCTTCTTCATTAAAAATGGGGTTGCTTTGCTATCATGCATATGCTAAGATCGAGATTTCATTACACATCAATAATAAAATCGTGTGTATAATATCTATCGTTTTTTTTAGCCAATGTGCTCTGAAAACTATGGGAACAGTGTGAAAATGATATGTATAGAAGAAAGTAGCTGGTGAACAAGATTGTTGTTATGAATTGGGTCTAGGTTGGGTGGATCAGAACTGGTTTTAGCTTGACTGATGAGAAGTGGATTTAGCTTTATGGATGAAAAGTGGGTCTGGCTCGGATAATGAGTGGATGGAAAGAATGATTGTTACCCTTCCCACCCAGATTCAATTCCCACAAGATTTAATTCCCATGAGTAAGATGTTGAAATGAACTCTTAACAAATATATTTTTATAATACCCATCTAGCTTATGCAGAATCCAGTGCACACTTAGTACCATTCTCCTCAGAATCAGAAGTGCCTAGCAAACTCACCGAGCAGTTACCCAGCGAATTTACCAGTCATATGCATTTCCCTTTATTAAAAAATGGAAAGTGCATTGTTATTTCTTGCTATCAGGATGAATGGTTTCATTATCTTTGGCAAGGGAAATTACTCTAAGGGTAATTAGTAAAACCTTTGCTCTTGCATGAGAGAGGTAAAAACTTTGAATCTTTCTCCTCGTAGGTATTGTACCATGTTAATATAGAGATGGAGTTCATAGCTTCACACAGATCAAATGAAAGGAAACCCATAAAGAAAACTTACAAAATGTCTGGAAAAATGTTAGAGGTGCTAAAATTTTGACAATAAGTGAGGAAAGTAAGTTTGATAATATCTACACCTTCAAATCCCGTGAAAAAGCTAAAAGGAAAATCAAATTCCAAAGCAGGTCCATGGGGTTTTGGTTCAATGGTTAACTGAGGGTGGTGAAGGAAAATCAAATTTCGAAGCAGGTCCATGGGGTCTGGGTTCAATGGTTAACTGGGGGTGATGATAATTCCCTGCTAAGGCTTAGATCACATAATTACATTGTTCAGTGGGTTCTCAATGAAATGGATCTTTCTAAAATAGTATAAGACAACTACACTTCATTGTAATGGAGATCTTACTTGAATGTTGTCAGAAGTCTACACTTCATTGTAATACTACCAGATTAAGAAAGGGCATGCTTTCCAACAAAGATAAATTAAACGCAGACCCACCACAAAAAAAGAGATAGAAGTAGCCTGATGAGGGAGGAGGGCAGGAAGAAGCTTACCAGCGAGGGAGGAGGGTAGCATGAAGCTTAATAGTGAGGGAGGAGGGAAGGAAGAAGCTTACCAGTTGCAGATGTAGGTATGGAGTGACGAAACCTAGCTTCCAGAAAAACCAATGGCATGACTACAAAGATAACAAGGAATCCCACCATAGCTATTCGATGATGAAAACCATAACCTCCCCATCCACCATTTCTATCGCACTGGTAGCCCTACCACCCTCCATTCCACACACCTCCTCTTTTCACAGGCATCTTTAGCTCTCAACCCTAACACCACATTTCTCCTTCTCCTCATTGTAAACAAATATTGAGCAATGCAACCCTTACTCAATCATAATCCTCTACATCAAACCCATATCATGGTTAGCAAAAAAATATGAAGTCAGCAACAACAAAAAAAACCCTTAGATCTCATATATACTTTAGAGCAATGATAGAAAAATTTACCAAAGGCATTACGAAATGGATAGATCAATTGATTTCATGCAGTTTTGAGAAAGAAAGGGACACTGACATGGTAAAAACCTAGATGAGAATGGGCATAGGAGCCGAAAGTAGACAGATTTGAGGTTCTCTATCTCTTTTAACCTTTTTTGTTAAAAAAACAAAACATATAATTAAGGGAAACAGGTCATTCGGATTCAGATGCCAACATAGATGTTATTATTAATGGGGATCCTCGCCAGTCTAGTTGACTCTTCATACACTACGACATAGGAAGAGGAGGAACAGGCAGGCAGCGTTGGGTATATATGATGCCCCTCAACTTACTAATTTAACTGAGCAGGTACCGACTTGGCCTGCCTTGTATTCAGGCATGTAAAGGTAAAGGGAATGCTAGGGGGGTAATTTGATGCAAAGCAAGGGTGAATTATGCCTCCCTGAATGCACATCATGAGACTGCGTTTAAAATTCACGATTTTGAAGCTGCGAGAATACCAGAGTGTAAGCACAAGAGAGAAGCTAAATATATTGTGATCTAACATTTAAAATGGTGACTTGTTGATGGATTTCTCATTCAGAATGAAGAGAAAAAAAATTGATGATTGGGGGAGAGAAATGATGAGTGTTCTATTGAGTAAAGGAAATACATCATTTTGAGGCCATGGATAGATCTTAATGGCCCGGGGTGCGAGTGTTAGTAAAACCTTACCTAAATGCCTTATGACTGCTACATGGATGAGCGTTACACTTACATTATTGATGCACTAACCATAGGGAGTTGGTATAATATTCATGGTTATGGGTGCTTACAAAAATGGGTTTTCATATACCTATGAAGTGAAAGGGAAGCAAGTACCTTTTCTTCAAGATAGGAGTAAGGATGTAAGATTTCAACCAGCTGACAGAGAAATTTTTTGTTAAAGAATACTTTTTACACATCCTGTGTGCATTAGTATGAACCAGTTTATAAACATAGTGTTGGATTAATGTCATAGCACTTATAGAAGTTGTTTTGATTCTCAGAAAACATGTTGTATGTTGCCATCTTCTTCAAATTTTGCACAAGAAATGGTTGGTCCTTTAAGAAGACTCGAGTGTGCCAACATGGACTGAACAAGAGGTTATTAGCATTGCAAACCATCTTCTCAGATCGGTATGTCAATTTTAAATTTAGCAGAAATTGGCAATAAAACATATGATGTTCTAGAAGATAAAAGACAGATAACACAAGAATCTACAACTTCTTACCTCTATTGTTGTCATGTTTAGCTTGCCCTACTAGAATGGTATCAAAGTTAAGGTGAGGGCAAGGTATCGGAGCTAAGGTGAGGGCAAGCCCAAGATAGGAAGAAAGAAATCACAAGAAGTTTTCTGACAACACTGACCCCCTTCCTCTTCAAAGATCAGTCATCGTGAAGAACTAAAACTCCTACTGCAAATTTCTAGGTTGCAGATCCCAGAAAGGAAATGAGATCAAGGCCTCATCAATCAAGCATCTCTAGGATAGAGCACTCTATCAAATTATTGGTCAAATGGTCTGTATATAAGGCCTTTTGTCATGACTACAGCCGGGAAGCTTTGGTTGCTTTAGGGTCAAATCTTCTATTACGAAATCATCCTTGAATTGAATTTGGTTTGGAGATAGCGTCTCACTCAAAATTCCTTCTCTGTTGCAAGTTTATATAAAATCATATCTGAAGCTATAAAGTTCCTAGCATCTAAGTTCATATATATAATATTATTCTTGAGCTCATTGACTTGACTTCAGCCTTGTATTAGTGCTTTGTCTGTCTCACGGAGAAGTATAAAAGGCTACAAAAGGTGAAGTATCCATGGCCCTAGGACATCAATCAAGAGGTTTTAAAAAATAGTGTTCGTGGTTTTCCATTGGTTAGATGCTTATTGAAGGTAAAGGATCAACATTTGTGCATCTCTGAGATTGTGGTATCAAAGGAAAGGGGGTTCATGACAAATAAAGATCATTTCAAGGATCTTCAAATCTGAAACACAATGTTCTAAAATCTCATTTAAATAGGTATGATTGTTATTGGTGTCTAAGCCAAATGCATCTCAACATTTCTTCTCATATCAACTCATTGAGGCAATCAAGACACACACGTGGGTTTAACCTAGAGCCATCACTTTTTATATGATTTTTACATCTTGGGTTTAAAAAACCTTTATATACTGTAATTAGTAATTTCTAGTACCCATGCTCGGTGCATGTTGCATATTAATTTTCATAACTGCCAAATTTGCATTCCATCAGTTAAAGCTAGGATAGAATTAGTCATAGTCAAAGAAGTCTATTTTATTTGATGGATTCAAACTGAATTTAATTTACTATGGTTTTTCCTTTCCTTTAATTTACTCTGGTTTCAATAACCATCAAATCTTGCAAAGACAGAAATTCGATAATAGAACTAGAGTCAGATAGAGACTTACCGCTATGAGAAATGCATACAGTCGAAAGTTCTTTCCCAAGGCTTGGCGGGTCGACGGGCTCCATGAATGTTTTTCCCTCTTCCCCAGATTTATCAACGGCCTTTGCTACAGTAGCCTCAGAGGGGTTTTTGTTGCCTGTGCTAGGGGAAATGTATGATTCCGAAGGGGATTTCCAACAACCGAAGCTTCTTCATCAGTTACTCGAGTCCATAATTTCTGGAATAGATATATCAACCTATTTCACTTCCTTGGAGGAGAAGGCGACAACCTATAGAGAGAGAGGGGAATTTTTTGGGTGATGGTGGAAAGGAAAATCCCTGTTTGAACCTTAGGTGGGTCTGGAGTTCCATAGCGAAATCAAGAGCCGCAAAAGTTCTAGTTAGGTGTCACGTTCCCTGCACAAAACCCCAACAATCCCCTGCCTCTATCAAACTGGAAGGGAAAAATAGGATACTCATAGAAAAACGTTGGTCTCCATTGCTAAAACCTCCTCCAGAATTCAAAAATTCATGGTTTGAACAAAATTACTGAAACCTTCTCCAAAATTCAAAAATCCGGGGTATGAACAAAATCGCGTCACCCATTGTTCTTCTTCCATTCTTGAAAGCTCCTCGAGGGTGCTCCTTGAGGGTTTGAAAAAAAATGGCATCGCCCCGGTTGGAACACTTGTCCGACTCCCCTTCCTCCTCTCCGCAGCATCTGCCCCTAGTGGCGTATCATGGGCTCCTATGGGCCCTCATATCGGATCTATACATGAGGAAGGATGGTGGCTATCTTTTCAAAGAATAATGCGCACAGTACTGTACCAAAAACATAGTCATGGCTCACCTGCATAGATTAACTATCGTTTCACTGACGACAGCATCCTCTCAACCCATCCATAGTAGGTCTTAGCCCAAACACTCTCAACCAGCATCATCTACCCACCAGTGATGTGGTGGAACACATGGCTGCCCAAGACCCGTAGCACAGCTACAGAAACAACCTATGTCTCTAGCCAGTCTAAATCACTAGTTGAGATATTCGTGCCCTTCACATGCATATGATGTGGACAATGGCTCTCCACAAACTTTATAATGTTCCTTCCACAAGGAAACACTAGATGTATATCCCCCACCACTCTAAGGGGAGGGAGTCCGGTGAAGAAATAAATATCCTGTATTGTGAGCTTAATATTGTGCCCTTGCATGACAGATACCTCATGGTCTAGATCCCAATAGCTCACAATTTTCAATAACAATGGCTCACCTACCCTCATCAATGGGTTCTCTACCAACTTGAGAACCCCATAGTGAGACAATGCCCCTCGAACCCCCTGATCCATCTAAATATCGAATCGGAGGGTATCCAAGTCTCACTTACACCAGTTGATTTTTAGCTCTACCATGCCTGCAAAACACCACATGTCTTGTCAGTTGAGAGAAGAAAACACTGGTCTACACTGGTCTTCCTGTGATCCAAATTGCACTTCTAGGCACAAAAAGTGTAATTAGACTGTGAAGAGGAGCAAGGGTCTCCCAGGGAGCTACCAGGAGCGAAAAATCATGAAATAAATAACTGAAATTGAAGAGATGAGTAAGGCCACTACCTAAAAGTCACAGGTCTTGATTCTGATGGCCGGTTTGTTTGCTATGATGTCCACAAGATTTAGGGGCTTTTCCTCCTCTCCAAATTTACCACAACTGAAACAAAAAATGAATTCCAATTGGAGGGAAAATGTCCTTTCATAGAAAAATCCACAATTTTTCTATCACCTGCTTTGACCAAACAGTAGCTCAGCTAGATGAACCATTAACATCATTGGAAATCTCGCATCGAGTACTATAATGAGTCTTTCTCAGTTTTGGATGATTTGAAACTTCACTAGGAAGCCATTTTTCCAAGAAGGGTCACTTCGTCGCCTCCCAACATCAGATTTCCTGATATGCGATGCTTGTAATTTTGGGACCACCTTCCCTTGGAACTTGTCATCTCACGTGTCAATTTTCATCATGTGTAACCATCATTTACTAATTTTTTCATGGTCCCTACCGGGCTTATTCTCTGTGGCAGCGTCATCGAGTCACACTTGCATCCATGGAATCTGTTTCATATCCCATTATATCATATCACAATATTCCATCCATATTTTGATACCGTTCATCCCGTCTTGCCCATTTTAACCTCCAGCAATACTGTCCGCATCCCATCCGGAGTTGAGTCAGTTGCTACCAGGTCAACCATGCACTTTATGCTCTGACAAGCGAAGTTGTGTATTTGTCCCTCAATCCCTCATTTTCCATTATAACTGGTGTCAATCCATCAGTCACATTACTATTTTCCCTCATACCTTAGTTGAGGATCCTCATTGCCTCACCTATCGTGGGCCCTATTTTGTCGAAATCAGCTCATTTATTCCATAAGAACGACCTAGAGGGTGGTGTATCTTGGTTCCAACTTCCATTCTTGTTTGGTACTTTGGATCGAGTAGAGGGACTCATTACTTCCCTTTGACTTGGTTGTTTCATGTTCATGAGCCATACACTCAATGGTCGAGTGATGTCGCAGATTGTACCAGTGGTTCCTAAGTGTATGTGAGATGTTTGAGACCTCATGAGGGGGTGGCCCTTTAGGTAGCCCCCCACATGCTCGCATGCATTCCTATTATGCTACAACCTTAGATGCAGCTCCGAAAATATAATGGGTTTGGTTCCTACCAATCACAGTGTTCATAGCATGCACATCTCCTTCAGATGATCCATTTAGTTTTGCAGATCCCTTCCTTGTTCAACAAGGCTTCTTCAGTTGTTCTACCCTCCCTCCAGCCCATTTTTTGAGGGAAGGTCCATTATATCTCATGTAATCAATTCATATTATATTCAATCCTGGCTGATATTTTTCCAGGTGCATTATATATATGGGACACATTGTATTATTTTCTAACTCAGTCATGCGAACATGTCATGTACCATTCAACATGTACTTCATTGCACACTTTAATATTTCTCAACACACCATTATGTTTGTACTAAGTTATCTCGGCGGGTATATGTATGCTTCCCCCACCTCATTGAGCTCTAGTACCACAACATAAAAGGTGACTTGCATTGGTCTTGCCCCCTTTGTCCCTATCCTCCTGCATCAGTTGTATTAGTCTCTCTCTCTCTCTCTCTCTCCCCACTTTGTTGTGTAGTGATTGTGTCTTTACAACGCAGTTTGGTCATATGTTTTCCTCCTAACACTCGTACGTTGGGGGGAAATCTGTTATCACAAAAATATTGATCATCTAGCCTAATTTATTAGATGGATCAAACTACACCGTGTGAAGCAAATTTTATAATAGTAAAATTTCTTTCACTGTGAAAAATTACTTAATAAACCACCTTTGTTAAGTAATTTATAATTAAACTCATGCAGAATAATTAAATAAATCACTATTTATTTGATTTCCTTCTAGATATAATTAATTAAAACATTGTTCAATTATAATTTCATGTCATATTTGACCCAGTTATGAAAAATCAACAGATAAATTATTAATTATCTTATTTTTCTCTAGGAATAATTAATTATTATTCCTTGTCAAATTTGAAAAATCCCTTGGGAATAATTAAATAAATCATTATTTCTTTATTATTCCCTAACCAATTTGTTGAGATTTGTAAATAAATCATTTATTTATTTATTATTTCTAAATAAAAGTTTAAATATTTTTTCCCTCCTAACCAAATACAATAAAATATTCCAAGTGGTTATTCCAAGAATGGGGTTAATAATATTTTGTTATTGCTCATTATTCGAGGATAACTTAATATTTTGTTCTAAATAGAAGGGTTTCCCATTCATTTTTCACTTTTGACTATTTTCATTGTTGCACTTACTATTGTAACTCTAATTATTTTCATTGATGCACTCCATTTCTCTGCCATTTGAGTTCCCATTAAGCTCAAACATTTTATTTGTTGGGTTTTCACATTATAGAGGAGAGAGACTCTAAAGAAGATGAAGACGTTTGATGACACCCAAGAACCCATCCCATGGAGTGGGACAGCTAACATTTATTTGTTCCCTTCACAGGTGTTATAATAAAATCTATTCTTTGTATATATAGTTTCCATTGGATTATTTGAGTTATTACTGTTTCTTTTTGTTGTTTAACTATGATTGTGGCATAGATTAGGACTTTCACAGGTTTTGTTTCTATCATTTGTTGCAGATCTACAATTTTTAGCAGCCATTTATATTATTGATATTGTTTATCATCCACAATCCTAAGTGGGTTCTTTTCGTACATCTTTGAGAAGAAAACACTACAAGAGAAAGAATTCTAGAAAATGTCTGGAGCAAGGACCCTTGAAACCCTTAGTCTTTGAAAAGAAATGTGGCCTCCATGTGATCAATCTCCAAGTTTTGCTATGGGTACAATGTCAATCCTAGGATGAGCTTGATTAAACAATTTATATTCTTCCTTGGGATTGAGTTTAGAAACTTGACCTTCCAACCTTTACAATTTGACCTCTTTTACCTCCAATGAAATCAATCCACAATTATTTCAAGGAGACACTTTAGATCTATGAGCAAGTTAAAAATGGCATCGAAAGGCAGGGTCTCCTTCTTAGATTTAAATGATCCAGCCTCTTTCCAAGATAGATTACAGAAATATACTGATACCATTGATCTTGAAATGAAATAGATATAATCTGAATTTAGCCTTTAAACCCTTGGTGTTTGACCCACTAGAAGGTGATGAACTCTTTCATTGGATTTCTATAGACCTGTAATCAAATTATAGTCAAGATGGTATTACTTCCTACAACAAATATCATAACCTTGCAATACAATTGAAAGGAGACCCTCAAATCTGATAGGGGTTCGATCTCGACCCCGTAAACTTAAATGGATAAATATGGTAAGGCAGACCCAGGTCCAATCTAAAAATTTGGCAAAGTAATGTTTTCTCTTTTGTTTGCAATAAAATAATAACTCTCAAAATAATGAAGAAAATTCTCCTTCCAATCAACTAAAAAATAGAACCAACTAAGATGATACGAAATTCCATCAAAGATGGAAATGTTGGCTAGGGTGAGCATAGATTCCGCCAAAGTTCGTTGCATGAAACCTCCAAATAACCCTACAAATAATTTAGAATTTTCCAATAAAACCCTTAGGCTGGTGGGATGCACAGCTCTGATACCACTGTAATTTCCCAATCATCAAAATTTTAATCAGTTCTGGTACATTGTAGGTGTTCTAATAAAATTCTTGCAGTAAAAACACTGAACACAATAAATATCTGAGAATGCAGCATCTTATCTATGTAAATAAATATAAACAAAATTACATGCACATAGAAGCACTACTAAAGCTTGTGCCTTGGCATGTATGGCTTCCCATCAACAGAGAAATTAAAGATGTTGAAGCACAATCTTATATCCTCGATGGATCCACTAGAGAAATTACTCCCATGGGGTTTTCATCCTTAGGATCAAATAGAACTTGCCTTGACAAGCTCTCAGTAGAAGAAAAATAGATAAATAACTGTCGATGATTACATTGTTAGGCTCCTATCCCCTTTTATCTGCTTCATTGAATCTCTAGAGACTTTATTTTATTTTATTTTACTCAAAAAACGAAGGCAAATACCATCGTCAATGCCATGGGGAACTACCATTGTAAATACCATGGGTATATTCCGTCCACTTTAACCATATCCACAAAAAAAATAATATTGCAAATCGATTGCTTCTTATTTAGTCTAAGAAGTTTATGTTTAGGAATTCCCCGAGATCTATAAAAGTAGAAACTTAATAGAAATTACTCATCAACACCACAAAGTATGTTATTTTTATTGAGAATATTGAGCACATGGAAAGATGCTTGTTAAAGTGGATGTTAGAGAAATCCCTAATGCATAGGTCTAACAATGACAAGAATTGTGTTACCTTTTGGGTAATTTTCTTAAGAATCCTAACTATGTCTTAAAAAAGTAGGTCGGGGCATTAAATTTAAATGATATTCCTTATTGATTTTGGGATTGGGATGAGAGTGAGATGGGAGATATTGTCTATTCTAAAAATAAACATCTTTTCACTTGTATCTTTTCCATACATAATGTCTCTTTTTCATAAATTAAATGGACAACATTCTTTCCTTAATTCTTCATGAGAAACCATCCTTCCAAGAGGCATTAAGGCCATTTCTAGACAAGTAGGGCCACATACTAAGTCATAGATTTGTAATCCAATGAACTTGCTAGGAGCTCACCAAGATATAGTACCTCTTACTCCTCTCTAAATTCTCCAACAAATCAATGTACAAATGAATTGGAATTGGGGGCAATAAGCCCTTTTATAGGAAAAGCTCTAGTTTTTTTTGGCCATTAGGAGTAAATTGTAGCTTGGTTTGACAAACTATCAGCACTGTTGGAATTCTCTGGCCAATATCTACAATGGGTCTCCGTGTTTCTCGTAATTTGAAACTTTGCCACAAAGCCAATTTTTCCATGAGGTCTCACTTTGGCACATGTACTCTCGTACCACTTTTCATTTGAACTTTTAGAATTGAGTCGTTGTCACAAGTAATCACTATTTACTCATTCTATTATGGCGCGCTGTGAGCCTTTCCCATGTGGAAGCATCATATAGTCACCTTTCTTCAAAGCATTAGAGATGAGTCACCCCTACATCTATGGAGTCTGTTCAAAGTCCCATTGAGTCCTGTTACAATATATTATACATCTATGTGTCATATTCGTCCAATTTTTCTTAAATTTGACCTCCATCTATCCTCATGTGCCTTTCAGAAGCCTTCGTCTGAGTAATTTACCATCCCTTATGGAATTGTGTCAGTCACTATGAGGTCAACCTTGCATGTTATGCTCTAACAAGGTAAATCATTACTGTACAAGTCTTGATATCTTCCAATTATCATCCCCATTGTTAGTCGTTATTAGCCATAATATTATCATCCTTGTGCCTTTGTTGAGGATTCATAGTTTCCTAAACTCTGGTGGGCCTGCTTTTGTTAACATCAACACATTTATTCCAGGAGAGTAGTCTAGAGGATGGTGTACCTTAGCTTCATCTTTCATCCTTTCTTGGTGCCTCTAATCAAGCAAAGTGAATCATTATTTCCCTTTTACTTGGTTTTTTCTTGCATGCTCAAATTCAACTCATTATCGCACGATCAAGAAACATACACTTGGTGGTTTACTGATCTAGCAGATTTTCCTAGATTTTCTGAGGTGTGTGTGAGATGTTCTAGACCTCATGAGGGGATGTCCCTTCAGGTAGCCCCTCACATACCTAGATGTCAGAAAATTATGATCTAGCCTCGGAAGAAGTTATTTTTATTTGAATGGCTTTGTTTCTGCTGATTGCATAACTCACAAAATGAACCTCTATTTAAAATGGTCCATTGAGATATTTAAATACCTCTCCTATTCATCAGGGCTTCTTTGGTTGTGATCTCCCTACCCCCTTCACCACACCAACGTGGGGGAATTATGTCTCATGTCCTCAAATCAACATACTTAATTCTATCAATCCTAGCCACTGTATTCGAGGAAGTTATGTATATGGGGATCATTATCTCATTGTATCAAGTTTTGCCCCATTGATGCCAGCATATCATGTATCATGTACTATGTACCTCAGACCTAGATTGTTAGGCACACCATTATCATTTGTACTCGGTTATCTCATAGGTATGGGTATATCTCCCCTACCTTATTGAGATCTTGTACTCATCAATCAAGGAAACTTTTATCTCACAGGTAGGTTTCACCCCCTCCAACTTCACTCCTTACTATTACTTGGGTGATCTCTCTCTCTCCATATGACTTCCCTTCAATGTTTTGTGAATGTGAAGCTACAACATATTTCCATCATATGATGTGATCCTCAAACTCTTATGTTGGGCAACAATATGTTATCACCCAAAAAATGATCACCTAGTCATGTATTACTAGGTTGATCAAAATGCACCATGTAGGATAGGTTTTTGCATATTAAAACCTTGTTTTATCTTAGGAAATAATTTAGTGAACCAATTTCCTAAAGTATGTTGTTGCATTCTAGACTACTACATGGAGGGGAATTTTAAGACAATTTTTTAAGACAAAATAAATCTTTTGTCTAAAAATTTTCTATGATGCGCTAGCAAAAAAGGTAAAGGTTTAGAGGTTCATCTTTATGCTATTGATGGTTTCTTTGGGAAGTAGAGTGATCGAGGTTGACAACAACTAATGGGATTTAGGGTGATGGAGGCTGAAAATAGAGGTGTGCATCATGAGAGGAGCGATGGAGGCACTTTCCAAGAACATTAATGGGTGGTAACATAGTTGGAGTACTTTTCGGGGTCTCCATCGATTGTGTTTTGATATGTGTTTTCTTACCATTTTATTTATTTTGAACGCTACTTATATACATTGGTTGTTTTTATTAGCAAATTGTTGTGCTATATTGGCACACTGGATTAGATTCACTTGAAGGATTGTCGAAAAATGTGGCTAGAAATTCTTAATTTTATTTTGCCTTGATTAAATTGTAAAATTTGAATTTCCAGATCAGCAAACAACTTGGATGCAATTAGCTTGTATGACATGGTTTGTGTCACCCATTTTACTCAATCAATTTGAGTTGGAGGAGTTAGAGTTCAGTTAAGCATGTGTGATTTCTAATTTGTAGTAGTCTAAGTCAGTTATCTCAGGTTGTTTTCAGTTAAACTATGTCTAACTGTTGGAGGAACTAGCGGAAGGCTAGTTGTGCAGTGAGACTTTAGTCAAATGCAATGATCATCTAGTTAAGTGATCAATCATCCCAAAATTGCTAGTGCATGCGAACAATTCGAGTACCCTAGCTATGGTGGAGATTCCAAGGAAGTTTAATATTAGTTGTAGACTAGTCTTGTGCGTATAGGTGTTGCATGCAGTCACATGATCAGCCTTAGGAATTGTGCAATCCATTTTGGAAAAAACCTAAATAATAGGGGCCTAATTTCTCAAGGAATTGCAAAAGGAAATAGGGGCTCACGTAGAGGTAGAAATTGACAAAGTTTGGGTTTGAGCTTCTTAATGAGCAGAGGAATAGGTTATTCACTTACGAGTTTTGCACAGTTGAGTAAATCAATTGTAATACATCTATATTCATAAGATTGATGCAAGAAGGCATTCGAGTTATTAGAAGATTTCTTTCCCCACGAAAAATATTGTGTGCATGTATTTTATTTCTTATTGCATGTCTAAATTTTTTGTTCTAAATTGTGAATTAACTTTCGTACAGTAGTAGAGTAGGTCTGTGTCTTATGATTTTGAAAAAAATTCATGATGAGTTGCAAATCTACACCATAATTTCTACATCGTATCATAGCAAGATCCACATTACAGCATGAATTTTGAATTTGTTTCTGAGGAGGTTCGAATTTGCAGTTTAGTGTAGGAAGATCTCTTAGGAACTAAAAATATGGCCTTCAACGGGCTGGTGCTAGAGTATTCCTTGGAAGAAAAATCTAATTTCAATGACTGCAAGGATCGCATGGAGGAGGTATTCGATGACAATGGATTTCTAGAATACATCAAGAGAGATGTTACAAAACCAGCAGAATCCGATGCCGAATACCTTACTCAGTCGAAGAAAGTTGTATCCAAGGTGTGGATAATAATATTGGAGGGAGTACGAGACCACATTGTCAGCAATCTCCATGGGAAAGAAAATCCTTATGGAATGTGGTAGGCACTATCAAATCTATTCTAGAATAGTAGTGATGACAAAAAGTTGCTACTCAAGGATAAACTTTGAAATATCAAGATGTAGAAGAATGACTTTACCCTGCAATATCTGAGGCGGTTCACACAAGTTCATGATGAGCTTGCAGGAGTTGGTGTTACTCTTTCAAAGGATGACTTGGGAAGAATATCCCTTCTGAGCCTCCCAAGAGTTCACATACCTATCAAGATTAAGTGAACGAGAGGGAGAAACTATCGAATTGGGAAAACTTATGGTGTGATTTGGTACAAGAGGAAATAGGGTAGAATACTAGAGATGGGACCTCATCCAAGGGCAAGGATGAAGAAAATTTTCCATTGTTTGGAAATGGAAAGAAGGGAAAAGGGGAAGAAATATCAAACCAAACCAAAATCCAACTAAGGGAGAAAGAAGAAAGATTTGTCAGAAATTAAAGCCTTACATTGTCATAAATACGAGCACTATGCCACGAAGTGCCCACAGAAAGAGGCAAGTGAGAAGACCTTAGGAGGAGTAGTAGTTGGAGCCTTGGATTCATAGTTAGACCTTGACTTTACCCTTATCGGATGTATGTCCAACATAGTGATGGGGAGCGTGTGGTACTAGGACTCAGGTGCATTGTTCCACATCACAAGGTGTAGAGACTTTTCGTTGACTTGGAGGAGAAAGATCTCCATATGTGCATCAATCTAGGGGATGACGGAAGGTACAACATGACCAGTATTGGTACAGTGAACTTTCAGAGGGAGTCAGGCTCCCCTCTCAGGCTCAAGGATGTCATGTTTGTTTTAGGCCTAAAGAAAAATCTCATCTCTGTTGCAGTTTTGGAAGACCGTGGTTATGATGTGATCTTCAACAAAGGAAAAACATTCCTAAGACACATAGCTACGAGACAGGTGAAGAAGATCAAGTTTTGTGTGAAGAATCTATATAAGTTAGATGTGGAAGATTGTTTTGCATTAAAAACTAAGGAAGAGAAAGTGGAAGGCCATGATGTAGGTGAACTTTAGCACATAAGCCTTGGCCATTTGCATCATGGCACCTCGAATAGTATACAACAAATATCCACTAGCCTTCCTAAAGGAGCACTTGAGCATCAGGATGTATGCGAAGGATGTACCTTGGGGAAGTACTTAAAATCTGAATTTCATGATCGGGACAACAAAGTGCATGGAGTCCAAGAAAGGATCCACTTTGATGTTTGTGGACCTTTCTTTATAGCCTCCACTACCCGACACAAATATTTTGTCATTTTTATTGATGACTTCTCACATAAGTGTCGGATCTCTTCATGTGGAAGAAAGATGGGACATTCTCCAAGTTCATAGAATTCAAAGCATTGTTTGAGAAAGAAACCAACAAGAAGGTGAAGGCTCTCTAGAGCAATAATGGAGGTGAGTATGTGTTGAATGAATTTAAAAATTTATGTGCAAAAGAAGGTGTTCGATGAGATTTGACAACTCCCCACAACCCACATCAGACTAGGGCGGTTGAGAGAAATATCCATAGCATTTTGGGAGCACCAACGGTGATGTTAAATGACCAAGGCCTACCTTTGCATTTGTGGGTTGAGGCATGAAATACAACAGTTTGTTTGCAGAACTGAAGTTCTCATCGAATTCTTGGCATGATATTACACCAGAGGAGGCTTTCTCGGGAAGAAAGCCGGATGTGTCGCACTTCAAGATTTTTGGAGCCTATGTTTACTGCCATGTCTCCAAAGAATCAAGGAAGAAGCTTTAGTCAACAACAAAATTTGGGGTATTTGTGGGTTACACAAAAACTCCCCACAACTAGCATGTGTACTTGCCATCACTCGTAGTGATAGTTATGTGAAGGGATGTAAATTTCGATGAGGAGAAATCTATGTAGTGCTCTCTTGAGACAGAGATTTAGATTCCACCAAAAGATGAGATTTTAGCTCAAAAAGAGGAACCTCAAGAAGTTGTAGAGTAACCACAAATTTTGGAGTAGAGAGTGGGGACATTCACTAAAGCAAAACCTCCAGTGAAGGTAGAAAAAGAACTAAGGAAGTTGATAGACTTGTGTAGGATGTGAGGGAGAATGTGGGATATCCTTCAAATTTGCATAAGCAAAGGAGGTCACCTGAGAGGTACACTGGCAACATGGCTCTTATGACCGAGCTTATAAAGATTGAGCCATCCTATTTTGAGGAAGAAATAGAGAAACCTGTATGGGTTGATGCAATGGTGGAGGAATATGAATCCATTGCAAAGAACTTTGTTTGGGAAAAGATCCCAAGAACAACATATAAATCAATAGTGGGTTTGAGATGGATCTTCAAGGTGAAGTAGGCAACAAATGGAAGAATAGGGAAGTATAAGGCCAGATTTGTGTCCAAGAGGTACTCTCAAGTTGAGGGAATTGACTATGATGAGACATTTTCTCTTGTAGTAAGGTACTCATCCATTAGATCAATTCTTCATCTCGCTACATAGATGGGGTGGAATATCCACCAGATGGGTCTAAAAACAACATTTCTTAATGGGGTTTTTAAGGAGGAGGTGTACATAGAGTAATAAAAAGGTTTTGAGACATTTGATCAAGAGTCTCATTAGTGCAAACTCAAGTGAGTGATGTATGATCTCAAGCAAGCACCTCGTGCTTGGTACACCAAGGTCAATAGTTATCTCACCGATTTGGGCTTGACCATAAGTGAACCAGATGTAAACCTCATCACGTATGGATAGAAGGTGAATTTCTTATTATTTTCTTATATGTTGATAATTTTATTTTAACTAGTAATGAGACGTTGATCATATCTTGCAAGGAGGACCTTGCAAGGGAATTTTAAATGAAGGACATGGGTCTCATGCACTACTTTCTCAGGTTGGAAGTATGACAAGGTGATGGGTAATTATTTGTCTTTCAAGGCAAGTATGAAAATGAGATATTGCAGAGATTATGCATGGAGAGTTGTAAACCCATGGAAAAACCTCTAACGAACAACTAGAGGAAGGAGGATGCCACTTTAGGTGAACTGGATGCTACCATTTATCGACAACTAGTGGATCCACTCATGTATCTTGTGAACACATGACCAGATATGTGATGTGCAGTCAACAAGCTAAGACACGCTATGGTTAGATCAACCAAACTATTTTGGAAGGCAACTAAGCATGTTTTACGATACCTCACAGGAACTACCTAGTTTGGGCTATGGTATAAATGAGTAGAGGGAGTGAAGTTGTGCGGCTTCACAGATGCAGTTTGGGCACAACTCCATTAGAATGAAAGAGTACATCAAGTGTAATTTTTAGTGTTGGGTTTGTATTTGTTTCTTGGTATGACATGAAGCAAAGGTCTGTGGTGCTTAGCTAGATAGAAGCATAATACATGGCTACAAGTTAGGAAACATGTGAGGCGATATGGATGAGAAATATACTTGTTCGTCTATTTGGTCAGATGATGGATCTAATTGTGATAATCAGAGTTGCATCAATCTCTTTGAGAATCTTATATTTCATGATCAATCCGAGCATATAGATATCCAATATCACCATTTAGGAGACTGTGTCTAGAGGCAGATGATGTTGCTACACTCCATTCTGATAGAGGAGTAAGATGTTGACATTTTGACAAAATGTTTGTCAAGAGGGAAGTTCAAATTCCTGAGGTGCAAGATAGGTGTGGTTGATAATCCCTTTCTTGCAGAGAGGGAGTCTTAAAAAATGTAGCAAGAAATTCTCAATTTGATTTTTCCTTGATTAAATTGAGAAAAATTGAATTTCCACATCAACAGACAGGTTGGATGTAGTTAACTTGTGTGACATGGCTTGTGTCACATGGTTTACACAGTAAATTCGAGTTGGAGGAGTTATAGTTCAGTTAATCATGTATGTTTGTTAATTTGTAGCAATCAAAGTCAGTTATCTCAAGTTATTTTCAGTTAAACTAGTTCCAACTGCTTGAGGATCTAGTGGAAGGCCAATTGTGCAGTGGGACTTCAGTCAAACTCAATGATCATCCAGTTAACTAATCAATCAACCCAAAATATCTAATGCATGGAGAATTCGAGTTCCCCGGCTATAGTGGAGATTCCAAGGTAGTGTAACATCATCTATAGACTAGCCTTGAGTGTACAGGTGTTGCATACAGTTAGATGATCAACCTTGGGAATTTCACAATCCATTTTGTAAAAATTCCTAAATAATAGGGACCTAATTTCTCAAGGAATTGCGCAAGGAAATATGGGCTCAAGCAGAGGTAGAAATTTACTCAGTTTGGCTTAGAGATTCTTAGTGAGTAGAGAGACAGGTTATTCACTTGTAGGTTGTCCTCAGTTGAGAAAATAAATTGCAATACATTTCTACTGATCATATAAGTGCAAACAGACATTGGGGTTTTTAGCATATTGTTTTCCTTAGGAAAAATTTTGTGTGCATGTGTGTTATTTCTTATTGCATGTATGAAATTTTGGTTCTAAATTGTGGATTAACTTCTAGAGAGCAGTAGAGTAGGCTTGTGTCTTACGATTTTGATTAAAACTTCATGACTAGTTGCAACTCTACACCATAATTTCTACAAGGATGGTGGAGGAAAATTATAGAATATTCGTTAGTAGACAATATGCCTACTTCAAAATATCTATGACAACTTTTGCGAGAAGAAGACGTTGAAAATAAAATATTGGATTTTCGAAGAATTAGTCACAAAATTCACAAGGGCGGTAATTTTGGTTGCAGGTGTGGAGGTAGATGGATTAAATGTAATTTGGGCTGCATGTGTGTTGGTAGATAAGTCATAGTAACTCCTTTTATTTTTGTCAATGATGTGTTACTATTTGGTAGATTGACCTCTTTTGATCAGTCTTTGGACTCCTTATGAATAATATTAAATCTCATATGATTTATTCTTACCCAAATGATGCATTGGTACTGGAGATTGATCATATTTTTGGTGTTATCTCCACTGCATTGGATGCAGATTTTAAATATCTTAGATTTATGCACCAACCGAATTGTTATGGAATTAAGGGTTGGACCTGAATTATAGAGAAAATCCACTGTATATTTTATCATGGGCACACAAGAGGCTCTCCCTAGGAGGCAAGTTGACTCTAGTTCGAGCAGTCCAACAGAGCATCTCTATATAATGGCTTCATATTTTTGCTATGCCTAAGAATATCAATAAATGTACCTTTCTGGCTTCATCTTGGCATGGGACAATTTGTGTCGTAAAGGATAGAGTGGGCCTGGTTGTTTTTTACTCTGTATGGAGGTGATGGATGACTAGAATCATTTATTTCTTTGATTCTCCATAGTAAAATAAATTTGGAATGGTGTATTTAATATCTTCCATTTATAGGCAGATTATAACAACTCTTTTGTGGTTTATTTTATTTGGCACTAGATTATTGAATATAAAACATTTGGACCACTTCCAATATACGTTGGGGGTTCGACCCAAAGAATGCATTACTGTCCCAAGCTCCTTTGTTGTGATACATCCACCTTCGTCCTTGTCAAAAAAGCTAAAGGCCTCCCTAAACTTAGGCATAACCTCCATCCCATATTCCTTTAGTAGATAAAACCCTTATCTCATTTTCTGACCATGCCAATCTACCCTCCATCCCATATTCTCTCATGAGCCCTGTGTAAACCACCATTTCATTAAAGGATGGGGATTTTGATGACGACTCTAACCATATTTGTTAGATACTTTCCCCCTTTTCTTGCTTATGGTGTCTTCAATCGGCCTCCTCTAAATATTCCCTTCTCTACTTAAATTATTTGAAAGGTATCCTTTGGCTACTGACCCCATTTTACCAGAGATCCTTGACATGTCCCTTGAAATTTTGATTCAGCCCCATGAACTATTTTATGCCAGTGAGTTGAAAGCTTTAGATTTCTTTTCCACATATTCATTCATGACCAAACACTATATCACTAGTTCTAAGAATCTTGTGGTTACTATCACCACAATAAATGCATATTGTATTTTAGAGGAGACAAGAATTATATATTGCCCTTTGGGACACTCCAAAAATATTTTGATGCACCCTATTTGTCTAACACTCTAGTATATTTTATGACCTTAATTCTCATTCCGTGTTCATCCATGTGGATACAATTTATGATGTTCTAGGACAACCTAATGTCCTTTTCAACTCCCTCTCATCTTCCTTGTCATGTTTTCTAGGGCTTGTGTATCCAACAAGAAATTTGGGAGATGAATGACATCAAGGTAGAAAATCAAGGGGTTTTCAAGTCATTTATTTAGGGTTCCCACTAGCATAGTCCACCCATATGATTCACCCAATCCCTAAATTGGGGTTTAGTGCTATTTCAATTAATTATTAGATGGTCATGGTGGGCCATAATTCTAGGTTAAATGTTATGACTCTTCATAGGATATTATTGGAGATACTTTAGGAGGCACCTCTTTGGCTAAAGGGTCAAGGAAGGATTTTGACTTCAATATCAAACCATTAACCATATCCTCAACATATTGAACCAATAATCAAGAAGACAACTGAGGTGAAGCATGGGAATCCTCTCTCACCCACATTGTTTAGGATATTTTTGATGCCTCGAAAATCACTGCAACAACAATGGGGGATAACCACCCGGTCCGAACCTTAAAACAGCTCCTTTTCCGTTTGGTGTGGTGGCTCCGACTGGTTTAACTAGGTCCAGTTACCTTCTCCCTATCGCTATTGTTTTATGATGTATCTTTAACTACCAATAGACAGGGATATCAGATCACTTCTTCTTGCTGATCAGGCAAGAGAATGACCCTTAAGCTAATTTGGGTTCAGCCAAGCCACAACTAAAATTTTGCCTCTTAGAGGAGAGGACTTAAAAGAATGTAGAAATTACTCTAAATGCAAGCTTATTCTATGATGCAAGCAAAAGAAACTAATCTAAATCCTATCTTAATTAGGCAGATATAGATCTAACCCAACTAAGAGCAAGATAATTAAAGTATTTGGATTTAAATATGTCTCGTTTATAATGAATATCAAGTTAATGAAGTAGTTCAATTAACTGATATTATGGTTACCAAAACACATCCTATTGAGACCTATCAACTGAAATAATAAACCAACAACATTCCCGGAAGTAGTTCACAAAAATGATATTGATTATCATATCAGTAAATCCAATAATTAAACAATAATATGTGGAAATAGTTCACAACACATTACCATTCAATAAATCAGTTTTATAAGACAGATTTCTAAGTAAATAGTTACTCAGAAATCAGATTTTAATTCATAAGAACAGAGATACCTAATAACAACATTGAGACAAATTACCCATATTGACAATAGTGTACAAACATGAATAAAATGAGACATTCCTGTTACCATAAAAATGAAACTGATATTCGAAACAATAGTATTAGAAATACCAATTTATTGCATTCATTTCTCTGTCCTTGGTCTCCAACAGTCCTTTACATTGCTTGAACTTCTGCCTTCAAAACTAGAGCCACAATAGTGCAAACCCTACCCCTCTTACATAATTCAAGATACAAAGGAAAAATCCTCAATAATCCCCAGATCTGAGATTTTCTCTCCTCTCTCCTACAACTCTAAATTCATATTACAGTAGTGCTTTTACAAGTCTAGAATTGCAGAGGAGAGCAGCCCTCCTTTACATTCTGCAATCTGTTATTTATAATAGTTGTCAAGGAATTCTTGAGAGAAGATTTTGTTGAAGAGAAATCTGCTAAATCCAATTTTACTTGCTCAAAAATCCTAATCTTTAATTGTTGGAGAATTCTCATTGATTGAGATTCTTTTCTCCATATTTCTTCCACTGTTTTCCTGCAAAACAAATCAAAATAAATTAAGATGCAATCAAAATATCATTTCTAGCAATTAAATCAAATCCAATCAAATTCTATTTAAATAAATAATTGAAAATAAAATGTAAGCTTTCAATTGATGCATGGGATGGTTTGATTGGCTAAAGATATTATTAATCAATGGATCTGCAATTAGAAAAGGCTTGGACAAATGAAAATGAAGAAAATAACTCAGAAAATTGATTTTGTTTTCAAAATTCGGAGCTTAATCTTTTGCCTGATTTTTGAAGCAATAAATGATTAAATCTGTTAGTGAAACCTCCTCAAAAATGTTCTCCTTGATTTTCTCTTTCCAATGAACCATCCTGGGCCTCATTTGGCCAAGTATAACTCAATCTATAAGCCTCCAAAGTTGATGGATCAAATCTGGCATGAATCTGGAAATTCTGTTGCTAGGCTAAAAATATTGTAATTAAAAACTAATCCTAAATTAGTCTCCAATTAATTCTAATTTAATTGCTAATTATAAACTAAACTAATTATTAGTAAACTATTTATTAATTAATATCTAATTAACTATTATAATTAACAAATTAATCTAATTAATTAATATAATTAATTATTTATAAACTAATTAATCTAAATAATAATTAAATTTTAATTTAATTAACTTAATTAAATTTTGATATTAATTAAATTAATTAATATAAAATTTATTATTACAAAATATTAATTTTAATATTTAAATACCCCTACCTTTATTCATTCCATTTCACTCATACGTATGAGTGAGTTCAAAACAAAACATGAATTCTAAAAAGCTTGGTTAATGCCCCCAAGCTTGGTTAGTGCCCCCTTTGACTTATGTTTATCGGATCGGGACATGGCCATCGGGCTTTTAAAACAATACAATACAAAATCATGGTGGAATCATGGTTATTGGGGTTTTGTTAACTTGTCATATAAAAGTCTCCGATGCGATGTATTGAAATATATGTTTATTCCCTTTTGACTTAAGCTTTTCGGCGATCGGGGATATGGATGTATCAGGGATCGGAGGTATGGAGGTATCGGGGGTATGGAATGACATGCGCCGATATAAATCCCCGATGCGATCAAGTTTTATTTTATATATTATTTTTTTTATATATTAAATTTTAATTTAATTAAATTAATTATATATTAATTAAATTTAATTAATTTAAGATTTAATATCATTTTTTATTTTGATTTTATTTTAATGAGGATTATTTTATAAACTACAGCCACTCTTAATAAAAGTAAAAATATAAAAATAAACTACAGCCACTTCGAAAATTTTGGGTTTTCGAGATTAATAATTGATTTGGAAATTGGAGTAAATTTCTTAAATCCCGATAATTAATGATTTGGCCGCATAACTAAAAATGGAAAAATGTTAGTAAAAACTCGCTATGGGTTAATATTTAAAATGAATGCGTTATTGAACTAATTTATTTACAAAATGCAATATTGTACATTTTAAGCATTTTTAACCCAGGCTACATAAATAATCAGACTTTCAAAGGAGTGCCATTTTCAAACCAGTTGACCAAATGAGGCGAAACAAGCGTCAATGGGAAGCTTATAAAAAATCGATTCTAACAAAGCAATCAAAACAAGAATCCAAAGAAAATAAAAAATTAACAAAAGCGTAGGGCAATCAACTAAATAAAAATCCAAAAAGGTGTTTAGCCAAAATTTTTATAGAAAGGGTCCCCATTATTTATGTGTTCACTTCAAAACAAATGGGGGGTTGTGTTTTTGCCACAACAATGGCGACACATGGGAGAAGAACCAGTTATCTCTGTTTGAATAAGATTTTCCTAAAAGTAAAAATAATTAAAGAAGAGAAAATTATGCTCGAAATGCTTGACTAAGTTTATTAGTCTGAATAAAAGCAAGAACCATCTAATTGTAATTTTTCCTAAAATTCCTCATACATTAAAATATTTCAAAACTCTACATCAGTCCTTAATTAGTTGTAGAGATAAAGCAGGGGTCACTTTACAGCTTAGCTTTTAAAATATACTCCTTTGTCATAGGTAGAGCCACTGCTGCCAGCAAACATCTAAAGTTTCGACAGGGTTACCTTTTTAATCATAAATGATTCAGAATCCCATCTATTTAAGAATTATTGATCTAGAGATAAATCCATTTATATATGTTTCTTTTTTTTATTTTTATTTTTTTTAAAGTAAATCTTAAAAGCCATTATCCTGGTATGGTAGCTGGATAGTTGACAATGCCATTCACTGGTTAAAATTTGACTGAACAAGCTGGCTTGTGATGAGACCCCTTGTCTTATAATTGTTGGAAATCATAAGCCATTACCCTGGTTTGTTTAGCAGTGTTGGTAATGTCAACCTATTTTTCCCCTATGATCATGGTAAGCAGGCTCCTGATGAGACCTCTTATCTTTTAAGTTTAAATATATTTCTGGATTATACTCTAGAAAAATAAGACTCTTTGGGACAGGGAGAATCATTGACTCCTTAAGAGTTAAGAATGACAATTTCAGAGTTAAAGGTGCTTTGCTGTAAAGTGTCTTTACTTGGTTATAAATAACTTTTCTTGACTGATAATAAATCTTTGAAAGATCTTAATAAAATTTTGAAATCTAAAAATGATTACAATTTGATGAAAAAGAAATTTTCAGATTTTATGATACTTTGCAAAATTCTCTTGATTGGTAATCTCTTCCTTAAATATGTCTACTTTTATAATAAGAAATCAAACTTTACTAAGAGATTTAAGAAAACGCTAATAGGTAACTATTAACAATTTTCTCCATAAATGTTGACCATTGTTAGGTAACAAGTAGGCCTTCCATATAAATAATGGCAAAGTCACCAAAATCAAAGCTGAAATCCAAAGGAAAAGAATTCTTATACTAAAATGAGAAAAGAAATCAGCGAACAAAAATAAAAACGAAGAAATCTCTAAAAATGGAAAGGAAAATCCAAGTTTCGCAAGATAAACTCAAACAAGAATGTTTATACCAATGTCTCAACAATAAGAAGAAAAAGAAAATAATCGTGTAATCAATCATTCTCATGTGGAGATTGGGTAAATCATACCTTGCAGGGTTGTGAGTGTTTTAGGCTTTTTGAATAGCAGCGATGATAAAATTCAGCCACAATGAAAACATTTCTGTCTTATATTATTCTTCTTGTTTCAAGGCATCGTCTTAATCATTTTTTAAATAACAGGAATGCTCAAAGAAACAAACTAAAGGTTCATAAATTCCGTGGTGTAGCTATTTCGATAAAGACTATCACTGCTTCTTGAAATTAAGCCAGGAGAAGAGTATGGACTTCGAAAATATGATCTGGCGGAGGATTGGAAGCTTCAAATGGAGAACTGCAAAACATATTTTTTATATCAGAAAAACAAAACTGAAACTAAAGCAACGAAATGGAAATTAATGAAAGTGGGTACATGAATCTTACCATTGGATAATTTCTTTTGATCTTACCTGAAAGTATCAGTTTCTCTAAACTAGTTGACTTCTTATTTTAATTAGCATTCAAAACATAAAGAAGTCAAACTAACCAAAATCCTGTAACCCAAAATCATTATTTATTTTATTTGCACTAAAGCAAGCAGTAAAATGTAAAAATGGAATGCTTAATGCTCAAGGGAGTTGAAATTAAAACAAATGCATCAGAAATGAGAATGAGAATTTGCAGTAACGAATGTTTCTCAAAATATTATAAGTTTCATATAAACTCCATGATTCTATAAAATCCAAAATCAAGACCAAATCGAAGATAATAAAATTTAAATATGAAGATAGAGAGGTCTTGAATTCCATTTTTAATTATGGAATTATATATCTAAAACTAAAATCTATGAGAAATTGAAATGATTTTTCTATGTTGCAATTTTGTCAACAATTGCTTTTTTTCCCATAGTGGTTTCCCAAGCTCGCTTTCAAAATAACATACCGCCGTATCGGATGATTCACATAACATGTTTCTTCACCATGCTTCAATTTTAATTTGCAAGAATTCACTTTTGTTGCTATGCCATATATCGATTAAATGTTAATGGCTCAAAGGCATGCATTGGAAGCTATCGCATCGGAGATTGCAATGGAAAATTGCCGATAAGAACATGTGCAATGAAATGAAGCGATCGCATCATTAAAGAAATATTATATCGGGGATCGGAGAATGTGAGCATAAAAAATGTGATGAAATGATTGCACTATCGACGATGCGATGGATGACGTAGCTAATCGGTAATCGGCAAACTTTTGGTACCCGATGTAACAAAATATGTTTCTTGCGATGCAGATATGCAATGAAGAGTGGACCTAATAATTTTATAATGAAAATTTAATAACATATCGGATCCAAGACATCGGCCCTTTAAAATTATGCCCTTACTTTTATTGCGATTGAATGGACGCGATATTTTTTATGAATTTGATTTGAATTTCATATTGGGTCCGTGATTATGTGTTCATCGCAATATCGATAAAGTCGATTATTGGCGATTCACAATAATGGAATTATACTTCAACTGCAAAGCTCTGATATGCGAAATGCGATATGGCATATGAGTAAGATAATACATCGGAGGTATTTTATGAACAATTTGTTCCCAAAAGAAATGATAAGAACTACTTTCGATGAAATCTTATGATGCGAATGGTCTTATGATATTCCTGGAAATTTCAATTGGGTTTTCTAAGTGAATAAAAGAAAATTTAAAAATGCTTAAATTCTAATGAATCAAATGTAAAATTTCCCTTAACCTGTTGCAAATTTGAAATGGGTTTACTGCTTACTTCAAGTTTTTGAAAACAAATGAAAACCTGTAAAATAAAACAAAACACGAATAAAAAATAAACTAAGGAAAAGAGAAACTAATAAGAGATGAGGACGAACTTGTAAATGCGTACCTGGAAGGAAATTGTCTGCAGATTTTACCTCATAAATCTTCAAATTCTTCCTTTGATTTATCAAAATTTCGACTTTGTTCAAAATCATCTCATCATTTATTCTAAATCTAAGTGTGCAGTCAGCCTAGATAAGATCTGTTTATTCATGTTCAGGAAATATAAAATTTACCAGAAATAAATATAAAAATAGGCCCCCCTTTTGAATTGAAACAACAATTTATTATCTCTGCTTATTCTGAATAACTTGAGAAGAATCCGTATTGTTATAGCGACTGTTCAATAATACCTTTAGTAAATGAATATGATGTGTTTTATAGTATCAGATAATAAACTAAAGATCAGAATGGGATAAAGCCACTAATTGTGGAAAAATATCAAAACAGATTTGAAGGTGTGCACACAGCAGAATGGACATCCTTAACAAATTTCGAGGAATATGAATTTCATATGATTACTGTGAAAGGTTAGACTGAATAATAATGATTGAATTAGAATTAAGCTTATGATCGACAGTCATACATTTCATGGGATAATGGGATCATGAAGCTTTTATATCCTAAAATCCTTACCATATAAATTTCAAAAGAAAATCTTAGAAGGAAATCTCGAAATAAAGAAAAGTGGCTTTGAGGCGATCAATGCCAAGTGCAATCTTAATTGAATTTAATCAAGACATTATTCAAAATAAGCAGAGTAGAGGTATTGCTGCAAGAATTTAAAAAGGAAAGCAAGAATTAAAACTTTCTGATAAGGAGAAAATGTTTCAATGAACATGCATGAGAAGGCTGATTGCTTTGTTTTATTTTTTAATCTACAAAACTGTTAAAACAAATTAACTATACAAAACAAATTAACTAAATTAATTCTACTCCTATTCTAATCATATACATGAAAATGACTAGGTATAGTCATATTTCCAGTGTAGCCATTTTCTCATTTTAATTGCTGCATGTATGTACAGTTCAAATGTTAGTAATAAAAATACAAATCTAATTAAACTAAGAAAATTAAATATGAAATCAAAATGTACAGTTATTGTTAGCAAGTTGATTAAAATCTCCTTCTCTTGAAATTTGCTTTCCAATTCAATACCAATTGGATCACAAAAATCTGGATGGATTTCCATTAATGATTGGGAAACGTTCAAAAGAGGAGATAACAGGCCAGATTGTGGATATGAGTTTTCAAATTCAAAGACCTGAAAAAAATTGTTAGTGTTATGTACAAATGTTAAGCTATTAACAATCTTCTTTGAGGGAAAAATTTCCAAATATTTTCCAAATGAATTAATGAAAAATGAATGGAAATCTGTTAAATACAATTGAAAATTATTAATTGAATTAAAATGTTGGCCAGATTGTAAAAATATATCCTCTAGTTGAGATTGTCTTTGAGGAAATAGAAGTTTTTGATAAGAAATGAACATCAATTGATATTGACATGTTAACAACTCTTGATGTTCATGGTTATAATATGAAACTTCAATTTCCCAATAAAGCAATTCATCAATTGAGTTTTTGACAGTAAAGTGCTCAATATGACAGCATAAAGTGTTAAAATTCTGAAAAATAAAATCAAAAAATAAATCTAAATTTAAACAAAATAAGTGTGAAATAAAAACTAAAATGAAATCACTATTTGTACAACTAATGTTACAGCACAATTGGGATTGTTTTGAAATAATTTTCTTTTCACAAGGATTGGCCATAATTATGGAATTTGAGTAATTTTGAATTCCAACTTGTGAATTAGAAAACGAATTATGATTATGAGTAGGAATGAGAGTTTGATTATGATATGAATCATAAGTTAGAATGTTTTCTTGAATGGTGAAATTATGAAGATAATTTGTTACTCTAAAATGAGGATAGGTTGTAATAATTTCTAAATTGAAATGTTCCTCATTCTCAGATGTTATTTGAATTTTATCATAAGGATTTTCTTCAGAAAAATTGAAATCAACATCCTCAATATGAGAATAATTATCATAAATGACCTCACAAGATTCTCTAGAATTCCCCTCGATCTTATCCAATATATCAAAACAAAGAGGAACAAGAATTTCATGTTCATTAGTGGCAAAAAAATGATCAATAATTGCTTCTCTATCTTGATAAAAACTTAATGGTAATTTATTTAGATCAGCCTCTATATTTTCTGAAATATCATTAATACCAAGAGGGGAAAAATTACCATCATTAAAAATATCAAGATAAAGGGAAAAATGTGAACCTGAAACAATGCATTTAAAACTGTCTCTGTTTGAGAACTCTTGTGCGTTATGCTTGTTGTAAATTTCAGATTCTAAATCATTCTTTTGCGTGCTCATGCTTTCTTGAAGAAGGCTATTTTGCTGTTCTGATTTCGGCCTTTGCTCATCATGGAAAAATTCATAAATTTGTACAGCAGTCTGCATGTTATTATTTACTTTGATTGCTGCTTGTACTTGTTGATTTGCGATTTGATTTTCTGAATTGACCACAGAGTAATTTTCAGATTCCAAAGCAGTTCTTTCTCCAAAATTGCTGTTGTTGTCTTCTTGCATTTGATTAGAAATATTTTCCAAGCTTTGTGAAACCACTTCATCACAATTTATTTGCACATCCAAATTGGGATTCTCATTTATATTGTAATGGGATGGAACAAAGCTTGAATTAATTTCATATGGATTGGGAATGGGTGGAAGAGAACAAATATATTCAAACCAATCTAATGATTCTTCTCCCGTAGGTTTATCTTCGTGTTTAAATCTTAAGCAATTCAAATGAAATCGAATATTAAAATCATTAACATACTCATTTTCAAACCTTTGTAAATATTCAATTTCTTCACATACCTGTTCATAATCATAGCCGTCAAATTTACAAATGAAAATTGTAACAAATTGATCCCAACTGTGGATTGAAGCAACTGGAAGAGTTCTACACTAGCTCTTGGCTTTTGCCGCAAATGTGAGAGTAAAAATTCTGCATAAAATGCCTTCATCAATTCCTTGAAAAGCGTAATTTGAAACATTTTGAAGAAATTGAAAGACATGGTTAAAATCAGAAGAATTTCTCTTACCATTGAACTTTACTTGAGACAAGAATCTTACCACTTCGGGTGGAGTATTGGAAGATGCATGTCCATGGATACACTCCAAATTGGAAGTTTAAAAGGAGCCATCAAAATAAATAAAATATTAAAATTGAAAAGACTCCAGTAGACAAAAAGTCTCAGGCCCTCTTTCTAGCGCCAAAAATGTTGATGCCTCGAAAATCGCTGCAACAACAATGGGGCATAACCACCCGGTCCGGACCTTAAAGCAGCTCCTTTTCCGTTTTGTGTGGTGGCTCCGACTGGTTTAACTCAGTCCAGTTACCTTCTCCCTATTGCTATTGGTTTATGATGTATCTTTAACTACCAATAGACAGGGATATCAGATCACTTCTTCTTGATGATCAGGCAAGAGAATGACCCTTAAGCTGATTTGGGTTCAGCCAAGCCACAACTAAAGTTTTGCCTCTTTGAGGAGAGGACTTAAAAGAATGTAGAAATTACTCTAAATGCAAGCTTATTTTATGATGCAAGCAAAAGAAACTAATCTAAATCCTATCTTAATTAGGCAGATATAGATCTAACCCAACTAAGAGCAAGATAATTAAAGTATTGGGATTTAAATATGTCTCGTTTATAATGAATATCAAGTTAATGAAGTAGTTCAATTAACTGATATTATGGTTACCAAAACACATCCTATTGAGACCTATCAACTGAAATAATAAACCAACAACATTCCCGGAAGTAGTTCACAAAAATGATATTGATTATCATATCAGTAAATCCAATAATTAAACAATAATATGTGGAAATAGTTCACAATACATTACCATTCAATAAATGAGTTTTATAAGACAGATTTCTAAGTAAATAGTTACTCAGAAATCAGATTTTAATTCATAAGAACAGAGATACCTAATAACAACATTGAGACAAATTACCCATATTGACAATAGTGTACAAACATGAATAAAATGAGACATTCCTGTTACCATAAAAATGAAATTGATATTCGAAACAATAGTATTAGAAATACCAATTTATTGCATTCATTTCTCTGTCCTTGGTCTCCAACCGTCCTTTACATTGCTTGAACTTTTGCCTTCAAAACTAGAGCTACAATAGTGCAAACTCTGCCCCTCTTACATAATTCAAGATACAAAGGAAAAATCCTCAATAATCCCCAGATCTGAGATTTTCTCTCCTCTCTCCTACAACTCTAAATTCATATTACAGTAGTGCTTTTACAAGTCTAGAATTGCAGAGGAGAGCAGCCCTCCTTTACATTCTGCAATCTGTTATTTATAATATTTGTCAAGGAATTCTTGAGAGAAGAGTTTGTTGAAGAGAAATCTGCTAAATCCAATTTTACTTGCTCAAAAATCCTAATCTTTAATTGTTGGAGCATTCTCATTGATTGAGATTCTTTTCTCCATATTTCTTCCACTGTTTTCCTGCAAAAGAAATCAAAATAAATTAAGATGCAATCAAAATATCATTTCTGGAAATTAAATTAAATCCAATCAAATTCTATTTAAATAAATAATTGAAAATAAAATGTAATCTTTCAATTGATGCATGGGATGGTTTGATTGGCTAAAGATATTATTAATCAATGGATCTGCAATTAGAAGAGGCTTGGACAAATGAAAATGAAGAAAATAACTCAGAAAATTGATTTTGTTTTCAAAATTTGGAGCTTGAACTTTTGCCTGATTTTTGACCCAATAAATGATTAAATCTGTTAGTGAAACCTCCTCAAAAATGTTCTCCTTGATTTTCTCTTTCCAATGAGCCGTCCTGGGCCTCATTTGGCCAAGTATAACTCAATCTATAAGCCTCCAAAGTTGATGGATCAAATCTGGCATGAATCTGGAAATTTTGTTGCTAAGCTAAAAATATTGTAATTAAAAACTAATCCTAAATTAGTCTCCAATTAATTCTAATTTAATTGCTTATTATAAACTAAACTAATTATTAATAAACTATTTATTAATTAATATCTAATTAACTATTATAATTAACAAATTAATCTAATTAATTAATATATTAATTATTTATAAACTAATTAATCTAAATAATAATCAAATTTTAATTTAATTAACTTAATTAAAATTTGATACTAATTAAATTAATTAATATAAAATTTATTATTACAAAATATTAATTTTAATATTTAAATACCCCTACCTTTATTCATTCCATTTCACTCATACGTATGAGTGAGTTCAAAAACAAAACATGAATTCTAAAAAGCTTGGTTAATGCCCCAAGCTTGGTTAGTGCCCCTTTGACTTATGTTTATCGGATCGGGACATGGCCATCGGGCTTTTAAAACAATACAATACAAAATCCCCGATCCGATATCAGATCGGGGGAATCATGGTTATCAGGGTTTTGTTAATTTGTCATATAAAAGTCTCCGATGCGATGTATTGAAATATATGTTTATTCCCTTTTGGCTTAAGCTTTCGGCAATCGGAGATATGGATGTATCAGATCGGAGGTATGGAGGTATCGGGGTATGGAATGACATGCACCGATATAAATCCATGATGCGATCAAGTTTTATTTTATATATTATTATTTTTTATATATTAAATTTTAATTTAATTAAATTAATTATATATTAATTAAATTTGATTAATTTAAGATTTAATATCATTTTTTATTTTGATTTTATTTTAATGAGGATTATTTTATAAACTACACGTCACTCTTAATAAAAGTAAAAATATAAAAATAAACTATAGCCACTTCGAAATTTTGGGTTTTCGAGATTAATAATTGATTTGGAAATTGGAGTAAATTTTTTAAATCCCGATAATAATGATTGGCCGCATAACTAAAAATGAAAAATGTTAGTAAAACTCGCAATGGGTTAATATTTAAAATGATTGCGTTATTGAACTAATTTATTTACAAAATGCAATATTAAATATTTCAAGCATTTTTAACCCAAGCTACATAAATAATTAGACTTTCAAAGGAGTGTCATTTTCCAACCAGTTGACCAAATGAGGCGAAACAAGCGTCAATGGGAAGCTTATAAAAAATTGATTCTAACAAAGCAATCAAAACAAGAATCCAAAGAAAACGAAAAATTAACAAAAGCATAGGGCAATCAACTAAATAAAAATCCAAAAAGGTGTTTAGCCAAAATTTTTATAGAAAGGGTCCCCATTATTGATGTGTTCACTTCAAAAAAAATGGGGGGTTTTGTTTTTGCCACAACAGATATATATCAATCTATCAATGCCTCTACACTCCACCCACTGTGCATCAATAAAAATTTTGTTTGCCCCATTGTCCACCAAGATGGATACACATTGTCCCAACATTGTGCCTCTGATTGCCAAAATTGTAAAATTGGGATTTTCCGTGTCAAAATTATAATTCAAGACTGATCATGCATTGGAAGGCCATTAACACAATATTAGGACATAAAAAATGAATAATTGACACAATACCAAATACAATACATATATTGAGTTTGTCTCACAAGGTATCTAGATGCTAATTGAGCAAGTTCACACAAAGAGAGAAAGGCAATGTCGTGATACATTGTTCAATTTGTAATAAAGAGCATTATCTTGGATAAGGGAGAAGTAACATTTAATTTATTTCTCATATACAAAGGCAAAACTATGAATCAATGTGAAATTCCTTTTGTGAAGCAATGTTGTTGTAAAGGGTGTTAGAAAGCTTGCATTATAGGCAAGGCCCTCACACCATACTAGATTCTATTAACCAATGTTGGAAATAATACTGAGAGGGGGGTGAATCAGTATTATCAGATTAATCAAACTTTTTTAAATGCTCAGAAACATATACGCTACTTCAGTTAAGTGAACCAGCGTGTACACGCTACTGTGACGAAGTAAAACAGCATATAAGAAGAAAACTCACAATTTAGTTAGCTTATTCTTCAATTAAGTGCATCAGGACATTATTCACCATATTAACAGTAAACATGTGCAGTATAACAGAACAGATAAAAAGCCACACACATGAACACCAAGATATAAGGTGGAAACCCAATGTGGGTGAAAACCACCTGCTGCAAGTTGTCTCTATCTTTCTTTAATATGAAACTTCAGTTTACAATCTTTTGTACTGGTGCAGCCTTATACCAGTACGCAGGCTACAACCTGCAGAAGGTTACAACCTTCTCTCGTTCTCCAAACTTCCTTGGAAGGGAGCTCCAACCCCCTTTGCTCTTGTACTAGCCAAGATACTAGTACGTAGGTGCTGACCTACAATCTTCCTTCTTTCAGGTATCACTTTTCATACATTTTCAGACTTGGATATTCCTGAAGCACAACATTACAATCTGAAGACCACAAATCATTCAATTTCCACAACAGATCATTGAAGCATAAAACAACCAAACTTTGAATCACTGAACCACTGAACCCTGTCAATCACCAGTTACCAGAACACAGAGCAGACTACAGAACTCTGCAATAACAGTCAGACCCCACTGTAAACCCAAAATCAAGCTTCAAAAGATATACGCTACTTCAATGAGCAAAACCCGCGTATACACGCGCTTTTACCGAAGCCAACCTGCGTACAGATCTAAAAATAAACTTTCTCAATTTGCAGCTGTACCAGACATTAGTTAGACCCAAAACGTAACATTGCGACAATATGCAGATCTAGAAATACGCATAATCAACCATATCATGATAGTGCATTTCAAACCATTAGATCCCGATCTATCCTTAGATCTAGTCTTCCATCAACCGATGTGATCTCTCCTTGGCTTAGATCAAGCAACCTAGAACCTGCATATCAGATCTCTTTCTCTCTTAGATATTCAAGCCTTGTCGAAAGATGATCTTGCCTAATGATCTTCTTCTCCTTATATAGTCTTAGGCCTAGCTCAATACCAAGAGCCAAAACCATAGTAACACAATACCATCAACTTCAAAACTAGGGATCGACACGCCCGTCGAGACATAATGGTCCGAAATCATAGGCACAACTTCCAAGGACTAACCACCATGGACCAAAGGAACCTTTCCACATACACGCTCTTTTTATGAATCGAACTAGCGTGTACACGCGACTTGGGCTTAACGAAACGGCGTGTATGAGCTTCCTTGGCATGCTGTACTGAGATCTGTCTTCTGATTAAGTTGCCATCACCTGTACCAACCTCTGAGCACCTGTACCATCCTCTGAGTGAGTTGCCATCAAGGACAACACTTGAATCATAATGCCAACAATCTCCCCCTTTGGACTTGATGGCAACCACCACACCAAGTCACTCTCCCCCTTTGACATCAAGGGCAAAGGGCTGTGCTCCCCCTGAGGACATGCTGATACCTCTGCTTGGCTGTGCTGACTCGTGCTCCCCCTGACAGTAGGCCAGATCTGAAAAAGATGTTCTTCAACAAGAACCAAGACTTATACACCATAAGGGACCTTCCTATCACCAAAAGACTCAATACATACATCCATACTCCCTACCAAGAGGGGACATATCAGAAACAACCAATTATATTACAGCATTCATCCCAGGCATAGTGGGGAAACCAACAAAGGCCGTTACATGACCTTGACACCATAAAAGAGACAAGAGAGATACATGACATAGAGACAACAGATCTAGACCAAGACTTAGGAAAGACACCAGCAGCATCTGATAAACATCTTGTTAGATCAGCAACCAGAATTTCTTTCTGAGCTCCTTCTCCTGAAACCAACAACCAAAACATCTGAATGCCAACAATGCTTTATGAGACTTTTGAGCTGCTCCCCCTGAACCTGTGCCTGTTGCACTCCCTGAAACTGTGCCTGAAGAATTCTGACATTCCTATTGCTGTTCAGAACTTCAGAGTTTTCCCTTGCTGTTCAGAACTTCATATACGCGTTTTATCCTGTATAAAACAGCGTATGTACGCGGATATTCTTTCTGCAACAAGCGTCCAGCATACACGCGACTTACCCAGCATGAATCCGCGTGTATACGCTCATATCCCTTCCGTAACCTGCGTATACCAACTTTTCTGTAGAACAAACAAACTTCAACAACAGGATGAAGCATCAACTACTCCCAGCTTTTGTCTGAGATATTCAAAAGTTTCCCTGGGCAGTGGTTTTGTGAGAATATCAGCAACTTGCTCCTTAGAAGGAACATACTCCAACTTGACCTTCTGCTCAAGCACTTGTTCCCGAAGAAAATGGTACTTGATTGGTATGTGCTTGGTCTTTGAGTGCATGACTGGATTCTTTGAAATGCTGATTGCACTTGTATTATCACATAAGATAGAGACAGGTGGAGTGCAAGTGATTTGAAAGTCCTGCAAGGTCTGCATCATCCAAAGAAGTTGTGTGCAACAAGATGCTGCAGCCACATATTCTGCTTCAGCTGTAGATAAGGCAATCGAACTTTGTTTCTTGCTGAACCAAGATACTAATCTGGAACCCATGAAGAAAGCACCTCCACTTGTGCTTTTCCTATCATCCACACTTCCAGCCCAATCTGCATCTGTGTAAGCATGAAGAGTGAGATTAGTATTTCTAGGATACCATAAGCCATAGTTTTGGGTCCCTTGAAGATATTTGAAGATTCTTTTGACTGCCTGAAGATGAGTTTCCTTTGGGTTGGCTTGAAATCTTCCAACCATTCCTACTGCATGTGTAATATCTGGTCGAGTACCTGTCAAATAAAGCAAACTCCCAATCATGGATCTATAAGTGGGTTGGTGAACTGCTGCTGATTCATCATTTGCACTGAGGCTGCATCCTGTAACCATGGGTGTACATACTGGCTTTGACTCTTCCATGCCATACTTCTTCAAGATCTGCTTGAGGTATTTGGTTTGAGACAAGAAGATACCTCCTTCATTTTGTTGGATTTGCAATCCAAGAAAATATGTCAATTCTCCAAGAAGTGACATTTCGAATTCTTTCTGCATAACCAAGGCAAAGTTTTGACTCATGGTCTCTTCATTGCTGCCAAAAATAATATCATCTACATAAACAACAAGAATTAGCAATTTGTTATTTTCAACTTTTATATAGAGATTGCTATCTGCTGATCCTTTTGAAAAGCCTTGTTGGTGAAGATATTTGTCCAACCGATAGTACCAAGCCCTTGGAGCTTGTTTGAGCCCATAGAGTGCCTTTTTCAATCTGCATACAAGGTTTGGATCATTCCAAGAATGAACCCATCTGGCTGCTCAATATATACTTCTTCTTCTAAGTCTCCATTCAGGAAGGCTGATTTCACGTCCATTTGAAATACCTTGAAGTTTTGAAAGCTTGAGAGAGCAAGGAACATTCGGATGGCCTCTAGTCTTGCCACAGGAGCAAAGGTCTCTTCAAAATCTATTCCTTCTTGCTGTGCATACCCTTTACAAACAAGTCTGGCCTTGTTTCTAATTACTTCTCCATTTTCATTTAACTTATTCTTGAAGACCCATTTTGTTCCTATTACATTCTTATCTTTTGGTCTAGGAACTAATTCCCAAGTGTTGTTCCTTTCGATTTGCTCAAGTTCTTCATCCATTGCTTTGACCCAACATTCATCTTTGCATGCTTCTTTCACATTTTGTGGTTCAATGGAGGAGAGTAGAGCCAAGTAGCTTGAAGCTTCTGCAAGTGTCCTTCTTGTTTGTACTCCTGCTTCTTTCTGCCCCACAATCTGAGTTTCTGGATGATTCTTTTGGACATATCTGGATGGAGTCTTCTCTTCTATTCTTGTCTGCTCCTCTGGTTCTTCTTGAGATTCTTCTTCTTCTTGAGGTTCTTCTTCTTCATCATTTCGCCTTTGAGAGTAACCTTCATCTTCTTCAATGTCTTCATGATGAACTTGCCTAGGAATATATCCCTTCTCATCAACCACTATATCAATACTGTCAACAATTCTGCCAAGTCTTTTATTGTAGCACTTGTATGCTTTGCTATGTGGAGAATAACCAAGAAGAATGCCCTCATCTGCTCTAGGTTCAAGTTTGCCAAGTTGCTCATCAGTATTCTTAATATAACATTTGCTCCCAAAGATTTTGAAATGCTTCACGGAAGGAGTTTTACCACTCCAAAGCTCATGAGGTGTTTGAGTGCTGTTTACTCGGACATTTGTTTTGTTAAGAATGATAACAGCAGCATGTGCAGCTTCACCCCAGAAGGTTGCAGGAGTACCTGATTCATCGAGCATAGCACGAGCCATTTGTTGGATAGTTCTGTTCATTCTTTCCACAACCCCATTTTGCTGAGGAGTTCTAGCTGTAGAGAATTCTCTTCTTATCCCATGTTCATCGCAGAAATCGAAAAATTCATTTGATGTGAACTCCCCACCTCTGTCAGATCTGAGGCACTTAATTTTGTGTCCTGATTCATTTTCAGCCAATGCTTTGAAGGATTTGAATTTTTCGAATGCTTCATCTTTGTGCTTCATAAGCCCTAACCAAACAAACCTTGAGAAATCATCAATGAATAATATCAGATATTCTTCTCCTCGAGGTGTCCTTTTCCTAAATGGACCACATACATCTGTATGGACTAGCTCAAGAGGCAAGCTAGCTGATCCTTCCTTCTCTGGAAAGTTAGTTCTGGTTTGCTTTCCAAACTGACAAGATTTGCATATGGTGTTGTCTGGAATTTTGATATCTGGAAGATCGCGAACTGCCTGATATTTGCATGCTTTTCTTATTTGTGAGAAGCTTAGATGTCCCAACCTTCGATGCCATAACCAGTGCTCTTCATCCTTGCTAAGATAGCATTGTTGTTGTCCTTCTTCAAATATGTACAGATTATTTGGAGTTCTTTTGCCTTTGAGAACTGTTTTTACCTGTATCAAGATCACGAACAAGACATCCATTCGATCTGAAAATAACCTCGGTTTTTTGATCACACATCTGGCTGACACTTAGAAGATTATGCTTCAATCCATCAACATACAAAACATTTCCAGCCTTGACCTTTTCTTTCAAAGGAGCAATACCTTTTCCTTTTATAGTTGCAGGAGTATCATTTCCAAAAGAAACTTTCTTTCCCTTTTCTAAAGTAGAATAAGATTCAAGTTTTTCTTTATCACCTGTCATATGTTTCGAACATCCACTGTCAATGTACCATAGATTTTCCTGTCCTTCTGCATAAAACGCTATCCCACATCTTTCTGTCTGAGGTTCTTTTATTCTCCATTTTTTGGTGCTCGTGGCTTGTTCCTTTTTCTCCTGAAACCTGCTCCTGCATTCAGATTCTTTATGACCAAAATTATTGCAAATAGAACATTCAACTTCATTTTCAAGAACCGAAAAGTTGTTATAGGTCCTCTTTGTAATCCCTGTCATACTTCTTTGTTTTTGAGCTTCCCTAGTCATGATTGTTTTATATGCAACACATTGAGCTGCTTTGTGACCAAAGTTATGGCAAGAAAAGCATTGTCCATTGAAGAAGCTTCTGCGGTTATTGAATCTACCAGCCAACTGATTGTAATTTCTATTTTCATCTATTCTTGTGCCAAACTGAGAAGATTTTACCTGTGGTTGGTTGTAGCTTTTGTTCACCCTTAAGAAGGATTGTCCCTGATAGTTTCTGTTTGTAATTCGTCCCTGCTTTACCTGATTATCTTCATTGTTCTTCTGCTCATTTCTTCTTGCTGCATCAAGATAACTTTTTGAGGTGGATGCTTGAGAGGTTTCTCCATTATAGCCCAAACCTGTCTTGTTTAGAGGAGACCGCTGCACATTGATAATCTCATCCAAAGTTTCAGATCCTTTGACAAACTTAAGATTAATAGCTTTTGTTTTCTCAATTTCTTTTCTGAGACCAACAATTTCACCTTCTAGTTTTTCAAGATGTTTTTCCTTTTCATCAATTTGAAATTGCAAAGTATCAATGATCACACTCTTTTCTTCTATGCATCTCTTGAGTCTAGTAATTTCATTATAGAGATTATCCACATCTACAGCATCCTCATAATCATCATCTTCAAATGCCATTAATAGCTTATATTTATTACCTTGTTCATCTTCATCACTGTTTGATAAGCCATCACTATCTTCATGGGTGTAGTAGCTTTTCTTATTTGCACTTTGTTTCTTATTCCATCTAGCAGGTTCTTTTCCTTTATCCTTATTAGGACATTTTGCAGCATAATGACCTACTCTTCCACAAGCAAAGCATTTGAAAGGTAGCTTACCTCTGAACCTTCCAGCACCCCTTTGAAGATTTCTGACAAAATTTGATTCTTCTTCCTCTTCTTCTGGAACATGGCTTGCTTCATAGTAATCTTCTTTTCTTGATGCCTTAAAAGCAGCTTCCCTTCTGTCTGATGGACCTCCCTTTCTCATTTCATAAGCAGTTAGAATTCCATGTAGCTGAGACATAGTGAGAACTTTGAGATTTTCCTTTTCTTCTATTGCAGATACTTTAGATTCAAACTTGGGGATAATGATCTTAGAATCTTTTGAACTACTATAGTATCTCTTTTTATTTCTTCACCCAATTTTTCATACAATTAACAATCTCATCTACCCGAAGAAAATAATTAGCCACACTTTCATCATTATACATTTGAGGGTCTCATATTGAATCCTGAGAGTTTGAAGTTTAGCTTGCTTTACCTGTTCATCTCCTTCATAGCTAGTGATCATTTTGTCCCATATCTCTTTTGCTGATTTGAAGTGCATGACCTTCATGAATTCTGTTTGAGATATACTTCCTAATAGAGTACTGACTGCTTTTGCATTTGTTTCATATGCCTTTTTCTCAGCTGGATCTGTAGGAGTAGCTGAAGGAAAAGCATAGCCTGTTTCTACAATGTCCCAAACTTCTGTACCAAGAGATTGAAGATATGCAGTAACTCTTACCTTCCAATAATTGAAATTTGTTCCATCAAAAACCGGTGGCCTGATTGATGCTTCTTTCTCGTAGTTGCTCATGATGAATGATCTTCCTTCAAGCGATCAAGCTTCTCTGAAGGACCTGCTCTGATACCAATTGTTGGAAATAATACTGAGAGGGGGGGTGAATCAGTATTATCAGATTAATCAAACTTTTAAATGCTCAGAAACATATACGCTACTTCAGTTAAGTGAACCAGCGTGTACACGCTACTGTGACGAAGTAAAACAGCGTATAAGAAGAAAACTCACAATTTAGTTAGCTTATTCTTCAATTAAGTGCATCAGGACATTATTCACCATATTAACAGTAAACATGTGCAGTATAACAGAACAGATAAAAAGCCACACACATGAACACCAAGATATAAGGTGGAAACCCAATGTGGGTGAAAACCACCTGCTGCAAGTTGTCTCTATCTTTCTTTAATATGAAACTTCAGTTTACAATCTTTTGTACTGGTGCAGCCTTATACCAGTACGCAGGCTACAACCTGCAGAAGGTTACAACCTTCTCTCGTTCTCCAAACTTCTTTGGAAGGGAGCTCCAACCCCCTTTGCTCTTGTACTAGCCAAGGTACTAGTACGTAGGTGCTGACCTACAATCTTCCTTCTTTCAGATATCACTTTTCATACATTTTCAGACTTGGATATTCCTGAAGCACAACATTACAATCTGAAGACCACAGATCATTCAATTTCCACAACAGATCATTGAAGCATAAAACAACCAAACTTTGAATCACTGAACCACTGAACCCTGTCAATCACCAGTTACCAGAACACAGAGCAGACTACAGAACTATGCAATAACAGTCAGACCCCACTGTAAACCCAAAATCAAGCTTCAAAAGATATACGCTACTTCAATGAGCAAAACCCGCGTATACACGCGCTTTTACCGAAGCCAACCTGCGTACAGATCTAAAAATAAACTTTCTCAATTTGCAGCTGTACCAGACATTAGTTAGATCCAAAATGTAACATTGCGACAATATGCAGATCTAGAAATACGCATAATCAACCATATCATGATAGTGCATTTCAAACCATTAGATCCCGATCTATCCTTAGATCTAGTCTTCCATCCACCGATGTGATCTCTCCTTGGCTTAGATCAAGCAACCTAGAACCTGCATATCAGATCTCTTTCTCTCTTAGATATTCAAGCCTTGTCGGAAGATGATCTTGCCTAATGATCTTCTTCTCCTTATATAGTCTTAGGCCTAGCTTAATACCAAGAGCCAAAACCATAGTAACACAATACCATCAACTTCAAAACTAGGGATCGACACGCCCGTCGAGACATAATGGTCCGAAATCATAGGCACAACTTCCAAGGACTAACCACCATGGAACAAAGGAACCTTTCCACATACACGCGCTTTTTATGAATCGAACTCGCGTATACACGCGACTTGGGCTTAACGAAACGGCGTGTATGTGCTTCCTTGGCATGCTGTACTGAGATCTGTCTTCTGATTAAGTTGCCCTCACCTGTACCAACCTCTGAGCACCTGTACCATCCTCTGAGTGAGTTGCCATCAAGGACAACACTTGAATCATAATGCCAACAACCAAAACATGTTAACCATGTCCAATGATCTCAAATTTCATGAGCATTTTAAATGAGTGACCATAAATGAGGGGTGTCAGAGTGGTTAATAATCATAACTTATAGTGGATGATTGTCATCGTACATAACATATGTGTTCCAAGTCATTTGTTTGGTGCCCAATATTGGTGAATCATTGTATTACATCATGGTAGCATATCTTGCCATTTTTAAAGCAAAAATATATTGAAAATAAATTAAGTTATGTCTCATGCAAATGTTCAATATTGTTGTGTTGTGAGTGTTTTTCATATTATATGTATCATATATCTATAATCACTTATTTCAAGCCCACCTTAATAAATAAACAAAGAGGTGCAGGGCCCTTTCATAATAAGGACTCCCACCAACTCCTCTCCTCGTAGCAATCTTTCAAATGTTAGCCCATAAATAAAAAACATGCCCTTGTTTCTCTAGTTTGGAAACCCTTGGATAGATATGACAGTGAACTCCTACCAACTACTTCTTTAACCATCTATTGAATGCCTTTGATTGGTATGTGTAAATGATTTTGATTGATTAATGGAGAGGTGTGAAATCTAGTTTTGCATAAAGACATAATACAAACACCAAACTTAACTCCCTTACAATTCTCCCATCCAATATTAAATACTTCACTAATTAGTCAGCGGGTAATCTCCTTAACAATATATTAAATATTAGAAGCATTCATAATAATTGAAAAAATAAGAATATTATTTAATATTAAGTTATAATGCACGTAGCTGCCAAGTTGACATATGATACCCCCTTGTTTGTGAGACAAGGGATGCACTCCATTCAATGCTTTAACTATGTAATCTATGGATGTGTACATACCTTAATTTCCATTGGATTGAATCATGTGACCTTTAAAGAGGAAACACTTTAACACAAATCGAACATGTAAATACAAATTTAATTTGTATATGTATCAAAGTTACTTTGAGAGTTGCATGGAATGCTTATTTTTTTATAGAAGCAAGGGGAAACTTGAAGGGTTGATCACAACAACCATGTATGGTCAATTATGATTATCATAGGTATATTATTTTGGTTTTCCCAATCTAGAACTTTCACACTTTGTTACTACTGTTAAAGGCATGTCATGATGGTTTACTGGTGTAACATGTACATTGAGTTGTGTCTAGTAAAAGCGTGTTATTTCAATGACAAAACCAATGGTTTGTCTACTTGGTCAGCTTAGTGAGCTATACGTTAATCATCTCAATGAACAACATATAAGGTCAATTAGCTTAGCCATTGACATGCACATTCAATTGTCACTATTAGTGACATGTTAGGTTGGATATTAATATGTATTTTTGATTAACATTATCTAGGAGATTAACCAAATGAACATGCATGTTTGACTACAATTGTGGGAGATATGTTAGATAGGTCAACCCCATCAACAACATTTATGTCCAATTGCACATGTTAGAGGCATGCCACAATGGTCAATTGATTAGTAACATGTACATTTTGGTTATTACTATTAAAGTTGTGTTAGGTTGGGTAACTTGTTCAACGACTTGTATGTTTGGTTACAATTATTAAAGCCTCACTTGATTGTTTAATGAAGTAAATGGAGTGTAAGTCTAGTTACCATTATCGAAGGCATGTTTTGTTGGTTAAATTAGTTAACATCATATACATTCAACTATGATTGTTAGAGCCATCCAAGGCTATTAAACCCATTTAAAGTAGTGCATAACATCGATGGGGGCTTGCTTATTGCATTGTGCCTGAGTATAGTGTGTTATTTTTTTTGTAAGTGGAAGATTTTTCATTAATCAAAAGAAATGTACAAGGGCGTCAAAATGCATGGCTTATAAATATTTATATATTTAATGTAATATGTCTTTCATTACGAAGAGGAAATAGACTTTAGGGGATAGGGGAAAAGGCGTTGTTTGGGGGAAACGTCGATCTCATCTATCTCATCTTCACTCTCCCTTCCCTATCATTAGCTTCCCTCTCATTTTTTCCTTTATCCACCAACACCAATAATAGACTTTCTGTGAAGAAGTACCATTGGATGACTCAAGACGAGGGTTAGAGCTCATATCCTTATCTTGGGTTTCTCCTTGGGGTTTCTGAGCTTACGTATCTTGCTTTATATTCTTCTTAAACATCCCAACAATATCCTTTCCCATCTCTTGTTCATGAAACTTCAACTTGTGAGCACAATATTCATCCCAAATTTCCTTTGAAGATTCATGTAGCCATTTTGCACTGAGGCCTATTCCTGGGGGGAGATTGGAAGGATCTACATTTGTTGATAGACCTTTTTATTGTTGCCCCATGCCACCCCAAACTTTATAGCCCATGTTTGTAGCCAAGATATACCCTCTTCCATATGTAAACTCTTTATCAGATTGATAAAAAGAGAAGACTGAGCTCTTCCATGAGCTTTTATTTGAAGATGAGAATGACAGTGAAATGTTCATTTTTAACTGTACACCTAAACAAACTTAGAGACCCTTCCACCTCCCTAGCTTAAAATCTGGACTCAAACCATGGCAGAATGTGACATTTTGAAGCATGTCACTCTAGTCCCTTTGACAAGGAGTGACATGACACCTTTTGTGAAAGAGCAACAAGAGATTGTCGCCTCTTGCCCCTTTGAAAGTGGTGAAACTTTTTAGAAAAGGGTAAATGTCTAAAAACATCATGGAAAAAGGTTTCCAAGAATTTAAGAATGATTCCATTTTATTGAATCACTACTACAAGAGACTATCACCTCTTTCCCCTTTGAAAAAGGTGAAACTGTCTAGAAAAAAATATATATCTGAAAACATCGTGAAAAAAACTTTCCAAAGCATTTAAAAAAGATTCCTTTCCATCGAATCACTACTACATGAATTCATCTTAAAATTTCATTTTATTTATTAAATTTATCATAATCAAAATTCCCCATGGAAGACATTGAGAGGCATTAGAAGATATATATTATATATATATATATATATATATATATATATTATATATATATATATATATATATATATATATATATATATATATATATATAGATATAGATATATTTCATAAGAGCTTGTTAAAACATACCATGGAAATTTAATAACTTTATTTAATTTATGTATTAGGGGGTTTACGTAGTGCATTATATTAGATGTCATTTTGGGATTCAACTACATTAAGTAAGTTGAATAATTAAATTCAAAAAGAGTGAAGGGATCTCTACTTGAATGGTTCACGAGGCACAATACTTGCTAAGGTTTTTCAAATGGGGTAGCAAGCTAAGTGGGCTTCATTGTGAGGAAAACTCCACAGTTAAGCACGCTTGAGCCAGAGGCGATCTAAGATGGGTGACCTCCCGGGAAGTCCTGGTTACCTAGTGAAAGCTCCAGAAGTGATGATTGACGCTATGCGATTCATTTCACTAGTTTCAATCCAACTTCGTCACCCCTGTGAGCATCACCCAATGCAATGAGTGCTAAGTGAACTATTCAGAAATCATGAGAAATTAGTCAGTTATTACTACCTCTCATGGAAATGGTCATACGTTAATGACTTACTTAATGCAGTTGAATCCCAAAATGACATCTAATATAATGCACTGCGTAAACCTCCTAATACTTAAATTCAAAAAGAGTGAAGGGATCTCTATTTGAATGGTTCATGCGACAAAATACTTGCTAAGGTTTTGCAAATGGGGTAGCAAGCTAAGTGGGCTTGATTGTGAGGAAAACTCCACAGTTAATTACGCTTGAGTTAGAGGCGATCTGGGATGGGTAACCTCCTGAGAAGTCATGGTTACCAAGTGAAATCCCCGAAAGTGATGATTGATGCTATGTGATTCATTTCACTAGTTTCAATCCAACTTCTTCACCCCTGTGAGCATTACCTGATGCAATGAGTGCTAAGTGAACTATTCAAAAATCATGAGAAATTAGTCAGTTATGACTACCTCTCATGGAAATGGTCATATGTTAATGACTTACTTAATGCAGTTGAATCCCTAAATGACATCTAATATAATGCATTGCGTAAACCCCCTAATACTTAAATTCAAAAAGAGTGAAGGGATCTCTATTTGAATGGTTCATGAGGCAAAATACTCGCTAAGGTTTTGCAAATGGGGTAGCAAGCTAAGTGGGCTTGATTGTGAGGAAAACTCCATCGTTAAGGGTGCTTAAGCCAGAGGCGATCTAGGATGGGTGACCTCCAGAGAAGTCCTAGTTACGGGTGAAAGCCCCGGAAGTGATGATTGACGCTATGTGGTTCATTTCACCAGTTTCAATCCAACTTCTTCACCCCTGTGAGCATCACCTGATGCAATAAGTGCTAAGTGAACTATTCAAAATTCATGAGAAATTAGTCAGTTACGACTACCTCTCATGGAAATGGTCATATGTCAATGACTTACTTAATGTGGTTGAATCCCAAAATGACATCTAATATAATGCACTCCGTAAACCCCCTAATACTTGAATTCAAAAAGAGTGAATGGATCTCTACTTGAATGGTTCATGAGGCACAATACTTGCTAAGGTTTTGCAAATGGGGTAGCAAGCTAAGTGTGCTTGATTGTGAGGAAAACTCCACAGTTAAGGGCGCTTGAGCCAGAGGCGATCTGGGATGGGTGACTGTTATGAAACCAGCTCAAGAAAAGATAGAAAAGATAGATCAACGCCTTAGAATTCAGCCTCTTCGAGGGGGCAACCTCCTTTACATTACATAAATGAACAATTCTTGGATTATTCAAATGACCAAACCTCCTTTCTATATATAGGAGTGTAAGGAGTCACAATATAATCCAGCCGACCTAACAATAATAATATAAAGCCACAAAAATAACAATAGAGGGATTCTATGGGGCACAGTAATAACAATATGGGGGTAATAGGGGCACAACAATATTAATAAGGGTATAACTACAATAGTAATGGGGTAATCACTAGTATTATAGGGACCCAACATGCCCCTCTCCTTCAAAAAAGTGTTGTCCTCAACGCTTGAGTAGTTTTGGATACTTCTGCATAAAATTCTCATCCTCCCATGTGGAATCTTCAGCGGATAAGTTCTTCCACTTGATAAGATACTCTGAAATTGATCGATTTCATAGTTGTCGAGTTCTTGTTTATGTGACTGCTTCCGGTTCCAATATAATTTTTCCTTCCTCGTCAAATTCTGGAAATATTGTTTGAACTGGGAGCTTGTCGCCTATAACCTTCTTTAAACATGAAACATGGAAAACTGGGTGCAATCGAGAAGCTGCACGAAGCTCCAATTTGTATGCCATAGTACCAATCTTTTGCAACACCTTGTACGGACCATAATACTTTGGTGATAATTTATTATCCTTCTTAGCTTGCTTGAGGGACATTTGCTTATATGGTTGTAGCCGTAGGAATACCCAATCACCTACATCAAAACTTCTTTCACTGCGATGTTGATCTTCGTGTTGTTTCATTTTATTCTGTGCCAACACGAGGTTATCCTTTAAGAGTTGGAGGACTTGTTGTTGATGTTCGATGTGATGTTCCACTGCCTGAACCTTAGAATTTTCTCTTAAATATGATGTGATGGATGGTGGTTGATACCCATAAAGTGCCATAAATGGGGTCATTTTTGTTGCTGTATGGAAGGAAGTGTTATACCACCATTCAACCAGAGGCAACCATTTGACCCATTGTGTCTGTTTATCAGATACAAAGCAACGAAGATATCCTTCCAAACATTTGTTTACTATCTCAGTTTTCCCATCAGATTGAGGATGATAAGATGAGCTATGAGCTAAGCTAACTGAGTACGAAAGACAAGAAAATAATTGTGTCCAAAAATTTCCAGTGAAAATGGGATCTCTGTCACTTACAATAATCTTCGGGTTTCCATGTAGCTTTTGAATTGTTTCCGTAAATGCAGTAGAAACTGTACTGGCTTTAAATGGATGTGATAATGCACAAAAGTGTGCATACTTGGTAAGTCTGTCAACTACCACCATGATGACACTCTTTCCCAAAAAAATACCTTCTTAACCCTGTGGTAAGTTTTTAAAAATCCTGAGTGCCCTCCTAAGGGAGAAGTGTGCAATTCCATAAGAACCTTTTGTTTTAGCTGGGAATTCTTACAAAGGTATAAGCGATCTTTGTACCATAACAAATCATTTTGCCAGCTAAATGTATCAGACGTACTGGAATCTTGTTGTAACTTTCGAATAAGTGCCCACACTTCTTCGTCATTCTTCCATTCCTCCCTTGCTTCGTTTATCCAATCTGGTTGGATAATAGAAATGGCGCACAACAATGCTTCCACATCCTCATCCTTTCTTGAGAGTGCATCTGCCACCACATTTTGCTTCCCTTTTTTGTAGATGATTTCAAAGTCATAACCCAACATCTTTGTGACCCACTTTTGTTTCTCTTCAGAGGATAATCTTTGTTCTAAAAAGTATTAAGGCTATCATGATCTGTTTTTACCTTGAAGTGTCTTCCCATTAGGTAGGGTCGCCATTTATTAAGTGCATGGAATATTGCCAACATTTCCTTCTCATAAATAGCTTTGCTTAAAAACTTTCCCTTGATTGGACGACTTTCAAAAGCAATGGGCCTTTCATCTTGCATTAGAACAGCACTAATTCCATTTCCTGAAGCATCACATTCCACAATAAAGGTTTTCGTGAAGTCTGGAGTAGCTAAGACTGGTGCTTGGCACATTGCCTCTTTAAGATGTTCAAAGGCCTTTGTTTCTTCCGGAGTCCATGAAAATGCATCTTTCTTCAATAATGTTGTTAGAGGTGCTGCTATTCTCCCATAATTCTTAACAAACTTGCGATAATACCCTGTCAACCCGAGAAATCCTCGCAGATGCTTTATGGATGTGGGGATTTTCCATTCCTTAATGGCTTTAATTTTTCTACGGTATACCTTAACTCCTTCATGAGATACAATATGACCCAAATATTCAACCTCCTGGACTCCAAAGAAACATTTGGATCTTTTTGCATATAATTGTTTCTCCTTCAATAGTTGTAGCACCCTGTCAACATGTTCAACATGATCCTTCCAAGACTTGTTGTAGATTAGTCTATCGTCAAAAAATACTAACACAAATTTTCTAAGGAATGGTTTGAAAATTGAATTCATCAAACCTTGAAATGTTGAAGGTGCATTGGTAAGGCCAAAAGGCATGACCAAAAATTCATAATGACCCTCATGAGTTCTAAATGCTGTTTTTGGAATGTCTTCAATCTTCATTCTGATTTGATGATATCCTAAATGGAGATCCAACTTGGTGAAGTAAATTGATCCATGCAATTCATCCAGTAATTCATCAATGACAGGAATGGGGAACTTATCTTTAATAGTGAGCTTGTTGAGCTCCCTATAATCCGGACACATGCGCCATGATCCATCCTTCTTGTGCACCAATACTACTGGAGCAGAGAAAGAACTTTGACTCGGTTGAATTATACCAGCCTCTAGCATTTCTGCAACCATACGTTCAATTTCACTCTTTTGGACATAGGGATATCTGTACGGCCTGATGTTTGGAGGAACACTTCCTGGAATCAGATGAATAGCATGATCATGATCACGCATAGGTGGGAGACCTTTGGGAGTCTCAAATACCTTGGAATGGTTGTCCAGGACTTTTTGGAGATCTGGAGAAATAGATGATTCCGATGTGGAAACATCTAGCGAGCATAATTGTGCAATTACACCTCTTTGCTCCTTTTTTTCTTCCTCTTCACAATCTATGTAGAATAATTTCTTCTTAGCACACTTATGACCTTTAGTGTATTTTCTATCACAACTGTAGCAAAGCTCTTTTGCTCTTTTTTCTTCCAATTGTTGTGGTGTCAACCTTATAGGTTGTGGAATACTAGGGGCAACAAAACTTCCGTCTTTATAGTTATGAGTGGTATGCTTCCTGGTTGCCATAATTTTGCTTTCCATTTTTCTTGCTAACCTGAATACCTTCTCTAATGAATCAGGTTCCCAAAGGCGAACATCATGTTGGATATTATCCTTTAAAGACCCTATGAACACATCAATCCTATGCTCCACTGGAATATCTTTTACCCTTATGTTCAATTTTTGGAACTCCTCAATGTGCTCCATTATTGAACCCTTTTATTTGAGACTTATTAGTTGGCTAAAAAAAGTGTTGCTTTTTGTATCCTCATAATGTGCTACCAATTCTTCCGTAAAAATTGCCCAAGTGATAAATTGTTTACGAGAGCAAAGCCATTGATACCATACAAACTGATTTGGTTCCAAATATAAAGTTGCCATATGTACCTTTTGTATGTTTTGCACATTATTGAGATCGAAAAATTGCTCCATCTGTAATATCCATGTGGCAGGATCCTTGCCATCAAACTTCCTCATATCGATTTTTGGAATATGGCGAGTCTTCGATCCAACATTAGCATCTATGGAATCATGATTAACATTTTTTTCATTCTCATCATGAGTTTCCTTTAGTACCCTTTCACCCTTAGTGCCCATTTCTTGTAGCAACTTATTCACATTTACCTTCAATTCGTCCATGTCTGTCTTCAAATCTATCTTCAAATCATCCATCTTAGCTTCCACATCAATCATCTTAGCTTCTATGCCTTTCTTTAAGCAGTCCATCTTAGCTTCTACACCTTTCTTTAAACCATCCATCTTAGATTCTGTTCCTTTTTGTGTAAGGGACAGTTGTTGCACTTGGTCTTGTAATTTTGATATATCATGTTGCATTTCTTCTTCTTCTTCATGAGTCATGATAGAGCTTTCAGGTTCCTTACTAGGTGTTTGCATTTTCTTTCCTCGGGGCATCAGTTACCGATAATAATGCTCTACTATGCCCTTTGAATTCCTTCAAAGCAAATTTTCAAACCAAGCTTAAGCAAAATTTAAGAAAATCTACACACCTTTTTTCACTTTGTAGGAGCTCGATATTGCCTCTGATGTATCTTTTTACCTTCCAATCATCGAGTTCTGAATTTGTGACCAGTAGTAGCCCTCTATGTCCTCTTTCCAATGCCACAAGTCTGACCCAAATTGGATTCTCCAAGGAATATTTATGCGAAATCTCCCACAATGACTTGATTATAGACTAGTTCAGTAGAGCGAACTTGTATGATGTGCCACGAGTCACTGTTTCGACCTTTGGATCTAAAAAACGCATACAAGAAACTACAATCTGTCGTCTTTCTGTACCTTCTTACAAAATTTCAATCCGACCCCCAGAGAGAACGTTATGACGATTTTCTCAAGGTCACCTGTTTGGAATGTAATTCAGGATTCTGCAAAAAGACCAACTTCCACAGATCATATCTCCGCAAATATAGCGCTAAAAACTCTGAAATTCGGACCCAAGGTTCAGCGCGATTTCTTCTCAAATGGTTTTTTTTTGCGACTTCTGAAACGTCACAAAAAAAATTTATAGCGAAAATGCCACGATGACCTATTTGGAGCAGCGAAACCCTAGAATCCAAAGCTCTGATACCAAATGTTATGAAACCAGCTCAAGAAAAGATAGAAAAGATAGATCAACGCCTTAGAATTCAGCCTCTTCGAGGGGGAAACCTCCTTTACATTACATAAATGAACAATTCTTGGATGATTCAATTGACCAAATCTCCTTTCTATATATAGGAGTCTAAGGAGTCACAATATAATCCAACCGACCTAACAATAATAATATAAAGCCACAAAAATAACAATAGAGGGATTCTATGGGGCACAGTAATAACAATATAGGGGTAATAGGGGCACAACAATATTAATAAGGGGTATAACTACAATAGTAATGGGGTAATCACTAGTATTATAGGGACCCAACAGTGACCTTCCGAGAAGTCCTGGTTACCGGGTGAAAGCCTCGGAAGTGATGATTGATGCTATGTGATTCATTTCACCAGTTTCAATCCAACTTCTTCACCCCTGTGAACCTCACCCGATGCAATGAGTGCTAAGTGAACTATTCAAAAATCATGAGAAATTAGTCAGTTACGACTACCTCTCATGGAAATGGTCATACATTAATGACTTACTTAACGTAGTTGAATCCCAAAATGACATCTAACTTTATTTAAGAGATTTTGTCTCTTGCGTACAAGTCACAAAATAAAATTATGAGGTGGGCGATGCCATTTTTGTTCAAACCATCAAGGAGCACCCTCAAGGAGGTCTCAAGAATGGAAGAAGAACAATGGGCAACGCAATTTTATTCATACCCTAGATTTTTGAATTCTGGAGAAGGTTTCAACAATTTTGTTCAAATCATGAATTTTTGAATTTTGGAGGTTTCGGCAATGGAGACCAATGTTTTGCTATGAGTATCCTATTTTTCCCTTCCAGTTTGATAGAGGCAGGGGATTGTTGGGGATTTGTGTAGGGAACGGGACACCTAACTGGAACTTGTGCGGCTCCTTGATTTCGCTATGGAACCCCAGACCCACATGAGGTTCGAACAGGGCTTTTCCTTTCCACCATCACCCAAAAAATGGCCCTTTCTCTCTTTATGTTGTCGCCTTCTCCTCCAAAGCAGTGAAAGATGTTGATAGACCTATTCCAAAAATTTTGGACTTGAGTAACTAATGAAAAAGCTTCAGTTGTTGGACATCCCCTTCAGAATTATACATTTTCCCTAGCACAGGAAACAAAAACCTATATGAGGCTACTGCAACAAAGGTTGTTGATAAATTTGGGGAAGAGGGAAAAAAATTCATGGAGCCCGTCGACCTGCCAAGCCTTGGGGAAGAACTTTCGACTGTATCCATTTCTCGCAGTGGTAAGTCTCTATCTGACTCCAGTTCTATTATCGAATTTCTATCTTTGGAAGATTTGATGGTTACTGAAACCAGAGTAAATTAAAGGAAATGAAAAGCCATAGTAAATTAAATTCTGTTTGAATCCATCAAATAAAATAGACTTCTTTGACTATGACTAATTCTATCCTAGCTTTAACTGATGTAATGCAGATTTGCCAGCTATGAAAAATAATGTGCAGCATGCACCATGCATGGGTACAAGAAATTACTAATTAGAGTATATAAAGGTTTTTTAAACCCGAGATGTAAAAATCATATAAAAAGTGATGGCTCTAGGCTAAACCCACGTGTGTGTCCTGATTGCCTCAATGAGTTGATATGAGAAGAAATGTTGAGATGCATTTGGCTTAGACACCAATAACAATCATACCTATTCAAATGAGATTTTAGAACATTGTGTTTCATATTTCAAGATCCTTGAAATGATATTTATTTGACAGGAACCCCCTTTCCTTTGATACCAGAATCTCAGAGATGCACAAAGGTTGATCCTTTACCTTCAATAAGCATCCACCCAATGGAAAATCACGAACACTATTTTTCAAACCCTCTTGATTGATGACCAAGGGCCAAGGATACTTCACCTTTTGTAGCCTTTTATACTTCTCTGTGAGACAAACAAAGCCCTAATACAAGGCTAAAGGCATGTCAATGAGCTCAAGAATAATATTATATATATGAGCTTAGATGCTAGGAACTTTATAGCTTTAGATATGATTTTATATAAACTTGCAATAGAGAAAGAATTCCGAGTGAGACACTATCTCCAAACCAAATTCAATTCAAGGGTGATTTCATAATAGAAGATTTGACCCTAAAGCAACCAAAGCTTCCTGGATGTAGTCATGACAAAAGGACTTAGATATAGATCATTTGACCAACAATTTGACAGAGAGCTCTATCCTATAGATGCTTGATCGATGGGGCCTTGATCTCAGTTTCTTTCCAGGTTCTGCAACCTAGAATTTTGCGGTAGGAGTTTCAATGCTTCATGATGACTAATCTTTGAAGAGGAAGGAGGTCAGTGTTGTCAGAAAACTTTTTGTGATTTCTTTCTTCCTCGCTTGGGCTTGCCCTCACCTTAGCTCTAATACCTTGCCTTCACCTTAACTTTGATACCATTCTGGTGAAGCAAGCTAAACATGACAACAATAGACATAAGAAATTGTAGATTCTTGTGTTGTCTATCTTTTAGCTTCTAGAACAACATATGTTTTATTTCCAATTTCTGCTAAATTTAAAATTGACATACTGATCTGAGAAGAGGGTTTGCAATGTTAATAACCTCTTCCTTAGTCATGTTAAAGGACGAACTGTTTCTTGTGCAAAATTTGAAGCAGACGACAACATACAACATGCTTTCTCAGAATCAAAACAACTTCTAGAAGTGCTATGACATTAATCCAACACTATGTTTATAAACCGATTCATACTAATGGACACAGGATGTGTAAAATGTATTCTTTAACAAAATTTTTCTCTGTCAGCTGGTTTAAAGCTTACATCCTTACTCCTATATTGAAGAAAGGGTACTTGCTTCCCTTTCACTTCATAGGTATATGAAAACCTAGTTTTGTAAGCACCCATAACCATGAATATTATACCAACTCCCTATGGTTAGTGCATCAATAATGTAAGTGTAACACTCATCCATGTGGCAGTCATAAGGTATTTAGGTAAGGTTTTACTAACACTGGCATCCTAGACCATTAAGATCTATCCATGGCCTCAAAATGATGTATTTCCTTTACTCAATAGAACACTCATCATTTCTCTCCCCCAATCATCAAATTTTTTCTCTCCATTCTGAATGAGAAATCAATCAACAAGTCACCATTTTAAATATTAGATCACAATACCTTTAGCTTCTCTCTTGTGCTTACACTCTAGTATTCTCGCAGCTTCAGAATTGCAAATCTTAAACACAGTCTCATGATGTGCATTCAGGGAGGCATAATTCACCCTTTCTTTGCATCAGATTACCCCCCTAACATTCCCTTTACCTTTACATGCCTCAATGCAAGGCATGCCAAGTCAGTACCTACTCAGTTAAATTAGTAAGTTGAGGGGTGTCATATATACCCAACGCTACCTACTTGTTCTCCCTCTTCCTATGTCGTAGTGTATGAATAGTCAGCCAAACTGGTGAGGATCCCCATTAATAATAACATCTATGTTGGCATCTGAATCCGAATGACGTCTTTCCCTTAATTATATGTTTTGGTTTTTTAACCAAAAAGGCTAATAGAGATAGAGACCCTCAAATCTGTCTACTTCCGACCCCTATGCCCATTTTCATCTAGGTTTTTACCATGTCAGTGTCCCTTTCTTTCTCAAAACTACATGAAATCAATTGATCTATGCATTTCGTAATGCCTTTGGTAATTTTTTCTATCAAATGCTCATCTAAGGGTTTTTTTGGTTGTTGCTAACTTCATATATTTCTGCTAACCATGATATGGGTTTGATGTAGAGGATTATGATTAAGTAAGGGTTGCATTACTGATATTTGTTTAGGAGGAGGAGAAGGAGAAAAGTGGTGTTAGGGTTGATAGCTAAAGATGCCTATGAAAAGAGGAGGTGTGTGGAATGGAGGGTGCTAGAGCTACCAGAGTGGTAGAAATGGAGGATGGGGAGGTCGAGGTTTTCATCATTGAATAGCTATGGTGGGCTTCCTTGTTATCTTTGTGGTCATGCCATTGGTTTTTCTGCCAACTAGGTTTCATCACTCTTCATCTACATCTGCAACTGGTAAGCTTTTTCCTGCCCTCTTCCTTCACTTGTAAGCTTCTTCCTGCCCTCCTCCCTCACTGGTAAGCTTCCTCCTGCCCTCCTCCCTCCTCAGGTTGGTTCTATCTCTTTTTTTGTGGTGGGTCAGCATTTAATTTATCTTTATTGGCAAGGATGCCCTTTCTTAATTTGGTAGTATTACAATGAAGTGTAGACTTCTTACAACATTCAAGTAAGATCTCCATTACAATGAAGTGTAGTCATCTTATACTATTTTAGAAAGATCCCTTTCATTGAGAACCCATTGAACAATGTATTTATGTGATTTGAGACTTGGCGGGGAATTATCATCACCCACGGTTAACCATTGAACCAAGAACCCATGGACCTGCTTCGAAATTTGATTTGCCTTCACCACCCCCGGTTAACCATTGAACCAAAACCCCATGGACCTACATTGGAATTTGATTTTACTTTTAGCTTTTTTCACAGGATCTGAAGGCGCATGTTAGCCCCCTATACTACTAGTGTAACCCCTTATTGTTATTAGTACAACCCCCTTATTATATTGATGTACCCATGTAGTGCCCATATTGTTACTCTTGTACCCCATAGAAGCCCACTATTGTTATTATTGGGCCCTTACATTACTATTGTTATGTCGGCTCTAATTATGTTATGTCCCCTTAGACTCCTATATATAGAGAGGAGGTATTTTCATTTGTATCATCGAAGACTTATTCATTTTTGTAATGTAAAGGAGGTTGCCCCCTCGAAGAGGCTGAATTCTAAGGTGTTGATCTATCTTTTCTATCTTCTCTTGAGCTGGTTTCATAACATTTGGTATCAGAGCTTTGGATTCTAGGGTTTCGCTGCTCCAAACAGGTCATCGTGGAATTTTCACTATAACTTTTCTTCTGTGATGTTTCAGAAGTCGCAAAAAAAACCCATTTGAGAAGAAATCGCGTTGAAAATTGAATTTATTTTAATATCAATGTTAAAAATAAAAGTGCAATAATTGTCATTCTATATAAATTTTCAAATTGAAGTATATAAATTTCTAATATTAAAAATCGTGTAGCCTAACAAGGTGGAGGAGTTCCCTAGAAAGTTATGGAAATTCCAATTATATTTAGAGAAAATCCGGCAAGGATTTTTTGTAAATCCAAACTATAATTGTTAAACTTCAAAATTTTAGGTGTCCTTGATGTTTTTGATGGTGTTGAATCCTTTTCCACCATCAAAAACATGATTGAAATACTACCTCTACAAGATCTTTTGAATTTTTTTTGGGCGGATTCCGGCCACTCAGGCAATTCCTCGCCTCATTAGACGACTCCATTAAAAATTCTAAAATATATTGATATTATAACTTGCGTTTTTAAAATATCTATTAATAATTTATGGGATTTAGATAAACAATGATGGATGTATATGACAATAATATAGCCTCACCATTTCCAAACATAAAAAGATAGAGACATTCATAATTAGGGCAATTAGTTTTTCCACAACTCCATGGAAAATATTTGACGAGAGCGGCATGTCATTTTTTTTTTAACAACTAGGACAATCGGTAACTAGTGAGAGTTATCCTGAGCAGACCCAGGATCAAATCCAATTGGCTGCCACTATAAACCTAGGCTAGGTGCAACAACCTGCAAGCCACACATAGCAATTAACTTATGCCTCAACAAGCGCCGAGACGTCTACTCTGGGGTCGCCTACTCTTCTAGCCAAGACACAACAGGCCATATACTCAACGAGATTTGAACCTCCGGCATGTCATTTTTAGTTCTCCCTACGCGCATATGGGGTGGGCAGGCCCACGCCCCGACGTCCTCCACCATGTCATATTACGCGCCAAAACATTTGATATCGGAACGGCGAGGCCCACGTGGGCGGCCCCAAAACAAGTTAATGCATTAGTAAAGGGTACCACCCAAAACCTTGTATGTAACACCGCGCGGGGATTACGGGGCGGGCCGCCCAATGCGGAGCCGACCCCACTTATATATTTTTTTGCCTTTGTTCACGAGTTGAAATGTTTGGCTTTGCATCAACGTCTTCAGAATACGCTCCCCGACATTGTTTTCTCACGGATCAATGAATTACAATAATAGATAACTTTTATAGTAAAACGTAATTTAATTGTCTACAACTTTTGGCTATTCAAAATTGTTTGACTTTTTACAATTATTTAAGTTTATTTAATTTTGTTCGATCAAATTTTGAAAATTTCCATCGAATTATGCATAGTATTATGGATAGTTAAAATGATAAAATATTAATTGTGATATTTCAATTTCTGTACATGGACCATCCCAGAAACCTCCAACTTACTTGCAAAAACATCCAACTCTTTTGAAGCGTCAGAGTTTGAGGACCGGTTTCGAACAATTTTACACTTTAATAAGATTTTGTGTTTAAAAGATGGTTTAATGGTTGGTCATGCGTAGTGAATTCAGATTATTATATTTATTACTAGTAATTTTTTAAGTCTAACTCTAACTATGTGTCCTGGAGCAATTGAATAAATTTGAATTAAGGATTAGTAGCTCTATTATGTTGTAGGTTATGTGTGGTATTCTATCCTTTCAGAGTGGCATCAAGTTCGAGGTGGAAGAATTTTGAGAAGAGAATATTAGGTTAACCATTTGTAACTGTTAACATGACCAACGAAAGAATAAACTGAGTTGCAATGGAGAGGAATCTGCACAGAAGTTGCCACAGGCGTTCCCACAGGAACCAAGTGAGACGCCATTGAAAGGCAGCTGCACAGATGTTGCCGCCCTTGCTACGAGCATCGGGTCGTTGTGGATTTTTGTTTGGGGATCTCATTAAAAAAGTATTCAAAGTATGTCATGTTGTCCATGTTTTACATGACATGTAGGGAAATGTTACGTTTTAAAACAATTAGTTTCGAATATTGTTGTGGATCGATTTATTTGTTAAAGGTCAAACTTGTTCAATAAAAGATAGACATTGCTTACGTATCGAAGTTCGTGTTAGACATATCTTCAAAGTGGGTTTTAATTATGGAGTTGTCTATAATGCGACTTTTTGAGATTCCGGTGACGGAATCCAGCGGAAGAAATTGAGATGAAATCATGATTTGTTGCAGTTAAAATGGTTTTTTAACTGCATATTCGGATTCAGCACCCTGAAAAACCCTGGGACGCTTTCATTGTGCAGAAACTAGTTATCAAACTTCGATTTCAATAAATTACTGCCGGATTTTCACCGGAAAAAATGGCCAGAAAAGCTTTCAAAAAGTCGCGTTAAAGACTACGGCTTTAATTATTGCAAACGAAAACTTTATTAAAAAAAATGAAAAAGATGGAGATGTAAGATGAAACATAGAATATTAAAGAATTAGTGAGAAGGAAAAAAATAAAAAATAAAAAGAGAAAAGAGTGATCGAGAATTCAAAAAATAATAGAGTAAGAGTATATATATATTTATATAGATATAAAAGTTCTTTCAAAACTAGTCAAAATATAAAACAACCAATAATTGTTATGGGAATGGTGCTTTGTGCAACAGCGCTATGAGATATTGTTATGAATGGGTTATATTTCTTATTTTAGCCCTTTCAAAACTAGTCAAAATAGAAAACAACCAATAATTGCAGTGGGAATTATGCTTTGTACAAAAATGTTATGGGATATTGTTATGAATGGGTTGGAGATACCCTCAAGGAAAATAGTAGCATCCTTGTGCTGATTAAGATTTATTGTGGCCTTGCCAAGCTATCGTCCAAAATACTATTTTTTAGAATTTATTTATCAGTTTGCTAAACTCAAAAATCTTTCTAAGAAAGCTATGATGTCCTCCTTAATAAGCCATGACATCTCATGATTGTTTCCCAATTATTTTTACTCTAACTACATCTCTATTTTTATTTTCAAGATATCAATACTTTCTAAAAATACTTAAAAACAATGAAAATTCCTCGTCACAATATTTAAAACTCTAATAACAATTCAAGTAAAACACCTATTGTCTCATTACCTCCTAAAAGCAGTCGCTCCTCTTGAAATTGTCTTTCCTTTCGAAGTTTCCGTCTTCTCAAAGCCTTCTAGAGAAGCAATTTTGGTTAGTTCTTTCGTACTAGGATATTGTAGATGAAGCTATGTTGGGAATGGTGGAATATATTTTTTGGCTAATCCCCCATTAAAAACGCATTATGAGAAATATAACTACTAAGCTTATATGCATGCATGTTAGCCATTTATTTGGTATATGGATATTTGGATCTATATTTTGAACTTATACAAATTATCCTTAATTATGGAAGTAGTGTTCATTGACCATTTCATTTAAAAAGAATAAATTGCAATGGACCTTAACCCCATTGCTGAATGGTGATAATTTTGTCAAAATATTAGAAAAACCATGAAAAAAGTCTACTTGGCTTATAGGGCTCCACTAACATGAAAATATTGCATGATTGAATCCTGTAATATCCCAACATCAAAATTTTAATGAGATATTGTACACTCTAGGTGATCTAATGAGATTCTTGCACTAAAAACACCTAACACAATAAATATCTAAGAATGTAGCCTCTTCTTTATGTAAATAAATAGAAACAAAATTACATGCCCACACAAGACCTACTAAAGCTCGTGCCTTGGCATGTATGGTTGCCCATCAACAAAGAAATTAAATATATTGATGCACAATCATAGATCCTATATGGATCCACTACACAAATTACTCCCATGGGTTTGCATACCTAGGATCAACTAGAACTAGCCTTGCCAAGTTCACAACAAAAGCCAAATAGATAAATAACTCTCCTATCCCCTTTTATAGGCTTGATTGGCTCTTTAGAGACTTTATTTTATTTTTTTCCCTCGAAAAACAAAGGCAACTACCATGGGCCAATGTCATGGGCAACTGCCACATTAAATACCATGGGAAGATTCTATCCACTTTGACCATAATCCAATTATATATATATATATATATATATATATATATATATATATATTTTACAAATCCTTCTGCCCAAAGATTGTTTGCCCTCAGGTAATCCACTTCTATCCACAAAAGAAGCATTTGTATATTGATACCAAGATCCCATACAACCCCCAATGGATTCTCCTAGATCCCAATGCCACCTAAGTCCTTGGACATGTTGGTTATGACACCACCTCAGCCCTCCATCATTGCTTGTGCTTGAGGGCCCAAGTTGCAATACACCCTTGGCTAAGAGTATCCCGTCAATAGAGTTCCAACTCATAATATCTCATAAATCCATCTCGTGGGAAGTATATAATGCATGAATCCCTGCACATGGAATAAATCTACCATGCTGATGTTGACTAATGCTCAATTCATGTTGCTCCACCCAATCACCCATCATGATCCATTTGTATAACTCTTCCTTACTATCCCCAATGTATAATGGCAAGTTGGTAGAGCTGCAAGCCTTATCTATGTACTCTTGTAGAGGGCTTTTCCAACTCCCAAATGTACTCTTGTTCCTGCCTTGTGGGGGACTTGAGTCATTCCTCAACACTAGACAATTGTGTCATTGATTCAACACATACCACTATGAGGTCCTCAAATTTTCTATTCTTCTGTAAGACAATGTCTCAGGCTACCACAAATCTCTACTTCAACATCGTAAGATCTGTCTTGAAATGCATGATCCTTTCCCAAAAGTCCTCTACTAGAAATTCTCGTGCCCTATAGAATGTCTCTATATTTGACTGCACCAGATGCCCCATGACCACAACTTTAACTTGAACCTTTGTTTGACCCTCTAGAAATGGCTTATCATGCATATTATATTTGTCATGATACCCTGCATGATCATGCTCATCATGTCGGTTTATTATTATTGGCTCCTCATTTGGTTCTCCTAGAATGTCTTCTTCCTGGCCTTTTTCACATGTGGGGATAAGTTGTCCACCATCTTTGATTGTCAAACATGGCTATATTGGTGGACTGTTATCTATACCTAATTGTCCATACTCTTTATGGATGTTCTCTTAGATATCTATAGACTCAACTACCTCATCATCAGGAGGAATTCCCTCCTTCCTTTCCTGATTTACTTTGTCAAGTTGATTGATTATCATTGACCTGTCCTATAAGTTTCTCTGAAAACATGGTGTTGTTGCTCACCAGTTGTACTTGACTGCTTGGATCCTTCATAGGTTCTCTTCTAAGAACCGGTGAAACCAACTATTGATGAATCTTCATGATATTCCCTTGTTTCCTCTTATCACCTGGACATGAATGGTTAAGGGCCCAATGTCCCTTGTAGATAAACCATAGTCCTCTCATCCTTAGTTCATTATTGATGCATATTTTGTTCTTGCTTCCTCCATCAATCCTTATCAACTCCTTCGTAGTGAGCACCCTTTTGAGTAATTTTATGTTTTTCCTGTGTTGGGTTGTGTTATATTCTTTCCACATAGTTAACAGGGGGTTTGAGGGGCACCCGTAACCCCACTTTATGGGGTCTGTGGTAGCGCCGTGGAAAATTTGGATTTTGGACCCTATGTTAGGTTGTGCGGACCCACCTATGGTTTTGTGCATGATTTCCGCACATGTTTTTTTGGACGCAATGGTTTTTGGTTGATGGTATTCGACACGATGGTTTTTTCAGTTCATGGTATTAGATGCTTCAGCATGTATAAATATGTATTATAACATTGAAAGGAACATAATGAAAAATCAAGTTGGTAGTCCCAGTTTTGGGATCCAAGGGAAAATCTCTATGTATATGTGTTTTATGTGTTATGCTCTCGCTATTGTTTATTTTATGCGTTTTAGACTTCGTATGCATCTAAAATTTGTACAGTGTTAAAACATACATCTGGTATCGGAGCAATTTTGGCTTCAAGGGGATGCCTTTGTTATAGAGAGGTTTCGCTCGGGCCTATGATAGACCCTGTTCAGTGGGAGAGCTGCGAGATCGATTCTGGTGGTGAAAGAAGATGGCAAGCAATGGAAAGATAGAGATCGAGAAATTTAATGGTCAAAGTTTTGAGTTGTGGAAACTCAAGATGGAGGAACTGTTGGTGGATAAAGATTAGTGGATCGTTGTAGATCCGGGTACTAAACCAATGGGAGTGTCCATTGAAGAATGGAAAAAGTTGGATCGGAAGGCAAAGAGCACAATAAGATTGTGTGTTTTAGGTTCAGTATTGCTGAATGTATTAGGGGAAGCTACGACGAAGGCTTTGAGGGACAAGTTAGGGACTTTGTACCAATCTAAGTCTCTGGTGAATCAATTGTTCCCATGGAAAAAGCTATATAACCTGAGGATGAAAGATAGAGAGTCGGTGACAGAGCATCTGAATACATTTAATACTGTGGCAAGTCAACTAGCATCTGTTGATATTAAAATTTCAGCTGAAGATAAGTGCATTAGTTTTTTGTGTTCTCTACCAGATTCTTTGGATAGTCTAGTTATTGCAATAGGTAGCCAGAATGGTGATGCCTTGTCTGTACGAGGAGAGTCCCAGAATAGAAACAAAAATAAGTCATCGAGTGGGAGATCTAAATCTAGAGGGAGATCTAAGTCTTCAGGAAAACCTATAAAGGTGGTGTGCTGGAAATGCAGAAAGGAAGGGCACTACAAAAGGGACTGTAAATCTAAAGCTCCTGATAAAGGAAAGGGATCTGATGATGCTCCTTTTGCAGAGGTGAAAACTACCTCAGATGAAGGTGGGGATGTGTACTTGGCTTCTTCAAGTACACATGTAGATCATGAGGCATGGTTGATTGACTCAGATGCATCCTTTCACTTCACTCCCCATAGAGAGCGGTTCTGCGAGTATGAGAAATACGATGGTGGTGATGTCTTCCTTGGGGATGACAGGAAAGATAGAATCATTGGTTGCGTAAAAGTAAAGTTGAAGTTGCAAGGTGGAAGGGTTAGAACACTTCCGGGTGTTCTGCATATTCCTATATTGCCCAGAAATCGGATTTCTATAAGCAAGTTGGATGATGCAGGTGTAAAGATGGTGTTTGAGAAAGATACCTGTAAGATGGTTTGGGGAGCACTGGTATTGATGCAGGGAGTTCGTATTGGAACTCTATACAAGCTGCAAGGTAGTACGGCTATTGATGGGTGCAACAGTTCTATGGTTCCTGAAAGTGGAGCAAAAAATCTAGTGGTCTCTGGAGGGAAGACCATGTTGTGGCATCAAAGGCTTGGACATATAGGAGAGAAAGGCCTTCGAATACTTCATGGTAAAGGTATGGTAGAAGGTATGAGTAATAGCTCTCTGGATTTTGATTTCTGTGGAAATTGTGTATATGGGACGCAGAATTGGGTGAGTTTCCCCTCTGGTGGTAAGAGGGTGAAACATATATTAGAGCTTGTGCACAGTGATGTGTTTGGACCTCTGAAGGTTCCATCACTGGGTAAGTCTGTGTACTATGTATCATTTATAGATTACTTCTCAAGGATTACATGGATATATTTCCTTAAGAAGAAATATGAAGTCTTTGACAGGTTTAAAGAATTTAAGGCTCTCGTGGAAAATCAGATAGAGAAGAAAATAAAGGTGCTGAGGACAGATAATGGTGGAGAGTTTTGCAGCAAGGAATTTGAAGAATTCTATAAGAAGTGTGGTATAGCAGGATAGAAGACTACTCCATTTACACCTCAGCAAAATGGAGTTGCAGAAAGAATGAACAAGACATTGATGGAAAGGGCAAGAAGCATTCTTAGTGGTGTTGGGTTAGGATAGGAATTTTGGGTAGAGGCAGTGGATACAACATGTTACCTAGTCAATAGGTCACCTTCATAAGTGTTGGAGGATAAGACTCCACAAGAGGTATGGAATGGTAAGAAACCTTCTCTTTCACATCTGAGGGTATTTGGATGTGATGCATATGTACATGTTCCAAAGGAGAAACGAACCAAGTTGGATAGTAAATCTGAAAAGTGTATCCTTATTGGGTATAAGGATGGTTTAAAGGGTTATAAGCTTTGGAACCTAGTAACAAGGAAGGTTTTTTACAGCCGATATGTGGTGTTCAGAGAGGTGAAAGATGTTATTAAACATGAAGTCCAACCAAAGGAACTTGAGAAGATAGAGTTTGAGCTAAAGGAGGAAGAATCAGACTCTATAGCAGAGGAGGAATTAGAAGATGAAGAGCCACAAACTCCGGGTCTCAGAAGATCAGTTTGAGAAAGAAGGCACCCAAAAAGGTATAGTCCATCTGCTTTTTGTTCAAATTCTTCTTTATCTATTACTAACGATGATCCCAGAACTGTGAAGGAAGCAGTAGATTCAGACGATGGAAAACTCTGGAAAGAGGCCATGGTTGATGAAATGGCATCTTTGCACAAAAATGAGGCTTGGGATCTGATGGATTTGCCGGCTGGAAGGAAACCCATTAGCAGAAAATGGTTGTTCAAGAAGAACACAAATGCAGAAGGAAAGATGGAGAAAAACAAAGCTTGGTTGGTAGTAAAAGGTTATTCCCAGGTGCCAGGAATTGATTTTAGTGATATTTTTTCTCCTATTGCCAACATGACTTCTATTAGATTACTTTTATCTGTGTTGATGCTTTTGATTTTGAGGTAGAATAGATGGATTTGAAGACAACATTTCTTCACAGGGATCTAGAAGAGAAAATCTACATGAAGCAGCCTGAAGGCTTTGCGGTGAAGGGTAAGAAAGAACTAGTATGTAAGTTAAAGAAGTCTCTGTATGGGTTAAAATAGTCACCAAGGATGTGCTATGAGAAATTTGATACATTTATACAAGGACTTGGCTTCAACAGAAGCAAAGTAGATCATTGTGTGTATTTTAAATTAATTGGTGACCATGATATTCATTTGTTCTTATATGTGGATGATATGTTACTGGTTGGAAATGACAAAGAAATTATCCAGGATTTGAAGACCCAATTGTCCTCCAAATTCGACATGAAATATCTTGGTGCTGCAAACTATATTTTAGGCATGGAAATTAAAAGAGATCGAGCAAAGAGGAATCTCTAGTTAAACTAGAGGAAGTATGTCGAAATAATACTACAGAGGTTTAATATGCAGGATAGTAAACCGGTGAAGGTTCTTATTCGTGTAGGTGTGAGGTTATCTGTTGAACAATGTCCCAAGACACAAGAAGAGGAAGCGGACATGTCTCGTGTTCCATATGCAGGTGTAGTAGGTAGGCTGATGTATGCAATGGTCTATATTAGACCAGACATTGCACACATAGTGGGAGTATTAAGCAGGTTTATGTCAAAACTAGGGAAGGAGCACTGGATAGCAGTGAAGCAGGTTTTTAGGTATTTGTGTGGCACTAGTGACTATGGTTTGTGCTACCAAGGAAGACTAGGATTGGACAAAATGTTGGATATTCATGGCTTTGTTGATGCAGACTGGGTTGGAGATCTGGATCAGAGAAGATCTATAAGTGGGTTTGTGTTTAACCTATTTGGAGGTGTAGTTAGTTGGATGAGTAAGAAACAACCTGTAGTGGCACTATCAACTACAAAGGCAGAATACATGGCAGCCACTCATGCAAGCAAGGAAGTAGTTTGGTTGCAGAGACTGTGTTCAAGTATGGGGTTAGTACAGTGAGTTATAAGGATAGACTGTGACAGCCAAAGTGCAATTTTCTTGGCAAAGAACCCCGCATATCATTCAAAGACAAAGCACATTGATGTTTAGTAACACTTTGTGAGGGATATGATAGAAGACAGAAAGGTGTTGCTGATAAAGGTGGACACTTTGAAGAATACTGCAGATGCATTGACAAAGTTTGTGAGCTCTGAGAAGTTCTCTTGGTGTAGAGAAGCAATGGGCATTGCAGGGCTAGATAAATGACTAAGCTCTCTTGTGGCCCCCCTCTGGAAAGAAAACAACAAGTGGGAGAATGTTGGGTTGTGTTATATTCTTTCCACATACTTAACAGGGGGTTTGATGGGCACCCGTAACCCCACTTTAGGGGGTACGGGGCAGCGCCCCAGAAAATTTTGATTTTGGACCCTATGTTAGGTTGGGCAGATCCACCTATGGTTTTGTGCATGATTTCCACACATGTTTTTTTGGACGCGATGGTTTTCAGTCCATGGTATTGGATGCGATGGTTTTTTTGGTCTATGGTATTGGATGCTTCAACATGTATAAATATGTATTATAACATTGAAAGGAACATAATGAAAAATCAAGCTGGTAGTCCGGGTTTTGGGATCCAGGGAAAAATCTCTGTGTATATGTGTTTTATGTGTTATGCTCTCACTATTGTTTATTTTATGTGTTTTAGAATTCGTATGCAGCTAATCATAGGATCCTTGTGATCCTTCCTCCAAATGGTCAACAATTTACATCTTAGTATCTTGCATACGTGAGCATGGCCTTCTAATAATAGAGACACAATCTTTTGCATGCATGTTTTGACATGGTCTAAATGAGCTGATGTAATACTGGTGTAAAAGTTATGGAGCAACTAAAAGATCAACTCATCACATTCCAAATTTAGTATGAATGTGGCAAAGTTGAATTCTGCCATGACTGTTAAAATTTCTACATCAGTTCTAAAATGTAAGAAGCATGATGTTATTCAACCCTTTAAGGCCTTCTACTATCAACTACAATATCTCCCTCATAAGATCATTATTGTAAGACAATACTCGGGATGTTAAAGCTATGATCTTGCTGAGGCAAGAAGCAAATGTGAGCTTGACCTCTTCACAAGGATGCTCCGAGAGTTTGGGTTGTATTAATGCAAGCATAGATGGCCTTAGATTCCAACTGAGTTTCCTCCATTCTGGTTGCCCCACATCTGAGAGCTATGTGTCTAATTCCTCCAATTTCTAAAGGTCTATGGTTGACTTTGTTCGTTGCAATTAAGATCCAAGTGTGAAGAACTTAGCTCGTCTTCCTTGTCCTTCCTTCACTTCCCATGGGCATTTTTGTTGCATAATGGCATAGACCATTTTTGAGAAATACTTGCTATTCTATTATAAAGTGGTATTGGCTAAGAAAAGGCCCCATGCTTCTTTTATTTTATCTAGAATTTTGTCCAAAATTTTATGAGTGTTTTCTAGGGAAAGTAGCATCTCCCCTCATTCCAAAGCATGAATACAGTAATTCTTCAATGGATTTAGCCCCAAGATAAGGTAAATACAAATTTTATTGGTAATACTAAGATGATTGTACCACCTCCTTCCTTCCCTATTCCCTTTTTTTTAAACACAAAATCTCCTTTATATCGTCAAACTCCAATATCTGACAAACCCCTTGTCAAATGCTAAAACCAATCAAAATTTTCAAAACTATAAACATGGTTTAGTCCAGAACTCGCCATCTTTCATGCTTCCACACTGAGATTTTTGAGCGGAAAATCTATCTAGATGGAAAGAGAATCAGTTTTCAGGTAAAGACTTAGATCTTCATACGCTAATCAAGAGTCTGTGGACCCAATAATTATGCCCTTGCAAGTGATCAATGGATCATGTGCGACATTGAATTTGATGTTAGAGGTTTCAAATGTATAGGGATAAGACTATATTCAACAATGATAAGCCTCTACACTAATCCAACCACATAATGCAACATACTATATAACGAAAAAAGACATAGCATTAGTTTATTTAATTATGGTGACCCGCCACAAATTTTTTTGATGAAATATAATTTACTCAATTTTGCAAAAACACAGTTTCTTTCCCTCTACTACTAATGTGTGAGTGATCTTGATGTAGTGAGATCAATTTATCTAATGTAATAAAACAAATACTTTGGCGTGCACCTTAAGAGGACCATTGTTGGCTCCTTAACTGACGCTACGGTAAAAATAATCTTGTCTCAGTTATTAAGAGTGATGACAACTTTGGCTCCGGTAATGAATCGATGGTCAATGCCAGAACTCAAGACTATGAAACTTGCTCGGCCCCTTCCTTCGCTTAGAGGGTTGTGGTGACAGTGCAATGCCCAAGCTATGTCCACTTCCTTTCGCCTAGAACAGATATGGGGATGCTCAACTCCTTTCTCTGCTCAAACAGTTGTTGTGATAGTGTTTTGGTGCGACCAATGCTCAGGCTATATCAACTAATCAGCATGTAACACTCATACTCCCTTTCGTCTTCCACTGAAACGAATCAGAGGTTGAAACCAATCTAACACCTCTACTCATTAGATGGCTCAGTGTTCATTTTAACACACAAAATTGCCCTCCTTGCGACCTCGACTACTACTGAGAAACATCACCCTTCAAATCAGCAATGTGACTGTTTGGTTATGAGTCCCTCGAATTCCCTTCTATCGGTGGTATAGTCCCATGTGATTGACTCGATGGGTCTGCGCGATTTTTGACTGACCTACTTGTTCTAGTGATTTGAATACTCCCTTTTGTGGTGAGGTGCCTTCCAGAAGGTGAAACGGTGGATAAGACCATTGTTGACCTGATCCATGGCTCAGCAATGTTGATAGAATGTTTTGAAGCAATCTATGCCTATGGCTATTGGTTCTATCCTCAATGGCCCTCAAATTCACTTGCTAAAGAAAAAGTATTCCACCCTCACTCCCTGTTTAACTCAGTCCCCTTTGATGGAAGTGTTATCACCAAAAATTGATCATCTAGTCTAATTTACTAGATGGATCAAAGTACACCATGTAAAGTCAATTTTACCATACTAAAATTACTTTCATTGTGAGAAATTACTTAATAAACCACCTTTGTTAAGTAATTTATAATTAAAACCATGAAGAATAATTAAATAAATCACTATTTATTTTATTTTCTTCTAGGAATAATTAATTAAACCATTGTTCAATTATTATTCCTTGTCATATTTGACCCAATTATGAAAAATCAAAAGATAGATTATTAATTATCTTATTTTTCTCTAGGAATAATTAATTAATCACTAATTAATTATTATTCCTTGTCAAATTTGACTAAATCCCTTAGGAATAATTAAATAAATGATTATTTATTTATTATTCCTTAATCGATTTCTTGAGATGATCAATAAATCATTTATTTATTTATTATTTCTAAATAAAAATTTAAATACGTTTTCCCTCCTAACAAAATATAATAAAATATTCCAAGTCGTTATTCCAAGAATGGGGTGAATAATATTTTATTATTGCTCATTATTTGAGGATAAATCAATATTTTGTTATAAATAGAAGGGTTTTCCATTCATTATTGACTTTCGATTATTTTCATTGTTGCACTCATTGCTGTAACTCTTATTATTTTCATTGTCGTACACCATTCCTCTGCCATTTGAGTTCCATTAAGCTCAAACATTTTATTTGTTGGGTTTTCACATTATAGAGGAGAGAGACTCTACACAAGCTGAAGATGTTTTAGGATAGACAAGAACCCATCCCATAGAGGGGGACTGGTAAAATTTATTTGTTCCCTTCACAAGTGTTATAATAAAATATATTCTTTGTATATCTCGTTTCCATTGGATGATTGGAGTTATTACTATTTCTTTTTGTTGTTTAACTATGATTGTGTCATAGGTCAGGACTTTGCTAGGTCTTGTTTCTATCATTTGTTGCAAATCTACAACGTTTAGTAGCCATTTATATTGTTCAAATTGTTTGTCATCCATAGTCTTAAGTGGGTTCTTTTCGTACATCTTTGAGACGAAAACACTAAAACAAAATTGAGAACTCCATCGGTTTTTTACTTCAGATCCAGAAACTTGGGTGACCTTCAGTTTTCAGGTTAGGGTTTCTTATTGCTTCAGACTCTTAATGTTATTTACTAGCTTTCTAACCCTAGATATGTCAATTTTCTAACTTCTGCAAGTTTTTGGGTCTTTTTTGCAGGTCACAGGAACGAGTTGTGACAGAGACGATAGTTTTTTTTTAGATTTTCTGACCAGGAATCAAGAATCAGAAATCATGCTTTTTAGCCCAAAAAGTGTGATCTCGAGTCTAGAGTGCATATTTCACCCCAAAAACTGCGATCCCCCCTAAAAATAGGTTAGTACCTGCGATTTTAGGGTTTCCAGGTTTTTATCAAATCTGTTTCTAGGTTTTGTCGACAACTTTGTGTTGGGTTGTTTGACCTCTATCTCATCCTGGTTAGGCCTTGATCTACTCTGATATACTCATCAAAGTGGAATTTATCCCCTTAGGTTTTCTAGTACGCTTCCACCTTTATAGGAGGAGTTTAGCTGAGTAATAAGTCTCAGTTTCTCCAACACTTTCAACCATATTTTCTAGATCTGTACCCTTTTCTTTCAGATCTCCAAAGGTAGGTTGTTTCCATCCATGGTTTCATATTAAACCTTGTTTGGTCATTGGACTTAGGGTCCCATCAGTTACCCTAGGATTTACGCCCATCTCCCTATCTTTTTATAGCGATCTTCCTCTCTGCTTTTTTGTTGTTGATGCACCACTTTCTAGTAGCCTAGTTTCATTTCATCCTAGTAACACCAACACTTAGATCCTTTGAACTTTTAAGTGTGTTTTCAGTCGATTTAACAACCAACAATCATAGTGTTTGCAAATTCATTTTGGGTGGGGTTTAGTTAATAGTTTTGTTGTTCATTTACTATTGTAAATTTTAGTTTATTTTCAACAATATTTTTCTTTTTTACAAACACGATCTAGGCTTAACCAATAAATACACTTGCACACACGAGCACACCTTAAGCGAAGGGCGGTTGGTTTACACCCGCAAGCCAAGACTGAACATAATAAATTTATCTCCCCTCATCGAGTCAAAGTCATATTGTTGATCTCCCTTCACCATTGTCACCTCACATGTGTCTTACCACCATTGTGCCACCAAGGCATTTGTCACAGAGACTCTTATAGCTTCCTCCCCATTTTCCACTCGGGCATATTACTCCTCCCCACTCGGTTCGAGTTCATAGCCCTCTGAGTCCCCATATCGACTCTTCTCCTGGTTCATCTGATTATGAGCCTCCTTCACCACATATTGTCACCATGTTTGGACCAATAACTGGTGTAGGAAACCAAACTGGTGTTGCCTCCAGTTCTACCCTAGTGATCACATCTAGAGGAGCAATCTCATGAACCATTCAGAAAACTCCCATAATCCCTTTTATGGCTAACTTAAGTCTCCTGGATTTTAGCTAGATGATAAATGACCCAATACACCACAATGCTTGTTGGCATGCTATGCCGACTAAGCTTCTCTCACATATCCAAAAGTTTGAGGGTAATTCTAGAGAGGATCCTACCGATCATGTTCACTCCTTCCACATGTGGTGTTCATCCAAATCCATTACCGATGACTTCATTCGTTTTCAACTGTTCCAATGCAGGCTCACTGGAGACACTACAAAATGGTATGTAGACTAGCCCGCCACATTTCATTCCATTTTCGTGACACTTGCCAAATTGTTCCTCTCATATTTCTAGCTACCTGTCCAATATGACACTGGTAAAAAGACATTGACCTCATTTCGTCAGTCCTCTGCCACTCACCTTTCTGACCATGTTCAAGAGTGGTGTAGAAGGAGGAGCACATGTCGTGCCCCACACTTCGAAGACCGTGTCTATCTAGATTGGTTTCTCAGGAGCCTTTTAGCACCCATTGGAAAAGATGCCGCATCCCATTTTCCTCAAACTGAGGAAGAAGCTCTCCAAACCACTTTGAGATATGAACTGATTTATGTGCAATCCGGTTCTGTCTATACTGTCATTCCAAACCTTCCCCATCCTGGAGGTTCCAATGCACCGGGGTAATCTCACGTTGCCGATGGTATCATTGGAACCTTTTCACATCCTTCACCATATACTCAACAAAGTTATGGACATCCACAGGGGGGCACCAGATCCTCCAACTCTTATTCCCCTCCAGCTATCAACATGTTTTGAGGGCCCCAACCTATCTACCAAACTATTTCTCCTCCTTATGAATAGTCGAGCACTCCAACCCCTCAACCATTAACACCACAGCCTCCCATGCATCGTCAACCCCCACAGTTACTGCCCCCTTAGGGTCAGCTGTTTGCACAATAGAGTGTAACCAATCCCCAAAATTTGAAGAAAAATAATAAGGGGAAGGGTAACAATGGTAACAAGGGTAACCAGGGTAATCAAGGTAATCAACCTAGTGAATCCCAGGGGAACCAGCCTAACACCAAAAACCAGCAACAGGGAAGCCAACCCAAGCAAAACAAGGCTATTCTTATGAACAAGCGTTGTGCATGTTGTGGTGTACATGGACATTATACACATGAGTTTCATATCTTACCCCAGATGCACCAAATCTGGGAAGCTCAAGCAAATTCTAGAAGCCAACAATTACATCAGAATCCTACACCATCTCAACCAACAGTGCTTACAAATCCTTTCCGTCAACAAGGATTTGTTTCTTCTCAACCTCACCCAGGTCAAGCAACCAACCCTCCCCAACTTTCTAGTCATGGTGACTACCAGATCCTCATGATGAGCTATGATGAGGTTAATCCCTCCAATATCAACTTGCAAACTCGATCACGTCAATATGATAAGCCATCAACTTCGTTTGCCACTGAGTCCAAAGCCAAAGATTCCACTGAGCCTCTTACGACATCAAATGTTCCATTACAAATCCCTCAACCTAAAGCTGAGGCAACTCCTAAGATCCCAAAGGGACCATTACACCATAACACGACTTCTAACTGAATTGCCCATACATATAGTATAGTAGATGACTTGGCGCAATCACCTGCTGCCATGTCGACGCTAGATGTACTCCAGTCATGCCCATCTCAAAAGAAAGCTCTAATAACTTCTTTGGGCATTGTAGATCCCTCTAACGATCATTTGATTGTCTTCCCAGTCGATACATCAGAACATCCCCCATTGCCTTGCTCCGTTGCTTTCTAGGTATTAGTCCGAGTCCATAATGTCATCATCTCCCGATGCATTACTGTCAATGGTGCATCCACCTATGTAATGTCCACTACCATTTGGAAAAAACTTTAGTCACCTGAGTTGTCCCCCTCCACCATCACTTTGCATGCTTGGGACAGACACTCCTCCTAGCCTCTTAACATGTACCACAACTATCCAGTGACCCTTACGGGCAAGACTGTCCATGTAAATATTGAGGTTATTGATTCCCCTTTAGATTACAACATTTTCTTGGATCGTAGTTACACATATGCCATGTCAGCTATCCCATCTATAGTTTTTTGCAAGATGTGATTCCCCCATGAAGGGAAGATCGTTACCATAGATTGGTAGAATTACTACGAGCAGGCATCTGTGATGTCCCCCGAGTCCATTATCTCATCAGTTTTAGATAATAAGTCTTCAAATCCTCTCACTGGTGTTTCACGGAGAGCCTATAAATATTGATCATTGTTGGGTTCCTTCCCTGGTCCTCCCCCTATCATCTTAGAGCCTAAATCTTCCAGCATCACAGGTTGTCCTCAAGCAGTCTGGTACATTCGATCCACAATGAGCTCCTCTGCACCATGTGGTTACCATCCCAACTAAGCCATCCAGATCCACCCGCCAGGACCTCCTCCATTTGTGGGTGCCTCTCCTATCTTACCCCAAGAACTGCTCCTCCAGGTATCAACCATCCAGGAGTTGTTTCGTCGGGACATTACCTTGCAGGCCAGGCACCTTTCTTATTTCCCCCTCCCGCAATATTTTAAGTCCCTATCATGTCTTCGTTGGTCCTTCCTAACATGACTTTAGGGATCCCCGTATGGTACATTGACCCCCCTGAAAGCATTCTTCCTGGTTAACTAAGACCTTATCATGCTCTGACCCTGGTTCAACTGGTCCTTATGGCCCCTACCACTAGTTTAGTTCTATCACAACCTCAAGAGAAAATCACTCCTGTTGCAAAAGCATCTAGATAGGGGGAAAAGCTAAGAGGAAAGAACCTAAGGACAAGGCTCCCTGACCTCTTGTAGTCCCCGATGCCCCAAAGTCGTCACCTCCATGGGCTTTGTGTAAAGTTGTGGGGCACGTGACCAATAATTGCCCTGAGCTTCCTCATCTCAAACCTTTGGTTCATGAAATGTTCCCTGAGTCAAATATCCCTAAATTCCATGTTAACTTACCGGGTCCACCCAAGAAACTCACAGCGTTACGCAAAAATCACCCTTGTGCCCTGTGTGATCATCATGGTGACTACTCGCATTGTTTCCCTCATCTCAACGAATTTTGTGATTTCCTTAAGGAACTTCACGAATATGAGACGAATCGTAATGGATCACCTTCTCCTCTTCATGTGGATTTTTGTACCAATAGTAGACCAGAATAGGGAGAATCTAGTCCAATCATTGTGATCCCTTCCCCAGATGTCAAGATGACAGACACCACAGGCCACATCCTTTACCTATCATCATCCTTGAGTTCCTTGTAGGCAATCCTTTCTGAGCTTTCTCAGCACACTTCTATTCAACCTCTTTCAATAGAATCCCAAGTTTCAACATACATATATCCTTCATCTACTATCTCGTCGTCTACCATTCCATATGATGCGTATGTGAACCTTCTTTCTCAGATTGACGCACTAGGTACCGCGCCGCATGATGTAGTCAATATTCGTCTCATCCGCTCATCTTCCATTTTGATGAGGACATCATGGAAGCTATGTCTAACCCTAATTACCCTTGCACTTAGGCAAGGGGGAATATTTTTTCGAGAATTCTAAAGGCCATTTCCTTCCTAATAATCCCAATGCAATCTACCTAAAGAAATTCTTCTCATAGCTTATCTCTTTGATTTACATGTCTTTATTTCTATCATGAATTTAGGTAGGATGCATTATCTCATCTGTCATCTTTTTCACCTTTCATATGGATTCATCATCCACACCATATATCGGTCATGTTGATGGTGCAAGTCGCTTCTCTAGGAATATAGCCTCGACAGCCTGGGCCATTTTTACTCGCTTACATACATTAGTCCTTTCGAACGACTTGTGCATTGGATCTGCCACCAATAACTAGGTCGAATATGATGTAGTGATAGGTTTGTTAGTTGGTTCCCTTTCTCATTGCATCCTTCATCTTCATGTTCAGTTATATTCGTCGCTACTTGTCATGCAATTGAATGGTGTGTACCATGTGCATAACCAAGTCATATTTAGAAAATATCTGCGTGTTAATCTGTTGGTATGTGAATTTGAAACCATTACTTTTAGTCAAGTTCCTAGAAACCAAAATAACTATGTAGATACCATTGCAAATAACATTCTAGATTGACATTTATCACATGTATACCACAGAAGACAACCATAAACAAAACACATGGTGAACCATCATTATCATATAAAAATGCATAATCATATTAGGTATCATATAAGTGTTAAGATCTCATAGCTCTAAATACATCCGACATGAACATAAAATGTTACAAAAATCAAAATCAAAGGGACCCACATGTCCGAATATCTAGTCACTATTTGAAGGATCACGCACCAAAGGCTCTGCCCCACTTGCACATAGATCACGTACTGCATGACCAGCCATCGCCATGCGCTGCATGATACCTCGCCACTCTAAGGGAAGGTCATTACACTCTGGTCAAGAGTACCCCACATATACAGCGTAGATAAATGAGTAGCACACTATCCTTTGGATCTTGACATGATGACAATGTTCCCCAATCTGTAGCCATAGGCACTGTGGCTCGTTCTGCATTTCTTGCTGGTTTTATTGGTACTATGTCTACATACCATATATTTTACACTTAGGACCATATAAATGTGATAAAAATATGAAATGCACCATAAAAATAACAACTTAACAATTATCGTTTGGTCCCCATGCTTGCCTGAGTGAATGTGGCAAGTTAGGATCTCCCTGATAGTTCATCCTGCTATAAGGATAATCATCGATATAGAGGGGTATCTAATCCCAATGTGAAAAAAAAGCAGGTTGGAACACCCATTCGACTCCTCATCCTCCTCTGCGCAGTAGCTTCCTCCAGTGGCGGATCTTGGGCTCCTATGGGCCCCAATATCGGATCTATAAATAAGGAAGGATGGTGGGCATCTTCTCAAAGAAGAATGCGTAGAGTACTACACCAGAAACATAGTCATGACTCACCTATATAGACATAACTATCATTTCACCGAAGATAAAATCATCTTGGCCCACCCATAGTAGGTCCTAGCCAAAACACTCTCAACCAGCACCATTTGCCCCCCAGTGATGTGGTGGAATGCATGGCTGCCCAAGACTCGTAGCATAACTGCAGAAATTAGGATAGTCATGCCCTTCACATGCACATCCTGTGTACAATGGATCTCCACAAACTTTTTAATGTTCCTCCCACAAGGAAACACTAGACGTATATCCCCCACCACTCTGAGCGGAGGGAGTCTGGTGAAGAAATGAATATCCTATAATGTGAGCTCAATATTGTGCCCCTTCACAACAAATACCTCATGGTTTGGATCCCAATAGCTCACAATTCTCAGTAGCAAGGGCTCACCTGCCCTCATCAATGGGTTCTCTACCAACCTAACAACCCCATAGTGAGCCAATGCCCCTCAAACCCCCTAATCCATATGAATCTCAGATCGGAGAGTATCTAAGTCTCACTCACACCAGTTGATTTTTAGCTCTGCCATGCCTGCAAAACACCACATGTCTTGTCAGTTGAGAGAAGAAAACATTGGTCTACACTAATCAACCTATAACCCCCACCAAGCGAGCAAACCACCCCTCTTTTCAGCCCCAAATCATACTTTTATGCCCAAAAAGTGTCAGCTCGCAAGTTTTCACCTATTTCTTGTGATCCAAATTGCACTTCTAGGCATAAAAAGTGTGATTAGACCATGAAGAGGAGCAAGGGTCTCCCAGGGAGCTACCAGGAGCCAAAAGTCATGAAATAAATAACTGAAATTGAGGAGATGAATAAGGCCACCTACCTAAAAGTTGCAGATCCTGATTTTGATGGTTGGTTTGTCCGCTATGATCTCCACAAGATTTAGGGGCTTTTCCTCCTCTCCAAATTTACGACAACTCACTTAAAAAATGAATTCTAATTGGAGGGAAAATGTCCTTTCATAAAAAAGTCCACAATTTTTCTGTCACCCGCTTTGACCAAATGGTAGCTTAGCTTGACAAACCATCAACATCATTGGAAATCTCTCATTGAGTACTATAATGAGTCTTTCTTAGTTTTGGATGATTTGAACCTTCACTAGGAAGCCATTTTTCCAAGAAGGGTCACTTCGTCGCGTCTCAAAATCGGATTTCTTCATATGCGACGCTTGTAATTTGGGGACCACCTTCCCTTGGAACTTGTCATCTCATGTGTCATTTTTCATCATGTGCAACAATCATTTACTCATTTTTTTCATGGTCCCCACCGGGCCTATTCTGTGTGGCAGTGTCATCGACTCACCCTTGTTCAGAGCATCCGCGATGAGTCACCCTTGCATCCATGGAGTTTGTTTCGTATCCCATTATATCATATCATAGTATTCCATCCATATTTTGATATCGTTCCTCCCGTCTTGCCCGTTTTGGCCTCCAATCATACTGTCTGCATCCCATCCGTAGTTTAGTCAGTTGCTGCCAGGTCAACCATGCACTTTATGCTCTGACAAGGGAAGTCGTTTATTTGTCCCTCAATCCCTCATTTTCCGTTATACATGGTGTCAATCCATCAGTCACATTAGTATTTTCCCTGATACCTTAGTTGAGGATCCTCATTGCCTCACCTATCGTGGGCCCTATTATGTCGACATCAGCTCATTTCTTCCTTAAGAATGAACTATAGGGTGGTGTATCTTGGTTCCAGTTTCCATTCTTGTTCGGTACTTTGGAACAAGTAGAGAAACTCATTATTTCCCTTTGACTTGGTTGTTTCATGTTCGTGACCCATACACTCGATGGTCTAGTGATGCAGCAGATTGTACCAGTGGTTCCTAGGTGTGCATGAGATGTTTGAGACCTCATGAGGGGGTGGCCCTTCAAGTAGCCCCCCACATGCTCGGATGCATTCCTATTATGCTACAACCTTAGATACAATTCTGCAAATATAATGGGTTCAGTTCCTACCAATCACAGTGTTCATAGCATGCACATCTCCTTCAGATGATCCATTTAGTTTTGCAGATTGATTCCTTGTTCAACATGGCTTCTTTGGTTGTTCTACCCTCCCTCCAACCCATTTTTTGAGGGAAGGGCCATTATATCTCATGTAATCAGTTCATATTATATTCAATCCTCGCTCATATTTTTCCAGGTGCATTATATATATGGGACACATTGTATTATTTTTTGACTCATTTATGCCAACATGTCATGTACCATTCAGCATGTACTTCATTGCACAGTTTGATGTTTCTCAGAAAAACATTATTTTTGTACTAAGTTATCTCAGCAGGTATATGTATGCCTCCCTCACCTCATTGAGGTCTGGTACCACAATATAAAAGGCGACTTGCATTGGTCTTGCCCCCTCTGTCCCTATCCTCCTTCTTCAGTTCTATTGGTCTCTCTCTCTCTCTCTCTCCACTTTGTTGTGTAGTGATTATGTCTTTACAACACAGTTCAGTCATATATTTTCCTCCTAACACTTGTATGTTGGGGAGAAATATGTTATCACCAAAATATTGATCATCTAGCCTAATTTACTAGATGGATCGAGCTACACCATGTAAAGTGAATTTTACAATAGTAAAATTTCTTTCACTGTGAAAAATTACTTAATAAACCACCTTTGTTAAGTAATTTATAATTAAACTGCTGCAGAATAATTAAATCAACCACTATTTATTTGATTTCCTTCTAGGAATAATGAATTAAACCATTGTTCAATTATTATTCCTTGTCATATTTGAACCAATTATGAAAAATCAACAGATAAATTATTAATTATCTTATTTTTATCTAGGAATAATTAATTATTATTCCTTATCAAATTTTAAAAATCCTTTGGGAATAATTAAATAAATCATTATTTCTTTATTATTCCTTAACCAATTTGTTGAGATGATAAATAAATCATTTATTTATTTATTATTTCTAAATAAAAGTTTAAATATTTTTTACCTCCTAACTAAATACAATAAAATATTCCAAGTGGTTATTCCAAGAATGGGGTTAATAATATTTTATTATTGCTCATTATTCGAGGAAAACTCAATATTTTGTTATAAATAGAAAGGTTTTCCATTCATTATTCACTTTTGACTATTTTCATTATTGCACTCACTACTGTAACTCTGATTATTTTCATTGATTTACTCCATTTCTCTACCATTTGAGTTCCCATTACACTAAAACATTTTATTTGTTGGGTTCAGGGAAAATTTTAAGAACACCCCCTAAATTTATATATATAATAAATGGGCGAATCTCCATGGTATATAGGAAAAATGGAAGGCGATTTTATCAATAATATAATATGCATATATAATTTTTTGGTGAATCTCTCACCAGGCATAGCGAATATTTTACTCAATTATAAAATCTTATGTTTATTGAATACACAAATGAAATCATTGCATTTCTTTAAAATATCTTTTGAAATCAAAATTACCGAAATTACATATCGATAACCTAGTGGGTGTAGGATAAAATTCACTCGTGTCATTCACAAAAAGCACGTGAAAAATCCTAATACTATATATAAAACCAAGAAAAATTCAAATTCATCACTTCTAGGGACATCGTAACCACCCTACCAATACACAAGTATGTTCCTGTTTGCAGTTAGAAAAATTACCCAAATTACAATCTATTTACTCCAGCATATGTTGGAAAGTTATAGAAGGATGACTAGTGCAATCAATCTGTTGCTTTTAGCCCTGGATTTGTTTCAGTTTAAAACATAAGTATACAAATATACTTGTCCAATGTCTACGCTTTAACCATTCACCTTAAGATGTTTTTACAATATAATTTCCTATGTCTATTTAATATCTTCATTATCATAAAAACCAACCTATATCCATCTTGACTCCACATCTACCACTCTTAGGTGGATGAAATCTTTTTATCCCTTTGAGCACTTGGTAGACCCAGAATTAAGATGGATCTAAGATGATAGAATTTCCCCTTTAAATAGTCTATGCTCACATGAATACCATGGGTTATCATAAACCTGGAGCTTAAAAATTACTATTAGTAATTTATAAAAATTAATAAAATTAATAGTTGATTTTTATTTTATTTTTTATTTTAACCAAGCTAAAATGTTTAACATACATTAAATTACAACATCCATTTTTACTCTTGATCCACCAAACCCGGATCAAATATTTTTTCACTCTATGCTAGTTTGCATATCACGATATTTGATACCTCTCAGGGGTTAGTAGATCCTGAGTAAGGATGGATCTATGCTGGTTTAATTCCCCCATTTAAATAGGTTACATTCTAGGTGAATACCATGGGTCAATACCATGTGCTATTTTGGTGAATACCATGGGTCAATACCATGTGCCATTTTTATTTTTATTAATACTAATATTAGGGTTAATAATGTTTTTTTGCATGGTACTAATAACAATCTAGTCCATGGTATTTGTCCCATAGTATTTTTCCCATAGGTTTCACCTAAATATAACACATTTTTTGAGTGTTAGTAAATATAAGGTGACTTATGGAGTAAATATAAAAAAATGTTTTATTTGTTTACCATACCTCTCGTTTATTTATATTTTTATTAATTTACCATACCTCTTTTACAAATATGGTATTTGGCCCATAGGATTCACTTAAATAAAACCTCTTTATTGAGCCTTCATAAATAGAACGAGGGTTATGGACTAAATATAAAAAGAGGTTTTATTTATTTAGTCTAGTTTATTTATAATTTTATTTATTTACCATACCTTTTGAGTAAGTATAAAAAGACGTTTTATTTATTTACCATACCTCCACTATACTTATATTTTTATTTGTTTACACCCTTGCATGTATATAAGGTGACTTATGAAGTAAATATAAAAAATGTTTTATTTATTTACCATACTTCTCATTTATTTATATTTTTATTAATTTACCATACCTATTTTATAAATATGGTATTTGGGCCTTTGGCCCATAGCATTCACTTAAATAAAACCTATTCTTGAAAATGAGCGAATGGAATGTTGTAACTCCTCATTTCAAGGGCTAAATTTACCTTTTTTACCCTCTCCCTTAAAATAAGGTGGGCTATTTGAGGTGATTTGTAAAAATGTATTATGATACAAAATATTCGCCCACTAAAAATATAAAACCCCTTAATTTCGCCAAAGGGCGAACATTCGCCCCTAAAATTTTCTATGGTTTGGTTTTCACATTATAGAGGAGAGAGACTCTAAAGAAGATGAAGACGTTTGAGGATAGTCAAGAACCCATCCCATAGAGGGGGACAGGTAACATTTATTTGTTCCCTTTATAGGTGTTGATGAGCCCCAAATTTGGTAACATTTTGGGCTCATTTGGCCTAACTACCCTTTCTCAACCCTTCATTTTTCATGACTTATGCATCATTTTCTTAGTATATTTATGTCATTTGTACGAATGAGGGCAGTCACTAGTCCTAGGTGGCTAACACGTGCTCATTTCAGGTTTTTTTGACATTTAATGGAGCAAAACCACGCAGATGAGGGCTAGGAGACAGCCAAGATGGGATTGAGATTTTGTAGGAAGGTTGTCTACAGCATTAAATGGCCTTCCTCGTGATCTTCATCCCCAACTCCGAGCTCTGACAGCCACCACAGCCGAGTTAGAAGGCAGCCAAACGGATTTCGACGAAGCATCAGTTCACTCCTAGTTTGGTCAGCCAAATCCCATTGATTTAGGAGGCCAGCTTGGGACCTCGTAATGTATAAATGATGAGGTTGTAGCCTTCGAAAAGGACTTTTTGAAACCTTGTTGCACATTCTGGATTATGAGCTGTTAGCTCTGTTTTGCTCTTTTGTAGCCATTATTGGCATGTTATTTGACTTATGATTATTATCTTTTAATGGAAAGCAGGCAGATTTGAGTTCAGTTCTGAGTTCTTAAAGGAGCCATAGCTCTTGGGGTTGGGCCCAACTTGAGATCCTAAGGCCTCCTTCCTTTGTATTGTTATCTTTCTTTCAACATTATATTTCTTTTCCTTTACATGCATTTGGAAACGCAGTTTGCTGAGTTGAATTCCTTGGTGTGGTTAAGTAGGTTAGTTTTATGAAACAGAGTTGCTTCAGTAGTTTAGAATAGAGTAAAGAGATTGGAGTTAATAAGAGTTCCAAAAAGGGTTGACTGCACACTCATTTTCACCTCTGTTTAGGGACTGGAATTGCAGACAGTGCCACCACCCAAAAACATTGTTTTACATGTTCATGCAATCTTTGATGCAATATTTTCATTTGTAATAGTTGTCCATGCATTCAGATCTTGTGGAATTATTCTTTACTTCAGTACCATGCATGATTTTCCTTAGAAATAACATTGTTGTTCTTTGGTTTTATTAAACAGTTAGAATAGGATCATGATATTTCAGTTATGTGCAGGACGTGGATGATTTGTCTCGTTTACACTCTACAGTACTACTCCCTCACTCTCTTATCCTTCTAAACCATGCCTAGGCCAACTACTCATCTCCCAATTAGACCCCCTGTCTCTCAGCCATTCTATCACCCTTGTTATTCTACCTTTTCGGCCTTCCATTCCCTCTACCCTCTTCAAGACAACCTAGCTTAGCACACCCCCTCTTCATCTCATCTCTCTGTCACTGAGTCACTACAAACTCCTCCCCTACCTCCCTATCCATCCATGTAGCCTCTTCCACTCACCCATCACCCAAAAATCCGATTATAGGACATCCTGTAGGAATTACTGAACTTCCTGTAGAAATTCTGAACATCCTGTAGAACCCCTGCAGACTTCCTGTAGAAGCTCATAAACACGGTTGCGTGGCATCCAAACTTTGTGAAACTCTTTGAAAGGATGTTAGGGTTTCCTTAGACCCTCTCTGAGCCTTCCTGACCTCTTCCAAGCATTTCTCCCCTTGATCTACCCCTGCACAGTAAAGACCCAGTTAGAAGCACATGCATAATAATTCCAACCACTTGAACAAAAATACAAAAATATGTTCTCTTCAAATAAAAGTAGTCTAGACACATGCATCTCACCTTCATAGATGTAATGACATCTCTTTCAGTAGTTTGCATTCCCACCTTTGCATCAGTAGAACTAGCTAGTAGAATTAAGGTTTGCTAGGGTTTGTGTTTCTTGTTGGCTTTCAGTTCCTTTCTGCAAGTAGGTTAATTTCCTTTGAGTTAGCTTTCATTCATTGGTTAAAAAGCTTCTTCTAAGAGCTCATAGAAGTTGGCTTGAGCCCCTAGCGGACTTGTGCCAGCTGACCAAGTGACAGCTGCGGCAAGAGCTAGTACTTGTGCATACATCACCGTCGCTTCCAAGTTTGTTACGAACTACCGGGTTGATAAAATTAGAGAAGGAAGCTCCAGGAGTTGTAGCATTATTGCTACAATACTGGAGCCCACCATCTTTTTGGCGCCATTGCCGAGGAAGCGTCAGAGTATTAGTAATTGTTGCTTTTCTTCTACTCTCCTACTCTCGCCTTCTGCTAAGTAGTATTTCATTTCCATTTCCTTCCTGCAAAAGTAGTATAGACATTTCCTGCTTTCATAGATTAACATTTCAATTCCGCAATTTCATTTCTGCAAGCGTAGATTAGCATTTCAATTCTGCAAGCGTAGATTAGCATTTCAATTCTGCAAGCATAGATTAGCATTTCAATTCTGCAATTTCATTTGAGCAAAATAGATTAGTTCTTTCATGCTTTCATTTCAATTCCGCATTTCCATTTCAGCAAGATAGTTAGTTGCAGTTCAATCTATTTTAGTTTTGCAGGTACCGAAAAAAAAAACAAAAGCAATCAGAAGTCTTGTCATTTCATGCCTCGTAGAAACCGAGATAAAACAGGCAAATTCTTACCCAACACCCCCACCACATCACTAAGTCACCCTTCTCTCTTCTTTGGTGACAGTGATCCAGAAGAACCTATAGGTGAACCTCCTGAGATATACGAAGATCCTATAGCAGAAGAAGAGTTAGAGACCACTCCATCTGAAGCTATGGTTGACAATAGGGGAGAAGATGAGAGAATTGAGGGTGCCTTCCCCATCCGAGAGACCAATGGAGACATGAAAATGAAGAAAATCAGTCCCTCCGCTTTACCTCACTTCCATGGACTGACTACTGAAGACTCTGATACCTTCCTGTTTGAGTTTGCTATCCTTTGTAGAACCTATGACTATACTGAAGATGAGCAGAAACTGAAACTCTTCCCCTCAACCCTTAAGGATGCAACATTACGCTGGTTCATGGGCTTACCTAGGAACAGTATCACTACTTGGGCTCAGATGCAGCAAGCTTTCAATACCAAATACCGAGACTACTGTAGGTCCAAGGAAACCAAGGGAGAAATCTTTCGGATGACCATGGGGAATGATGAGTCCTTAGAGGATTACGAGGAAAGGTTCCAACTTAGCTATAAGCGGGCCAGGTGCACACTGGACCCTGAATCCCTCAAGTTGGTTCTGCTCCGAGGAGTCCCTGAAGGCATCTTAGATACCCTTCACATGCTAGCTGGAGGAGATATTAACCAACTATCTTATGAGGACATAAAGACTGTGTTTAGAAACCACTCTAGGGCAGTCCGGAAAAGAGGTAGAGGAAACCTCCTCTCAGCTGGTATTCCTTTCTCCAAACATGAGTTTGCAAATCAATTAGAGGACCTCAAAAGTGAGGTGAGACAGACCATTGCCATGCAACTTGATACATTCCGAATCTAGCAGAAGAAAGAGGAAGCTGAGAGGGCCTTGGCTATCTTCTGCCCTAGGTGTACGAGGAAACATCCCAAGAACGAATGCCCATTACATTCGGTTGAAGTATGTTTTGTTTGTGAGGAGGACCACCCCACAAACCAATGTCCAACCTTACCTGGGCTTAAAGCCATGTATGAAGGGATAGAAGCACCCACTGAACCTCTCTATTTCCTCAACCAAAGGAGGCCACAAGGACCTAGACCTTACCAACAGGGGATGCAAGGGACACCCCAAGCTTATTACAACCCCAACCAATCTGCTCCTATGCCTTCTTGGGGACCCCCTGTTCATTCTTCCTGGTCTATACCTCCTCCATGGTCTTACCCACCTCAGTACCATACTCAGCCCACTACTCATTCGTTGCACTCACATGCCCAACCACAGCCTCAGTGGAATGCACCTCAATCGGGGTGGAGGCCCCAGTACAATACTTCTCCTGCCATTTTGCCTCCACCACCAGCTCAACCACAACCATTACCTCCTGCTCCTCCAAGGCAACCTCAAATGCCTGCTCAACCGAACCCGAACCCCAACAACAGACAGGCCCAGCAGGTATATACTGGGGAAACATCATGCCCTACCTATGCTGTGGAGATCCAGGAGATCAATCTGCGATCTGGAAAGACTCTTCCGGATCGCCAACCTCCTCCCCCAAAGGACGAGGAAGATAAACAGGAAAGTGAACCAAAGGCCATTCCACCCTTTCCTGAGAGACTAACAGCCACCACACAACCCAACCCAGAGGAGGATGAGCTTCTGGGAGAGCTCAAACAGTTGTGTGTGAAAATACCACTTCTCCAAGCCATCAAAGATGTACCGATATACAACAAACTAGTTAAGGAAAAGTGTTTCAGACACCCAGGCAGGCGAAAGAGAGATGCTTCAACTATCAATGTCATAGGACAACTGTCTGATCTGATGTTGGGACAAGTCATCTGCTTGAAGTATTTGGATCCTGGGAGTCCTGTAGTTGATGTCCACATCAATGGCACCATCATACCTCACACATTGATTGATCTGGGGGCTTCCATTAATGTGATGACCAGGGACACCATTCTCAAACTCAACCTTCAGGGTTCCCTGAGAAAGACCTCGACAGTCCTAAAACTGGCAGATCGCTCCACTGTGACTCCCGAAGGGATCGTAGAGGATGTCTTAGTCTCGGTTGAGTCTTGGGAGTACCCTGCTGACTTCTTCGTTCTGCAACCAAAGGAAAAGCTTACTGGATACCCTCTCATTTTGGGAAGGCCTTGGTTAGCCACTGCAGATGCTTACATAAGCTGCCGTGCAGGAAACATGACCATCAAAAATGGTCCTATGTCCAAGCAGCTAGTCCTATACCCTCCTGCCCAACCCTTATTAGAGCATGACTTACCACTTTGGTTGGAAGAAGGAGAAGAAGATGAGGTGTACTCAGCACCTTTGTGCACCCTAGACACCACTAGGGGAGGCCTCCCAACAGAAGATGATTTGATTGACACCTTGATCCAGAATCCACCTCCCAGTGCACTGTCCTTAGAGGAATTGGTGGAGGATGCCCAAGCCAGCACCTTAGTGGACCTTTGTGCGACCAACCCTGTCACTCCCAGAGTCAAAAATGTGGAGTTCGGCCCTGAGAGAACGTTAAAGATCAGCTCCTCCCTATCTCCTTCCCAGGAAAAGGAGTTGTGTAGTCTGTTGGCCAGTCATCTAGATGCTTTCGCTTGGAGCTATAAGGAGATGAAAGGAGTCCATCCTTCGGTCTGTACCCATCACATCTACATCAAAGAGGATTGTAAACCAGTTAGGCAACCCCAGAGGAGAATGAATCCAGCCCTTAAGGACATCGTCAAGGAAGAATTGCAAAAACTGTTGGATGCCGGATTCATTTACCCCATCTCGGATAGCGAGTGGGTGTCCCCTCTGGTGTTGGTTCCCAAGAAAAATGGGAAGTGGAGAATCTGTGTGGACTACCGAGAACTGAACAAAGCTACCAAGAAAGACCATTTTCCTCTACCTTTCATAGATCAAGTGTTGGATGGATTGGCAGGAAAGAAGTTTTTCTCTTTCCTGGATGGGTTTAGCGGGTATAACCAGATCCAGATCAGCCTGGAAGGCCAAGATAAGACCACCTTCACTTGTCCTTGGGGTACCTTTGCTTACCGAGTTCTTCCCTTTGGACTATGAAATGCTCCTGCCACCTTTCAGAGAGCCGTATTGAGCATCTTTTCTAAGCTGGTCCATGATTCGGTGGAAATCTATATGGATGACTTCACTCCTTATGGGTCCAACTTCCAGGAAGCATTGTCCAATCTGGGAAAAGTCCTAACCAAGTGCATTGAGATGAACCTGTCCCTTAGTCTTGAAAAGTGTGAATTCTTGATGACTGAAGGGACCGTGCTAGGCCATACCATTTCTTGCCAAGGGTTACAAGTGGATCCTAACAAAATTGCTCTTATCAAGAAGGTTCCACCTCCTCAGAAGGTAAGAGATGTTCGAAGTTTCTTAGGATTAGCAGGGTATTATCGGAGATTCATTAAAGACTTCAGCAAGCTAGCCTCGCCATTGTTTGGCCTCTTGGCAAAAGATGTTGAGTTTCAGTGGACTGACGATTGTCAGAAGGCTCTGAATGAATTAAAGGACAAGTTGGTGTCTGCCCCAATCTTGAGAGGTCCAAACTGGGCCCTACCTTTCCACATCCACACTGATGCTTCGAACAAAGCCATAGGGGCAGCCTTAGGACAAGTTGAACAAAAACTTCCATATGCCATCTACTTTGTCAGCAAAAACTTATCCAAGGCAAAACTGAACTACACTGTAACTGAGAAAGAATTCTTGGCTGTGGTCCATGCACTGAACAAGTTCCGACATTATATCACTGGCTATCAAACGTTTGTACATACTGATCATGCTGCAATTAGATATTTAATGAATAAACCAGATGTGAATGCTCGTATTATTAGATGGTTACTTTTGTTGCAGCAGTCTGATTTGACTATTGTTGACAAACCAGGTAAAGAAAATGTTGTTGCTGACTTTTTGTCTAGATTGGATTTATCTGCAGATGAGGATGGAACAGTGGATGACCAGATGCCCGATGAACATCTATTTGCTATTTCAGTACTCTCTCCATGGTTTGCTGATATAGCAAACTACCTTGTTTCAGCACAGTTCCCTCCGCACCTATCCTCAAGAGAGAAGAGCAGAATCGTCAGAAAAAGTGCCTCATTCACTTGGATCGGGGGCAACTTGTTCAAGCTTGGCCCTGATCAGATCTTAAGGCGTTGTGTAAGGGAGGAGGAAGTCTTTGATATCCTCCTCACCTGTCATGATGGGCCTTGTGGAGGACATTTTGCAGCAAAGAGGACTGCCTTCAAAATCCTACAGGCAAGCTACTATTGGCCCACGCTTCATCAAGATGTCAGAAGGTATATCAGCCAATGTGACCGATGCCAAAGGATGGGGAAACCGACTCTAAGGGATGAAATGCCTCTCCAAATTCAAGTGACTCTTGAGCCATTTGAGAAGTGGGGTATGGATTTTGTGGGTCCAAACAATCCTCTTTCGAGGCAGAGGTCTTACATCATTGTGTGCATAGACTACCTGAAAAAGTGGGCAGAAACCAAGGCAATCAAAGCAGCGACAGAAGAAAAGGTGGCCGAGTTCTTAAGAGAAAACATCTTCTACAAATTTGGCTACCCAAGAGAGCTAGTCACCGATCAAGGAAGCCAGTTCACCTCCAACTTAATTGAAGACCTGCTAGCTCATCACAAAATCAAGCATAGGACTTCCACCCCCTATCATCCTCAGGCAAATGGGCAGGTGGAAGTCACCAATAGAGCACTAGAAGGGATCTTGACTAAGGTGGTGAGCAGCAGTAGAAAATATTGGGCAGATCGCCTGGTTGAGGCCACATGGGCTTACAACACCACTTGGAAGACCACAATTGGCTTCACACCTTATGAGCTGGTCTATGGGAAGAGAGCTCTGCTGTCAATTGAATTCGAGTACAACACTTTGAGGATGGCAGCTCAGCTAGACCTAGATCTCAGCCATGCCCAACAAGAAAGGTTATTGTAGCTGAATGGATTGGACGAGCACCGAATGCAGGCCCTTCTTCACTCAGAAGTGGTTCAACTTCAGAGGAAGGTGTGGCATGACCAACACCTCAATGACAAGCAATTTCAGCCGGGAGATTGGGCACTGTTGTATGATTCCAGGCATAAAGATTTCAAGGGGAAGCTGAGAACCAGATGGCTGGGACCATATGCAGTGGAAAAATGTAATGACAATGGATCTGTTCTTATTCGGACCATTGATGAGGAGGCCATCCCTATGCTTGTCAATGGGCATCGGTTGAAGATCTACAGAAAGCCTCTATCAAGACAAGAATTCATCAAAACTGTGGAAAAATCAGTGCTGGTCATCGAGAAGGGTTCTACCTCTGTTTTGGGCATACCCTGAGTTCAAAAAAAATAAAAAATAAATAAAGATCCTTGGGTGAAAACCTTTCTGAGGTGCTCAAGGTAGATGGTAAGGGTGAAAACCTCATCGAGGCGCCCCTGCTGTCTTTCAAAAAAAAAAAAAAGGAGAGAAAAATAAAGATCCTTGGGTGAAAACCTCTCTGAGGCGCTCAAGGCAGATGGTAAGGGTGAAAACCTCATCGAGGCGCCCCTGCTGTCTTTCAAAAAAAAAAAGAAAAAAAAAAAAAACAACAATAAATAAAAAGAAAAAACAGGTAAAGCAAGTTCACAATGTGGCAATGCATGCAGGTTGCAGGTATTCCATGCAGGAAAAGAGGCCCTCAATTCGAAGACAAGGGTCCCTACTATGTTACCAGGTGACCTCACCATCACTCCCTCCAGAAACACTCATCTCTTCCAAGATCTGGGCACAATTTGATCACAGATTAGCCTCCTACAGGAAGCTACAGGACGTTCTACAGGAAGTCCTGTATTTCTACAGGAAACTTCCTGTAGAAGCTTGGGACGGCCCAGAACTGACTGTGTGAGGGGATCTAACGCCCGAGGTCAGGCATGGAGGCATGCAAGCTACTCTTTTCACCATCACGCACTGCTGTCACCTCCTTCTACCACCCCAGTTGCCATGCAATGGGGAACACCTGCACAGTCAAATCAGAACACTGAATTATCAGAGGAAGCGATTCTCAATGGAAAAAAGATGCAGAGATACCATGCAATACTCATCACAGCTATCCAAGGGCCCTGCGATCATGATCGTAATGCCACCGTTTTCACCGTTCAGCATGCACCCGAGGAGGAAAAACTGCTACAGGACATCCTACAGGAATCCCGTAGCAGTTCAGCCAGCTGGAGTGTACACTATCAAAACGCCTGCAGAACATAGAGCGGGCACATGCACCATCCGCAGCTAGGTAATAAGCTCCGTAGCCAGCAGCAGTCTGCGAGGAAGAACCCCCGTGCCTGTGCACGATGCAGCAACCAGCAAATCCATTCACCATCGTCCTGAAACCTGGAAATCATGTCGCGGCCGCACAGGTAAGTGCCTCACCCTTCTTTCGTTCGAATTACATGAATAATACTATGAAATGTTTGCAAGTGTGGGAATGAACGGGTTGAGCAGTCGAATGGCCATTCCACTGGCCACGACGACCAGTCAGATGGTCTAGTCGGATTTGGTAAGTGGCGGTCGTGGCAAGCAAATCGGGTAATAGACACGTGAGAAGTGTCCAGTCGGGGAGAAGCGGCATTTTAACAGAAATGACGGCGGCGGATCTGCGGAGAATGATGCGGCAGTCAGGGAAACTTGCAGTGGAATGATTAGGTGACGTCGTCCAACGGTCCGGCAGGGACAGCTCACCCCCGCGCCACGAATTCCGCCGGGATTCAAATCCATCGGCTAGATCGCCACCCCACGCATTTATCATCAGCCGTTTTGAAGTCGAGTGAGCGTCTGAATTTATCTGAAGCTCGTTACTCCAAGTCTTCGGCTTGTTCAAGCATCTGGTAGCGGCACAGAAGGAGCAGAACCACTGCAGTGCTCTCCAGAACCCGTGCGTTGTTTCTACAGGAAAGCTACGCTACAGGAAGCTCACTGCCACGAGGAAAATTGGGCTCTTCACGCCAAAGGTGGCGAATTGGAAAAGGTAAGCCTGAACCTGTTCCTCCCATGCAATTGGTTTCGAGGGTGGCGGAGTCGACGTTCTCAAGAACGTAAAACTACAGTCTGGTCATAAAATTGTAAGCGTCGTCGTCGAAGTATATGTGGGATTTTCTACAGGATGTGATTTTTAAGGCTCATCTGTAGATAGTCTTCGCGAATTGTGTGCGTGGTAGAGGCGTAGTTCTACGCTCTGTCCCAAAAGGCTAGTTTTTGATTCGCCCCCGCCACCTCCAGCTAACAGAGCAGGTTTTCACCATGCCGGGTGGATTCATCAGAAAAGAACCGACCGACTCAAAGAAACTAAGGGAGAACCCTGAGGTGGTAGAGCTGTTCACTCGTGCGCAATGGATGTCGTTCTGCGACAAACTCCAAGGATATGATGATGAGGTGGCAGAGGAGTTCTTGCGAGCTCTGAAGCCAAAATCCAAAACACTGGCCACTGTCAATTTCAGGGGTTTGAGTCTCAGACTCACCCCACAATTCATCAGCCGAGTCACTGAGCTCCCAATGGGGGTACCGTGGGACAAGGAGGAGAGGAAATTAGGCCAGAAGGCTAAAAAGGAATTCTTTCCACCAGAGGAGCAATTCTCAGAGGATAAGAACGGGGTTCGCAGAACTAGCTTACTGCCACTTTGGAGCGAGGTCAGCCTCCAAATTATGAAATACATCACATGCGAAGGTCGGTTCAACATTGTATATGGGTACCATTTCCGACTACTCACAGAATTAAGGCATCAGATGGACCTACCTTCAGAAAGTAAACTAAGTATTCCCTACTTCCTCCTGCAGTCTATGACTGAATGTGCCACCAAATTACGAGAGGGCACACCAGACCAGGTAGCTCATCACGGGCTCATTGATGAGCCCCAAATTTGGTAACATTTTGGGCTCATTTGGCCTAACTACCCTTGCTCAACCCTTCATTTTTCATGACTTATGCATCATTTTCTTAGTATATTTATGTCATTTGTACGAATGAGGGCAGTCAGTAGTCCTAGGTGGCTAACACGTGCTTATTTCAGGTTTTTTGACATTTAATGGAGCAAAACCACGCAGATGAGGGCTAGGAGACAGCCAAGATGGGATTGCGATTTTGTAGGAAGGTTGTCTACAGCATTGAATGGCCTTCCTCGTGATCTTCACCCCCAACTCCGAGCTCTGACAGCCACCACAGCCGAGTTAGAAGGTAGCCAAACTGATTTCGAGGAAGCAGCAGTTCACTCCTTGTTTGGTCAACCAAATCCCACTGATTTAGGAGGCCAGCTTGGGACCTCGTAATGTATAAATGATGAGGCTGTAGCCTTCGAAAAGGACTTTTGAAACCTTGTTGCACATTCTGGATTATGAGCTGTTAGCTCTGTTTTGCTCTTTTGTAGCCATTATTGGCATGTTATTTGACTTATGATTATTATCTTTTAATGGAAAGCAGGCAGATTTGAGTTCAGTTCTGAGTTCTTAAAGGAGCCATAGCTCTCGGGGTTGGGCCCAACCTGAGAGCCTAAGGCCTCCTTCCTTTGTATTGTTATCTTTCTTTCAGCATTATATTTCTTTTCCTTTACATGCATTTGGAAATGCAGCTTGCTGAGTTGAATTCCTTGGTGTGGTTAAGTAGGTTAGTTTTATGAAACAGAGTTGCTTCAGTAGTTTAGAATAGAGTAAGGAGATTGGAGTTAATAAGAGTTCCAAAAAGGGTTGACTGCACACTCATTTTCACCTCTGTTTAGGGACTGGAATTGCAGACAGTGCCACCACCCAAAAACATTGTTTTACATGTTCATGCAATCTTTGATGCAATATTTTCATTTGTAATAGTTGTCCATGCATTCAGATCTTGTGGAATGATTCTTTGCTTCAGTACCATGCATGATTTTCCTTAGAAATAACGTTGTTGTTCTTTGGTTTTATTAAACAGTTAGAATAGGATCATGATATTTCGGTTATGTGCAGGACGTGGATGATTTGTTTCGTTTACACTGTGCAGTACTACTCCCTCACTCTCTTATCCTTCTAAACCGTGCCTAGGCCAACTACTCATCTCCCAATTAGACCCCCTGTCTCTCAGCCATTCTATCACCCTCGTTATTCTACCTTTTCGGCCTTCCATTCCCTCTACCCTCTTCAAGACAACCTAGCTTAGCACACCCCCTCTTCATCTCATCTCTCTGTCACTGAGTCACTACAAACTCCTCCCCTACCTCCCTATCCATCCATGCAGCCTCTTCCACTCACCCATCACCCAAAAATCCGATTATAGGACATCCTGTAGGAATTACTGAACTTCCTGTAGAAATTCTGAACATCCTGTAGAACCCCTGCAGACTTCCTGTAGAAGCTCATAAACACAGTTGCGTGGCATCCAAACTTTGTGAAACTCTCTGAAAGGATGTTAGGGTTTCCTTAGACCCTCTCTGAGCCTTCCTGACCTCTTCCAAGCATTTCTCCCCTTGATCTACCCCCTGCACAGTAAAGACCCAGTTAGAAGCACATGCATAATAATTCCAACCACTTGAACAAAAATACAAAAATATGTTCTCTTCAGATAAAAGTAGTCTAGACACATGCATCTCACCTTCATAGAAGTAATGGCATCTCTTTCAGTAGTTTGCATTCCCACCTTTGCATCAGTAGAACTAGCTGGTAGAATTAGGGTTTGCTAGGGTTTGTGTTTCTTGTTGGCTTTCAGTTCCTTTCTGCAAGTAGGTTAATTTCCTTTGAGTTAGCTTTCGTTCATCGGTTAAAAAGCTTCTTCTAAGAGCTCATAGAAGTTGGCTTGAGCCCCTAGCGGACTTGTGCCAGCTGACCAAGTGACAGCTGCGGCAAGAGCTAGTACTTGTGCATACAGCACCGTCGCTTCCAAGTTTGTTACGAACTACCGGGTTGATAAAATTAGAGAAGGAAGCTCCAGGAGTTGTAGCATTATTGCTACAATACTGGAGCCCACCAGGTGTTATAATAAAATCTATTCTTCGTATATATAGTTTCCATTGGATTATTTGAGTAATTACTGTTTCTTTTTGCTGTTTAAATATGATTGTGGCATAGATTAGGACTTTCGTAGGTTTCATTTCTACCATTTGTTGCAGATCTACAATTCTTAGCAGCCTTTTATATTATTGATACTATTTATCATCCATAGTCTTAAGTGGGTACTTTTCGTACATCTTTGAGAAGAAAACACTACAAGAGAAAGAATTCAAGAAAATGCGTGGAGCAAGGACCCTTGAAACCCTCAGTCTTTGGAAAAGAAATGTGGCCTCCAAGTTATCGATCTCTAAGTTTGGATATGGGTTCAACCGCAATCCTAGAATGAGCTTGATTAAACAATTTATATTCTTCCCTGGGATCAAGTTTAGAAACTCGACCTTCCAACCTTTGCAATTTGACCTCTTTTACCTCCAATGAAATCAATCCACAATTATTTCAAGGAGACACTTTAGATCTATGAGCAAGTTAAAAATGCAATTGAAAGGCAAGGTCTTCTCCTTAGATTTAAATGATCCAACCTATTTCCAATATAGATTACAAAAATATATTCATACCATTGATCTTGAAATGAAATAGATATAATCTGATATGATACTTGTGCTCAAAATTTAGCCTTTGAACCCTTGGTGTTTGACCCACTAGAAGGAGATGAACTCTTCCGTTGGATTTCTATAGACCTGAAATCAAGTTATAGTCAAGATGGTAGTGCTTCGTACAACAAATCTTACAGCCTTGCAATACAATTGAAAAGAGACCCTCAAATCTGATAGGGGTTTGATCTCGACCCCGTAAACTTGAATGGATAAATATGCTAAAGCAGACCTGGGTCCAATCTAAATATTTAGAAAAGTAATGTTTTCTCTTTTGTTTGCAATAAAATAATAACTTTCAAAATAATGTAGAAAATTCTCCTTCCAATCAACCGAAAAATAGGACCAACTAGGATGATACGAAATACCATCGAACATGGAAATGTTGGCTAGGGTGAGCATAAATTCCACCAAAATTCCCTGCATGAAACTTCCAAATAACCCTGCAAATAATTTAGAATTTTCCAATAAAACCCTCAGGCTGGCAGGATGCACAGCTCTGATACCACTGTAATTTCCCAATCATCAAAATTTTAATTAGTTTTGGTACATTGTAGGTGTTCTAATAAAATTCTTGCAGTAAAAACATCGAACACAATAAAGATCTGAGAATGCAACATCTTATCTATGTAAATAAATGTAAACAAAATTACATGCCCATAGAAGCACTACTAAAGCTTGTGCCTTGGCATGTATGGTTTCCCATCAACAGAGAAATTAAAGATGCTGAACCACAATCTTATATCCTCGATGGATCCACCAGAGAAATTACTCCCATGGGGTTTTCATCCTTGGGATCAAATAGAACTTGCCTTGACAAGCTCTCAACAAAAGAAAAATAGATAAAGAACTCTCGATGATTACATTGTTAGGCTCCTATCCCCTTTTATATGCTTCATTGAATCTCTAGAGACTTTATTTTATTGTTTTCACTCGAAAAATGAAGGCAAATACCATGGGTCAATGCCATGGGAAACTACCACGGTAAATACCATGGGTAGATTCTGTCCACTTTAACCATATCCACAAAGAAAAGAATATTACAAATCGATCGCTTCTTATTTAGTCTAAGAAGTTTATGTTTAGGAATTCCCCAAGATCCATAAAAGTAGAAACTTAATAGAAATTACTCATCAACACGAGAAAGTGTGTTATTTTTATTGAGAATATTGAGCACATGGAAAGATGCTTGTTAAAGTGGATGTTAGAGAAATCTGTAATGCATAGGTCTAACAATAACAATAATTGTGTTACCTTTTGGGTAATTTTCTTAAGAATCCTAACTATGTCTTAAAAATGTAGCTCGGGGGATTAAATTTAAATGATATTCCTTATTTATTTTGGGAATGGGATGAGAGAGAGGTAGAAGATATTGTCTATCCTAAAAACAAACATCTTTTCACTTGTATCTTTTCCATGCATAATGTCTCTATTTCATAAATTAAATGGACAACCTTCTTTCCTTAATTCTTCATGAGAAACTATCCTTCCAAGAGGCATTAAGACCATTTCTAGACAAGTAAGGCCACCTACTAAGTCATAGATTCGAAATCCAACGACTCTGCTACGAGCTCACCAAGATTTAGTAACTCTTACTCTTCTCTAAATTCTCCAACAAATCAATGTACAAATGAATTGGAATTGGGGGCAAGAAGCCCTTTATGAAAAACTATAGTTTTTCTGGGCCATTACGAGTAAATGGTAGCTCAGTTTGACAAACCGTTAGCACTGTTGGAATTCTCTCACCGATCTCTACAATGGGTCTCCATGCTTCTTGTAATTTGAAACTTTGCCACAAAGCCATTTTTTCCATGAGGTCTCACTTTGGTTCATTAAATCAAATCTCTTAATATGAGTCACATGTACTCTCATACCACTTTTCCTTTGAGCTTTTAGAATTATGAGTAAAGTTTTGTCATGAGTAATCACTATTTACTCATTCTATTATGGCGCGTTGTGGGCCTTTCCCATGTGGAAGCATCATATAGTCACCTTTCTTCAAAGCATTAGAGATGAGTCACCCCTACATCTATGGAGTCTGTTTAAAGTCCCATTGAGTCCTGTTACAATATATTATCCATCTATGTGTCACATTCATCCCATTTTTCTTATATTTGACCTCCATATATCCTCATGTGCCTTTGACGAAAGTGCAATTGACCATCCCTTACGGAATTTTGTCAGTCACTACGAGGTCAACCTTGAATGTTATGCTTTGACAAGGTAAACCATAACTCCGCGAGTCCCCATATCTTCCAATTATCATCCTCGGTGTTAGTCATTATTAGCCATAATGTTATGATCCTTGTGCCTTTGTTGAGGATTCATAATTGCCTAAACTCTGGTGGGCCTGCTTTTGTTAACGTCAACACATTTATTCTAGGAGAGTAGTTTAGAGGATGGCGTACCTTGGTTTCATCTTTCATCCTTTCTTCATGCCTCTAATCAAGAAAAGTGAATCATTATTTCCCTTTTACTTGGTTTTTTCTCACATGCTCAAATTCAACTCATTATCACACGATCAAGAAACATACACTTGGTGGTTTAGCGATGTAGCAGATTTTCCTAGATTTTCTGAGGTGTGTGTGAGATGTTCTAGACCTCTTGAGGGGATGTCCCTTCAGGTAGCCCCTCACATACCTAGATGTCAGAAAATTATGATCTAGCCTCAGAAGAAGTTATTTTTATTTGAATGGCTTTGTTTCTACCGATTGCATAACCCACAACATGAACCTCTATTTGAAATGGTCCATTGAGATATTTAAATACCTCTCCTATTCATCAAGGTTTCTTTGGTTGTGATCTCTCCCCCCCCTCCTTCACAACACCAACGTGGGGGAACTATGTCTCATGTACTAAAATCAACATACTTAATTGTAGCAATCCTGGCCACTGTATTCGAGGAAATTATGTATATGGGGATCATTACATCAGTGTATCATTTTTTGCCCCATTGATGCCAGCATATCATGTATCATTTACTATGTACCTCAGACCTAGATTATTAGGCACACCATGATCATCTGTACTCGGTTATCTCATAGGTATGTGTATATCTCCCCCACCTTATTTAGATCTTGTACTCGCCAATAAAAGAAAATTGTATCTCACAAGTAGGTTTTACCCCCTCCAACTTCACTCCTTCCTATTACTTCAATGATCTCTCTCTCTCCCTATGACTTCCCTTCGGTGTTTTATGAAAGTGAAGCTACAACATATTTCCATCATACGATGTGCTCCTCAAACTCTTATGTTGCGCAACAATCTTTTATCACCCAAAAAATGATCACCTAGTCATGTATTACTAGGTTGATCAAAATGCACCATGTAGGATAGGTTTCTACATATTAAAACCTTCTTTTACCTTAGGAAATAATTTAGTAAACCAATTTCCTAAAGTATGTCGTTGTATTCTAGACTATTACATGCATGGGAATTTTAAGACAATTTTCTAAGACAAAATAAATCTTTTGTCTTAAAATTTTCAATATGATGTGCTAATAAAAAAGGTAAAGGATTAGGGGTTTGTCTTTACACTATTGATGGTTTCTTCGGGAAGTAGAGTGATGGAGGTTGACAACAACTAATGGGATTTAGGGTGATGGAGGCTGAAAGCAGAAGTGTGCGTTGTGAGAGGAGCGATGGAGGCACTTTCAAAGAACGTTAATGGGCGGTAACATAATTGGAGTACTTTTCGGGGTCTCCATCGATTGTGTACTAATATGTGTTTTTTTACTGTTTTATTCATTTTGAACGCCACTTATATACATTGGTTGTTGTTATTAGCAAATTGTTGTGCTAGATTGGCAACATGGATTAGATTCACTTGAAGTATTGTTGAAAAATGTGGCAAGAAATTCTCAATTTCATTTTTCCTTGATTAAATTGAGAAAATTTGAATTTCCACATCAGCAGACAACTTGGATGCAATTAGCTTGTATGAAATGGTTTGTGTCACCCATTTTACTCAATCAATTCGAGTTGGAGGAGTTAGAGTTCAGTTAAGCATGTATGATTTCTAATTTGTAATAGTCAAAGTCAGTTATCTCAAGTTCTTTTTAGTTAAACTAGGTCTAATAATTGGAAGAACTAGTGGAAGGCTAGTTGTGTAGTGAGACTTCAATCAAATGCAGTGATCATATAGTTAAGTGATCAATCATCTCAAAATTGCTAGTGCATGCAAACAATTTGAGTTCCCTAGCTATGGTGGAGATTCCAAGGTAGTGTAATATTAGTTGTAGGCTAGTCTTGAGCATACAGGTGTTGCATGCAGTCACATGATCAACCTTAGGAATTGTGCAATCCATTTTGGAAAAAACCTAAATAATAGGGGCCTAATTTCTCAAGGAATTGCACAAGGAAATAGGGGCTCAAGCAGAGGTAGAAATTTACAAATTTTTGGTTTGAGCTTCTAAGTGAGCAGAGGGATACATTATTCACTTACAAGTTGTGCACAGTTGAGTCAATCAATTGTAATACATCTATATTCATAAGATTGATGCAAGAAGGCATTGGAGTTATTAGAAGATTGCTTTCCCCACGAAAAAGATTGTGTGCATGTATTTTATTTCTTATTGCATGTCTGAATATTTTGTTCTAAATTGTGAATTAACTTTCATAGAGTAGTAGAGTAGGTCTGTGTCTTATGTTTTTGAAAAAACTTCATGATGAGTCCCAAATCTACACCATAATTTCTACATCGTATCATAGTAGGATTCACATTACAGCATGATTTTCGAATTTGTTTCTCAAGAGGTTCAAATTTGCAGTTAAGTGTAGCAAGAGCTCTTAGCAAAAAAAAATATGATCTTCAATGGGTTGAGGCTAGAGTATTCCTTAGAAGGCAACTCTAATTTCATTGACTGCAAGGATCGCATGGAGGAGGTATTCGATGACAATGGATTGCCAGAATACATCAAGAGAGATGTTACAAAACCAGAAGAATCCGATGCCCAAAACCTTGCTCAATCGAAGAAAGTTGTATCCATGGTGTGGATAATAATATTGGAGGGAGTACGAGACCACATTGTTAGCAATCTCCATGGGAAAGAAAATTGTTATGGAATGTGGTAGGCACTCACAAATCTGTTCTAGAATAGTAGTGACCACAAAAGGTTGGTACTCAAGGATAAACTTTGAAATATCAAGATGTAGAAGAATGACTTTACCCTGCAATATCTGAGGAGGTTCACACAAGTTCATGATGAGCTTGCAGGAGTTGGTGTTACTCTTTCAAAGGATGACTTGGTAAGAATATCCCTTCTAGGACTTCCCAAGAGTTGGCATACTTATCAAGATTAAGTGAACTGGAGGTAGAAACTACCGAATTGGGAACACTTATGGTATGATTTGGTACAAGAGGAAATAAGGCAGAATACTAGATATGGCACCTCATCCAAGGGTAAGGATGAAGAAAAAATTTCGTTGGTTGGAAAGGGAAAGAAGGGAAAAGGGGAAGAAATCTCAAACCAAACCAGAATCCAACCAAGGGACAAAGAAGAAAGATTTGTCAAAAATTAAATACTTCCATTATCACGAATACGAGCACTATGCCACGAAGTTCCCACAGAAAGAGGCAAGTGAGAAGACCTTAGGAGGAATAGTGGGTGAAGCCTTGGATTCATAGTTCGACCTTGACTTTACCCTTATCGCATGCATGCCCAACATAGTGATGGGGAGCGTGTGGTACTAGGACTCAGGTGCAATGTTCCACATGACAGGGTGTAGAGACTTTTCAGTGACTTGGAGGAGAAATATCTCCATATGTACATCAAGCTAGGGGATGATGGAAGGTACAACATGACCAGTATTGGTACAATCAACTTTCAAAGGGAGTAAGGCTCCCCTCTCAGGCTCAAGGATGTCATGTTTGTTGTAGGCCTAAACAAAAATCTCTTCTCTCTTGCAGTTTTGGAAGACCTTGGTTATGATGTGATCTTCAACAAAGGAAAAACATTCCTGAGACACATAGCCATGAGACAAGTGAAGAAGATCGAGGTTTGTGTGACGAATCTATATAAGTTAGATGTGGAAGATTGTGTTGCATTAAAAACTAAGGAAGAGAATGTGCAGGGCCATGATGTAGGTGAACTTTAGCACATAAGCCTTGGCCATTTGCATCATGGCACCTCGAATAGTATACAATAAATATCCACTAGCCTCCCGAAAGGAGCACTTGAGTAGCAGGATGTATGCAAAGGATGTACCTTGGGAAAGTACATAAAATCCGAATTTCATGATTGGCACAACAAAGCGCACGCAGTCAAAGAAAGGATCCACTTTGATGTCTGTGGACCTTTCTTTATAGCCTCCACTACCTGACACAAATATTTTGTCCTTTTTATTGATGACTTCACACATAAGTATTGGATCTCTTCATGCGGACAAAAGATGGGACATTCTCCAAGTTCATAGAATTCGAGGCACTATTTGAGAAAGAAACCAAGAAGAAGGTGAAGGCTCTCTGGAGCAATAATGGAGGTGAGTATGTGTTGAATGAATTTAAAAATTTATGTGCGAAAGAAGGCATTCGATGAGAGTTGACAACGCCCCACAACCCACATCAGACTTGGGTGGTTGACAAAAATATCCATAGCATTTTGGGAGAAACAAGGGTGATGTTGCATGACCAAGGCCTACCTCTGCATTTGTGGGTTGAGGCATGCAATACAACAGTTTGTTTGTAGAACTGAAGTTTTCATTGGATTCTTGGCATGATATTACACTGGAGGAGGCTTTCTCGGGAAGAAAGCCGGATGTGTCACACTTCGAGATTTTTGGAGCCTCTGTTTACTTCCATGTCTCCAAAGAATCATGGAAGAAGCTTTAGTCAACATCAAATTCGGGGTATTTGTGGGTTACACAAAAACTCCCCACAACTAACATGTGTACTTGCCATCACTCATAATAATAGTTATGTGAAGGGATGCAAATTTTGATGAGGAGAAATCTATGTGGTGCTCTCTTGAGAGGGAGATTTAGATGCCACCAAAAGATGAGATTTTAGCTCAAAAAGAGGAACCTCAAGTAGTTGTAGAGAAACAACAAATTTTGGAGCAAAGAGTGGAGACATTCACTAAAGCCAAACCTCCAGAGAAGGTAGAAAAAGAACTAAGGAAGTTGATAGACTTGTGCAAGATGCGAGGGAGAATGTGGGATAAGCAAAGGAGGTCACCTAAGAGGTAAACTGGCAACTTGGCTCTTATGACTGAGCTTATAGAGATTGAGCCATCCTATTTTGAGGAAGAAATAGAGAAACCTGTATGGGTTGATGCAATGGTGGAGGAATATGAATCCATTGCAAAGAACCGTGTTTGGGAAAATATCCCAAGAACAACATATAAATCAATAGTGGGTTTGAGATGGATCTTCAAGGTGAAGCAGGCAACAAATGGAAGAATACGGAAGTATAATACCAGATTTGTGGCCACGGGTTACTCTGAAGTTGAGGGAATTGACTAAGAGGAGACATTTTCTCTTGTAGTAAGGTACTCATCCATTAGATCAATTCTTCGTCTCGCTACACAGATGAGGTGGAATATCCACTATATGGGTTTAAAAACAACATTTCTGAATGGGGTTATTAAGGAGGAGGTGTACATAGAGTAACAAAAAGGTTTTGAGACATTTGATCAAGAGTCTTGTTAGCCTCCTGCTGCAGCAGGTTAATCATCTTTCATGATCGACAGTTTTACATGCCAAATATGTCGTGTTATGCATGCTGCAATGCTCCATATTTGCTATAGATGGCCAAAGAGTATCCATGAGAGTAGGCTGGTCTAAAGGCCACTGTTGTGTTCCAGTTTTGATAAAGCAATCCATTTTTGCTTTGAGGCAGTTTTTCAGTTGGAGGTACTCAGGCTGGAGTTCACTAACATCTCTCTTTTTCTCATCACCCTTATTATGTAACTCCCTATTAGTTTTTCCCTCCCCCTATTAAAACCATGTATATAAATCCCCCTATGTAAATACCCCTTCCTGGCACTATAGCCATACTTTCTACTAAGTCCGGGAAATCTCAGTCCATCTGGGACTGTTTTTAGCCCATCCGCGTCATTGAGGAGCTAGTTCGACATCTGGTCAGCTAGTAACCTCTCCCTTAACCCCAAAAACCCCCAAAAACCCATGTTTTCACCTTCCCCCTTGTAAAACTTCACCCCACCGCTGTAAAAACCCCTTGAAACCCGTTTCCCTAAGTTCTAACCCACCCGCCGCGCACATTAAACTCGGAATATTCCTGCAAATATTCCTGCCTGTTAACCCCCTGTCCCATCGCGTTCACCGCCAGCCGTCCGATCCACAGCCCCGTAGATCAACGGCTAGCGGGCATCCTCATCCCCGACGCGCCCAGCCTTTAACGTACGGGAGTTCGGCGGTTTTGCTGCCGTACTCCTGCCACGCGTCAAGCGCCGGGCTGTGGCGGAGCCCCTTCCCCCGAAACCGCCATCCCCCATAAGCGGTGGGCCACATACTGCTTACCGCCCGGTGACGTCACCAGCCCACGTCACCCCTGCACAGTCAACAGCCCACGTCACTCCCCCTGTACAGTCGTCAGATGAGTCACCCGCCCGCGTGGCCTCCTGCCACGTCACTGCCACGTCTCCTGCCACCGTACCTACCACGTCATCATCCGTACATGATGACATCATGCTGACGTCATCCCGCCACGTCACCATGCTGACGTCACCCGCCGTACAATGCTGACATCATGCTGACGTCATCAGCCTTTTTTTGGACGCAGAGGCGCGAAAATCGCACTTCGGAGCCCCGGAATCGAATTCTGAGGCATTTTTTGATGAGGCGATTGTAGGATTTTTTGGGCCAGAATGGAGAATCTTCAGGGAATCTTTAAGGAATCTTTGCCCCATGCGGCCCCAGGAAGCCCGAAAAGGCACAGAAATGATCCGTTTTCTTCACAGAGCATACCAAAATGATCAGAAGACAATTCTAGATGATACAGAGGCCGAACAGTGGCAATTTACTGGTGATTAGACACGCAACACAGTAGATCAGCAGCCCAGATTTTGTCAGAGAGTATCAGTGGAAGAAAGGACGCCAGAAAGAATCAGTCATGATTTTTTTAGGGGCTCGAGGCACCTGAACATTGATGAAGCCCCTAGAAAAATCAAATCGATAAGCATCAGCCCATCCTTGCTTTCAAATCACCGTCAAGACATTCCAGACACCAGGACAGCAAGGAAGCAGAGACCCATACCCATTTATTGCAGAAAGCACTGCAGCAAGCCACCGAGGACAACATTATTCATTCAGTTTTGACACATCGGCCTTGAGCACGGCCCGAGACATTCTTTGCATTCATTTCTAGATAGGATTAGGTCAAGTAGTCATTTTTATGACCTAATTAGGTCAAAATGTAATAAAGGAAACTCTGCAGAGAGTTTTGCCCTATATATACCACCCTCTGTATAGTTTTAAGGGTTGGTCAATTGAGATTTTCATTAGAGACTCGCTGTGTATACCTGAACGTTTCTGTAATCAAAGATTGCTTAAAGCTTGGAGAGCGAACTGTCTGTTGTTGATGAATGTGTCGAAGAGTTGGAGATGGAATTCCTGCGCTGCGGCCTGAAGCAATAAGTGCCTCTTATCTCTGTTTATGTGTTTGCCATTATCTAAATAGCAGGAAGAAAGAATAGCCTAGAATTAGTTAACTACTCTCTATGCTCAATTCCTGTTGTTTCTTGATGTTTTCTTCTGAACGAATTGGTTATGAACATTGAATTCCTTCTGGCTCATGTTTACCCCAGTTCACCTGTGCTGGCCAATTATCTAGGGATTCTTAACTGCTCCTAGGTAGCGCCTTGTTGTTTCCTCTGCTAATCTGTTGGAGAGATTCTTAACTGCCTCTCTTTCTTTAGCATTCTTGCCATCCCTTGAACCTGAAAGTTGCTTCTGCCCTAGTTATCTCGCTCCATTTTCCCCTCATTGTTATTAAAGAAAAACACCAGCAGTTCCCCTCCTCGACTCCACGCCCAATGGTTTGAAACATTCAGACTATACCCAGCCTCTCTTCCTGAAAGTGTCAGTTTTCCCGCCAAAACTCAATCAAAACCCTGTGCATCATATCTAGCCTAAAATCACCCCTTTCAACAAAGCTAAATCATAAAGAGAGAGCCCTCTCTGACTGCAGGCAGGCTAAGGCCTGCAGTCCAAAGTTGGTTTGTGGTTACCTCAGCCGTATCCCTTTGGGAGTCAAAAGGGACAACCTAAGTGATAACAAGTCTCATGTGTGAAAACTCAAGTGAGCATTGTATGATCTCAAGCAAGCACCTCGTGCTTGGTACACCAAGATCAATAGTTATCTCACCAGTTTGGGCTTCACCATAAGTGAACCAGATGTAAACCTCATCACATATCGATAGAAGGTAAATTTCTTATTATTGTCTTATATGTTGATAATTTTATTTTAACTAGTGATGACACGTTGATCATATCTTGCAAGGGAATTTTAAATGAAGGACATGGGTCTCATGCACTACTTTCTCAGGTTGGAAGTATGACAAGGTGATGGGTAATTATTTGTCTCTCAAGGCAAATATGAAAATGAGATACTGCAGAGATTCTACATGGAGAGTTGTAAACCTATGGAAACACCTATGACGAACAACTAGAGGAAGGAGGAGGCCACTTCAAGTGAAGTGGATGTTACCATTTATGGACAGCTAGTGGGTCCACTCACGTATCTTGTGAAAATATGACTAGATATGTGATGTGCAGTCAACGATCTAAGACACACTATGGTTAGGTCAACCAAACTATTTTGGAAGGCAACTAACCATGTTTTACGGTACCTCACAGGCACTACCCAGTTTGGGCTATGGTATAAATGATTAGAGGGAGTGAAGTTGTGCGGCTTCACAGATGAAAGTTGGGCATGAAGTCCATTAAAGAGAAAGAGTACATCGAGTGTAATTTTTAGTGTTGAGTTTGTAGTTGTTTCTTTGTATGACAAGAAGTAAATATCTATGGTGCTCAGCTAGATAGAAGCATAATACATGGCTGCAAGTCAAGAAACATGTGAGGCAATATGGATGAGAAAGACACTTGTTGGACTATTTGGTCAGATGATGGATCCAATTGTGATAATCAGATTTGCATCAATCTCTCTTAGAATCTTATATTTCATGATCAATCCGAGCATATAGATATCCAATATCACCATTTAAGAGATTGTATCTAGAGGTAGATGATGTTGCTACACTGCATTCTGATAAAGGAGTAAGATGTTGACATTTTGACAAAATCTTTGTCAAGTGGGAAGTTTGAATTCCTTAGGTGCATGATAGGGGTGGTTGATAATCCATTTCTTGCAGAGAGGGAGTCTTAAAAAATGTAGCAATAAATTATCAATTTGATTTTTCATTGATTAAACTGAGAAAAATTGAATTTCCACATCAACAAATAGCTTGGATGCAATTAACTTGTGTGACATGGCTTGTGTCACCTGGTTTACACAGTAAATTCGAGTTGGAGGAGTTATAGTTCAGTTAAACATGTATGATTGTTAATTTGTAACAATCAAAGTTAGTTATCTCAAGTCATTTTCAGTTAAACTAGTTCCAACTATTTGAGGAACTAGTGGAAGGCCAATTGTGCAGTGCGAATTCAGTCAAACTCAGTGATCATCTAGTTAACTAATCAATCAACCCAAAATAGCTAATGCATGGAGAATTCGAGTTCCCCAGCTATGGTGGAGATTCCAAGGCAATGTAACATCAACTATAGACTAGCCTTGAGTGTACAGGTGTTGCATATAGTCAGATGATCAACCTTGGGAATTTCACAATCCGTTTTGTAAAAATTCCTAAATAATAGGGGCCTAATTTCTCAAGGAATTGTGCAAGAAAATATGGGCTCAAGCAGAGGTAGAAATTTTCAAAGTCTGGCTTAGAGCTTCCCAGTGAGCAGAGAGACAGGTTATTCACTTGTAGGTTCTGCTCAGTTGAGAAAATAAATTTCAATACATTTCTATTGATCATATTAGTGCAAACATACATTGGGGTTTTAAGCATATTGTTTTCCTTAGGTAAAATTTTGTGTGCATGTGTGTTATTTGTTATTTCATGTATGAAATTTTTGTTCTAAATTGTGAATTAACTTCCAGAGAGTAGTAGAGTAGGCTTGTGTCTTATGATTTTGATTAAAACTTCATGACTAGTTGCAACTCTACACCATAATTTCTACAAGGATGGTGGAGGTAAATTACAGAATATTCGTTAGTAGACAATATGCCTACTTCAAAATATCTATGACAACTTTTGCGAGAAGAAGATGTTGAGGATAAAAGATTGGATTTTCAAAGAATTAGTCACAAAATTCACAAGGGTGGTAATTTTGGTTGCAGGTGTGGAGGTAGATGGATTAAAAGTAATTTTGGCTACATGTATTTAGATAGACAAGTCACAGATACTCCTTTGATTTTTGTCGATGATGTGTTACTATTTGGTATATTGACCTCTTTTAATTAGTCTTTACACTCCTTATGAATAATATTAAATATCATGATTTATTCTTACCCAGATGATGCATTGGTACTGGAGATTTATCATATTTTTCATGTTATCTCCACTGCATTGGATGCAAATTTTTAATATCTTAGATTTATGCTCCAAACTAACTGTTATGGAATTAAGGATTAGATCCGAATTATAGAGAAAATCCACTGTATAGTTTTATCATGAGCACACAAGAGGCTCTCCCTAGGAGGAAAGTTGACTCTAGTTCGAGCAATCCTTTAGAGCATCTCTATATATTGGCTTCATATTTTCGCTTTGCCTAAGAATATCAGTAAATGTATCTTTCCGGGTTCATCTTGGCATGGGAAAATCTGTGTCATAAAGGATAGAGTGGGCCTGGTTGTTTTTTACTCTGTATGGAGGCGACGGATGACCAAAATCATTTGTTTCTTTTATTCTCTAGAGTAAAATCAATTTGGAATGTTGTGTTTAATATGTTCCATTTACATGCAGATTAGAACTACTCCTTTGTGGTTTATTGTATTTGGCACTAGATTATTGAATATAAAACATTTCGACCACTTCCAATATACATTGGGTGTTCAACCCAAAGGATGCATTACTGCCCCAAGCTCCTTTGTTGTGATACATCCACCTCCGTCCTCATCAAAAAAGATAAAGGCCTCCAAGAACTTAGACATAATCTCGAAACCATATTCCTTTAGTAGATAAAACCCTTCTCTCATTTTCTGACCATGCCAATCTACCCTCCATCCCATATTCTCTCATGATCCTTGTGTAAACCACCATTTAATTCAACGATGGGGATTTTGATGCCTACTCTAACCATATTTGTTAGATACTTTCCTCCTTTTCTTGCTTATGATTTCTTGAGTTGGCCTCCTCTAAATATTCCCTACTCTCCTTAAATTATTTGAAAGGTATCCTTTGGTTACTAACCCCATTTTACCAGAGATCCTTGACATGTCCCTTGAAATTTTGGTTCAGCCCCATGAACTATTTTATGCCAGTGAGTCGAAAGCTTTAGATTTCTTTTCCACATATTCATTCATGACCAAACACTATACCACTAGTTCTAAGAATCTTGTGGTTACTATCACCATAATAAATGTATATTGTATTTTAGACGAGAAAAGAATTGTATATTGCCCTTTGGGACACTCCAAAAATATTTTGATGCACCCTATTTTTCTAACACTCTAGTATACTTTATGACCTTAATTCCCGTTCCATGTTCATCCATGTGGATGCACTTTATGATGTTCTAGGACAACCTAATGTCCTTGTCAACTCCCTCTCATCTTCCTTGTCATGTTTTATAGGACTTGTGTATCCAACAAGAAATTTGGGAGATGCATGACATCAAGGTAGAAAATCAAGGGGTTTTCAAGTCATTTATTTAGGGTTCCCACTAGCATAGTCCCACCATATGATTCACCCAATCCCTAAATTGGGGTTTAGTGCTATTTCAATTAATTATTAGATGATCATGGTGGGCCATAATTCCAGGTTAAATGTTATGATTCTTCGTAGGATATTATTGGAGATACTTTAGGAGACACCTCTTTGGCTAAAGGGTAAAGGAAGGATTTTGACTTCAATATCAAACCATCAACCATATCCTCAACATTTGTCCCATTAACCTTATCCTCAACATATCGAAACAACAAACAAGAAGACAACTGAGGTGAAGCATGGGAATCCTCTCTCTCCCATGTTGTTTAGGATATATCAATCTATGAATGCCTCTACACTCCACCAACTGTGCATCAATAAAAATTTTGTTTGCCCCATTTTCCACCAAGATGGATACACATTGTCCCAACATTGTGCCTCTGATTGCCAAAATTGTAAAATTGGGATTTTCCATGTCAAAATTTTAATTCAAGACTTACCATGCATTGGAAGGCCATTAACACAAGATTAGGACATAAAAATTGAATAATTGACACAATACCAAATATAATACATACATTGAGTTTTGTCTCACAAGGTATCTAGATGCTAATTGAGCAAGTTCACATAAAGATAGAAAGGCAATGTCATGATACATTGTTCAATTTGTAATCAAGAGAATTATTTTGGATAAGGGAGAAGTAACATTTATTTTCTTTCCCATATACAAAGGAAAAATTATGAATCAATGTCAAATGCCTTTTGTGAAGAAATGTTGTTGTAAAGGGTGTTAGAAAGCTTGCATTGTAGGCAAGGCCCTCACACCATACTAGATTGTTTTAACCAAAGCATGTTAACCATGTCCAATGATCTCAAATTTCATGAGCATGTTCAATGAGTGACCATAAATGAGGGGTGTCAGAGTGGATAATAATCATAGCTTATAGTGGATGATTGTCATCGTACATAACATCTGTGATCCAAGTCATTTGTTTGGTGCCCAATATTGGTGAATCATTGTATTACATCATGGTAGCATATCTTGCCTTTTTTAAAGAAAAAATATATTGAAAATAAATTAAGTTATGTCTCATGCAAATGTTCAATATTGTTGTGTTGTGAGTGGTTTTCATATTATATATATCATATATCTATAATCACTTATTTCAAGCCTGCCTTAAGAAATAAACGAAGAGGTGGAGGGCCTTTTCATAATAAGGACTCCCACCAACTCCTCTCCTCGTAGCAATCTTTCAAACGTTAGCCCATATATCAAACACATGCCCTTGTTTCTCTAGTTTGGAAACCCTTGGATGGATACGACAGTGAACTAGTGCCAACCAGTTCTTTAACCATCTATTGAATGCCTTTGATTGGTATGTGTAAATGATTTTGATTGATTCTTGGAGAGGTGTGAAATCTAATTTTGCATTGACATAATACAAACACCAAACTTAACCCATGGTAGCCAAAATTTCAGCCTTACAACTCTCTCATCCAATATTAAATACTTCACTAATTAGTCAAGGGGTAATCTCCTTAACAATATATTAAATATTAGAAGCATTCATATTAATTGATAAAATAAGAATAATATTTAATATTAAGTTATAATGCAGGTAGTTTCCAAGTTGACATATGATACCCCCTTGTTTGTGAGACAACGTATGCCCTCCATTCAATGCTTTAACTATTTCATCTTTGGATGTGTACATACCTTAATTTCCATTGGATTGAATCCTGTGACCTTTAAGGAGGAAACACTTTAACACAAATCGAACATGTAAATACAAACTTAAAATGTATATGTATCAAAGTTACTTTATATTTAATATTAAGTTATAATGCAGGTAGTTTCCAAGTTGACATATGAGACCCCCTTGTTTGTGAGACAACGTATGCCCTCCATTCAATGCTTTAACTATTTCATCTTTGGATGTGTACATACCTTAATTTCCATTGGATTGAATCCTGTGACCTTTAAGGAGGAAACACTTTAACACAAATCGAACATGTAAATACAAACTTAAAATGTATATGTATCAAAGTTACTTTGAGAGTTGCATGGAATGCTTAATTTTGTATAGAAGCAAGGGAAAACTTGAAGGGTTGATTAAAACAAACATGTATGGTCAATTATGATTATCATAGGTATATTATTTTGGTTTTCCTAATCTAGAACTTGCACACTTTGTTACTATTGTTAAAGGCATGTCATGATGGTTCACTGGTGTAACATCATGTACATTTAGTTGTGTCTATTAAAGGCATGTTAGTTCAATGACAAAACCAATCATTTGTCAACTTGGTCAGCTTAGTGAGCTATTTGTTAATCATCTCAATGACCAACATATAAGGTCAATTAGCTTAGCCATTGACATGCACATTCCATTGTCACTATTAGTGACATGTCAGGTTGGATATTAATATGTATTTTTGATTTACATTATCTAGGAGAGTAACTGAATCAACATGCATGTTTGACTACAATTGTGGGAGATACGTTAGATAGGTCAACCTCATCAACAACATTTATGTTCAATTGCACATGTTAGAGGCATGACACAATGGTCATTTGATTAGTAACATGTACATTTTGGTTATCACTATTAAAGTTGTGTTAGGTTGGTTAACTTGTTCAACGACTTGTATGTTTGGTTACAATTATTAAAGCCTCACTTGATTGTTTAAGGAAGTAAATGGAGTGTAAGTCTAGTTACCATTGTGGAAGGCATGTTTTGTTGGTTAAATTAGTTAACATCATATACATTCAACTATGATTGTTAGAGCCATCCAAGGCTATTAAACCCATTTAAAGCAGTGCATAACACTGATGGGGGCTTGCTTATTTATAGTGTGTTATTTCTTTTTGTAAGTTGAAGATTTTTCATTAATAAAAAGAATGTACAAGCGCATCAAAATGCATGGCTTATAATTATTTATATATTTAATGTAATATGTCTTTCATTAAGAAGAGGAAACATACTTTGGGGGATAGGAGAAATGGCATTGTCTAGGGGAAACATCGATCTCATCTATCTCATCTTCAATCTCCCTTCCCTATCATTAGAATCCCTCTCCTTTTTTTTTTATCCACCAACACCAATAATAGACATTTTGTTAAGAAGTAGCATTGGATGACTCAGAATGAGAGTTAGAGCTCATATGTTTATCTTGGGTTTCTGCTTGGGGTTTCTGAGCTTACGTATCTTGCTTTAAATTCTTCTTAAACATCCCAACAATATCCTTTCTCATCTCTTGTTCATGAAACTTCAGCATGCGAGCACAATATTCATCCTAAATTTCCTTTCAATATTCATGTACCCATTTTACACCGAGGCCTATTCCTGGGGGGGAGATTGGGAGGATCTACATTTGTCAACAGACCCTTTTATTGTTGTCCCATGCCACCCCAAACATTATAGCCCATGTTTGTAGCCAAGATATACCCTCTTCCATATGTAAACTATGTATTAGATTGATAAAAAGAGAAGACTGGACTCTTCCATGAGCTTTTGTTTGAAGATGAGAATGACAGTGAAATGTTCATTTTTAACTGTACACCTAAACAAGCTTAGAGACCCTTCCACCTCACTGGCCTAAAATATGGACTCAAACCATTGCAAAATGTGAAATTTTGAAGCCTGTCACTCTATTCCCTTTAGAAAGGAGTGACATGACACCTTTTTTGAAAGAGCAACAAGAGATTGTCGCCTCTTGCCCCTTTGAAAGTGGTGAAACTTTCTAGAAAAAAAATGTATCTGAGAACATCGTGAAAAAAAGTTTCCAAAGCATTTAAAAATGATTCCATTCCATTTAATCACTACTATATGAATTCATCTTAAAGTTTCATTTTATTTATTAAATTTATCATAATCAAAATTCCCCATGGAAGATATTGAGAGGCATTAGAAGATATATATATATATATTTTTCATAAGAGCTTGTTAAAACATACCATGGCAATTTAATAACTTTAGTTAAGACATTTTGTCTCCCGTGCACCAATCACCAAATAAAATTTCGAGGTGGGTGATGCCATTTTTGTTCAAACCCTTAAGGAGCACCCTCGAGGTTCTTTCAAGAATGGAAGAAAAACAATGGGTGACGCAATTTTGTTCATACCCTGGATTTTCGAATTCTGGATAAGATTTCAACAATTTTCTTCAAACCATGAATTTTTGAATTCTGGATGAGGCTTCAGCAATCGAGAGGAACATTTTTCTACGAGTATCCTATTTTTCACTTCTAGTTTGGTAGAGGCAGGGGATATTTGAGGTTTTGTGTAGGGAACGGGACACCTAACTAGAACTTGTGCAGCTCCTTGATTTCGCTATGGAACCCCAGACCCATGTAAGGTTCAAACAGGGCTTTTCGTTTCCTTCGTCACCCAAAAAATGCCACTCTCTCTCTATATGTTGTTGAATTATCCTCCAAGGTAGTGAAAGAGGTTTATAGCCCTATTCCAGAAATTCTGGACTCGAGTAACTAATGAAAACATTTAGTTGTTTGACATCCCCTTTGGAATCACACATTTTCCCTAGCACAGGAAACAAAAACCCCTCTAAGGCTACTGTAGCAAAGCCCATTGATAAATCTAGGGAAGAGGGAAAAAAATAAATGGAGCCCGTCGACCTGCCAAGCCTTGGGAATGATTGGATCCATTTTCTCACAGTGGTAAGTCTCTATCTGACTCCAGTTCTATTATCAAATTTATGTCTTTGGAAGATTTGATGGTTATTGAAACCAAAGTAAATTAAAGGAAAGGAAAACCATAGTAAATTAAATTATGTTTGAATCCATAAAATAAAATAGACTTCTTTGACTAATACTAATTCTATCCTCGCTTTAACTGATGGAATGCAAATTTGGCAGCTATGAAAAATAATGTGCAGCATGCACCGAGCATGGGTACTAGAAATTACTAATTAGAGTATATCAAGGTTTTTTAAACCCAAGATGTAAAAATCATATAAAAAGTGATGTCACTAGGCTAAACCCACATGTTTGTCCTGATTGCCTCAATGAGTTGATATGAGAAGAAATGTTGAGATGCATTTGGCTTAGACACCAATAACAGTCATACCTATTTAAATGAGATTTTAGAACATTGTGTTTCAGATTTCAAGATCCTTGAAATCATCTTTATTTGTCATGAACCCCCTTTCCTTTGATACTAGAATCTCAGACACGCACGAATGTTGATCCTTTACCTTCAATAAGCATCTACCCAATGGAAAACCATGAACACTATTTTTCAAACCCTCTTGATTGATGTCTAAGGACTGAGGACACTTCACCTTTTGTAGCCTTTTATACTTATTTGTGAGATAGACAGAGCCCTAATACAAGGCCGAAGGCATGTCAATGAGCTCAAGAATAATATTATATATATGAGCTTAGATGCTAGGAACTTTATAGCTTCAGATATGATATTATATAAAACTACAAGAGAGAAGGAATTCTGAGTAAGACACTATCTCCAAACCAAATTCAATTCAAGGGTGATTTCACCATAGAAGATTTGACCCTAAAGCAACCAAAGCTTCCTGGTTGTAGTCATGCCAAAAGGCCTTAGATATAGATCATTTGACAAAAAAATTGATAGAGAGATCTATCGTAGAGATGATTGATTGATGAGGACTTGATCTCATTTCCTTTCTCGGATCTGCAACTTAGAATTTTGCAGTAGTAGTTTCAGTGCTTCAAGATGACTAATCTTTGAAGAGGAAGGAGGTCAGTGTTGTCAAAAAAACTTCTTGTGATTTCTTTATTCCTTGCTTGGGCTTGCCCTCACCTTAGCTCTGATACCTTGCCCTCACCTTAACTTTGATACCATTCTGGCCAGGAAAGCTAAACATGACAACAATAGTGGTACGAAGTTGTAGATTCCTATGTTGTCTGTCTTTTAGCTTCTAGAACGTCATATGTTTTATTGCCAATTTCTACTAAATTTAAAATTGACAAAATGATCTGAGAAGAGGGTTTGCAATGCTAATAACCTCTTCTTCTGTCCATGTTGGCACACTCGAGTCTTGTTAAAGGACCAACTATTTCTTATGCAAAATTCGAAGTAGACGACGATATACAACATGTTTTCTGAGAATCAAAACAACTTCTAGAAGTGTTATGACATTAATCCAACACTACGTTTATAAACCGGTTCATACTAATGGACATAGGATGTGTAAAATGTATTCTTTAAAAAATAAATATCTGTCAGCTGGCTTAAAGCTTACATCCTTACTCCTACCTTAGAGAAAGGGTACTTGCTTCCCTTTCACTTCATAGGTATATGAAAACCTAGTTTTGTAAGCACCCATAACCATGAATATTATACCAACTCCCTTTGGTTAGTTCATCAATAATGTAAGTGTAACACTCATCCATGTGGCAGTCATAAGGCATTTAGGTAAGGTTTTACTAACACTCGCATCCCAGACCATTAAGATCTATCCATGGCCTCAAAATGATGTATTTCCGTTACTCAATAGAACAATCATGATTTCTATCCTCCAATCATCAATTTTTTTTTCTTCATTCTGAATGAGAAATCAATCAACAAGTCACCATTTTAAATGTTAGATAACAATATGTTTCACTTCTCTCTTGTGCTTACACTCTAGTATTCTCGCAGGTTCAGAATCATGAATCTTAAACACAGTCTCATGATGTGCATTTAGGGAGGCATAATTCACCCTTGCTTTGCATCAAATTACCCCACTAGCATTCCCTTTACCTTTACATGCCTCAATGCAAGGCATGCCAAGTCGGTACCTACTTAGTTAAATTAGTAAGTTGATGGGTGTCATATATACCCAATGCTGCATGCCTATTCTTCCTCTTCCTATGTCGTAGTGTATGAACAGTCAGCCAGACTGGTGAGGATCCCCATTAATAATAACATCTATGTTGGCATCTGAATCCGAATGACGTGTTTCCCTTCATTATATGTTCTGGTTTTTTAACAGAAAAGGATAACAAAGATAAAGACCCTCAAATCTGTCTACTTCTAGCCCCTATGCCCATTTTCATCTAGGTTTTTACCTTGTCAGTGGCCTTTTCTTTCTCAAAACTGCATGAAATCAGTTGATCTATCCATTTCGTAATGCCTTTGGTAAATTTTTCTATCAAATTCTCTAATGTATATATGAGATCTAATGGTTTTTTTGGTTGTTGCTGACTTCAGATATTTCTAATAACCATGATATGGGTTTGATATAGAGGATTATGATTGAGTAAGGGTTGCATTCCTTGATATTTGTTTAGGAGGAGGAGAAGGAGAAAAGTGGTGTTAGGTTTGAGAGCTAGAAATGCCTGTGAAAAGAGGAGGTGTGTGGAATGGAGGGTGGCAGGGTTACCAGTGTGATAGAAATGGAGGATGGGGAGGTCGGGGTTTTCATCATCGAATAGTTGTGGTGGGCTTCCTTGTTATCTTTGTGGTCATGCCATTGGTTTTTCCTCCCTCACTAGTAAGATTCTTCCTACCCTCCTCCATCGTTGGTAAACTTCTTCCTGCCCTCCTCCCTCGTTAGGTTGCTTATGTCTCTTTTTCTGCGGTGGGTTAACGTTTAATTTATCTTTATTGGCAAGCATACCCTTTCTAAATCTAGTAGTATTACAATGAAGTGTATACTTCTTACAACATTCAAGTAAGATCTCCATTACAATGAAGTGTAGTCATCTTATACTATTTTAGAAAGATCCCTTTCATTGAGAACCAATTGAACAATGTATTTATGTGATTTGAGCCTTGGCAAGGAAATATCCTCACCCTCGGTTAACCATTGAACCAAGACCCCATGGACGTACTTTGAAATTTGATTTGCCTTCACCACCCTCGATTAACCATTGAACCAAAATGCCATGGACCTACATTGGAATTTGATTTTCCTTTTAGCTTTTTCACAACATCTGAAGGCGCAAATGTTATCAAACTTACTTTCCTCGCTTATTGTCAAAATTTTAGCACCTCTAGCATTTTTCCATACATTTTGCGAGTTTTCTTTATAGTTTTCCTTTCATTTGATCTGTGTGAAACTGTGAACTCCATCTCTGGATTAACACTATACAATACCTTACAGGAGAAAGATTCAAAGTTTCTACCTCTCTCATGCAAGAGCAAAGGTTTTACCAACTGCCCTTAGGGTAATTTCCCTTGCCAAAGATAATGAAACCATTCATCCCGATAGCAAGAAATAACAATGCTCTTTCTGTTTTTTAACAAAGGGAAAAGCATATCACTGATAAATTCGCTAGGCAAATGCTCGATGAATTCGCTGGGCACTCCACATTCTAAGTAGGATGGTACTAAGTGTGCGTTGGATTCTGCATAAGCTAGATGGGTATTATAAAAATATATTTGTTAAGGGTTCAGTTCAACATCTTACTCATGGGAATTGAATCTGGGTGGGAAGGGTAACTTATCCAAGCCAGATCCACTTTCCATCCATAAAGCTAAATCCACTTCTCATCAGTCAAGCTAAAACTAGCTCTGATCCACCCAACCTAGACCCAATTCACAATGACAATCTTGTTCACCAGCTACTTTCTGCTCTAAATATCATTTTCACATTGTTCCCATAGTGCTCAGAGCACATTGGCCAAAACAAATGATATATATTATACACACCATTTTATTATTGATGTGTATTGAAATCTCAATCTTAGCATATGCATGATAGCAAAGCAACCCCCTTTTTAGTGTTTCAGCACTTTTATAGATATTCTTGTCCATCAAGTCTTTCTACCTGATCTTTTATGCATTTTTTGTCATTTAAAACAGCAGGGCACAACTTCTTAGGAGATGGATCTGTTAGAATGGTATTCTCTTTCGACATCTTGAAAACCAATTCTTTTTTTCTATGCCCATTTTGTTCTTTTTCAGGATCTGGGCAATGCACTTGCACTTACGTTAGTCTAATCCCAGAAAATAAATAGTGTCCCTAAATTGAAATTTAATCGACATGAGTGGATTGAAATAGAGAGGAATTATTGAGGATACTGGAGCTCTGTCATATGTTTAAAATCACTCTTATCTATTTACCTGTGGGGTTCACTGGAACAGGCAGATGACTGGAGAAAGCAAAGTTTAATAGAGAGCATCGACTCTCTCTTCCCAAGGGAGGCAAGTATAAGAAACCTGCTGCATTTGGATATCTTAAATTTGATTTCTCCGCTATTGAGCAGAGAATTGAAAATAAATTTTATTTACTGGGCAGGTGATTGATGTCATAACATCTATCACAGAGGACTCGGGAACTCTAAACTTAAATATTATTAGACAGAATGACTTATCGTCCTCATGGGTATTAGAAAGCCTTCTGAAGTAAGCCAAAGGGATATTACTAACTATGAGGTATGATTAGTGAAGATTTTGGTTATTTTCTCTATTGAACAGGTAAGGAAACCTATGCGATGATGATCTATGTAGTTGAGTAGGGCTGTAATAAGCAGGAAGTGAAAACTAACATTGGTAGGGGTGCTTCTCTATTTCTAACGGTGTACATCAAGCAGATGCAAATGACTTCTGGATACAACTCAGAAAAGTTACATTCGCAACAAGATGGTGTGATCTTCAATGAAGAAGGCAAGGAAAATCTTGAGGGGGGTAAAATGAATGAAGACGTGCAGAAAAAAATTCCAATGACGAAGAAATTCTTATGAGGTTTCAAGAGGATGACATAAGAAGTGAACATCGAGACGTCAAAGAAAATGCTCTTGATGGTAAGTTTTGATTTTCCCTGGTTAACTGATCTATGATGTTGGTAGCCTAGTGTAAGGTAATGTCTAATCAAACTCCCAAGACAATGGTTTTTGTAATGCAGACCATTTGTAGCTTGAAGAAAGTCCAACAAAAGTTTCATGGAGGGTAAAATTCTTTGTTGCACTTGATCGCTACTTTTTTTTCCCATGGAAAAGGGAATTGTTATATTATTTTCCAAAATCCTTTTTGAATGTTACTTCTCCAATAGAAAAATTTTATATTTCTTAGATTTTACCATAGTATGCTTTAATTTATAGTAGTTTAATGCTTACAACAATTGAGACAAAACAGGAGCGAGAAAAGGTCAACAGAGCTGATTCAGCAGGATGAAGAAAAACGAGTTGAGCTTGAAAACACAGCAATTAAACATTCCAAGGAGGTAGATTCTATTGTCTTGGGAAAATACAGCATTTGGAGGCAGGAGAATGAGAACGAGAATTCTGACTCCACATTTAGATTGATGCAAGACCAACTGATCGTGGATACGGTATATTCAAGCATTTCCCTGGGTAGGAATAATCTTGATTTATACCATAAATTGATGCTTCGCATTAAAGAATGTCAGTGTCCATTGGGTGAGGCTAATGCAGATTCTAATCTACCTCAAAGGTAATAGTTTTCGCATTCGCCACTTCTAAATCAAGAGTAGTAAGTGCATCCATTTGCATTTGCTGTTCATATCATTTGTTTCTTTAAAGTTGCAGTTTGTGTGTCAATCTTTCTGCTTTTCATTGTCTTTTTCATGGCCGATAATTGATATGAATGTTTCAGTGCACCTGGGAAGATCAAGGCTATGGGTCATTTCCTATCCAAGGCTAGAGAACAATTTTATGACTGTGGGATAGTAAAAAAGAAGTTGTGAGCCATGCTTCAATCTACGTACGAGCAAGTAAGGACCTTGAAAAAGCAAAGTACATTTTTAAGTCAGTTGGTAGCAAAGACTGTTCCCAAGGGCCTGCACTGTCTATCCATGTGATTGACCATGGATTATTACTTTCTTTCGCTTGAAAAGCGAAATTTCATAAAAAGGACAAGTTGGAGGATCCAACACTTTATCACTATGATTTATTTTCTAACAATGTATTGTTTGCATTTGTGGTTTTGAATTCAACTGTCATGAATGCTAAGGTGAAGAGTTATGAATTTAAAATACTCTAAAGTTTGGAAGTCCAACAATTTTGTTGCATTTTACATTTAATATTTGGATCTCATTGTAGGTGATTTACTTGTGTTTGTAGGAATCTCAGAAACATGTATTTCATCTCATCACAGACAAGTAAAATTTCGGGGCCACGAAAATGTGGTTTTTACTTAATCCCCCAAGGAAAGCTGCAATACATGTAGAAATTGTTGATGATTTTAAATGGCTCAAATCCTCCTATTTCCCTATGCTTCACCAGGTTGAATCCGCGGCTGTGAAAGAGTATTATTTCAAGGCAAATCACTCGACTACACTCTCAGCACGTTCCTCCAATTTGAACTATATAAATCCAAAATATTTATCCATGCTAAATCATCTTCATTTCTATCTTCCACAAGTTTATCCCAAACTGGACAAGATCTTTTTCTGGGATGATGATATTGTGGTGCAAAAAGATTTGACAACCTTGTGGTCAGTAGATCTTCATGGAAAGGTTAAGGGTTCAGTGGAAACTTGTGGAGAAAGCTTTCGTCGGTTTGACAAATACCTTAATTTTTCCAATCTGTACATATCGAGGCAATTTCATCCTAATGCTTGTGGTTGGGCATATGGGATGAGTGTATTTAATCTCAAAGAATGGAAGAAAAAAGATATAACTGGAATATATCACAAGTGGTATAAAATGGTAAGTGTGTAGTGTGGTTTATTTATGTTAATTAGTGTAATGCCTACTTTAAAGTATTTCAAGTAAATCTGAAGTAACTAGCTAGAAAACTTAATGGGTTTTTCTTTGTTTGATTTCTAAGCTTTTCTTTTATTGTATGTAAGAATGAGGATAGTGTTGTGGAAGCTTGGAACACTACCCCTTGGATTTTCACATTGGCTGCTTCTAAATCAAGAGTAGTAAGTGCTTCCATTTGCATTTGGTGTTCATATCCTTTGTTTCTTTTAAAGTTGCAATCTCTGTGTCAATATTTCCGCTTTTCATTCTCTTTTTCATGACCAGTAATTGATATGAATGTTTTAGTGCACCTAAGAAGATCAAGTCTATGGGTCATGTCCTATCCAAGACTAGAGAACAATTTTATGGTTGTGCGACATTAACAAAGAAGTTGCAAGCCATGCTTCAGTCTGCAAACGATCAAGTAATGACCTTGGAAAGGAAAAGTAAAATTTTAAGTTAGGTGGCAACAAAGTCTGTTCCCAAGGGCCTGCATTTTCTGTCCATGCGATTGACCATAGATTATTACTTTCTTCCTCTTTCTGCATCTGTGGTTGTGAATTCAACTATCATGAATGCTAAGCTGAAGTGTTATTAATTTAAATTACTCTAAAGACTAGAAGTCCAATAGTTTTGTTGCATTTTACATTTAATATTTGGATCTCATTGTAGGTGATTTACATGTGTTTACAAGAATTTGAGAAACATGTATTTCATCTCATCACAGACAAGTTAAATTTTGGTGCCATGAAAATCTGGTTTTTACTTAATCCCCCAGGGAAAGCTGCGATACATGTAGAAAATGTTGATGATTTTAAATGGCTCAATTCCTCCTTGTTATCGGGAAATCTAGTGTCTATGCAGAGCTACTAGTCCCACTAAGGCGGGTAGCTACCTTAGAAACAAACAAACTAAAACCACTTTTGTTTTCCTTTATGAGAAATAGATAAGAGGGGAATAAAGGAGACCAACCTCTGTCTTGCGCTTGGTTCCTTGCATGATTCCTCTCCCTTCTGATAGATCTTTTCCACTCGCTTCCTCGTCTACCCAGCTTCAAAGAGCACCTATAGAATCAAAGAAGCATAACACTATCCAAGAACATAGATCTATTATCATAAACAATATAGGACCAGATATATATTGACCACACAAATGCATATATCATCAATCATACAAGAATGTGGAGGAAAACTTGAATATATTTACTAATAATCAAGAATAGCAAAGAGGATTACAACAAATTGTTCTGACCCAACATCATCCTCTCAGCAAGAAAGCCCTTATTCACCTCATGAAAATACTAGATCACCCAACACTATGATGTTGCACCGAAAAACCAGCAGCACTTCCTTACAAGATACAAAATTCCATCCTCTGGATCTCTGGGATGAGGGATCCATATATAGATGTTTGCAAGGGGGGTGAGTCATCTTTTGAGATTTGATTAGTGTCCTCTCTCTGATAGTTCTTGATTCCACTTGGTGATTGATGATCTCTTACTCATCCCTGGGCGAATGCAGAGAGGCAAGTGTCACAGGAGAAGTTTTTGGAATATTCCATGATCCTCCACCTTGCATATTGACCCTGCCATTTGTCCACTCTCGCCCATCGTACCCGATAGAAGGGATTTTCAATATGCATCGCACCTTCCATGTGTATTTAGGTGGGATGTAGCGCACTTTGACCATGGAGTAGGTGAGATGGTCCAGTTTTGACCAGTTCTGAGTAGTTTTTCATGAAGAACTTCTGGGAGAAGATGTAATCAGTTGACTTTGGTATTTTAGAGGTTGGAACAACACTTTTAGGGACTTAAGAGCCCTTGGTTTATGGACATTTATGATTGGGGTTGTAGTGCCCAAAAATGTCTATAACAGTTACCCCCTAAAGCATCATGTCGTTAATCTATTGATGTCGGGTGAAATGCTTTATCATGAGGATCTGAAGTTTTTTCAAGCTGGAAGGCAGCCTGTAATAAGATATAATACAATACATTATCTTCATCATATTTTAATGATCTAGCTGAGCCGGGCATTCCCATGCTCAACTTTATAAATTCATTTTCATGTACATAAGACAGACAATCGTTTGAGTGTAGACTGATGATCCTATTAGAGCCATCATCCCTTCGATTGGATGATTATCTATGTAGTAATGATGTACATTTGATGTCTTTATTTTCTTGAATATATATCACAGCCCGGATGGATGAAACTAGATCCAGGGTCTTCAATCTTGTTCGATCTTTACTCAAAGTACAAGCCGATCCATGTGAGAGATGTTCTGGAGTCGAACATTGAAAGACATCGCCTGATTACCAACCGATGATGTAAGCTATTAACAGGCGCGAGAGGAATCACCAATAATGATGATGACCCTCAAGGTACTATAGTACAATTCACGTGGTGTGAATAAGGGACTTGGTGTCAAACACCACGCAAATTCTTTCGGTCGAAGGCCATTGATGTAAACCTGTCGCCGGAAGTGAGAAACTTGCCATTGAGGCATGCAAATTTCAAACTACTGAAAGGGTTGTTCCTAGATCAACTTCTTGGATAATGAGCTGATGTCGAAAAGAAGTGATTCGTAATAGGAGGGCCTTAGTGAATCCCACATCAATGACATGGAATGAAGCAAATGATTTTAATGGAGGTGAAAACAATCTAATCATATAAGGTTCAGGGTGGCGGTCATGAAATAATGGAGCGTAAATGTATTGCAGTGGATGAGACATAGGTGAATTCTCTGAGCGACTTCTCTTGAACATATCGACGACACTGACATGATGGATTGGTAGCATTAACCCAAAATATGGATGGTGTGATGAACCCATGGTGATATGACCAGTGAATGGAACAACCCAACCCGACTCGAATGCGGAGTGAAAGTGTCATGTTCAAGAGCGACTTGCTACCAATAAAGTTTCTTCAAGTTTTCTTCCCAATTTTTCCCCAGTCGTTGCTGACTAGTACCTCTTTATTTTTGTCAAGCTTGAGGAGGATAACATATGCTTGTTCTATAATTTTCCCTTCGGGCAAACCCATCGCTATGTTTTAACGAGCCTAGAAATAGTGAAACTCGTTCTTGTCTGTATGGACACGTTTGTCGCTATTCGGCTTTAACGAGTTTAACGACAAGGATAACTTGGTCCTTTTCAATTTTAGAGAATTTGAAAAAGGGATGTAAAGAAAACTCCAATAATCCTTTTTCGTCATATAATCCCTTGAGTCCGAAAAAGTATAAAAAAATACAAAAGGGATGAATTTTCGGTACTTTTAACGAGCCGAACAAAACAAGCGCTCAATCTTCTTGTGTAATGATCCCTCAAGTCCAAAAAGATTAAAATCTAAAGGAGGGATAGCACTTCCGGTCCCTTTAATGAGATGGAGAGGCCAATTGCTCGGAAATCTTTTCATATTTTACGAGTTAGTTGAAACAAGCTTAAAGGAGACTCATTTTTTGAGGAACGAGTGATAAATTCGGGTAGCAGCTGATTCCAGGTAAGGTTTGGAATTTTCCAATCATGGCAGTGTCACAAGGATGGCTAATAGGATCACTCTTCACAGTTGTTCCTCAAAAAGGGTAAACAATCAAATGGAGGTGAATGATCGGCCAATATAGAGTGGAGGTGATGATGAGAACACAACCAAGGTTTCAAAGGTTGATGATAATACATTCATGATGGTTATTTACCGAAAATTGGTTCATTTTTTAATGAGCTTAAACTCTGGGGGAACATTTTCTCATTTCTTATGTTTATTTTTTAACGAGCTTGAATTCCGCGTTAAAATTGCTCAATCTAGTCGTATAATAAGGATGTCTCATTTAAAAATGGCATTTTTTCAAAGCTTTGCCCCGCATCCTTTCTTTATGCAAGTTAGGAAACGACCAATCCTACGAGTTTAAAGGGTTAGAGGGCCTACAAATTTAAAAAATAAATGGTTGCTCTTCACTTGCATGCCAAAAGGTTTGCATGCCCCCAGGTATAGTGAAGTAGAGTTTCCATGTTACCCCTCAATTTGCAGAAAAAACATTTGTTTTATCAGGAAAGGCCTACGTTTAATAGAGGTATCTTATTCCGGTCTAACCCCATTTTCCTAAATGGACGGGTGTGTCAACTGGTCATATATCCTTCACTCAAACCTACCCTGTACCCAAGGTTTTCTTGTCGAAACAGGCCAGGGTGCCTGCCCCCTGGGTTTCAGTCATATCCTCCAAATCACTCGCGCTCATCAGGGGGATGGACTGGGGATTGATGAGACACTTCTTACGTGAAAAGACCATTCAAGGATGGTATATGACTATTTTCCATGTGTAAACCAGGGAATGAAAGCTGGTCTACGAGCTTGACCACTCTTCCTTCATGCGGAAAACACATTTCTCTAAAGAGTGAGGAGACAATGGCTCCCATGCAATAAATATAGTCACGTCCAAGGAGTAGATTATAATCTAGGGCTCCTTGGACTACCATTACATTCATGTGAACGGTTTTCCTTCTCAATGTTATTGGCACATGGGGAAGGATCCCTAACGGTCGACTGGTTCCTTTGTCAAAGCCTGTTTGATTTCTCATTTTAGGCAAAAGCGGTGGTGAACCAAGCGCTTTCCAAGCAATTGAGTAAAGGATACTCACAGAAGCCCCTTCATCTATGATGGTACTGGCCATGACCATTCTGTATATTTGAGCAATGATTCGAAATGGTATACTAGTTGGTAAGCGGGGTCTGCCTAGTAGATTCCAATCGAAGGAAACAACTAGGTTGCTTGGAGGTGAGATTGAATAGACGACCGGATATGACTCTGACGAACTTCTTTCCTGCGGTAAAGGAACAGGTAGACTGCCCCCATGTTCATAGCAGTCTGTGCTTATGAAGAGAATTTGGACGGTGTCATTCTTGTTCTCTCCGGTGACTATATCATCTGAAGATGGATCCGCTGAAGGCAATACCGGGTCAACTGCCGCCTCGACCTTTTGAGTTTCGTCTGGTGTGGATTCAGATGGTTTATCTTCAATGATAGACACTTTTTCCGACCAAAATGGCGTGTCAGCTAGATTTTCAACTACTGACGGACTCGGCAAGAGCTTCTTATGTCCAGGAGGAAGCCGTAACGGTGAAACCGGACGGTCGTCCAAAACTCTCTTAGGCTCATCTAAGAAGGGATAACGGTGGATGGCGTGATCGCCTTCACACAGTTTACGAGGAAATTTACATTTTCCTTTTTGTCCAGGGGCTTCACTTTCAATAGTTGATGGTCTATTTTCAACATGATCATCAGATGTTGATGACACCGAATTGTGCAAACGAGGAGACCAGTCCCTTAAGATCCGAGGGATGCAAGGACAATCTCGATGATAGTAGTCTCCTTTGAAAATGACACATGGCGATTTAGGCCTGGACGGTGCAGTGTGTGGATTTTCGCTAGACGATGCCTAGTCACCCTTTTTTGCCTTTGGCTCCTTTTTCTTCTTCTCTTTCTTCTTCTTCTCCTTCTTCTTCTCAGTTACTTGATTTTTGGCTTTACCAGCTTGATCAAGCGAAGAGGAAGGAGGAGAGGGAGAACTGGACGAAGTAGAAGGTTGGGGGGTAACTTTGGTATCATTTAGTTGCTGACATGATTGTTGAAGAATCACGGTGTTCTGAATGACGGAGGTCGAGAAGAGCCATACGTACAGGCCGATTGTCAATCTTGGAAGCGACAATGTGGCCATATGGGGTGCACCAACATCTCCCCAAGAGGAGAAAGGACTAGGATTTCCTCCAATGGGAAATCCTTGGTTGGTGGACTCCATTTTTCTCAACCTAAGACCAACATAGGAAAGATGATGTTTATTCCGATTAAAATAAATTTTAGATTATTTGACACAACTTGTTTTTTCAATTTTTAAGAGTCTAGAAAAAACAAAACATGACTCTAGTCGCCTTCGATTTTTAATGAACCTGAAGTGACAAGTGCTCAGATGGACCTTTTCCTTTAAGGAGTCTGAAAAGGAATGAAAGAGACTACTCTGGAAATCTAGACAGAGGGATTATTAAACCAATTGCAAAACTGCAGAATACTTTTTATGGTACGGCAGTCAATCTTCCCGAATGCTGCTTTTAGTGCATTGCGATCAATAGAGTGGCAGACATGGCTTCCTATGGATAAAGGATAAAGCCTATTGTGGTCTCCCAATATATACTCGACGGTACGTGGGAGCACAAGTCCGTACCGGAACTTATCGTCTCAAAGTGGAGGAATCACCCAACCAGCAATGAAAACAATAGTTACCAGGCTTTACGATGCCGGAATACGTCTGTAGCCTAGACTTCTAAATGTTGTGCGTTAGGTTCCAAAGCATTTTTAGATTCATTAAATTTATTTTATAGTTGATCTTGCTTAAGAAATTTGCCTTTTAGGTTCACCGCGTGATGTAGATATACAATTTCCTAAAATGCAATCTAAGATGATAAACAATCGTTTAATCTTCTTTTTGCAATGAAAATCCTAGCTACTAAGGAAAGAGAGACGAAATTCTTTCAACATAGAGTAGAGAGCACACACTATATGCACTGTCCTAAATCAAACCAACAAACAGTCTAAATGCAAATGCACATGCATGTATTTCTTTTCAGCCTTCTTAATGTGTGAATTATAAAAAGAAAGCTAAGCGCAAATATGAATTATTTTTCAAAGCGACATTACTAACAAGTTTCTTTTCAAGACAAAATGAAGACAATGACAACACTTTGCGATTTGGAATTGAACACTTGCTTTCGACACTTGAAAAACTACTAATTCAAATCAAATACAAGAGTAACAGTGTAATCAACTATCAAGAACAATCGGATTCTCTTCTATGACTGAAAATGACACTTGCGACACTTTCAAATCATGAAATGACAGTTCAATTATGCTACTTCTTTGTAAAAGAGAACTGAAAATGGCTCAAAATACATAAAAACATTTACAGTTCTTTGCACAATGGAGGTGAAATAATGGTAAGGAAGGAAGTTTCAACAGAGGTATACTGACTACAGACAGCAAAACTCCTGAATAGAGCTGAAAAGAGTGAACATAGAAACCAAAATCTAATAGCAAAAGAGGTCTTGTCTGATCAACGCACCTATAACACAAGGAAAGTGAGATGCAGTGCACCTACTACACTCAGGAAGTGTGATGCATCCATACTCCAAAGAAGAGACAGTGCGATGGTCTAGGGACGAGACTTCAATTGGGTTATGTGTCACCGTTTGCAGCTCAGTTCAGGGATTTAGGTCGAGCAAGCGGTAATCAGTAAATAAATCACAGGGGTAGATCTAAGGAGGTTACTAGAGCCACCACAAGGGCAATTAGAGAGCTTGTAAATTGATTGTTCAATTTATAAACAAAACCCGGAGATAGACTGAAGCAGCATTGATCTACTTTGCACTTGCATAGAAAATGCAGTTCGAAGGCTAGCTGGCTTGACTTCAGGGTCCGTCTGTAAGTTTATAAAGTAAATAAATATAGACAAACAAACAATCTATTCGCTCCCCAGCGGGGTCGCCATTTTGTTATCGGGAAATCTAGTGTCTATGTAGAGCTGTTAGTCCCACTAAGGCTGGTAGCTATCTTAGAAACAAACTAACTAAAACCACTTTCATTTTCCTTTATGAGAAATAGATAAGAGGGGAATAAAGGAGACCAACCTCTGTCTTGCGCTTGGTTCCTTGCTTGATTCCTCTCCTTTTTGATAGAGCTTTGCCACTCGCTTCCTCATCTACCTAGCTTCAAAGAGCACCTGTAGAATCAAAGAAGCATAACACTATCCATGAACATAGATCTATTATCATAAACAATATAGTACCAAATATATATTGACCACACAAATGCATATATCATCAATCATATAAGAATGTGGAGGAAAACTTGAATAGATTTATTAATAATCAAGAATAGCAAAGAGGATTACAACCAATTGTTCTGACCCAGCATCATCCTCTCAGTAGGAAAGCCCTTCTTCACCTAATGAAAACCTTAGATCACCCAACACTATGATGTTGCACCACGAAACCAGCAGCACTTCCTTACAAGATACAAAATTCCAGCCTCTGGATCTCTGGGATGAGGGATCCATATATAGATGTTTGCAAGGGGGGTAAGTCAACTTTTGAGATTTGATTAGTGTCCTCTCTCTGATAGTTCTTGATTCCACTTGGAGATTGATGATCTCTTACTCATCCCTGGGCAAATGGAGAGAGGCAAGTGTCACAGGAGAAGTTTCTGGAAGATTCCATGATCCTCCACCTTGCAGATTGACCCTACCATTTGTCCACTCTCGCCCATCACAACCCATAGAAGGGCTTTTCAGTATGCATCGCATCTCCCGTGTGTATTTAGGTGGGATGTAGTGCACTTTGACCATGGAGCAGGTGAGATGGTCAAGTTTTGACCAATTCTGAGTAGTTTTCATGGAGAACTTTTGCGAGAAGATGTAATCAATTGACCTTGTTCTTTTAGAGGTTGGAACAACACTTTTAGGGACTTAAGAGCCCTTGTTTTATGGACATTTATGATTGGGGTTGCAGTGCCCAAAAATATCTATAACACTCCTATTGTCCTATGCTTCACCAACTTGAATCAGCGACTATGAAAGATTATTATTTCAAGGCAGATCACTTGACTACGCTCTCAACACGTTCCTCCAATTTGAAATATAAATCCAAAATATTTATCCATGCTAAGTCATGTTCGTTTCTATATTCCCAAAATGAACAAGATCCTTTTTTTGGATGATGATATTGTGGTGCAGAAAGATTTGATGCCCTTGTGGTCTGTACTTCTTCGTGGAAAGGTTAATGGTTTAGTGGGAACTTATGGAGAAAGCTTTCGCCGGTTTGAAAAATAACTTAATTTTTCCAATCCGCACATACCCAGGCACTTTGGTCCTAATGCTTGTGGTTGCGCATATGGGATAAATGTATTTGAACTCAAAGAATAGGAGAAAAGAGATATAACTGGAATATATCACAAGCAGCCGAAAACGGTAAGTGTGTAGTGTGGTTTATTTATGTTAATTCCTATGATGCTTACTTTAAAGTATTTGAAGTAAGTCTGAAGTAATTAGCTAGAAAACTTAATGGGTTTTTCTTTGTTCTATTTCTAAGTTTTTCTTTTATTGTATGTAAGAATGAGGATAGAGTGTTGTGGAAGCTTGGAACACTACCCCCTAGATTGAATGTTTTATGGCTTGACCCATCCTTTGGACAAGTCTTGGCATGTGCTAGGTTTAGGATATAATCCTGGCGTGGACTATTCAGAGATTGACAATATAGCTGTTGTTCATTACATTGGGAACATGAAACCTTGGTTAGAGCTAGCAATGACTAAGTGCAGGCCTTACTAGACAAAATATATAAAATATGATCATCCTTTCTTACAACAGTGCAATATAAATGAATAGTTGTGACCTCAATATTCATACTACAATAGATTGTCAAATATAAAGTGTAAATGCCCTTGATTCTCATTGATAATTCATTCTAATTCATTTGTTTTTGGAGTTCCACAGAAGGTTTCTAGTTTATGGCTTAATGAGTCAGGTTTTTGGTGGTGCAGTGGCCTAGCCAAGTTTAAGATTTAAAAATTTTATGTCCTCATTGTATTCCTTCATAGTTGGAAGTAAACTCCTATATAAGTATTCTTTTCTTTGTTAGTTAATATTTCTCTTTCATCAAGTAATTATAGAAATTGTTCTTCCAAGAACACAAAGAAGTACGAGACACAAAGATTTAGGCTTTCAAGGCAGGGCAAAACCTCTCAATAGGGGAAAACCCAACAATCCTCCTCTTATTGAATTTATTCAAAATGAAATATCCAACACAAGACCAAAGAGTCCCTCCAAGTCAACCCTCCTCTTTATGTCACGGTCAATAGTTGAGTCTCTCCCTAGTCAAAGTCAGAAGAAACTACTGAATTTATGTCCTTATTGCAGGTTTAGTCTCTTATTATAATACAATGACTTCCAATTACAGACTCTTTACCTTCTATTACTAATATTTGGCTACTATAGCAAACCCTTGACTCTTTACCACAGATATTCAGATCCTGTTGCAAATAGATAGCTTTTGATTGAGATTCGGATTAGTCATAGACTTTGGGTTCTTGAAGTGTTGTATACTTCTTTTTATGCTTAGTTTTTCTTCTCCCGTTGGATTACAAACTTCGAGCTTTTTCAGTTTCTTGGTTGCTGCCCAAAAGAGGTTGAATATAGGCTAAAACGCCTATATATCATTCTCCATGAGATTTTACTTAACTAAAGAAAGAGTGACTATGCCTAGATTCTTGCCTTTGTAATGTTGAAATGTCCCGCGATATTTTCCTGTGACAAGATGCAATAGCCCTAATTGGACAACACTGAAACTAGCTCAATTCAGCGTTTAACTACCATGACCAATTCCTTCATTTTCCCATAGCAGCTATGCTGCAATAATCTCACATGGAGCGAGGGTTAATTTTCACATGGACATCTCTCTTTTGACAATGAAGGCAATGTACTAGGATCTCATCTAATATATGTTCCTAAGGTATAATAAACTTATGTTGTATGAGTTATCATCATTCTTACTCCTTAGTTATATTATATGTGCTCCCTGTCTTTGTGCTCATGGCTGAAATAAATAACTCTCCATTGAATTTTTATTAGCATCATTCAGAAACTCTTGATTGATTGATGCTCAATGAAATGCATCAGCTCTGAGTTACTCATAATCCACTTTCTTGTTGAGTTAGAGATCAACTGCCACGGTTCTAGAGTTTTTGCATTTCCTCAAGGAGTTGCTAATATGGTTTCTGTACGACTGTTAAGAATTTGTCTCTCCTTACTTGGAGTGTTCTTAAGCGTTCTTGGGTGGATTTCTACTTACTAGAGTCGTTTCCCTCTCCCATGAGCATTATTTTCATTTGCTAGGTTGAGTTTGTGCTCAATCTTGGTTGTCGAAGAGGCCATAGCTACTAGACAAGGCCATACATAACTATAGGAGATCATTGGCTTTCCAATTTCCCTTCATTCCCTTAAATCCATCGAATACATGGGTGTTATAATCTACAAGGCAATGCATTCTTGATGTGTATTTATGGTCGAATGTAATTATATTAGAATGTTGTTAAACTAGATTCATTACTTGAGTGATTCAAATTATATGTTGTTCCATTGGTATTGGGAATTTTTACATGAGAACCCATTAACTACAATTATTCACCAATCCTATCCAGAGGTTGTTCTGTACTAGAATGATGATTATCCAGTATGATGTGTAAGGAGGATAAGGTTGAAGAAATGAATGAGGAGAAATCACATTCAAGGGGCAGTGTGGATGAAATTTGTACTATAGAAAAAGAAAATACAACAATATGGACAAATATGGACAAATTTTGATGAAGAACATGTAACATCAGCCAACTTCAATGAAAACACAAAGTGTGAATAGTTTGAGCTATCTGATTTCACACTTATTACATATTCAACTGGTGGATCTGTATCTTCTTGTATTGATAATATGGAAGATCAAGATTACATACAACAATGTATACAAACTTTTACCTTAAGGAAAAGTGTTGGGAAAAAGACCCTCAAGGAAAACTCCCCTGAGACAAGTATCAAGTGAATGAGAAAAAACTGTTGTAAAGATGCTAGCAGTCAATTGTCCAAGGGTGATTTTTGGATGCCCTCACAAGAACTAAAGATTGTATCCCACTATCCATATTGCCCATGATGTAAATAGTTATAATGTCGTGTTGAGTAGATTTTTGGCACACCTTTAAGGAGGTATCATTATCGAATGGGGACTAGAAATCTAAAATGTTATACATTGAATTAGATATAGGATTATATTTGTCTAGATGGGAAGGTTGATATTGTTTCAGCTTGTAGGAATTAATTATTGGAGAATACCCTATTGCAAAAGAAGCTTTGGGTTGAATGAAATTTGATGAACCTACTATAGAATATGTGACCTAAATTTTTTATTTTTAATATGTTTTTGCCTTATACTATTTCTTATGATGGATGGCATATGATATGTAGGAAGCTTTTCACTCTATAGAAGATATTTATGGCCTTGTGTATGGTCAAGAAGATTCCTAAATCTCAAATGATGAAAATATGCTATACAAAGTTAACAAAGATATTTTAGATATTAGAAAGTCGTTTGTATCATGCTTATGCATGGTACAAGCTCTATATCCTCTAGAAAAGCTACAACAAATAATTAGTATAGAGGGATTTGTAGCTGATGGCATCATCTGGATTATTGGCTACCATTTTGAAATGGGATGAGGGAAATGTGTAGAAAAATCATATTCTAGAAACCATTTATCTTTGGTTGGGAGTTTACCGATATTTCCCATGATGTAAATAGTTATAATGTCATGTTGAGTAGATTTTTGGCACACCTTTAAGAAGGTATCACTATCGAATGGGGGCCAGAAATCTAAAATGTTATCTATTGAATTAGATATAGGATTATATTTGTTTAGACGGGAATGTTGATATAGTTTGATCTTGTAGGAATTAGTTATTGTAGAATACCCTATTGCAGAGGAAGCTTCGGGTTGAATGAAATTTCATGAACCTACTATAGAATCTATGAGCTAAATTATTTTTTTTTAATATATTTTTCCTTATACTATTTCTTATGACAGATGGCATATGATATGTAGGAAGCTTTTCACTCTATAGAAGATATTTATGGTCTTATGTATGCTCAAGAATATTCCTAAACCTCAAATGACGACAATCTACTATTCAAAGTTAACAAATATATTTTAGATATTAGAAAGTCATTTATATCATGCTTATGCATGGTACAAGCTCTATATCCTCTATAAAAGCTACAATAAATACTTATCATAGAAGGATTTGTAGTTGATGGCATCACCTAAATTGTTGGATGCCATTTCTATTATGCCCTATGATCACAAGCATGGGGCTCACCAGTTTGAGCTGAAGAATGAGAAGGAAAGAAGTTCAAGGATGGCTAGTCTTCTAAGTTTTGGGATTTAGTTTGGATTCTAAAATGGATACCAGAGAAGAGGTAAGTTATTTCAATGGAAAGGCCTAATTTGATCTGTCACTGTTTGAGATGTTTGCATTTGTATAGTCTTTTCTAGTATAAGTATTATATTTCATGCTTAGTTCAAGGAGTTTTCTTCCAATATGTCTAATAATAATATGTTTTTTTGGCAGTTGTCACACTCAACACTTCTATCTGAAGTGGTAAGTAATAGGTACAAAGATCATTAAAGAGTTTATTTTTGAAATTAAGTCTTTCCTTGATGCTGCTGAGAAGTCAAAGCACACATATATTCTTCTAAGAACTTTTTATTCTTGTACAGGTTACCTCCCATATGTCTTTCCATATGTACCTTGTTACCTCCAAACTTGCAAGTAAACTGTTAGCTTCCATATGAAGAATTATTAGCCACTGAGATAGAAATCAATGTTTCACCTACCAAAGGTCCCAATGTTCAACATTGTAAGATATTTCTTGAAATGCATGATCCTTTCGCAAAAGTTCTCTACTAGAAACTCTCGTGCCCTGCAGAATGTCTCTATATTTGGCTGCACCAGATGCCCCATGACCACAAATTTAACTTGAACCTTTGTTTGACCCTCTAGAAATGGCTTATCCTGCATACTATATTTGTCATGATACCTTGCATGATCATGCTCATCATGTCGGTTTATTATTATTGGCTCCTCATTTGGTTCTCATAGAATGTCTTCTTCCTGGACTTTTTCACATGTGGGGATAAGTTTTTCACCCTCTTTGATTGTCAAACATGGATGTATTGGTGGACTGTTATCTATACCTGATTTCTCATACTTTATATGGATGTTCTCCTTGATATCTATAGACTCAACTACCTCATCATCAGGAGGAATTCCCTCCTTCCTTTCCTGATTTACTTTGTCAAGTTGATTGATTATCATCGACCTATCTGTAATTTTCTTTGAAAAACATAGTGTTGTTGCTCGCCATTTGTACTTGACTACTTGTATCCTTCATAGGTTCTCTTCTAAAAACCGATGAAACCAACTATGGTTGAATCTTCATGATCTGCCCTTGTTTCCTCTTATCACCTGGACATCAATGGTTAAGGGCCCAAGGTCCCTTACAGATAAAGCATAGTCCTCTCATCCTTAGTTCAGTATTGATGCATATTTTGTTCTTGCTTCCTCCATCAATCCTTATGAACTCTTTCGTAGTGAGCACCCTTTTGAGTAATTTTATGTTTTTCCTAACAAACTTGTTCACTAGATCATAGGATCCCTATGGTCCTTCCTCCAAATGGTCAACAATTTACATCTTAGTATCTTGCATATGTGAGCATGGCCTTCTAATAATAGAGACACAATATTTTGCATGCTTGTTTTGACATGGTCTGAATGAGCTAATGTAGTACTGGTATAAAAGTTATGGAGCAACTAAAATATCAACTCATCACATTCCAAATTCAATATGAATGTGCCAAAGTTGAATTCTGCCATGACTGTTAAAATTTCTACATCGGTTCTAAAAGGTAGGAAGCATGATGTTATTCAACCCTTTAAGGCCTTCCACTATCAACTACAATATCTCCCTCATAAGATCATTATTGTAAGACAATACTCAGGATGTTAAAGCTATGATCTTGCTGAGACGAGAAGCAATTGTGAGCTTGACCTCTTCACAAGGATGCTTCGAGAGTTTGGGTTGTATTAATGCAAGCATAGATGGCTTGAGATTCCAACTAAGTTTCCTCCATTATGGTTGCCCCACCTCTAAGAGTCATGTGTCTAATTCCTCCAATTTCTCAAGGTCTATGGTTGACTTTTTTAGTTGCAATTAAGATCTAAGTGCGAACAACATAGCTCCTATTCCTTGTCCTTCATTCACTTCCCAGGGGAATTTGTGTTGCATAATGGCATAGAGAAAAGGCCCCATGCTTCTTTTATTTTATCTAGAATTTTGTCCAAAATTTTATAAGTGTTTTTTGGGGAAAGTCCCATCTCCCCTCATACCAAAAAGCATGAATACAATAATTCTTCAATGGATTTCACCCCAAGATAAGGTAAATACAAACTTGATTGGTAATAGTAAGATGATTGTACCACCGGCTTCCATTCCTATTCCCTTTTTTTTTTAGCACAAAATCTCCTTTCTATCGTCAAACTCCAAAATTTGAAAAACCCCTTGTCAAATGCTAAAACCAATCAAAATTTTCAAAACTATAAACATGGTTTAGTCCATAACCTACCATCTTTCATGCTTCCACACTGAGATTTTTTAGCGGAAAATCTGTCTAGATGGAAAGAGAATCAGTTTTTATTTAAAGACTTAGATCTTCATACGCTAATCAAGAGTCTGTGGACCCAATAATTATGCCCTCGCGAGTGATCAATGGATCATGTGTGACATTGAATTTGATGTTAGAGGTTTCAAATCTATAGGCATAAGACTATATTCGACAAAGATAAACCTCTACACCAATCTAGCCACATAATGCAACATACTATGTAACAAAAAAGGCATAGAATTACTTTATTTAATTATGATGATCCACCACGAAATCTTTTGATGAAATATAATTTACTCGATTCCACAAAAACACGGTGTCTTTGCCTCTATGACTAATGTGTGAGTGATCTTGATGTAGCGAGATCAATTTATCTAATGCAATAAAACAAATACTTTGGCGTGCACCTGAAGAGGACCATGGTTGGCTCCTTGACTGACGCTACGGTAAAACTAATCTGGTCTCCGCTATTAAGAGTGATGACAACTTTGGCTCCCATAATGAATTGATGGTCAATGACAAAACCGAAGCCTATGAAACTTTCTTGGCTCCTTCCTGTGCTTAGAGGGTTGTGGTGATAGTGCAATGCCCACGCTATGTCCACTTCCTTTCACCTAGAACAGATATGGGGACACTCAACTCCTTTCTCTGCTCAGACAGTTGTTATGATAGTGTCTTGGCAATGCGACCAATGCTCAGGCTATATCAACTAATCACCATGCAACACTCATACTCCCTTTCACCTTCCATTGAAATGAATCAGAGTCTGAAACTAATCTAACACCTATATTCATTAGATGGCTTGGTGTTCATTTTAACACAAAAAATTACCCTCCTCACGACCTCGACTGCTACTGAGAAACATCATACTTTAGATCAGCAATGCGATTATCTGGTTTTGAGTGCCTTGAATTCACTTCTGTCAGTGGTAGAGTCCCATGTAATTGTTTCAATGGGACTTCGTGATTTTTGGCTGACCTCCTTACTCTAGTGATTTGAATACTCCCTTTCTTGGTGAGGTGCCTCCCGGAAGGTGAAACGGTGGATGACACCATTGTTGACCTGATCCATGGCTTAGCAGTGTCGGTAGAGTGTTTTGATGCAATCTATGCTTATGGCTATTGGTTCTATCCTCAATGGCCCTCAGATTCACTTGCTAAAGAAAATATATTTCACCCTCTCTCGCTATTTAACTTGGTCCCCATTGATGAAAGTGTTATCACCAAAAAATGATCATCTTGCCTAATTTACTAGATGGATCAAACTACACCATGTAAAGTCAATTTTACCATAGTAAAATTTCTTTCACCGTGAGAAATTACTTAATAAACCACCTTTGTTATGTAATTTATAATCAAACCCATGAAGAATAATTAAATAAATCACCATTTATTTTATTTTCTTCAAGGAATAATTAATTAAACCACTTTTCAATTATTATTCCTTGTCAAATTTGACTAAATCCCTTAGTAATAATTAAATAAATCATTATTTATTTATTATTCCTTAACCAATTTCTTGAGATGATAAATAAATCATTTATTTATTTATTATTTCTAAATAAAAGTTTAAATATGTTTTCCCTCCTAACCATATATAATAAAATATTCCAAGTGGTTATTCCAAGAATGGTGTTAATAATATTTTATTATTGCTCATTATTCGAGGATAACTCAAAATTTTGTTATAAATACAGGGGTTTTCCATTCAATATTCACTTTCAATTATTTTTGTTCTTGCACTCATTGTTGTAACTCTTATTATTTTCATTGCTGCACACCATTTCTCTGCCATTTGAGTTCCCATTAAGCTCAAACATTTTATTTGTTGGGTTTTCACATTATAGAGGAGAGAGACTCTACACAAGCTGAAGATGTTTTAGGATAGACAAGAACCCATCCCATAGAGGGGGTCTGGGAAAATTTATTTGTTCCCTTCATAGGTGTTATAATAAAATATATTCTTTGTATATCTGGTTCCCATTAGATAATTGGAGTTGATTACTATTTCTTTTTGTTATTTAACTATGATTGTGTCATAGGTGAGGACTTTGCTAGATTTTGCTTCTATAATTTGCTGCAAATCTACAATGTTTAGTAGCCATTTATATTGTTCAGACTGTTTTTCATCTGTAGTCTTAAGTGGTTCTTTTCATACATCTTGAGACGAAAACACTACAACAAAATTGGCAACTCCATTGGCTTTTTACTTAAGATCTAGAAACTTGGGTGACATTCAGTTTTCGAGTTAGGGTTTCTTATTTGTTCAGACTCTTAATGTTATTTACTAGCTTTCTAACCTAGATATGTCAAATTTCTAACTTTTGCAAGTTTTCTGGTCTTTCCGCATGTCACAGGAACGAGTTGCGACAGAGATGGTAGTTTTTCTTCAGATTTTCCGACTAGGAGTCAAGGATCAGAAATCACACTTTTTAACCCAAAATGTGCGATCTCGAGTCTAGAGTGCATATTTCACCCCAAAAACTGTGATCCCCCCTAAAAATAACTTAGTACCAGCGATTTTAGGGTTTCTGAGTTTTTATCAGATCTGTTTCTGGGTTTTGTCGAGAGCTATGTGTTGGGTTGTTTGACCTTTGTCTCATCCTGCTTAGGCCTTGATCTACTCTGATTTACTCATCAAAGTGGAATTTATCCCCTTAGGGGTTCCAGTATGCTTCGACCTTTATAGGAGGAGTTTAGCTGAGTAAGAAGTCTGAGTTTCTCCAGCACTTTCAGCCATATTTTCCAGATCTGTACCCTTTTCTTTCAGATCTCCAAATATAGGTTGTTTCCATCCATGGTTTCATATTAAACCTTGTTTGGTCATTGGCCTTAGGGTCCCATCGATTGCCCTAGGATTTACACCGATCTCCCTATCTTTTTGTAGCGATCCTCCTCTCTAATTTTTTGTTGTTGCTGCACCACTTTCCAGTAGCCTAGTGTCATTTCATCCCAGTCACATTGACACTTAGATCCCTTGAAATTTTTAGTGTGTTTTCAGTCGATTTCACCACCAACCAGCACAGTGTTTGCAAATTCAGTTTGGGTGGGGTTTAGTTAATGGTTTTGTTGTTCATTTACTATTGTTAATTTTAGTTTATTTTCAACAATCTTTTTTCTATTTTACAAACACGATCTGCGCTTATTTAATAAATACATTTGCACACACAAGCACACCTTAAGCGAAGGGCAGTTGGTTTACACCCCCAAGGTAAGACTGAACATAATAAATTTATCTCCCCTCATCTAGTTAAAGTCATATTGTTTATCTCCCTTCACCATTTTCATGTCACATGTTCTTACCACCATTGTGCCACCAAGGCGTTTATCACAGAGACTCTTATAGATTCATCCCCATTTTCCACTCAGGCATATTACTCCTCCCCACTGGGTTCGAGTTCATAGCCCTCTGAGCCCCCATACTGACTCTTCTCCTGGTTCATCTAATTCCGAGTCTCCTTCACCACATATTGTCACCATGTTTGGACCCACAACTGGTGTAGGAACCCAGCCTGGTGTTGGCTCTAGTTCTACCCTAGTGATCACATATAGAGGAGTAATCTCATGAACCGTTTAGAAAACTCCCATACTCCCTTTTATGGCTGGCTTACATCTACTGGATTTTAACCAGTTGATAAAGGACCCAATACACCACGATGTTGGTTGGCATGCTATGCCGACTAAGCTTCGCTCAAATATCACAAAGTTTGAGGGTAATTCTGGAGAGTATCCTACCGATCATGTTCACTCCTTCCACATGTGGTGTTCATCCAACTCCATTACTGATGACTTCATTCATTTTCAGTTGTTCCAACACACACTCACTAGAGATGCTACAAAATGTTATGTAGACTAGCCTGCCACATTTCATTCCATTTTCGTGATGCTTGTTAATTGTTCCTCTCATATTTCTAGCTACCTCTATGATACGACACTGGTAAAAAGATATTGACCTCATTGTGTCAGTCCTCTACCACTCGCCTTTCCAACCATGTTCAAGAGTGGTGTAGAAGGAGGAGAACATGTTGTACCTCACACTTCAAAGACCGTGTCTATCTAGATTGGTTTCTTAGGAGCCTTTTAGCACCCATTGGAAAAGATGCCGCGTCCCATTTCCCTCAGACTGAGGAAGAAGCTCTCCGAACCGCTCTAAGATATGACCTGATTTATGTGCAATCTGGTTATGTTTATACCATCATTCCAAACCTTCCACATCCTGGAGGTTCCAATGCACTGGGGGAATCTCACGTTGCTGACGAGATTGTTCGAACCCTTTCACATCATTCCCTATATACTCAACAAATTTATGGCCATCCACACTGGGGCACCAGTTCCTCCAACACTTATGCCCCCCCTGCTAGCAACATGTTTTCAGGGCCCCAACCTATCTACCAAACCATTGCTCCTCCTTATGAATAGTCGAGCATTCCAGCCCCTTAAGCATTAACATCGCAGCCTCCTATGCATCCTCAGCCCCTGCAGCTACTGCTCCCTTAGGGTCAGGTGTTTGCACAATAGAGTGAAACCAATCCCTAAAATTTGAAGAAAAATAATAAGGGGAAGGGTAACAATGGTAACAAGAGTAACCAGGGTAATCAAGGTAATCAACCTAGTAAATCCCAAGGGAACCAGCCTAACACCAGAAACTAGCCACATGGAAGCCAACCTAAGAAAAACAAGGCTAATCGTATGAACAAGCCTTGTGCATGTTGTGGTTTACATGACCATTATACACATGAGTGTGCTATCTTACCCTAGATGTGCCAAATGTGGGAAGCTCAAGCAACTTCTAGAGGCCAACAATTGCCTTAGAATCCTACACCATCTCAACCGACAGTGCTTACAAATCCTTTCCCTCAACAAGGATTTGTTTCTTCTCAACCTCACCCAGGTCAAGCAGCCCACCCTCCCCAACCTTCTAGTTCTGGTGACTACCAGGTCCTCATGATGAGGTATGATGAGGTTAATCCCTTCGATATCAACATGAAAACTCGATCGCGTCAATATGATAAGCCATCAACTTCACCCGTCACTGAGTCCAAAGCCAAAGCTTCTACTGAGCCTCTTATGATATCAGATGTTCAATTACAGATCCCTCAACCTGAAGTTGAGGCAATTCCAAAGATCCCAAAGGGACCCTTACGCCATAACATGGCTTCTAACCGGGTTGCCCACACATATAGTATAGTAGTTGACTTAGCGCAATCACCTACCGCCATGTCAACGTTGGATGTACTCCAGTCATGCCCTTCTCAAAAGAAAGCTCTAATAACTTCTTTGGGTGTAGTAGATCCTTCTGATGATCATTTGATTGTCTTTCTAGTTGATACATCAAAACATCCCCCATTACCTTCCTCTGTTGCTTTCTAGGTACTAGTCCGAGTCCATAATGTCATCATCTCCCGATGCATTACTGATGATGGTGCATCCACCTATGTGATGTCCGCTACCATTTAGAAAAAAAATTAGTCACTTGAGTTGTCCAGCTCCACCATCACATTGCATGCTTGGGACAGACACTCCTCCTAGCCTCTTAGCATGTACCACAACTATCCATGACCCTTGCGGTCAAGATTGTCCATGTAGTTATTGATGTTATTGATGCCCTTTTAGATTACAACATTCTCTTGGGTTGTAGTTACATATATTCCATCCCAGCTGTCACATCTACAGTTTTCCGCAAGCTGTGCTTCCCCCATGAAGGGAAAATCGTTACCATAGATCAGTTGACTTACTATGAGTCAGCATCTGTGACATCCCCCGAGTCCATTATCTCATTAGTGTTAGATAAGAAGTCTTCAACTCCTCTCATTGGTGTTTCACTAAGAGTCTATAAAGATTCCTCATTGTTGGGTTCTTTCCCTGGTCCTCCCCCTCTCATCTTAGAGCCTAAATCTTTCAGCGTCACGGGTTTTCCTCAAGCAGTCTGGTACATTCGATCCACAACGAGCTCCTCCACACTGTGTAGTTACCATCCCAGCTGAGCCATCCATTTCCACCCCCCATGACCTCCTCCATTTGTGGGTGCCTCTCCTATCTTCACCCAAGAACTGTTCCTCCAGGTCTCAACCATCCAGGAGTTGTTAGGACATTACCTTGCAGGTCAGATACCTTTCTTTTTCCCCCTCCCACAATATTTTATCTACCTTTTATGGCTTCATTGGTCAGCTAAGACCTTATCGTGCTCTGACCCTGGTTCAACTGGTCCCTATGGCCCCTACCACTACTTTAGTTCCATCACAACCTCAAGAGAAACTCAAACTTGTTGCGAAAGCATCTAGACAGAGGGGAAAAGCTAAGAGGAAAGAACCTAAGGAAAAGGCTCCCCAACCTCCTCCAGTCCCCAAGACCCCAAAGTCATCACCCCGTGCAATTTGTGTAAATTTATGGGGCACACGAGCAATAATTATCCTAAGCTTCCTCATCTCAAACCTTTGGTTCATGAAATGTTCCCTGATTCAAATAACCATAAAGTTCATGTTAACTTAGCGGGTCCACCCAAGAAACTCACAACGTTATGCAAAAATCATGCTTGTTCCGTGTGTGATCGTCATGGTGACTACTCCCATTGTTGTCCTCATCTCAACGAATTTTGTGATTTCCTTAAGGCACTTCACAAATACAAGACCACTCATAATGGATCACCTTCTCCTCTTCCTGTGGATTTTTCTACTAATAGTAAACCAGATTATGGGGAATCTGGTCCCACCATCATGATCCCTTCCCCAGATGTCGAGATGACGGACACCATGGGCCATATCCTTTACCTGTAATCATCCTTGAGTTCCTCATAGGCAATCCTTTCTGAGGTTTTTGAGCACGCTTCTATTCAACCTCTTTCGATAGAATCCCAAGTCTCAACATACATAGATCCTTCATCTACTATCTCATCATCTACCATTCCATATGATGCATATGTGAACCTTCTTTCTCAGGTTGACGCACTAGGTACCGTGTCGCATGATGTAGTCAATATTCCTCTCCTCCGCTCCTCTTCCATTTTTATGAGGACATCATGGAAGCTATGTCTACCTGTAATTACCCTTGCACTTAGGCAAGGGGGAACATTTTTTGGAGGATTCTAAAGGCCATTTCCTTCCTAATAATCCCAATGCAACCTACATGAAGAAATTTTTCTCATAGCTTATCTCTTTGATTTGCATGTGTTTATTTCTGTCATGAATTTAGGTAGGATGCATCATCTCATCTATCGTCTTTTGCACCTTTTAGATGGATCCATCATCCACACCATATATCGGTCATGTTGATGGTGCAAGTCGCTTCTCTAGGAATATAGCCTCAATAGCCTGAGCCATTTTTACCCCCTTGCATACATTAGTCTTTTCGAATGACGTGTGCATTGGATCTGCCACCAATAACCAGGCCGAATATGATGCAGTGATAGGTTTGTTAGTCGACTCCCTTTCTCATCACATCCTTCATCTTCATGTTTGTTTATATTCATTGCTACTTGTCATGCAATTGAATGGTGTGTATCATGTGCATAACCAAGTCATATTTAGAAATATTTGTGTGTTAAGCTGTTGGTATGTGAATTTGAAACCATTACTTTGAGTCAAGATCCTAGAGCCCAAAATAGCTATGTAGATACCATTGCAAATAACATTCTATATTGGAATTTATCACATGTATACCACAGAAGACAACCATAAACAAAACACATGGCGAACCATCATCGTCATCTAAAAATGCATAATCATATTATGTATTATATAAGTGTTCGGAGCCCATAGCTCTAAATACATCCGACATGCCTATAACATGTTACAAAAATAAAAATCAAAGGGACCCACATGTCCCCATATCTAGTCACTATTCGAAGGATCACCCACCAAAGGCTCTGCCCCACCTGCATGTAGATCACGTACTACATGACCAGCCATCGCCATGCGCCGCATGATACCTCACCACTCTAAGGGAAGGTCGTTACACTCATATATGTATCGATCGTCTAGCTCATGCCATCCATGGTCAGAAACTTTGGTCAAGAGTACCCCACATCTACGGTGTAGATAAACGAGTAGCACACTAACCTCTAGACCCTGACAAGATGACGATGTTCCCCAATCTGTGGCCACAGGCGCTATGTCTCGTCCTGCATTTCTTGCCAGTTTTACTGGTGCTATGTCTGCATGCCACATATCTTACACTTAGTATCATATACATGTGATAAAAATATGAAATGCACCATAAAAATAGCAACTTAACTATTACTGTTTGGTCCCCATGCTTGCCTGAGCGAAAGCGGCAAGTCAAGATCTCCCTGATAGTTCATCCTGCTATAAGGATAATCATCAATCTAGAGGGGCATCTAATCCCAATGTTCAAAAAATGTGGGTTGGAATACCCATCTGACTCCCCATCCTCCTCTCCGCAGTAGCTGCCCCCAGTGGTGGATCCTAGGCTCCTGTGGGCCCCCATATCAGATCTATACATGAGGAAGGATGGTGGGTATCTTATCAAAGAAGAATGCGCACAGTACCGTACCAGAAACATAGTCATGGCTCACCAGCATAGACTTAACTATCATTTCACTGATTACAGCATCATCTCAGCCCAACCATAGTAGGTCCTAGCCAAAACGCTCTCAACCAGCATCATCTTCCCACCAGTGATGTGGTGGAATGCATGGCTGCCCAAGTCCCGTAGCATAGCTGCGGAAACAACCTATGTCTCTAGCTGGTCTAGATCACCAATCGGGATAGTCGTGCCCTTCACATTCACATCCTGTGGACAATGGTGCTCCACAAACTTTGTAATGTTCCTCCCACAAGGAAACACCAGATGTATATCCCACACCACTTTGAGGGGAGGAAGTCCGGTGAAGAAATAAATATCCTGTAATGTGAGCTCAATATTGTGCCCCTCCACAACAAATACCTAATGGTTTGGATCCCAATAGCTGACAATTCTCAATAGCAAGGGCTCACCTGCCCTCATCAATGGGTTGTCTACCAACTTGAGAACCCTATTGCAAGTCAATGCCCCTTAAACCCCCTAATCCATCTGAATTTTGGATTGGAGGGTATCCAAGTCTCACTCACACCAGTTGATTTTTAGCTCTACCATGCCTGCAAAACGCCACATGTCTTGTCAGTTGAGAGAAGAAAACATTGGTCTACACTAATCAACCTACAACCCCCACCAAGCGAGAAAACCACTACTCTTTTCAACCCCAAATCGCAGTTTTATGCCTAGAAAGCGTGAGCTCATAGGTTTTCACTTATTTCCTGTGATCCAAATTACACTTCTAGGCACATAAAGTGTGATTAGACCATGAAGAGGAGCAAGGGTCTCCCAGGGAATTGCCAGGAGCCAAAAATCATGAAAGAGATAACTGAAATTGTAGAGATGAGTAAGGCCACCTACCTGAAAGTCGTAGATCTTCATTTTGATGGCCAATTTTTCTGCTATAATCTTGACAAGATTTAGGGCCTTTTCCTCCTCTCCAAATTTATCACAACTCACTTAAAAAATGAATTCCAATTGGAGGGAAATTTTCCTTTCATAGAAAAATCCACAATTTTTCTGTCACCCGGTTTGACCAAATGGTAGCTCAACTTGATGAACCATAAACATCATTGTAAATCTCTCATCGAGTAATATAATGAGTCTTTCTCAGTTTGGATGATTTAAAACTTCACTAGGAAGCCATTTTTCCAAGAAGGGTCACTTCATCGCCTCTCAAAATCAGATTTCTTCATATGCGACGATTCTAATTTGGGGACCTCCTTCCCTTGGAACTTGTCATCTCATGTGTCAATTTTCGTTATGTATAACCATCATTTACTCATTTTTTCATGGTCCCTACCGAGCCTATTATGTGTGGCAACGTCATCAAGTCACCCTTGTTCAGAGCATCCGTGATGAGTCACCCTTGCATCCATGGAGTCTGTTTCGTATCCCATTATATCATGTCATAGTATTCCATCCATATTTTGATAACGTTCATCCTGTCTTGCCCATTTTGGCCCATAGTCATACTATTCGCATCCCATCCAGAGTTGAGTCAGTTGCTGTCAGGTCAACCATGCACTTTATGCTCTGACAAGGAAAGTCATCTATTTGTCCCTCAATCCCTCATTTTCCATTATACCTAGTGTCAGTTCATCAATCACATTACTATTTTCCCTCATACCTTAGTTGAGTATCCTCATTGCCTCACCTATCGTGGGCCCTATTTTGTCGACATCAGCTCATTTATTCCATAAGAATGACCTAGAGGGCGGTGCATCTTGGTTCCATCTTCCATTCTTGTTAGGTACTTTGGATTGAGTAGAGGGACTCATTATTTCCCTTTGACTTGGTTGTTTCATGTTTGTGATCCATACACTCGATGGTCCAATGATGCAATAGATTGTACCAGTGGTTCCCAGGTGTGAGTGAGATGCTTGAGACCTAATGAGGCGGTGGCTCTTCAGGTAGCCCCCCCCATGCTCGGATGCATTCCTATTATGCTACAACCTTAGATGTAGTTCTACAAATATAATGGGTTTGGTTCCTACCAATCACAGTGTTCATAGCATGCACATCTCCTTCAAATGATCCATTTAGTTTTGCAGATCCCTTCCTTGTTCAACAGGGCTTCTTCGGTTCTTCTACCCTCCCTCCAACCCATTTTTTGAGGGAAGGGCCATTATATCTCATGTAATCAGTTCATATTATATACAATCCTGGCTCATACTTTTCCATGTGCACTATATATATGGGACACATTATATTATTTTCTGACTCAGTTATGGCAACATGTCAGGTACCATTCAGCACACCATTATTTTTATACTAAGTTATCTCGGTGGGTATATGTATGCCTCCCCTGCCTCATTGAGGTTTGGTACCACAACATAAAAGGTGACTTGCATTGGTCTCGCCCCCTCTGTCCCTATCCTCCTGCTTTAGTTGTATTGGTCTCTCTCTCTCTCTCTCTCTCTCTCCACTTTGTTGTGTAGTGATTATGTCTTTACAACACAGTTCAGTCATATGTTTTCAGCCTAACACTCGTACTTTGGGGGGAAATATGTTAGAACCAAAATATTGATCATCTAGCCTAATTTACTAGATGGATCGAACTACACCATGTAAAGTGAATTTTACAATAGTCAAATTTCTTTCACTGTGAAAAATTACTTAATAAAGAACCTTTGTTAAGTAATTTATAATTACACTCATGCAGAATAATTAAGTAAATCACTATTTATCTGATTTCCTTTTAGGAATAATTAATTAAACCATTGTTCAATTATTATTCCTTGTCATATTTGACCCAATTATGAAAAATCAATAGATAAATTATCAATTCTATTATTTTTCTCTATGAATAATTAATTATTATTCCTTGTCAAATTTGAAAAATCCCTTGGGAAAAATTAAATAAATCATTATTTCTTTATTATTCCTTAACCAATTTGTTGAGATGATAAATAAATCATTTATTTATTTATTATTTCTAAATAAAAGTTTAAATATTTTTTCCCTCCTAACCAAATACAATAAAATATTCCAAGTGGTTATTCCAAGAATGGGGTTAATAATATTTTATTATTGCTCATTAATCAAGGATAACTCAATATTTTGTGATAAATAGAAGGGTTTTCCATTCATTATTCACTTTTGACTATTTTCGTTGTTGCACTCACTATTGTAACTCTGATTATTTTCATTGGTGCACTCCATTTCTCTGCCATTTGAGTTCCCATTAAACTCAAACATTTTATTTGTTGGGTTTTCACATTATAGAGGAGAGAGACTTTGAAGAGGATGAAGAAGTGTGTGGATAGCCAAGAACCCATCCCATAGAGGGGGACAGGTAACATTTATTTGTTCCCTTCATAGGTGTTATAATAAAATCTATTCTTTCTATATATAGTTTCCATTGGATTATTTGAGTTATTATTATTTCTTTTTGTTGTTTAACTATGATTGTGGCATAGATTAGGACTTTCACAGGTTTTGTTTCTATCATTTGTTGCAGATCTATAATTTTTGGTAGCCATTTATATTATTGATACTGTTTATCATCCACAGTCTCAAGTGGGTTCTTTTCGTACATCTTTGAGAAGAAAACACTACAAGAGAAAGAATTCTGGAAAATCCGTGGAGCAAGGACCCTTGAAACCGTCAGTATTTGGAAGAGAAATGTGGCCTCCAAGTGATCAATCTCCAAGTTCGGCTATGGGTTCAACCTCAATCCTAGGGTGACCTTGATTAAACAATTTATATTCTTCCTTGGGATCAAGTTTAGAAACTCGACCTTCCAACCTTTGCAATTTGACCTCTTTTACCTCCAATGAAATCAATCCACAATTATTTTAGGGAGACATTTTAGATCTATGAGCAAGTTAAAAATGGCATTGAAAGGCAAGGTCTCTTCCTTAGATTTAAATGATCCAGCCTCTTTCCAATATAGATTACAAAAATATATTCATACCATTGATCTTGAAATGAAACAGATATAATCTGATATGATACTTGTGCTCAGAATTTAGCTTTTGAACCCTTGGTGTTTGACCCACTAGAGGGAGATGAAATCTTCTGTTGGATTTCTATAGACTTGTAATCAAATTATAGTCAAGATGGTAGTACTTCTTACAACAAATCTCACAGCCTTGCAATACAATTGAAAAGAGACTCTCAAATCTGATAGGGGTTCAATCTCGACCCCGTAAACTTGAATGGATAAATATGCTAAAGCAGATCCATGTCCAATCTAAAAATTTGGCAAAGTAATTTGTTTTCTCTTTTGTTTTCAATAAAATAATAACCCTCAAAATAATGCAGAAAATTCTCCTTCCAATCAACCGAAAAATAGAACCAACTAAGATGATACGAAATAGCATCGAAGATGGAAATGTTGGCTAGGGTGAGCATAAATTCCACCAAAGTTCCCTGCATGAAACCTCCAAATAACCCTGCAAATAATTTAGATTTTTCCAATAAAACCCTCAGGCTGGCAGGATGCACAACTCTGATACCATTGTAATTTCCCAATCATCAAAATTTTAATCGGTTCTGGTAAATTGTAGGTGTTCTAATAAAATTCTTGTAGTAAAAACACCAAACACAATAAAGATCTAAGAATGCAGCATCTTATTTATGTAAATAAATATAAACAAAATTACATGCCCATAGAAGAACTATTAAAGCTCGTGCCCTGGCATGTATGGCTTCCCATTAACAGAGAAATTAAAGATGTTGAAGCACAATCTTAGATCCTCAATGGATCCACTAGAGAAATTACTCCATGGGGTTTTCGTGCTTGGGATCAACTAGAACCTGCCTTGACAAGCTCTCAACAAAAGAAAAATACATAAATAACTCTCGATGATTACATTGTTAGGCTGCTATCCCCTTTTATATGCTTCATTGAATCTCTAGAGACTTTATTTTATTGTTTTCACTAGAAAAACGAACGCAAATACCATAGGTCAATGCCATGGGAAACTACCATGGTAAATACCATGGGTAGATTCCATCCACTTTAACCATATCCTCAAAAAAGAGAATATTACAAATCGATCGCTTCTTATTTAGTCTAAGAAGTTTATGTTTAAGAATTCCCCAAGATCCATAAAATCAGAAACTTAATAGAATGTACCACAAAGTATGTTATTTTTATTGAGAATATTGAGCACATGGAAAGATGCTTGTTAAAGTGGATGTTAGAGAAATCCCTAATGCATAGGTCTAACAATAACAAGAATTGTGTTACCTTTTGGGTAATTTTCTTAAGAATCCTAAGTATGTCTTAAAAATTTAGCTCAGGGCATTAAATTTTAATGATATTCCTTATTGACTTTGGGATTGGGATGAGAGAGAGATAGGAGATATCGTCTATTTCAAAAATAAACATCTTTTCACTTGTATCTTTTCCATACATAATGTCTCTTGTGTTGGAAATAATACAAAGAGGGGGGGGTGAATCAGTATTATCAAATCAATTATTTTTCATTTCACAATCAGATTTGTATACGCTACTTCAGTTATTGGAAACTATGTATATATGCTACGTGTCTAAAGCAACCAACATATATCAGTAAACTTATGATTCATTAAAAGTTGATATTTAATCAGTGCATCAGAACTTCATTAACCATAAGAACAGTAATCAGGTGCAGTAAAACATAACAGATCATCACACACATGGACAGAAGATATAATGTGGAAACCCAATGTGGGTGAAAACCACTTGCTGCAATTCATCTTTATCTTCTTTTAATAAGAAAATTCTTTTTACAATATTTATGTACTGGTGCAGTCTTATACCAATATGCAGGCTTCTACCTGCAAAAGGATACTACCTTCTCTCGTTCTCCAGCTTCTCCTGGAAGGGAGCTACAGCCCCCTTAGCTCTTGTACTAGCTGATGTACTATTATGTAGGTGCTGACCTATAGAAGGCTACAACCTTCTCTTTTATTCCAGGGACCACGTTTCATAAATTTTTAGACTGGATCCATGAATAACATCAATAAAACATCAAATATATCTGCATCAACCACTCTCATTTGCACCAACCAAAAACTGATTCAAACAATCACTTCTCTGAATGTTGTAACCAGAAAATAGTAACAATAACCAGACACCAATCCTGAACCCAGAACACTGTAGCAATAAACGGAAGTAGCTAAAACATATTTTATGAGATGTACTCTACTTCAATATATATAACTTACGGGCATACACGACTTTATTAAGGTAAACCTGCATATATGCTATTTTGACTTACTGAACCAGCGTGTATATGCACCTCTTCTATGCCGAACCTGTGTACAGATCTATAAAAGATAATTTACCCTTTTAACTTATTCAGACATCAGTTATACCCAGATTATCATATTTATAGATCAAGTCATGTGCCAAATATAACATATCAAAATCACTAAAAGATACTACTATTCAAACCTTAAGATCTTGACCCAACAATAGAACTTATGCTTCTTCTAACGCTCAGGTTCCTCCTTGTTTCAGATCTAGCTATGCACCATAACCCAATTCTAGATCTTGCTCTTCATAAGATATTCAAAATTAAGTGAATGCCTTTGCCTAATGATCTCTTCCCCCTTTTATAGTCTTAGGGCTTACTCCATACCATGGTCCAAAACCATAGAGAATCAATGCCATGGACCCAATACCTGGGTTCAACACTTTGGACAAGATGCCATGGTCCAAAACCATAGGTCCAAATACCAAGGACTAAATACCATGGAACAAAAAGAAATATTCCCACATGTACATGCTTTTCCTTACATGAAAATGAGTGCATACATATACGCGCCTTTTGATTGTCTAACTCGCGTGTATATGCGACTTGGTTAAGAGGAAGCAGCATATATCTCATTTTCTTTCATTCTGAGAGCCTCAACAATGATCTGTTATTTGAGTGAGTTGCCATCAAGGACAATACCTGTGTCGTAGCGCCAAACCTGTGTCATAATGCTAATAATCTCCCCCTTTGGACTTGATGGCAACCCCAAGTCACTCAAAGTCATTCTCCCCCTTTGTCATCAAGTGCAAAGGGTTATGCTCCCCCTGACTGTAGGCAAGGTCTCCAAGAAGATGTTCTACAAGAAGAAACATGACTTTATACATCATAAATCTCTGCTCTGCTGTGCTGTCCATGCTCCCCCTGACTGTAGACAAGGTCTGCAAGAAGATTTTCTACAAGAAGATACATGACTTTATACATCATAAATGACCTTCCTATCATCAAAGACTCATACATACATCCATATCCCAACTAAGTGGGGATATACCAATATTGACTCAACTACCCAACCAAGTGGGGATACACCAAAAGTTTACATAAGATAAAACAAGAACATTACATCATCCATCCCAGGCATAGGGGTAAACCAAAGTAGGTCATTGCATGACCTTGATAAGAAAAGAAATACATGACATAGAGATGAAATATCTACAACAAGACTATGATAGTTATCAACAACTCTCATTAGCACCATCTGTCAATCATCATTCAGACCAACAACCATGTTCTCCCTCGGCACCTGTTCCACCTGAAACCAAAAACAACTGTGAAATTGAACCAAGATCTGCTAAGATAATGCCAATAATGCATTATTAGAAGAATATATGCTCCCCCTGAACATGTGCCAAATCATCTCTGTCAGACCCATATTAGGCTCTTTTCATCCTGAGCCTGGCCCACTGTTTGTCTTCAAACCAACATATACACGATTGTATCCACATAAACTGGCGTATGTACGTGGATACTCCTCATGAAACTCATGTACAACCACTTTTCTCTGAAACAAACAAGTTTCAATAGTAGGATGATGCATCAACTACTCCCAGCTTCTGTCTGAGGTATTCAAATATCTCCCTAGGCAGTGGTTTGGTGAGTATATCAGCAACCTATTCCTTGGAGGGAGCATACTCCAATTTGACCTTTTGTTCAAGCACTTGTTCTTGGAGAAAATGATATTTGATAGGTATGTGCTTGGTTTTTGAATGCATGACAGGATTCTTTGAAATATCGATTGCACTTGTGTTATCACATAAAATGGAGATAGGTGGAGTACAAGTAATTTGAAAATCTTGCAAAGTTTGCATCATCCAAAGGAGTTATGTGCAGCAAGATGTAGCAGCCACATATTTTTCTTCAACTGTAGATAAAGCAATTGAACTTTGTTTCTTGCTGAACTAAGATACTAATCTGGAACCCATAAAGAATGCACCATCACTAGTGCTTTCTCTGTCATCCATGCTTCCTGTCCAGTCTACATCTGTATATGCATGAAGTGTGATATATGTATCTCTAGGATACCATAAGCCATAGTTTTGTGTTCCTTGAAGATATTTGAAAATCCTTTTAACTTCTTGAACATGTGCTTCTTTTGGATTTGCCTGGAATCTTCCAACTATTCCTACTGTATGCATGATGTCTAGTTGGGTACCTGTCAGATAGAGCAGACTACCAATCATAAATCTATTGGTTGGTTGATGTACTGTTGTTGAATCGTCATTTGCGTTGAGGCTGCATCATTTTACCATTGGGGTACATACTGGTTTCGAATCTTCCATGCCATATTTCTTCAAGATCTTCTTGAGGTACTTGGTTTGTGATAGAAAGATACCATCTTTATTTTGTTGGACTTGTAAACCAAGAAAGTATGTCAGCTCACCAAGCAGGGACATTTCAAATCCTCTCTGCATTACCAAAGCAAAGTTTTGACTCATGGCTTCTTCATTGCTACAAAAGATGATATCATCAACATACACAACAAGTATTAGCAATTTATCATTATCGATTTTTATGTATAGATTGCTATCTGTTGATCCTTTTGAAAAGCCTTGTTGATGGAGATATATTTCCAACCAAAAATACCTAGCCCTTGGAAACTGTTTAAGACCATAGAGTGCCTTCTTAAGTTTTCATACAAGTTTTGGAACATTTCCAAGGATGAATGCATCTAGTTGCTCAATATACACTTCTTCTTCTAAGTCTCCATTTAAAAAGGCAAATTTCACATCCATTTGAAATACTTTGAACTTCTGAAAGCTAGAAAGAGCAAGGAACATTATTATGGCTTCAAGTCTTGCAACCGGTTCAAAGGTTTCTTCAAAGTCTATACCTTCTTATTGAGCATACCCTTTACAAACAAGTCTACCCTTGCTTCTAATAACATCTCCATTTTCATTCAGCTTGTTTTTGAATATCCATTTTGTCCCTATGACATTCTTATCAATTTGGTCTAGGAACCAACTCCCAAGTATTATTCTTTTAAATTTGCTCAAGTTCTTCATTCATGGCCTTGAACCCAGCATTCATCTTTGCACGCTTCACTTACATTTCGTGGTTCAGTGAAGGAAAGTAATGCTAGATAGCTTGAAGCTTCTGAGATAGTTCTTCTTGTTTGTACACCTGCCTCTTTCTGCCCCAAAATTTGAGTTTCTAAATGATTCTTCTAAACTTACCTGTATGGAGTCTTTTCTTCTACCCTTATCTATTCTTCTGGTGCCCTCAGAGGTTTCTTCTTCATCATAAGTCTAATTTGATGTTGAAGGATAGTACTCACCATCTTCGAAATCTTCAGATTTTACCTTCCTACGAATGTTTCCTTCTTCATCAATCACTACATCAATACTTTTAACAATTTTTCCAAGTGTTTTATTGTAACACTTATATCCTTTGTTGTCGGGAGAGTAACCAAGGAGAATGCCTTCATCTGCTCTAGGTTTAAACTTCCCAAGGTTTTCATCAGTCCTTTTGATGTAACATTTGCTTCCAAAAATTTTGAAGTATTTTACCATAGGAGTCTTACCATACCAAAGTTCATGAGGAGTTTGAGTGCTGTTCACCCAGGCGTTTGTCTTGTTGAGAATAGTAATAGCAGAAAATGCAGCTTCACCCTAGAAGGTTGTGGGAGTTCCAGACTCATCAAGCATAGCACGAGCCATTTGTTGAACCATTCTGTTCATCATTTCCACTATTCCATTTTGCTAAGGAGTCCTTGCAGTAGACAATTCCCTTCTTATTCGATGTTCTTCACAAAAATAAAAAAAATTATTCGAGGTAAATTCCCCCCCTCGATCAGACCTGAGGCATTTGATTCTGCGATCTGATTCGTTTTCAACCAAGGCTTTGAATTCTTTGAACTTTTCAAAAGCTTCATCTTTATGCTCCAGAAATCCTATCCAACACATCCTGGAAAAGTCATCAATGAACAATATGAAGTATTCTTCTCCTCGAGGTGACCTTTTCCTCGATGGACCACATACATCAATATGGACAAGTTCAAGTGGCATGCTAGCTGATCCTTCTTTCTCAGGGAAGTTAGTTCTAGTTTGCTTGCCAAACTGACATGATTTTCATATTGTATTGACTAGAATTCTGATGTCAGGGAGATCACGAACCGCCTGATATTTGCATGCTCTCTTTATCTAAGTGAAGCTTAGATGCCCCAGTCTTCTATGCCATAGCTAGTGTTCATCATTCTTGCTTAGATAGCATTGTTGTTGTCCTCCCTTAAGTATATATAAATTATTTGGAGTTCTTATGCTTTAATCATTGTTTCTCCTGTATCAAGCTCACGAACAATACATCCATTTGATCAAAATATTACCTCATTTCCTTGACCACACATTTGACTGACACTCAATAGATTATGCTTTAAGCCATCAACATACATAACATTTCCAGCTTTGACCTTTTCTTTCAAAAGAATAGAACCTTTACCTTTTATGACTGCAGGGGTGTCATTTCCAAATGAGAACTTCCTTTCCTTTTCTGAGGCACTATATGACTGAAGTTTTTCTTTATCACCTATCATATGTTTCAAGCATCCACTGTCGATGTACCATTGATTTTCCAATCCTTCCACATATAAGGCTATACCACATCTTTCTTGTTGTGGTTCTTTCTTTCTCCATGTTTTTGGACTCAGTGAAGCTTGCTCCTTCTGAGTTGTTTACCGAAACCTACTCCTGCATTCAGAATCTTCATGACCAAAGTTGTTACAAATAGAACATTATATTTCATTTTCAAGAGCAGAAAAGTTATTGTAGGTCCTTTTCATTATCCCAGTCACACTCCTTTGATTTTGTGCTTCTCTAGTCATGATGGTCTTATAGGAAACACATTGAGCAGATTTGTGTCCAAAGTTATGACAAGAGAAACATTGGCCATTGAATAAATTCCTGTGATTATCAAACCTACCGTCTAGGTGATTGTAGTTTCCATAGGCAGAATAATTTACCTACTGTTGATTGTAAATTTTGTTCATAATTGAAGTAGATTGCCCCCTATTTACTTGGTGATATCTGTTCATCCTTTAAGTAGATTGACTTTGATTTACCTGGTGATCTGCTTTATGCCTTTGCTGTCGATTGTCAACCTGTTCACTCCTCCTTGCTGCATCTAGATAACTTTTGGAGGTGGATGGCTTTTTTGCTTGAGATGCTTCTTCAGAATATCCAAGACCTGTCTTGATTAGAGGAGAGGGTTGCACGTTGATAATCTCATCTAAAGTTTTAGATCCTTTAGCAAATCTAAGATTAAGAGCTTTTGTTTTCTCAATATCTTTTCTAAGTCCCACAATTTCACATTCTAACTTTTCATTGTGTTTTTCCCTTTCAGCAAGTTAGAATGTCAGAGTATCTATGATCATACTCTTTTCTTCTAAACAAATTTTAAGTTTAGAAATTTCTTCATAGAGATTATCTTCATCTATAGCATCCAAGAAATCATCATCTTCAAAATCCATCAAAAGTCTATAATCATTACATTGTTCATCTTCATCACTAATTGAAAATCCATCACTGTCTTCATGTGTATAATATCTCTTCTTACTTACATTCTGGTTTCTGTTCCATGTAACTGGTTCCTTACCTTTGTCAAACTTATCTTTATGAGCACATTTGGCTACATAGTGACCGACTCTTCCACAAGCAAAACGTTTGAAAGGTAGCTTACCTCTGAATCTTCCAGAACCTTGTTGAAGGTTCTTGAGAAAGTTTGATTCTTCCTCTCCTTCTGACATATGTCTTGAATCATTGTAATCTCCTTTTCCCGAGGCTTTGAATGCAGCTTCTCTCCTATCTGATGGTCCCCATTTTCTCATTTCAAAAGCAGTTAGGATTTCGTGCAGCTTTGACATGGTAATGCTTTGTAGCTTCTGCTTTTCTTCTATGGCAGAAATTTTTGATTCAAAATTAGAAGACAAAGATCTTAGAACTTTTTAAACCAAAGTAACTTCTTTTATGTCTTCACCCAAATTTTTCATACAATTAACAATCTCATCTATACATAAGAAATAGTTAGCCACACTTTCATCATTGTGCATTCTGAGATTTTCATATTGAATTCTGAGAGATTGTAGTTTTGCATGTTTTACCTTATCATCTCCTTCATAGTTTAGAATGATCTTGTCCCATATTTCTTTTGCGGTTTTGAGCTGCATAAACTTGACGAATTCTGATTGAAATAAACTCCCTAATAGAGTACTAACAGCATTTTCATTTGTTTCATACTACTTTTTACCAGCCGTATCTGTAGGAGCTACTGATGGAAATGTATATCCTGCTTCCATGATATCCCAAGCTTATGTACCAAGAGATTGAAGATAGGCTATCATTCTTACCTTCCAATAGACGAAGTTGCTCCCATCAAAGATTGGTGGCCTGATAGATGCCTCCTTTTCATAGTTTCTCATGATGATAGATCTTCCTTCAAGTGATCAAGCTTTTTCTGAAGGACCTGCTCTGATACCAATTGTTGGAAATAATACTGAGAGGGGGGGGGGGTGAATCAGTATTATCAAATAATTATTTTTCATTTCACAATCAGATTTGGATATGCTACTCAGTTATGGGAAACTATGTATATACGCTACTGTGTCTAAAGTAACCATCGTATACCAATAAACTTATGATTCATTAAAATTTGACCTTTAATCAGTGCATCAGAACTTCCTTAACCATAAGAATAGTAAACAGGTGCAGTAAAATAGAACAGATCATCACACACATGGACACAAGATATAAGGTGGAAACCCAATGTGGGTGAAAACCACCTATTGCAATTTGTCTCTATCGTCTTTTAATAAGAAACTTTTTTTTACAATATTTCTGTACTGGTGCAGTCTTATACCAGTACGCAGGCTTCTACCTACAGAAGGCTACTACCTTATCTCATTCTCCAGCTTCTCTTGGAAGGGAGCTACAACCCCCTTAGCTCTTGTACTAGTTGATGTACTACTATGTAGGTGCTGACCTACAGAAGGCTACAACCTTCTCTTTTCTTCCAGGGACCACGTTTCATAAATTTTCAGACTGGATCCATGAATAACATCTATCAAACATCAAATATATTTGCATCAACCAATCTCCTTTGCCCCAACCAAAACCTGATTCAAACAATCACTTCTCTGAATGGTATAACCAGAAAATAGTAACAGTAACTAGACACCAATCTTGAACCCAGAACACTGCAACAATAAATAGAAGTAGCTAAAACATATTTTATGAGATGTACGCTACTTCAATATGTATAACCTGCATGCACACATGACTTTATTAAGGCAAACCTGCTTATACGCTGTTTTGACTTACTGAACCAGTGCGTATACGTGCCTCTTCTGTGTTGAACCTGCATAAAGATCTATAAAAGATAATTTACCATTTTCACTTATTCAGACATCAATTATACCCATATTATCATATTTATAGATTAAGTCATGCGCCAAATATAATAGATCAAAATCACAAAAAGATACTACTATTCAAGCCTTAAGATCTTGACCCAACAATAGATCTTATGCTTCTTCTAGCGCTCAGGTTCCTCCTTGGTTCAGATCCAGCTATGCACCATAACCCAATTCTAGATCTTGCTCTTCATAAGATATTCAATACTTAAGTGAATGCCTTTGCCTAATGATCTCTTTCCCCTTTTATAGTGTTAGTCCTTACTCCATACCATGGTCCAAAACCATAGAGAATCAATACCATGGACCCAATACCTGGGTTCAACACTTTGGACAAGATGCCGTGGTCCAAAACCATAGGTCCAAATACCAAGGACTAAATACCATGGATAAAAAATAAATTTTCCCACATGTATGCACTTTTCCTTGAATGAAAATGTGTGCATATGTATACGCTTCTTTTGATCGTCTAACTCACGTGTATACGCAACTTGGTTAAGAGGACCCTACATATATCTCTTTTTCATTCATTCTGAGAGCTTGAATGGTGATATATCATTTGAGTGAGTTGCCATCAAGTACAACACCTGTGTCATAGCGCCAAACTTATGTCATAATGCCAACATATTTTTCATAAATTAAATGGAAAACCTTTTTTCCTTAATTCTTCATGAGAAAGCATCCTTCCAAGAGGCATTAAGGCCATTTCTAGACAAGTAAGGCCACCTACTAGGTCATAGATTCAAAATCCAATGACTCTGCTATGAGCTCACCAAGATTTAGTACCTCTTACTCTTCTTTAAATTCTCCAATAAATCAATGTACAAATGAATTGGAATTGGGGGCAAGAAGCAGTTTTATAGGAAAAACTCTAGTTTCTTTTGGCCATTAGGAGTAAATGGTAGCTCGGTTTGACAAACTGTCAGCACTATTGGAATTCTCTCACCCATCTCTATAATGGGTCTCCATGTTTCTCGTAATTTGAAACTTTGCCACAAATCCATTTTTTCCATGAGATCTCACTTTGGCGCATTAAATTAAATCTCTTAATATGAGTGACATTTACTCTCGTACCACTTTTCCATTGAACTTTTAGAATTATGAGTCAAGTTCTGTCATGAGTAATCACTATTTACTCATTCTATTATGGCGCGCTGTGGGCCTTTCCCATGTGGAAGCATCATATAGTCACCTTTCTTCAAAGCATTAGAGATGAGTTACCGCTACATCTATGGAGTCTGTTCAAAGTGGAATTATGTCTCATGTCCTCAAACCAACGTACTTAATTGTGTCAATCCTGGCCACTGTATTCGAGGATATTATGTATATGGGGATCATTATCTCATTGTATCATTTTTTGCGCCGTTGATGCCAGCATATCATGTATCATGTACTATGTACCTCAGACCTAGATCTTTATGCACACCATTATCATTTGTACTCGGTTATCTCGTAGGTATGGGTATATCTCTCGCGCCTTATTGAGATCTTGTACTCATCAATAAAGGAAAATTTTATCTCACATGTAGGTTTCACCCCCTCCAACTTCACTCCTTTCTATTACTTGAGTGATCTCTCTCTCTCCCTATGACATCCCTTCAGTGTTTTGTGAAAGTGAAGCTACAACATATTTCCATCATACGATGTGCTCCTCAAACTCTTATGTTAGGCAATAATCTGTTATCACCCAAAAAATGATCACCTAGTCATGTATTACTAAGTTGATCAAAATACACCATGACATAGGATAGGTTTTTACATATTAAAATGTTCTTTTACCTTAGGTAATAATTTAGTGAACCAATTTCCTAAAGTATGTCATTGCATTCTAAACTACTACATGGAGGCGAATTTCAAGACCATTTTTTAAGACAAAATAAATATTTTGTCTTAAAATTTTCAATATGATGCGCTAGTAGAAAAGCTAAAGGATTTGGGGTTCATCTTTACCGTATTGATGGTGTCTTCGAGAAGTAGAGTGATGGAGGTTGACAACAACTAATGGGATTTAGGGCGATGGAGGCTGAAACATAGGTGTGCGTCGTGAGAAGAGCAATGGAGGCACTTTCGAATAATGTTAATGGGTGGTAACATAGTTGGAGTACTTTTTGGGGTCTCCATCAATTGTGTTTTAATATGTGTTTTTTTACTGTTTTATTTATTTTAAATGCTACTTATATACATTGGTTGTTGTTATTAGCAAATTGTTGTGCTAGATTGGCAACATGGATTAGATTCACTTGAAGGATTGTTGAAAAATGTGGCAAGAAATTCTCAATTTGATTTTTCCTTTATTAAATTGAGAAAATTTGAATTTCCACATCAGCAAACAACTTGGATGCAATTAGCTTGTCTGACATGGTTTGTGTCACCCATTTTACTCAAGCAATTTGAGTTGGAGGAGCTAGAGTTCAATTAAGCATGTGTGATTGCTAATTTGTAGCAGTCAAAGGCAGTTATCTCAAGTTGTTTTTAGTTAAACTAGGTCTAACTGTTGAAGGAACTAGTGGAAGGCTAGTTGTGCAGTGAGACATCAATCAAATGCAATGATCATCTAGTTAAGTGATCAATCATCCCAAAATTTCTAGTGCATGCAAACAATTCGAGTTCACTAGCTATGGTGGAGATTGCAGTTTAATATTAGTTATAGACTAGTCTTAAGCATACAGGTGTTGCGTGCAGTCACATGATCAACCTTAGGAATTGTGCAATCCATTTTGGAAAAATCCTAAATAATAGGGGCCTTATTTCTTAAGGAATTGCACAGGGAAATAGGGGCTCAAGCAGAGGTAGAAATTGACAAAGTTTGGTTTTGAGCTTCTTGGTGAGGGGAGGGATAGGTTATTCACTTACGGGTTGTGCAAAGTTGAGTAAATCAATTGTAATACATCTATATTCCTAAGATTGATGCAAGAAGGCATTGGAGTTATTAGAAGATTGCATTCCCCATGAAAAATATTGTAGGCATGTATTTTATTTCTTATTGCATGTCTAAATTTTTTGTTCTAAATTGTGAATTAACTTTCGTAGAGTAGTAGAGTAGGTCTGTGTCATATGATTTCTAAAAAACTTCATGATGAGTTGCGAATCTACACCATAATTTCTACATCATATCATAGCAGGATTCACCTTAGAGCATGAATTTCGAATTTGTTTCTTAGGAGGTTCGATTTGCAATTCAATGTAGTAAGAGCTCTTAGGAACTGAAAATATGACCTTCAACGGGCTGAGGTTAGATTATTCCTCAGAAGGCAACTCTAATTTCATTGACTACAAGGATCGCATGGAGGAGGTATTCGATGACAATGGATTGCTAGAATACATCAAGAGAGATGTTACAAAACCAACTGAATCTGATGCCGAAAACCTTGCTCAGTCGAAGAAAGTTGTAGCGAAGGTGTGGATAATAATATTGGAGGGAGTACGAGACAACATTGTCATCAATCTCCATGGGAAAGAAAATCCTTATGGAATGTGGTAGGCACTCACAAATCTGTTCTAGAATAGTAGTGACCACAAAAAGTTGGTGCTTAAGGATAAAACTTGAAATATCAAGATGATCTTGCAGGAGTTGGTGTTACTCTTTCAAAGGATGACTTGGTAAGAATATCCCTTCTGGGCCTTCCCAAGAGTTGGCATACCTATCAAGATTAAGTGAACGGGAGGGAGAAACTATCAAATTGGGAACACTTATGGTACGATTTGGTACAAGAGTAAATAAGGCAGAATACTAGAGATGGGACCCCATCCAAGGGCAAGGATGAAGAAAAAATTGCATTGGTTGGAAAGGAAAAGAAGAGAAAAGGCAAAAAAATATCAAACCAAACCAGAATCCAACCAATGGAGAAAGAATAAAGATTTGTCAAAAATTAAATCCTTCCATTGTCATGAATACGAGCACTATGCCACGAAGTGCCCACAGAAAGAGGCAAGCGAGAAGACCTTAGGAGGAGTAGTGGATGAAGCCTTGGATTCATAGTTCGACCTTGACTTTACCCTTATCGCATGCATGTCCAACATAGTGATGGGGAGCATGTGGTACTAGGAGTTAGGTGCATTGTTCCACATGATAGGGTGTAGAGACTTTTTCAGTGACTTGGAGGAGAAAGATCTCTATATGTACATCAAGCTAGGGGACAACAGAAGGTTGCAACATGACCAGTATTGGTACAGTCAACTTTCAGAGGGAGTCAGGCTCCCCTCTCAGGCTCAAGGATGTCATGTTTGTTGTAGGCGTAAAGAAAAATCTCATCTCTGTTGCAGTTATGGAATACCATGGCTATGACATGATCTTCAACAAAGGAAAAAAATTCCTGAGACACATAACCACGATACATGTGAAGAAGATTGAGGTTTGTGTGAAGAATCTATATATGCTAGATCTAGAAGATTGTGTTGCATTAAAAGCCAAGGGAGAGAAAGTGTAGGGCCATGATGTAGGTGAAATTTAGCACATAAGCCTTTGCCATTTGCATTAGGGAACCTTGAATAGTATACAAAAAATATCCACTAGCCTCCCTAAAGGAGCACTTGAGTAGCAAGATGTATGCAAAGGATGTACCTTGGGGAAGTACATAAAATCTGAATTTCATGAGCGGGACAAAAAAGCGCACGTAGTCCAAGAAAGGATAAAATTTGATGTCTTTGGACCATTCTTTGTAGCCTCCACTGCTTGACACAAATATTTTGTCCTTTTTATCGATGACTTCTCACATAAGTGTTGGATCTCTTCATGTGGAAGAAAGATGGGACATTCTCCAAGTTCATAGAATTCAAGGCACTGTTTGAGAAAGAAACCAACAAGAAGGTGAAGGTTGTTTGGAGCAATAATGGAGGTGAGTATGTGTTGAATGAATTTAAAAATTTATGTGCGAAAGAAGGCATTTGATGAGAGTTGACAAAACCCCACAACCCACATCAGACTAGGGTGGTTGAGAGAAATATCCATAGCATCTTGGGAGCAACAAGGGTGATGTTGCATGACCAAGGCCTACCTCTACATTTGTTGGTTGAGGCATACAATACAACAATTTGTTTGTACAACTGAAGTTCTCATCGGATTCTTGGCATGATATTACACCGAAGGAGGCTTTCTCGGAAAGAAATCCGGATGTATCGCACTTCAAGATTTTTGGAGCCTCTATTTACTACCATGTCTCCAAAGAATCAAGGAAGAAGCTTTAGTCAATAGCAAAATTCAGGGTATTTGTGGGTTACACAAAAATTCCCCACAACTAACATGTGTACTTTCCATCACTCATAATGATAGTTATGTGAAGGGATGTAAATTTTGATGAGGATAAATCTATGTCGTGGTCTCTTGAGAGGAAGCTTTAGATGCCACCAAAAGATGACATTTTAGCTCAAAAAGAGGAACCTCAAGAAGTTGTAGAGCAACCACAAATTTTAGAGCAGAGAGTGGAGACATTCACTAAAGCAAAACCTCCAGAGAAGGCAGAAAAAGAACTAAGGAAGATGATAGACTTGTGCAGGATGTAAGGGAGAATGTGGGATATCCTTCAAATTTGCGTAAGCAAAGGAGGCCACCTGAGAGGTACATTGGCGACATGGCCCTTATGACTGAGCTTATAGAGATTGAGCCATCCTATTTTGAGGAGGAAATAAAGAAACCTATATGGGTTGATGCAATGGTGGAGGAATATGAATCCATTGCAAAGAGACGTGTTTGGGAAAAAATCCCAAGAACAACATATAAATCAATAGTGGGTTTGAGATGGATCTTCAAGGTGAAGCGGGCAACAAATAGAAGAATAGGGAAGTATAAGGCCAGATTTGTGGCCAAGGGGTACTCTCAAGTTGAGCGAATTGACTATGAGGAGACATTTTCTCTTGTAGTAAGGTACTCATCCATTAGATCGATTCTTCATCTCACTACATAGATGGGGTGGAATGTCCACCAGATGGGTGTAAAAACAACATTTCTAAATGGGGTTATTAACGAGGAGGTGTACATAGAGTAACAAAAAGGTTTTGAGACATTTGATCAAGAGTCTCATGTGTGCAAACTCAAGTGAGCATGATGATCTCATGGAAGCACCTCGTGCTTGGTACACCAAGATCAAGAGTTATCTCACCTGTTTGGGCTTCACCATAAGTGAACCAGATGTAAACCTCATCACGTATGATAGAAGGTAAATTTCTCATTATTGTCTTATATGTTGATAATTTTATTTTAACTAGCGATGAGACGTCGATCATATATTGCAAGGAGGACCTTGCAAGGGAATTTTAAATGAAGGACATGGGTCTCATGCACTACTTTCTTGGGTTGGAAGTATGACAAGGTGATGGGTAATTACTTGTCTCTCAAGGCATGTATGAAAATGAGATACTGCAGAGATTCTACATGGAGAGTTGTAAACCCATGGAAACACCTCTAATGAACAACTAGAGGAAGGAGGATGCCACTTCAGGTGAAGTTGATGCTACCATTTATCGATAGCTAGTGGGTCCACTCATGTATCTTGTGAATGCATGACCAGATATGTGATGTGCAGTCAATGAGCTAAGACATGCTATGGTTAGGTCAACCAAACATTTTTGGAAGGCAACTAAGCATGTTCTGGGATCATCATCAGTAATAGACAAAGCAAAATTTGAATAGAAAATTGATGGAATATACCTTTTTGGCTGCCTTCTTTCTCGAACTGATCTTCTCACAGCCGAAGTTTGTGGCTATTCATATTCTGATTCCTCCTCTGCTGCATAGTCTGATTCTTCGTCCTTTAGTTCAAACTCTATGTTTTTAGGCTCCTTTGGTTGGACTTCATGTTTAATAACATCTTTGACCTCTCTGAACACCACATATTGGTTGTACACAACCTTCCTTGTTACAGGGTTCCAAAGCTTATAACCCTTTAAACCATCCTTATGCACTTTTCAGATTTACTATCCAACTTGGTTCGTTTCTCCTTTGGAACATGTACATATGCATCACATCCAAATACCCTCAGATGTGAAAGAGAGGGTTTCTTACCAATCCTTACTTCTTGTGGAGTCTTATCCTCCAACGCTGATGAAGGTGACCTGTTGACTAGGTAACATGCAGTATCCACTGCCTCTACCTAGAATTCCTGTCCTAACCCGGGACCACTAAGCATGCTTCTTGCCCTTTCTATCAATGTCTTGTTCATTCTTTTTGCAACTCCATTTTGCTGAGGTGTATATGGAGTAGTCTTCTGTCATGCTATACCACACTTCTTATAGAATTCTTCAAATTCCTTACTGCAAAATTCTGCACCATTATCTGTTCTCAGCAGCTTTATCTTTTTCTCTCTCTGGTTTTCCACCAGAGCCTTAAATACTTTAAACCTATCAAAGACTTCAAATTTCTTCTTAAGGAAATATATCCATGTATTCCTTGAGAAGTAATATATAAATGATACATAGTACACAGACTTACCCAATGATGGAACCTTCACAGGTCCAAACACATCACTGTGCACAAGCTCTAATATATGTTTCGTCCTCTTACAACCAGAGGGGGAACTCACCCGATTCTGCTTCCCATATACACAATTTTCACAGAAATAAAAATCCAGAGAACTATTACTCATATTTTCTACCATACCTTTACCACAAAGTATTCGAAGGCCCTTTTCTCCAATATTTCCAAGCCTTTGATGCCACATCATGGTCTTCTCTCGAGAGACCACTAGATTTTCTGCTCCATTTTTAGGAACCATAGAACTATTGAACCCATCAACAACAGTGCTACCTTGCAGCCTGTACAGAGTTCCAATCCGAACTCCCCGCATCAATACTAGTGCTCCCTGAACCATCTTGCAGGTATCCTTCTTGAACACTATCTTTACACCTGCATCATCCAACTTGCTTACAAAAATTAGATTTCTGGCCAATGCAGGAATATGCAGAACACCCAGAAGTGTACTTGAAGAAGCCAAGTACACATCCCCACCTTCATCTAAGGTGGTTTTCGCCTCTGTAGAAGGAGCATCATCAGATCCCTTTCCTTTATCAGGAGGTTTAGATTTACAGTCCCTTCTGAAGTGCCCTTCCTTTCTGAATTTCCAGCATGCCACCTTTATAGGATTTCCTGGAGATTTAGATCTCCCTCTAGATTTAGATCTCCCACTGGATGACTTTTTTTTGTTTCTGTTCTGGGACCGTCCTCATACAGACAAGGCATCACCATTCTAGCTGTCCATATTTTTTTGTCTCATCTCCTCCATCAGCAAGGCTGAGACTATTTCATCAAACTGCAAAGTAGTTTCATTGCTACCTATTGCAATAACTAGACTATCCCATGAATCTGGTAGAGAACACAAAAAATTGATGCACTTATCTTCATCTGAAATTTTAATATCAACAGATGATAACTGACTTACCATAGTATTAAACACATTCAGATGCTCTGTCACCAAGTCTCCATCTTTCATCCTCAGGTTATACAGCTTTTTCCACAGGAACAGTTTATTCACCAGAGACTTAGATTGGTACAAAGTCCGTAACTTGTCAGACAAATCCTTCGCCGAAGCTTCCCCTAATAAATTCAGCAATACTGAATCTGAGACACACAATTGTATTGTGCTCTTTGCCTTCCGATCCAACTTCTTCCATTCTTCATCGGTCACTCCCATTGGTTTAGTACCCAGATCTACCGCGATCCACTGGTATTTATCCACCAACAGATCCTCCATCTTGAATTTCTACAACTCAAAACTTTGACCATTAAATTTCTTGATATCTATTTTTTTGCTGCTCACCATCTTCTTTCACCACCAGAATTGATCTCGCAGATCTCCCACTGAATAGGGTCTACCACAAGCCCAAGCAAAACCCCTCAGCAATAAAGGTGTCCACTTGAAGCCAAAACAACTTTGATACCAAATGTAGGTTTTAACCCCGTACATCAATTACCTGCATATGAATTCTAAAACACAGAAAATAAACAATGCAAGAGCATAACACATAAAACATATATACACAGAGATTTTCCCCTGGATCCCAAAACCGGGACTACCAGCTTGATTTTTCATTATTTCCTTTCAATGTTACAATATATATTTATACATGCCGAAGCATCCAATACCATGGACCGAAAGTCATCGCGTCCAAAACCATGGACCGAAAAACCATAGGTAGGTTCGCCCAACCTAATATATGGTCCAAAAAAAATTTCCTGGGGCGCTGCCCCAGACCCCGTACAGGGGGGCTACTAGCCCCCCTCAAACCCCCCAAACAAGTGGGGCTGCTGCCCCCCCTGTGACCACCCCACTGCACAATCGGCGCAACAAAGGGGGGGCTCTGCCCCCCCTCTAAACCCCCGGTTCACTACGTAGGTTAGTCATGGAAAGATATAACACAACCCAACAGATATGTGATGTGCTGTCAACGAGCTAAGACATGCTATGTTTAGGTCAACCAAACTATTTTGGAAAGGAAACTAAGCATGTTTTATGGTACCTCGCAGGCACCACCCAGTTTGGGCTATGGTATAGAGGAGTAGAGAGAGTGAAGTTGTACGGCTTCACAGATGCAGGTTGGGCACGAAGTCCATTAGAACGAAAGAGTACATCAAGTGTAATTTATAGTGTTGGGTTTGTAGTTGCTTCTTGGTATGACAGGAAGCAAAGATCTGTGGTGCTCAGCTAGACAGAAGCATAATGCATGGCTACAATTCAAGAAACATGTGAGGCAATATGGATGAGAAAGATACTTGTTGGACTATTTGGTCAAATGATGGATCCAATTGTGATAATCAGAGTTGTATCAATCTCTCTGAGAATCTTATATTTCATTATCAATCCAAACATATAGATATCCAATATCACCATTTACGAGACTATTTCTAGAGGCAGATGACGTTGCTACACTCCATTCTGATAGAGGAGTAAGATGTTGACATTTTGACAAAATCTTTGTCAAGAGGGAAGTTCGAATTCCTTAGGTGCAGGATAGGGGTGGTTGATAATCCCTTTCTTGCAAAGAGGGAGTCTTAAAAGATGTAGCAAGAATTCTCAATTTGATTTTTCCTTGATTAAATTGAGAAAAAATGAATTTCCACATCAACAGACAGCTTGGATGCAGTTAACTTGTGTGACATGGCTTGTGTCACCTGGTTTACACAGTAAATTCGAGTTGGAGGAGTTATAGTTCAGTTAAGCATGTATGATTGTTAATTTGTAGCAATCAAAGTTAGTTATCTCAAGTTATTTTTAGTTAAACTAGTTCCAACTGCTTGAGGAACTAGTGGAAGGCCAATTGTGCAATGGGACTTCATTGAAACTCAGTGATCATCCAGTTAGCTAATCAATCAACCCAAAATAGCTAATTCATAAAGAATTCGAGTTCCCCAGTTGTGGTGGAGATTCCAAGGCAATGTAACATCAACTTTAGACTAGCCTTGAGTGTACAAGTGTTTCATATAGTCAAATGATCAACCTTGGGAATTTCGCAATCCATTTTGTAAAAATTCCTAAATAATAGGGCCTAACTTCTCAAGGAATTGTGCAAGGAAATATGGGCTCAAGCGGAGGTAGAAATTTACTAAGTCTAGCTTAGAGCTTCTTAGTGAGTAGAGAGACATGTTATTCACTTGTATGTTGTGCTCAGTTGAGAAAATAAATTGCAATACATTTCTATTGATCATATTAGTGCAAACATACATTGGGGGTTTTAGTATATCATTTTCGTTAGGAAATATTTTGTGTGCATCTATTTTATTTCTTATTGCATGTATGAAATTTTGGTTCTAAATTGTGAATTAACTTCCGGAGACCAGTAGAGTAGGCTTGTGTCTTATGATTTTGACTAAAACTTCATGAGTAGTTTCAACTCTACTCCATAATTTCTACAAGGATGGTGGAGGCAAATTACAAAATATTCCTTAGTAGAAAATATGCCTACTTCAAAAAATCTATGACAACTTTTGCGAGAAGAAGACGTTGAGGATAAAAGATTGGATTTTCAAAGAATTAGTCACAAAATTCACAAGGGTGGTAATTTTGGTTGGAGGTGTGGAGGTAGATGGATTAAATGTAATTTTGGCTGCGTGTGTGTAGGTAGACAAGTCATAGTTACTCCTTTGATTTTTTTCGTTGATGTGTTACTATTTGGTAGATTGACCTCTTTTGATTAGCCTTTAGATTCCTTATGAATAATATTAAATCTCATATGATTATTCTTACCCAGATGATGCATTGGTATTGGAGATTTATGATATTTTTGGTGTTATCTCCACTACATTGGATGCAGATTTTAAATATCTTAGATTTATGCTCCAACCTAATTGTCATGGAATTAAGGTTTGGAGTTGAATTATAGAGAAAATCCACTATAGATTTTTATCATGGGCACACAAGTGGCTCTCCCTAGGAGGCAAGTTGACTCTAGTTCGAGCAGTCCTTCAGAGCATCTCTGTATACTGGCTTCATATCTTCGCTCTGCCTAATAATATCAGTAAATGTATCTTTCCATCATCATCTTGGCATGGGACGGGCCTGGTTGTTGTTTACTCTATATGGAAGCGATGGATGACTAGAATCATCTATTTCTTTGATTCTCCAGAGTAAAATCAATTTGGAATGGTGTATTTAATATGTTCCATTTACAGGAAGATTAGAACTACTCTTTTTTGGTTTATTGTATTTGGCACTAGATTATTGAATATAAAACATTTGGACGACTTGCAATATACATTGGGGGTTCGACCCAAAGGATGCATTACTATACCAAGATCCTTTATTGTGATACATCCACCTTTGTCCTTGTCAAAAAAGCTAAAGGCCTCCATGAACTTATACATAACCTCCATCCCATATTCCTTTAGTAGATAAAACCCTTCTCTCATTTTCTGACCATGTCAATCTACCCTTCATCCCATATTCTCTCATGAGCCCTGTGTAAACCACCATTTCATTCAAGGATGGGGATTTTGATGCCTGCTCTAACCATATTTGTTACATACTTTCCCCCTTTTCTTGCTTATGGTTTCTTGAGTTGGCCTCCTCTCAATATTACCTACTCTCCATAAATTATTTGAAAGGTATCCTTTGGCTAGTAACCCTAGTGTACCAGAGATCCTTGACATGTCCCTTGACATTTTGATTCGGACCCATGAACTATTTTATGCCAGTGAGTCGAAAGCTTTAGATTTCTTTTCCACATATTCATTCATGACAATACATTATACCACTAGTTCTAAGAATCTTCTGGTTACTATCACCACAATAAATGTATATTGTATTTTAGAGGAGATAAGAATTTTATATTGCCCTTTCGGACACTCCAAAAATATTTTTATGCACCCTATTTGTCTAGCATTCTAGTATACATTATGAACTTAATTCCCATTCCATGTTCATCCATGTGGATTCACTTTATGATGTTCTTGGACAACCTAATGTCCTGCCAACTCCCTCTCATCTTCCTTGTCATGTTTTCTAGGACTTGTGTATCCAACAAGAAATTTGGGAGATGAATGACATCAAGGTAGAAAATCAAGGGGTTTTCAAGTCATTTATTTAAGGTTCCCACTAGCATAGTCCCACCATATGATTCACCCAATCCCTAAGTTAGGGTTTAGTGCTATTTCAATTAATTATTAGATGGTCATGATGGGCGATAATTCTAGGTTAAATGTTATGACTCTTCATAAGATATTATTGGAGATACTTTAGGAGACACCTCTTTGGCTAAAGGGTCAAGGAATGATTTTGACTTCAATATCAAACCGTTAACCATATCCTCAACATATTGAACCAATGATCAAGAAGACAACTGAGGTGAAGCATGGGAATCCTCTCTCGCCCATGTTGTTCAGGATATTTATCAATCTATGGATGCCTCTACACTCCACCAATTGTGCATCAATAAAAATTCTGTTTGCCCCACTATCCACCAAGATGGATACACATTGTCCCATAATTGAGCCTCTGATTTCCAAAATTGTAAAATTGGGATTTTCCATGTCAAAATTTTAATTCAAGACTGACCATGCATTGGAAGGCCATTAACACAATATTAGGACATACAAATTGAATAATTGACACAATACCAAATACAAGACATACATTGAGTTTTGTCTCACAAGGTATCTAGATGCTAATTGAGCAAGTTCACACAAAGAGAGAAAGTCAATGTCATTATACATTGTTCAATTTGTAATCAAGAGCATTATCTTGGATAAGGGAGAAGTAACATTTAGTTTCTTTCTCATATACAAAGGAAAAATGATGAATCAATGTCAAATGCCTTTTGTGAAGCAATGTTGTTGTAAAGGGTGTTAGAAAGCTTGCATTGTAGGCAAGACCCTCACACCATACTAGATTGTGTCAACCAAAGCATGTTAACCATGTCCAATGATCTCAAATTTCATGAGCATGTTCAATGAGTGACCATAAATGAGGGGTGTCACAGTGGCTAATTATCATAGCTTATAGTGGATGATTGTCATCGTACATAACATTTGTGGTCCAAGTCATTTGTTTGGTGCCCAATATTGGTGAATCATTGTATTACATCATGGTAGCATATCTTGCCTTTTCTAAAGCAAAAATATATTGAAAATAAATTAAGTTATGTCTCATGCAAATGTTCAATATTTTTGTGTTGCAAGTGGCTTTCATATTATATGTATCATATATCTATAATCACTTATTTCAAGCATACCTTAAGAAATAAATGAAGTGGTGCAGGGCCTTTTCATAATAAGGACTCCCACCAACTCCTCTCCTCATAGCAATCTTTCAAACGTTAGCCCATAAATCAAACACATGCCCCAGTTTCTCTAGTTTGGAAACCCTTGGATGGATATGACAGTGAACTCCTCCCAACCACTTCTTTAACCATCTATTGAATGCCTTTGATTGGTATGTGTAAATGATTTTGATTGATTCCTAGAGAGGTGTGAAATCTAATTTTGCATTGACATAATACAAACACCCAACTTAACCTGTGGTAGCCTAAATTTCAGCCTTACAACACTCTCATCCAATACTAAATAATTCACTAATTAGTCAAGGGGTAATCTCCTTAACAATATATTAAATATTAGAAACATTTATATTAATTGAAAAAATAATAATATTATTTAATATTAAGTTATAATGCATGTAGCTGCCAAGTTGACATATGAGACCCCCTTATTTGTGAGACAAGGGATGCCCTCCATTCAATGCTTTAACTATTTAATCTATGGATGTGTACATACCTTAATTTCCATTCGATCGAATCCTGTGACCTTTAAAGAGGAAACAATTTAACACAAACCGAACATGTAAATACAAACTTAATTTGTATATGTATCAAAGTTACTTTGAGAGTTGCATGGAATGCTTAATTTTGTATAGAAGCAAGGGAAAACTTGAAGGGTTGATCAAAACAAACATGTTTGGTAAATTACGATTATAATAGGTATATTAGTTTGGTTTTCCCAATCTAGAACTTGCACACTTTGTTACTACTATTAAAGTCATGTCATGATGGTTTACTGGTGTAACATCATGTACATTTAGTTGTCTTTATTAAAGGGATGTTAGTTCAATGACAAAACCAATGGTTTGTCAACTTGGTCAGCATAGTGAGATATGTGTTAATCATCTCAATGAACAACATATAAGGTGAATTAGCTTAGCCATTGACATTCACATTCCATTGTCACTATTAGTGACATGTTAGGTTGGATATTAATATGTATTTTTTATTAATACTATCTAGGAGATTAACAAATCAACATGTATGTTTGACTACAATTGTGGGAGATCTGTTAGATAGGTCAACCCCATCAACAACATTTATGTTCAATTGCACATGTTAGAGGCATGACACAATGGTCAATTGATTAGTAACATGTACATTTTTGTTATCACTATTAAAGTTGTGTTAGGTTGGTTAGCTTGTTCAACGACTTGTATGTTTGGTTACAATTATTAAAGCCTCACTTGATTGTTTAATGCAATAAATGGAGTGTAAGTCTAGTTACCACTGTCGAAGGCATGTTTTGTTGGTTAAATGAGTTAACATCATATACATTCAACAATGATTGTTAGAGCCATCCAAGGCTATTAAACCCATTTAAAGTAGTGCATAAGATCGATTGGGGCTTGCTTATTGCATTGTGTGTTATTTTTTTTGTAAGTCGAAGATTTTTCATTAATAAAAAAGAATGTACAAGGGAATCAAAATGCATGGCTTATAATTATTTAGATATTTAATGTAATGTGTATTTAATTAAGAAGAGGAAACAGACTTTGGGGGATAGGGGAAATGGTATTGTCTAGGGGAAACGTTGATCTCATCTATCTCATCTTCGCTCTCCCTTCCCTATAATTAGTATCCCTCTCCTTTTTTTCTTTACCCACCAACACCAATAATAGAATTTTTGTGAAGAAGTAGCATTGGATGACTCAGGACAAGGGTTAGAGCTCATATGTTTATCTTGGGTTTCTCCTTCGGGTTTCTGAGCTTACGTATCTTGCTTTAAATTCTTCTTAAACATCCCAAAAATATCCTTTCCCATCTCATGTTCATGAAGCTTTAGCTTGCGAGCACAATATTCATCCTAAATTTCCTTTGAAGATTCATGTAGCCATTTTGCACCGAGGCCTATTCCTGGGGGGAAGATTAGGAGGATCTACATTTGTTGACAGACCTTTTTATTGTTGTCCCATGCCACCCCAAACTTTATAGCCCATGTTTGTAGCCAAGATATGCCCTCTTCCATATGCAAACTATTTATCACATTGATAAAAAGAGAATATTGAGTTCTTCCATGAGCTTTTATTTGAAGATGATAATGACAGTGAAATGTTCATTTTTAACTGTACATCTAAACAAGCTTAGAGACCCTTCCACCTCACTGGCTTAAAATCTAGACTCAAACCATGGTAGAATGTGACATTTTGAAGCATGTCACTCTAGTCCCTTTGATAAGGAGTGACATGATACCTTTTGTGAAAGAGCAACAAGAGACTATCAGCTCTTGCCCCTTTGAAAGTGGTGAAACTTTTTAGAAAAAGGGTAAATGTCTAAAAACATCATGGAAAAAGGTTTCCAAAATTTTATGAATGATTCCATTTCATTGAATCACTACTACAAGAGACTATCGCCTCTTCCCCCTTCGAGAAAGGTGAAACTGTCTAGAAAAAATATATATCTGAAAACATCATGAAAAAAAGTTTCCAAAGCATTTAAAAATGATTCCATTCCATTGAATCACTACTACATGAATTCATCTTAAAATTTCACTCTATTTATTAAATTTATCATAATCAAAATTCCCCATGAAAGACATTGAGAGGCATTAGAAGATATATATATATATATATATATATATATATATATATATTCATAAGAGCTTGTCAAAACATACCATGGCAATTTAGTAACTTTATTTAAGACATTTTGTCTCTTGCGTACCAGTCACCAAATAAAATTTCAATGTGGGTGATGCCATTTTTCTTCAAACCCTCAAGGAGCTTTCAAGAATGGAAGAAGAACAATGGGCAACGCAATTTTGTTCATACCCTGGATTTTTGAATTCTGGAGAAGGTTTCAACAATTTTGTTCAACAATGAAATTTTGAATTTTGGAGGAGGTCTCAGCAATGGAGACCAACATTTTTCTACGAGTATCCTATTTTTTGCTTCTAGTTTGATAGAGGCAGGGGATTGTTGGGGTTTTCTGTAGGGAATGGGACACCTAACTAGAACTTGTGCAGCTCCTTGATTTTGCTATGGAACCCCAAACCCACATAAGGTTCAAACGGGGCTTTTCGTTTCCACCGTCACCCAAAAAATTCCCCTCTCTCTCTTCAGGTTGTCACCTTCTCCTCCAAGGTGGTGAAAGAGGTTGATAGACCTATTCCAAAAATTTTGGACTCGAGTAACCAATGAAAAAGCTTTGGTTCCTAGACATCCCCTTCAAAATCATACATTTTCCCTAGCACAGGCAACAAAAGCCCCTCTGAGGTTGCTACAACAAAGGCCATTGATAAATCTGGGGAAGAGGGAAAAAAAAAATGGAGCCCATTGACTCACCAAGCCTTGGGAAAGAACTTTCGACTGTATCCATTTCTCTCAGCGGTAAGTCTCTATCTTACTCCAGTTCTATTATCGAATTTCTGTCTTTGGAAGATTTGATGGTTATTGAAACTAGAGTAATTAAAGAAAAAGAAAAACCATAGTAAATTAAATTCAATTTGAATCCATCAAATAAAATAGACTTCTTTGACTGAGACTAATTCTATCCTAGCTTTAACTGATGGAATGCAAATTTGGTAGCTATGAAAAATAATGTGCAGCATGTACCGAGCATGGGTACTAGAAATTACTAATTAGAGTATATAAAGGTTTTTTAAACCCAAGATGTAAAAATCATATAAAAAGTGATGGCTCTAGGCTAAACCCATGTGTGTGTCCTAATTTCCTCAAAGAGTTGATATGAAAAGAAATGTTGAGATGCATTTGGCTTGGAAATCAGTAAAAGTCATACCTATTTAAATGAGATTTTATAACATTGTGTTTCAGATTTCAAGATCCTTGAAATGATCTCTATTTGTCATGAATTCCCTTTCCTTTGATATCAGAATCTCAGAGATGCACAAAGGTTCATCCTTTAACTTCAATAAGCATCTACCCAATGGAAAACCATGAACACTATTTTTCAAACCCTCTTGACTGATGTCCAATGGCCAAGGATACTTCACCTTTTGTAGCCTTTTATACTTATCTGTGAGACAGACAAAGCCCTAATACAAGACCAAAGGCATGTAAATGAGATCAAGAATAATATTATATATATGAGCTTAGATGCTAGGAACTTTAAACCTGCAACAAAGAAGGAATTCTGAGTGAGACACTATCTCCAAACCAAATTCAATTCAAGGGTGATTTCATAATAGAAGATTTGACCCTAAAGCAACCAAATCTTCCTGGCTGTAGTCATGACAAAGCACCTTAGATATAGATCATTTGACCAACAATTTGACAGAGAGCTCTATCCTAGAGATGCTTGATTGATGAGGCCTTGATCTCATTTCCTTTCTGGGATATCCAACCTAGAATTTTGTAGTAGGAGTTTTATTGCTTCACAATGACTGATCTTTGAAGAGGAAGGAGGTCAGTGTTGTCAGAAAACTTCTTGTAGACGACAACATACAACATGTTTTTTGAGAATCAAAACAACTTTTAGAAGTGCTATGACATTAATCCAACACTATGTTTATAAACCAGTTCACATTAATGGACACAGGATGTGTAAAATGTATTCTTTAACACAAATTTTCTCTGTTAGTTGGTTTAAAGCTTACAGCCTTACTCATATCTTGAAGAAAGTGTACTTGCTTCCCTTTCACTTCATAGGTATATGAAAACCCAGTTTTGTAAGAACCCATAACCATGAATATTATACAAACTCCCTATGGTTAGTGCATCAATAGTGTAAGTGTAACACTCATCCATGTGTCAGTCACAAGGCATTTAGGTAAGGTTTTACTAACACAGGCATCCAAAACCATTAAGATATATCCATGGCCTCAAAATGATGTATTTCCTTTACTCAATATAACACTCATCATTTCTCTACCCCAATCATCAATTTTTTTCTCTTCATTCTGAATGAGAAATCAATCAACAAGTCACCATTTTAAATGTTAGATCACAATATGTTTAGCTTCTCTCTTGTGCTTACACTCTAGTATTCTTGCAGCTTCAGAATTGTGAATCTTAAACACAGCCCTATGATGTGCATTCAGGGAGGCATAATTCACCCTTGCTTTGCATCAAATTACCCCCCTAGAATTCCCTTTACCTTCACATGCCTCAATGCAAGGCATGCCAAGTCGGTACCTGCTCAGTTAAATTATTAAGTTGAGGGTTGTCATATATACCCAACGTTGCCTGCCTATTCTTCCTCTTCCTATGTCGTAGTGTATGAATAGTCAGCCAGACTGGTGAGGATCCCCATTAATAATAACATCTATGTTGGCATCTGAATTAGAATGACATGTTTCCCTTAATTATATGTTTTGGTTTCTTAACCAAAAGGGCTAACAGAGATAGAGACCCTCAAATCTGTCTAACTCTAGCCCCTATGCCCATTTTCATCTACCTTTTTACCATGTCAGTGTCCCTTTCTTTCTCAACACTGCATGAAATCAGTTGATCTATCCATTTCGCAATGCCTTGGTAAATTTTTCTATAAAATTCTCTAAAGTATATATGAGATCTAAGGGTTTTTTTGGTTGTTGTTGACTTCATATATTTTGACTAAATATGATATTGGTTTGATGTAGAGGATTATGATTAAGTAAGGATTGCATTGCTCGATATCTGTTTAGGAGGAGGAGAAGGAGAAAAGTGGTGTTAGGGTTGAGAGCTAAAGATGCCTATGAAAAGAGGAGGTGTGTGGAATGGAGGATGGCAGGGCTACCAGCGTGATAGAAATGGAGGATGGGGAGGTCAAGGTTTTCATCATCGGATAGCTGTGGTGGGCTTCCTTGTTATCTTTGTGGTCATGCCATTGGTATTTTTAGCAGCTAGGTTTCGTCACTCCGCATCTACATCTGCACCTGGTAAGCTTCTTCCTTCCCTCTTCCCTCACTGGTAGGTTTCTTCCTGCCCTCCTCCCTTGCTGGTAAGCTTCTTCCTACCCTCCTGCCTCGTTAGGTTGCTTCTGTCTCTTTTTTGGGGTGGGTCAACATTTAATTTATCTTTATTGGCAAGCATGTCGTTTCTTAATCTGGTAGTATTACAATGAAGTGTAGACTTCTTACAACATTCAAGCAGGATATCCATTACAGTTAAATTTAGTTGTCTTATACTATTTTAGAAAGATCCCTTTCGTTGAGAACCTATTGAACAATGTATTTACGTGATTTGAGCCTTGGCGGGGAATTATCATCACTCCTGGTTAACCATTGAATGAAGATCCCATGGACCTGCTTTAAAATTTGATTTGTCTTCACCAGCCCTCGTTAACCATTGAACCAAGACCCCATGGACCTACTTTGGAATTTTATTTTCCTTTTATATTTTTCGCAGGATCTGAAGGTGCAGATGTTATCAAACTTACTTTCCTCGCTTATTGTCAAAAGTTTAGCACCTCTAGCATTTTTCCAAACATTTTGTGAGTTATCTTTATAGGTTTCCTTTCATTTGATCTGTGTGAAGCTGTGAACTCCATCTCTGTATTAACACGGTACAATACCTACCAGGAGAAAGACTCAAGGTTTGTACCTCTCTCATGCAAGAGCAAATGTTTTACCAACTACCCCTAGGGTAATTTCGCTTGCCAAAGATAATGAAACCATTCATCCCGATAGCAAGAAATAACAATGTTGTTTCCATTTTTTAACAAAGGGAAATGCATATGACTGGTAAATTCGTTGGGCAGCTACTCGATGAATTCGCTCGCCACTCCTCATTCTGAGTAGGATGGTACTAAGTGTGCGCTGAATCCTTCATAAGCTGGATGGGTATTATAATAACATATTTGTTAAGAGTTCAGTTCAACATCTTACTCATGGGAATTGAATCTTGTGGGAATTGAATCTGGGTGGGAAGGGTAACAATCATTCTTTGGGTCCACTCATTATCCAAGCTAGACCCACTTTCCATCCATAAAGCTAAATCCACTTCTCATCAATCAAGCTAAAACGAGTTCTGATCCACCCAACCTAGACCCAATTCACAATGAAAATCTTGCTCAGCAGCTACTTTCAACTATACATATCATTTTCACACTGTTCCCACAGTGTTCAGAGCACATTGGCCAAACCAAACGATAGATATTATACACACCATTTTATTATTGATGTGTAATGAAATCTCGATCTTAGCATATGCGTGATAGTAAAGCAACCCCCTTTTTAGCGTTTCAGTATTTTATAGATATTCTTCTCCATCAAGTCTTTCTACCTGACCTTTTATGCATTTTTTATCATTTAAAATAGCAGGGCACAACTTCTTAGGAGATGGATTTGTTAGAATGGTATTCTCTTTCCACATTTTGAAAACCAATTCTATTTTTCTATGCCCATTTTGTTCTTTTTCAGGATCTGGGCAATGCACTTGCACTTACGTTAGTGTAATCCCAGAAAATAAATAATGTCCCTAAACTGAAATTTAATTGACCTGAGTGGATTGAAATAGAGAGGAATTATTGAGGATACTAGAGCTCTGTCATATGTTCAAAATCACTCTTATCTATTTAGCTATGGGGTTCACAGGAACAGGCAGATGACTGGAGAAAGCAGAGTTTAACAGAGAGCATTGACTCTCTCTTCCCAAAGGAGGCAAGTATAAGAAACCTGCTACATTTGGATATCTTAAATTTCATTTCTCTCCTATTGAGCAGAGAATTGAAAATAAATTTTATTTACTCGGTAGGTGATTGATGTCATAACAGATATCACAAAGGACTCGAGAACTCTAAACTTAAATATTATTGGACGGAACGACTTATCTTCCACATGGGTATTAGAAAAGCCCTCTGAAGTAAACCAAAGGGATATTACTAACTCTGAGGTATGATTGGTGAAGATTTTGGTTATTTTCTCTGTTCAACATGTAAGGAAACCTATGTGATGATGATCTATGTATTTGAGTAGGTTTGTATTAAGTAGGAAGTGAAAACTGACATTGGCAGGGGTGCTTCTCTATTTCTAATGGTGTACATCAAGTAGAGGCAAATGACTTCTGGAGACAACTTAGAAAAGTTACATTCGCAACAAGATGGTGTGATATTCAATGAAGAAGGAAAGGAAAATCCTGAGGGGTTTAAAATCAACGAAGAGGTGCAGAAAAAAACTTCCCATGATGAAGAACTTCTTACAAGGTTTCAAGAGGATGACACAGGAAGTGAACATTGAGACATCAAAGAGAATGCTCTTGATGGTAAGTTTTGATTTTCCCTAGTTAATTGATCTATGATGTTGATAGCCTACTGTAAGGTAATGTCTAGTCAAACTCCCATGACAATGGTTGTTGTAATGCAGACCATTTGCATCTTGAAGAAAGTCCAACAAAAGTGTCACGGAGGGTAAAATTCTTTGCTGCACTAGATCACTAATTTTGTTCTCATGGAAAAGGGAATTGTTATATTATTTTCCAAAACTTTTTGAATGTTACTTCTCCAATAGAAATTTTTTATATTTCTTAGATTTTAGCATAGTATGCTTTAATTTATAGTCATTTAATGCTTACAACAATTGAGACAAAAGACGAGGGAGAAAAGTTCAACAGAGCTGATTCAATAGGATGAAGAAAAACAAGTTGAGCTTGAAAATGCAGTGATCAAACGTTCCGAGGTAGATTCTATTGTCCTGGGAAAATATAGCATTTTGAGGCGAGAGAATGAGAACGAGAATTCTGACTCCACTATTAGATTGATGCGAGACCAACTGACCATGGCTTGGGTGTACTCAAGCATTTCCCAGGCTAGGAATAATCTTGATTTATACCATGAATTGATGCTTCGTATTAAAGAATGTCAGCGTACATTGGGTGAGGCTAATGCAGATTCTAATCTACCTCAAAGGTATTAGTTTTTGCATTGGCTACTTCTAAATCAAGAGTAGTAAGTGCTTCCATTTGCATTTGGTGTTCATATCCTTTGTTTCTTTTAAAGTTGTAGTCTGTGTGTCAATCATTCTGCTTTTCATTCTCTTTTTCATGGCCGATAATTGATATGAATGTTTCAGTGCACCTGAGAAGATCAATGCTATGGGTCAAGTCCTATCCAAGGCTAGAGAACAATTTTATGACTGTGGGATAGTAACAAAGAAGTTGCGAGTCATGCTTCAGTCTACAGACGAGCAAGTAAGGACCTTGAAAAAGAGAAGTACATTTTTAAGTCAGCTGGCAACAAAGATTGTTCCCAAGGGCCTGCACTGTCTGTCCATGTGATTGACCATGGACTATTACTTGATTTCCCTTGAAAAGTGATATTTCCTAAGAAGGACAAGTTGGAGGATCCAACTCTTTATCACTATGCATTATTTTCTGAAAACGTATTGGTTGCATCTGTGGTTGTGAATTCAACTGTCATGAATGCTAAGGTGAAGTGTTATGAATTTAAAATACTCTAAAGTTTGGAAGTCCAACAGTTTTGCTGCATTTTACATTTAGTATTTGGATCTCATTGTAGGTGATTTACTTGTGTTTGCAGGAATCTCAGAAACATGTATTTCATCTCATCACAGACAAGTTAAATTTTGGGGCCACGAAAATGTGGTTTTTACTTAATCCCACAAGGAAAGTGGTGATACATGTAGAAAATGTTGATGATTTTAAATGGCTCAATTCCTCCTATTTCCCTGTGCTTCGCCAACTTGAATCTGCAGCTATGAAATGGTATTATTTCAAGGAAGATCACTCAACTACACTATCGGCAAGTTCCTCCAATTTGAAATATATAAATCCAAAATATTTATCCATGCTAAATAATCTTCGTTTCTATCTTCCACAAGTTTATCCCAAACTGGACAAGATCCTTTTCTGGGATGATGATATTGTGGTGCAGAAATATTTGACACCCTTGTGGTGAGTACATCTTCATGGAAACGTTAATGGTTCAGTGGAAACTTGTGGAGAAAGCTTTTGCTAATTTGACAAATACCTTAATTTTTCCAATCCGCACATAGCTAGGAACTTTGATCCTAATGCTTGTGGTTGGGCATATGGGATGAATGTATTTGATCTCAAAGAATGGAAGAAATAAGATATAACTGGAATATATCACAAGTGGTAGAACATGGTAAGTGTGTAGTGTGGTTTATTTATGTTAATTCTTGTGATGTTTACTTTAAAGTATTTGAAGTAAATCTGAAGTAATTAGCTAGAAAACTTAATGGGTTTTTCTTTGTTCGATTTCTAAGTTTTTCTTTTATTGTATGTCAGAATGAGGATAGAGTGTTGTGGAAGCTTGGAACACCACCCCCTGGATTTTCGCATTGGTTGCTTCTAAATCAAGAGTAGTAAGTGCTTCCATTTGCATTTGGTGTGCATATCCTTTGTTTTTCTTAAAGTTGCAGTTCGTGTGTCAATATTTTTGCTTTTCATTCTCTTTTTCATGACCAGTAATTTATATGAATGTTTTAGTGCACCTGAGAAGATCAAGGCTATGGGTCATGTCCTATCCAAGGTTAAAGAACAATTTTATGGTTGTACGAGAGCAACAAAGAAGTGCAAGCCATCCTTTAGTCTGCAGATGAGCAAGTCAGGACCTTGGAAAAGCAAAGTAAATTTTTAAGTCAGGTAGCAACAAAGTCGTTCCCAAGGGTCTGCACTGTCTGTCCATGCGATTGACCATAGATTATTACTTTCTTCGTTGAAAAGCGATAATTTCCTAAAAAGGGAAAGTTGGAGGATCCAAATCTTTATCACTATGCATTATTTTGTGACAATGTATTGGCTGCATTTGTGGTTGTGAATTCAACTGTCATGAATCCTAAGGTGAAGTGTTATTAATTTAAATTACTCTAAAGTTTGGAAGTCCAATAGTTTGCTGCATTTTACATTTAATATTTGGATCTCATTGTAGGTGATTTACATGTGTTTGCAGGAATCCGAGAAACATGTATTTCATCTCATCACAGACAAGTTAAATTTTGGGGCCATGAAAATGTGGTTTTTACTTAATCCCCTAGGGAAAGCTGCGATACATGGAGAAAATGTAGATGGTTTTAAATGGCTCAATTCCTCCTGTTTCCCTATGCTTTTCCAACTTGAATCCATGGCTATGAAAGAGTATTATTTCAAGGCAAAGCATTCGACTAGACTCTCAGCACATTCCCCCAATTTGAAATATATAAATCCAAAATATTTATCCATGCTAAATCATCTTCATTTCTATCTTCCACAAGTTTATCCCAAAATGGACAAGATCCTTTTCTTGGATGATGATATTGTGGTGCAAAAAGATTTGATGCCCTTGTGGTCAGTATTTCTTCCTGGAAAGGTTAATGGTTCAATGGAAACTTGTGGAGAAAGCTTTCGCCGGTTTGACAAATACCTTAATTTTTCCAATCGGCACATAGCCAGGCACTTTGAGCCTAATGCTTGTGGTTAGGCATATGGGATGAATGTATTTGATCTCAAAGAATGGTAGAAACAAGATATAATTGGAATATATCACAAGCGGCAGAACACGGTAAGTGTGTAGTGTGGTTTATTTATGTTAATTCCTGTGATGCTTACTTTAAAGTACTTGAAGTAATTCTGAAGTAATTAGCTAGAAAACATAATGGGTTTTTCTTTGTTCGATTTCTAAGTTTTTCTTTTACTGTATGTCAAAATGAGGATAAAGTGTTGTGGAAGCTTGGAACACTACCCCATAGATTGAACGTTTTATGGCTTGACCCATTGTTTGGACAAGTCTTGGCATGTGCTAGGTTTAGGATATAATCCTAGTGTTGACTATTGAGATATTGAAAATGTAGCTGTTGTTCATTACAATGGGAACATGAAACCTTGGTTAGAGCTAGCAATGATGAAATGCAGGCCTTACTAGACAAAATATATAAAATATGATCATCCTTTCTTACAACAGTGCAATATAAATGAATAGTTGTGACCTCAATATTCATACTGCAATAGATTGTCGAATGTAAAGTGTAAAGGCCCTTGATTCTGGTTGATAATTAATTCTAATTCATTTTTTTTTGGAGTTCCACAGAAGGTTTCTAGTTTATGGCTTAATTAGTCAGGTTGCTGGAGGTGTAGTGGCCTAGCCAAGTTTAAGATTTACAAATTTTATCTCCTCATTGTATTCCTTGATAGTTGGAAGTAAACTCCTATATAAGTATTATTTTCTTTGTTAGTTAATATTTCTCTTTCATCAAGTAATTACACAAATTTTTCTTCCAAGAACACAAAGAAGTACGAGACAAAGATTTAGGCTATCAAGGTAGGGCTAAACCTCTTAATAGGGGAAAACCCAACAATCATCCTCTTATTGAATTTATTCAAAATGAGATATCCAACACAAGACCAAAGAGTCCCTCCAAGTTAGCCCTCCTCTTTACATCAAGGTCAATAGTTGAGTCTCTACATAGTCAAAGTCAGAAGCAGGTTCTGAATTTCTGTCCTTATTGTAGGTTTAGTCTCTTATTATACTACAATGACTTCCAATTACAGACTCTTTGCCTTCTAATACTGATCTTTGGCTACTACAGCAAACCATTGACTCTTTACCATAGATATTCAAATCCTGCTACAAATAGATAGCTTTAGATTGAGATTCGGTTTAGTCACAGACTTTAGTTTCTTCAAGTGTTGTAGACTTATTTTTATCCTTAGTTTTTCTTCTCCCGTTGGGTTACAGACTTCGAGCTTTTTCACTTTCTTGGTTGCTAGCCAAAAGAGGTCGAATATAGGCTAAAATGCCTGGATATCATTCTCCATGAGCTTTGACTTAACTAAACAAAGAGTGACTATGCCTGGATTGTTGCCTTTGTAATGTTGAAATGTCCTGCAATATTTGCCTGTGACAAGATGTAATGGCCCTATTTGGACAACACTAAAACTAGCTCAATTCAGTGCTTAACTGCCATGACGAATTCCTTCATTTTCCCATAGCAACTATGCTGCAACAGTCTCACATGGAGCGAGGATTAATTTGCACATGGACATCTCTCTTTTGACAATGAAGGCAATGTGCTAGGCTCTCATCTAATATATGTTCCTAAGATATAATAAACTTATGCTGTATGAGTTATCATCATTCTTACTCCTTAGTTATATTATATGTGTTCCCTGTCTTTGTTCTAATGGCTGAAATAAATGACTCTCTATTGAATTTCTATTAGCATCATTCAGAAACTCTTGATTGATTAATGCTCTATGAAATGCATCAGCTCTGAGTTACTCATAATCCACTTTCTTGTTGAGTTAGAGATCAACTGCCACGGCTCTGGAGTTGTTGCATTTCCTCAGGGAGTTGCTAATTTTGTTTCTATACGACTACTAAGAATTTCTCTCTCCTTACCCGGAGTGTTCTTAAGCATTCTTGAGTGGATTTATACTTACTAGAGTTGTTTCCCTCTCCCATGAGCATTATTTTCATTTGCTACAATGAGTTTGAGCTCAATCTTGGTTGTCGAAGAGGCCATAGGTACTAGACAAGACCATACATAACTGTAGGTGGCTTTCCAATTTCCCTTCATTCCCTTAAATCCATCGAATACATGGGTGCTAAAATCTACAAGGCAAAGCATTCTTGATGTGTATTTATGGTAGAATGTAATTATATTAGAATTTTGTTAAATTGAGATTCATTACTTGAGTGATTCAAATTATATGTTGTTCCATTGGTATTGGTAATCGTTACATGAGAACCCATTAACTACGATTATTTACCAATAATATCTAGAGGTTGTTCTGTAATAGAATGATGATTGTCCAGTATGATGTATAAGGAGGATAAGGTTGAAGAAATGAATGAGGAGAAATCACATTCAAGGGCCAGTGTGGATGAAATTTGTACTATAGAAAAAGAAAATACAACAGTATGGACAAATATGGACAATTTCTGATGAAGAACATGCAACATCAGCCAACTTCAGTGAAAACACAAAGTGTGAATAGTTTGAATTATCTGATTTCAGACTTGTCAGATATTCCACTGGTGGATCTGTATCTTCTTGTACTGATAATATGGAAGATCAAGACTACATACAACAATGTATACACACTTTTACCTTAAGTAAAAGTTTTGGGGAAAAGACCCTCAAGGAAAACTCCCCTGAGACAAGTATCAAGTCAGTGAGCAAAAACTGTTGTAAAGATGCTAGCAGTCAATTGTCCCAGGGTGATTTTTGGATGCCCTCACAAGAACTAAAGATTGTATCCCACTATCCAAAGGATCTTCTCTCAACTAAAAAGGGTATGCTAATAAATGCTTATGGGAAAAAGGCACAACACATTTATCTTTGGTTGGGAGCTTATCCATATTTCCCATGATGTAAATAGTTATAATGTCATGTTGAGTAGATTTTTGGCACACCTTTAAGAAGGTATCATAGTTATCGAATGGGGGCTAGAAATCTAAAATGTTATCCATTGAATTAGATATAGTATTATATTTGTCTAGATGGGAAGGTTGATATAGTTTGAGCTTGTAGGAATTAATTATTGGAGAATACCCTATTACAGAGGAAGCTTTGGGTTGAATGAAATTTGATGAACCTACTATAGAATATGTGAGCTAAATTTTTTATTTTTAATATTTTTTTGCCTCATACTATTTCTTATGACAGATGGCATATGATATGTATGAAGATTTTCACTCTATAGAAGATATTCATGGCCTTGTGTATGGTCAAGAAGATTCCTAAACCTCAAATGACGAAAATCTGCTATTCAAAGTTAACAAAGATATTTTGGATATTAGAAAGTCGTTTGTTTCATGCTTACGCATGGTACAAGCTCTATATCCTCTAGAAAAGCTACAATAAATACTTAGCATAGAAGGATTTGTTGCTGATGATGCATGCCATTGTGAAGTGGGATGAGAGAAATGTGCAGACCAATCATATTCTAGAAACCATTTATCTTTGTTTGGGAGTTTACCGATATTGCCAATGATGTAAATAGTTATAATGTCATGTTGAATAGATTTTTGGTACACCTTTAAGAAGGTATCACTATCGAATGGGGGCCAGAAATCTAAAATGTTATCTATTGAATTAGATATAGGATTATATTTTTCGAGATGGGAAGGTTGATATAGTTTGATCTTGTAACAATTATTTATTGGAGAATACCCTATTGCAGAGGAAGCTTTGGGTTGAATGAAATTTCATAAACCTACTATAGAATCTGTGAGCTAAATTATTTTTATTTTTAATATATTTTTGCCTTATACTATTTCTTATGATAGATGGCATATGATATCTAGGAAGCTCTTCACTCTATAGAAGATATTCATGGCCTTGTGTATGGTCAAGAATATTCCTAAAACTCAAATGACGATAATCTACTATTCAAAGTTAACAAAGATATTTTAGATATTAGAAAGTCATTTCTATCATGCTTATGCATGGCACAAGCTCTATATCCTCTAGAAAAGCTACAATAAATACTTAACATAGAAGGACTTGCAGCTGATGGCATCATCTGGATTGTTGGATGCCATTTCTATTATGCCCTATGATCACAAGCATGGGGCTCACCATTTTGAGCTAGAGAATGAGAAGGAAAGGAGTTCAAGAATGGCTAGTCTTCTAAGTTTTGGGATTTAGTTTGGATTCTAAAATGGATACCAGAGAAGTGGTAAGTTATTTCAATGAAAAGGCTTAAGTTCATCTATCACTATTTGAGATGTTTGCATTTGTGTAGGTTTTTCTAGTAGAAGTATTATATTCAAGGAGTTTCCTTCCAATATGTCTAATAATAATATATTTTTTGGGCAATTGTCATGCTCAACACTTCTATCTGAAGTGGTAAGTAATAGGTACAAAGATCATTAAAGAGTTTATTTTTGAAATTAAGTCTTTCCTTGATGTTGCTGAGAAGTCAGAGCACACATATATTCTTCTAAGCACTTTTTATGCTTATACAGGTTACCTCCCATATGTCTTTCCATATGTACCTTGTACCTTGTTACTTCCCAATGTGCCTTGTTACCTCCAAACTTGCAAGTAAACTATTATCTTCCGTATGAAGAATTATCAGCCTCCATTTCCTGTTTTACTTGCAACATCAGTATGTAAAGGCCTTCAAATCAATGGGAAACTTATATGACGTGATGGTCAAATTTTTTATAGCTTGAAGCTTTAGAATAACTCTTTTGGTCTTGTAACTACTGGACCTCTACAGGTACAGTTCATATAATGTGAAAATAATTGAGATATTAGTTCTATTTACTGTAAAGATTGCTAGTTTAATGGGATGTAGATGCACATCTATTTTAAGTCCTTTTCCTAAGTTTCATTCTTGGTAAATTAGGTGCCACCATTGCAGCTTGGGAGCTCAACACACACACTGCTACCAATGGTACTATTTCAAAACATATCTCCTAGACTGGAAAATGTTGTTTTGTAGGTGGAAGTAAAAAATAATCAACAACTTGTTTGGTATTTTAATGATAGTATTTCATTTGAAGTTTTCTTCACTGAGGATCGCAGGATGGAGCGTGCAACATTTCTGGATGTAATAATGAATGATAGGATCTAAATTTTAAGATTTGGAATTTTTCTTCATTGAGGATGGCAAGATGGAGCATGCAACGTTTCTAGAGGTAATAATGAATGTTAGCCTGACCATTCCCTCTCCGCCACTTTGCCTGTGCCTTCAACTCTGTTGTATTTTTAGGAATTTTGGGTCAGAAGGACTGGGCAGGATGGACAAGTCCAAGAGATCAAAAGGGGAAGAGAAAGAGCACATAGACGGTGAGCTTGTTCTCTCCATTGAAAAGCTGCAGGAAATCCAGGATGAGCTTGAGAGGGTAAGTACTCATGCACTTGAAAACTGCTTTTTGGGGTTATTTTATTTTATTTATTTATTTTTAATTTGGTTTATTTCTTATCTATTTAAAAAGATTTTGCCCATTCCTTTCACTATGTATTATTTTTTTCATTTATTGGTGCATCTGTGGATTGATTGAATTTTTGCTTGTCCATGGGCTGCTTGAGAATGATCTGTTACAGCCCTCAAGAGTGGGTTTGAAGAAAAGATCGGTTTTTTCAGTAAAGCCACACTTCATCTTCATATTCTTTCACTCTTTTGGATATGGAAATTTTGATTGGTTTACATATATTGTTTTTCCAAGAGTGTCGAGAAAATTATTTCAAGGAAAAATTGAAACTACAACATCCTCAAATTACTTATTTCAGTTTTTTTTCCATATCCATTTATTGTTTGGGCATGAGTTGGTAAAGCTCGGGGTTCAACAAATGTAGTATTTTATGTGACAATTCTTGATCAGTTAGAGTCTACCTGTTTATGATTAGGTTCATAATGACCTGGTGACTTGAGGCTCTCTCAATGTAGTATGTCCTACTCCTAAATCCCTTTTGGTCTCAATTATAGCCTTCACGTTTATGATAAGGTCATAGTGGACTGGTCATGTGGGGTACTCTCGGCCTAGTCACTGTTCGCAAAGGATCTAACAAGGTTGCTATAATTAATGGCAAAAGCTCAAAATTCTATTCGGCACCTGCCCTTAGGGAACGATAGACCTGCCTTACCTATATGGTTGTTGACAGTTGGCTTATTCTTACATTCATCTTTTTATTGGTTGCTGGAAAGCTTCCTTGGAGGAACTAGTGGATAGAGTTTAAGTTGGATTCTAGATGATAATCAGAGTATTCCTACATTACATATTTGTAATTTCATAGTTTCATTCAATTGAGGAACAACCAGATTCATTGTATCACTTTTTTTTTTGCTTTCCCCACTTATATGCCAATGTTGTAGCTTTGGATTTTATTTTTTCCTTCTACTTGTTCTCTCTGAGATTGAATCTAAAGTTTCCATTACCTAGCAGAGCCTTTTTTTCTTCTATCATAAGATGCATACGTGTGTAAACCTATGTAGTTGATGAAATAAATTTGGAGTGGATTGAAATAGTGAGATTTTGCTGTGGCGGTGCTGATGAATCATTTTTTCAATTGAGCATAACATGTTTATATGATATAATGGAGAAAAATGGAAAACAAAGTGAAATTTTTAAAGGGTACATTGAGCTGCTCTCTTTTGGCTATTCATCTCCAGTTATGTTGAATGTTAGAAATAGGGGCCAACTTCAAAACTTGTTTTCTTTCATGAGACTGTAGAAATCGGTCTCGAAATGAATTGAAAATGTCCTAGTGCACTCTGGGTTGTTTTATCACTAGTATTACATGGGATGTTTGTATTCAAATCATTCAAGTTATTATTTTTTTTAGTTATTATATGATGTCCAACTGTGTGGGGCCTTCTACATCGGTAAATTGCACTTGGGTATTATGGACAGTTGAGTCCTCAATTATTTTTTGTGCTTTCCCTTTCACTACAGGGTCTTTAACATTCAATACTCTTTCATATGTTGAGCATTAAATATGATCTGCCCTTCACCATAAACCATAAAAGATAAGGCTTTCTTTATATATAATTTATTTGAATGAAAAAAAGGGAGAGAGTTGTTGTTTCAATTTCTCTAGCGTGGCATACAACAAACTGTGAAGCACATCGTTTCTATTTTAACAGAATAAGCATGCAGCTCATCAAATTAAAAATCGAATGATATCAAAGCTACAAATCAGAACACCCATTTTTAAAAATCCCCCTATCAAGGAACAACATGGAAATATTCTTATTTCCATTAGAATTGAGTGTCAAGGCTATGAAACGTAGCTTAATGTTATGAACATTGCAGCCTGTTTACATGAGATCACCATTGTGAACAAATGGCATTCTAGGAAGGGGTGTCTTGCTTGTGTAAAATCTGAAACAATTTCTTCGTTAGATATATCAAATTTTCTGATAATACAACATTCAATAATCATGTGATTTTGGATCCTACAAATAGTAATAACAGGATACATAGGACAGAGAATTGACCATGGTTGACAATGTTTAATCTCAGTAATTAGGCAGGGAAGACTGCAACTGAAGAAGGTGATGATAGCAATTTGCAGTAGAAGGCCTCTGATCCAGGTCTTGTTCCAAGCATCTATTCTATAAATTCCTCAACAGCATAGACACATTCAGCCCACTTGTCCTGATAAGGAGTCTAGTACTCCACACATCAACTTTAACCCCATGAACACCCCTAGACATCTCAGGAGCATGGTTCAAGCCACTAAGATTATGAGGGTAAATCTGAGGTGCACCAATGGAATCCTAAAAATCTATTATAAACCACTCATCTGATTCAATGTTCTTCGTCACGTTATCCCACCTAAGATCCCTATGCATAAACAAAAGGGTGTGCAAAGACACAAGTGCTTGGTCACAAATTTCAGAGCTTCCACAAGCTGTTTGGGTTTGTTCGTAGTTTTTAATTTTTATCTTTTTTCTTTAATTTAAAATCAATGACTATAAATGTAATTCTAAGGATTTCCATAACTCTTCACTTGGTTTGGTGTTTGGGTTTGTTCATAGTTTTTAATTTTTATCTTTTAACTTTTTTCTTTAATTTAAAATCAATGAATATAAATGTAATTTTAAGGATTGGCATAACTCTTCACATAATTTTTTAAAGTGTGCTAGCTCAATGGAAAGCATCTGCTTTAGGAGGTAACTTGAATTAATCAATGATTTTGCAGTTCATTTTTAATTAAATGTGTTTTATATCGATTTATTTCAATTGTGAGATATTTTTGGATTCATTGTTTTATATTGTCTCTAAAGAGACAAAAGTGATCTTTAAATAAATTTTTTATCATCTCTAGAGAGACAACAGCTAGTATTAAAGACATTGTCTCTAATCCAAGTGTTGTCTTTAGAGAGACAAAAATGAAATTGTCTCCAGTGAGACAAAAATGAAATTGTCTCCTAAGAGACAATAATGGTTGTGTTATATACTCTCTTTATAGAGACAATATTTTTTAAAACAATAATCTTTAAAACAATATACTTTAAGACAATATTTTTTAAGGCAATAATATTTAAGACACTATTTTTTAAGACAATAATGTTTAAGACAATCATTTTTGAGACACCCGCTTAAAGAGAGTATTTAAGACAATACACAATTTTTTTTGTCTTAAGCTAAGATAATTTACCCAAAAATTGTCTCAAATATTGTCTTAAAACGCTTCTTTCTATAGTAGTGTAAACTAACTGTATATCAACACATAGTCAGTCCTAGATAAATCGATAATATTGCACTGCATTTATTATTTCACATCCCTGCCATGCGATAATAATGTACTGAACCAAAACCAAAAGAAAAGAAATCGATGACACCTTTGTGTAGACCAAAAATAAAGCGAAATCATGAACCATGACATATTTGTGCATATACTACACTGAAGAAATATTTAACTGCATGTACTGCATTGAAGAAATATGAAGCAAGATATCACATAAATATCTATAAATATGTAACAATAGGTACACTTAAATTTAATTAGATACATTTAAATGAATATATACATTAAATTTAATTTTGATTGATAATTTTTTATTTGATTTGTTTATTTAATTAATTATTCAATTAACTACTTATTAGGAGATATCACGACCCGACCATAAAATCATTAAAACAAAGTAACCATGCAGGTAGGTTTTTCTCATACATAAATCAGAATTACAATATACCAGCGTCTATCTTCTTCTATTTATAAGTAAATAGAGTATTTGGCTCTAAACTAACTATATATCAACACATAGTCAGCCTTAGATAAACAAATAATCTTCAACTACATTTATTCTTTCCCATACCTGGTGTTGGGTCGTTAATATGCCATTATTATTGTCACTTGTGAACGTTTATTCCACCCATTTCTACCATTCTTCATCGCGTCATTTATTATAATTTATTATTTAAATCCATTTTATAAATGATTTATGCTCTTATGAATGAATGTTATTTATTCTCCTTTATTTCTAATAAATTGATGATTATGCATGATTTTATCAATGATAGTTTTAATAAATCAGTTATAACATTATTTACCATTCTTAGCCTCCAAGATAATTTTAAGATTGAATATTTGAATTTTAAAAGCGCCAACTCAGAAATGCGCTGGAATAAGGAGTGACAGTTTTGCGGTTGAGATTCTGAGCAAATGGAGCAGAATCTGGAAAATCTGGAACATGGGTTTTGTCCAGAACGGGCCCAATTAACTTTAACAAAGAACGCTTTGCCCAAATTCGGCTTGTACTAGGAGAAACGCAGGGTTCTTTGAGCACCATTTTCTGAGATTTATTGTTGCGGTCGTCCTCCAAATCTTAGCTGCAAAGCCAAATTCGCCTTGCTCTTGTTGAAAGCTGGATGGAAATATATCTTCTTGTTTATCAATTGGTTAGAAGCAAACCAATTTTGTAATGTAAATCATGTTGTAGTTATCTCTATTGTAACTGCTCTCTGATCTCTCTCTATTTAAATGAAAACAGAGATCAGAGATGGGGGTGATTTCAGGAGAGACTTCAGGATGACTTTGGGGATTCGAATGATGGCGAATTGATGATTTGAATTAGAGATTTAGAAGCAAGGATTCATGATAGGATAGGAGGAAGGAAGGATTGTTTTATGCTCAGCGTCCGCTGGCGGCTAAGGGCCCAGCCTCTGGTGGAGTACGCTGCTGCTGTTGTGTATCATATCTTTACAATTACTGCTGTATCATTATACTGTGAGTTATGCGTGGTTTGCTTATCTTTATTACTCAGTAATCTGATATATCTTTCATATGCTATGTTATGCTCTGTTATGATCAATGCACTAATGGTTTTTCTCAGGAAATCTGTGTAATGACTCTACATTGTATAATTGAATCTTTTCAGAGTTGATCGCATGCTTTTAGTCTCAACCAGTTATTTCTGTTACAGAGCGTCTGTATTGAATATTACTGTCATTTGATTCATTTGAAATCCTGATTATGGGAATCCGAAAGTAATGTTATTCTATTTGGAAACATAGTCGTATTATCCTTAATCGTCAGATTACTATATTAGTGTGAGGTGTGCATATATGATTGATTATTGCCGTTCCATAATTCATCAATGAGTGTTGTTCCATAAAGTATATTCCATCCAGTTTGCTTGAGGAGTGAAGAGTGTTATTTCATAGCAGAATGTGAGTTTAGTTCTGACTCGCGAAACTTAGTTTATTTGATTGTTGTTCCATTTATTGCTTGCTGTTCCATTTCCTATTTGCTGTTCCATTTTACTTTCTGTCGTTCCATTTACTTGCATTTGCTGCTTTGGTGTGAGAGAAGGTCTAAGGCTGTAGTGAGCCAGCAAGTCGCTGCTTAGCTCCCAAACCTATGGTCCATGCTCTAATTTCCTTTTCATCAGTTTCTAAAGGGATGGGTTATCGCTTCCGCACCCTTGACTGATAAGCTGTCTTGTGTGATTTTATTCTTTTAGAGTAATTTAGTCATAGATTAGCAACGCTATACTACTAAGCATTACTCTTGAGTAAATAGCCACCTCAGACTGAGTACACCCTTGAAATAAAAAGTAGTCCCTGGGTTGATAATTAATGTGAAGGTAATTAGGAGTTTAAAAGACACCTTTTTATCGCTCCACATTTTGGCGCCGTTGCCGGGGAGAGTGTAGCCATTTCTAAAGAGTAGTGTGAATCTGATGAGTGCCTGCTAGGGAAGAGTTGGATCTTAAAAATGGAAGGTAAGAACCTGCGTACGGAGCATGTAAAAGCCCTGCTCCCCCGTCCGCTTTCCAGCAGGACTGTTAAAGAACCTAGGGTAGAAATAGATGTTTGAATTTTTGTGTGAATGATTAGGAAAAAGATAGAAATTTTTAAAAAATGAATCACATGATCTCATGCAAGTGGTGATGTAAGCACCACCCATTTCACTAACCAATTGACAGGAACATTTGAAGAAGGAGCCTCGAAGAAACACACGAAGAACATCTTAAACTATGGTAAGAAATGGCTCACGTTTCTACTTTTGAATTTCCTATCAAAGATCTAGGAGTGACACAAATGCACATAATTCCCCCATCTTTACCAAATTTTCATGGTTTAGCAAATGAAGATCCAGATACATTTTTATTTGAGTTCGAAATACTTTGTAGAGGATATGATTATTGTACTAATGATCAAAGATTGAAAGTGTTTCCTCTTACTCTAAAAGGAGCAGCTCTCCGATGGTTCATGAGCCTAGGTGGGAATTGCATCCAATCATGGGAGGACATGAAGAACATATTCTTGAAGAAGTACCAAGACTATTGCAAATCCAATGAAGATATTTTCTATATGATACAAGGGGAAGATGAAAGTTTGGAGGACTATGTAGATCGATTTCAATACAACCTTCAAAAATCAAAATATAAGCATTTGGAGAAAGAGACCTTGAAAACACTCCTTCTTAAAGGGATCAAAGATGAATTTTTAGAACTCTTAAATCTGATAGGAAAAGGTGATGTTTTTAAGTTATCATATGATGATGTTTGTGAATTGTGCATAAGGTATTCAAGAGGAATCTCCAAGGCTGGTAAGAATTCTAGAAATGTTTTTTCTCTGTTTTCCAAATCTGCTACAAGAATAGGAGACATAAGAGCTGAAATCAATGTGTTATTTGAAAATTTTAAAGCTGATTTTATTAGCTCTCTAAATGAAAAATTGGATGTTTTGCAGGTTCATAAAAATCAAGAATTGGATGAAGTGTTTTACCCTCAGGACCAAAAGGATTATCTCATAGATACTCACTCTTCCTTATCTAGGATGGAAGTAGCATATCAAAGAGGTAAGGAAGCTGCAACAAGGTCAAAACCACGGAAATCATGGCCTACAGGTATGGTTCAAAACACTCCCTCTCCACTTTCTTACTTGCATAATCCATTATGGAATACTAATGTGTTAGGGCAGCCATGTCAATCTCAATATAACCACCAGCAATTTTCTCTACAAGCTTGGCATGGTTCACCTTATGATTGCATGACTACTCTCCCCCATCTTGTAGCACAAGCACATTCTCCATATTCTCCACCAGCTCTTCCACAATATCTTGCTTGCCCATCAAAACCATTCACATAACCCAATCAACCATATCATCAAAATGCTCCATTCCTTACACATTTCCTGCTCAACTAATTCCACACCCTCACCATAATAAACCAGTACAACATACTTACAATGTTGAACTGGCAAATTTACCACCCTTCCCACCCATTCTATCTCACATGTGTTATTAGAGAAAACCTACAATGAGATTCAGAATGTTTCAAATGCAAAAATTGTAGAAGCTATGGAAGAAAATGAGGTTTCTTTTACTATGCATCAACAAGCTATTTTAAAAGCTCAAGAACTTCATGATATGATGGCTATGCGAAATCAAAAAAGTAAAGGATATATTGAAGATTGGTTTCACTCCATCATTTGTTTGCAACATCACTCTATGCTTCAACAATTTTTGATACCATTTTTTGAAGGGAAGTTGGCTTCTCATACCCTAATATCCATTAACATGCATTTTTCAAATTTGGGTATGTGCATACGTGAAGCCTTACTTCGAAAATGGCTTCACTGGAAGTACTCATATACGTAGTAATATTCATTTTTCAAATCAAAATAGGTTAGTGTAGAAAATAAAATAAATAAGGGAATAAATAAATGCATTTTGTTTTTCCATGTAAAACTAGTGTTTTTGTTGCAACATGCTATGCAAATCAACATTGGTGATAATTTTTTAATTCTTTTGTGTATGTAGATGACTTATAATGGAAATAATAGCTCTACAAACACTCATATTAACTTTTATCACCAATTTGAAAAAATGCTTGAATATCATATTTTTTTGGCTTGTGGGCTTGATGGAATTTCTGCAAAAACAGTCGGGACAGTCATGTTTTGAGGGACCAAAAGTAAATATTTTTAAAACCTGTTTCTACCCTAGGTAGCCCTTGATGTCTACTTTCTAACTCAATTTGAACCACTCAATTTGGATTTGAAACGAAAAAGTTAGAACCAAAACATTGACCGGATATCTAGCGGGCAGCTCAGGAACAGAGTTGGGACAGTCAATTTTTGGAGGCCTAAATGACCATATTTTTAAAACCTGTTTCTATGGTAGATTCCCCTATGAATCTAGTTTATAATGAAATTTGAATCATTCATTTTTGATATCGTATGGGGAAGTTATGATCAAAATACTGACTGTCTATTGTAAATCAGCACTCTTAAAACTATGTCTTTCTGGCTGTTCCTTACAGTATTTGACCTATCAATTCTTCTTTTCTTCAAAACATGTTTCTATTGGAGATAAATAAATGAATCTACTTTCATTTCCAATTTGAATCATTTGAATCCGACGTCAAACGAAGAATCTATGCTTGAAATATCAATCGTTGGTCTAGATTGGATAATCGAAAATGACTCTATTATGCAGGTTGTTCTAAACAAATTTGACATATCATAGCATTGAATTTTTAAAACCTGTTGCTACTGGAGATAACCCTTTGAATTAGCTCTCATTTTTCTTTGGAATCACTCAATTTTGACGAAAAACAAAGAAGTTGTGATTAAAACACTACAGGTTAGCATGATTGGCCATTGCTCTCTCGCAAGTGATAGATAAATTTTACTTTGTTATTTTCTTAATGGATTTGTTATACAGGGTAACTACTTGTTGTTTTTTGCATAATTCTTGGATTATGGGAGCCCGATCACCTCTCTTTCTCCATGATTTAATGTTTTATTGCAGGTAGACACTCGTTTTTTTTGCAGGTCCTGGAAAATAAAGAAGGTCAATTTATGGACGAGTGAGTTTTCAAAAGAAATTTTAAATGAAACAAAGGAATTTCATCCAACTCATTACCCAACGGATTCATAATAGAACAAATGAAGAATTGATTTCGATTTGAAGATTCATGTCTTGTCACTGCTGCCAAAACATTTTTTAAAAAAGATCATTTTTTTTACATAATATCATAGCTGTTGTAACTTAATTTAGTTATTTACATATTGTTTTTAAATAAAATGTTGTTTCTTTTCTAATTTCTCTTATATTTTGTATTTCAGGTGTTGCTTCACTCAAAGTATAACTCATCCTCAGCATCAATGCCGTGAACAGCTAATCTGTTTTTTTTGCATGTTTGCATTTTATGATTGTCCATTTTGCTGTTCTTTTTTTTCATGTTTTGCTGTTCCTTTTCGAAATGGAACAACACTTCTGCACTTTCACGTTTTGTTGTTCCTTTTTGAAATGGAACAGCCCTTCTGCACTTTCACTTTTTGTTGTTCCTTTTCGAAATGGAACAGCACTTCTGCACTTTCACGTTTTGCTGTTCCTTTTCAAAATGGAACAGCACTTCCGCACTTTCAATTTTTGCTGTTCCTTTTCGAAATGGAGCAACACTTCTGCACTTTCACTTTTTGCTGTTCCTTTTCGAAATGGAACAGCACTTCCGCACTTTCACGTTTTGCTGTTCCTTTTCGAAATGGAACAACACTTCTGCACTTTCACTTTTTGATGTTCCTTTTCGAAATGGAACATCACTTCTGCACTTTCACGTTTTGCTGTTCCTTTTCGAAATGGAACAACACTTCTGCACTTTCACTTTTTGCTGTTCCTTTTCGAAATAGAACAGCACTTCTACACTTTCACTTTTTGCTGTTCCTTTTCGAAATGGAACAGCACTTTTGCACTTTCACATTTTTCTGTTCCTTTTCGAATGGAACAACACTTCTGTACTTTCACGTTTTGTTGTTCCTTTTCGAATGGAACAGCACTTCTGTACTTTCACGTTTTGCTGTTCCTTTTCGAAAGGGACAGCACTTCGACACTTTTCATTTTTGATGTTCCTTTTCCAAAGGAACGACACTTTTGATTTTTGCTGTTCCTTTTCCTTTTCTAAAGGAACGACACTTTTAGTTTTTGTTGTTCCTTTTTCCAAAGGAACGACATTTGCATTTTCACACTTTTTTTGTGTGTATTTTTGTTTTTTTTTTGTGCATTTCCTTTGTTGTTCCCTACAAGGAACACCACTTTTTGACTATTTTTGCTGTTCATTCAAAAGAGCAACACTTTGGGATTATTTTCGAGAGCAACCCTTCCTTCCTCTTGTGGGATTATTCCTAATTCATCTCAACCCCATTTTACTGATTTCATTTTACGGCATGAAGTACACTGTTTTTATGAGGACAAGAATTATGGATTCTATTGAAGCGAGTTAATATCATTCACGTTATGATCTTTAACATGACAGCTCCTTGATGATAGATTTTTTTCAAAAGAGACACAATTATTTATATACTACTTTACTGCATTGTTTTCTGCTGTACATGATACTGATTGATCATCTTAATACCATGTTGGTTCCACCCTTCCTGGTTATAATCTTCTCTATCTGTAATAAATGAGATTATGGGTATATTTTTTTATATTGACATGTTCAACTTCTTCCGCCATTCCTGCTCTTAAGGAGTACTGAGCCTCCCTCTTTTTATCATCAAAATGTATAATAATAATAAAATTTTGTTCGCAGATGGAGGATAGGGGGTCTCATTACAAGCCAGCCTACCATGTTCATAAGGCTGTAACAGAGTGACATTCCCGTTATGGCCACCACACCAGGGTTATGATCCATTGGATAGCCAAATTATCCTTGGAACAGAGGTCTCATCACGAGCTGGCCTGATCACTTTTGCTACATCCCAGTGAATGGCAGTGTGATTATCTGGTTACCACGCCAGCACACTGATCTCTTCTGTAGAACAGCACTGTAACTCTCCATTTATAAATTGAGGATCCTGGCTCATATGGGTTAAAAAGCAACCCTGTCGAGGCTATGGACGCCTGCTGGCAGCAGTGGCTCTGCTTATGGTATTGAAGTTATATCTTATCGTAAATTATTATTATAATACCCTTTTCTTATTTTTTTCTTTTTATCAGAGAAGTTATTTCCTTAACTTTTTCCTGTTTTGAACCTTTATGCATGAGAAATTGTTTTATGATCAATCACATCATTTTCAGCTAGAATATCGTCAGCAAAGCATCTTTTTAGCATATTGTTGTCCTTTTTCATTTTGCATAAACTATCATCAATCCAAAGCATCCTATCTCTTATTCATAACTATCTTTACACACTTTGCTCTCAATATAACCATAAATTTCACCGTCCTATCATTGATAAGTGTACTCTGCTTCATTTACTGATATATTGTTCATTCCTGTGCCTTGCCATCAACATAACCCCTCTCATATGCTTTATGGTTATGGAACCCATTTTCCAATTGGAGGGGGGAATGTATGCATTATAGGGTTGCATGCGATATGATTACTGCACTTTGCCATACCTTGTTGATTTGACAACATATTAGTATTGCATGTATACATAAGTTTTTGTAATTGAAATTTTGCATGCATTTTATCTGTTGCTATTCAAAGCTAACACTATGGATTCAAGAACATTGTATGCGAAATAGTGATTTGTTTACAGGGGAACAACAAGTATGGGCAGAATTCTATTCGTAGCATGACCACACTATTGCACTTCACAGTAGAGGCTCACGAACGTGAACAATTTTCCAGACATGATGTGCTTCCCTGGATTCCACCTTTTGCATCACTTTCAGCACCAACTCTGCCTACATCAGCTTCAACAACTGCCAATCCATATATGTCATTCCACATTTTTGGAGGTAAAACTTGAGGTAAAATTGCATAGTTTTCTAATTTATTATAAATTTAGGAGAATCTAATGAAAATCCATTTTGAGCATTATTTGTCATCCTTCATTCCACATCTTTACCACTTCCCCTTTTTCAGCACCATGTCATTTTCGAGTGTGGGGGAGTGTTCCTTTCATTCATTTCTTTCTTATGACCACGCCATTCATGTTCTTTATCATCCATTACTATTCTTATTCACTCTCAACACCTCCCTTATTCCATGTTGTTTTACACCAAGCATAGAATTCAATAGCTGGTAGCAACCACCTCTATTTGTTTTCTAGCATCGCATGAGGACATGCTAATTTTTCCGAGAGGGGGAGGAATTGCTATGCATGATGGATGTTTTCTATTTTCTTTCTCATTTAAGGCATACAATTTCAGTGTAGAAATTGATTTCCATAATATTTTTAAAAACTATGAACTCAATTCTTGTGATCTCTAGGAAACACAGACATACTATTAAAATACACATACCTAGATAATTTCAAGATAAATTGGTTCATAAAATTTCGGAAATCATGCACTCTCACCTACAGCCATTTTGTTTATATCTCATGATCTGTGCATCAAAACGATGTGATTTTTGGATCATAGAAGCCTTCATATATTACAAATCTACTTGCAACATTTCAACAAAATCTGGTTTGTAGTTTTTGGGAAAATGGTTAATGAAGTTTGTTGTTATCTATGTCATATTTTGCTGCAACTTCATACATATAGTTGAATGTCAATGTAAAAATTGTTATGCCTGCATCGAAATTGCTAAAATTGAATATTCATTAATTAAGGAAGCATTCATTTGTTCTCAATTTTTTATTGCCTTGTTAACACATGGTTTTTGTCTTTGGGTTGCATGACGACATGCAATATATTCAGTTTTCGTTGCATGAGGACATGCAACATATTGAGTGTGGGGGTATGTTGGGTCGTTAATATGCCATTATTATTGTCACTTGTGAACGTTTATTCCACCCATTTCTACCATTCTTCATCACGTCATTTATTATAATTTATTATTTAAATCCATTTTATAAATGATTTATGCTCTTATGAATTAATGTTATTTATTCTCCTTTATTTCTAATAAATTGATGATTATGCATGATTTTATCAATGATAGTTTTAATAAATCAGTTATAACATTATTTACCATTCTTAGCCTCCAAGATAATTTTAAGATTAAATATTTGAATTTTAAAAAGCGCCAACTCAGAAATGCGCTGGAATAAGGAGTGACAGTTTTGCGGTTGAGATTCTGAGCAAATGGAGCAGAATCTGGAAAATTTGGAACATGGGTTTTGTCCAGAACGGGCCCAATTAACTTTTGCGAAGAACGGTTTGCCCAAATTCGGCTTGTACTGGGAGAAACACAGGGTTCTTTGAGCACGATTTTCTGAGATTTATTGTTGCGGCCGTCCTCCAAATCTTAGCTGCAAAGCCAAATTCGCCTTGCTCTTGTTGAAAGCTGGATGGAAATATATCTTCTTGTTTATCAATTGGTTAGAAGCAAACCAATTTTGTAATGTAAATCATGTTGTAGTTATCTCTATTGTAACTGCTCTCTGATCTCTCTCTATTTAAATGAAAACAGAGATCAGAGATGGGGGTGATTTCAGGAGAGACTTCAGGATGACTTTGGGGATTCAAATGATGGCGAATTGATGATTTGAATTAGAGATTCAGAAGCAAGGATTCATGATAGGATAGGAGGAAGGAAGGATTGTTTTATGCTCAGCGTCCGCTGGCGGCTAAGGGCCCAGCCTCTGGTGGAGTATGCTGCTGCTGTTGTGTATCATATCTTTACAATTGCTGTTGTATCATTATACTGTGAATTATGCGTGGTTTGCTTATCTTTATTACTCAGTAATCTGATATATCTTTCATATGCTATGTTATGCTCTGTTATGATCAATGCACTAATGGTTTTTCTCAGAAAATCTGTGTAATGACTCTGCATTGTATAATTGAATCTTTTCAGAGTTGATCGCATGCTTTTAGTCTCAACCAGTTATTTCTGTTACAGAGCGTCTGTATTGAATATTACTGTCATTTGATTCATTTGAAATCCTGATTATGGGAATCCGAAAGTAATGTTATTCTATTTGGAAACATAGTCGTATTATCCTTAATTGTCAGATTACTATATTAGTGTGAGGTGTGCATATATGATCGATTATTGTCGTTCCATAATTCATCAATGAGTGTTGTTCCATAAAGTATATTCCATCCAGTTTGCTTGAGGAGTAAAGAGTGTTATTTCATAGCAGAATGTGAGTTTAGTTCTGACTCGCGAGACTTAGTTTATTTGATTGTTGTTCCATTTATTGCTTGCTATTCCATTTCCTATTTGTTGTTCCATTTTACTTTCTGTCGTTCCATTTACTTGCATTTGCTGCTTTGGTGTGAGAGAAGGTCTAAGGCTGTAGTGAGCCAGCAAGTCGCTGCTTAGCTCCCAGACCTATGGTCCATGCTCTAATTTCCTTTTCATCAGTTTCTAGAGGGATGGGTTATCGCTTCCGCACCCTTGACTGATAAGCTGCCTTGTGTGATTTTATTCTTTTAGAGTAATTTAGTCATAGTTTAGCAACGCTATACTACTAAGCATTACTCTTGAGTAAATAGCCGCCTCAGACTGAGTACACTCTTGAAATAAAAAGTCGTCCCTGGGTTGATAATTAATGTGAAGGTAATTAGGAGTGTAAAAGACACCTTTTTATCGCTCCACACTTGGCATGAAATAATAATGTACTTAACCAAAACCTTGAATTGATATGGGAATGCCTTATAAGTAGACTATTTGGCTCTAAACTAACTATATATCAACACATAGTCGATCTTAGATAAACAGATAATCTTGGACTGTATTTATTCTTTCCCATACCTGCCATGCAATGACAATGTAATTAACCCTAAGGAATAGAAATTCATGACATATTTAATGGCAAAATTATTAACGATGACATATTTGTTCATATAGTGCAGTAGTGAAGCAAAAGCGATGCATAAATTTCAGAGAGGAAAGCAAAAGCCACTTAGTATAAGTTGGTCTAGTTAAGTTGCCATTACCTGGTGCCATAAGTTTCTCTACAATATTTTGGTTGACTTTTACCATGTGAATTTAGGTATCACTTGTCGGTTTATACCCCGGAAGGAAAATCTAGTGTGGTTATATGAAAATCTAGTCTATGTGGTATACTTTTTAATTATTATTAATAATAAGGTAATCTTGCGTTGAATTTAGGTATCACATTTAGCTCTATACTCCAAAGGAAATATATGTGTGGTATATTTTTTAATTATTATTAATAATGAGGGTATTTTATGTAAAATAATAATAAGTTTGTTTATGTAAGATAGGTTTTGGTACTCTTGTCAATAATTTAATTATTTATTTATTTATTTATTTATTTTTATTTTTTTAACTTTTTGATAATTTATTTCAATAGAATCACTCGATTCATTATTTTCCTAGAAATGTATTTTGTGGTTATTATTATTAAAAATGCATATAGTTTTATCTAGTATCAAGTGCTTTCATATAATAATATTAGTTGGATTCATAATAAGATTACTATTATAGATATTTGGTGGTTATTGAAGATATCTTCAAGGAAAAATAATTGAGTTAAATATTGAAGGATTTACCTCTCAAATCAGTTGTGATGAATCTCTTATACTACTTTATAAACCATTCATTTGAACTTAAGTTGGGGTGGTGGAGAACCTATGGCTTGCCTCCTTATAGTTTGTTTCAAGTTGAAAATAGGTTTCATAAATCCTTTCCTTTGATCCCTACGATTTCGTTTTTTAGCAAGGAGTTTGAGATTGTAAGTGTTGTAGTCATTTTAAAAATTTCATGAATAGAGCTAGCCTTGATGGTCTCATCCACGAATTAAGGCATTTTGTTATGTAAGCTTATCTATGATTTGTAATTATTAGCACAAGACACCATTAAAATCATGTCAATAGTTGGCATCTTCAATATACAAGTCTCAATAAAAACTATTCACATGATGGAAGTAAATCCAAGGATTATAGAAAGAAAAACGTGATGGGATGGATGACCAAATTCATGTATACTTTGCAAAGAAAAGGTTAAAAGATATTTCGAAGATTAACAAGGTGTCACAATCATAAGATAACATTGCACTTGTTGAACCACACATGGTATGTTGAAGAAGAATGGTAGTTTTAAAAACCATTGGAAAAGCCTCCATGTACCAATCATATTATTATGCTCCTAACCTGCGAGAAATTCCAGAATACCAAATATGCAAAGAAATACAACCCAGAACATAGAACAAAATGAGTAGAAAAACAAGTATTTTATTATTAAGAGATGAAAGTGGTGTTCACTTGCCTCTTCAAGGGGGCAACCTCCAACATAGCAGAGCTCAATTACAAAATAAGACTTGATATATCTCAATGGGGAGTCTCTATCTTTTATATAGGATTCATAAATACAATACCATGGGTCATTACCATGGTTCTCTCAATACCATCTATCTAATACCATGGAACGTTTGCAACTAACTGTGGTCCCTTTCTTAAATGCAGTTCAACCACTTACAATTATTAATACGAGCTTTATTGACTCTTTGAAAAACTATAACTATGACTCAAACCTATTACATAAATAAAGGGGTTAGGGTTGGACCCTAACATAAATCCCAATGAGGTTCCTTGCAATCTTTATATAATGGTTGGAAAAGTAATTAGTGATGACTTGATTTTCAACCAAAATAAATCAAAAAGGGGAATTTATCTAAATGACAAGGGAGTATTAATCCAAACTAATTATGTCCAATGGAAGTTCAAGTTCATGGTTTGAAAATATCATCTAGAAAGTTATTATTCATGGAATTCGATTAAAATTTACAAGCATAGAACTTGCCAAAATTTGGAACCCCATTTCAAATATCAAGCATTATCCACTACCCCAAAGTTGTAAAATATTCACATATGCTTGTTTTTCTACTTTCATTTTACATTTTGAATTAGTTGTAGGATTAATAAAATTTTCTATCGCTTCGAGAGAAATATGTTGTTCCTTCTAAAAATGATTTCTCACAACCCTAAATATGACAGCCTAATTCACCATGAACTATATATTTTAACAACCTACGTTACTAGGGAAACACCATACAAGATTTTCAATGTAACACTTGGAAAATTCTAGGATTCTTGTGATTGAATCCCCAACTAGGATTGTGTCTCTCTATGTGCCAAAATTGATAATCCTTCTCAGCAAGCCATGATGTCCATTGATTATTCTTGAATTACTTTTCCTATAACTACTACATTTATTTATTAGATTTCAATACTATATAAGAATGTTTCACACTTCGAAAATGAAAATCCTTCATCGCAATATTTAAAACCATAAAAAAAATTCAAGTAAAACACCTATTGCCTCGTTGCCTCCGAAAAGGAGTCCCTCTTCTTGAAATTATCTTTCCTTTCCAAGCTTTTTCCTTTCCAAATCCTTCTAGAGAAGCAATTTTGGTGATTTCTCTCATACTAGAATATGATGATGATGACACTGTAGATGAAGCTACCTTGGGAATGATGGAAAATATTTTTTGCTAACTCCTTAATTAAAACCACACTATGAGAAACATAAATACCATGCTTATATACATGTTAGGGATTTATTTAGTAGATAAATATAGTGCATAAACACTACTTCTTGGATCTGTATCTTGAGCATATCATATTATCCTTAATAGTGGAAATAATGTTTCTTGAATATTTTACTTAAAAAATGAAATTGCAATGGACACTAATGGTGAGAACTCTATCAAAACATTATAGAGTATCTTAATAAATCCTACTTGGCTTATAGGGCTTTACTAACATGCAAATATTTTATGATCGGATCATTGCTTTCTATTTAGTCTAAGAAGTTTATGATTAAGAGCTTTCCAAGATCTATAAAACCACAAAGTTAAAATAAATTACTCATGAAGATCACAAAGTATGCTACCCTAATTGAGAATATAGATTGTTCACTTCATCTCTTAGCAAATGCAAATATGTATGTTAATATGGTTGATAGAGACAAATCCCTAATTCATAGATCTAATTATAACTAGAATTGTGATACCTTCTCCATAAATTTCTAAAGAATCTTAACTATGCTTTAAAAATGTATCTCCAAGCATTAATGTTGTACAAGATATTACTTATTGATTTTGGGCTTGGGGTGAGAGAGATAAAAGAGATATTGACCATTCTCAAAGTAAACACTCACTTTTCCATACATAATGTCCCTTTTTTACCTCGCACCATGTACCAATTTTTTCTAATAATATTATAAAGCTTGTCATATGCATAAATAGGGCATATATCAAAAGGTATAATGGACCAATGAGTTAGGAAAGCTTCCATAGGGCAGACCTTGGAAAGTATAGAAAATCAATGGATAAAAGTTTTACCTCATGTAACATCAATATCTTACTTTTATCTCCTCAAATTTTCACTATCTAAAACATCACAAAATGGAAAAATGACTCATTCACTTCCTAAACCAAATTTTTGCTCCACCTTTAAAATGTCAATAGTATTCCCTAGGTTCTTTTGCACACTTTGAATCTCTTTGAGCTTAGATGTTTTTCAATTATACTCAAGTCACCCATACTTGTAAAATTGGGTGAGCTAACTCATACTACATGGCTTAGTCAACTTGACATAATCTTATTTCATATGTCCTCATTGTGTTGCAGTTAGCATGAGCAACATATATCAACATATACCATTGGAAATTTCCAAGAATAATCATTTGATCCATATATCCTATGCTCCCATTTAAACTAGCTATTTAGAGTAAAAATGAATTCAAAGATAAGATATCCAATCTAGGCATCAAAAGCCCAACAACAATATTTCCAACAATCATCATCTTACAATCTTTATCTTCAAAATCTATAGTCTTCCCATATCTTTCACATTAATTAAAATAATATTTCCAACAATCTTTGTTGGAGAAATGACATGAACCCACAATTTCCACAATTTCTATCTTGAGGACCGGGCTTAAATGGATATCAGGCACATTAATGTCAACTAAAGAGCAACCCCTAAACATGAAATACTTTAGGATAGTTTTTTGGGATTTTTACACATAACATTAGGAATTGCCCATGGTAAAAGTAGGTTGTTTGTTTGAGTTGAGCCTAATGTAAAACTATAAATAAGTATGCAATGTTATATGATAGGAATGGCTAATAAATGGACCATGTGAAACAAACATTCCTGTAGATTAACTCCTTTTGTCAATTTACAACAAGTGCACCAAGGGCCTGGCTTTATGAAGGCTTCTAAGGTTAACAGTATTGGGGCCTTTGGGCCTAATAAAGTATTACAGGTGCTTAGCATTGAGTTCATGTTTTAGGCTTTATGCCTTCTCCTCAAGCCTTTGGGAATTAACAAAAGACCTATAAGAACTATTAAAAATGGTGCTTGAATATCTTAGTAATCGTTTTTAGCATTGAAACCGTAATAAGTGAATTTCACCAAATTGGTCACCCAAGTAAAACTGGAACCTCAACTAAAACCTATGAATGCCATATTTATGTCAGGAAATGATTTCAGAGCGATAATAAGGTCATAATAGTATATCTCTCATGCAATGGAATTAAGGATGATGGCTCAATGTTTTACTGATGCATATGTCATCGTTAATGGAGTAGGTAGACTACATTACTCCTCTAATGGGCTTCGTCAATATGCCTGTAAAATTGATAATGGATATAAGTCCTATTTAATGTGCACAACTCAAAGTAAATCCATTTACATAGAGAATTAAATAAATCAAATATTCCAAATAGTTCATATAGGCTTATTCCAATTTATGATTAGCTAGAGGATTAATTCGTAAGCAATGGGAGCCATACTGAGAGATTTAAGGCTACTGATATCATCCAATGAATCACATTATGTAATAAAGTTCATTGATTTTGTGTTGCATAGTTTTCTCCTTTGTAAGCTCTAATTCATTTAGTGGTGTTCACAAATTTCGAGATAGAATTAGAGGATACTTTCTATATAGTGTAACAATGTCAAAGGAGCAATTGTTCATTCTCTACAAATTTATTAGTTATGAAGGTAGGTATGAAACTATTTTTTTCTACCATATTAGGATTTTGATGCATTTTCTAAAGGCGAAGGAGATAATTTTAGCCTACTAGTTGATCAGTAGCCCTAAAATAATGGCATTTAATATCTAGAAGAATTCTAGGAATCTTGAAAAAGACTTATATTAGTTTAGGTTAATCAAAATTCTTGTTGAGGAAAAAAAAATTAAGAAGTGACAATTGGGAACCTTGTTTAGTAATAAATTATTTTATTGAGGCATTAGAAGAAAAAAATATTTGTCCAAAGAGAAAAGGAAGAAGAGGTAGGGTTTTTTGAAACCCTCACCCTCTAGAAGAAAATAAAGAAGCCAAAGAAACTCTAGTAGAGAGAGGACACTAAAATCGTAGAGACAAAAGAAATTTTAAGACTAGAGTCTATGATGATATTGGAAGACGAAGATGCTACTGAAATAGAAGATACCATAAAATCAATGCTACTTTAGAAAGGATAATTGTTGAAAATAATATATGAAAGGAAGAAGAATAAAAAGGATCATGCTAGGACCAAAAAGAAAGGTGACAAAAGCAATTATGAAGAATCCATGGGAAAATACAAAAAAGACCATTGTGATATCTAAACTGAAGTAAAGGAGCATTAAAAGGAAGATTCTGTAAGGAATGAAGACACCAGAAGACAAAACAAATGTAGAAGCATCACATGAAGCATGAAAAAGGTAGACAATGTTGTTTCATTTGAGAATTTGAAAGTTGCAGAGTTAAAAGAATCGGAAAGATTAGCGACAAATCCTAAAAGAAAGGGTTCAAAGGTCTATGAAACTTAGCAACATATCTATTATTATTTTGATATTCTGGATCACGAAGCACAAAAAGAAGAGGTAAAGGATCCCTCTCCTAAAGTCTAACAGTCAATGGAATTTAGAAACATATCTATTTTTTTATTATTTGGATCAAGAAGCACAAAAATAGAAAGTGAAGGATCCCTTTGCTACTCTTGAGTGTACATTCAACAGTGATATTCTGACACCTAGCATTCACAATCCTATACATAATAATGATTTAACTTTTTCTAGGGATAAAGATAATATTATGAAATTAAAGGAATAAATAACTCAATTAGAAATCCTAGAGAAACATGTGAAAGGGGAAAATGAGAATCTCAAAGAAAACAATCATAAGAAACTAAAGTGAATGTATTATTGGTATCACAAAAACTCTAGGCTAAAGAAGACAAATAAAGTACTCAAGCAAGAAAACAAGGGTTTAAAGACAAAGATGTTAATGAAAAATCGAATGTGGTCCATTTCCATGATAAAGAAAGGAGCCATAAGTAACTTGGATATTTCGATCCAAGTTGCTAAAACTATCTTCTGAATTGTAGTATTATGGAAATTTTTAAAAACTTTCTAACTTGCATGTGGGCTTGCAACACCCTAAGAACCGAAAATGTTGGAAAATGGTGATAGAAAAGAAATGACCTCAACAACATCAAGGAGTGATCCAGGTGGCTCGAGAGAGACACACAGGACAAATAGGGCTTATGAATGCTCGAAAATCAAAGTGCTTTGAATTACTTTAGCCTAGGACTAGAGCATAGACTTCGTTGTCTTGATCGTGGAGGTGTGAACGGTTTGTCAATCTAAGCTTGTATGAGGGAGAATGGGCCAGTCAAAGTTTTGGTCAATGTTGTGATGTGGGCCAAGTTTAAGAGTCCTACAATTTGACCGACCCAGAGGCATAAACCTAACTCCCAGAATCGGTCGAAATTGAGGCCTCGTTAATTTTCCCAATGACTGTTATTTTCTAAAAATTTAAAAACAACCCCCTCATTATAAATAAAAAAAAAAAAAAAAGAAAAAAAAATCATAAATGAGGTGGCCGGCCACCACCCCCGCCACCCCAAAATTTCATAACAAAAATATTTAAAAATTGACATTAAATTATATATTAATTATTTAAATATAGTCTCAACTATCTTATGTATTGAATTAGTGTTTATATTAATAAAATATATTCTAAAACTAAAATAAAAGGATAAAAATTTATATATTAATAATTTATTTTAATATCAATGTTAAAGATAAAAGTGCAATAATTATCATTTTATATAAATTTTCAAATTGAAGTATATAAATTTCTAATATTAAAAATCACATAGTCTAACAAGGCGGACGAGTTTCCCGGAAACTAATGGAAATTTCGATTATATTTAGAGAAAATCCGCCAAGGATTTTTGTAAATCCAAATTATAATTGTTAAACTTCAAAATTTTAGGTGTGCTAGACGTTTTTAATGGTGCTAAATCCATTTCCACCATCAAAAACACAATTCAAACACTGCCTCTACAAGATTTTTTGAATTTTTTTTGGTCGTATTTTGCCCACTTTTGGCCACCTGGGTAATTCCTCTACCTCGTTAGACAACTCCATTCAAAATTCTAAATTATGTTGATAAATTATAACTACTAACTTGTCTTTTTTAAAATATCTACTAATAGTTTATGGGATTCTAGATAAACAATGATGGATGTAGTAACCGCGTGGGGATTATGGGGGTGGGCCGCCCAATGCTCGACAGACGAGTTATTTCTGCACGTGCAATGTGACAGAGGAGTTATTCTTGGATTTCTTCACACGCAAAGGGGCAGAGTTATTTCTACACACACAATGTGACCGAGGAGTTATAAATATTTTTAGTTTTTAAAAATAAGGTACGTTTTTAACTTTTTGTGATTATTGTTTAGAAAATTATGACACTGATCATCCAGAGTACTATATTCAAAGTACTCTATTTATTTCATGAATAAAGGTAGCCTTGGTGATCTCATCCACAAATTAAGGCATTGTGTTACGTGAGCTTACCCATGATTTGTAATTATTCGCACAAGACACCATTAAAATCATGTCAATAGTTGGCATCTTCAATATACAAGTCTTAACAAAATCTATTCAGATGTTGGAAGTAAATCCAAGGATTATAGAAAGACAAATGTGATGGGATGATCAAATTCATGTATACTTTGCAAACAAAAGGTTGCAAGATATTTCAAAGATTAACAAGGTGTCACAATCATAACATAACCGTGCACTTGTTGAACCACACATGGTATGTTGAAGGAGAATGGTAGTTTTGAAAACCATTGGAAAAGCCTCCATTTACCAATCATAAATTGTTATGCTCTTTACCTACGAGAAATTCTACAATACCAAATATTCAAAGAAATACAACCTAGAACATAGAACAAAATGAGAAAAACAACAAGTATTTTATTATTAAGAGATGAAAGCAGTGTTCACTTGCCTCTTCGAGGGGGCAACCTCCAACAAAGCAGAGCTCGATTACAAAATAAGACTCGATATATCTCAATGGGGAGTCTTTATCCTTTATATAGAATTCGTACTTATTTTGACCTTCCCAAGCTATTGTCCTCGCATTAAAAATAATGTACATAGACTTTTAAAGAGACAATTAGTCATTGTACTATTTCAGAGTAGTTATTCTTCTTAGACACCCGTGCATTGTGGCGATAACTCCTCTTAGACACCCACTTATTGTGGCCTTGCCAAGCTATTGTCCTTGCATTAAAAATAATGTAAGACTTTTAAAGAGACAACTACTCACTGTACTCTTTCAGAGGAGTTATTCTTCTTAGACACCCACGCATTATGGCCATAACTCCTCTTAGACACCACTCATTATGGCCTTGCCAAGCTATTGTCCAAAATACCATTTTTTAGAATTTATTTATTAGTGTGCTAGACTCAAAAATCTTTCTAAGCAAGCTATGATGTCCTCCTCAATAAGCCATGATGTCTCATGATTGTTTCCCAATTATTTTTACTCTAACTACATCTCTATTTTTGTTTTCAAGATGTCAATACTTTCTAAAAACACTTAAAAACAATGAAAATCCCTCGTCACAATATTTAAAACTCTAATAATAATTCAAGTGAAACACCTATTGTCTCTTTACCTCCTAAAAGTAGTCACTCCTCTTGAAATTGTCTTTCCTTTCGAAGTTTTCGTCTTCTCAAAGCCTTCTAGAGAAGCAATTTTGGTTATTTCTTTCGTACTAGGGTATTATAGATGAAGCTATGTTGGGAATGATGCAATATACGTTTTGGCTAATCCCTGATTAAAAACCCATTATGAGAAATATAACTACTATGCTTATATGCATGCATGTTAGCCATTTATTTGGTATATGCATATTTGGATCTATATTTTGAACTTATACAAATTATCCTTAATTATGGAAGTAGTGCTCGTTGACTATTTCATTTAAAAGGAATAAATTGCAATGGACCTTAATCCCATTGTTGAATGGTGATAATTTTGTCAGAATATTAGAAAAACCATGAAGAAAGTCTACTCAGCTTATAGGGCCCCACTAACATGCAAATATTGCATGATTGAATCCTGTAATATCCCAACGTCAAAATTTTAATGAGATATGGTACACTCTAGGTGTTCTAATGAAATTCGTGCACTAAAAACACCTAACACAATAAATATCTAGGAATGCAGCCTCTTCTTTATGTAAATAAATAGAGACAAAATTACATGCCCACACAAGACCTACTAAAGCCCGCACCTTGGCATGTATGGTTGCCCATCAGCAAAGAAATTAAATATATTGAAGCACAATCGTAGATCCTAAATGGATCCAGTACACAAATTACTCTGATGGGTTTTCATACCTAGGATCAACTAGAAGTAGCCTTGCCAAGTTCACAACAAAATCCAAATAGATAAATAACTCTCCTATCCCCTTTTATAGGCTTGATTGACTCTTTAGAGACTATATTTTGTTGTTTTCCATCAAAACAAAGGCAAATACCATGGGCAACTGCCACATTAAATACCATGGGAAGATTCCATCCATTTTGACCATATCCAAATATATATATATATATATATTTATACAAATCCTCCCACCCAAAGATTGTTTTCCCCCTTAGGTAATACAATTCTATCCACAAAAGAAGCATTTGTATATTGATACCAAGATCCCATACAACCCAATGTGTTATTTCCATGCCTCCATTCTAAATGATCATGAATGGATCCTTTGATACCTAAATCCAAAACAATCCTTTCGTCAATCTTATCCCCAATGGATTCTTCTAGATCCCAATGCCACCTAAGTCCTAGGACATGTTGGTTATGACACCACCTTAGCCCTCCATCATTGCTTCTGCTTGAGGGCCCAAGTTGCAATATGCCCTTAGCTAAGAGTATCCCGTCAATAGAGTTCCAACTCATAATCTTTGGTAAATCCATCTCGTGGGAAGTATATAATGCATGAATCCCTGCACATGGATTAAATATACCATGCTAATGTTGCCTAATGCTCAACTCATGTTGCTCCACCCGATCACCCATCATGATCCATTTGTATAACTCTTCCTTGCTCTCCCCAATGTATAATGGTAGGTTGGTAGAGCTGCTAGCCTTATCTATGTAGTCTTGTAGAGGGCTGCTCTGCAACTCCCAAATGTACTCCTCTTCCTGCCTTGTGAGGGACTTGATTCATTCCTCAACACCAGACAGCTGGGTCATTGATTGAACACACAGCCCTACGAGGTTCTCAAATTTTCTATTCTCCTATAAGACAGTGTCTCAAGCTACCCTAACTCTCTACTTAAACATCGTAAGATCTGTCTTGAAATGCATGATCCTTTCCCAAAAGTCCTCTACTAGAAATTCTTATGCCTTGCAGAATGTCTCGATATTTGACTGCACTGGATGCCCCAAGACCACAACTTTAACTTCAAACTTTGTTTGACCCTCTAGAAATGGCTTATCCTACATACTATATTTGTCATGATACCCTGCATGATCATGCTTATCATGTCAGTTTATTATTATTGGCTCCTCACTTGGTTCTCCTAGATTGTCTTCCTCTTGGCCTTTTTCACATGTGGGGATAAGTTGTCCACCCTCTTTTATTGTCAAACATGGATGTATTGGTGGACTGTTATCTATACCTGATTGCCCATACTCTTTATGTATGTTCTCCTATATATCTATAGACTCAACTATCTCTTCATCAAGAGGAATTCCCTCCTTCCTTTCCTAATTTACTTTGTCAAGTTGATTGATTACCATCAACCTGTCCTATAAGTTTCTCTGAAAAACATGGTGTTGTTGCTCACAATTTGCACTTGACTGCTTGGATCCTTCATAGGTTCTCTTCTGAAAATCGGTGAAACCAACTATGGATGAATCTTCATGATCTTCCCTTGTTTCCTCTTATCACCTGGACATGAATGGTTAAGGGCCCAAGGTCCCTTGCAGATAAAGCATAGTCCTCTCATCCTTAGTTCATAATTGATGCATATTTTGTTCTTGCTCCCTCCATCAATCCCTATCAACTCCTTCGTAGTGAGCACCCTTTTGAGTAATTTTATGTTTTTCCTGACAAACTTCTCAACTAGATCATAGGATCCATGTGGTCCTTCCTCCAAATTGTCAACAATTTACATCTTAGTATCTTGCATATGTGAGCATGTCCTCCTAATAATAGAGACACAATCTTTTGCATGCTTGTTTTGACATGGTCTAAATGAGCTAATGTAATACTGGTGTAAACGTTATGGAGCAACTAAAAGGTCAACTCATCACATCCCAAATTCAGTATGAATGTGCCAAAGTTGAATTCTTCCATGACTGTTAAAATTTTTACATCGGTTCTAAAAGGTAGGAAGCATGATGTTATCCAACCCTTGAAGGCCTTCCACTATCAACCACAATATATCCCACATAAGATCATTACTTTAAGACAATATTCGGGATGTTAAAGCTATGATCTTGCTGAGACAAGAAGCAATTGTGAGCTTGACCTCTTCACAAGGATGCTCCGAGAGTTTGGGTTGTATTAATGCAAGCATAGATGACTTGAGATTCCAACTAAGTTTCCTCCATTCTGGTTGCCCCACCTCTAAGAGCCATGTGTCTAATTCCTCCAATTTCTGAGGGTCTATGGTTGACTTTGTTCGTTGCAATTAAGATCCAAGTGCGAAGAACTTAACTCCTCTTCCTTGTCCTTGCTTCACTTCCCATGGGCATTTTTGTTGCATAATGGCATAGACCATTTTGACGAAAGACTTACTATTCTAATATAAAGTGTTATTGCTAAGAGAAGGCCACATGCTTCTTTTATTTTATCTAGAATTTTGTCCAAAATTTTATGAGTGTTTTCTAGGGAAAGTCCCACCTCTTCTCATACCAAAGCATGAATACACTAATTCTTCAATGGATTTCGCCCCAAGATAAGGTAAATACAAACTTGATTGGTAATAGTAAGATGATTGTACCACCTCCTTCCTTTCCTATTCCCTTTTTTTTAACACAAAATGTCCTTTCTATCGTCAAACTCCAAAATTTGAAAAACCCCTTGTCAAATGCTAAAACCAGTGAAAAATTTCAAAACTATAAACATGGTTTAGTGCATAACCCACCATCTTTCATGCTTCCACACTAAGATTTTTGAGTAGAAAATATGTCTAGATGGAAAGAGAATCAGTTTTGAGGTAAAGACTTACATCTTCATACGTTAATCAAGAGTCTGTGGACCCAACAATTATTCCCTTTCGAGTGATCAGTGGATCATGTGCGACATTGAATTCGATGCTAGAGGTTTCAGATGTATAGGCATAAGACTATATTCAACAATGATAAACCTCTACACCAATCCAACCACTTAATGCAACATACTATATAATAAAAAAAGACATAGCATTACTTTATTTAATTATGGTGACCCACGACGAAATATTTTGATGAAATATAATTTACTCCAGTCCGCAAAAACACTAATGTGTGAGTGATCTTGATGTAGTGAGATCAATTTTTCTAATGTAATAAAACAAATACTTTGGCGTGAACCTAAAGAGGACCATGGTTGGCTCCTTGACTAATGCTACGGTAAAAATAATATTGTCTATGCTATTAAGAGTGACAACAACTTTGTCTCCCGTAATGAATGGATGGTCAATGCCAGAACTGAATCCTATGAAACTTATGCGGCTCCTTCATGCGTTTAGAGGGTTGTGGTGACAGATATGGGGACGCCCAACTCCTTTCTCAACTAATCAGCATGCAACACTCATACTCCCTTTCGCCTTCCATTAAAATGAATCAGAGGCTGAAACCAATCTAACACCTCTACTCATTAGATGGCTCGATGTTCATTTTAACACATAAAATTACCCTCCTCAGGACCTCGACTGCTACTGAGAAACATCACCCTTCAGATCAGTAATGCGACTAGTTGGTTATGAGCACCTTGAATTCCCTCCTGTTAGTGGTATAGTCCCATGCGATTGATTCGATGGGTTTGCATGATTTTCGGCCGACCTCCTTGCTCTAGTGATTTGAATACTCCCTTTCATGGTGAGGTGCCTCCTGGAAGGTTAAATGGTGGATTAGACCATTCATGAGCTGATTCACAGCTCAAAAATGTCAGTGGAGTGTTTTGATGCAATCTATGCCTATGGCTATTGGTTCTATCCTCAATGCTAAAGAAAAAATATTCTGCACTCTCTCCCTGTCTAACTCGGTCCCCTTTGATGAAAGTGTTATCACCAAAAATTGATCATCTAGCCTAATTTACTAGATGGATCAAAGTACACCATCTAAAGTCAATTTTACCATAGTAAAATTGCTTTCATTGTGAGAAATTACTTAATAATCCACCTTTGTTAAGTAATTTATAATTAAATCCATGAAGAATAATTAAATAAATCACTATTTATTTTATTTTCTTCTAGGAATAATTAATTAAACCATTGTTCAATTATTATTCCTTGTCATATTTGACCCAATCATGAAAAATCAAAAGATAAATTATTAATTATCTTATTTTTCTCTAGGAATAATTAATTAATCACTAATTAATTATTATTCCTTGTCAAATTTGACTAAATCCCTTAGGAATAATTAAATAAATCATTATTTATTTATTATTCCCCGACTAATTTCTTGAGATGATAAATAAATCATTTATTTATTTATTATTTCTAAATAGTAGTTTAAATACATTTTCCCCCTAACCAAATATAATAAAATATTCCAAGTGGTTATTCCAAGAATGGGGTTAATAATATTTTATTATTGCTCATTATTCGAGGATAACTCAATATTTTGTTATAAATAGAGGGGTTCTCCATTCATTATTCACTTTCCATTATTTTTGTTGTTGCGCTCATTGTTGTAACTCTTATTATTTTCATTGCTTCACAACATTTCTCTGCCATTTGAGTTCCCATTAAGCTCGAACATTTTATTTGTTGGGTTTACACATTATAGAGGAGATAGACTCTACACAAGATAAAAATATTTTAGGATAGACAAGAACCCATTCCATAGAGGCGGACTGGTAAAATTTATTTGTTCCCTTCATAGGTGTTATAATAAAATATATTCTTTGTATATCTGGTTTCCATTGGATGATTGGAGTTATTACGGTTTCTTTTTGCTGTTTAACTATGATTCTGTCATAGGTCAGGACTTTGCTAGGTTTTGTTTCTATCATTTGCTGCAAATCTACAATGTTTAGTATCCATTTATATTGTTCAGACTGTTTGTCATCCACAATCTTAAGTGGGTTCTTTTCATACATCTTTGAGATGAAAACACTACAACAAAATTGGCAACTCCATGGTTTTTTACTTCAGATCTAGAAACTTGGGTGACCTTCAGTTTTTAGGTTAGGGTTTCTTATTTGTTCAGACTCTTAATGTTATTTACTAGCTTTCTAACCCTAGATATGTCAAATTTCTAACTTCTGCAAGTTTTCTGCTCTTTTCTGCAGGTCACAGGAATGAGCTGCGATAGAGAGTGGTTTTTCTGAGATTTTCTGACCGAGAATCAAGGATGAAAAATCACACTTTTTAGCCGAAGAAGTACGATCTCGAGTCTAGAGTACATATTTCACACCAAAAACTGTGATCCCCCCTAAAAATAGGTTAGTATCTGCGATTTTAGGGTTTCTGGGTTTTTATCAGATCTGTTTCTAGGTTTTGTCGAGAGTTGTGCGTTGGGTTGTTTGACCTCTGTGTCATCACGCTTAGGCCTTGATCTACTATGATTTGCTTGTGAAAGTGGAATTTATCTGCTTAGGGCTTCTAGTACGCTTCCACCTTTATAGGAGGAGTTTAGCTGAGTAAGAAGTCTAAGCTTCCCCAACACTTTCAGCCATATTTGCCAGATTTGTACCCTTTTATTTTAGTTCTCCAAAGATAGGTTGTTTCCATCCATGGTTTCATATTAAACCTTGTTTGGTCATTGGCCTTAGGGTCCCATCAGTTGCCCTAGGATTTACACCCATCTCCCTACCGTTTTGTAGTGATATTCCTCTCTAGTTTTTTCTTGTTGCTGCACCACTTTCGAGTAGCCTAGTGTCATTTCATCCCAGTCACACCGACACTTAGATCCCTTGAAATTTTAGTGTGTTTTTAGTCAATTTCACCACCATCCAGTACAGTGTTTGCAAATTCAGTTTGGGTGGGGTTTAGTTAAAGGTTTTGTTGTTCATTTACTCTTGGTAATTTTAGTTTATTTTCAACAATATTTTTTCTTTTTGACAAGCATGATCTGGGCTTAATCAATAAATACACTTGCACACACAAGCACACCATAAGTGAAGGGTGGTTGGTTTACACCCCCAAGCCAAGACTAAACATAATAAATTTATCTCCCCTCATCAAGACAAAGTCATATTGTTGATCTCCCTTCACCATTTTTATGTCACATGTGTCTTACCACCATTGTGCCACCAAGGCGTTTGTCACAAAGACTCTTATAGCTTCATCCCCATTTTCCACTTGGGCATATTACTCCTCCCCACTGGGTTTGATTTCATAGCCCTTTGAGTCCCCATACTGACTCTTCTCCTGGTTCATTTGAATCTGAGCCTCCTTCACCACATATTGTCACCATGTTTGGACCCATAGATGGTGTAGGAAACCAACCTGGTGTTGGCTCTAGTTCTACCCTAGTGATCACATCTAGAGAAGCAATCTCATGAACCGTTCAAAAAACTCCCATACACCCTTTTATGGCTAGCTTAAGTCTCCTGGATTTTAGCAAGTTTATAAACGACCCAATACACCACGATGCTGGTTGGCATGCTATGCCAACTAAGCTTCCCTCAAATATCCCAAAGGTTGAGGGTAATTCTAGACAGGATCCTACCGATCATGTTCACTCCTTCCACATGTGGTGTTCATCCAACTCCATTATCGATGACTTCATTCGTTTTCGGCTGTTCCAACACACACTCACTAGAGACGCTACAAAATGGTATGTAGACTAGCCCGCCACATTTCATTCCATTTTCGTGACACTTGCTAAATTGTTCCTCTCATATTTCTAGCTACCTCTCTGATATGACACTGGTTGGTGGTCAATTATGACCCCTCCACACATAGCATGGTAGAGCAATTTTGTAGACAAACTCCATATATACCCAGAAGAAAAATGTAAGAGGATGATGAGTGTTTGATGAATGCTAGTCTGTTGTAGCCTTCAACTTCTGGAGACTGTAAATACTATGAGAGTTGCAGCTTCTCGTCTTGATTTCCAACTAATACAAGCTTCTTTTACTGTCATTTCCTCACTTTTCACTTCTTCTAGATTCCAGGTTGTGCCTGCTTTGCATTTATTTGATGTGCTGTAAATGTTTAGCATTAGAGGGGCTGTCATCCCACCTCTGTGTTATAATTTAGTGGTTCATTGAAATTGCTTGCAGATTACTATTGTTTTAATACTAGGGAGCTGTCATCCTATCTGTGTATTAAATAATAGTTTACAGATCCTCTAACTGGTTGCAGCTGGCCATCACTGGGTCCTGTGCATCTGCTGGTGCAATCAGTCTTCTCCATCATCACCTTTATCTTAAACCATGTGTAGTTGGTGGTTAAAAGCCTTGTAGTTTGGGGGTGTTCACCCATGTCTAGGGTTAATCATAGTAGGAGTGGTTATCTGGCTTGAATGTGCAGCATATCTTCATTTATCCATCATTTTATCCAACATAATTGTTGAATTTGTAATGTTCCTCAGCATCACTGATATACAACCTAGGTGAGTTTCTTGGGGTGATAACAGGATATTACCTTGCAGGCCAGATACCTTTCTTATTTCCCCCTTCCACAATATTTTATGTCCCTATCATGGCTTCGTTGGTCCTTCCCAACATGACTTTAGGGATCCCCATATGGTACATTTATCCCCCTGCAAGCATTCTTCCTGGTCAGCTAAGACCTTATCGTGCTCTGACCTTGGTTCAACTAGTCCATATGGCCCCTACCACTAATTTAGTTCCATCACAACCTCAAGAGAACCCCACTACTGTTGCGAAAGTATCTGGACAAGGGGGAAAAGCTAAGAGGAAAGAACCTAAGGACAAGGCTCCCCAACCTCCTCCAGTCCCCAAGGCCCCAAATTTGACACCTCTGTGCACTTTGTATAAAGCTGTAGGGCACGCGACCAATAATTTTCTCGAGCTTCCTCATCTCAAACCTTTGGTTAATGAAACATTCCCTGAGTCAAATATCCCTAAAGTCCATGTTAACCTACTGGGTCCACCCAAGAAACTCATAACATTACACAAAAATCACCCGTGTGCCCTGTGTGATCATCATGGTGACTACTCCGATTGCTACCCTCATGTAAACAAATTTTGTGATTTCCTTAAGGCACTTCGCGAATACGAGACCACTCATAATGGATGACCTTCTCCTCTTCCTGTGGATTTTTGTACCAATAGTAAACCAGAATAGGGGGAATCTTGTCCCACCATTGTGATCCCTTCCCTAGATGTCGAGATGATGGATGACACAGGCCATATCCTTTACCTGTGATCATCCTTGAGTTCCTCGTAGGGAATCCTTTATGAGGTTTCTGAGGACGCTTCTATTCAACCTCTTTCGACAGAATCCTAGGTCTCAACATACATAGATACTTCATCTACTATCTCGTCGTCTACCATTCCATATGATGTGTATGTGAACCTTCTTTCTGAGGTTGATGCACTAGGTACCGCGCCGCATGATGTAGTCAATATTCGTCTCGTCCGCTCATCTTCCATTTTCATGAGGACATCATGGAAGCTATCTCTACCCCTAATTACCCTTGCACTTAGGCAAGGGGGAATATTTTTTGGAGGATTCTAAAGGCCATTTCCTTCCTAATAATCCCAATGCAATATACCTAAAGAAATTTTTCTCATAGCTTATCTCTTTGATTTACATGTCTTTATTTATGTCATGAAGTGAGGTAGGATGCATCATCTCATCTGTCGTGTTTTGCACCTTTCAGACAGATCCATCATCCACACGATATATCAGTCATGTTGATGGTGCAATTCGCTTCTCCAGGAATATAGCCTTGACAACCTGGGCCATTTTTACCCCCTTACATACGTTAGTGCTTTCGAATGACGTATGCATTGGATCTGCCACCAATAACCTGGCCAAATATGATGCAGTGATAGGTTTGTTAGTCAATTCCCTTTCTCATCACATCGTTCATCTTCATGTTCGTTTATAGTCCTTGCTATGTGTCATGAAATTGAATGGTGTGTATCATGTGCATAACCAAGTCATATATAGAAAATATCTGTGTGCTAAGTTGTTGGTACGTGAATTTGAAGTCATTACTTTTAGTCAAGTTCCTAGAGCCCAAAATAACTATGTAGATACCATTGCAAATAACATTCTAGATTGGCATTTATCACATGTGTACCAGAGAAGACAACCATAAGAAAAACACATGGTGAACCATCATCGTCATATAAAAATGCATAATCATATTATGTATCATATAAGTGTTCAGAGCCCATAGCTCTAAATACATCCGACATGCCCATAACATGTTACAAAAATCAAAATAAAAGGGACCCACATGTCCCCATATCTATTCACTATCCGAAGGATCACACACCAAAGGCTCTGCCCCAATTGCACATAGATCACGTACTGCATGACCAGCCATTGCAATGTGCCGCATGATACCTTGCCACTCTAAGGGAAGGTCATTACACTCATATATGTATCAATCATCTAGCTCATGCCATCCAGACTCAGAAACTCTGGTCAATAGTACTGCACATCTATGGTATAGATAAACGAGTAACACACTATCCTCTGGACCTCGACAAGATGACGATGTTCTCGAATCTGTAGCCACGGCCACAGCGGCTCATCTTACATTTCTTGCCGTTTTTACTGATGCTATGTCTGCATACCACATATTTCACACTTAGTACCATATACATGTGATAAAAATATGAAATGCACCATAAAAATTACAACTTAACAATTATCGTTTGGTCCCCATGCTTGCCTGAGCGAAAGTGGAAAGTCAAGATCTCCTTGATAGTTCATCCCGCTATAAGGATAATCGTCAATCTAGAGGGGCATTTGATCCCAATGTGCAGAAAATGTGGGTAGGAACACCGATTGGAATCCTCATCCTCCTCTCCGCAGTAGTTGCCCCTAGTGGTGGATCTTGGGCTCCTATGGGCCCCCATATTGGATCTATACATGAGGAAGGACAGTGGGTATCTTCTCAAAGAAGAATGTACACAACACTATACGACAAACATACTCATGGCTCACCTGCATAGACTTAACTATCATTTCACCAACGATAGCATCATCTCATCCCACCCATAGTAGATCATAGCCAAAACACTCTCAACCAGCATCATCTGCCCACCAGTGATGTGGTGGAACACATGGCCGCCCAAGACCCGTAGCACAGCTGCAAAAACGACCTATGTCTCTAGCTGGTCTAAAATGCCCTCCACAAACTTTATAATCTTCCTCCCACAAGGAAACACCAGATGTATATCCCCCACCACTCTGAGGGGAGGGAGTCTGGTGAAGAAATAAATATCCTATATTGTGAGCTCAATATTGTGCCCCTACACGAAAAATACCTCATGGTCTGGATCCCAATAGCTCACAATTCTCAATAGGAAGGGTTCATCTACCCTCATTAATTGGTTCTCTACCATCTTGAGAACCCCATAGTGATCCAATGCCCCTCGAACCCCCTGATCCATCTGAATCTCGGATCGGAGGTTATCCAAGTCTCACTCACACTAGTTGATTTTTAGCTTTGCCATGCCTGCAAAACACCACATGTCTTGTCAATTGAGAGAAGAAAACACTGGTCTATACTAATCAACCTACAACCCCCACCAAGCAAGAAAACCACCCCGTGTTTTAGCCCCAAATCATAGATTTATGCCTAGAAAGTGTGAGTTCGTAGGTTGTCACCTGTTTCCTATGATCCAAATTTCACTTCTAGGCACAAAAAGTGTGATTAGACCATGAAGAGGAGCAAGGGTCTCCTAGGGAGCTACCAGGAGCCAAAAATCATGAAATAAATAACTAAAATTGAAGAGATGAGTAAGACCACTACCTGAAAGTCACAGATCTTGATTCTGATGGCCGGTTTGTCTGCTATGGTCTCCACAAGATTTAGGGCCTTTTCGTCCGCTCCAAATTTACCACAACTCAAATAAAAAATGAGTTCCAAGTGGAGGGAAAATGTCCTTTCATAAAAAATCCACAATTTTTATGTCGCCCGGCTTGACCAAACAATAGCTCAGCTTGATGAACCATCAACATCATTGGAAATCTCTCATCGAGTACTATAATGATTCTTTCTCACTTTTGGATGATTTGAAACTTCCCTAGGAAACCATTTTTCCAAGAAGGGTCACTTCGTCGCCTCTCAAAATCGGATTTCTTCATATGCGACGCTTGTAATTTGGGGACCACCTTCCGTTGGAGCTTGTCATCTCACGTGTCAATTTTCATCATGTGTAATGATCATTTACTCATTTTTTCAAGGTCCCCACCGGGCCTATTCTGTGTGACAGCGTCATCGAGTCACCCTTGTTCAGAGAATTCGCGATGAGTAACCCTTGCATCAATGGAGTCTGTTTCATATCCCATTATATCATATCACAGTACTCCATCCATATTTTCATACCGTTCATCTCATCTTGCCCATTTTAGCCTCTAGTCATATTGTCTGCATCCCATCCGGAGTTGAGTCAGTTGTTGCCAGGTCAACCATGCACTTTATGCTCTGACAAGGGAAGTCATCTACTTGTCCCTCAATCCCTCATTTTCCATTATACCTAGTGTCAGTCCATCAGTCACATTACTATTTTCCCGCATACCTTAGTTTAGGATCCTCACTTCCTCACCTATCGTGGGCCCTATTTTATCGACATCAGCTCATTTATTCGATAAGAATGACCTAGAGGGTGTTGTATGTTGGTTCCGTCTTTCGCTCTTTTTTGGTACTTTGGATCGAGTAGAGGGACTCATTATTGCCCTTTGACTTGGTTGTTTCATGTTCATGATCCATACACTCGATGGTCGAGTGATGCTACAGATTGTACCAGTGGTTCCTAGGTGTGCGTGATATGTTTGAGACCTCATGAGGGGGTGGGCCTTCAGGTATCCCCCCACATGCTCGGATGCATTCCTTTTATGCTACAGCCTTGGATGTAATTCCGCAAATATAATGGGTTCGGTTACTACCAATCACAGTGTTCATAACATGCACATCTCCTTTAGATGATCCATTTAGTTTTGCAGATCGCTTCCTTGTTCAACAGGGCTTCTTCGGTTGTTCTACCCTCCCTCCAACCCAATTTCTGATGGAGGGGCCATTATATCTCTTGTAATCAGTTCATATTATATTCAATCTTGGTTGATATTTTTTCAGGTGCATTATATATATGGGACACATTGTATTATTTTCTGACTCAGTTATGCCAACATGTCATGTACCATTCAGCATGTACTTCGTTGCACAATTTGATGTTTCTCAGCACACAATTATTTTTGTACTAAGTTATCTCGCTGGGTGTATGTATGCTTCCCCCGCCTCATTGAGCTCTGGTACTACAACATAAAAGGTGACTTGCATTGGTCTTGCCCCCTCTATCCCTATCCTCCTGCTTCAGTTGTATTAGTCTCTCTCTCTCTCTCTCTCTCTCCACTTTGTTGTGTAGTGATTATGTCTTTACAACACAGTTCGGTCATATGTTTTCCTCCTAACACTCGTACGTTGGGGGGAAATCTATTATCACCAAAATATTGATCATCTAGCCTAATTTACTAGATGGATCGAACTACACCATGTAAAGTGAATTTTTACAATAGTAAAATTTCTTTCACTGTGAAAAATTACTTAATAAACCACCTTTGTTAAGTAATTTATAATTAAACTCATGCAGAATTATTAAATAAATCACTATTTATTTGATTTCCTTCTAGATATAATTAATTAAACCATTGTTCAATTATTACTCTGTGTCATATTTGACCCAGTTATGAAAAATCAATAGATAAATTATTAATTATCTTTTTTTTCTCTAGGAATAATTAATTATTATTCCTTCTCAAATTTGAAAAATCTCTTGGGAATAATTAAATAAATCATTTTTTCTTTATTATTCCTAAACCAATTTGTTGAGATGATAAATAAATCATTTATTTATTTATTATTCCTAAATAAAAGTTTAAATATTTTTTTCCCTCCTAACAAAATACAATAAAATATTCCAAGTGGTTATTGCAAGAATAGGGTTAATAATATTTTATTATTGCTCATTATTCGAGGATAACTCAATATTTTTTTATAAATAGAAGGGTTTTCCATTCATTATTCACTTTTGAATATTTTCATTGTTCACTCACTATTGTAACTCTAATTATTTTCATTGATGCACTCCATTTCTCTGCCATTTGAGTTCCCATTAAGCTCAAACATTTTATTTGTTGGGTTTTCACGTTATAGAAGAGAGAGACTCTCAAGAAGATGAAGACTTTTGATGATAGCAAAGAACCCATCCCATAGAGGGGGACAGCTAACATTTATTTTTTCCCTTCACAGGTGTTATAATAAAATCTATTCTTTGTATATATAGTTTCCATTGGATTATTTGAGTTATTACTGTTTCTTTTTGTTCTTTAACTATGATTGTGGCATAGATTAGGACTTTCGCAGGTTTGTTTCTATAATTTGTTGCAGATCTACAATTTTTAGTAGCCATTTATATTATTGATACTATTTATCATCCACAATCTTAAGTGGGTTCTTTTTGTACATCTTTGAGAAGAAAACACTACAAGAGAAAGACTTTTGGAAAATGCGTGGAGCAAGGACCCTTGAAACCCTCAGTCTTTGGAAAATAAATGTGGCCTCCAAGTGATCAATCTCCAAGTTTGGCTATGGGTTCAACCTCAATCCAAGGATGAACTTGATTAAACAATTTATATTCTTCCTTAAGATCAAGTTTAGAAAATCGACCTTCCAACCTTTGCAATTTGACCTCTTTTACCTCCAATGAAATCAATCCACAATTATTTCAAGGAGACACTTTAGATCTATAAGCAAGTTAAAAATGGCATCGAAAGGCAAGGTCTCCTCCTTAGATTTAAATGATCCAGCTTCTTTCTAATATAGTTTACAAAAATATATTCATACCGTTGATCTTGAAATGAAACGGATATAATCCGATATGATACTTGTGCTCAGAATTTAGCCTTTGAACCCTTGGTGTTTGACCCACTAGAAGGTGATGAAGTCTTCAGTTGGATTTCTATAGACCTGTAATCAAATTATAGTCAAGATGGTAGTACTTCCTACAACAAATCTCACAACCTTGCAAAACAATTGAAAAGAGACCCTCAAATCTGATAGGGGTTCGATCTCGACCCCATAAACTTGAATGGATAAATATGGTAAAGCAGACCCAGGTCCAATCTAAAAATTTGGAAAAATAATGTTTTCTCTTTTGTTTGCAATAAAAGAATAACTCTCAAACTAATGCAGAAAATTCTCCTTCCAATCAACCGAAAAATAGAACCAACTAGGATGATACGAAGTTCCGTCGAAGATGGAAATGTTGGCTAGGGTGTGCATAAATTCTGTAACCCTGCAAATAATTTAGAATTTTCCAATAAAACCCTCAGGTTGGTGGGATGCGCAGCTCTAATACCACTATAATTTCCCAATCATCAAAATTTTAATCAGTTCTGGTACATTGTAGGTGTTCTAATAAAATTCTTGCAGTAAAAACACCAAACACAATAAAGATCTGAGAATGCAGCATCTTATTTATGTAAATAAATATAAACATTTGAATTACATGCCCATGAAAGCACTACTAAAGCTCATCCCTTGGCATGTATGGCTTCCCACCAATAGAGAAATTAAAGATGTTGAAGCACAATCTTAGATCCTCGATGGATCTGCCAGAGAAATTACTCCCATGGAGTTTTTGTCCTTGGGATCAACTAGAACTTGCCTTGGAAAGCTCTCAACAAAAGAAAAATAGATAAATAACTCTCGATGATTACATTGTTAGGCTCCTATCCCCTTTTATATGCTTCATTGAATCTCTAGAGACTTTATTTTATTGTTTTTACTTGAAAAACGAAGGCAAATACCATGGGTCAATGCCATGGGAAACTACCACAGTAAATACCATGGGTAGATTGCATCCACTTTAACCATATCCACAAAAAAAAGAATATTACAAATCGATCGCTTCTTATTTAGTCGAAGAAGTTTATGTTTAGATATTCCCCAAGATCCATAAAAGCAGAAACTTAATAGAAATTACTCATCAACACCACAACATATGTTATTTTTATTGAGAATATTGAGCACATGGAAAGATACTTGTTAGAGTGGATGTTAGAGAAATCCCTAATGCATAGGTCTAACAATAACAACAATTGTGTTACCTTTTGGGTAATTTTCTTAAGAATCCTAACTATGTCTTAAAAATTTAGCTCGGGGCATTAAATTTAAATGATATTCCTTATTAATTTTGGGATTGGGATGAGAGAGAGATAGGAGATATTGTCTATTCTAAAAATAAACATCTTTTCACTTATATATTTTCCATACATAATGTCTCTTTTTCATAAATTAGATGGACAACCTTCTTTCCTTGATTCTTCAAGAGAAACCATCCTTCCAAGAGCATTAAGGCCATTTCTAGACAAGTAAGGCCACCTACTAGATTTGAAATCCAACGAATCTGCTACGAGCTCACCAAGATTTAGTACCTGTTACTCTTCTCTAAATTCTCCAACAAATCAATGTAAAAATGAATTGGAATTGGGGGCAAGAAGCCCTTTTATAGGAAAAACTCTAGCTTTTTTTTTGCCATTACGAGTAGATGGTAGCTTGGTTTGACAAACTATTAGCAATGTTGGAATTCTCTCACTGATCTCTACAATGGGTCTCCATGTTTCTTGTAATTTGAAACTTTGCCACAAATCCATTTTTCCATGAGGTCTCACTTTGGCGCATTAAATCAAATCTCTTAATATGAGTCACATGTACTCTTGTACCATTTTTCCTTTGAACTTTTAGAATTATGAGTCGCTGTCATAAGTAATCACTATTTACTCATTCTATTATGGTGTGCTGCGAGCCTTTCCCATGTGGAAGCATCATATAGTCACCTTTCTTCAAAGCATTAGAGATGAGTCACCCCTACATCTATGGAGTCTGTTCAAAGTCCCATTGAATCCTGTTACAATATATTATCCATCTATGTGTCACATTCATCCCATTTTTCTTATGTTTGACCTCCATCTATCCTCATGAGCCTTTGAAAATCCTCCGTCTGAGTAATTGACCATCCCTTATGGAATTGTGTCGGTCACTACAAGGTCAACCTTGCATGTTATGCTCTGAAAAGGTAAATCATAACTCCACGAGTCCCCATATCTTCCAATTATCATCCCCAGTGTTAGTCGTTATTAGCCATAATACTATGATCCTTGTTCCTTTGTTGAGGATTCATAATTGCCTAAACTCTGGTGGGCCTGCTTTTGTTAACATCAACACATTTATTGCAGGAGAGTAGTGTAGGGGATGGTGTACCTTGGTTTCATCTTTCATCCTCTCTTGGTGCCTCTAATCAAGCAAAGTGAATCATTATTTCCCTTTTACTTGGTTTTTTCTCGCATGCTCAAATTCAACTCATTATCGCACGATCAAGAAACATACACTTGGTGGTTTAGTGATCTAGCAGATTTTCCTAAATCTTTTGAGGTGTGTGTGAGATGTTCTAGACCTCATGAGGGGATGTCCCTTCAGGTAGCCCCTCACATATCTAGATGTCAAAAAATTATGATCTGGCCTCAGAAGAAGTTATTTTTATTTGAATGGCTTTGTTTCTGCCAATTGCATAACTCACAACATGAACCTCTATTTAAAATGCTCCATTGAGATATTTAAATACCTCTCCTATTCATCAGCGCTTCTTTGGCTGTGATCTCTGCCCCCCCTGCAAATGGTCCATTGAGATATTTAAATACCTCTCCTATTCATCAAGGCTTCTTTGGTTGTGATCTCCCCCCTGCCCCCTTCACCACACCAATGTCGGGGAATTATGTTTCATGTCCTCAAATCAACATACTTAATTTTATCAATGCTGGCCACTGTATTCAAGGAAATTATGTATATGGGGATTATTATCTCATTATATCATTTTTTCCCCCAATGATGCTAGCATATCATGTATCATGTACTATGTACCTTAGACCTAGATTGTTAGGCACACCATTATCATTTGTAGTCGGTTATGTCGTAGGTATGGGTATATCTCCCCAACCTTATTGAGATCTTGTACTCATCAAGAAAGGAAACTTTTATCTCACAGGTAGGTTTCACCCCCTCCAACTTCACTCCTTCCTATTACTTGAGTGATCTCTCTCTCTCCCTATGAATTCCCTTCAGTGTTTTGTGAAAGTGAAGCTACAACATATTTCCGCCATACGATGTGCTCCTCAAACTCTTATGTTGGGCAACAATATGTTATCAAATAAAAAATGATCACCTAGTCGTGTAACAATGTAAACTTTGAAACGGGAACTGATACTGTTACTTGTTTCGTAGAGATAGCAAAAGAGAGACCCGATTTTGAAAAGGGGGGATGCAGAACACACATATTTTTTTAGAGCATAGTTTTTGGCACTTTAAATTTTTTTATGTACATTATGTTTTAGAATGTTAGTAATATGCATGCTGATTTTAAAAAGTGGTGATTCTACATTAGGCCCTTTTTTTAAAAGACCTATTTTTTGACCTTAAGTTTTCTAATGTATGAAATGTAAATAATTATTTTCTAAATTTAACAAATTTTAACACTTTAAATTTTTTATGTCAACTTTTTTATTAAAAAATAAAAATATATATAAAAAGAAAAGACAAAAAAACATAAAATATATATACATATATCTGTGTCTGTGTGTGTGTGTAAACCATAAAAAAATTTGGCAAGAAAAAAAAAAATTAAAAAAATAAAATAAAATTAGGTAACTAAAAATAGAAAAAATCTAAAAAGCATTAACAGAAAACTACGAAAAAAAAATTGAAAATAAAAGCAAACTAGATTAAAAAGAAAAAAGAAGAAAAAAACCAATAAAAATAAAAAAACTATTAAAATAAAGATTGAAAACATTAAAAAAAAACCCAAAAACTATTAAAATTTAATATATATATATATATGATTTAAAAAAAACATTTAAAAATTTAAAAAAGAAAACATATATTTTCAATTTTAAAAAATAAAAAGCATTTAAAATTTTAAAAACAATATATTTAGGATTAAAACTTTAAAAAATATATCTACACACAGCAACGCCACCCAAGGCCATGCCCCCAGGGCGACCGAGCGGTGGCTATCCGTTTCCGAGAATCAAATAGCCACCCCCACGGTCAGTTGGGCGGTGGTTATCTGATTCCGAGAATCGGATAACCAAGGCCCAACTACCCGTGGGGGTGGCTGTCGGATTCTCGTAATTAGATAGCCGCTGCCCAGCCATCGCCATGGGCGGCCGAGCAGTGGGCATTCGATTCTAATAATCAGATAGCCACTGCCCAGCCACCCCCACAAGTGGCTGGGTGGTGGCTATCCCACCCCCATGGGAAACTGGGTGATGGCTATTTGATTCCAAGAATCGGATAGCCACCCCCATGGGTGGTCGGATGATGGCTATTCGATTCCGAGAATTGGATAACCACCCCGACCAGCAGTCAGGCAATGGCTATTCGATTCGCGAAATTGGATAACCACCCCCTGACTGCCCTTGACGTGGATATCTGATTCTCAGAATCGGATAGCCACTGCTCGGCTACCCCCACTAGCGGTCGAGCGGTGGCTATCCAATTCTGAGAATTAGATAACCACCACCCAGCTACCGCCCCAAGCGGCTGAGTGGTAGCTATCTGATTCTGAGAATCAGATAACCACTATCCAACCACCCTTGGGGGTGGCCAAGAAGTGGCTATTCGATTCTTGGAATCAAATAGTCACCACCCGACCACTCGTGGGGGCGGTGGCCGATAAATTTTTTTTTTAAATAAAACTTAAATTTTGTTTTTTTTAAATATTATAAACATATTTAACAAAATTTATTTTTTATTTTAAAAAGAAAATTTTATCGGCCATTGCCCCCACAAGCGACCGGGTGGTGGCTATTTGATCTCGAGAATCGAATAGCCACTTCCCAACTACGTCCACGAGTAGTTGGGCGGTAGCTATTTGATTTTGAGAATCAAATAACCACCACCCCCACAGACGGCTAACTGGTGGCTATCCGATTCCAAGAATCGGATAGTCACTGCCCAACCACCTATGGGGGTGGCTCGGAAGTGCCTATTCAATTCTCGGAATCAAATAGCCACCGCCTGGCCGCTCGTGGGGGCGGTGGCCGATAAAATTGTTTTTTAAAATAAAAAATAAATTTTGTTTTTTTAAAATACAATAAACATATTTAACAAAATTTATTTTTTATTTAAAAAAAACAATTTTATGGGCCACTGCCCTCACGAGTGGCCGGGCGGTGGCCGATAAAACTGTTTTTTTTTAATAAAAAATAAATTTTGTTAAATATGTTTATTGTATTTAAAAAATAAAAATTTATTTTTGATTTAAAAAAAAAAAACAATTTTATCAGCCACCGCCCCCAGAGTGGCTAGGTGGGTACTATTTGATTCCGAGAATCAAGTAGTGACTTCCTGGCATAGGCAGCCGAGCGGTGGCTATCCGATTTTGAGAATCAGATAACCACCACCCGGCCATCCCCATAGGCGGCTGAGAGGTGGCTATCTGATTCCGAGAATTGGATAGCCTCCGCCCAACCGCCCGTGGGGGTGGCCAAGAAGTGGTTATTCGATTCTCGGAATCAAATAGCCATCGCCCTGCTGCTCATGGGGCGGTGGCCAATAAAATTGTTTTTTTTAAATAAAATTGTTTTTTGTTAAATATATATATATATATCTCTATTTTAAATGTTATTTTAAAAATATATTTAGCTTTTTTTAATTTTAATGTTTTTCTGTTTTCATTTTTTTTAAATCCAAATTTTAAATTTTTTAATATAAAATTTGAAATGATTTTTTTTTTTTCTTTATTTTAAATCAAAAAATATATATATATATATATATATATATATATATATATATATTATTTTAAATGCTTTTCTATTTTATTTTTTAATTTGAAAATATGTATTTTTTTTTAAATTTTAATTGTTTTATGAGTTTTTATTTTATTTTTAACTTCAGCATCTTTTTGTTTTTTAGGGGTTTTTGAAAATGTTTTTAATCTTAATTTCTGTAGTTTTTTAATTTTTTTTTTTGTTATTTTTCTATTTTTTTTTAATCTAGTTTGTTTTTAATTTAATTTAGTTTTTTTAGTTTTTCTTAATGCTTTTTTAAAATTTCCTATTTTCACTTAATTTTATAATATTTTTAATTAATTTTTTTTTTTTTTCCAAATTCTTTTATGGTTTACCACATTAAAAAATGTTATTTTTTTTAAATATGCTTTTCTTATTATTTATTTCTTTATATTTTTTTAATTTTTTAATTCTTATATTTTATAGATTGATTTTTTTTTATTTTTTTTACATTTTTATGATTGATTCTTTTTTCTAATTTTATGTTTTGTTTTAAATATATATTTTTATTTACGTTTTGGTATTTTTTTTAAACTTCTTTTTTTGTTCTTTTCATTTTAATTTTTTTTTAATTTTATCTTTACATTTTTTTTTTTTTAAATTTTAATGTTTTTTCGGAGTCATAACAAAATCTTTTACACCATTATTTCAAACTGTTGAAAATTTACCCAAAAAAAAAAGAAGTGTTGTTCCAGCATCAACACCTTTCGTTTTCAGGGTGTTTTTCGCACAATTTTTGCACATAAAAATTCAGTTTTATTGGCATTTTTTTAAAATGTTGGAAATTGACCCTAAAAAAAATCCATTGTTCCATTATTAGCACTTTTCATTTTCAGGTTTTTTTTGCGCAACTTTTGCACAGAAAATTCGTTCTCACTGCAATTTTTAAAACATGTTCAAAATTGACCCTAAAAAAAAAAACCATTATTCTAGTATACACACTTTTTGTTTTTAACACTGTCTTTCATGTTTTTTCGGGGTTTTTTGGGCAGAGTTCTCATTTTGAGTTTATAGTTCTCATTTCAAAGTTTACATTGTTATACTAGGTTGATCAAAATGCACCATGTAGAATAGGTTTTTACATATTAAAACCTTCTTTTACCTTAGGCAATAATTTAGTGAACCAATTTCCTAAAGTATGTCGTTGCATTCTACACTACTACATGGAGGGGAATTTTAAGACAATTTTTTAAGACAAAATAAATCTTTTGTCTTATAATTTTCAATATGATGCACTAGTAAAAAAAGGTAAAGGATTAGAGGTTCGTCTTTACGCTATTGATGGTTTCTTCGGGAAGGAGAGTGATCGGGGTTGACAACAACTAATGGGATTTAGGGTGATGGAGGCTGAAAACAGACATGTGCATCGTGAGAGGAGCGATGGAGGCACTTTTGAAGAACGTTAATGGGTGGTAACATAGTTGCAATACTTTTTGGGGTCTCCATTGATTGTGTTTTAATATGTGTTTTTTTAACGTTTTATTTATTTTGAACGCTACTTATATACATTAGTTGTTGTTATTAGCAAATTGTTGTGCTAGATTGGCAACATGGATTAGATTCACTTGAAGGATTGTTGAAAAATGTGGCAAGAAATTCTCAATTTGATTTTGCCTTGATTAAATTGAGAAAATTTGAATTTCCATGTCAGCAGACAACTTGGATGAAATTAGCTTGTATGACATGGATTTTGTCACCCATTTTACTCAATCAATTCGATTTGGAGGAGTTAGAGTTCAGTTAAGCATGTGTGATTTCTAATTTGTAGCAGTCAAAGTCAGTTATCTCAAGTTGTTTTTAGTTAAACTAGGTCTAACTGTTGGAGGAACTAGCAGAAGGCTAGTTGTGCAGTGAGACTTCAGTCAAATGCAATGATCATCTAGTTAAGTGATCAATCATCCCAAAATTGCTAGTGCATGCAAACAATTTGAGTTCCCCAGCTATGGTGGAGATTCCAAGGTAGTTTAATATTAGTTGTAGACTAGTTTTGAGCATATAGGTGTTGCATGTAGTCACATGATCAACCTTAGGAATTGAGCAATCCATTTTGGAAAAAACCTAAATAATAGGGGCCTAATTTCTCAAGGAATTGCACAAGGAAATAGGGGCTCAAGCAGAGGTAGAAATTGACAAAGTTTGGGTTTGAGCTTCTTAGGGAGCAGAGGGATAGGTTATTCACTTACGGGTTGTGCACAGTTGAGTAAATCAATTGTAATACATCTATATTCATAAGATTGATGCAAGAAGGCATTCGAGTTATTAGAAGATTGATTTCCCCACAAAAAATATTGTGTGCATGTATTTTATTTCTTATTGCACGTTTGAATTTTTTTGTTCTAAAGTAGTGTAGGTCTGTGTCTTATGATTTTGAAAAAACTTCATGATGAGTTGCAAACCTACACCATAATTTCTACATCGTATTATAGTAGGATTCACATTAGAGCATGAATTTCGAATTTGTTTCTCAGGAGGTTCGAATTTGCAGTTCAGTGTAGCAAGATCTCTTAAGAACTAAAAATATGACCTTCAATGGGATGAGGCTAGAGTATTCCTTGGAAGGCAACACTATTTAATTGACTGCAAGGATCGCATGGAGGAGGTATTCGATGACAATGGATTGCTAGAATACATCAAGAGAGATGTTACAAAACCAATAGAATCTGATGCCCAAAACCTTGCTCAGTCCAAGAAAGTTGTAGCCAAGGTGTGGATAATAATATTGGAAGGAGTATGAGACAACATTATTAGCAATATCCATGGGAAAGAAAATCCTTATGGAATGTGGTAGGCACTCACAAATCTGTTCTAGAATAGCAGTGACCACAAAAAGTTGGTGCTCAAGGATAAACTTTGAAATATCAAGATGTAGAAGAATGACTTTACCCTGCAATATCTCACGATATTCACACGAGTTCATGATGAGCTTGCAGGAGTTGGTGTTACTCTTTCAAAGGATGACTTGGTAAGAATATCCCTTCTAGGCCTTCCCAAGAGTTGGCATACCTATCAAGATTAAGTGAACGAGAGTGTTATAGACATTTTTGTGCCTTACATCATTGAGCATGAAATGTCCATAATCTAAGGGATCCAAAGTCCCTAAACATGTTGTTCCTACCCCTAGAGGAACAAGGCTAACAAACCACAGCAATTCACAGAAGTTCTCCACCAGAAACTGTTCAAAAACAAGTCAATTCAGGATCATTTCAGTGGCTACACTAGCTGTTTGCGCTGAATGTCAAAGCCAACATTGGCTACCTGCGCTGAATGTCAAAGGAAACATTGGCTACCTGTGCTGAGCGAGAGTGGAAATGTGGCAAGTTCATTTCTCAAGGTGTCAGAACCCAGGAAGCTTCCAAAATGACACTTGCCTCAGGGAATTCGACTGGTGATGAGTAAGAGGTTCCAAATCTCCAAGTGGAAGCAAGAACCTCCAAGTGGAATCAAGAACTGACAGAGGGAGAGGACACTAGTCAGATCTCAAGCTGACTCATCCTCTCTCCAAACATCTATATATGGATCTCTCCTCCATGAGATCTAGAGGCTGGAATTTTGTTATTGCAAAGAATTGCTGTTGGTTTGAGATTGGAATCATTGGGTGCTTAATGCTTTGAAGGGGGTGAAGATAGGAATTCCATTTTCTGGGAAGGAGATGCTGGATTGGAGCCCTCTGGGTTGTATCTCTTCCTGAACCTTGTTATTCATCAATAAAGCTATCTTGGTTTCTCCTATATATTGATGTATTTTTGATGTATGATTGCATTAGTATGTTTAGTTTATTTCTAATCCTGAACTAGTTATGAATATGAATCCATGTCTTGTGTAGTGTTCTCTTCTTGTGATCTTGCAGAAACCTCTTGAAGCTGGGCGAGCGAGAAGGCAAGTAGCTGGGAACTCTCCAAGAGAAGAGAAGCCGGATCAAGGGACAAACGGAAGACACCGGTTAGTCCATCCATCTCTCTCTTCATTCTTAATTCATAAAGGAAGAATACTAGAATAGCTGTCTCTGTTTGTTGCTAAGGCACTATCACACCTTAGGTGGATAGGATCGTCCTGCATAGGCATTTTTCCCCACAACAAATTGGCGACTCCGCTGGGGAGATCTGTTTAGTCATTTTATTTGTGTTTCTATCATTGTTTGTTTCATAGATTCGACAGCAACAATCGAACTGCGTCTGCTATTCCCAGATGCAAAATAGACAGTTGCTGCTTTGATCCAATCATTGGACTTGTCTATGATCTGAACAATGGACTCACAAATGATTTGATGATCCTTTGTGATAGATCTTAGTACCCCCTCAAAGCATCCCTTTGATTGCACCTTGCTTGTTGCTTTTATTTGGCCTGAAACAGTGGATTAAATAGCAATCTGTGACCCAGAACCTGTGAGAAACGAGAGTTTCTCCTTCAGCGCAGACCCAGTGAAGGGATTCTGCATTTCAACGCAGGTCCCGTGAAGGCTACCTGCGCTGAATGTCAAAACCCCTGTGTTGAGGTTGCGCTGAACCAGTTTGGCCTTGTGCAGCTGGGGTTCTCTGCTCTGTTTTGCATTGTTTTGATCTCTGATTTTTGCAGCCTGTAACCAGCATAGGTACCAGTCTGATAACTCCTTCTCTCTGCTTAGATTCCGCCTCCTTTTGTACAAAAAGACTGTGAGTGTTTTTATGTGTTTGTGGCATCATTTACAGTTTTCCTTTGCATGAGTGAAATAGTCATCCTGTAGCCCTTGATTCAGATCTGTTGATTGTGATCTTAGGAGAGAGTTCATTGGCTATTTACAGTTGATTATCCATTTACTTTTGCTTATTGGTTTGAGTTTGTCTCTTTTAAGTGTCGAAACAAGTATTCATTTCGAAAATCGTTAAGTGTTGTAATCTCTTCTACCCTCTCTGATTTCGAAAAAGTAAACTTGTTTGTATTTGTCATTTAAAAGCAGATTCAAAGTTGTACAAAAAGCTTTCTGTGTAGGCATCAATACTAAGAAAGCGGAAAACAAACACCTGCATTGTGCATTTGCATCTTGATAGTTTGCATGTTGGATTTAGGAAAAGTGCATTAGAGTGTGCTGATTGCTCTTTGAGAAAAGATGGTGTCTTTATTTTCCCTTAGTAGCTAGGATTTTCAAAGTTGAAAAGATACAAAGCTTGCTTATCATCTTTAGACTGCATTTAGGAATTGTATCATACATCTCGTGGTGAACCTTGAAAGGCAAACTTCTAAAAAGATCAACCTAAAATAAATTGAATGAACTTAACAACGCTTTGCAACATAACGCACAAGATAGAGGTCTAGGCTAGAGACGTGTTCCGGCGTCGTAAAGCCTAGTGATTGTCGATCTCGTGGATGGTGGGTGATTCCTCCTGAGGGACGATAGCGCCAGTACGGATTGTGCTCCCACGTACCGTCGCATATATATTGGGAGACCCCTATAGGCATAAAACCTTTATCCTTAGGAAGCCGTGTCGACCGCCCTACTGATCGCAATGCACTGAACACAACATTCAGGAAGATCGACCGCCCGTACCCTAAAAAGTATTCTGCGGTTTTGCGAAAAGTTTGGCACACCCTCTGCCTAGAACTCCAGAGCAGTTCCTTTTGGCCTTTTTCAGACTCTATAACAGAAAAAGTCCATCCGAGCATTTGTCACTTCGGGCTCGTTAAAACATCGAAGGAGACTAGAGTCATCTTTAGCTTTTTCTCGACTCTTTAAAACTAAAAAAGCAAGTTCTGTCTAAAAGCGTCTAAAAAAATCATTTAATTCGGAAACACATTTTCCCCTTTTGTATTTTGGTTGATCGAGTAATCCGCAATCGTGGAAGAAAGTCAATTGAAACCCCGTCGTTCGCGGAGGCTTACGAGTCAACCGTCTTTGTCTCCGGAATCGAAAACAGTACGGACAAAGCGAACTCGTTTAACCGGTTCAAAATCTCCTATCAAAGTTAGAACAAGTGTTCCAACAACATCTGAGATTCCGGTTACTCCAAACATTTATGGAAACCCTACCTCTATGGAAGAAGTTCAACAGCCACAGAGGGACAGTAACATTGATCCTAGTCTGGGAGAAAATACTTGCGTTACTGAACCAGTTCCATCTGTAATCGGTTCAGAAAGTCTTGTTCCTCAAACAACTGTCGCTGTTGATTTAACCCCTTCTTCGGCACCAGAAATATTTTACGGACCTGATGGTCTTCCCCTTCCACCTGGTTTGATTGCGATAGAGGAAATTGTAGAAGATCTGCAAGCAAGTACTCCAACTCATTTTGGGGTCGGGGTCACTCTATTTCCTTCGACATCAGAAGTTAGTCCATCACCAGTGGAAGTTCCTATAGAATCGCTAGGCAATCTATTGGATAGACTCAAAATGTCTGAAAAACCGTCAACATCTAGGACTATGTCGAATGACACAGCGACAGCAGAAGCCCCTGCCGTCACTCCGACAATGTTTGCCGGCATACCATCTGTCCCGACTAGCTCACAACCGCTAGAAGGAGTCCACCAAGGGACTATTTCGACAGTGTGGTCTGTTCCAGTTTGTTCATCCGGAATGATATCCGGCAACTCTTATGTTGAAACTTGCCAGATTGATCCATTTGGAGGTCAATTTGGGCAATCCAGTCCCCAAGGACAAACAATCCCCTTGAGTTCTGGATTGCTACCGTATGGGGGGCAGTATGCCCTTTCATTACCCCCTCCGGGAGGGTATCCATACGGGAGTTCACAACAGTATTCAGGTTATACTGAAGTTACATCAAGTGGTTGGGTACCTATGCTACCTCAACAACCAAGGGTTGTATATTCTATGCAACAGTGTGTACCTATGTCGAACATCCCGACCACACTGGCCATTGTGACAGTGTCGCAAGTTCAAACGTTGCCTGTTATATGTCAACCTCAGATTTCTCAGGTTGTAATGCAACAGCCCCTTGACCCTGTGACACAACCACAATCGCCAACTGGTGGGGCGACACAGGTCCAAACGGGTACAATTACCCCACACCTTGGTCCAACAGTTAGTATAGCACAACAGAACATGGCTTCACAACCATGGCTGGTGCAATACCAACAACCACAATTCCAGCAAGTGTACCAAGGTTCTGAGCAGTAGATCTTTGCGAACAGTGGACAACCGTATATTCAAAACGGTCAAAACCAACCGCTTTACAGTGGTCAAGTCCACCAACCGTATCAGTCATACCAACATAAATTACATTATGCTGGTATGCAAAGGCCCACTACTCAGGCGATTCCATCGTACCCTAGGTATGCTTCACCTAACCTGAATCAACAGTTACCATTCGTGGCAACTTTAGAGTTACCCGATTTACACTGGTTAAACAACGATCCGATTGCTTACGCCCCTTGGTGGCCAACGATTCCTCACAAACTTCCATCGGACATCCCTAAATTTAATGGAAATCCAGGTGAAGACCCATCATATCACATGATGACTTTTCATCTATGGTGTTCATCAAACACCCTAAACGATGATTCGATAAGGCTTTGCCTTTTCCAGAGGACGTTAACGGGTCCAGCGGCAAAATGGTATATTGAATTACCTAGAGCCTCGTTCGACAATTTCAGCTCCCTAGCCACGACTTTCTTAACCCATTTTCAATTACCGATAAGGTATGAAACGGGAACAGAAATCTTAACCAACTTCAAGCAGACAACGGCCACTCATATATCCGATCATATACATGAGTGGCGTCGTCGTCGTAGGATGGTGAAAACGTACGTTCCCGATCAGCTGTTAGCTGAATGGTTTATAAAGTCGTTACTTCCTGCTATAACGGAAGATGTGGCCAAGGGGGGGGTCGTAACAGAGGAGCAAGTTATTGCTCATGCACAATATCTAGACTTAGTCTACACTCAGTCTGGCACGCTCTACAACAAAATACCTGACGCCCCTAGACCAGAATTCTCAATTCCTCCTCCTCCTAAATCAAATAGTGACTCTCATGCCGGCGATGGTGTGATTGGCACGGCAAACGCGAAATCGACAAAGGCTTCGTCTAAGAAAGCCCGTAAGACTTCAGATCAAAATGCAAAAGAAGAAATTCTTGCTTCAGAAGTAAATGTCGTATCAGCAGATAAAGGCAAAGAAACCAATCAACCAGGAAGCAAGAAGAATCGAAACAAAGGGAAGAAGAAGAAACAGGGTGAGTCATCCCCTAAAAAAACTTCTTCAAACCCTCCTAGGAAAGGGAAACCAAAAAGTCCATGCATGATATGTGGCGAGGATCATTGGACAGCCGATTGTCCATACAAAGCTGAGCTTAGAAGGTTCTTCAAAAGTTCGCAAACCTCAGCTGTGTTAACTGATCCATTCCCAAATCCAGGTCAAAATCTGGTTGAAAGTGGAAATGCTTCCCCGTCGCAAGTGCTTATGTTGTTGGTTTCAAAACAGCAGAATGATGCTTTGATTTCGACAAGGAACAAAGATTACGAGAATCCACAGCTGTCGAACGACAAAGGTAAAGATCAACCAAGTAGTTCGACAACAACTTCGACAGAAGTTGTACTGCCCATCATTCCTGAATTAACAATAAAACCGCCAAAGGGAGTAGTACACAAGTCGACATTTAATCCTCGCGCCAGAGCGGCGCAGCATTATAACATAGTGGAAGATTTGGCCCAATCGCCATCCGCTATGTCGACTCTTGAAGTACTACAAAATTACCCATCCCAAAGGCAGGCTTTGTTATCGGCTATTGGTGGGGTTGATCCTAAGGATTCCAATCTTGTATCCTTCGACCACAAAGGATACGATCCTCAGTTACCAGCTCAACTAGCTTTCCTTATTCAAGTGAAAGCCCTCAAAAAAACTGTTCACCGAACAATTATTGATGAGGGGGCATCTACATGTATTATGTCGATGAGTTGCTGGAAAAATTTAGGGTCTCCGACCTTGTCGCGATCTTCGACGACATTGAAAGCATTCGACGGAAGGACCTATACCCCGTGCGGTATCCTTAATAACTTGAAAGTTGAACTAGGAGGAAAAACAGTAGAAATAGATGTTGAAGTCATCGATGGGAATCTTGACTACAACATCCTACTGGGAAGACCGTGGATATACGCCATGGCAGCTGTAGTGTCGACTTATTTTAGGAAGATCGCATTCCCTTTTCAAGGAGGGATTACGATCGTCGACCAACAAGACCTCCTCCCTAATGGTTCACAAGTTACAGGAAGCATTCCCATGATCCATGGAAGCAACCATTCGCTTCAAGACATCGGAGTAGGCCTACTGAAAGACCCTACATTAATGGGAACTTTCGCACTTCCACCTCCCATCTATATAGGAGAAGTAGCGTTGGTAGGAGCCTGCAACATGATATCTTCAACGAAGATGTCAGAAGGCGATATCGACATGGATCATGCAATGGTTTTGCCCCCAAGCCCTATAGAAATATTGTAGCAATCAATGTTTCGGGCATGGGAGGTGAACCCAAGTCAACGCTCATCAAGCGTTTGGGTAGATAGGTCTAGAGAATATGGTACCCCATTAGATCCTTGGTCGAAAGTGCATGGGACTGACGAAGGAATCCTACAATCAATGTTGATTGAGGGGGCACCATGGAGTGATTGCCACCATCGTTCCCTTCTTCCAGAATATGAAGAAGATACTCAACATGACCTTTATCACCCTTCAGTTTTTGAATTCCTATTAAATACTGTAAATACGGTGGATTCCGAGCAAAACTTATCCAATATTGAAGAGACTATAGCCATAAATATCTCGACTAAAACAAATGTTGTAGAGAATATTTATGTCGGCAAAGGTTGTTCTCCTTCAGAACTGGAAATATATAACGCTCTTTTTCGCGAATTTAGAGATGTCTTTGCTTGGTCATATGATGAAATGCCAGGCATTGACTCGAGTATCGTTGAACATGAAATTAAGATGTATCCTGATGTCAAACTAGTAAGACAACGGCTTCGGCAGGTGCACCCCAAGAAAGCCGCTGCCATTAAAGCAGAAGTTGAAAAGCTCCTCCATGCTGGTTTCATCTACCCGGTTCCTCTAACCGATTGGGTATCGAATATTGTCCTTGTTATGAAAAAACAAGGGACAATCAAAGTGTGTGTCGATTATAGGGATGTAAACCAAGCTTGTCCGAAAGACTGCCCTACACCCTTCATCGACCAGATAATTGATGAATGCGCCGGATGTGAAATCTTTTCATTCATGGATGGATTTTCTGGGTATAATCAAATAAATATCCGCCCACAGAACCAGTCAAAGACTGCATTCATCTGTCCGTGGGGCACATTCGCTTATCGAAAATTACCCTTTGGTTTAAAGAACGCAGGGGCGACGTTTCAGAGGGCAATGAATTATGCCTTCCATGACATCAAGAACATCGTTCAACCATATCTCGACGACCTTCCGGCTCATTCGCAAAAGCGGACTGATCATCCGCAGCATTTAAGAGCGATATTTCTACGTTGCCGACACTACAAGATAAGACTCAATCCACACAAATGTGTGTTTTGCGTCGGTTCTGGTCGTTTACTTGGCTTTGTAGTCTCTAAGGATGGGATTCGTCTCGACCCTTGCAAGGTTCAGGCAATCATCAATTTGCCTCCACCTTCAAATTTGCTTCAGATTCAGAAACTCCAAGGGAAAGCAAACTTTCTGAGGAGGTTCATTCCAAATTACGCAGAACTTGCTAAAGGTTATACTCGTCTTTTGAAAAGGGATGTACCTTTTGTCTGGGATCAGGTGGCGCAAGCTTCCTTTGATGCTCTTAAAGATTCTCCAGTAAAAGCATCATTAGTGTATGCCCCAGACTATCAAAGAGATTTTAACCTGTATCTGGCTGCAGCAGATACGACCATTGCAATGGTTTTAGTTCAAGAAGTCGATGGAATTGAACATCCTATATATTATTTAAGTAAAAACTTGAATGATACAGAAAGAAAATATTCTTATGTTGAAAAGCTAGCACTCGCTGTTGTTCAAGTGATACAAAGATTTCGACATTATGTCCTCTTTCGGAAAACTACCATTCTATCAGATTGCAACCCCATGACTTATATATTGTCGCGACAGTTGCTGGGGGGCAAATATTCAAAATGGATAGCGATCCTTCAAGAGTTTGATCTGGAATTTGTAAAATCCAAATCAAAGAAAGCTTTAGTCTTCGCAGAATTATTGTGCGATCTCCCATCGTCGTCCAACGATGAAACATCCGAAGAGTCAATCGTGGACGAAAGTTTGTTTCTGATATCCACAAGCAATGAATGGTATGGAGATATAATAATTTATCTCCAAACCCAAAAGTTCAGGCCTGACACCTCTCACTCAGAACAGAAATGTATACGATACCAAGCAAAAGACTACATGATCGTCGGTGATACGCTTTACCGTCGTGGTATCGATATAGTTCTGAGGAGGTGCCTCACCCATGAAGAGGCCAAAAAAGCCCTGAATGAGTGTCATTCAGGCGCGTGTGGGGGGCATCAATCTGGATATGCTACAACACAGAAAATCTTACGAGCAGGATACTTCTGGCCAACCATGTTCAAAGATTGCATAACCGCAGTCAGAAGTTGCCATGCTTGTCAAATTTTTGATAGCAAAACTAAAAGACCACCCGCACCTTTACAGCCAATAGTTGCTGTTGGGCCTTTCGCCAAATGGGGCATCGATTTCATGACATGTAACCCCACCTTGACCGGGGGGCATGGGTATATTATAGTCGTCGTTGACTATTTTACCAAATGGGCCGAGGCGATGCCTACATTAGATAACACTGGTGAAACAGCTGCCCTTTTCTTTTTCAATCATGTAGTCGCCAGGTTCGGCGTACCACAGGCTATAGTTACAGATCATGGATCGCATTTTTGCAATCACATGATGGTTGAATTAGCTGCCAAACTAGGGCTATCTCACGACAGCTCTACCCCGTATTATCCGCAAGCCAACGGACAAGTTGAAGCAATCAACAAGGTCCTAAAGCGTATGTTGCAAAGGATGATCGGAGTTCACAAAAGAAGGTGGCACCTAATCCTGTACTCAACCTTGTGGGCTTACCGAACATCGGTAAGGAATGCGACCGGGTTCACACCTTTCCAACTGGTGTATGGCCTGGAAGCAGTCTTGCCAATCCAGTGTGAAATTTCGTCTCTTAAAATCGCAATTGATCTCCTCCCCGAAACTTCGGAAGAAGAGGCCCGTTTCTTGGAATTAATCCAATTGGATGAAACCCGTCGTGATGCCGCTTCGGCTAACGAAGCCCATAAGAAACGAGTCAAGTCACAGTTCGACAAAAATGTCAAACCCCGTGTCTTCTCAGAAGGTGACTTGGTCTTGCTTTATGACCAAGAATCCGATAAATTGGGAGCAGGTAAATTTAATTCTTTATGGATGGGCCCCTATATTGTTAAACGAGTGTTAGCAAAAGGAGCCTACGAGTTAATGGATTATGACGGAATTCCACTGGCACAACCCCATAACGGGTTGTACCTCAAGCGTTACTATGCTTAAATAGTAACCTGTATGCTTTTGTTGTATTTTGTTTTCGCTAAAGTGTTTTTTTTTGGTCGAGTAATCCACCTTTTTACATTTATTGCAGATGTCAAACCTTCTGGAGACATGTGTTGGATATGCCGACGGAGCGAGTCGTAGTTCGCGGAACCTGTCCTCCGCAGCCTGGGCCATTTTTGATCCAAGCGGCGAGTAAGTAAGTTTCAGAGGTGTATGTATCAGGCAATCAACGAATAACATCGTTGAGTATAGCGTGTTGATAGAACTACTCTCTGATGCCATCACCCATGGTATACGCCGACTAATCATCAGGCTAGACTCACAACTCGTAATACTACAACTCAATGGTATATATTCCGTCCGCAACCCAGCTATTTATCGCATGTTCCTAAGGGTTAAGATTTTGGAAAGACAATTTGATTTAATTCAATACCAGCATATTTCCAGAAACTTAAACACATTAACCGACTCATTAGCAAACTATGTGTTAGATAGACATTTGCGACATTTATGAAAAGAGACACATCATCAATGTTGTACATATGGATCATATAACTCAACCAAAATAAACCCCGAAAATCAAAATATATATATATATAAGTTGTTTATCGTTCATACATAATGTTCTGTAACCAAGACAAAAATCGGTCGCATGACCCAAAAACTCAAAAATGCTAGGGGGCACCCTAGTCTAGTGATGCTCATGATAGCACGTCACGGCCTGTGCAATCATGCGTAAGAGACGAGTCCATCGTCTAGGCACACCAGTAGTATGCCGCTGCAACTGTAAAGGTAACTCATCAATCCTCACATCGGGAATGCCGAGAGTAAGGCTCTCAACCTGCTCCTGCACAACTGTAAGGGTCTCAGCCACGTCAAGGTCGCGGAGAATAACCCTCCCAGCAGTCTCCCCTGCTGGGGCAGTGACTGGCGCTCTCGGGCGAACTGCTGGACGAACAGGACCAACATCTGCATGCACACATGAGTTTGATTAAAGTCTTGATAGAATAAAGCACAAGGACATTATAAATAAGAACAATAAACAGTAATATGGTCGAAGATTTTACCAATAGCGCCCCACTGTTCGCCATCCGGCAATACCAAGTCCGGATCACCTCGAAAATCCATACCAACATATGGATACTCGGAATAGACCATCTCCTGACGCTCAAACCACCTGAAGAAGGTATCAGTGAAAGAAATCTGAGATTGACCAGCATGCCTAGACATGTGATCAACCCATCTCTGCATGCGTGGCTCGGTAGGAGAAGGCAAGTCGAGTGCGATATACTGAGGCTGCATCAGTGGTATTTTCTCCAAGGCAAAGGCAGTTAGAATAGAACCAAATCCAAAGTTCTTCAGCTTCCTGTCCTTTACCTTGTTCAACTGACTTTTCATCTGAAGAAGTACTGCATCACACCAGTTAAATATTTTCGGTTGGAGGCACTCCAAGGCGTGCTGCACATAGGATCTGTTGGAAACATGAAGAGATGCGCTACCGGCCATCCTACCAATAGTATACAGAATGGACCTGAGAGACCTGTCAGTAATCTCACGGATAACGACCTTGTTGTATTTACTCGGCTGGGATCCTTCCCTGCAATACTGGCGGACATAATCTCTCACGGAGTCATTCCCTCGGGCCGAACCTGACAAAGAAATGGGGGCACCCCGCCTCGACAAACCAGTCAAGAAGTAAATGTCTACCACGATCAAAGGGATGGATTTGCTCCTGATCTGAAATACTTGGTTGATAGGATCCCAAGCATCAAGCATATACTGCAGTAAGGAGATCTGTGCTCTCATACTAGAGATACGGAAGAACTTCAGCAGGCCACAGTTCCGCAGCGCGTTACCGTGACAGGGTCATGGAGGGCAATCATGTCCTCTTCTTCATGTTCTCATTCTCGCCATGTAAGGGTCATTTTGCTCAAAAGTCCCTGCAAAACAAACAAGAGAAAGAGTAAGATCCTGGATTTGATGAGAAACTGGCAAAATTTTCATTAAAAACTGTGCAACAGAACTGTTTTCTATGCCGAACGCAACTGGCTAGTGTTCCACCTGCGTTAAAGGTCAAACTGCCTTCATGCAGCTTGACATTCAATGCAGGTTTCGAGTAGACTACCTGCGCTGATGGCAGAGCGCCCTAACAAAACCCCAGGGGCTCAGGGGAATAGGAAAAAAAATCGTCCGCAGAATCTCCCGGAATCAGTTGATGAAAATCAAGGGGGAAGAGGCACCTCCAAAGCTCCAACAAACCAAGTTCAAATGAAATGGTAAAATGAGAGGTAAAAACACTTTTTAATTGCTTTTTACGTAGTTCAAAGTGAAATATCAGGGTTCTAATCTCATTTTCAAGAAAATGTTGTTCATTTCTAACTAGTTTGATGCAGCAATTGAAGATACAGTACTATCTTTGATAGGGGCAAAGCTAGTTATGGTAAAAAATCAAAAATTTGACCATATAATATCGAGCAGTTTTAGCACACAGTTCATGCTCGTTAAAAAAAAAACGCAAGATCCGAGCAGTTTTAACGCGGACTTCATGCTCGTTAAAAAATAAACATAAGCAATGAGCAAGTGTTTCCACCAGTGTTTAAGCTCATTTTAAAATAAAAAAATGAACCTATCCCAGTAAATAACCACTGTGAATGTAACTCTATCAGCCATTAAAGCCTTGGTCGTGTTTGCACCGTCACCTCCACTTTTCATTTGGCCGATCGTTCACCTCCATATGATTGTTTACCCATTTTGAGGAACAGCTGCGAAGAGTGATTTCACCTAGCCATCCTTGTGACACTACCGTGATTGGAAAATTCCAACCTGTACCTGGAATTAGCTGCTAACCCTGTTTATCACTCGTTCCTCAAAAGACGAGTCTTCTTTAAGCTCTTTTCAACTGACTCGTAAAATATGAAAAGATTGCCGAGTCCTTGGCCTTCCATCTCGTTAAAGGGACAGGAAGTGCTATCCCTCCTCTAGATTTTAATCTTTTTGGACCTGAGGGATTATTGCACAAAAAGATCGAGCGCTTGTTTTATTCGACTCGTTAAAACTATCGAAAACTCATCCCTTCTGTATTGTTTTATACTTTTTCGGACTTAAGGGATTAGATGACGAAAAAGGACTTTTGGAGTTAACTTTATGTACCTTTTCAGACTCTCTAAAAATGAAAAGGACCGAGTTATCCTTGTCGTTAGACTCGTTAAAATCATTAAATAGCGACAAACTTGTCTTTAGACGAGAACGAGTTTCACTATCGCTAGGCTCGTTAAAACATAGCGATGGGCTTGCCCGAAGGGCAGGTTATAGAACAAACATATGTTATCCTCCTCAAGCTTGACAAAAATAAAGAGGTACTGGTCAGAAATGACTGGGGAAAAATTGGGAGAAACTCAAGAAAACTTTGATGGTAGCAAGTCGCTCTTGAACATGACACTTTTCCTCCGTACCATAATCGGGTTGGGTTGTTTCATTCACCAGTCACATCCATGGTCTCGCCATACCATCCATATTTGGGGTAATGCTACTGATCCATCGCATCAGTGTCGCCACATGTTCAAGAGAAGTCGTTCAGAAAAGTGAACCGTGTCCCATCCACTGCCGTACATTATCTTTCATCCTTTCATGACCGCCACCCTGAATCATATGTTACAGATCGTTTTCACCTCCATCAAAATCATTAGCTCCGTTCCGTGTCATTGATGTGGGATTCATTAAGGCCCTCCTTTGACGGATCGCTTCTTGTCGACATCAGCTCATTATCCAAGAAGTTGATCTAGGAACAACCCCTTCAGTACTTTGAAGCTTGCATGCCTCAATGGCAAGTTTCTCACTTCCGGCAACAGGTATACATCAATGACCTTCGACCGAAATATTTTGCATGGTGTTCGACGCCAAGTCCTTTATTCACACCACGTGAATTGTACTGCAGTACCTTGAGGGTCATTATCATTATCGGTGATTCCTCTCGCGCTTGTTAACGGTTTACATCATTGACCGGTAATCAAGCGATGTCTTTCCATGTTCGACTTCAGAACATTTCTCACATGGATCGACTTGTACTTAGAGTGAAGATCGAACGAGTTTGAAGACCCCGGATCTAGTTTCATCCATCCGAGCTGCGATATATATTCAGGAAAGATAAAGACATTGACATGTACATCATTGCAGCAGATAATCATCCTACTCGAAGGATGATAATTTCATCAAAATTATCAGTCTACCATCAGACGATTTTCTGTTCTATGTACAGAAAAAATGAATTTATAAAGCTGAGCATGGGAATGCCCGCCTCAGCTAGATCATGAAAGCAGTATGAAAAATAATGTATTGTATTGTATCTTATTACAGGTCTCCTCCCAGCATTGGATGAACTTCGGATCCCCCTGATAAAGCATTTCACCCGATAAACAGCCTCATACTTTAGGGGGCAACTGTTATAGACATTTTTGTGCCTTACATCATTGAGCATGAAATGTCCATAATCTAAGGGATCCAAAGTCCCTAAACATGTTGTTCCTACCCCTAGAGGAACAAGGCTAACAAACCACAGCAATTCACATAAGTTCTCCACCAGAAACTGCTCAAAAACAAGTCAATTCAGGATCATTTCAGTGGCTACACTAGCTGTTTGTGCTGAATGTCAAAGCCAACATTGGCTACCTGCGCTGAGCGAGAGTGGACATGTGGAAAGTTCATTTCTCAAGGTGTCAGAACCCAGGAAGCTTCCAAAATGACACTTGCCTCAGGGAATTCGACTGGTGATGAGTAAGAGGTTCCAAATCTCCAAGTGGAAGCAAGAACCTCCAAGTGGAATCAAGAACTGACAGAGGGAGAGGACACTAGTCAGATCTCAAGCTGACTCATCCTCTCTCCAAACATCTATATATGGATCTCTCCTCCATGAGATCTAGAGGCTGGAATTTTGTTATTGCAAAGAATTGTTGTTGGTTTGAGATTGGAATCATTGGGTGCTTAATGCTTTGAAGGGGGTGAAGATAGGAATTCCATTTGCTGGGAAGGAGATGCTGGATTGGAGCCCTCTGGGTTGTATCTCTTCCTGAACCTTGTTATTCATCAATAAAGCTATCTTGGTTTCTCCTATATACTGATGTATTTTTGATGTATGATTGCATTAGTATGTTTAGTTTATTTCTAATCCTGAACTAGTTATGAATATGAATCCATGTCTTGTGTAGTGTTCTCTTCTTGTGATCTTGCAGAAACCTCTTGAAACTGGGCGAGCGAGAAGGCAAGTAGCTGGGAACTCTCCAAGAGAAGAGAAGCTGGATCGAGGGACAAACGGAAGACACCGGTTAGTCCATCCATCTCTCTCTTCATTCTTAATTCATAAAGGAAGAATACTAGAATAGCTGTCTCTGTTTGTTGCTAAGGCACTGTCACACCTTAGGTGGATAGGATCGTCCTGCATAGGCATTTTTCCCCACAACAGAGAGGGAGAAACTACCGAATTGGGAACACTTATGGTACGATTTGGTACAAGAGGAAATAAGGCAGAATACTAGAGATGGGACCTCATCCAAGGGCAAGGATGAAGAAAAATTTGCATTGGTTGGAAAGGGAAAGAAGGGAGAAGGGGAAGACATCTCAAACCAAACCAGAATCCAACCGAGGGAGAAAGAAGAAAGATTTGTCAAAAATTAAATCCTTCCATTGTCACGAATATGAGCACTATGCCATGAAGTGAACACAGAAGGAGGCAAGTGAGAAGACCTTAAGAGGAGTAGTGGGTGAAGCCTTGGATTCATAGTTCGACCTTGACTTTACCCTTATCGCATGCATGTCCAACATAGTGATGGGGAGTGTGTGGTACTAGGACTCAGGTGCATTGTTCCACATGACAGGGTGTAGAGACTTTTCAATGACTTGGAGGAGAAAGATCTCCATATGTACATCAAGCTAGGGGATGAGAGAAGGTACAACATGACCAGTATTGGTACAGTCAACTTTCAGAGGGAGTCAGGATCCCCTCTTAGGCTCAAGGATGTCATGTTTGTTGTAGGCTTAAAGAAAAATCTCATCTTTGTTGCAGTTTTGGAAGACCGTGGTTATGACGTGATCTTCAACAAAGGAAAAACATTCCTGAGACACATAGCCATGAGACAGGTGAAGAATATCGAGGTTTTTGTGAAGAATATATATAAGTTAGATGTGGAAGATTGTGTTGCATTAAAAAATAAGGAAGAGAAAGTGCAGGGCCATGATGTAGGTGAACTTTAGCACATAAGCCTCAGCCATTTGCATCATGGCACCTTGAATAGTATACAACAAATATCCACTAGCCTCCCTAAAGGAGCACTTGAGTAGCAGGATGTATGCAAAGGACGTACCTTGGAGAAGTACATAAAATCCGAATTTCATGATCGGGACAACAAAGCACACGTAGTCCAATAAAGGATCCACTTTGATGTCTGTGGACCTTTCTTTATAGCCTCCACTACCCAACACAAATATTTTGTCCTTTTTATTGATGAATTCTCACATAAGTGTTGGATCTCTTCATGCGGAAGAAAGATGGGACATTCTCCAAGTTCATAGAATTCAAGGCACTGTTTGAGAAAGAAACCAACAAGAAGGTGAAGGCTCTTTGGAGCGATAATGGAGGTGAGTACGTTTTGAATGAATTAAAAAATTTATGTGCGAAAGAAGGCGTTCGACGAGAGTTGACAACACCCCACAACCCACATCAGACTAGGGTGCTTGAGAGAAATATCCATAGCATTTTGGGATAAACAAGGGTGATGTTGCATGACCAAGGCCTACATTTGCATTTGTGGGCTGAGGGATACAATACAATAGTATGTTTGCAGAACTGAAGTTCTGATCAGATTCTTGGCATGATATTACACCGGAGGAGGCTTCCACGGGAAGAAAGCCAAATGTGTCGTACTTCAAGATTTTTGGAGTCTCTGTTTACTGCCATGTCTCCAAAGAATCAAGGAAGAAGCTTCAGTCAATAGCAAAATTCAGGGTATTTGTGGGTTACAAAAAAACTCCCCACAACTAACATGTGTACTTGCCATCACTCATAATGATAGTTATGTGAAGGGATGTAAATTTTGAAGAGGAGAAATTTATGTGGTGCTCTCTTGAGATGGGGCTTTATATGCCACCAAAAGATGAGATTTTAGCTGAAAAAGAGGAACTTCAAGAAGTTGTAGAGCAACCACAAATTGTAGAGCAGAGAGTGGAGACATTCACTAAAGCAAAACCTCTAGAGAAGGCAGAAAAATAACTAAGGAAGTTGATAGACTTGTGCATGATGCGAGGGAGAATGTGGGATATCCTTCAAATTTGTGTAAGCAAAGGAGGTCACCTGAGAGGTACACTGGCGAAATGGCTCTTATGACTGAGCTTATAGAGATTGAGCCATCCTATTTTGAGGAAGAAATAAAGAAACTTGTATGGGTTGCTACAATGGTGGAAGAATATGAATCCATTGCAAAGAACTGTGTTTGGGAAAAGATCCCAAGAACAACATATAAATCAATAGTGGGTTTGAGATGGATCTTCAAGGTGAAGTAGGCAAAAAACGGAAGAATAGGGAAGTATAAGGCTAGATTTGTGGCCAAGGGTTACTCTCAAGTTGAGGGAATTGACTATGAGGATACATTTTATCTTGTAGTAAGGTACTCATCCATTAGATCAATTCTTCATCTCGCTACACAAATGAGGTGGCATATCCACCAGATGGGTGTAAAAACAACATTTCTGAATGGGGTTATTAAGGAGGAGGTGTACAAAGAGTAACAAAAAGGTTTTGAGACATTTGATCAAGAGTCTCATGTGTGAAAACTCAAGTGAGAATTGTATGATCTCAAGCAAGCACCTCGTGCTTAGTACACCAAGATCAATAGTTATCTCCCCGGTTTGGGCTTCACCATAAGTGAAACAGATGTAAACCTCGTCACGTATGGATAGAAGGTAAATTTGTTATTATTTTCTTATATGTTGATAATTTTATTTTAACTAGTAATGAAACGTTGATCATATCTTGCAAGGAGGACCTTGCAAGGGAATTTTAAATGAACGACATGGGTCTCATGCACTACTTTCTCGGTTGGAAGTATGACAAGGTGATGGGTAATTATATGTTTCTCAAGGCAAGTATGAAAATGAGATACTACAGAGATTCTACATGGAGAGTTGTAAACCCATGGAAACACCTCTAACGAACAACTAGAGGAAGGAGGATGCCACTTCAGGTGAAGTGGATGCTACCATTTATCGACAACTAGTGGGTCCACTCATGTATCTTGTGAATACATGACCAGATATGTGATGTGCAGTCAATGAGCTAAGACACGCTATGGCTAGGTCAACCAAACTATTTTGGAAGGAAACTAAGCATGTTTTACGGTACCTCATAGGCACTACCCAGTTTGGGGTATGGTATAGACCAGCAGAGGGAGTGAAGTTGTGCGCTTCACAGATGCAGGTTGGGCACGAAGTCCATTAGAACGAAAGAGTACATCAAGTGTAATTTTTAGTGTTGGGTTTGTAGTTGCTTCTTGGTACAACATGAAGCAAATATCTGTGGTGCTCAGCTAGACAGAAGCATAATACATGACTGCAAGTCAGGAATCATGTGAGGCGATATGGATGAGAAAGATACTTGTTGGACTATTTGGTCAGATGATGGATCCAATTGTGATAATCAGAGTTGCATCAATCTCTCTGAGAATCTTATATTTCATGATCAATACAAGCATATAGATATCCATTATCACCATTCACAATATTGTGTCTAGAGGCAGATGATGTTGCTACACTACATTCTGATAGAGGAGTAAGATGTTGACATTTTGACAAAATCTTTTTCGAGAGGGAAGTTCAAATTCCTTAGGTGCAGGATAGGGGTTGTTGATAATCCATTTCTTGTAGAGAGGGAGTCTTAAAAAATGTAGCAAAAAATTCTCAATTTGATTTTTCCTTGATTAAATTGAGAAAAAATGAATTACCACATCAACAGATAGCTTGGATGCAGTTAACATGTGTGACATGGCTTGTGTCACCTGGTTTACACAGTAAATTCGAATTGGAGGAGTTATAGTTCAGTTAAGCATGTATGATTGTTAATTTGTAGTAATCAAAGTCAGTTATCTCAAGTTATTTTCAGTTAATCTAGTTCCAACTGCTTGAGGAACTAGTGGAAGGCCAATTGTGCAGTGGGACTTCAGTCAAACTCAGTGATCATCCAGTTAACTAATCAATCAACCCAAAATAGCTAATGCATGGAGAATTCGAGTTCCCCAGCTGTGGTGGAGATTCCAAGGTAGTGTAACATCAACTGTAGACTAGCCTTGAGTGTATAGATGTTGCATATAGTCAGATGATCAACCTTGGGAATTTCGCAATCCATTTTGTAAAAATTCCTAAATAATAGGGGCCTAATTTCTCAAGGAATTGTGCAAGGAAATATGGGGTCAAGCAGAGGTAGAAATTTACTAAGTCTAGATTAGAGCTTCTCAGTGAGGAGAGAGATAGGTTATTCACTTGTAGGTTGTGCTCAGTTGAGAAAATAAATTGCGATACATTTCTATTGATCATATAAGTGCAAACAGACATTGGGGTTTTTAGCATATTGTTTTCCTTAGGAAAATTTTTGTGTGCATGTGTGTTATTTCTTATTGCATGTATCAAATTTTGGTTCTAAACTGTGAATTAACTTCTGGAGAGCAGTAGAGGAGGCTTGTGTCTTATGGTTTTGATTAAAACTTTATGAGTAGTTGCAACTCTACACCATAATTTCTACAAGAATTGTGGAGGCAAATTACAGAATCTTCGTTAGTAGACAATATGCCTACTTCAAAATATCTACGACAACTTTTGTGAGAAGAATACGTTGAGAATAAAAGATTGGATTTTCGAATAATTAGTCAGAAAATTCACGAGGGCAGTAATTTTGGTTGCAGGTGTGGACGTAGATGGATTAAATGTAATTTTGGCTGCATGTGTGTAGATATACAAGTCATAGTTACTCTATTGATTTTTGTCGATGATGTGTTACTATTTGGTAGATTGATCTCTTTTGATCAGTCTTTGGACTCCTTATGAATAATATTCAATCTCATATGATTTATTCTTATCCATTTGATGAATTGGTACTGGAGATTTATCATATTTTTGGTGTTATCTCCACTGCATTGGATGCATATTTTAAATATCTTAGATTTATGCTCCAACCTAATTGTCATGGAATTAAGGATTGGAGCTAAATAATAGAGAAAATACACTATATATTTTATCATTGGCACATAAGAGGCTATTGCTAGGATGCAAGTTGACTCTAGTTGGAGCAGTCCTTCAGAGCATCTCTGTATATTGGCTTCATATTTTTGCTTTGCCTAAGAATATCAATAAATGTATCTTTTCGGCTTCATCTTGGCATGGGACAATTTGGGTCGTAAAGGATAGAGTGGGCCTAATTATTGTTTACACTGTATGGAGGCCATGGATGACTAGAATCATCTATTTCTTTGATTCTCCAGAGTAAACTCAATTTGGAATGGTGTATTTAATATGTTCCATTTACAGGTAGATTAGAACTACTCTTTTGTGGTTTATTGTATTTGGAACTAGATTATTGAATACGAAACATTTGGACCACTTCAAATATACATTGGGGGTTCGAACCAAAGAATGTATTACTGTCCCAAGTTCCTTTGTTGTGATACATCCACCTCCGTCCTTGTCAAAAAAGATAAAGGCCTCCCAGAACTTAGACATATCCTCCATGCCATATTCCTTTAGTAGATAAACCCTTCTCTCATTTTTTGACCATGCCAATCTACCCTCCATCCCATATTCTCTCATGAGCCTTGTGTAAACCACCATTTCTTTCAAGGATGGGGATTTTGATGCCCACTCTAACCATATTTGTTAGATACTTTCCCCCTTTTCTTGCTTATGTTTTCTTGAGTTGGCCTCCTATAAATATTCCCTACTCTCCTTAAATTATTAGAAAGGTATCCTTTCGCTACTAACCCCATTTTACCAGAGATCCTTGACATGTCCCTTGAAATTTTGATTCAGCGCCATGAATTATTTTATGCCAGTGAGTCGAAAGCTTTAGATCTCTTTTCCACATATTCATTCATGATTGAACACTGTTATAGACATTTTTGGGCACTACAACCCCAAGCATGAAATGTCCATAAACCAAGGGCTCCTAAGTCCCTAAAAGTATTGTTCTAACCCCTAAAGGAACAAGATCAATTGATTACAGCTTCTCCTAGAAGTTCTCCATGAAAAACTGCTCAGAAATGGTCAAAACTGGATCATTTCACTTGCTCCATGGCCAGGGTGCGATGCATCGCACCTTGTACACACGGGAAGTGCGTTGCATTTCAAAAAGCCCTTCTATGGGGTGCGATGGACAGGAAAAGACAAGTGGCGAAGACAGTTTGCGAGGTGGATGATCATGGAATCTTCCAGAAACTTCTCCTGGGACACTTGCCTCTCAGAATCACCCAAGGATGAGTAAGAGATCAATGAGATCTCCAAGTGGCATCAAGAACTATCAGAGAGAAGACACTAATCAAAAACCCAGAGCTGACTCACACATCTGCAAATATCTATATATAGATCTCTCATCCCAGAGATCCGGAGGTTAGAGGCTGGAATTTTGCATATTGTAAGGAATTGTTGTTGGTTTCTTGAGACAAACATCAGATTGTTGGGTGATCTAAGCTTTGTATGAGGTGAAGAGGGGCTTCCTTGCTGATAGGTTGATGCTGGGTCAGAACAACTGGTTGTAACTCCTCTTAGCTCTTTCTTGTTTATCAATAAAAGCTATTCAAGTTTTCCTCCATACTCTTGTGTCATTGATGTTTGCTGCATTTGTATGGTCAATTTACATCTGATCCTAGATTGTTTATGATTATAGATCCATGTCTTTGTATAGTGTTATGCTACTGTGATCTTACAAGTACTCTGTGAAGCTGGGCGTGCAAGGGAACAAGTAGCGAAAGACTATCAAAGAAGAGAGGAATCAAACCAGGAGATTAGCGCAAGATAGAGGTTGGTCTTCTTTGTTCCTCTCTATCTATACTTCATAAAGGAAAAACGAAAGTAGCTTTACTCAGTTTGTTTCTAAGGCAGCTATCACACCTTAGTGGGATAAGCAGTTCTAAGTAGACACGTTTCCCTATATCAAAATGGCGACTCCGCTGGGGAAGTAATTAGTTAGTTTGTTTATCATTCCTTGTTGTCTATTTCATAAACTTACAGGTAGCATTCAAACTGCATTTGCCCTAGCAAATGCAAAGTAGATAAATGCTACTTCAGTCCATCTACTGGATCTGTTTATGATTTAAACAGCTGATTCACAAACTCTCTGATTACCCTTGTGAAAGCTCTTAGATCCTCCTTAGATCTACCCCTGATTGTTGCATTACTGATTGCTTTTTGCTCGGCCAAAACCCAAGAACTGAACTGCAAACTGTTTAGTCAATTTAACGTCTTAAATTGCTCTACATAAATTATCAATCCGGGTATCGTAAACTGATGAAGTGTGGTGCACTATATGTGCTTAGTTAACCTTTCTCTTACTTCGTTGTTTTATAGTTTATGTTCAACTCTTCCTAAAACTCTGCTTCAAACACATGTGCTGTGTAAAGCACGATTAAGAAGTAGTCAGAAATAAGTCCAAAAAGTAGTCAAGCTCTAAGGTGACAAGTAAGAAAAAACACTTTAAAGACCAGTTATAATGTTCAACTCTTCCTAAAACTCTGCTTCAAACACATGTGCTGTGTAAAGCACGATTAGGAAGTAGTTAGAAATAAGTCTAGAAAGTAATCAAACTTTAAACTTGCAAAGAAAGAGCTTGAAAGAAATAACTTGAAATGAAACTGAAAGCAAAGAACTTGAAATGACTTGAAAGTAAATGACCACTTCCAATGGCACTAGACACCATTCATGCTGCTGCAAATAAAATAAAAGAAAGTCACTTTTAAAACCAAAGATAATGATTATCTCTCCCTAATTCTCTACTTCTGCCATATGTACTATGCAAAGTATGATTAGGAAGTAGCTCAAGTTGAATTAGAAAAGTGATTAAAAATGAGAAAAATCTACTTTAAAGACCAGTGATAACGTTTTGCTCTTTCTAACTCTCTACTTCAGCCATATGTACTATGCAAAGTATGATTAGAAAGTAGTGAAAGATTAGTCTAAAAAGCACTCAAAGCCAACTGCAAGTTAGTGGTATTCTGATCCTTAAAAGATAACAGTTTATGATAAAAGATCATTCATGTGTTAGCAGAACTTTGAGAAATAAGACTAAAAATCAGCTATAAAAACAAAGGCAGCAGCTTGAACCTGTCAACTTCAAATACCATTAGTTTGTAAAGCAAATACATAAACATAAAAACAAATCCCGGGAGAAAATAAAATGCAATAATTCAAACTGTACAAGGCAGGGGCCCCCTTCTACCTATGAAATCAAAGCATACTTAAAATTGCATGAATGAAAATCTAATCTACCTTACATTCTACAAAGCAATATTTACAAAATGAAATCTAATCTACTTACATCCTAATATGCTCCATGACATCTACTTCACATCTCCTTCCATGTTGAGAACATCAAAGCTTTATTCAATTTCTTCAAAAGTGCAAAGTACAAAAGCTTTCAAAAGCCATGAGACTAACAAGCTAAAAGGACTAAGAAAAGACTAAAGGAAAGACTAAAGAGAGACTAAAAAGAGACTAACTAATGAAGGAGAGAGATCTCCTATTTATACAAAAAGATGAGAGCCATCTCATTAATGATAATCCATGAATATCTCCCTCTACCTCTAGAGTCCTAATCAAAATAGGAACTGATAAGACACATGTCTTTTAGAGTTACAATACAATTAGGAGATGTGACACATATCCTCATGATCCCATGATTCTTTTCAACCAAATTCGAATTTGGCCTTAGAGTGCCACATAAGGGTCTTCTAGAAGCCTCCTTTCAACCTACACATGTCAACAAACTCAACCCATTTGTTAGGTATAAGCATATGCACATTATTTTCTAATGTTTAACCACAAATTCACTTAAAAGGCTTAGAAATAATAAATATTGGAAAAACATAAAGGTAGCCCAATGATAATGAAAGTGGGATGAATGTGGTGACATAGTAGTGAAATGGAGGTGATATAATGGACATAATAGCGAAAGTGTAATGCAAATGAATGACATTTTCAAGACTCAACACAAACTGTGACCCGGAACCTAAACAGAGTCTCGTTTCTGGCCCAGCATAGGTACTGTTCAGAGAATCTAAACTTCAGCGCACTTCCCGAGTGGAGAAGGTGCGCTGCATTTCAAATTCTCTGTGTTGCAGGTGCGCTGATTAGACTAGACTCTTTGCAGTTTTGGTTTCTGTGATTCATTATTCTAGTTCTATTCCTGAATTTTGTTGCATGTGATCAGTATATGTCTGTTTGAAACCCCTTTTCCTTGTTGTTATTCCGCCTCCTTTGTACAAAAGAACTGTAGATGTGTTTGTGTGTTTGTTGAGTCATTTTCAGTTCTCCTTTGCAAAAGTAGCATAATCGTACTGTCGTCCTTTGATTTGAAACTGTCGCGAGTGTCGATTTCAATCATAGGAAAGAGTTTGATTGTTGTTTATGGTCAATTATCCTGATACTATTGTTTTTGGTCTGAATTTGTAATTTTCTAGTGTCAAGAACAAGTATTCATTTCAAAATCGTAAGGTGTTGTGATCGTCTCCATTTTTGATTTCGAAAGGAAACTTGTTGATATTTGTCGCTTGAAAAGAAATTCAGATTTGTGCATCAACTTTCTTTTTAGCATTTATATACTAAGAAAGTCGAAAACAAATACATGCATGTGCATTTGCATATAGACAATCTGATTGGTTTGATTTAGGGAAGTGCATTTAGAGTGTGCTCTTTGCTCTTTGTGAAAATATTTTGTCTTTCTTTCCTTAGTAGCTAGGATTTTCATTGCATAAAAAGAAGATAAAAGATTGTTTATCATCTTAGATTGCATTTTAGGAATTACATCTACATCTCGCGGTGAACCTGAAAGGAAAACTTCATAAAAAATATCAACTATAAAATAAATTCAATGAATCTAACAACGCTTTGGAACTTAACTCACAACATTTAGAAGTCTAGGCTAGATACGTATTCTGGCGTCGTAAAGCCTGGTAACTATTGTTATCACTGATGGTTGGGTGATTCCTCCACTTTGAGACGATAAGTGCCAGTACGGACTTGTGCTCCCACGTACCGTCGAGTATATTTTGGGAGACCCCAATAGGCTTAATCCTTTATCCATAGGAAGCCGTGTCTGCCGCCCTATCGATCGCAATGCACTGAACACAACATTCGGGAAGATTGACTGCCGTATCATAAAAAGTATTATGTAGTTTTGTGATTGGTTTGGTAATCCCTCTACCTAGATTTCTAGAGCAGTTCCTTTCGTTCCTTTTCAGACTCTTTAACGGAAAAGGTCCATCTGAGCACTTGTCACTTCAGGCTCATTAAAAATCGAAGGCGACCAGAGTCATCTTTTGTTTTTTCTCGACTCTTAAAAATTGAAAAAACAAGTTGTGTCAAAGTGTCTAAAATTTATTTTAATCGGAATAACATCACTCTTCCCTCGTTGGTCTTAGAAGTTAGTCACCTTCATCGCAAGTTCTTGTAGAATTGCTAGGAAATCATTTGGATAGACTAGATATGTCTGAACAACCGTCGACATCCAGGAATGTGTCATCCGACGCAGCAGTGGCAAAGCCTCCTACTGCTACTCCAACGATGTTCGCCGGTATACCATCTGTCCCGGCAAGTTATCAACAACAAGCCGGAGTCCAATCAGGGACTGTTTCGACGACATGGTCAGTTCCTACTTCTTCATCCGGATTATCATCTGGTATTTCTTATGTTGAAACTCAACAAATTGATCCAATGTGTCTTCAAAGGCCAATCTACCCTTTAAGTACCGGATTGTTACCATATGGAGGGCAGTATGCCTTTTCATTGTTCCCTTCTGGAGAACAACCATATGGGAGTTTACAACAAAGTTCAGGTCAGAATGGAATTACTTCCAGCAGTTGGGTACCAATACTGCCTCAGCAACCAAGGGTTGTATATTCAATGCAACCAGTACACCCTGTGTCGAATATTCCCACTATACCTGCTATGGTGACTACGTCGCAAGTACAAGCGCTACCTGTTGTATGTCAACCCCAAGTTTCTCAGGTTGCAATACAACAGCCTCTTATCTCAACGACTCAATCACCACCTCAGGTTAGTGCCTCCCTATCTGGAGCGATTCAGGCTCAAACAAGTACTGTGACTCCTCATCTTGGTCAATCATCCAGTATTGGACAACAGCAAATGGTCCAACAACCAGGGCTAGTTCAATCTCAACAACCGCAATTCCAGCAATCATATCAAGGACCTGAGCAACAAGTCTTTGTAAGTAATGGGCAACTGCATTTCCAAAGTGGTTATCAACAACCATATTATAATGGTTATGCCCATCAACCTTATCAAAGTTACCAGCATCAAATACATTATGCTGGTATGCAAAGACCCATTGCTCAGGCGATTCCATCTTATCTGGGTATGCTTCGCCTAACCTGAATCAATAGTTGCCCTTTGTAGCAACTCTAGAATTACCAGATCTAAACCAGCTGACGAATGATCCAATTGCTTATGCCCCTTGGTGGCCGGGTGAAGACCCATCGAATCATGTGATGACCTTTCATCTGTGGTGTTCATCTAACACTCTAAACGATGATTCGATTAGGCTTCGCATTTTTCAGCGAACGTTAACTGGTCCAGCAACAAAATGGTATATCGAATTGCCTAGAGCTTCATTCGATAACTTCAACACCCTAGCCACGACCTTTTTAACCCATTTTCAGTTACCAATAAGGTACGAAACAGGAACAGAGCTTCTTACCAATTTCAAATAGAAAACGGCCACTCACATATCCGATCATATTCATGAGTGGCGACGTCGTCGTAGAATGGTAAAAACGTACGTTCCTGATTAGCTTTTAGCTGAATGGTTTATTAAGTCATTATTACCTTCCACTGCAGAAGATGTGGCACAGGGAGGAGTCGTCACTGAAGAGCAAGTTATTGCTCGTGCACAATATCTAGACTTGATCTATACTCAGTCTGGCACACTATACAATAAAATACCTGATTCTCCTAGACCGAAATTTTCCGTTCCTCCCCCTCCTAAATCAAACAAAGACTCTCATGCCGTGATGGCGTGATAGGTACGACAAGCACGAAATCGACAAAGGCTACATCTAAAAAGGCCCGTAAGATTTCTAGTCAAAATGCAAATGGGGAACTTCTTGCCTCGGAACTAAATGCCGTATCAACAGATAAAGGCAAAGAAACCAAGAAACCAGGGGGCAAGAAGAAAGGCAAAAGGAAGAAGAAGAAGAAATAGGAAGAATCATCACCTGGAAAATCTTCTACAAACCCTCCTAGAAATAGGAAACTAAAATATCCATGCATGATATGCGATGAGAATCATCGGATGAGAGATTGTCCACATAAAGCTGAAGTTAAGAAACTGTTTAAGAGTTCAAAAACCTCAGCAGTATTGACTGACCTGTTTCCAAACCCGGGAACCAAACTGGTTGCTATTCAAAATACTTCCCGATCCCAAGTGCTTATGTTGTCTATCTCAAAGAAGCAAAGTGATGCTTTGACAAGGAATAAAGATTACGGGAATCCACAGCTGTTGAATAACAAGGCTAATGAACAACCTAGTAGTTCGACAACAACTTTGAACGAAGTTGTGCCACCCATCATTCGTGAACCAATGATAAAGTCACCAAACTGAGTAGTACACAAATCGACATTTAATCCTTGTGCCAAAGTAGCACAGAATTATAATATAATAGAGGACCTAGCCCAATCGCCGTCTGCTATGTCGACACTTGAGGTACCGCAAAAAATTGCCCCTCCCAAAAGCCAGCTTTATTATCAACAATAGGTGGGATTGGCCCAATGGATTCCAATCTTGTGGCCTTTGATCATAAAGGATATGACCCTCAGTTACCAGCTCAACTAGCTTTCCTTATTCAAGTGAAAGCCCTCAACAAAACTGTTCATCGAACAATTATTGATGAGGGGGCATCTACATGTATTATGTCGATGAGTTGCTGGAAGAATTTAGGCTCACCACCCTTGTCGAGATTATCAATGACATTAAAAGCATTTGATGGACGATCATACACTCCATACGGGATTTTAAGTAACTTGCAAGTTGAACTGGGGGGCAAGACAGTAGAAATTGATGTTGAAGTAATCGACGGAAACCTCAATTACAACATCCTATTGGGAAGGCCCTGGATATATGCCATGACCGCAGTTGTGTCGACCTACTTCAGGAAGATTGCATTTCCCTTTCAAGGCGAAATTACAATCATCGACCAAAAAACATTTCTCCCCAACAGTTCACAAGTTACGGGAAGCATTCCAATGATCCATGGAAGCAATCATTCGCTTCAAAATATCGGAGTAGGTCTCCTAAAAGACCCTGCCTTAATGGGTACTTTTGCCCTACCGCCTCCGAGGAATCTGGCGGAAGTGGCCACAGTGGAAACCCACAATATGAAATCTTCTATATCTAATGGATTCAGAAGATTCCTAAACATTTTGTCAGCATGGATCATCGCCATTTTAGAAATATTGTAGCAATCAATTTTCTTGGCTTGGGGAGCAAACCCAAATCAATGCTCATCGAGTGTTTGGATAGATAGGTCTAAGGAATATGGTACCTCTTCAGATCCTTGGTCGCGTGTACATTCTACAGACGAAGGAATCATTCAATCAATGATGATAGGAGAGGCACCATGGGAATATTACCACCATCGCTCCCATCTTCCGGATTACCACGAAGATTATTCCAGCAACCTTAATCATCCATCAGTTTTTGATTTTCTATCAAATAATGTAAATAAGGTGGATTTCGAGGATGGTTCTTATCTCGTGTCAACCTCGTTAAAAAATGAAACAAGGAGTCATGAGGATAATTCTTTTACTGTGTCAACCTTATTAAAAAATGAAACAAATCCCCTTTCCAAATCTCAAAGGTAAACCTTCATTCGAACCATTAAGTTGAATGTAATGAAGCTTGGGGGGCATGCACCACGATTTGCGTTATTATGCTGGGGCATGCAAACTTATCACGAGCAGTGTTACTGCAGGGTTCAAGCTCATTAAAAAATAAACCCGCCACGAGCAGTGTTATTGCAGGGTTCAAGCTCGTTAAAAAATAAACCCGCATTGAGCAGTTTTAAGACATAGTTCAAGCTCATTAAAAAATAAACATAAGTCATGAGCAAATGTTTTCCCCCAGTGTTTAAGCTCAATAAAAAAAAATGAACCGATTTCCTGGTAAATAACCATCGTGAATGTAGTATTTCAGCCTTTAAAAGCCTTGGTCGTGTTCTCATCATCACCTCCACTCTGTATTGGCCGATCATTCACCTCCATTTGATTGTTTACCCCTTTTTGAGGAACAATTGCGAAGAGTGATCTCACTAGCCATCCTTGTAACACTGCCGGAATGGAAAATTCCAAACCTTACCTGGAATCAGCTACTACCCATTTTATCACTCGTTCCTCAAAAGACGAGTCTCCTTTAAGCTCTTTCCAATTGAATCATAAAATATGAAAAGATTGTCGAGCCATTGGCCTCTCCAGCTCGTTAAAGGGATCGGAAGTGCTATCTCTCCTCTAAATTTTAATCTTTTTGGACCTGAGGGATTATTACACAAAAAGATCGAGCACTTGTTTTGTTCGACTCGTTAAAAGTATCGAAAATTCATCCCTTCTGTATCGTTTTATACTTTTTCGGACTTAAGGGATTAGATGATGAAAAAGGAATTTTGGAGTTTCCTCTACGCTCCTTTTCAGACTCTCTAAAATTGAAAAGGATCGAGTTATCGTTGTCGTTAAACTTGTTAAAATTTTAATAGTGACAAACTTGTCTATAGACGAGAACGAGTTTCACTATCGCTAGGCTCGTTAAAACATAGCGATGGGTTTGCCTGAAGGGAAAATTACACAACATGAATATGTTATCCTCCTCAAGCTTGATAAAAATAAAGAGGTACTGGTCAGCAATGACTAGGGAAAAATTGGGAAGAAAACTTGAAGAAACTTTGTTGGTAGCAAGTCGCTCTTGAACATGACACTTTCACTCCGCATCCAAGTCGGGTTGGGTTGTTTCATTCACCGTGTTATCACTTAAAATGCTGTAGTCAAAAATTTTTACCCTGGCTTAAAGAGTGGGTGTTTTCGCAGCGCCTAAATTATTTTAGGCAGTTTCGCAGCGCTACCTGTTTGCGTGGTTTCGTAGCGTGCTACGAAACTTGGGATTTGTTCGAGTTTTCAGTGGAGACCCAAATGACTATTTCTAAAACACAAGAAGACCGGATTCATATGCTGGTATTCTCATCAATATTACCAACTCTGAAGGCAAAATTTATCCTTAATCCATGCAGTAAAAAACCTAAAGGGTGCTACAGTGAGTTAGTCTTGAATCCCAGTCTTGAATACTGGCTGGGTTCCCCATGGCAGAAGTTGGCACAAAAGGTTGTTTTTGAAGCCATATCTTAAAATATCATTTTGTTGGGTTGGTGGTTGTGTTAGGCTCTATTTCAAAGGGAAATCACCATTACCAAATCTACATACAATTGCATAATCCAAGAGGGATCAGCACATTAGGTACAGGAAAAGTGTCAACATGCTAGTCAAAATCAGCGCTGGGAGACATTGATGCGGCAGATGCATTACTGCTACAATATCCTGCCAAATCACAAGGGGATTTTCAAATGTGTGCTTTATTTCCATGCCCTTATGCAGTTAAAACTTAAGAGGGCTAGGGTATGAGAGGATGATTTCCTATATATGCAGATGGGCGTGACAGTCATGGGGTTAGACAGTTCATTATTGGAGACAATAGTAGTAGCAGAAAACCCCTTAATTTGTCATCACGAGACTTTGACCACCACCTCCACTGCAGGCGAGGAATTCAATGGCAGCCTGTACCCTATCGCTTACCATGATGCAGACAATTCCTTGGGTAATGATGTTGCAGTGCCAATATTACTAACCAATGATAGCAAGAATATCCAGACAACTGTGAGCATGGAAGGAGAACTCCGGTCTGTTGAGAACAGCCAACAGACAGAAGAAAGAGCTCTTGGTTGTGAGGAAAAGACTTCAGTGGTTGCAAGTGGAAGTCAGATGGAGGCATCTCGATCAGAACTCCAGAAAGAAAAAGCTGCATTTGAGGTACCACGTGTTGAAGATGTGAGTCCAGCCCGAACTTTGCAAGAGCTGCAGCAAACTGGAAGATGTTAAACCTTGTAATGATGGTAACAGTGTCAAAGAGGGCAATCACTCAAACAATAAGGATTATCATGTTTCATTAAATAATAATATTTCCTCAGAGGCGGTTAATATGAAACCAAACATTACATTGGAACCAAATGATGTGAAATCTGAAAAGCAAGTCCGTTTAAAGCAAGATAACAAAGGATAGAGAACAGACAAGATGGGGCAAAATCTGTAAAGGAAAGTTTTCGGTCTGGTGAGTTGGACAAACCCAGGAGCATTTCACCAGACAGATTCGTGGATGAGCATGAAAGAGATTATTATGTGGAGCGGAGGAATCAAGAGTCATATGGTTACAATGATCGTTCTGCTACTCCATGCCACGATTTTTCCAAAGGAAGGTGTTACAGAGGATCATCTTGCAGGTATCTTCATTCAGAGACTGCTCTTGACAGTGTTGGTAGATGGTCCAGTGTTAGAAAGAGCAGAGAAGGTTTGATAGATAATGGTACGCGGGCATCAGTTTGTGAAAATACAGGTGCTACACCAAGGCTTTGGCTACTAGATCGATGGCCGGCCAGTAGAGAAGAAGAGGGTGGGCCCGCAATTGAATGGTGGAGATCACCGACTTCATATGGTTGATGTTGCAGAAAACACACGCAGTCCTAAGTGGTTAACGCCAAGTGTCAAGTAGCTTTCATAAAGTTTTGGTCGCCACAAGGTCGCCATTATCGGTGACACCGCGATAGAAATGTGGCACAAAAGCGGGAATTATGTTAACTGCTGTCATTAACAGATGTGTGCGCAAAACAAAAGAAGGGTGGTGCAATTACTACGAGAGACACTATCAATACAGGGCTTCTTGATCTGAACACTCCAAATGATCTCTGTTTGGCATGAATTTTTCAAATCATCTCCATAATCAAATGTCGGTGGCAGAGAAGAGAAATCGCTGTCGTAGTTACAAGGAAGCAAATGGTAAAGAGTTCGAAATAGACAAGTTTCCTCAGTCAATATGGACTGTATCATGTAGGTGTTGTCTGCTATAAACGTGGTTGCCGTACCCGTTATATGCTTCAGCTATTAGCTTTGTGAAGGGGGATTGTCATATATCATTAGCGCTCACTTCAAAGCCATGGATTAAGAAAAGAACATTACCAGAAGATGTGATATTGGATGGGAAAGTTTAGATAAGTTTAGGTAAGAACTGGAAAGTTCAGCACGGCATCCAGTATCTTAAACTTCTCGGCTTCTTATGATAAGTTTGTAGAACCAGGGTCTCATCGCCGGATTAACTTGACATTATACCTTGTACAGTCAATCAACGTTGCAAAGGATGTGTTTTAGCTTGGCTCTCAGGATTTCTACATTTCTGTTCATATTTGCTTGATGTGGGAACGTTCTTTTGGTCATTTATTCAAACAGAGACAGTCATTTACACAATTATCTGCTCTGCAACAACCATGTTTAGGCTCAGGTGTATGCAATCAGTGGTTTCGTTGCATAGTGGTACTTTCAAGTATCTGATTGTTGAAAAGGTGCGCAGAGAGCATCAATGTCAGATTTGCATAATAGTGCCCGGAAGGAGAAGGTTCAGAGTATATCTCAGAGTTCAAATTACAACCGCAAGGGTTTCAATTGCAGATTGAATTGCGCAGAAGATGTGAATTTAAAAGTATCCTGAACATGTTGGCGGTACTGAGGAGGATCCAGAATGTAGTATATGTTGATATTTTTACATCTTTCTGTTGTTGTGTGCAGTTAACACCAGGTGCTTTTGTTTGTCTACAACATACAAGAATGACCTTGTGAAATGCAACCCAGTCAACTTCTCAGGTTGCAGAGATCCGATTTGAAGTTGCACCACAGCATCAAAACAGTAAAGGAGCTCATAGTGACTCAAATCATAGTCAAAGTAACCAGAGAAAACACAGATTCTCAAGCAGATCATTTACCAACTCAAGATTTATTTGCTACGGAACAAATAGAGGTTATCTACAGCAGTTTCGTAGCGCGCTACGAAACTGCTGTAGAATGCTGTTTTGTGGAAAAACAATGAATTTTGATGATGAGGTCAGTTAATGGTGAAAGAAGGTCTCAAACTCAGGCAGTGAGATCATACATGTGTTTCATAACCACTCAAACAGTGACAGGTGTAGCTCTTGAAGAGAGGATAAAATATTTTGTTTATTTTCATAAAGTTTTCTCAAAGGCAATTTATGACCGAGCTACTAACGTATTGGTGAGGTTACCAGAATCTTCGGTTGATACACCTGTTGGTCCTTGAAGTATCCAGATCATATAACATATGGTGGTTATGCGTTGATTAATTGAAGGTTCAAAGAACTCGGAGTGTGGTCTTTAAATGATGAAGAGGAATGGAAGACAGGGGACCGTGGATGTAGGGTGATTAATTTTATCAATTAATAAGTTGTCTTATAGTTAGCATCCGAGACCAGCTTGCTCGGTGATTGTTCCCTTAACATATCTTAGCCATAATGAAAATCATACAGCTGTCCAGCATACAAGAAAGCATCAAGTCTGCGAGGAGAATGAAATTAGTATTTTAGTTGGATTAGGATTGTGTGTAATTTTAGTTCAGCATGTTTGTAATTAATACAGTAGTTAAGAGCATGTAGGAAGAGTTAATAGCCACCTTCGAGGCTCCCCTCATGCTGGAGGAGGAAGCTCGAGGTGTTGAAGTTTGCTTGCCTATATATGGGCCAAGTTAGGATGTAAAAAGGGTTGGATTGTATATACAAAAACAGAGTTTTCTAGAGCTTATGAAAAGACTGTTACAGTAATAGCAAACAGAGTTTTTTCTTCCCAAGATTCTCAATGCATCCTTTTGTTCAAATGTGATGGTGGTTTTAGTTTCTTAATGTTCTTTTTACAGCCTTGTTATGGTACAATCCCTCAGAATTCATATTATATGCTCTGACTTCCTGTGTGCTTGACAGGCTGTGGGTTTTGGTGAAGTATGTTTGAACATCACTCAGAATTCATTTGTTAATGCTCTGACTTCCTGTATGTTCAGCAGGCTTTGATTTAGGTAAATTATGTTTGGATCTTTGATGATGCAAAGAGCCTTGGCTTCTATGAGATAACTGTGATTTGGTTTATTAACTGTGAGAGACTCCATAGCCCAATGAAGACTGATTTGATGTATGTCCAACCAGCTATATTTTTATAAATGTGTGAAGAGTTAGCCCTCTAGTGTTTGAAGGATTTTGTCAAGAGTCATGAGAGAGCCCTCTCTGATTAGGAAGGCTAATTCCTAATCTAAAGTATGGTCTGAAACAGTTACATGAGACCTTGCTTGGTTGCAGTCCCTAGTACTGGTTTTGTGATAACACACCGGTCACATCACCATGGTCCCATCATACCATCCACATTCAGGGTTAATGCTACCAATTCATCACGTCAGTGTCGCCGATATGTTCAAGAGAAGTCATTCAGAGAATTCACCTGTGTCTCACCCACTACAATACATTTATACTCCATTCTTTCATGATCGCCACCCTGAAGCTTATATCACCAGATCGTTTTCACCTCCATTAAAATCATTTGCTCCGTTCCGTGTCATTGATGTGGGATTCATTAAGGCCCTCCTGTGATGGATCACTTCTTGTCGACATCAGCTCATTATCCAAGAAGTTGATCTAGGGACACCCCATTCAGTACTTTGAAGCTTGCATGCGTCAATGGCAAGTTTCTCACTTCCGGCGACAGGTTTACATCAATGACCTTCGACCGAAAGATTTTCCATGGTGTTCGGCGCCAAGTCCTTTATTCACACCACGTGAATTTTACTGCAGTACCTTGAGGGTCATTATCATTATCGGTGATTCCTCTCGCACTTGTTAACAGCTTATATCATTGGCTGGTAATCAAGCGATGTCTTTCCATGTTCGACTCCAGAACATCTCTCACATGGATAGACTTGTACTTCAAGTGAAGATCGAACGAGATTGAAGACCCCGGATCTAGTTTCATCCATCTGTGCTGCGATATATATTCAAGGAAGTAAAGACATCAAATGTACATCATTGTTGCACAGATAATCATCCAATCAAAGGGATGATGGCTTTATCAGAATCATCAGTCTACACTCAGACGATTGTCTGTCTTATGTACATGAAAATGAATTTATAAAGTTGAGCATGGGAATGCTCGACTCAACTAGATCATGAAAAATATTATGAAGATAATGTATTGTATTGTATCTTATTACAGGTCTCCTCTCAGCTTGAAAGAACTTCGGATCCTCATAATAAAGCATTTCACCCGACATCAAAAGATTAACGACCTCATGCTTTAGGGGGCAACTGTTATAGACATTTTTGGGCACTACAACCCCAAGCATGAAATGTCCATAAACCAAGGGCTCCTAAGTCCCTAAAAGTGTTGTTCTAACCCCTAAAGGAACAAGGTCAACTAGTTACAGCTTCTCCCAGAAGTTATCCATGAAAAACCACTCAGAAATGGTCAAAACTGGATCATTTCACTTGCTCCATGGCCAGGGTGTGATGCATCGCACCTTGTACACACAGGAAGTGTGTTGCATTTCAAAAAGCCCTTCTATGGGGTGTGATGGACGGGAAAAGACAAGTGGCGGAGACAGTTTGCGAGGTGGATGATCATGGAATCTTCTAGAAACTTCTCCTGGGACACTTGCCTCTCAGAATCGCCCAAGGATGAGTAAGAGATCAATGAGATCTCCAAGTGGCATCAAGAACTATCAGAGAGAAGACACTAATCAAAAACCCAGAGTTGACTCACACCTCTGAAATATCTATATATAGATCTCTCATCCCAGAGATCTGGAGGTTAGAGGCTGGAATTTTGCATATTGTAAGGAATTGCTGTTGGTTTCTTGAGACAAACATCAGATTTTTGGGTGATCTAAGCTCTGTATGAGGTGAAGAGGGGCTTCCTTACTGAGAGGTTGATGCTGGGTCAGAACAACTAGTTGTAACTCCTCTTGGCTCTTTCTTGTTTATCAATAAAAGCTATTCAAGTTTTCCTCCATACTCTTGTGTCATTGATGTTTGCTCCATTTGTATGGTCAATTTACATCTGATCCTAGATTGTTTATGATTATAGATCCATGTCTTTGTATAGTGTTATGCTACTGTGATCTTACAGGTACTCTGTGAAGATGGGCATGCAAGGGAACAAGTAGCGAAAGACTATCAAAGAATAGAGGAATCGAACCAGGAGATTAGCGCAAGACAGAGGTTGGTCTTCTTTGTTCCTCTCTATCTATACTTCATAAAGGAAAAACGAAAGTAGCTTTACTCTGTTTGTTTCTAAGGCAGCTGTCACACCTTAGTGGGATAAGCAGTTCTGAGTAGACACGTTTCCCTGTAACAAACACTATACCACTAGTTCTAAGAATCTTGTGGTTAATATCACCACAATAAATGTATATTGTATTTTAGAGGAGATAAGAATTGTATATTACCCCTTGGGACACTCCAAAAATATTTTGATGCACCCTGTTTGTCTAACACTCTAGTATACTTTATGACCTTAATTCCCATTCCGTTCTCATCCATGTGGATGCAATTTATGATATTCTAGGACAACCTAATCTCCTTTTCAACTCCCTCTCATCTTCCTTGTCATGTTTGCTAGGACTTGTGTATCCAATAAGAAATTTGGGAGATGAATGACATCAAGGTAGAAAATCAAGGGGTTTTCAAGTCATTTATTTAGGGTTCCCACTAGCATAGTCCCACCATATGATTCACCCAATCCCTAAATTGTGATTTAGTGCTATTTCAATTAATTATTAGATGATCATGGTAGGCCATAATTTCAGGTTAAATGTTATGCCTCTTCATAGGATATTATTGGAGATACTTTAGGAGATAGCTCTTTGGCTAAAGGGTCAAGGAAGGATTTTGACTTCAATATCAAACCATCAACCATATCCTCAACATATCGAACCAACAATCAAGAAGACAACTGAGGTGAAGCATGGGAATCATCTCTCGCCCATGTTTTTCAGGATATATATCAGTCTATGAATGCCTCTACACTCCACCAACTGTGCATCAATAAAAATTTCGTTTGCCCTGTTAGCCTCCCGCAGTAGCAGGTTAATCATCTTTCATGATCGACATTTTTACATGCCAAATATGTCATACTTTGCTTGCTGCAATGCTCCATATTTGCTACATATGGCCAGAGAAGTATCCATGAGAGTGTGCTAGTCCAAATGCCACTGATGTGTTCCATTTTTGATGAGTTGATCCATTTTGATGAGTTTTCAGCTAAGGGAGGTCCAAACAGCTTAATCTTGGTCTCCCTAGGTTTCAATTTCTTGTTGTAGAATATAGAGAATAAACATCAGTCCAAACTGTTTAATCTTGGCAGATCTATAAATAGGTAGAGAAACAAGGGTGCTCAACAGCCTAATCTGAGCCCCTGGATGCAATAAGTGTAGTTGTAGATAGGAGGACAGTAAGAAGAAAAGAATGAAAAGCTGGGCATGCTAGTTCAAGTGCACCCAAACCAAAAGAAGAGAAAATGCTAGGTGAGTAGGCCGGGTAGGTAGCTTTGTGGTTGCAGAATCATGACTTGTGATCCATTTCAGATTGTCAAGTGTTATATCTATCATATCACAAGTTTGAGGCAGTTTTCCATTTGAAGGACTTCAAGCGAGGCATGTCTAACTTCCCCTTCTTCCTCTTTCCCCAAATCACTCATTAACGTCCCATAAAAGAGGTCAAGATCTGCTTGATACCTCTTAAATTCATCATTCTCCATACCATTTGCCTTGGTGAAGATCTGCTTCACTCAAGGAATATTCACACTTCTTCTATCAAGTCATTTTCCCCCATTGATAGCCTAAGACATCATTCTTAGCACTCTCTGATCATTTATCATATTGACTACTAACTCTATTATGTAATTCCCTATCTATTTTCCCTTCCCATACTAAAACAATGTTGATAACTCCCCTATATACATATCCCCTCCCCCTGGTTGAAAAATAACCATAAGTGTGCTTGGGAATTACTAAGTTTGCCTTAAACTTAGTAAGAACCCTCATTTTCCCTCCTTAATCATCTTCCAAATGCATTAGGACTCATTCCTAAGCATAAAATCCCCCTCCAAATGTATAAAATCCATCTTTTGGCCTTGTTTTACCTTTTCCAAGGCATAAACCCCTTTCTGGCCTTAAACCCTTCTCAAAGTATATAAAATTTCTCTTAAATGCTTTCAGACTCCTTCCAAGAATTAAAACCCATCTTTTAAAGCTATCGAACCCCTTTCGATGCCTTAGAATCCCTTCAAAATATTAAAAGGGCCCCTCCGATTCCACAAAAGCCTCCCTTTAGTGTTAAAACCCTCCTCCGAATTCATTTTCCCCCCTTCGACGCAATATAGCTTTCGGAGGCCGCAGGATCATTGTAGGCCCCCTTTTTATACCTCTGATCCATCCCTTGTCGATGCGATTTTGCAATCGGCATATCGCAACTCATATGTGCACATATATATGCCCCCGACCCCTTCGCCGATGCGATATCGCTATTGGGAGCTCTCCGCATCACAATTTCATGTTTTACCGCATATATCACATTTTACCGCATAAACCTAAGTTTTTCATAAAACTTAAGTTTATCGCAAAAAACCCACATTTTCACCTATCGCAAGCCTTATCGCGATATTGCCGACGATAAAGCAGCGACCAAATCATAACCGTCCATCGTCCCGCCCAAATCAACGGTCCACATCATTTCGGCGATCGCACATATGTGTATACTCGTTGCCCCGCCGATTGCCGAACTGCCGATTTAATCTCAGCCGCCCATTCGGGCCTGCTGATCAACGGCTCATATTGATTTGCAACAACCCCATATATGGCTCCGACCAGCGGAGCCGAAAAGTAATATAGGCGTGGCGCATAAGGATTTCGGGTCCGAAAGGAGCCTGTTACACAGCGAAGAGGGATTGCTCCGATATGGCGGAGCCAAAATAACAAATGCAGCAGAGTTTAAAGGATTTCGGGTCTGCGGACCTGTTCCATTGTAAATCCACCGATTTGGGTTCGCCGACGAGCCGGACCCGAAATGCAATAAAGAAGGGTCTATAATCAGATCGGGTCCGCCATCTATTTCGCACATCGGAGGTTTTATATGTTGGGACCAATGGTCCGCCCCGATGCGACTTAGCGCCGGCCGTCGGATCGCCCTCCCAGATCAATGGTCATGATCTGTTCGCGGCTCTCCCCATGTCCTACTGGCGGAGCCGAAATTAATTATAGCGTGGCACAATAAGGATTTCACGTCTGTAAGGATCCTTTGTATAGCGAAAAGGGAAGGCTCCGATATGGCGGAGCCGAAACGTTATAAAGGGCAGCCTCAAAGCATTTCGGGTCTGCGACAGTTCGGAGGTTTTATGTGTTGGGACCAATGGTCCGGCCCGGTGCGAGTTAGCGCCAGCCGTTGGATCGGCTCGCGCTAGATCCAACGGCTATGATTTAATCTAATGAACAGTGATCGCTCCCGCCCTAGTTTTGGTAAAATTTCATGTTTTAAGGCATTTTTGTCTTATAAAAGGAAAACAGCCATTTTTCACAGGGTTTCTTCTAGCGCCCGCGCCCGGCTCCAGTTAAAGAAATTCATGCATCCTTAAGCCATTATGGATTGCTCCAAAGCCCTGTTTAGCTCCAGAAGCCAGTCTCGGCCTCAGCACGATCAGCAGCATGCAATTCCTCCTTTTTGCGCCATTTATTCAAAGTTTAATACTATTTTGGATTTGCCAACACCGATAGCATCCCAAACGCCACGGAAGTCTTTGCAGCAGTTATTTTTGCATTTAATTAGCAGATAAAGGGGCGATTAGACAGTTTAAAGCATATCAACGGTGAGAAAAGGCCCATATTCAGTGCCAAAGTGTATCAGGATGCGGCAAAGAGTATCAGTCTAGTTTTTCAAAGCAGATGAAAGCAAAGCAAGCCCAGCAAAGTCAACAAAGCATCATTCAGCCATTAAGGCTCACCAACACTTCTTTTTTTGACTTAAAGCCACCTAAAGGCATAGATGAAGGCTTTCAAGGAAGAGTTATTGAAGAGACATTGTTCCGAGTCATATTTTTGGAGCAGCGCTGCTTCCTTAATTGCGCAGTTATCACAGAGAGGACAGTGCGTGGCTCAAGGCACTCTTTCAGTCCATTTTTTGAAGCTGCAGGACCCTATGTAGCCCTAAAGAGCCATTTTGATGAGGCTGCTCCCTCATGTGCAGTTGTTTTAGATATTTTATTGCATTTATTTCCAGCACAACTTAGCATTAGAAGCAATTATTTCACAGATCTCTTTTGAATCTGTTTTGATATATATTTTGAGATATTTTCTCCCTTGACACCTGTTCAAGGGATGTTTGTAAATATTTTCTATTTAAACCACCCTCTGCATTGTTTTAAGGGTTGGTTGGTCGATAACTTCCTCTCTAGACTTGCACTGTATTTTCTGAGAGTCTCTATAATCAAAGATCACTGGAATGTTTGGGAGATGAACTGACTGTTGTGTTTTAATGACTGAAGAGTGACTATGGAATCCTAACGCTTCTACATAGCCCAATAAGTGTTTCTTATCGCTGTTTACAGTTTATATGTGTTTATGCCATCATTGTTTCACTATCTAAATAACAGAAAGAAAGAATAGTTCAGAGCTCACTTAGTTGTATTCTGTTCTCAATTTCTGTGATTTATCTATGTTTTCCTCTGAATTAGTCCTAAATATGAATACTCATTTGCTGATATTTACACTAGTTCCTTCATATATGAATGTTGTTTAGGAATCCTTGATTTCTCCTATATAAATGTTCATTCACCTTCCCTCTATTAGCATAATGAGAGCTACTTAGTGGCCTTTCATTCACTGACCTTCGTTCCATCCTTATTCCAGCTTGATATTGTTTTATTTGTAGCTATCCTGCTCTGTATTCCTCTTGTGACCAAGAAAACCAACAGCAAGCCTAATCCATGACTCCATGCCCAATGGTTTGAACTTCTCACACTATGCATCCCAACTCTGTTTGAAAGAATCCCCCATCCCACCAAACATAAACAAAACCCCCTTGAACTCATTAGCTAGCCTAATATCATCTTCAACAAAGCTAAATTATAAGGAGAGAGCCCTCTCTGATTGCAGGTAGGCTAGGACCTGCAGTCCAAAGATTGGCTTGTGGTTACCTCGGCCGTATCCTTTAAGGAGCTTTAAGGACAACCTGAGTGATAACATGATGGCGACTCCACTGGGGACCATCCTCAGATAATTTCACAAATCAAGTTGGAAAACTCCACTGGGAAAGAACCAGACCTTCAAAAGTTTCTTTCTAACCCATACATTCTTAGAAAATTCCCCAAAAAACAAGCTAGAAGCTGGCTCCCAAAAAGAATTCACGTTATACAAGGTCAAATCCAGACCCAAATCCCCCAGCAGCTTTTGAAAATCCCAATATAATCCTAAGGAACCTCAGGAAGCTAGAGCGAAGAGAGGATTTTGCTGATAATAGTCCTGAAGCAGTTCACCCACGCTGTGGCCCAACCCCTGTCAAAGTTTTATTTCGTTCAACCCCTAGTTCCCCTTGTTCTTCATCCACCTCTCAAAGCACTCCTTCCACACCTCCATTCACTACACATACTACTACTACTACTCCTATTATCCCAGTTGTTCTAGATGTTCTGTTTATCCCTGTTGTTCCACTTATCCCTGCCAACATGGCGAATAGATATGCACCTTTGCAATTACCTGCTAATCCTGGAGCTATGCCTCAGGATTACCAAACTAAAATCACATATTTTGATGGCACAAGTGCCTGCATAGCCCTTCAGCATACAAAGAAAATGCAGGATTGCTTTGAAAGCTATGAGATTGACGCTGATGCTGTGAGAATGAAGATTTTTGTCCAAAGCTTGTCAGGCGATGTCAGGACTTCGTTTAGAGCACTTCCAGCCAATTCCATAGCAGACCCAGAAGCCTTATACTAGTCATTTGTCAACAGATGGGAAAAAAAGAAAGACCCTTTGCACATACTAGCTGAATACGATACAATCAAAAGAGGTCCACAAGAAACAGTCTTGGACTATTGTGCAAGGTTCAATAGCGTTTATAATGCTATCCCACAAAACTTAACGCCCCCACCTAACCTTGCCTTATATAAATTCCCTGATGGATTCGACCCAGATATGGCCTACCAATTAAAATAAAGAGCCCCTAACAACCTTGCAGACATGCAAAACGTGGCTGTCACTATGGAGGAAAATTTAATTGCCAAAAGAAACAGAGCTAGAACTGAGAGAAGAACCACCTTCAAGGAAGAGCCCTCAGCCTTAGATCAAAAGCTAGATGCTATTATCAATGGTATGCACAGGCTGGGAGACAGAGTAGAGAGTGTTGAGAGGAAATCATCATGGGACGGGCAGCAAGCTAAAACTGTCAGGAACCCGAATTTCAGGAAAAAACAAAATCCAAATGCTAGTAGGTCTAGCCCAGACCATGATATAAGACCTCCTTTCCAAGAAAACTATACAGAAGCATCCACATCTAGTGATGCCATAGAAGACACTCACATGAACTTGGTGGATTTGAAGGGTGTGCAACAAATTTTCCTAACTCAAGAAGACCAAGATGACCATGAGATAAGTCAATTTCATACTAACTCTGGTGAGTCTTTTGACTTTAAACAAGGTTATGATTCAGCTATTTATGAAGTCCACAAACAGTATAAGCTGAGGACAAGAACCATAGATGTGCCCGAAAAAGTTAAACCAAAGGAGGGCAAACAGCCCAACCAGATTAGAGGCAAGGCTATTATAATAGAAACAGCTGATATAACTGTCCCAAACCCGCACCAAGTGATTGTAGAGGACATAACAGACATACAGCCTTCTATTGATCAGCCTATGCCACCTTCTTCCTTGAAAGAGAACTTGAACAACACTCCTAAAAGCCTTCCCAAAACAGAAATACCGCAAGGTATCACTCACCATAACACTGATAATCAAGAGGAAAACACAGAAAATACACTTGAAAAGGGGAAATCTGCTATTGCCAACACAAAGACTCCATTGGAGAAACCATTCAACTTAGAAGCATAAATAAGCAAACTTAAGATTTCCATCCCCTTATCTGAGCTTGCAAAGCATGATGTGTATAGGCAACAAATCCAAAGATCACTGCAAATGCCAGAGAATAGGGATGATGTGAATGTTTTAGATGATACACCTGAGTTGCTTTTTGGTCCAGAAGTTGATGGCAAATCAGCACATGGAGCTGTTCTACCCTTTTATGTCAGTCTGCACATACATGATAAAGTTTTACATAATGCAATGTTTGACTCAGGTGCCTCACACAACCTTATGCCCAAAGCTGTAATGGAGCAGCTAAACCTTGATGTAACAAGACCCTACAAAGATCTATTCTCCTTTGACTCAAGTCAGGTCAAGTGTTTAGGCTTAATCAAAGACTTATGTGTCTCCTTAGTCCAATTTCCCAACAAGACAATCCTAATGGATGTGGTGGTTGCTGACATACCACCAAAGTATGGCATGTTGTTGTCAAGATCTTGGGGGGCGAAACTCCAAGGATCTCTCCAATTAGACCTCTCCTATGCCACTATTTCAGTCTTTGGGCAACCAAAGAGGCTGTATAGAGAAACACTGATGAAGTATGTGGTAAGTAGTGAGGAAAAGCCCCAGAATTTCCCTATCTATTCAATCCATTCTGATATGGATTCTTTTATTTTGTTTAATGATGAAACAAGTCCTCCAACTGATGATAAGCCTATGGCTTTAGTACAACAAGCACACATTAATGAAGAATCGGTTGCACATACCCATGAGACTGTCACAACAGCCAATGCAACCAATACACAAGAAAAACCTCCCAAAACACAAGACTCGGGTCTGCCCAATCCTAAAATGATTGAAACTCTTAATAATAACCACAAGCAAGAAATCACATGGTATTTAGAGTTTGATGGCTCTGTTAACAAGTTAGGAGCAGGGGCAGGAATATGGATTCACAATACACATAACAACCATGCAGAGGGTCATGCTTATAGAATGAATTTCAGATGCACCAACAACATGGCAAAGTATGAAGCTCTCCTTTTAGGCCTTAAGCTGCTCAAAGCTTTAGGAGCTGCCAAAGTTTCCATTCTAGGTGACTCATACCTAGTAATCCTACAAATGAAAGGCAACTTTGTTACCAATGATAGAAGGCTAAGAGCTTATAGGACTGCTGCCACTGCAATACTTGATACCTTCACTGAATCCAAACTTGCTAAGATTTCTAGAAGCAATAACATGCATGCTCACAACCTAGCTACTTTTTCTAGCACTTGCAAGCTTCCTTTTGAGCCCAATCACCACTTTACTGCTGAGATAAAACACAGGCCTACTGTCCCTAACAATGTCAAAGATTGGCAAGTGTTTGAGGATGATGCTCAAATCAACAATTTTCTTACCTTACAGCATGAGTTTTCAGGCTTAAACATTGATATGGATGCCATGGATGATCCACTGCAAGAAATAAACCAAATCCAGCAAACTGTAACAGCTCAAATAGCTAGAAAATTGCTACAGCCAACCATCTTTGATGATGAAAACATAGAAGAGCTGAAACAGATGCATTTGGAGGAAATAGCCAAAACAGAGGCCGAAATCATTGATCTAAAGGACAATTTTCTCCCGGTTGGCCTCACTCCACTAGAAGACATGTTTGATGCAAATGATGTGCCCAAAAGGCCAAAAATGCAGCCTATAAACACTGCCATAGAAGAATACAACATTGGAATAGCAGAGAAGCCCAAAATGATCAAACTGTCTAAATCTTTGCCTCCTGATCAAAAACCAAAGTATGTGGATTTGTTCAAAGAATTCCAAGATGTATTTGCTTGGAGTTATGAGGACTTGAAGTCCTATGACACCTCAATTATTCAACATACCATTCCCTTAAAGCCAAATCAAAAGCCCTTCAAACAGAAACTGAGGAGAATCAATCCTGTGCTTCTCCCTTTAATTGAGAAAGAAGTGAAAAGAATGTTTGAAGCAGGTATCTTAGCACCCATTAGATTTTCTGAATGGGTATCCAATCTTGTTCCCACAAGAAAGAAAACAGGTGAGCTTAGGCTTTGTGTAGATTTGAGAAACTTAAATCAAGTCTCCCTAAAGGACCACTACCCATTGCCCAAAATGGACCACATCCTACAAAGAGTAGTAGGGTCATCTAGAATCTCTTTGCTAGATGGCTTTTCAGGTTTTAATCAAATACTGGTTCACCCAGATGATCAAGACAAGACAACCTTTACAACACCGTGGGGAACATTTAAATATGTGAAAATGCCTTTCGGCCTAAAGAACGCAGGTGCCACCTTTCAAAGGGCCATGGACATTGCATTTTCCAAGGAAATCCATGATTTCTTGGTTGTCTATCTTGATGATCTTACCCCTTTCTCTAAATCTGATCAAGAGCACCTAAGACATTTGAGACAAGTGTTCCTGACATGTAGGAAATATGGCATTTCCTTGAACCCCAAGAAGTCTTTATTTGGCCTTGAAGAAGGCAAATTACTTGGACATATCATTTCAAAAGATGGGATTAGAATTGATCCGGAAAGGATCCAAGCCATTCTCCAAATCCCATATCCAAGAAACATAAAAGAGCTGCAAGCATTCCTAGGAAAGATCAATTTCCTAAGGAGATTTATCCCAAATCTAGCCGAGCTGATAAGACTGTTGAGTAACATGTTAAATAAGGATGCCAAGGTAAAATGGTCTCTTGAAACCAAGTAAGCGTTTGAGAGTATCAAAGTTGCCTTAACTCAAGCCCCAGTCCTCACAAGTCCTCAATTTGATAGGGACTTTATCATATTTTCATTTGCATCTGATAATACCATAGCTACTGTCCTATTGCAAAAGGATGACCAAGGAAATGAAAAGCCAATTGCTTTTTTCAGCCGAGCCTTAAGAGATGCACCCCTGAAGTACCAAATCATGGAGAAGCAGGCCTATGCCCTTGTTAAAGCAATCAAAGACTTCAGAATTTACATTTTATATTCACACGTGATTGCCTATGTCCCAAATGCTGTTGTAAAAGACATATTAACCCAAGAAGGATTAGAAGGCAAAAGAGGCAAGTGGATTGCTAACATTCTTGTGTATGACATAGAAATAAAACCAACCAAGCTAATAAAGGGGCAAGGTTTAGCCAAAATGACGTCCGAAACAAACTTTCAAGCCTTAGACATCAACCAACTAGACAATGAACAGGAGCTGGTGACTCCACAGATCAGTGACACATTTTTGCAATCCCCATGGTATGCTAAGATATGCTTTGTATTGTTAAACTTGTTTGCTCCCCCAAGATTGTCCAGGACCAAGAAGAGATTTTTAAGAATGAAGGCTTTGAAATTTTGTGTCTTAGATGGTGCATTATTTTGGAAAAATCATGAAGGCATATTGCTTAATTGTTTGACCATGAATGAAACTAATAATGTCATGAAAGAATTCCATGCAGGGGACTGTGGAAGACATCTATATTGGAAGTCCGCTGCTGATAAAATTTTAAGGGTTGGTTTCTATTGGCCCACTTTGTTTGTAGATATAAAGAAGTTTGCCACCTCATGCCACAATTGCCAAATCTTTGAAGGCAAGAAAAAGCTGTAGCCCTTGCCTCTTAAATCCATCTCAACCGAAAAGCCTTTTCAACAATGGGGTCTTGACTTCATTGGAGAAATCCATCCCTCTTCCTCAGGCCAGCATAAGTGGATTTTAATAGCCACCGACTATTTCACCAAGTGGATTGAGGCCATTCCATGCAGGCAAGCCAATGACACCACCATTATCCAATTCCTTGAGTGCAATACCATGTCTAGATTTGGCTGCCCTGAGAAGATCATCACTGACAATTCCGATGCTTTCAAATCCAAAAATATGATCAATTTTTGCCATAAATTCCATATCACTTTAGGCCATTCCACAGCTTATTACCCTCAAGGTAATGGCTTAGCTGAGTCATCTAACAAGAGCCTGATCAGTATTATCAAGAAGATCTTAGAAGAAAATAAGAAGAACTAGCATAGAAAGCTCACAAATGCCCTATGGGCAGACAGATTGTCAACCAAGAAATCCATTGGGATGAGCCCTTATGAGCTAGTATATGGCATGGAGGCCAGATTTCCTTCATCACTGGGCATTCCTATTATCAAGCTGCTGCAAGAGATTCAAGCTGAGCCAAATGATATACAAAGGAGGGTAAACCAAACAATCCATTTGCAGCAGACAAGAGAGCAGGTCTATGACAGATCTCAAATTATGCAAGAAAAACTCAAAAGGATGTTTGATAAGAGGACTAAGGCTGAGAATTTCTGTGTTGGAAACAAAGTTATAAGGTGGGACTCACGAAGAGAAGACAAGGGAAAACATGCAAAATTTGATTTCCTTTGGAGAGGGCCATTTGTTATTTCTGCTGTTCAGGGAAATAACACATATTTCCTCAAATCTGTAGAGGGCAGCACTGCTGAAGAAGGCCCTGTAAATGGCCGTATGCTGAAGCATTATCATGATCCCTTTTGTTGAACATAACGCAGCTTTGTAAATATCTCTTCGTACATTGATATTTGTATATATTAGCACTTGTGTTTTTATTTTTGTATAAACAGTCTGATTGTTAGAGGAGTAGCAACAAAGTTTGTGAAGACACAGTCAATGCAAGTCCTCTATTTTTAAGCTCTGTCTCTACAGTAATCTCATCAAAACAGCAAGAGCAGCACTGTCATATCACAGTGATTTATGTTAAAGAGAAGCTGTTTGCAGCTTGTAGACTTCAAGTCAACAGTATCAAAAAGAAAGGAGGATTTTCAGTTACTTCAGCCCCCTTTCAAAGACAAGAAAAGAAGAGCTCCAGTTTTATTCCCTTTTTGTGTTTGTTTCACAAGGCAGTGCTCAAGCAAAAGCGTATGCAATATCAAGCACGCAGAAGAAAGCAGGCGATGCTTTATTTTTCATAGTGTTTCAGATAAGGAGGAGTGCTGCATTCAGAAGTTAAATTTCTAGTCATTCAGCAGTTAGCACAGAAGAAACTTTCAAATAACAGCAACTACAGATGATCAAGGCATTCTGACCTGCTGTTCTTGGCTTGTCACAAGGAAAAGCCATCCCCAAGTGGAGCCACTATTAGCCTCCTGCTGCAGCAGGTTAATCATTTTTCATGATCAACATTTTTACATGCCAAATATGTCATACTTTGCTTGCTGCAATGCTCCATATTTGCTACAGATGGCCAGAGAAGTATCCATGAGAGTGTGCTAGTCCAAATGCCACTGCTGTGTTCCATTTTTGATGAGTTGATCCATTTTGATGAGTTTTCAGCTAAGGGAGGTCCAAACAGCTTAATCTTGGTCTCCCTAGGTTTCAATCTCTTGTTGTAGAATATAGAGAATAAACATATGTCCAAACTATTTAATCTTGGCAGATCTGTAAATAGGTAGAGAAACAAGGGTGCTCAACAGCCTAATCTAAGCCCCTGGATGCAATAAGTGTAGTTGTAGATAGGAGGACAGCAAGAAGAAAAGAATGAAAAGCTGGGTATGCTAGTTCAAGTGCACCCAAACCAAAAGAAGCGAAAATGCTAGGTGAGTAGGCTGGGTAGTTAGCTTTGTGGTTACAGAATCATGACTTGTGATCCATTTCAGATTGTCAAGTGTTATATCTATCATATCACAAGTTTGAGGCAGTTTTCCATTTGAAGGACTTCAAGAGAGGCATGTCTAACTTCCCCTTCTTCCTCTTTCCCCAAATCACTCATTAACGTCCCCTAAAAGAGGTCAAGATCTGCTTGATACCTCTTAAATTCATCATTCTCCATACCATTTGCCTTGGTGAAGATTTGCTTCACTCAAGGAATATTTGCACTTCTTCTATCAAGTCATTTTCCCCCATTGATAGCCTAAGACATCATTCTTAGCGCTCTCTGATCATTTATCATATTGACTAATAACTCTATTATGTAATTCCCTATCTATTTTCCCTTCCCCTACTAAAACAATGTTGATAACTCCCCTATATACATATCCCCTCCCCCTGGTTGAAAAATAACCATAAGTGTGCTTGGGAATTACTAAGTTTGCCTGAAACTTAGTAAGAACCCTCATTTTCCCTCCTTAATCATCTTCCAAATGCATTAGGACTCATTCCTAAGCATAAAATCCCCCTCCAAATGTATAAAATCCATCTTTTGGCCTTGTTTTACCTTTTCCAAGGCATAAACCCCTTTCTGGCCTTAAACCCTTCTCAAAGTATATAAAATTCCTCTTAAATGCTTTCAGACTCCTTCCAAGCATTAAAACCCATCTTTTAAAGCTATCGGACCCCTTCCGATGCCTTAGAATCCCTTCAAAATATTAAAAGGGCCCCTCCGATTCCATAAAAGCCTCCCTTTAGTGTTAAAACCCTCCTCCGAATTCATTTGCGCCGCTCCGACGCGATATCGCTGTCGGAGGTCGCAGCGATCATTGTAGGCCCCCTTTTTATACCTTCGATCCATCCCTTGCCGATGCGATTTCGCAATCGGCATATCGCAACTCATGTGTGCACATATATATGCCCCCAACCCCTCCGCCGATGCGATATCGCTATCAGGAGCTCTCCGCATCGCAATTTCTCATTTTACCGCATATATCACATTTTACCGCATAAACCTAAGTTTTTCATAAAACTTAAGTTTATCGCAAAAAACCCACATTTTCACCTATTGCAAGCCTTATCGCGATATTGCCGACGGTAAAGCAGCGACCAAATCATAACCGTCCATCGTCCCGCCCAGATCAATGGTCCACATCGTTTTGGTGATCGCCCATTTCGGCGATCGCACATATGTGTATACCCGCTGCCCCGCCGATTGCCAAACTGCCGATTTAATCTCAGCCGCCCATTCGGGCCCGCTGATCAACGGCTCATATTGATTCACAACAACCCCATATATGGCTCTGACCAGCGGAGCCGAAAAGTAATATAGGCGTGGTGCATAAGGATTTCGGGTCCGAAAGGAGCCCGTTACACAACGAAGAGGGATTGCTCCGATATGGCGGAGCCGAAATAACAAATGCAGCAGAGTTTAAAGGATTTCAGGTCCACGAACCCATTCCATTGTAAATCCTCCAATTTGGGTTCGCCGACGAGCCGGACCTGAAATGCAATAAAGAAGGGCCTATAATCAGATCGGTTCCGCCAGCTATTTGCTCATCGGAGGTTTTATATGTTGGGACCAATGGTCCACCCCGATGTGAGTTAGCACCGGCCGTCGGATCGCCCTCCCAAATCAACGGTCATGATCTGTTCGCGGCTCTCCCCATGTCCTACTGGCGGAGCCGAAATAAATTATAGCGTGGCACAATAAGGATTTCGGGTCCGTAAGGATCCTTTGTACAACAAAAAGGGAAGGCTCCCATATGGCAGAGCTGAAACGTTATAAAGGGTAGCCTCAAAGCATTTCGGGTCCGCGGCAATTCAGAGGTTTTATGTGTCGGGACCAATGGTCCGGCCTGATGCCAGTTAGCGCCAGTCGTTGGATCGGCCCACGCCGGATCCAACGACTATGATTTAATCTAATGAACAGTGATCGCTCCCGCCCTAGTTTTGGTAAAATTTCATGTTTCAAGGCATTTTTGTCTTATAAAAGGAAAGCAACCATTTTTCACAGGGTTTCTTCTAGCGCCCGCGCCCGGCTCCAGTTAAAGAAATTCATGCATCTTTAAGCCATTATGGATTGCTCCAAAGCCCTGTTTAGCTCCAGAAGCCAGTCTCGGCCTCAGCACGATCAGCAGCATGCAATTCCTCCTTTTTGCGGCATTTCTTCAAAGTTTAATACTATTTTGGATCGGCCAGAGCCGATAGCATCCCAAAGAACACGAAAGTCTTTGCAGCAGTTATTTTTGCATTTAATTGGCAGATAAAGGGGCGATTAGACAGTTTAAAGCATATCAGCGGTGAGAAAAGGCCCAGATTCAGTGCCAAAGTGTATCAGGATGCGACAAAGAGTATCAGTCTAGTTTTTCAAAGCAGATGAAAGCAAAGCAAGCCCAGCAAAGTCAACAAAGCATCATTCAACCATTAAGGCTCACCAACACTTCTTTTGTTGACTTAAAGCCACCTAAAGGCATAGATGAAGGCTTTCAAGGCAGAGTTATTGAAGAGACATTGTTCCCAGTCATATTTTTGGAGCAGCGCTGCTTCCTTAATTGCGCAGTTATCACAGAGAGGACAGCGCGTGGCTCAAGGCACTCTTTCAGTCCATTTTTTGAAGCTGCAAGACCCTGTGCAGCCCTAAAGAGCCATTTTGATGAGGATGCTCCCTCATGTGCAGCTATTTTAGATATTTTATTGCATTTATTTCCAGCACAACTTAGCATTAGAAGCAATTATTGCACAGATCTCTTTTGATTCTGTTTTGATAGATATTTTGAGATATTTTCTCCCTTGACACCTGTTCAAGGGATGTTTGTAAATATTTTCTATTTAAACCACCCTCTGCACTGTTTTAAGGGTTGGTTGGTCGATAACTTCCTCTCTAGACTTGCACTGTATTTTCTGAGAGTCTCTATAATCAAAGATCACTGGAATGTTTGGGAGATGAACTGACTGTTGTGTTTTAATGACTGAAGAGTGACTATGGAATCCTAACGCTTCTACATAGCCCAATAAGTGTTTCTTATCGCTGTTTACAGTTTATATGTGTTTATGCCATCATTGTTTCACTATCTAAATAACAGAAAGAAAGAATAGTTCAGAGCTCACTTAGTTGTATTCTGTTCTCAATTTCTGTGATTTATCTATGTTTTCCTCTGAATTAGTCCTAAATATGAATACTCATTTGCTGATATTTACACTAGTTCCTTCATATATGAATGTTGTTTAGGAATCCTTGATTGCTCCTATATAAATGTTCATTCACCTTCTCTCTGTTAGAATAATGAGAGCTAATTAGTGGCCTTTCATTCACTGACCTTCGTTCCATCCTTATTCCAGCTTGATATTGTTTTATGTGTAGCTATCCTGCTCTGTATTCCTCTTGTGACCAAGAAAACGCAACAACAAGCCTAATCCACGACTCCATGCCCAATGGTTTGAAATTCTCACACTATGCATCCCAACTCTGTTTGAAAGAATCCCCCATCCCACCAAACATAAACAAAACCCCCTTGAACTCATTAGCTAGCCTAATATAATCTTCAACAAAGCTAAATTATAAGGAGAGAGCCCTCTCTGATTGCAGGTAGGCTAGGACCTGCAGTCCAAAGATTGGTTTGTGGTTACCTCGGCCGTATCCTTTAAGGAGCTTTAAGGACAACCTGAGTGATAACATGCCCCATTGTCCACCAATATGGATACAAATTGTCCTAGCATTGTGCCTTTGATTGCCAAAATTGTAAAATTCGGATTTTCCATGTCAAAATTTTAATTGAAGACTGACCATGGATTGGAAGGCCATTAACACAATATTAGGACATAAAAATTAAATAATTGACACAATACCAAATACAATACATACATTGAGTTTTGTCTCACAAGGTATCTAGATGCTAATTGAGCAAGTTCACACAAAGAGAGAAAGGCAATGTCATGATACATTGTTCAATTTGTAATCAAGAGCATCATCTTGGATAAGGGAGAAGTAACATTTAGTTTCTTTGTCATATACAAAGGAAAAATTATGAATCAATGTCAAATTACTTTTGTGAAGCAATGTTGTTGTAAAGAGTGTTAGAAAGCTTGCATTGTAGGCAAGGCCCTCACACCATACTAGATTCTATTAACCAAAGAATGTTAACCATGTCCAATGATCTCAAATTTCATGAGCATGTTCAGTGAGAGACCATAAATGAGGGGTGTTAGAGTGGTTAATAATCATAGCTTATAGTGGATGATTGTCATGATACACAACATCTATGGTCCAAGTCATTTGTTTGGTGCCCAATATTGGTGAATCATTGTATTACATCATGGTAGCATATCTTGCCTTTTCTAAAGCAAAAATATATTGAAAATAAGTTAAGTTATGTCTCATGCAAATGTTCAATATTGTTGTGTAGTGAGTGGTTTTCATATTATATGTATCATATATCTATAATCACTTATTTCAAGCCTACCTTAAGAAATAAAGGAAGAGTTGCAGGGCCCTTTCATAATAAGGACTCCCACCAACACCTCTCCTCGTAGCAATCTTTCAAATGTTAGCCCATAAATCAAAAACATGCCCTTGTTTCTCTAGTTTGGAAACCCTTTTATAGATATGATAGTGAACTCCTACCAACCACTTCTTTAACCATCTGTTGAATGCCTTTGATTGGTATGTGTAAATGATTTTGATTGATTCCTAGAGAGGTGTGAAATCTAATTTTGCATTGACATAATACAAACACCAAACTTAACCCATGGTAGCCAAAATTTCAGCCTTACAACTCTCTCATCCAATATTAAATACTTCACTAATTAGTCAAGGGGTAATCTCCTTAACAATATATTAAATATTAGAAGCATTCATATTAATTGAAAAAATAAGAATATTATTTAATATTAAGTTATAATGCAGGTAGTTGCCAAGTTGACATATGATACCCCCTTGTTTGTGAGACAAGGGATGCCCTCCATTAAATGCTTTAACTATTTAATCTATGGATGTGTACATACCTTAATTTCCATTGGATCGAATCTTGTGACCTTTCAAGAGGAAACACTTTAACACAAATCGAACATGTAAATACAAACTTAATTTGTATATGTATCAAAGTTACTTTGAGAGTTGCATGGAATGCTTAATTTTGTATAGAATCAAGGGAAAACTTGAAGGGTTGATCCCAATCTAGAACATTCACACTTTGTTACTACTGTTAAAGGCATGTCATGATGGTTTAAATGGTGTAACATCATGTACATTTAGTTGTGTCTGTTAAAGGCATGTTATTTCTATGACAAAACCAATGGTTTGTCTACTTGCTCAGCTTAGTGAGCTATGCGTTAATCATCTCAATGAACAACATATAAGGTCAATTAGCTTAGCCATTGACATGCACATTCCATTGTCACTATTAGTGACATGTTAGGTTGGATATTAATATGTATTTTTGATTAACATTATCTAGGAGATTAACCGAATCAACATGCATGTTTGACTACAATTGTGGGAGATATGTTAGATAGGTCAACCCCATCAACAACATTTATGTTCAATTGCACATGTTAGAGGCATGACACAATGGTCAATTGATTAGTAACATGTACATTTTGGTTATCACTATTAAAGTTGTTTTAGGTTGGCTAACTTGTTCAACGACTTGTATGTTTGGTTACAATTATTAAAGCCTCACTTGATTGTTTAATGAAGTAAATGGAGTGTAAGTCTAGTTACCATTGTCGAAGGCATGTTTTGTTGGTTAAATTAGTTAACAACATATACATTCAACTATGATTGTTAGAGCCATCCAAGGCTATTAAACCCATTTAAAGTAGTGCATAACATTGATGGGCGCTTGCTTATTGCATTGTGTCTGAGTATAGTGTGTTACTTTTTTTCTAAGTCGAGGATTTTTCATTAATCAAAAATAATGTACAAGGGCGTCAAAATGTGTGGCTTATAATTATTTATATATTTAATGTAATATGCCTTTCATTAATAAGAGGAAATGGAATTTGGGGGATAGGGGAAATGGCGTTGTCTACGGGAAACATCGATCTCATCTATCTCATCTTCACTCTCCCTTCCCTATCATTAGCATCCCTCTCCTTTTTTTCTTTATCCACCAACACCATTAATAGACTTTTTGTGAAGAAGTAGCATTGGATGACTCAAGACGAGGGTTATAGCTCATATGTTTATCTTGGGTTTCTCCTTGGGGTTTCTGAGCTTACGTATCTTGCTTTAAATTCTTCTTAAATGTCCCAACAATATCCTTTCCCATCTCTTGTTCATGAAACTTCAGCTTGCAAGCACAATATTCATCCTAAATTTCCTTTGAAGATTCATGTAGCCATTGTGCACCGAGGCCTATTCCTGGGGGGGAGATTGGGAGGATCTACATTTGTCAACAGAACCTTTTTATTGTTGTCCCATGCCACCCCAAACTTTATAGCCCATGTTTGTAGCCAAGATATATCCTCTTCCATATGTAAACTATTTATCAGATTTATAACAAGAGAAGACTGAGCTCTTTGATGAGCTTTTATTTGAAGATGAGAATGACAATGAAATGTTCATTTTTAACTGTACACCTAAACAAGCTTAGAGACCCTTCCACCTCACTGGCTTAAAATCTTGACTCAAACCATGCAGAATGTGACATTGTGAAGTGTGTCACTCTAGTCCCTTTGACAAGTAGTGACATGACACCTTTTGTGAAAGAGCAACAAGAGACTGTCGCCTCTTGCCCCTTTGAAAGTGGTGAAACATTTTAGAAAAAGGGTAAATTTCTAAAAACATCATGGAAAAAGGTTTCCATAAAATTTAAGAATGATTCCATTTTATTGAATCACTACTACAAGAGACTATCGCCTCTTCCCCCTTTGAAAAAGGTGAAACTGTCTAGAAAAAAATATATATCTGAAAACATCGTGAAAAAAGGTTTCCAAAGAATTTAAAAATGATTCCATTCCATTGAATCACTACTACATGAATTCATCTTAAAATTTCATTTTATTTATTAAATTTATCATAATCAAAATTCCCCATGGAAGACATTGAGAGGCATTAGAAGATATATATTTTTTTTTCATAAGAGCTTGTTAAAACATACCATGGCAATTTAATAACTTTATTTAAGACAATTTGTCTCCTGTGTACCAGTCACCAAATAAAATATCGAGGTGGGCCATGCCATTTTTGTTCAAACCCTCAAGGAGCACACTCGAGGAGCTTTCAAGAATGGAAGTAGAACAATGGGTGATGTAATTTTGTTCATACCCTAGATTTTTGAATTATGGAGAAGGTTTCAACAATTTTGTTCAAACCATGAATTTTTTAATTCTGGATGAGGTTTCAGCAATGGAGACCAACGTTTTGCTACGAGTATCCTATTTTTCCCTTAAATTTTGATAGAGGCAAGGGATTGTTGGGGTTTTATGTAGGGAACGGGACACCTAACTAGAACTTGTGGGGCTCCTTGTTTTCACTATTGAACCCCAAACCCACATAAGGTTCAAACAGGGCTTTTCCTTTCCACCATCACCCAAAAAATGCCCCTCTCTCTCTATAGGTTGTCGCCTCTCCTCCAAGGCAGTGAAAGAGGTTGATAGACCTATTCCAGAAATTTTGTACTCGAGTAACTGATGAAAAAGCTTCAGTTGTTGGACATCCCCTTCAGAATCATATGTTTTCCCTAGCATAGGCAACAAAACCCCCTCTGAGTCTACTGTAGCAAAGGCCGTTGATAAATTTGGGGAACAGGGAAAAAAAATTCATGGAGCCCATCGACCCGCCAAGACTTGGGAAAGAACTTTCGACTGTATCCATTTCTCACAGTGGTAAGTCTCTATCTGACTCCAGTTCTATTATCGAATTTCTACCTTTAGAAGATTTGATGGTTATTAAAACCAGAGTAAATTAAAGGAAAGGAAAAGCCGTAGTAAATTAAATTCAGTTTGAATCCATCAAATAAAATAGACTTCTTTAACTAAGACTAATTCTATCCTAGCTTTAACTGATGGAATGCAAATTTGGCAGCTATGAAAAATAATGTGCAGCATGCACCGAGCATAGGTACAAGAAATTACTAATTAGAGTATATAAGGTTTTTTAAACCCAAGATGTAAAAATCATATAAAAAGTGATGGCTCTAGGCTAAACCCACGTGTGTGTCCTGATTGACTCAATGAGTTGATATGAGAAGAAATGTTGAGATGCATTTGGCTTAGACATCAATAACATTCATACCTATTTAAATGAGATTTTAGAACATTGTGTTTTAGATTTCAAGGTCCTTGAAATGATCTTTATTTGTCATGAACCCCCTTTCCTTTGATACCAGAATCTCAGAGACACACAAAGGTTGATCCTTTACCTTCAATAAGCATCTACCCAATGGAAAATCACGAACACTATTTTTGAAACCCTCTTGATTGACATCCAAGGGCCGAGGATACTTCACCTTTTGTAGCCTTTTATACTTATCTATGAGACAGACAAAGCCCTAATACAAGGCTGAAGGCATGTCAATGAGCTTAAGAATAATATTATATATATGAACTTAGATGCTAGGATCTTTATAGCTTCAGATATGATTTTATATAAACCTGCAAAAAGAAGGAATTTCGAGTGAGTCACTATCTCCAAACCAATTTCAGTTCAAGGGTGATTTCATAATAGAAGATTTGACCCTAAAGCAACCAAAGCTTCCTTGCTGTAGTGATGACAAAAGGCCCTAAATATAGATCATTTGACCAACAATTTGACAGAGAGCTCTATCCTAGAGATGCTTGATTGATGGGGCCTTGATCTCATTTTCTTTCTGGGATCTGCAGCCTAGAATTTTGTAGTAGGAGTTTAAGTGCTTCACGATGACTGATCTTTGAAGCGGAAGGAGGTGAGTGTTGTCAGAAAACTTCTTGTGATTTCTTTTTTCCTTGCTTCGACTTGCCCTCACCTTAACTTTGATACCATTCTGATGGGGCAAGATAAACATGACAACAATAGAGGTAAGAAGTTGTAGATTCATTTGTTGTCTATCTTTAAGCTTCTAGAACATCATATGTTTTATTGCCAATTTCTGCTAAATTTAAAATTGACATACTGATCTGAGAAGAGGGTTTGCAATGCTAATAACCTCTTCTTCAGTGAATGTTGGTACACTCGAGTCTTGTTAAAGGACCAACTATTTCTTGTGCAAAATTCGAAGCGATGACAACATACAACATGTTTTCTGAGAATCAAAACAACTTCTAGAAGTGCTATGACATTAATCCAACACTATGTTTATAAACCGGTTCATAGTAATGGACACACAATGTGTAAAATGTATTCTTTAACAAAATCTTTCTATGTCAGCTAGTTTAAAGCTTACAGCCAAACTCCTATCTTGAAGAAACGGTACTTTCTTCCCTTTCACTTCATAGGTATATGAAAACACAGTTTTGTAAGCACCCATAACCATGAATATTATACCAACTCTCTATGGTTATTGCATCAATAATGTAAGTGTAACACTCATCCATGTGGCAGTCATAACACATTTAGGTAAGGTTTTACTAACACTAGCATCCCAGACCATTAAGATCTATCCATGGCCTCAAAATGATGTATTTCCTTTACTCAATAAAACACTCCTCATTTCTCTCCCCCAATCATAAAATTTTTTCTCTTCATTCTGAATGAGAAATCAATCAACAAGTCACCATTTTAAATGTTAGATCACAATATGTTTAGCTTCTCTCTTGTGCTTACACTCTAGTATTCTCGTAGCTTCAGAATTGCGGATCTTAAACACAGTATCATGATGTGCATTCAGGGAGGCATAATCCACCCTTGCTTTGCATCAAATTACCCCCCTAGCATTCCCTTTATCTTTACATGCCTCAATGCAAGACATGCCAAGTCAGTACCTGCTCAGTTAAATTAGTAAGTTGAGGGGCGTCATATATACCCAACGTTGCCTACCTTTTCTTCCTCTTCCTATGTCGTAGTGTATGAACAGTCAACCAGACTGGTGAGGATCCCCATTAATAATAACATCTATGTTGGCATCTGAATTTTAATGACATGTTTCCCTTAATTATATGTTTTGGATTTTTAACCAAAAAGGCTAACAGAGATAGAGACCCTCAAATCTGTATACTTCTGGCCCCTATGCCCATTTTCATCTAGGTTTTTACCATGTCAGTGTCCCTTTCTTTCTCAAAACTATATGAAATCAGTTGATCTATCCATTTCGTAATGCCTTTGGTAAATTTTCCTATCAAATGCTCTGAAGTATATATGAGATCTAAGGGTTTTTTTTGGTTGTTGCTAACTTCATATATTTCTGCTAACCATGATATGGGTTTGATGTAGAGGATTATGATTGAGTAAGGGTTGCATTGCTCGATATCTATTTAGGAGGACGAGAAAGAGAAAAGTGATGTTAGGGTTGAGAGCCAAAGATGCCTGTGAAAGGAGGTGTGTGGAATGGAGGGTGGTAGGGCTACCAGCATGGTAGAAATGGATGATGGGGAGGTCGAGGTTTTCATCATTGAATAGCTGTGGTGGATTCCTTGTAATCTTTGTGGTCATGCCATTGGTTTTTCTGGCAGCTAGGTTTCGTCACTCTGCATCTACATATGCAACTAGTAAGCTTCTTCCTTCCCTCCTCCCTCGCTGGTAAGCTTCTTCCTGCCCTCCTCCCTTGCTGGTAAGCTTCTTCATGCCCTCCTCCCTTGTCAAGTTGCTTCTGTCTCTTTTTTTAGGGTGGGTCAGCGTTTAATGTATCTTTATTGGCAAGCATGCCATTTCTTAATCTGGTAGTATTACAATGAAGTGTAGACTTCTTACAAAATTCAAGTAAGATCTCCATTACAATGAAGTGTAGTCATCTTATACTATTTTAGAAAGATCCCTTTCATTGAGAACCCATTGAACAATGTATTTATGTGATTTGAGCCTTGGCGGGGAATTATCATCACCCCCGGTTAACCATTGAACCAAGACCCCATGGACCTGCTTCGAAATTTGATTTGCCTTCACCACCCCGGTTAACCATTTCCCTTTAGCTTTTTTCATAGGATCTGAAGGTGCAGATGTTATCAAACATACTTTCCTCACTTATTGTCAAAAGTTTAGCACCTCTAGCATTTTTCCAAACATTTTGTGAGTTTTCTTTATAGGTTTCCGTTCATTTGATCTGTGTGAAGCTGTGAACTCCATCTCTGCATTAACATGGTACAATACCTACTGGGAGAAAGATTTAAAGTTTGTACCTCTCTCATGCAAGAGAAAAGGTTTTACCAACTGCCCCTAGGGTAATTTCCCTTGCCAAAGATAATGAAACCATTCATCCCGATAGCAAGAAATAACAATGCTCTTTCCATTTTTTAACAAAGGGAAATGCATATGACTGGTAAATTCGTTGGACAACCACTCGGTGAATTCCTTGGGCACTCCTCATTCTGAGTAGGATGGTACTAAGTGTGCACTGGATTCTACATTAGCTAGATGGGTATTATAAAAATATATTCTTTAAGAGTTCACTTCAACATCTTACTCATGGGAATTGAATCTTGTGGGAATTGAATCTGGGTGGGAAGGGTAACAATCATTCTTCGGGTCCACTCATTATCCAAGCCAGACCCACTTTCCATCCATAAAGCTAAATCCACTTCTCATCAGTCAAGCTAAAACTAGTTCTGATCCACCCAACCTAGACCTAATTCACAACGACAATCTTGTTCACGAGCTACTTTTTGCTATACATATCATTTTCACACTATTCCCACAGTGTTCAGAGCACATTGGCGAAAAAAAAAACGATTTATATTGTACACACCATTTTATTATTGATGTGTAATGAAATCTCGATCTTAGCATATGCATGATAGCAAAGCAACCCCCTTTTTAGCGTTTCATTATTTTTATAGATACTCTTCTCCATCAATTCTTTGTACCTGACCTTTTATGCGTTTTTTGTCATTTAAAACAGCAGGGCACAACTTCTCAAGAGATGGATTTGTTAGAATGGTATTCTCTTTCCACATCTTGAAAACCAATTCTATTTTTCTATGCCCATTTTGTTCTTTTTCAGGATCTGGGCAATGCACTTGCACTTATGTTAGTCTAATCCCATAAAATAAATAGTGTCCCTAAACTGAAATTTAATCGACCTGAGTGGATTGAAATAGAGAGGAATTATTGTGGATACTGGAGCTCTGTCATATGTTTAAAATCACTCTTATCTATTTATCTGTGGGGTTCACAAGAACAGGCAGATGACTAGAGAAAGCAGAGTTTAACAGAGAGCATTGACTCTCTCTTCTGAAAGGAGGAAAGTATAAGAAACCTACTGCATTTGGATATCTTAAATTTGATTTCTCCCCTATTGAGTAGAGAATTGAAAATAAATTTTATTTACTGGGCAAGTGATTGATGTCATAACATCTAACACAGAGGACTCGGGAACTTTAAACTTAAATATTGTTGGACAGAATGATATATCTTCCTCATGGTTATTAGAAAATCCCTCCGAAGTAAACCAAAGGATATTACTAACTCTGAGGTACGATTGGTGAAGACTTTGGTTATTTTCTCTATTGAACATGTAAGGAAACATATGTGATGATGATCTACGTAGTTGAGTAGGGTTGTATTAAGCAGGAAGTGAAAACTGACATTGGCAGGGGTGATTCTCTATTTCTAACAGTGTACGTCAAGTAGAGGCAAACGAATTCTGGAGACAGCTCAGAAAAGTTACATTCACAACAAGATGGTGTGATCTTCAATGAAGAAGGCAAGGAAAATCCTGAGGAGGGTAAAATGAATGACAAGGTGCAGGAAAAAACTTCCAATGACAAAGAACTTCTTACGAGGTTTCAAGAGGATGACACAGGAAGTGAACATCGACACGTCAAAGAGAATGCTCTTGATGGTAAGTTTTGATCTTCCCTGGTTAGCTGGTCTATGATATTGGTAGCCTACTATAAAGTAATGTCTATTCAAACTCCCAGGACAATGGTTGTTGTAATGCAGACCATTTGTAGCTTGAAGAAAGTCCAACAAAAGTTCCACGAAGGGTAAAATTCTTTGCTGCACTAGATCGCTACTTTTTGTTCTCATGGAAAAGGGAATTGTTATATTATTTTCCAAAATCCTTTCTGAATGTTACTTCTCCAATAGAAAAATTTTATATTTATTAGATTTTAGCATAGTATGCTTTAATTTATAGTAGTTTAATGCTTACATCAATCGAGATAAAAGAAGAGGGAGAAAAGGTCAAAGGAGCTGATTCAACAGGATGAAGAAAAACGAGTTGAGCTTGAAAATGCAGCAATTAAATGTTCCAAGGAGGTAGATTCTGCTGTCATGGGAAAATACAGCATTTGGTGGCGAGAGAATGAGAACAAGAATTCTGACTCCACTATTAGATTGATGCGAGACCAACTGATCATGGCTAGTGTGTATTCAAGTATTTCCCAGGCTAGGAATAATCTTGATTTATACCATGAATTGATGATTCTTATTAAAGAATGTCAGTGTACATTGGGTGAGTCTAATGCAGATTCTGATCTACCTCAAAGGTAATATTTTTCGCATTGGCTGGTTCTAAATCAAGAGTGGTAAGTGCTTCCATTTGCATTTGGTGTTCATATCCTTTGCTTCTTTTAAATTTGCAGTCTGTGTGTCAATACTTCTGCTTTTCATTCTCTTTTTCTTGGCTGATAGTTGATATGAATCTTTCAGTGCACCTGAGAAGATCAAGGCTATGGTTCATGTCCTATCCAAGGCTAGAGAACAATTTTATGATTGTGTGACAGTAACAAAGAAGTTGCGAGCCATGCTTTAGTCTATAGATGAGCAAGTAAGGACCTTGAAAAAGAAAAGTACATTTTTAATTCAACTAGCAGCAAAGACTATTCCCAAGGGCCTACACTATCTGTCCATGCGATTGACCATGGATTATTACTTGCTTGCCCTTGAAAAGCGAAATTTCCTAAAAAGGACAAGTTGGAGGATCCAACTGTTTATCACTATGCATTATTTTTTGACAATGTATTGGCTATATCTATGGTTGTGAATTCAACTGTCATGAATGCTAAGGTGAAGTGCTATTAATTTAAAATACTATAAAGTTTGGAAGTCCAACAATTTTGCTGCATTTTACATTTAATATTTGGATCTCATTGTAGGTGATTTACTTGTGTTTGGAGGAACCTCAGAAACATGTATTTCATCTCGTCACAGACAAGTTAAATTTTTGGGCCACGAAAATGTGGTTTTTACTTAATCCCCCAAGGAAATTTGCGATACATGTAGAAAATGATGATGATTTTAAATGGCTCAATTCCTCCTATTCCCAATACTTCGCCAATTTGAATCTATAGATATGAAAGAGTATTATTTGAAGGCAGATCACTCGACTACACTCTCAACACATTCCTCCAATTTAAAATATATAAATCCAAAATATCTATCCATGCTAAATCATCTTCGTTTCTATCTTCCACAAGTTTATCCCAAACTGGATAAGGTCCTTTTCTAGGATGATGATATTGTGGTGCAGAAAGATTTGACACCCTTGTGGTCAGTAGATGTTCATGGAAAGGTTAATGGTTCAGTGGAAACTTGGGGAAAAAGCTTTCGCCGGTTTGACAAATACCTTAATTTTTCCAATCCGCACATAGCCAGGCACTTTAATCCTAATTCTTGTGGTTGGGCATATGGGATGAATGTATTTGATCTCAAAGGATGGAAGAAACAATATATAACTGGAATATATCACAAGCAGCAGAACATGGTAAGTGTGTGGTGTGGTTTATTTATGTTAATTCCTGTGATGCTTACTTTAAAGTATTTGAAGTAAATATGAAGTAATTAGCTAGAAAACGTAATGGGTTTATCTTTGCTCGATTTCTAAGTTTTTGTTTTATTGTATGTCATAATGAGGATAGAGTGTTGTGGAAGCTTGGAACACTACCCCCTCGATTTTCGCATTGGCTGCTTCTAAATCAAGAGTAATAAGTGCTTACATTTGCATTTGGTGTTCATATCCTTCGTTTCTTTTAAAGTTGTAGTCTGTGTGTCAATCTCTCTGCTTTTAATTCTCTTTTTCATGACCGATAATTGATATGAATGGGTCATGTCCTATCCAAGGCTAGAGAACATTTTTATGGTTGTGCGATAGTAACAAAGAAGTTGCAAGCCATGCTTCAGTCTGTAGATGAGCAAGTAAGGACCTTGGAAAAGGAAAGTAAATTTTTAAGTCAGGTGCCAACAAAGTCTGTTCCCAAGGGCCTGCACTGTTTGTCCATGCGATTGACCGTAGATTATTACTTTCTTCCTCTTGAAAAGCGAACATTTCCTAAAAAGGACAAGTTGGAGGATTCGACTCTTTATCACTATGCATTATTTTCTGACAATGTATTGGCTGCATCTGTGGTTGTGAATTCAACTGTCATGAATGCTAAGGTGAAGTGTTATTAATTTAAGTTAATATAAAGTTTGGAAGTCCAACAGTTTTGCTGCATTTTAAATTTAATATTTGGATCTCATTGTAGGTGATTTACATGTGTTTGTAGGAATCTGAGAAACATGTATTTCATCTCATCACAGACAGGTTAAATTTTGGGCCATGAAAATCTGGTTTTTACTTAATCCCCCAAGGAAAGCTACGATACAAGTAGAAAATGTTAATGATTTTAAATTGCTCAATTCCTCCTATTTCCCGATGCTTCGCCAACTTGAATCTGCAAGAGTATTATTTCAAGGCAGATCACTCGACTACACTCTCAGGACATTCCTCCAATTTGAAATATATAAATCCAAAATATTTATCCATGCTAAATCATCTTCATTTCTATCTTCCACAAGTTTAACCCAAAATGGACAAGATCCTTTTCTTGGATGATGGTATTGTGGTGCAGAAAGATTTGATGCCCTTGTGGTCAGTAGATCTTCATGGAAAGGTTAATGGTTCAGTGGAAACTTGTGGAGAAAGCTTTCGCTGGTTTGACAAATACCTTAATTTTTCCAATCCGCACATAGCCAAGCACCTTGATACTCTCTTTAAATTCTTGTGGTTGGGCATATGGGATGAATGTATTTGATCTCAAAGAATGGGAGAAACGAGATATAACTGGAATATATCACAAGTGGTAGAACACGGTAAGTGTGTAATGTGGTTTATTTATGTTAATTCCTGTGATGCTTACTTTAATGTATTTCAAGTAAATCTGAAATAATTAGCTAGAAAACTTAATGGGTTTTTCTTTGTTCGATTTCTAAGTGTTTCTTTTATTGTATGTTAGAATGAGGATAGAATGTTGTGGAAGCTTAGAACACTACCCCTTGGATTGAACGTTTTATGGCTTGACCCATTCTTTGGACAAGTCTTGGCATGTGCTGGGTTTAGGATATAATCCTAGCATGGACTGTTCAGAGATTGGAAATGCAGCTGTTGTTCATTACAATGGGAACATGAAACCTTGGTTAGAGCTGGGAATTATAAAGTGCAGCCTTACTAGACAAAATATATAAAATATGATCATCCCTTCTTACAATAGTGCAATATAAATGAATAGTTGTGACCTCAATATTCATAGTGCAATAGATTGTCAAATGTAAAGTGTAAAGGCCCTTGATTTGGTTGATAATTCATTCTAATTCATTTGTTTTTGGAGTTCCATAGAAGGTTTCTAGTTTATGACTTAATGAGTCAGGTTTTTGGAGGTGCAGTGGCCTAGCCAAGTTTAAGATTTACAAATTTTACGTCCTCATTGTATTCCTTGATAGTTGGAAGTAAACTCTTATATAAGTATTCTTTTCTTTGTTAGTTAATATTTCTCTTTCATCATGTAATTGCACAAATTGTTCTTCCGAGAACACAAAGAAGTACGAGACACAAAGATTTAGGCTTTCAAGGTAGGGCAAAACCTCCCAATAGGGGAAACCCCAACAATCCTCCTCTTATTGAATTTATTCAAAATGAGATATCCAACACAAGACCAAAGAGTCCCTCCAAGTCAACCCTCCTCTTTAAGTCAATGTCAATAGTTGAATCTCTGCCTAGTCAAAGTCAAAAGCAGCTTCTAAATTTTTGTCCTTATTGCAGGTTTAGTCTCTTATTATAATACACTGACTTCCAATTACAGACTCTTTTCCTTCTATTACTAATATTTGGCTACTATAGCAAACCCTTGACTCTTTACCATAGATATTCAGATCCTGCTGCAAATAGATAGCTTTAGATTGAGATTCGGCTTAGTCACAAACTTCAGTTTCTTCAAGTGTTGTAGACTTCCTTTTATCCTCAGTTTTTCTTCTCCCATTGGATTAAAGACTTCGAGCTTTTTCACTTTCTTGGTTGCTACCCAAAAGAGGTCAAATATAGGCTAAAACACCTGAATATCATTCTCCATGAGCTTTGACTTAACTAAACAAAGAGTGACTATGCTTGGATTGTTGCCTTTGTAATGCTGAAATGTCCTGCAATCTTTGCCTGTGACAAGATGCAATAGCCCTAATTGGACAACACTGAAACTAGCTCAATTAAGTGTTTAATTTCCATGACCAATTCCTTCATTTTCCCATAGTAGCTATGCTACAATAGTCTCACATGGAGCGAGGGTTAAGTTGCACATGGACATATATCTTTTCACAATGAAGGCAATGTGCTAGGCTCTCATCTAATATATGTTCCTAAGATATAATAAACTTATGGTGCATGAGTTATCATCATTCTTGCTCCTTAGTTATATTATATGTGCTCCCTGTCTTTGTGCTCATGGATAAAATAAATAACTCTCCATTGAATTTCTATTAGCATCATTCAGAAACTCTTGATTGATTGATGCTCTATGAAATGCATCAACTCTGAGTTACTCATAATCCACTTTCTTGTTGAGTTAGAGATCAATTGCCACGGTTCTGGAGATGTTGCATTTCCTCAAGGAGTTACTAATTTGGTTTCTGTACGACTGTTAAGAATTTGTCTCTCCTTACCTGGAGTGTTCTTAAGTGTTCTTGGGTGAATTTCTACTTACTAGAGTAATTTCCCTCTAACCTGAGCATTATTTTCATTTGCTGGGGTGATTTTGAGCTCAATCTGGTTGTCTAAGAGGCCATAGGTACTATACAAAGCCATACATAACTGTAGGAGATCATTGGCTTTCCAATTTCCCTTCATTCCCATAAATCCATCGAATCCATGGGTGCTGAAATCTACAAGGAAAAGCATTCTTGATGTCTATTTATGGTAGAATGTAATTATATTATAATGTTGTTAAATTGAGATTCATTACTTGAGTGATTCAAATTATATGTTGTTCCATTGGTATTGGGAATCATTACATGAGAACCCATTAACTACAATTATTCACCAATAATATCCAGAGGTTGTTCTGTACTAGAATGATGATTGTCCAGTATGATGTATAATGAGGACATGCTTGAAGAAATGAATGAGGATAAATCGCATTCAAGGGGCAGTGTGAATGAAAGTTGTACTGTAGAAAAATAAAATACAACAGTATCGACAAATATGGACAAATTCTGATGAAGAACATGCAACATCATCTAACTTCGATGAAAACACAAAGTGTGAATAGTTTGAGCTGTCTAATTTCATACTTATTGCATATTCAACTGGTGGATCTGTATCTTCTTATATTGATAATATGGAAGATCAAGATTACATACAACAATTTATACACACTTTTACCTTAAGGCAAAGTGTTGGGCAAAAGGCCCTCAAGGAGAACTCCCCTGAGACAAATATCAATTCAGTGAGCAAAAATTGTTCTAATGATGCTAGCAGTCAATTGTCCAAGGGTGACTTTTGGATGCCCTCACAAGAACTAAAGATTTTATACCACTATTCAAGGGATCTTCTCTCAACTAAAAAGGGTATGCTAATAAATGCTTATGGGAAAAAGGCACAACACATTTATCTCTGGTTGGGAGTTTATCCATATTTTCCATGATGTAAATAGTTATAATGTCATGTTGAGTAGATTTTTCGCACACCTTTAAGAAGGTATCATTATCGAATGGGGACTATAAATCTAAATTGTTATACATTGAATTATATATAGGATTATATTTGTTTGGATGGGAAGGTTGATATAGTTTGAGCTTGTAGGAATTAATTATTGGAGAATACCCTATTGAAGAGGAAGCTTTGGGTTGAATGAAATTTGATGAACCTACTATAGTACATGTGAGCTAATTTTTTTATTCTTAATATATTTTTGCCTTATACTATTTCTTATGACAGATGGCATATGATATGTAGGAAGCTTTTCACTCTATAGAAGATATTCATGGTTTTGTGTATGGTAAAGAAGATTCCTCAACCTCACATGATGACAATCTTCTATTCAAAGTTAACAAAGATGTTTTGGATATTAGAAAGTCATTTGTATCATGTTTATGCATGGTACAAGCTCTATATACTCTAGAAAAGCTACAATAAATACTTAGCATAGAAGGATTTGTAGCTGATGGCATCATCTGGATTCTTGGCTGCCATTGTGAAATGGGATGAGGGAAATGTGTAGAAAAATCATATTCTAGAAACCATTTATCTTTGGTTGGGAGTTTACCCATATTGCCCATGATGTAAATAGTTATAATGTCATGTTGAGTAGATTTTTGGCACACCTTTAAGAAGTTATCACTATCGAATGGGGGCCAAAAATCTAAAATGTTATCTATTGAATTAGATATAGGATTATATTTGTCTAGATGGGAAGGTTGATATAGTTTGATCTTGTAGGAATTAATTATTGGAGAATACCCTATTGCAGAGGAAGCTTTGGTTTGAATGAAATTTCATGAACCTACTATAGAATCTGTGAGCTAAAATATTTTTATTTTTAATATATTTTTGCCTTATACTATTTCTTATGATAGATGGCATATGATATGTAGGAAGCTTTTCACTCTATAGAAGATATTCATGGCCTTATATATGGTCAAGAATATTCGTAAACCTCAAATGACGACAATCTAGTATTCAAAGTTAACAAAGATATTTTAGATATTAGGAAGTCATTTGTATCATGCTTATGCATGGTACGAGCTCTATATCCTCCAGAAAAGCTACAATAAATACTTAGCATAGAAGGATTTGCAATTAGTGGCATCATCTAGATTGTTGGATGCCATTTCTATTATGCCCTATGATCACAAGCATGGGGCTCATCATTTTGAGCTGGAGAATGATAAGGAAAGAAGTTCAAGAATGGCTACTCTTCTAAGTTTTTGGATTTAGTTTCGATTCTAAAATGGATGCTAGAGAAGTGGTAAGTTATTTCAATGAAAAGGCTTAAGTTCATCTATCACTGTTTGAGATGTTTGCATTTGTATAGGTTTTTTGCATTAGTTCAAGGAGTTTTCTTCCAATATGTCTAATAATAATATGTTTTTTTGAAAGTTGTCGCGCTCTACACTTCTATTTGAAGTGGTAAGTAATAGGTATAGAGATCATTAAAGAATTTATTTTTGAAATTAAGTCTTTCCTTGATGTTGCTGAGAAGTCAGAGCACACATATATTCCTCTAAGAACTTTTTATGCTTGTACAAGTTACCTCCCATATGTCTTTCCATATGTACCTTGTACCTTGTTACCTCCCAATGTACCTTGTTACCTCCAAACTTGCAAGTAAATTGTTACCTTCCATATGAAGAATTATCAGCCACTGAGACAGAAATCAATGTTTCACCTCCCAAATGTCCCAATGTTCAATCAAAAGTAGTACGCATAGCAGCAACTCCACCTCTTGTCCTAGATCTTCTTGGTTATTTGATAGGTTTAGGCAATGCACTTGTCCTTAGAGATCAGTGAGCAGTAGGCTCTAGGTGGGTATTAGATAGTCAATTCCATTTCATTTTGTAAATAACAAATGGAAAAAATTGGCTTTATTGTTGTTAGATATGAATTGTATTTATTATGATAAGGGTCAACCTGATTAAAGCAACTTGTGATATTTGGTTAATGCTTTTTGCATGCCTCCATTGCATGTTTTACTTGCAACATCAATATGTCAAGGCCTTCAGATCAATGGGAAACTTATATGGTGCGATGGTCAATTTTTTACAACTTGAAGCTTTAGAATAACTCTTTTGGTCTTGCAGCTGCTGGAACTCTATAGGTACAGTTCATAAAATATGAAAATAGTTGAGATATTAGTTCTATTTACTGTAAATATTGCTAGTTTAATAGGATGTAGATGCACATCTATTTTGAGTCCTTTTCCTAAGTTTCGTTCCAGCTAAATTAGGTGCCACCATTGCAGCCTAGTAGCTCAGCACACACATTGCTACCAATGGTACTATTTCAAAACATATCTCCTGGACTGGAAAATGCTCTTTTGTAGGTGGAAGTAAAAAATAATCAACAACTTGTTTGATATTTTAATGATAATATTTCATTTGAAGTTTTCTTCACTGAGGATGGTATGATGGAGCATGCAACATTTATGGACATAATAATGAATGATAAGATCTAAATTTTAAGATTTGGAAGTTTTCTTCATTGAGGATGGCAAGATGGAGTGTGCAACGTTTCTGGAGGTAATAATGAATGATAGGACCATTCCCTCTCCGCCACTCTGCCTACGCCTTCGAGTCTGTTGGATTTTTAGGACTTTTGGGTCAGAAGGACTGGGCAAGATGGACAAGTCCAAGAGATCAAAAGGGGAAGAGGAAGGGCATATAGACAGTGAGCTTGTTCTCTCCATTGAAAAGTTGCAGGAAATCTAGGATGAGCTTGAGAGGTTAAGTTCTCATGCACTCTGAAACTGCTTTTTGGGGTTATTTTATTTTATTTATTTATTTTTAAATTGGATTTTTCTTTTTCTTTTTTAAATATTTTGCCCATTCCTTTCTTTATGTATTATTTTTTTGATTTATTGGTGCGTTTGTGGATTGATTGAATTTTTGCTTGTCCGTGGGCTACTTGAGAATGATTTGTTACATCCCTTAAGAGTGGGTTTGAGGAAAGGAGAAGTTTTTTCAGTAAACCCACACTTCATCTTCATGTTCTTTCAGTCTTTTGTATATGGACATTTTGATTGGTTTACATATATTGTTTTTCCAATAGTGTCAGTCAAATTATTATAAGGAAAAATTGGAACTAGAACATCCTCAAATTAGTTATTTTAGTTTTTTTGCCATATCCATTTATTGTTTGGGTGTGAGTTGGTAAAGCTCGGGTTCAACAAATGTAATATTTTATGCAACAATTCTTGATCAGTTACAGTCTGCATGTTTATGATTACATTCATGATGACTTGGTGACCTGAGGCTCTCTCAATATAATATGCCACACTCCTAAATCCCTTTTGGTCTCAATTACAGTCTACACATTTATGATAAGGTCATAGTTGCCTGGTCACCTGGGGTACTCTTGGCCTAGTCACTACCCCCAAAGGATCTAACAAGGTTGCTGGACTTAATGGAAAAAGCTTGCAATTCTATTCGGCACCTGCTCTTAAGGAAGGGTAGACCTGCCTTACCTATATGGTTGTTGACAATTGGCTTATTCTTACATTCATCTTTTTATTAGTTGCTAGAAAGCTTTCTTGGAGGAATTAGTGGATAGAGTTTAAGTTGGATTCTGGATGAGAATCAAAGTATTCCTACATTACATATTTGTAATTTCATAGTTTCATTCAATTGAGGAAGAACCAGATTCATTGTATCACTTTTGCTTTCCCTTTCCCCACTTATATAGTGATGTTGCAACGCTGTATTTTATTTTTTCCTTGTACTTTTTCTCTCTCAGATTGAATCTAAAGTTTCCAGTACCTACCAGAGCCTTTTTCTCTTCTATCGTAAGATGCATATGTGTGTAAACCTATGTAGTTGATGAAATAAGTTTGGAGTGGATTGAAACATTGAGATTTTGCTGTGGCGGTGGTGATGAATAATTTTTTCAATTGAGCATAACATGTCTATATGATATAATGGAGAAAAATGGAAAACAAAGTGAAATTTTTAAAGGGTGCATTGAGCTGCTCTCTTTTGGCTATTCATCTCTAGTTATGTTGAATGTTAGAAATTGGGGCCAACTACAAAACTTTTTTTTCTTTCATGAGACTGCAGAAATCAGTCTCCAAATGAATTGAAAATGTCCTGGTGCACTTTGGGTTGTTCTATCACTAGTCTTATATGGGATGTTTGTATTCAAGTCATTCAAGTTATTTTTTTTTTTAGTTATTATATGATGTCCAACTGTGTGGGGCCTTCTACATGGGTAAATTGCATTTGGGTATTATGGACAATTGAGTCCTCAATTATTTTTTGTGCTTTGCCTTTCACTATAGGCTATTTAACATTCATTACTATTTGATATGTTGATCATTAAATATCATTTGCCCTTCTTTGTGCTTTGCCTTTCACTATAGGGTCTTTAACATTCAATACTGTTTGATATGTTGAGCAATAAATATCATGTGCCCTTCACCATAAACCATAAAAAATAAAGCTTTCTTTATATATAATTTATTTGAATGAAAAAAAGGGAGAGAGCTGTTGTTTCAATTTCTCTAGCGTGGCATACACCAAACTGTGGAATACATCATTTCTATTTTAACAGAATAAGCATGCAGTTCATCGAATTAGAAATTGAATTATATCAGAGATACAAATCAGAACACCCATTTTTAAAAATCCCCCTATCAGGGAACAACATGGAAATATGCTTATTTCCATTAGAATCGAGTGTTAAGGCTATGATATGCAGCTTAATTTTATGAACATTGCAGCATGTTTACATGGGATCACCATTGTGAACTAATGGCATTCTATGAAGGGGTGTCTTCCTTGTGTACAATCTGAAACAAGTTCTTTGTTAGATATATCAAATTTTCTGATAATACCACATTCAATAATCATGTGATTCTGGATCCTATGCGTAGTAATAATGGGATACATAGGACTGATAATTGACCATGGTTGGCAATGTCTAATCTCAGTAATTAGGCAGGGAAGGCTGCAACTGATGAAGGTGATGATAGCAATCTGCAGAAGAAGGCCTCTGATTTAGGTCTTGTTCCAAGCATCTATTCTATAAATTCCTCAACAACTTAGACACATTCAGCCCACTTGTCCTGATAAGGTGTCCAGTACTCCACACATCAACTTTAACCCATGAACACCCCTAAACATCTCAGGAACAATGTTCCAGCCACTAAGATTATGAGGGTAATCCTCAAAATCTATTATAAACCACCCATCTGATTCAATGTTCTTCATCATGTTATCCCACCTAAGATCCATATGCATAAAGAAAAGTGTGTGCAAAAACACCAGTGCCTTGGTCACAAATTTCAGAGCTTCCATAACCTATTTGGGTTTGGTGTTTGGGTTTGTTTGTAGTTTTTAATTTTTATCTTTTTTTATTTAATTTGAAATCAATGACTATAAATGTAATTTTAAGGATTTCCATAACTCTTCACTTGGTTTGGTGTTTGGGTTTGTTCGTAGTTTTTAATTTTTATCTTTTATCTTTTTTCTTTAATTTAAAATCAATGATTATAAATGTAATTTTAAGTATTGGCATAACTCTTCACATATTTTTTTAAAGTGTGCTAGCTCAATGGAAGAGCGTCTACTTTAGGAGGTAACATGAATTAATCAATGATTTTGTAGTTCATTTTAGTTCAATATTTTTTATATCGATTTATTTCAATGGTAAGATATTTTTGGATACATTGTTTTATATTGTCTCTAAAGAGACAAAAGTGATCTTTAAATAAATTTTTTATTGTCTCTAGAGAGACAATAGCTAGTATTAAATACATATTGTCTCTAATCCAAGTGTTGTCTTTAGAGAGACAAAAATGAAATTGTCTCCTACGAGAGAAAAATGGTTGTGTTATATACTCCCTTTATAGAGACAATATTTTTTAAGAGAATAATCTTTAAAACAATATACTTTAAGACAATATTTTTTAAGGCAATAATATTTAAGACACTATTTTTTAAGACAATAATCTTTAAGACAATCATTTTTGAGACAACGGTTTAAAGACAATATTTAAGACAATACACAATTTTTTTTGTCTTAAGTTAAGACAGTTTACCCAAAAATTGTCTCAAATATTGTCTTAAAACCCTCGTTTATGTAGTAGTGTAAACTAACTATATATCAACATATAGTTAGTCCTAGATAAATCGATAATCTTACACTGCATTTATTCTTTCCCATACCTACCATGCAATAATTATGTACTTAACCAAAACTAAAAGAAAAGAAATCGATGGCGCCTTTGTGTAGACCAAAAAAGAAAGCGAAATCATGAACCTTGACATATTTGTGCATATACTACACTGAAGAAATATGAAGCAAGATATCACATAAATATCTATAAATATGTAACAATAGGTACACTTAAATGAATATATACATTAAATTTAATTTTGATTGCTAATTTTTTATTTAACTTGTTTATTTAATTAATTATTTAATTAACTACTTATTAGAAGATATCACGACCCAGCCATAAAATCATTAAAATAAAGTAACCAGGCAGGTAGGTTTTGCTCATACATAAATTAGAATTACAATATACCAACATCCATCTTCTTCTATTTATAAGTAAATAGAGTATTTGGCTCTAAACTAACTATATATCAGCACATAGTCAGTCTTAGATAAACAAATAATCTTCGACTGCATTTATTCTTTCGCATACCTGGCATGCATTAATAATGTACTTAACCAAAACCTTGAATTGATATGGGGATGCCTTATAAGTAGATTATTTGGCTGTAAACTAACTATATATCAACACATAGCCAGTCTTAGATAAACAGATAATCTTCGACTACATTTATTATTTCCCATACCTGCCATGCAATGACAATGTAATTACCCCTAAGGAAAAGAAATTCATGACATATTTAATTCCAAAATTATTAGCGATGACATATTTGTGCATATAATGTAGTAGTGAAGCAAAAGCTAAGCATAAATTTTAGAGAGGAAAACAAAAGCCACTTAGTATAAGTTCGTCTAGTTTAGTTGCCGTTACCTGTTGTCATAAGTTTCTCTACAATTTTTTGGTGGACTTTTACCATGTGAATTTAGGTATCACATGTCGCTTTATACTCCGAAAGGAAAATCTAGTGTGGTTATATGAAAATCTAGTCTATGTGGTATAATTTTTAATTATTATTAATAATAAGGTAATCTTGCTTTGAATTTAGGTATCACATGTAGCTCTATACTCTGAAGGAAATATATGTGTGGTATATCTTTTAATTATTATTAATAATGAGGTTTTTTTATGTAAGATAGGTTTCCGTAGTCTTATATTCATGAGAATTTATTTCAATAGAATCACTCGATTCATTATTTTCCTAGAAATGTATTTTTGTGGTTAATATTATTAAAAATATATATAGTTTTATCTAGTATTAAGTGCTTTCACGTAATAATATTAGTTGGATTCAAAATAAGATTACTATTATAGATATTCAACAGTTATTGAATATATCTTTGCGGAAAAATAATTGAGTTCAAAATTGGAGGATTTACCTCTCAAATCAGTTCTGATGAATCTCGCATGCTACTTTATAAACCATTCATTTGAACTTAAGTTTGGGTGGTGGAGAACTTATGGCCTGCCTCCTTATATTTTCTTTGAAGTTGAAAAGACGTTTCATAAAGCCTTTCCTTTGACGCCTATGATTTTTTTTTTTAGGAAGGAGTTTGAGATTGTAAGTGTTGTAGTCATTTTTAAAATTTCATGAATAAATCTAGCCTTGATGATCTCATCCACAAATTAAGGCATTGTGTTATGTAAGCCTATCTATGATTTGTAATTATTAGCACAAGACACCATTAAAATCATGTCAATAGTTGGCATATTCAATATACAAGTCTCAATAAAATCTATTCACATGTTGGAACTAAATCCAAGGATTATAGAAAGACAAATGTGATGGGATGGATGATCAAATTCATGTATACTTTGCAAAGAAAAGGTTGCAAGATATTTCAAAGATTAATAAGGTGTCACAATCATAAGATACCCTTGCACTTGTTGAACCACATATGGTATGTTGAAGGAGAATGGTAGTTTTAAAAACCATTGGAAAAGCCCCCATGTACCACTCATAAATTGTTATGCTCTTGACCTGCAAGAAATTCCAGAATACAAAATATGCAAAGAAATACAACCCAGAACATAGAGCAAAATGAGAAAAACAACAAGTATTTTATTATTAAGAGATGAAAGCAGTGTTCACTTGCCTCTTCGAGCAGGCAACCCCCAACACAGCAGAGCTCAATTACAAAATAAGACTCGATATATCTCAATGGGGAGTCTCTATCCTTTATATAGGATTCATAAATACAATACCATGGGTCATTACTATGGTTCTATCAATACCATCTATCTAATACCATGGCCCGTTTGCAACTAACTATGTTCCCTTTCTTAAATGTAGGTCAACCACTTACAATTATTAATACGAGCTTTATTGATTCTTTGACTAACTATAACTATGAATCGACCCTATTACATAAATAAAGGGGTTAGGGTTGGACCCTAACATAAATCCCAATGAGGTTTCGTGCAATCCTTATACAATGGTTGGAAAGGTAATTAGTGATGACTTGACTTTCAACCAAAATAAATAAAAAAGAGGAATTTATCTATATAACAAGGCATTATTAATCCCAACTAATTATGTCCAATGGAAGTTCAAGGTCATGGTTTGAAAATATCATCTAGAAAGTTATTATTCATGGAATTCCATTAAAATTTACAAGCATAGAACCTGCCAAAATTTGAATCTCTTTGAGCTTAGATGTTTTTCAATTATACTCAAGTCACCCCTAGTTGTAAAATTGGGTGAGCTAACTCATACTACATGGCTTAGTGAACTTGACAAAATCTTATTTCATATGTCCTCATTGTGTTGGAGTTAGCAGGAGCAACATATATCAACATATACCGTTGGAAATGTCCAAGAATAATCATTTGAACCATATATCCTAAGCTCACATTTAAACTAGGTAATTAGAGTAAAAATGAATTCAAAGATAAGATATCCAATCTAGACATCAAAAGTCGAACAACAATATTTCCAACAATCTTGATCTTACAATCTTTATCTTCAACATCTATAGTCTTCCCATATCTTTCACATTAATTAAAATAGTATTTCCAACAATCTTTGTTGGAAAAATGACATGAACCCACAATTTCCACAATTTCTATCTTGGGGACTGGGCTTAAATGGATATCGGGCACATTAATGTCAACTAAAGAGAAACCCTTAAACATGAAATGCTTTAGGATAGTCCTTTTGGGATTTTTACCCATAACATTAGCAATTTCCCATGGTAAAAGTAGGTTGTTTGCTTGAGTTGAGCCTAATTTAAAACTATAAATAAGTATGCAATCTTATATGATAGGTATGGCTAATAAATGGACCATGCGAAACAAAAATTCCTGTAGATTAACTCTTTTTGTCAATTTACAACAAGTGCACCAAGGGCCTGGTTTTGTGAAGGCTTCTAAGGTTAACAGTATTGGCGACTTTGGGACTAATAAAGTATTACAGGTGCTTAACATTGAGTTCGTGATTTGGGCCTTATGCCTTGTCCTCAAGCCTTTGGGAATTAACAAAAGCACTATCAGAACTATTAAAAATGGTGCTCGAATGTCTTAGTAATCGTTTCTAGCATTGAAGCCATAATAAATGAATTTCACTAAATTGGTCACCCAACTAAAACTGGAACCTCAACTAAAACCTATGAACGCCATATTTACATCAGGAAATGATTTCGGAGTGATAATAAGGTCACAATATTATATCTCTCATGTAATGGAATTAAGGATGATGGCTCAATGTTTCATTGATGCATATATCATCGTTAATGGAGTAGGTAGACTACATTACTCCTCTAATTGGCTTTCTGATATGCCTGTAAAATTGATAATGGATATAAGTCCTATTTAATGTGCACAAACTTCAAGTAAATCCATTTACATAGAGAATTAAATAAATCAAAAATTTGAAATAGTTCATATAGGCTTATTCCAATTTATGATTAGCTAGAGGATTAATTTGTAAGCAATGGGAGCCATACTGAGAGATTTAAGGCTACTGATATCATCCAATGAATCACATTATGTAAAAAAGTTCATTGATTTTGTGTTGCATAGTTTTCTCCTTTGTAAGCTCTAATTCATTTAATGGTGTTCACAAATTTGAGATAGAATTAGAGGATACTTTCTATATAGTGTAACAATGTCAAAGGAGCGATTGTTCATTCTCTACAAATTTATTAGTTATGAAGGTAGGTATGAAACTATTTTTTTCTACAATATTAGGATTTTGATGCATTTTCTAAAGGGGAAGGAGATAATTTTCGCCTACTAGTTGATCAGTAGCCCTAGAATAAGGGCATTTAATATCTAGAAGAATTGTAGGAATCTTGACAAAGCCTTGTATTAGTTTGGGTTAATCAAATTCTTGTTGAGGAAAAAAATAAATTAAGAAGTGACAATTCGGAACCTTGTTTAGTAATAAATTATTTTATTGAGGCATTAGAAGAAAAAAAATATTTGTCCAAAGAGAAAAGGAAGAAGAGGTAGGGCTTTTTCAAACCCTTACCCTCAAGAATAAAATAAAAAAGTCAAAGAAACTCTAGTAGAGAGAGGACACTGAAATCTTAGAGACAAAAGAAATTTTAAGACTAGAGTCTATGATGATATTGGAAGACGAAGATGCTACTGAAATTGAAGATACCATAAAATCAATTCTACTTCAGAAAGGATAATTGTTTAAAATAATATATGAAAGGAAGAAGAATAAAAAGAATCATGCTAGAACCAAAAAGAAAGGTGACAAAAGCAATTACGAAGAATCCATGGGAAACTAAAAAAAAAACCGTTGTGATATCTGAACTGAAGTAAAAGAGCATTAAAAGGAAGATTCTATAAGGAATAAAGACACCAGAAGATAAAACAAATGTAGAAGCATCACATGAAGCATGAAAAAAGTAGACAATGTTGTTTCATTTGAGAATTTGAAAGTTGCAGAGCTAAAAGAATAGGATAGATTAGCGACAAATCCTGAAAGAAAAGGTTCAAAGGTCTATGAAACTTAGCAACATATCTATTATTATATTTTTGATAGTCTGGATCAAAAAGCACAAAAAGAAGAGGTAAAGGATCCCTCTCCTAAAGTCTAATGGTCAATGGAATTTAGAAACATATCTATTTTTTTTATTTTTTGGATCAAGAAACACAAAAATAAAAAGTGAAGGATCCCTCTGCTACTCTTGAGTGTACTTTCAACAGTGATATTCCAACACCTACCGTTCATAATCCTATACATAATAACGATTTAACTTTTTCTAGGGATAAAGATAATATTATAAAATTAAAAGAAGAAATAACTCAATTAGAAATCCTTGAACAAAAAAACAAGGGTTTAAAGACAAAGATGTTAATGAAGAATCCATCCTGGTCCATTTCCATGATAAAGAAAGAAGCCATAAGTAACTTGGATATTTTGATCCACGCTGCTAAAACTATATTCTGAATTGCAGTATTATCCAAATTTTTAAAAACTTTCTAGCTTGCATGTGGGCTTGCAACACCCTAAGAACCTGAAAATGTTGGAAAATGTTAGATAAAAAAAATGACCTCAGCAACATCAAGGAGTGATCTAGGTGGCTCCAGATAGACACACTGGACAAAGAGGGCTTATGAATGCTTGAAAATCAAAGTGCTCAGAATTACTTTGACCCAGGACCAGAGTGTAGATCTCGTCGTCTTGATTGCGGAGGTGTGAACAGTTCGTCAATCTGAGCTCGTATGATGGAGAATAGGCTAGTCAAAGTTTTGGTCAAAGTTGGGGTGTGGGCCAAGTTTAAGTGCCCTACAATTTGATTGAACCCGAGGCATAAACCTAGATCCAGGAATCAGTCGAAATTGCGGCCTCGTTAATTTTCCCAATGAACCTTATTTTCTAAAAATTTAAAAACAACCCCTTCATTATATATATATATAAATATATAATCATAAATGAGGTGGCGGGCCACCACCCCTGCTACCCCAAAATTTCATAACAAAAATATCAAAAAAATAACATTAAATTATATATTAATTATTTAAATATAGTCTCAACTATCTTATATACCGAATTAGTGTTTATATTAATAAAATATATTCTAAAACTAAAATAAAAGGATAAAAATTTATATATTAATAATTTATTTTAATATCAATATTAAAGATAAAAGTGCAATAATTATCATTCTATATAAATTTTCAAATTGAAGTATATAAATTTCTAATATAAAAAATCGCGTAGTCTAACAAGGCGGAGGAGTTGCCCGGAAAGTTATGGAAATTCCAATTATATTTAGAGAAAATCCGCCAAGGATTTTTGTAAATCCAAATTATAATTGTTAAACTTCAAAATTTTAGGTGTCCTAGATGTTTTTGGTAGTGCTGAATCCATTTCCACCATCAAAAACACGATTCAAACACTGCCTCTACAAGATTTTTGAATTTTTTTTGGGCGGATTCCGACCACTTTTGGCCACTCGGGCAATTCCTCCGCCTCGTTAGATGACTCCATTAAAAATTCTAAAATATGTTGATAAATTATAACTACTAACTTGTATTTTTTAAAATATTTATTAATAGTTTATGGGATTTTAGATAAACAGTGACGAATGTATATGACAATAATATAGCCTCACCATTTCAAAACTTGAAAAGAAAAATTCATATAATATTAAATTAATAACTAATTTTATGAAAATTACTTAAAAAACTTAAATTATATTATCTTAATATTAATATTTTACACTATATCTAAATAACCCCTCTAATTATCGGACAATTATGATCCGCACTCTCTTAACCAAGTTATATGGGAGTATTTTGGAAAAGAAGTTAAGTGAAGGTAAGCGAGCTAAAGGCCAAGCAGGTTTCAGAAGGCATCACTCAACAACAGACCACCTCGTTATGCTTAGGATCATTGTGGAGGAATGCCATAATGATAAATCCAATTTATTTTGTTGCTTTCTGGACTTTAGAAAGGCTTTCGAAATGGTTCCTAGATACAACCTTTGGAATAGATTAGAAGAGTTAAAGGTTCCTCTCGAGTTGAGAGCTGCCGCTATAAGGTTATACGAGAATGTAATTGCCAAGCTAAAGAGTAATGAGGGGTGGTCGAAAGATATTACGCGTAACATCGGAGTTAAACAAGGATGCCCGCTCTCCCCTACCCTATTTGGAATTTACGTCAATAAGCTCGAAGGCTACTTAGAAGAAGCAGGACGTGATGACACGATCTTAGCTGGGATAGTCGTCATCCTTCTTCTCTATGCTGACGATATTATTCTTTTGGCAAGGTGCCCATCTGATCTTGATAAGCAACTCAGGCTTCTTAAGGATTTCTGCTCTACCATGGGTATGACTGTTAACACTGACAAAACAAAAGTTATGATTATCAAATCCAAGAAGGACACTTGTGTTAATTTTATGTATGACAATAATAACTTGGAGGAAGTGTATTGTTACAAGTACCTAGGAATTGATATTCATCACAAGCTCAATTGGAACCATAGCATTGAGAAAAGGATTAATGGCGGGTGGAAAGCTTATTTTGGTCTTGAAAATAATTGTAAAACGCTAAACCTTGTAATGTGGGATAAAAAGAAGTTCCTCTTTGAAACTTTAGTCACTCCTGTTATCTTATATGGCTGTGAGGTTTGGGGTTGCAGCATCTCCAGAGAATCATGGAGAAAGATTGAGCAAATCCAGAAGCATTTTATAACTTATAACCTGAAAATTAAAAGTAATACACCCTATCCTATTCTCCTTATAGAAGCAAGTATTTACCCTATTGAGAGCTTAGCTATGATTAGGTTTTTGCTGTACAAGCACAAACTCAATAACATAGCCGACCATAGACTTCCTAAGCTAGCTTTAAATTCCAGCCAAAACCACCTAAGGCTCAATCGGGGGTGGCATAAAGACACAAGGGCCTGGTTAAACTATTAGGAGATCAACGAGAATGATGCATTGCAAAACATAAATAACATTAAAGATATTGTTACTTCTAAGTTCAAAGAAAAAATGTGGTGTGAGAAAGATTTAGCGCCTAAAAGAAAATTAAGTTATTATAAGAAGGTCATCAAGCCCACCCTAGAAGATCAAAAGTATCTCTTTATTTTAACTAGCTCAAAGAAGAAAATTAATATAACAAAGCTTAGAACGAATTTTCATGAGCTCCATAGTGAAACAAGTCGTTGGGCAGTTCCAAAAACGCCATGGATGGAAAGGATGGCTACCATATATGTGAGAATAGGAACATCAAGGATGAAAACCACTTCCTCTTAGACTGCCCTGCGTACAACCACATTAGATCTTTGTTTCACAATCTTTGTTACAATACTGACCTTCCTAGCCCTTTACAATATCAAAATTATAGTGAGCTCGAGAGGCTTCTCTCCAAGCTTTTTGAGCATAGGAATAAAAATTTTAAATCAAAATAAATAATTTGTTTCTTTAGATCCGATAGACCAATGTTTGGTCTCAGCAGACGTTAACCATCACCATCATCATCATCATTAATTAATTTAAAATACAAAATTGTACTTTACTCAATTAAATTCCTAAAATAATTTAAATAAAATATATCAAACACAATCTTACAATTTATTAATCATTTAATAAATAATTATTTTATTTTAATATAAAATTTTAAAAATATATATATATATATATATATATATATAATTTTTCTATCTAAATTATATAAATAATACGTCTAAATAATGCATAACCACAATTATATAGTACGTGAAATCTGAAATTTTAAAAGATAAAATTAATTAATTAAATTTATGAAATTAAAAATAAAAAATAAAATAATGAAACTTCCGAAGTGCAAATTTAAACTGATAGTGTGAGTTCTCACCGGTGCAGTAACCGTTAACGGAAAGGATGACGCCCCAACCTCCTCCACCAGGTCATATTACGCGCCGTTACGTCCTCATTGACGACTCGGGAGGCGCTTCTTATTTTTCGAGAACTCTCACCGAAATTGAAGCCTACCGCCTCTGCTTTTTCTTTTATGGATGACGAAAGGTTTTATCTACTCCTCGATAAATAATTTTATAATTTTATACGGTTGATTGTTTGTATTTATTTTTCCGAAAAACGATAGATGAAATTATGTTTTTCTAATTTTTAATTTATTTTAAATGGATGGTTTGTCGAAGTGGAGAACTTGATAATGACGAAATATTGACAGGTGAGGTGAATGGGGCAATTTTTCATATCGGTCAAAAGGTTAACCTATAAAATCTTTAATCATTTATCAAATTTATAGTTTCTAGTCATTTTAACTTTAAGTGGAATTTTCAATTTATATTTCCCATCAATATGATTTTCAAATATTATTGTCAAATGTCCATTCTCTTCTCAAGTGATAGATAGATTGATTTTCAAATATCCCCCTTATCTAAAGAGAGCTAGCGAAGTTTTCGCATTCTAAAGAGAGAGACACACAAGTTTTCGAATTCTAAAGAGCGACAAGAAGCCGTCCAAATTAAAGGTGAAAGGTACATGATAAATCCAAGTTAAAGCACAAAGGTACATTATAAGACCAAAAAATAAGAAATATTTTATTAAGAAAATTAGAGAAGAAAGGTACATGATAAGACCAAGAATAAGATTTTTTTTAATTAACTGAGTTGCATTAAAGATTAGAAATGCAGCGATTGAGTTTGTCCAAGCGCCTCTTCTGCTGTTTAATGATTTTGTTGGTGGAAGTCACGATATCGGCAAAGCTCGGCCGTGTGTTTAATGATTTTGTTGGTGGAAGTCATGATATCGAAAGAGGTTGGTGGTGTGTTTCATGATTTTGTCGCTGAAAGTTATGGAGGTGGAACAACACCCATGAATTACGCGCCATTATATTTGATACGGGACTGGCGGCCCATGTGGCCGGCCCGCGTGGGGCCGGCCCAAAACAAGTTATACCAGCCCATAATTAGTCATTGTAATATTTCAGCGGAGTTATTCTTCTTAGACACCCATGCATTGTGGCCATAACTCCTCTTAGACACCCACTTATTGTGGCCTTGCCAAGCTATTGTCCTCGCATTAAAAATAATGTACATAGACTTTTAAAGAGACAACTACTCACTGTACTATTTGAGAGGAGTTATTCTTCTTAGACACCCAGGCATTGTGGCCATAACTCCTCGAAGACACCACTCATTGTGGCCTTGCCAAGCTATTGTCCAAAATACCATTTTTTAGAATTTATTTATCAGTGTGCTAAACTCAAAAATCTTTCTAAGAAAGCTATGATGTCCTCCTCAATAAGCCATGACACCTCATGATTGTTTCCCATTTATTTTTACTCTAACTACGTCTCTATTTTTATTTTCAAGATGTCAATACCTTCTAAAAATACTTAAAATCAATGAAAATCCCTTGTCACAATATTTAAAACTCTAATAACAATTCAAGTAAAACACATATTGTCTCATTACCTCCTAAAAGTAGTCGCTCCTCTTGAAATTGTCTTCCCTTTGGAAGTTTCCGTCTTCTCAAAGCCTTCTAGAGAAGCAATTTTGGTTACTTCTTTCGTACTAGGATATTGTAGATGAAGCTATGTTGGGAATGATGAAATATATTTTTTGGTTAATCCCCCATTAAAAACGCATTATGAGAAATATAACTACTACGCTTATATGCATGCACATTAGCCATTTATTTGGTATATGCATATTTGGATCTATATTTTGAACTTATACAAATTATCCTTAATTATGGAAGTAGTGTTCATTGACTATTTCATTTAAAAAGAATAAATTGCAATGGACCTTAACCCCATTGTTGAATGGTGATAATTTTGTCAAAATATTAGAAAAACCATGAAGAAAGTCTACTTGGCTTATAGGGCTCCACTAACATGCAAATATTGCATGATTGAATGTTGTAATATCCCAACATCAAAATTTTAATGAGATATGGTACACTCTAGGTGTTCTAATGAAATTCCTACACTAAAAACACCTAACACAATAAAGATCTAAGAATGCAGCCTCTTCTTTATGTAAATAAATAGAAACAAAATTACATGCCCACACAAGACCTACTAAAGCCCGTGCCTTGTCATGTATGGCCGCCCATCAACAAACAAATTAAATATATTGAAGCACAATTGTAGATCCTAGATGGATCCACTACACAAATTACTCCCATGGGTTTTCATAACTAACAACAACTAGAACTAGCCTTGCCAAGTAATTTTATGTTTTTCCTGACAAACTTCTCGACTAAATCATAGGATCCCTGTGGTCCTTCCTCCAAATGGTCAACAATTTACATCTTAGTATCTTGCATATGTGAGCATGGCCTTCTAATAATAGAGACAAAATCTTTTGCATGCTTGTTTTGACATGGTCTGAATGAACTGATGTAATACTGGTGTAAAAGTTATGGAGCAACTAAAAGATCAACTCATCACATTCCAAATTCAGTATGAATGTGCCAAAGTTGAATTCTGCCATGACTGTTAAAATTTCTACATCGGTTCTAAAAGGTAGGAAGCATGATGTTATTCAACCCTTTAAGGCCTTCCACTATCAACTACAATATCTCCCTCATAAGATCATTATTGTAAGACAATACTCGGGATGTTAAAGCTATGATCTTGCTGAGACAAGAAGCAATTGTGAGCTCGACATCTGCACAAGGATGCTCCGAGAGTTTGGGTAGTATTAATGCAAGCATAGATGGCTTGAGATTACAATTGAGTTTCCTCCATTCGGGTTGCCCTACTTCTAAGAGCCATGTGTTTAATTCCTCCAATTTCTGAAGGTCTATGGTTGACTTTGTTCGTTGCAATTAAGATCCAAGTGTGAAGAAATTAGCTCCTCTTCCTTGTCCTTCCTTCACTTCCCATGGGCATTTTTGTTGCATAATGGCATAGACCATTTTTGAGAAAGACTTGCTATTCTATTATAAAGTGGTAATTCTAAGAAAAGGCCCCATGCTTCTTTTATTTTATCTAGAATTTTGTCCAAAATTTTATGATTTTTTTCTAGGGAAAGTCCCATCTCCCCTCATACCAAAGCATGAATACACTAATTCTTCAATGGATTTCACCCCAGATAAGGTAAATACAAACTTGATTGGTAATAGTAAGATGATTGTACCACCTCCTTCCTTTCCTATTCCCTTTTTTTTTAACACAAAATCTCCTTTCTATTGTCAAACTCCAAAACTTGACAAACCGCTTGTCAAATGTTAAAACCAATCAAAATTTTCAAAACTATAAACATGGTTTAGTGCATAACCCGCCATCTTTCATGCTTCCACACTGAGACTTTTGAGCGGAAAATCTGTCTAGATGGAAAGAGAATTAGTTTTCAGGTAAAGACTTAGATCTTCATATGCTAATGAAGGGTCTGTGGACGCAATAATTGTGTCCTTGCAAGTGATCAATGGATCATGTGTGACATTGAATTTGATGTTATAGGTTTCAAATGTATAGGCATAAGACTATATTCGACAATGATAAACCTCTACACGAATCCAACCACATAATGCAACATACTATATAATGAAAAAAGACATAGCATTACTTTATTTAATTATGGTGACCCACCACGAAATATTTTGATGAAATATAATTTACTCGATTCTACAAAAACACTGTGTCTTTGCCTCTATGACTAATGTGTGAGTGATCTTGATGTAGCGAGATCAATTTATCTAATGTAATAAAACAAATACTTTGTCGTGCACCTGAAGAGGACCATGGTTGGCTCCTTAACCGACGCTACGATAAAAATAATCTTGTGTCTGCTATTAAGAGTGATGACAACTTTGGCTCCCATAATGAATCGATGGTCAATGCCAGAACCGAAGCCTATGAAACTTGCTCAGCTCCTTCCTGTGCTTAGAGGGTTGTGGTGACAGTGCAACGCCCAGGCTATGTCCAATTCGTTTCGCCCAGAACAGATATGGGGATGCTCAACTCCTTTCTCTGTTCAGACAATTGTTGTGATAGTGTTTTGGTAATGTGACCAATGCTCAGGCTATATCAACTAATCAGCATGCAACACTCATACTCCCTTTCACCTTCCATTGAAACGAATCAGATACTGAGACCAATCTAACACTTCTACTCATTAGATGGCTCGGTGTTCATTTTAACACAGAAAATTACCCTCCTCGTGACCTCGACTGCTACTGAGAAGCATCACCCTTTAGATCAGCAATGCGACTGTTTGGTTATGAGTGCCTCGGTTTCCCTTCTGTCAGTGGTATAGTCCCATGTAATTGATTCGATGGGTCTGCACAATCTTCGGCCAACCTCCTTTCTCTAGTGATTTGAATACTCCCTTTAGTGGTGAGGTGCCTCCCGAAAGGTGAAATGGTGGATCAGACCATTGTTGACTTGATCCACGGCTTAGCCATGTTGGTATAGTGTTTTGATGCAATCTATGCCTATGACTATTGGTTCTATCCTCAATGGCCCTCAGATTCACTTGCTAAAGAAAAAATATTCGACCCTTTCTCCCTATTTAACTCGGTTCCCTTTGATGAAAGTGTTATCACCAAAAATTGATCATCTAGCCTATTTTACTAGATGGTTCAAAGTACACCATGTAAAGTCAATTTTACCATAGTAAAATTGCTTTCATTGTGAGAAATTACTTAATAAACCACCTTTGTTAAGTAATTTATAATTAAACCCGTGAAGAATAATTAAATAAATCAATATTTATTTTATTTTCTTCTAGGAATAATTAATTAAACCATTGTTCAATTATTATTCCTTGTCATATTTGACCCAATTATGAAAAATCAAAAGATAAATTATTAATTATCTTATTTTTCTCTAGGAATAATTAATTACTTGCTAATTAATTATTATTCCTTGTCAAATTTGACTAAATCTCTTAGGAATAATTAAATAAATCATTATATATTTATTATTCCTTAACCAATTTTTTGAGATGATAAATAAATCATTTATTTATTTATTATTTCTAAATAAAAGTTTAAATACGTTTTCCCTCGTAACCAAATATAATAAAATATTCCAAGTGGTTATTCCAAGAATGGGGTGAATAATATTTTATTATTGCTCATTATTCAAGGATAACTCAAGATTTTGTTATAAATAGAGCAGTTTTCCATTCATTATTCACTTTTGATTATTTTCGTTGTTGCACTCATCGCTGTAACTCTTAGTATTTTCGTTGCCGCACAACATTTCTCTGCCATTTGAGTTCCCATTAAGCGCAAACATTTTATTTGTTGGGTTTTCACATTATAGAGGACAGAGACTCTACACAAGCTGAAGACGTTTTAGGATAGACAAGAACCCATCCCATAGATGGGGACTGGTAAAATTTATTTATTCCCTTCACAGGTGTTATAATATAATATATTCTTTGTATATCTGGTTTCCATTGGATGATTGGAGTTATTACTGTTTCTTTTTGCTATTTAACTATGATTGTATCATAGGTAAGGACTTTTCTAGGTTTTGTTTCTATCATTTGCTGCAAATCTACAATGTTTAGTAGCCATTTATATTGTTCAGACTGTTTCTCATCCGCAGTTTTAAGCGGGTTCTTTTCGTACATCTTTGAGATGAAAAAACTACAACAAAATTGGCAACTCCATTGGTTTTTTACTTCAGATCCAAAAACTTGGGTGACCTTCAGTTTTCAGGTTAGGGTTTCTTATTTGTTCTGACTCTTAATGTTATTTACTAGCTTTCTAACCCTAGAAATGTCAAATTTCTAACTTCCGCAAGTTTTTTGGTCTTTTCTGCAGGTCACAGGAACGAGCTGCGACAGAAACGGTAGTTTTTTTGAGATTTTCCGACTAAGAATCAATGATTAGAAATCACACTTTTTAGCCCAAAAAGTGTGATCTCGAGTTTAGAGTGCATATTTCACCCCAAAAACTGTGATCCCCCCTAAAAATAAGTTAGTACCTGCGATTTTACGGTTTCCGGGTTTTTATCGGATCAGTTTCTGGGTTTTGTCGAGAGCTGTGTGTTGGGTTGTTGGACCTCTATCTCATCCTACTTAGGCCTTGATGAAATTTTATTTACTCGTCAAAGTGGAATTTATCACCTTAGGGCTTCTAGTACGCTTCCACCTTTATAGGAGGAGTTTAGCTCAGTAAGAAGTCTGAGTTTCTCCAGCACTTTTAGCCATATTTTCCATATCTGTACCATTTTCTTTCAGATCTCAAAAGATAGGTTGTTTCCATCCATGGTTTCATATTAAACCTTGTTTCGTCATTGGCCTTAGGGTCCCATCGGTTGCCCTAGGATTTACACCCATATCCCTATCTTTTTGTAGCGATCTTCCCCTCTGGTCTTTTGTTGTTGCTACACCACTTTCCAGTAGCCTAGTGTCATTTCATCCTAGTCACATCAACATTTAGATCCATTGAACTTTTTAGTGTGTTTTCAGTCGATTTCACCACCATCCAGCACAATGTTTGAAAATTCAGTTTGGGTGGGGTTTAGTTAATGGTTTAGTTGTTCATTTACTCTTGTTAATTTTAGTTTATTTTCAACAATCTTTTTTCTTTGTTACAAACATGATCCAGGATTAATCAATAAATACACTTGCACACATAAGCACACCTTAAGCGAAGGGCGGTTGGATTACACCACCAAGCCAAGACTGAACATAATAAATTTATCTCCCCTCATCGAGACAAAGTCACATTGTTGATCTCCCTTCACCATTTTCATGTCACATGTGTCTTACCACCATTGTGCCACCAAGGTGTTTGTCACAGAGACGCTTATAACTTCATCCCCATTTTCCACTCAGCCATATTACTCCTCCCCACTGGGTTCATGTTCATAGCCCTCTGAGTCCCCATACCGACTCTTCTCCTAGTTCATCTGATTCCGAGCCTCCTTCATGACATATTCTCACCATGTTTAGACCCACAGCTGGTGTAGGAACCCAACCTGGTGTTGGCTCCAATTCTACCCTAGTGATCACATCTAGAGTAGAAATCTCATGAACTGTTAAGAAAACTCCCATACTCCCTTTTATGGTTGGCTTAAGTCTCCTCGATTTTAGCCAGCTGATAAATGACCCAATACACCACGATGCTGGTTGGCATGTTATGCCAACTAAGCTTCCCTCAAATATCCCAAAGTTTAAGGGTAATTCTACAGAGGATCCTACCGATCATGTTTGCTCCTTCCACATGTGGTGTTCATCCAACTCCATTACCGATGAATTCATTCGTTTTTGGTTGTTCCACAACATACTCACTAGAGACGCTACAAAATGGTATGTAGACTAGCCTGCCACATTTCGTTCCATTTTCGTGATGCTTGTTAATTTGTTCCTCTCATATTTCTAGCTACCTCTTCGATACGACACTGGTAAAAATATATTTACCTCATTTTGTCAGTCCTCTGCCACTTGTTATCACTCAAGTTGTTCCCTGCCTCTTGAAGGGAATACGGCTGAGGTAACCACTAACCAATCTTTTAGCTGCAGGCCCTAACCTACCTGCAACCAGAGAGGGCTCTCTCTTTGTAATTTAGCTTTGTTTTGAAATGATTTTAGGCTAGTTATAATGCACAGAGTTTTGTTTTAATTTGGTTGGGTGGTGATATCAAATAAGGCTGGGATGTAAGTCTGAAAGATTCTGTTCCATTGGGCAAATGGAGTCAATGATGGTGTACTTGCTGAAAGTGTTTCCTGGGTAAATGGTAATGCTGCAGAGCGATATAGGCAGTCTTGGAACAATTTTCAAATCTAGAAATTGATGGGGTGAAGTCAGGTAATGAAAGGCAATCAAGAATCTTCCATTATGCTCACAGAGGGAAAGTGTATAAATTTTATCTAGGAGCAATTAAGAATTCCTAAACAATATTCAAAATGAAGGAATTAGTGCAAACATCAGCAGTTAAGAATTGATATTTATGACTAATTTTGAAGAAAACATAATTAATAGCAGAGATTGAACACAGGGTGCAATTAAACAAATCCTTGGCTATTCTTTCCCTGAGTTATCAAGATTATGAAACATATGTCAAATTAACAAACACAGAAAACGTAAAACACAGTTTAAAATAACTTATTGTTTCATTGAATGACACAGGAATTCTGTAGCAGGTCCCAGAACATCATTTGCACTTTCAAACATTTAGAGAAACCATGAACTTCAACAGTCGTTTGTATTAGGCAGTCTCAAAAATTACAACGTAGTCTAGAGAGAAAATCACCATCCCCAAATACATTATATGGGGAGGTATTTGTACAAAAATGAGATACAAAAATATCTTATAGATAAGTTTTCATGCATTAAGTTCCTTCACCAACTTTTCAAATGAGGTAAATGAAAGAAATAAATGCTGCAGTAATTGTTGGTGCGCTAGTTGTCCACCTTGTCAGAGAAATTTGGCTTTGGACTAACTAAGTCGGCTGAAGCTACGTCTTTAATCTGTGGCTTCTGTGTTTTCTATTCTGGTGCTTTGCTGAGTCACTGTTTTGTTGTCCTGGCCTTGGTATCCGTACTCGGTCTTTCCTTTTGTTGTACCTGTTGTTGATGTAGACCTTTCTTGGGTAGCTTGTGAAGCTGCAGCAGTTGATGGGCCCTCTTCGACTAGTTGTGGCAGTTTGAATGTTACCTGCTCAAAAGAATCCAAGTCAAGAGTTTTTTCCAAATCTTTGAAATTTTGCTCCATTATTTCTTCTTGAGTGAATTCTTCAACTAGTGTACCTTGCACCCACTCATCTTGATTAGAAAATTGTTCAATCTGTGGGATTTTACAGTGTTCATAGGCTGTCAGCCTATATTTTAATTTTCTGGCACTGATAAAGCCATCTGGGTCATAAGGGACCCACAAGAAACTCCTTTTCAACTTGAGTTTCTGCCCCAAAATTTGATCATCATCTTACCAATCTTCTTTCTTGTTCATGACAAAGGGGCCTAGTTGGTCTTTGAATTTCAGGCGAACCTTCTTCTTGGCACTATGAAAATGAGTTAAGTCTGAATTGATGAGCTGCCTGTAATACTCCAAGGAAAAAAGTCTCATTGGCACATATCTTGGGAGCCTGTAGGGACAGAGCTCACAACCATAGATTCTAATGACAATGTGATTCTGGTAGAAATACTAGTCACCTATTTTGTAGTTCTTTGAAAGCTGTAATATCTTTTGCATGTCATAGGATAGCCTAGCCAGAGGAGTTCTCATTAGGAGACAAGAAACTGGATAGACAAACAGATCAATAAACTCACAGTAAGAGGAGGGTGAGTTGCAGACTTCATGAAAGACTGAGGTCCAAAAAATCACAGACCTTCTTTCTCCTTTTGAGTCCAATTTTTGATGGGGCATTGAAAGCAATCTCGCTAATAATACATGAAGAAATGATAGATATAGGATGAATATTTGAAGACTCCCTCCCTATCCAGTTTCACTAGCTGGTCATGTATCTTATTGGAGATAAATTTGGCATAGTTGTACTTGACAGTAGGGGGTTGTCCTGGGCTATATGCAGACAATAAGACTAGAATGGTTTCATCAATGTGCTCACTTGTTTTGAAACCTAGAATATAGGATATCATATCAACTAGAAACCTGCCCACTTCATTAAAGCACACATAGAGAAAAGGAGGTGGCCCTGTAGGCTGGCGGCTTGCTCTCATGAATACTTTGGAAATTCGGGCTATCTCAGAGCTGGAGAGTTTGGGACCTTCATCAAGCAGGTATTTCATAGAGAGAGGCATCAAAAGCTGAGTTTGCTTGAAGTTTAGCATTTGGTTGATTGGATCATGAGTTATTTGGAAGAGGGTGCTCCCAAATGGAGACTTCACAACCCTTTGTGTTGGGTCATAGTTCTCACAGCAGAGGCGAATAATTTCAGGGAAAATATTCACTGAAGGGAGGAAGTAGATGGGCAAGTTTGATTCCAAATGCCATAAATATCACTGTTGTTCAGGTAACTGTTCCTCAGCTGGAAGAAGGTTTGCAAGTGGTTTCTATCAGCAACCAGGTCCTGGATCAGGTGGTCTCTATCAGCCAGGGGTAATGCTTCAAGTTCCTTGTGAGGTGCATTCAGAGGAGCAATGTTCAAGGTTGCTGGAGTGGCCATGTTGAATACTCTGTGTCTGTAATTTGAAATTTGGATTTGTGTGACAACTAAACAGTGAGAATTTCCTTAGAAACTTTGTCAGGAAACTGTAGAGTGGATTTAGATATGAAACTTGCCTTCATTGTGTACAATTTATGATAAAAGAGCAGATTTTGCAGAGTTTAGACAAGCTTTTAAATGAACTCACTGGATTGATAGGCTCTGTGGGTGAACTGCAGAGGAATGGGATTGATTTTGGCCAAATGAGGGAAATTTTTCAGAGGATTCTGCCAATGGGAGTGTATTATATGGGCAGTTTTCAGAATCTGTTGGTGAAACGACCTAAAAGTGCATTTTTATAGGGAATTTGCAAAGGAGGGAAAATTTGTCGGGTTGGTCTTGAACAGGGGATCGATCAGTGAGTTTATAGGTTGGATTTCAGGTGTCGGAGTACATTTTAGTGCGAATTTGCAGATATTCAATCTATTTTTAATGGAGGAACTGCGGAAAAAGAGGGTTTATAGGTCAACAGCGGGTAAATACCTAGTTTTATGGCACAGAGGATAGTTTAACAGATACAGTTCAAGCTGCGGGATTGATCTATGGAGCCGAATTTGCAGGTTGGCAAACTGTGCAGGCTGGCGGGCGATTTGAACGTAAAATCTCATGCAACGGCTCCACGGGTGCACAATAGAAAACAAACAAAAATAGTCATTTTCATGACTTTTTATTGACTTTTGGAGATTTTGGCGCTTTTAGGGGATGACATCAGCATGACGTCATTTGGCACGTAGCGGGTACAGAAGATGATGTGGCAGCGGACATGTATGGTGACATGGCGGATGACACGTTGGCGGTGTGGTGATGTGAGCGGGTGATGTGGCAACAGTACAGGGCAGCGGCGGGCCGACGCGGACGTGACGTCATAGGTGACAGGGAGTTGACGTCAGGGGGCAGGTGGTAGGCAGTTTCCGGTTTTCCCCGCACCGCTTTTGCCCTGAGGTGGTTTTGCAGAGCAGGCCTCTGATCACGCCGGGAGATCGACGCGTGGCAGGGGTACGACAGCAATACTGGCCATCCCCCGGACGCTAATCTTTGACAGATCGGGGCGCGTGATATCACCGCCCACCGTTGGATTAAACGTTCGGGATCAAACGGTGGACGGGATGCTACAGGCGGCGAGCAGCTTGAACACGGGACCCACCATGTATTTTAATATTTTATGATGCGCGGGGGTGAAAACTTTGGTTTTGTGGGTTTTTTGTGGTTGCGCTCGGGTCATGTGGTTATGAATTAAACCAAATATCAAACAGAAATCCGAAGTATATAAGCGCAAAGGGTGAAAATGGCGAGGTTTATGCATGAGGGGAGCACATGGCTATTTATTTAACGAGGGGTTAAACAAATCCCAAAGGTTTTAGATGCGGAAGGGCTAATATTAGTCCCAAATGGACTAAATATTCCCCAAACTAGGGTTATATGGCTATAGTGCCAAGGGGTGGGGATATTTACACTTTTTGGCATTTTTTATATAGTTTTTTATATAATAGGGGTGGGTAAATGATTAAGGGAGCTAAATAATAGAGTTACAGGTTAATATGACCTTATGGAATGAAACTGTATGAGAAAATTCCAGGCTTGTGGAATGAACTTAGGCATAGGGAAATGAGAGGAGTTTGAAATAATGATTTTTACACAAGAAATGTGGTTTCTTACAACCAAGTAAACTCAGAGTTCAACTTAACATTTCTCATAAAATGAAATGAAACAGGACTCTTGGGAAGATCCCAAGGTCCTTGAGGGGATGTTAGTAAGAGACTTTTTAGGGGGAATGAAGGGGAACTAGTCATGTTTTCATAGTTATGCCATCAAACAACTGCCATGGTACCAATGTCATTGACGAGATGAGTCTTCTTTGACTAGAGAAAAAATGATCATAACCTTGCTTCTGCAACCTCAAACTACCTACCCAGCCTAATACACCTAGCATTTTTTCTTCCTTTTGATTGGGTGCACCTAGACTGGCAAACCCTGATTTTCCTCTTTTCTTTTGACTACCCTCCTATCTAAATCTACCTTATCTCTTCCAAGGGCCCAAATTAAGCAGTTGGGCTCCTTAATTTCTCTACCCATGCACTCATCTGCCAAGCTTGAACTGTTTGGACAGATATTCTTTCTCTATTCTACAACAAGCAATTTAAATATGGAATAGTCCAGATTGAACTGTTGGGCCATCCATCAAGTGTGATAAGCAACAATATTTGCACATTGTGGACTTGCAAATAAGATAGCAGTGGAATTTTCATTGGCCACTTTCCTGGTCTTTTGGTTTGGGGTTCATTTTATTTTCTTTTTCTGACCAATTTACTCTTTTGCCCTTTAATTATTCTTTTAGGGCATACCCTCTTTACATTTTTTAATCTTTCTTTTTCTGTTCACAAAATATGGAACCTTTGCAGCATGCAAGGATGAACATATTTGGCACTTCCACTGTCAATCATGAAAAATGAAACCTATTGGTATAGGAACCTAACAGTGGCTCCACTTGGGGATGGATTTTCCTAGTGAAAAGCCAAGAACAATAGGTCAGAAAGCCTTATTTTTCAACTCTTGTTGTAGTCTGAAACTTCCTTCTCCTGGAAACCAATATTCTGCAGCTTTGTAGCCTTAATGTAGTCCTTATGAGCTAATCTGTGTGAAATTACAGCTCAGTCTTTGCTGGTTTTTTCTGAGTGCTTATCATCATCTTTATACTTCCCAAGTTTTCTTCTTGATCTCCTGTGGTAAATTCAAAATATACACCAAAAGTGGTGTAATTCCTTGATCTTTTCCTCAAAATCTGTTGCATCTTGTTCCTTATCTAATTGCTATAAATAAAAACTAATGGAAATACAAATATTAATGTACAATATACAGTCATGTTATGTTGATCAAAGGGAATCAAAATAGTGCTTGAGCATTTGCCCATTGATTGGGCCTTCCTCAGTATCTGTGCCATCCAAACTCTTCAAAAAATAGGTGTTGTTACCTTGTCAACATGAATAACATAAGGTCCCTTCCACAGGAAATCAAATTTCCCATGTTTCCCTTTATCCTCTCTTCCGAAATCCCATCTTAGCACTTTGTTTCCTATGAAGAAATCTTCAGCTTTTGTTCTTTTATCAAACATCTTTTTCAACATCTCTTGTAAAACCTGACTTCTCTGATATACTTATTCTCTTGTTTGCTGCAAGTGAATAGTCTGATTGATCCTTCTCTGAATATCATTAGGATCTGCTTGTATTTCTTGCAGCAACTTGATCACAGGGATACCCAAGGAGGAGGGGAAAACAGCCTCTAGACCATATACCAATTCATATGGACTTGTTCCAATGGATCTTTTGGTGGTCAATCTGTCTGCCCATAGTGCATTCACAAGTTTTTTATGCCAATTCTTTTTGTTCTCCTCCAAGACCTTTTTGATGATGTTGATGAGGCTTTTATTGGATGACTCAGCCAGGCCATTACCTTGAGGGTAATAGGCTATGGAATGGCCTAAGGTAATGTGGTATTTGTGGAAAAAACTGATCATTCTTTTGGATTTAAATGCAGCAGCATTGTCTGTAATAATCTTTTCTAGACAGCCAAATCTAGACAAGATGTCGGTTTCTAGAAATTGCATAATAGTTGAGTCATTGGCTTGCCTACAAGGGATGGCTTCTATCCATTTGGTAAAGTAGTCTGTGGCAGTCAAAATCCACTTGTGCTAGCCAGAAGAGGAAGGGTGAATTTCACCAATGAAGTATAAACCCCATTCTTGAAATGGTCTTTTAGTTGAAATACGTTTGAGGGGTAAAGGTAGTAGCTTTTCCTTGCCTTCAAAGATCTGGCATTTATGGCAAGACATTACAATTTTTTTCACATCAGCAAACAGGGAGGGCCAATAAAATCCAGCCCTTAGGATTTTATCAGCTGTTGATTTCTAATACAAGTGCCCTCCACAATCTCCTGCATGAAATTCCTTGAGGACTTTGTTAGTTTCATCCAATGTTAGGAAATTAAGAAAAATACCTTCATGGTTTTTCCAAAATAAAACATTGCCTATAATACAAAACTGGGATGCCTTCATTTTTGAGAATCTCTTTTTAGTTCTCGACAACCCTAGAGGAGCTTGCAGGTTTAACAATACAAAACATATGTCAGCATACCAAGGTGAATGTATAAAGGCTTGATTGATCTGTGGAGTCGCCATCTCCTGTTCGTTGATGTGAAGGGCTTGAAAATTAGTTTCAGTCATCAGTTTGGCTAATCCCTATCCTTTTATCAGTTTGGTGGTCTTGATTTCAATGTCATACTCTAAGATGTTGGCTATCTATTTGCCCCTTTTACCTTCAATCCCTTCTTGAGTTAAAATGTCTTTTACCACATCATTTGGAACATAGGCTATCACATGTGAGTACAAGATGTAAACTTTGAAATCCTTGATGGCCTTTACAAGGGCATAAGCCTGCTTTTCCATGATTTAATACTTCAGGGGGGCATCTCTAAGGGCTTTGCTAAAGAAAGAAATGGGCTTCTCACATCCTTGGTCATCTTTTTGTAATAGGACAACAACAATTGTATGCTGAGATGCAAAAGAAGAAATGATGAAATCTCTATCAAACTTCGGACTTGTGAGGACTGGTGTTTTTGTTAAGGCTATTTTGATGTCCTCAAAGGCTTGTTTAGCTTCGATGGTCCATTTGACTTTAGAATATTTCTTCAGCATATTGTTCAATAGTCTTATCAGCTCGACCAAATTGGGAATAAATCTTCTTAGGAAATTGATCTTCCCTAAAAAAGCTTGTAGTTCTTTGATGTTTCTTAGATGAGGGACTTGAAGGATAGCTTGAATTATGTCCGGGTCAATCCTAATGCCATCTTTTGAAATAATGTGACCTAGGAGTTTGCCTTCTTCTAAGCCAAACAATGATTTCTTTGGGTTCAATGAAATGCCATATTTTCTGCAAATTAGGAACACTTGTCTTAAATGTTCTAAGTGTTCTTCCTCTGATTTTGAAAAAGCAGTGAGATCATCAAGGTATATGACTAAGAAATCATGGATCTCTTTGGAAAAGGCTATATCCATTGCTCTTTGAAATGTGGCCCCTGCATTTTTGATTCCAAAAGGAATTTTGACATATTTGAAGGTTCCCCAAGGTGTTGTGAAGGCAGTTTTGTCTTGATCATCTAGGTGGACGAAAATCTGATTGAATCCTGAAAATCCATCTAGCAATGAGATCCTAGAAGCTCCCACTACCCTTTGTAGGATATGGTCCATTTTTAGTAAGGGGTAATGGTCTTTAAGAGAGACTTTATTCAAATTTCTTAGATCAACACAAAGTCTTATCTCCCCGGTTTTCTTTCTAGTAGGCACTAGATTTGAAATCCACTCTGAGAACCTGATTGGGGCAATGATTCCAGCTTCATACATTCGTTTAACTTCTTTTTCAATGAAGGGAAGGAGGACATGATTCACCCTTCTAAGCTTCTGTTTAAAAGGTTTTTGATTTTCTTTCAAAGGTATATGTTGAATGACTAAAGTATCATAGGACTTGAGGTCCTCATAAATCCACGCAAAGACATCTTGGAACTCCTTAAACAAGTCAATGTATTTTACCTTCTGATCAGCAGGCAATGCCTTGGATAGTTTTACCATTTTGGGATTTTCAGTGGTTCCAATGTTGCAGTCCTCAATTTCAGCATTGAGAGGTTGCATCTTTGGCTTTCTAGGAATGTCATTTGAGTCAAATATGTCCTCTAAAGGAGTTAAGCCCGTGGGCAGAAAATTGTCCTTTAGTTCAATTACTTCATCTTCTACCTCGGCTATTTCATCAAGGTTCATTTGCTTCAACTCTTGTAAATTCTTGTCATCAAAAGTGGTTGGGTGTAAAATCAGATTTGTTGTTTCAACTGATATACATTCCTCCATTTTATCTATGTGTTGTTGATCATCCATGGTGCTTGTATCAATGTTTATCTTTGAGAATTCCTCTTTTAAAGTTAGGAAGTTATTTATCTGTGTATCGTTTTCAAAGACATGCCAATTTTTGACATTATCTGGGACAACAGGCCTATGTTTGATTTCAGCAGTGAAGTGGTGGTTGGGCTCAAATGGGAGCTTGCAAGTGCTGGCAAAAGTTGCCAAACTATGTTCATGTAAATTGTGCTTTCTAGGAATTTTGGTGAGTTGAGATTCTGAGAAAGTGTTGAGTATTCCAATGGCTACCCCTCTGTAATCTCTCAACCTAAGATCATTTGTGACAAAATTTCCCTTCATCTGCGGTATAATCATATCTGAATCCCCTAGAATTGAAACCTTAGTTGCCCCTAGATCTCTGATTAGCTTGAGACCTAACAAAAGGGCTTCATACTCGACCATATTGTTTGTACATCTCAAATTTAACCTATATGCATGATCTTCAGCATGGTCATTTTGCATGTTGAGTATCCAAACCCCTGCCCCTATTCCTAATTTGTTTACTGAGCCATCAAACTTCAGGTACCATAAGATGTCTTGGTTATGATTTGTCTTAAGAGTTTTAGAAGCTTGTTTGGTGGGCAACTTCGGCTGTTGTATTTCATATGATATATCATTTTCATCTGTTGTATCAATTATATCAAGGATCTTTTGATCTTGAGCAGTAGATTGTTCCTCTATGGCTTGTGTTTATGTTGCTTCTAGGAGTTTGACATCAGTTTTGGGACACATCTTAGCATTATGTAGAATGAATGAATCCATGTCGGAATGCATAGAATAGATTGGGAATTTTTGGGGTTTTTCTTGACTGCTAACCTCATATTTCATTAGTGTTTCACGATATAATCTCTTTGGCTGTCCAAAGACTAAAATAGTGGCATAGGACATGTCTAGTTGCAAAGATCCTTGGAGCTTTGCACCCCAAGATCTGGATAAAAGTATACCATACTTAGGTGGGATATCAGCTACCACCACGTCCATCAAGATTGTCTTAGCTGGATATTGGACTAAAGATACACAAAGGTATTTAATTAGGCATACACACCTGACCTGGCTAGAATCAAATGAGAACAAGTCTTTGTAGGGCCTTGTGATGTCTAGATCTAGTCTCTCCATCACAGATTTAGGCATTAGGTTATGGGAAGCTCCTAAATCAAACATAGCATTATGTAGCACCTTTTCATGAATGTTTAAGCTCACATAGAATGGAGGAATTTCCTCATCTGCGGTTTTACCATCGACTTCAGGACCAAAAATCAGTTCTGGTTGGTCATCTAAAACATTGATTGCATCCCTATTCTCTGGTATTTGTAGTGACCTATTGATTTGCTATCTGTACACTTCATGTTTAGCCAATTCAGAGAGAGGAATGGCTATTTTCAGCTTACCTATTTCTGTTTCTAAGTTAAAGGGTTTTTCTACTTGAAATTTTGTATTATGGACAACAAACTTTTCTTTTTCTGTTGAATTTTCGACAACCTTTTCTTCATTGTAATTGTTGTTTTGAGGTAAACATGTTTTGAAATTACTTTAGGGAGTGTTGTTTGAATTTTCTTTTGAGGGAGAGGATGTGAATGGCTGATTTTTAGAGGGTCGTACATCTGATATATCTTCCACAGTGACTTCCTTTGGGTCTGGGTCTATTTTATCAGAGGTCTCTGTCAAGGTAGCTTTATCTTTTGCTTTCTTTGGCTGCTTAGTGTCTTTTTGCTTGGGAGGTTGAGGCACATCTATGGCTCTGCTTCTTAATTTGTATTGTTTATGAACCTCATAGACTGTTGCATCATAGCCTTCCCTAAAATCAAATGACTCTCCAGACTTGGTTTGGAATTGATTGATATTATGAGCTTCTTGGTCTTCTTAAGTCAAAAAGATTTGTTCCTCACTGTTCAAACCCATTAAGTTGATGTGAGGGTCCTCTGTTGGTTCACTGGATGTTGAGGCTTCGACACAGTTCTCTTGAAATGGGGGTCTTTGTTCTGGTCAGGGGCAACCCTTCCCACGTTTGGATTTTGATTTTTTTCTAAAATTTGGGTTTCTTGTAGTATTACTTGGTTGACCTTCCCATGATGATTTTCTTTTGATGGTTTCCACCCTATCCCCAAGTATGTCCATACCTTTGATGATTGCATCATTTTTTTGTTCAATTGCTGAAGGTTCTTCTTTGAAAGTTGTTCTTCTTTCAGCTCTTGCCCGATTTTGCTTAGCAATTAGATTTGCCTCCACACTAATAGCTATATTCTGCATGTCTGCTAGGCTTGGAGGGGCTCTTTCCCTCAGTTGGTATGCCATGTCTGAATCAAATCCATCAGGGAATTTGATCAGGGCCAAATCAGGTGGAGGCCTAAGGTTTTGAGGGATAGCATTATAAACATTGTTGAACCTAGTGCAATAGTCTAGAACAGTTTCTTGTGGGCCTCTTTTTATACTATCATACTCTGATAGGATATGCAATGGATCTTTCTTCTTTTCCCATCTGTTGAGGAAGGTTTAGTAAAGGGCATCCAGATTGGCTATGGAATTTGCACCAAGTGCTCTAAACCAGGTTCTTACTTCACCTGTTAGACTTTGGACAAAAATCTTCATCCTCACATCATCATCATCAATTTCGTAATTCTCAAAATAATCTTGCATTTTCTGAGTGTGTTGCTGGGTTGTATAGGAGCCAGTACCATCAAAATATGTGATTTTTCTCTGATAATCCTGAGGCATAGCCCCTCAATTTCCAGGCAATTGTAAAGGATCATAATGGTTTGCCATATTTACAAGGATAAATGGGGCAACAAGAAGAAATGGGATAGCTGAAACAGCATGGACAGTGGTAGAAATATGTGCAGTGGATGGAGGTGTGGAGAAGGTTCTTTGAGAGGTGGATGAAGAACTAGGAGAAGCAACAATATTATGGGGATGAACTGATGCTTTAGCAGGAGTTGTGATATAGTTTTGCTGAACTGTTTCCGGACTTGAATTAACAAAATCTTCCTGAGCTTCTTGTTTCCTAAGGATCTTAGGGATCAAGTTGGGATTTTCAAAAACAGCTGGAGGATCTGGGTCAGGGTTTGACCTGGTGTAACGAGTTTTCTTCTTTGGAGCTAGCTTCTAAACCCATTTTTTGGTATTTTCTGGGAATGTTTTATAATCACAGTTTTCACAATATTCTATAAGAGTTCCTTTGAAATAGGAGGCTTTCCTTTAAGTTTATTGAAACAGAGGAAACTGGTCAAATCTTTGGAATAGCTGTTCAAATCCTAAAAATAGAAAATGGACAGCAGTGATAAATAGCCATTCAGTTCCCCAGTGGAGTCACCAATGATGTTATCACTCAGGTTGTTCCCTGCCTCCTGAAGGGAATACAACCGAGGTAACCACTAACCAATCTTTTAGCTATAGGTCCTAGCCTACCTACAACCAGAGAGGGCTCTCTCTTTGTAATTTAGCTTTGTTTTGAAATGATTTTAGGCTAGTTATAATGAATAGAGTTTTGTTTTAGTTTAGTTGGGTGGTGATATCAAATAAGGCTGGGATGTAAGTTTGAAAGATTCTGTTCCATTGGGCAGATGGAGTCAATGATGGTGTACTTGTTGAAAGTGTTTCCTTAGTAAATGGTAATGCTGCAGGGCGAGATAGGCAGTCTTGGACAATTTTCAAATCTGGAAATTGATGGGGTGAAGTCAGGAAATGAAAGGCAATCAAGAATCCTCCATTATGATGGCAGAGGGAAAGTGTATAAATTTTATCTAGGAGCAATTAAGAATTCCTAAACAGTATTCAAAATGAAGGAATTAGTGCAAACATGAGCAGTTAAGAATTCATATTTATGACTAATTCTGAAGAAAACATGATTAATAGCAGAGATTGAACACGGTGCAATTAAACAAATCTTGGGCTATTCTTTCTCTCAGTTATCAAGATTATGAAACATATGTGAAATTAACAAACACAGAAAACGTAAAGCACAGTTTAGAATAACTTATTGTTCCATTGAATGACACAGGAATTCTGTAGCAGGTCCCAGAACATCATTTGCACTTTCAGATAGTAGAGAAACCATGAACTACAACAGTTGTTTGTATTAGGGAGTCTAAAAAATTACAGCGTAGTCTAGAGAGAAAATCACCAACCCCAAATACATTCTATGGGGAGGTATTTATACAAAAATGAGATACAAAAATATCTTATAGATAAGTCTTCATGCATTAGGTTCCTTCACCAACTTTTCAAATGAGGTAAATGAAAGAAATAAATGCTTCAGTAATTGTTGGTGCGCTAGCTTTCCACCTTGTCAGAGAAATTTGGATTTTGGACTAACTGAGTCGGCTGAAGCTGCGTCTTTAATCTACGGCTTCTGCGTTTGCTGTTCTGGTGCTTTGCTGAGTCACTGTTTTGTTGTCCTCGCCGTGGTATCCATACTCAGTCTTTCCTTGTGCTGTACTTGTTGCTGATGTAGACCTTTCTTGGGCAGCTTGTGAAGCTGCAGCAGTTGAACGGCCCTCTCCGACTGGTTGTGGCAGTTTGAATGTTAGCTACTCAAAAGAATCCAAGTCAAGAGTTTTTTCCAAATCTTTGAAATTTTGCTCCATTATTTCTTCTTGAGTGAATTCTTCAACTAGTGTACCTTGCACCCACTCATCTTGATCAACAAATTGTTCAATCTGTGGGATTTTACAGTGTTCATAGGCTGTCAGCTTATATTTTACTTTTCTGGCACTGATAAAGCCATCTGGGTCATAAGGGACCCACTAGGAACTCATTTTCAACTTGAGTTTATGCCCCAAAATTTGATCAGCATCTTGCCAACCTTCTTTCTTGTTCATGACAAAGGGGCCTAGTTGGTCTTTGAATTTCAGTCGAGCCTTCTTCTTCGAACTATGAAAATGAGTTAAGTCTGAATTGATGAGCTGCCTGTAATACTCCAAGGCAAAAAGTATCATTGGCACACATCTTTGGAGCCTGTAGGGACAGAGCTCACAGCCATAGATTCTAATGACAGTGTGATTCTGGTAGAAATACCAGTCACCTATTTTGTAGTTCTTTGAAAGCTGTAATATCTTTTGCACGTCATAGGATAGCCTAGCCGGAGGAGTTCTCATTAGGAGACAAGAAACTGGATAGACAAACAGATCAATAAACACACAATAAGAGTAGGGTGAGTTGTGGACTTCATGAAAGACTGAGGTCCAAAAAATCACAGACCTTCTTTCTCCTTTTGAGTACAATTTTTTGATGGGGCTGATAATATATGAACAAATGATAGATATAGGATGAATATTTGAAGACTCCCTCCCTATCCAGTTTCACTAGCTGGTCATGTATATTATTGGAGATAAATTTGGCATAGTTGTACTTGACAGCAGGGGGCTGTCCTGGGCTATATGCAAACAATAAGACCATAATGGTTTCATCAATGTGCTCACTTGTTTTGAAACCTAGAACATAGGATATCATATCAACTAGCAACCTGCCCACTTCATTAAAGCACACATAGAGAAAAGGAGGTGGCCCTGTAGGCTGGCAATCTACTCTCTTGAATACTTTGGCAATTCAGGCTATCTCAGAGTTGGAGAGTTTGGGACCTTCATCAAGCAGGTATTTCATAGAGAGAGGCATCAGAAGCTGAGTTTGCTTGAAGTTTAGCATTTGGTTGATTGAATTAGGAGTTATTTGGAAGAGGGTGCTCCCAAATGGAGACTTCACAGCCCTTTGTGTTGGGTCATAGTTCTCACAGCAGAGGCGAATAATTTCAGGGAAAATATTGACCGAAGGCAGGAAGTAGATGGGCAAGTTTGATTCCCAAATGCCATAAATATCATTGTTGTTCAGGTAAATGTTCCTCAGCTGGCAGAAGGTCTGCAAGTGGTTTCTGTCAGCATCCAGGTCTTAGATTAGGTGGTCTGTATCAGCCAAGGGTAATGCTTCAAGTTCCTTGTGAGGTGCATTTAGAGGAGCAATGTTCAAGGCTGCTGGAGTGGCCATGTTGAATACTCTGTGTCTGTAATTTGAAATTTGGATTTGTGTGACAACTAAACAGTGAGAATTGCCTTAGAAACTTTGTTAGGAAACTGTAGAGTGGGCTTAGATATGAAACTGGCCTTCACTGTGTACAATTTATGATAAAAGAGCAGATTCTGCAGAGTTTAGACAGGCTTTTAAATGAACTCACTGGATTGATAGGCTCTGTGGTTGAACTTCAGAGGAATGGGATTGATTTTGGCCAAATGAGGGAAATTTTTCAGAGGATTCTGCCAATGGGAGTGAATTATATGCGCAGTTTGCAGAATCTGCCGTGAAACGGCCTCAAAATGTGTTTTTATAGTGAATTTGCAGAGGAGGGCAAATTTGCCAGGTTGGTCTTGAACAGGGGATCGACCAGTGAGTTTATAGGTTGGATTTCAGGTGCCAGAGTACATTTTAGTGCGAATTTGTAGATATTCAATCCATTTTTAATGGAGGAACTGCGGAAAAAGAGGGTTTATAGGTCAACAACGGGTAAATACCTGGTTTTATGGCGCACAGGATAGTTTAGCAGGTACAGATCGAGCTGCGGGATCAAGCTATGGAGCCGAATTCGCGGGTTGGTGCACTGTATCTCATGTAACGACTCCACGGGCGCACAATAGAAAACAAACAAAAATAGTCGTTTTCACGACTTTTTATTGATTTTTGGAGATTTTGGCACTTTTGGTGCTTTTCGGGGATGACATTAACATGACGTCATTTGGCACGTAGTGGGTACGGAAGATGATGTGGCAGCGGACGTGTATGGTGACATGGCAGATGACATGTTGGCGGGCTGGTGATGTGGCAATGGTACAGGGCAACGGCTGGCCGACGCGGACTTGATGTCATAGGTGACAGGGAGCTGATGTTAGGGGGCAGGTGGCAGGCGGTTTGCGGTTTTCCCAACACCTCTTTTGCCCCAGGGTGGTTTTGCAGAGGGGGCCTCCGATCACGTCGGGAGATCGACGCGTGGCGGCGGTGTGGCAGCAATACCGCCCATCCCCTGGATGCTAATCTTTGGAAGATTGGGGCGCACGATATCGCCACCCACCGTTGGATTAAACACTCGGGATCAGACGGCGGACGGGACGCTACGGGTGGCGAGCAGCTTGAATGCGGGACCCACCATGTATTTTAATATTTTATGATGCACGGGGGTGAAAACTTTGGTTTTGTGGGTTTTTTGTTGTTGCGCTCGGGTCATGTGGTTATGAATTAAACCAAATATCAAACAGAAACCCGAAGTATATAAGTGCAAAGGGTGAAAATGGTGAGGTTTATGCATGAGGGGGGCACATGGCTATTTATTTAACGAGGGGTTAAACAAATCCCAAAGGTTTTAGACGTGGAAGGGCTAATATTAGTCCCAAATGGACTAAATATTCCCCATACTAGGGTTATATGGCTATAGTGCCAAGGGGTAGGGATATTTACACTTTTTGGGGTTTTTTATATAGTTTTTTGTATAATAGATGTGGGTAAATGATTAAGGGAGCTAAATGATAGAGTTAGAGGTTAATATGACCTTATGGAATGAAATTGTATGAGCAAATGCCAAGCTTGTGGAATGACCTTAGGCATAGGGAAATGAGAGGAGTTTGAAATAATGATTTTTACACAAGAAATGTGGCTTCTTACAACCAAGTAAACTCAGAGTTCAACTTAACATTTCTCATAAAATGAAATGAAACAAGACTCTTAGGCAGATCCCAAGGTCCTTGAGGGGATGTTAATAAGAGATTTTTTAGGGGGAATGAAGGGGAATTAGTCATGTTTGCATAGTTATGCCATCAAACAACTTCCATGGTACCAATGTTATTCATGAGATGAGTCTTCTTTGACTAGAGAAAAAATGATCATAACCTTGCTTCTGCAACCTCAAACTACCTACCCAGCCTAATACACCTAGCATTTTTTCTTCCTTTTGATTGGGTGCACTTAGACTAGAAAACCCTGATTGTCCTCTTTTCTTTTGACTGCCCTCCTATCTAAATCTACCCTTATCTCTTCCAAGGGCCTAGATTAAGAAGTTGGGCTCCTTAATTTCTCTACCCATGCACTCATCTGCCAAGCTTGAACTGTTTGGACATATATTCTTTCTCTATTCTACAACAAGTAATTTAAATATGGAATAGTCCAGATTGAACTGTTGGGCCATGCATCAAGTGTGATAAGCAACAATATTTGCACATTATGGACTTGCAAATAAGATAGGAGTGGCATTTTGACTGGCCACTTTCCTGGTCTTTTGGTTTGGGGTTCATTTTCTTTTCTTTTTCTGACCAATTTACTCTTTTTCCCTTTGATTATTCTTTTAGGGCATACCCTCTTTACATTTTTTAATCTTTCTTTTTCTGTTCACAAAATATGGAACCTTTGCAGCATGCAAGGATGAACATATTTGGCACTTCCACTGTCAATCATGAAAAATTAAACCTATTGGTATAGGAACCTAACACCACTCACCTTTCCAACCATGTTCAAGTGTGGCATAGAATGTGCCCCAAACTTCAAAGACCATGTCTATCTAGATTGGTTTCTCAGGATCCTTTTAGCACCCATTGGAAAAGATGTCGCATCCCATTTTCCTAAGACTGAGGAAGAAGCTCTCCAAACCGCTCTGAGATATGACTTGATTTATGTGCAATCCAGTTTTGTCTATACCATCATTCCAAACCTTCCCCATCCTAGAGGTTCCAATGAACCAGGGGAATCTGACGTTACCAATGGTATCATTGGAACCCTTTCACATCCTTCCCCATATACTCAACAAAGTTATGGCCATCCATAGCGGGACACCAGTTCCTCCAACACTTAAGCCCCTCCTCCTAGAAACATATTTTCAGGGCCCTTACCTATCTACCAAACCATTGCTCCTCCTTATGAACAATCGAGCACTCCAGTTCCTTAAGCATTAACACCACGGCCTCTGGAGGCCAACAATTGCCTCAGAATCCTACACCATCTCAACTGACAGTGCTTACATACCCTTTCCCTCAACAAGGATTTGTTTCTTCTCAAACTCACCCAGGTTAAGTAGCCCACCCTCCCCAACCTTCTGGTCCTGATGACTACAAGATCCTCATGATGAGCTATGAGGAGGTTAATCCCTCCAATATCAACTTGCAAACTTGATCATGTCAATATGATAAGCCATCAACTTCGTCCGCCCCTGATTCCAAAGCCAAAGCTTCTACTGAGCCTCTTACGACATCAAATGTTCCATTACAGATCCCTCAACCTAAAGCTGAGGCAATTCCCAAGATCCCAAAGGGACCATTACGCCATAACACGACTTCTAACCGAGATACCCATACATACAATATAGCAGATGACTTGGTGTAATCACCTGCCACCATGTCGATGCTGGATGAACTCCAGTCATGCCCATCTCAAAAGAAATCTCTAATAACTTCTTTGGGCATAATAGATCCTTTTGACGATTGTTTGATTGTCTTCCCAATTGATACATTAGAACATCCCCCATTGCCTTGCTCCGTTGCTTTCTAGGTACTAGTCCGAGTCCGTAATGTCATCATCTCCCGATGCATTACTGACAATGGTGCATCCACCTATGTGATGTCTGCTACCATTTGGAAAAAACTTTAGTCACCCGGGTTGTCCCCCTCCACCATCACTTTGCATGCTTGGGACAGGCACTCCTCCTAGCCTCTTAACATTTATTGCAACTATCCAGTGACCCTTGTGGGCAAGACTCTCCATGTAGATATTGAGGTTATTGATGCCCCTTTAGATTACAACATTCTCTTGGGTTGTAGTTACACATATGCCATGTCAACTGTCACATCTACGATTTTCCACAAGATGTGCTTCCCCCATGAAGGGAAGATTGTTACCATAGATCAGTTGACTTACTACGAGCCCGCATTCGTGACGTCCCCCAAGTCCATTATCTCATCAGTGTTAGATAAGAAGTCTTCAACTCCTCTCACTGGTGTTTCACCCAAAGACTATAAAGGTTCCTCATTGTTGGGTTCTTTCTCTGGTCCTCCCCCTCTCATCTTAGAGCCTAAATCTTTTAGTGTCACAGGTTGTCCTCAAGCATTCCGGCACATTCGATCCACAACAAGCTCCTCCGCACTGTGAGGTTACCATCCCGGCTAAGCCATCCAGATCCACCCCATGAGACCTCCATTTCTGGGTGCCTCCCCTATCTTCTCCCCGGAACTATTCCTCCAAGTCTCAAACATCCAGGAGTTGTTCCGCTGGGACATTACCTTGCAGGCCAGATACCTTTCATATTCTCCCTCCCGCAATATTTTATGTCCCTGTCATTGCTTCGTTGGTCCTTCCTAACATGAATTTATGGATCCCCGTATGGTACATTGATCCCCCGCAAGCATTCTTCCTGGTTAGCTAAGACCTTATCATGCTTTAACCCTGGTTCAACTAGTCCCTATGGCCCCTACAACTACCTTAGTTCCATCACAATCTCAAGAGAAACCCACTCCTATTGCGAAAGCATTTGGACAGGTGGGAAAAGCTAAGAGGAAAGAACCTAAGGACAAGGCTCCCCAACCTCCTCCAGTACCCAAGGCCCCAAAGTCATCACCTCTATGTGCTTTATGTAAAGTCATGGGGCACATGACCAATAATTATCTTGAGCTTCCTCATCTCAAACTTTGGGTTCATGCAACATCCCTTGAGTCAAATATCCGTAAATTCCATGTTAACTTACCGGGTCCAGCCAAGAAACTCAGAACGTTATGCAAAAATCACCCTTGTGCCTTGTGTGATCATCATGGTGATTACTCCCATTGTTGCCATCATCTCAACAAATTTTGTCATTTCCTTAAGGCACTTCGTGAATACGAGACCACTCATAATGGATCACCTTCTCCTCTTCCTATGGACTTTTGTACCAGTAGTAAACCAAAATAGTGGCAATCTGGTCGCACAATTGTGATCCCTTCCCTAGATGTCGAGATAACAGACACCACGGGCCATATCCTTTACCTATCGTCATACTTGAGTTCCTCGTAGGCAATCCTTTCTGAGGTTTTTGAGCATGCTTCTATTCAACCTCTTGTGATAGAATCCCAGGTCTCAACATACATAGATCCTTCATCTATTATCTCATCGTCTACCATTTCATATGATGCGTATGTGAACCTTGTTTCTCAAGTTGATGCACTAGGTACCGTGCCACATGATGTAGTCAATATTCGTCTCATCCGCTAATCTTCCATTTTGATGAGGACATCATGGAAGCTATGTCTACCCCTAATTACCCTTGCACTTAGGCAAGGGTGAATATTTCTTGGAGGATTCTAAAGGCCATGTCATTCCTAATAATCCCAATGCAATCAACCTAAAGAAATTTTTCTCATAGCTTATCTCTTTGATTTGCATGTCTTTATTTTTGTCATGAAGTTAGGTAGGATGCATCATCTCATCTGTCATCTTTTGCACCTTTCGGATGGATCCATCATCCACACCATATATCGGTCATGTTGATGGTGCAAGTCACTTCTCTAGGAATATAGCCTCGATAGCCTGGGCCATTTTTACCCCCTTGCATACATTAGTGCTTTCGAACGACATGTGCATTGGATCTGCCACCAATAATCAGGCCGAATATGATGCAGTGACATGTTTGTTATTTGATTCCCTTTCTCATTGCATCCTTCATCTTCACGTTCATTTATATTCCTTGCTACCTGTCATGCAATTGAATGGTGTGTATCATGTGCATAACCAAGTCATATTTAGAAAATATTTGCATGTTAAGCTGTTGGTACGTGAATTTGAAACCCTTACTTTTAGTCAACTTCCTAGAGCCCAAAATAACTATGTAGATACCATTGCTAATAACATTCTAGATTGGCATTTATCACATGTATACCACAGAAGACAACCATAAACAAAACACATGGAGAACCATCATCGTCATATAAAAATGCATAATCATATTATGTATCATATAAGTGTTCAGAGCCCATAGCTCTAAATACATCTGACATGCCCAAAACATGTTACAAAAATCAAAATCAAAGGGACCCACATGTCCCCATATCTAGTCACTATTTGAAGGATCATGCACCAAAGGCTCTACCCCACCTGCACGTAGATCACGTACTGCATGACTAGCCATCGCCATGCGCCACATGATACCTCGCCACTCTAAGGGAAGGCTGTTACACTCATATATGTATCAATTGTCTAGCTCATGCCATCCGTGCTTAGAAACTCTGGTCAAGAGTACCCCACATCTACGGTGTAGATAAAGTAGTAGCACACTATCCTTTGGACCCTGACAAGATGACGATGTTCCCCAATCTACAGCCATAGGCGTTGCATCTCGTCCTACATTTCTTGTCGGCTTTACCGGTGCTATGTCTGCATACCACATATTTTACACTTAGTACCATATACATGTGATAAAAATATGAAATGCACCATAAAAATAGCAACTTAAAAATTATTGTTTCATCCCCATGCTTGCCTGAGCGAAAGTGGAAAGTCAGCATCTCCCTGATACTTCATCCCGCGATAAGGATAATCGTCAATCTAGAGGGACATCTAATCCTAGTGTGAAAAAAAAATGGGTTGGAACACCCATCCAACTCCCAATCCTCCTCTCTGCAGTAGCTGCCCCCAGTGGCAGATCCTAGGCTCCTATGGGCCCCCATATCGGATCTATACATGAGGAAGGATGGTGGGTATCTTCTCAAAGAAGAATGAGCACATTACTGTACCAAAAACATAGTCATGGCTCACCTGCATAGACTTAACTATCGTTTCACCGATGCCAACATCATCTCAGCCCACCCATAGTAGGTCCTAGCCAAAACACTCTTAACCATCATCATCTACCCACTAGTGATGTGGTGTAAGACATGGCTACCCAAGATCCGTAGCATGGCTGCGGAAACAACCTATGTCTCTAGCCGGTCTAAATCACCAATCGGGATAGTCGTGCCCTTCACATGCACATCCTATGGACAATGGTGCTCCACAAAATTTGTAATGTTCCTCCCACAAGGAAACACCAGATGTATATCCCCCACCACTCTGAGGGGAGGGAGTCCGGTGAAGAAATAAATATCCTGTAATGTGAGCTCAATATTGTGCCCCTGCATGACAAATACCTCATGGTCTGGATCCCAATAGCTCACAATTCTCAATATCAATGGCTCACCTGCCCTTATCAATGGGTTATCTACCAACTTGAGAACCCCATAGTGAGATAATGCCCCTCGAACCCGTTGATCCATCTGAATCTCGGATTGGAGGGTATCCAAGTCTCACTCACACTAGTTGATTTTTAGCTCTGCCATGCCTGCAAAGCACCACATGTCTTGTCATTTGAGAGAAGAAAACACTGGTCTGCACTAATCAACCTACAACCCCCACCAAGCGAGCAAACCAACCCTATTTTCAGCCCCAAATCACAGTTTTATGCCCAAAAAGTGTGAGCTTGTAGGTTTTCACCTGTTTCCTATGATCCAAATTTCACTTCTAGGCACAAAAAGTGTGATTAGACCGTGAAGAGGAGCAAGGGTCTCCCATGGAGCTGCCAAGAGCCAAAAATCACGAAATAAAAAATTAAAATTGAAGAGATGAGTAACGCCACTACCTGAAAGTCGCAGATCCTGATTCTGATGGCTGGTTTGTCTGCTATGATCTCCACAAGATTTAGGGCCTTTTCCTCCTCTCCAAATTTACCACAACTAAGATAAAAAATGAATTCCAATTGGAGCGAAAATGTCCTTTCATAGAAAAATCCACAATGATTTTGTCACCCGCTTTGACCAAATGGTAGCTCAGATTGACAAGCCATCAACATCATTGGAAATCTCTCATCGAGTATTATAATGAGTCTTTCTCAGTTTTGGATGATTTGAAACTTCACTAGGAAGCCATTTTTGCAAGAGGGGTCACTTCGTCACCTCTTAAAATCGGATTTCTTCATATGCGACACTTGTAGTTTGGGGACCACCTTCCCTTGGAAGTTGTCATCTCACATGTCAATTTTCATCATGTGTAGCCATCATTTACACATTTTTTCATGGTCCCCACTAGGCCTATTCTGTGTGGCAGCGTCATCGAGTCACCCTTGTTCAGAGCATCCGCGATGAGTCACCCTTGCATCCATGGAGTCTGTTTCATATCACAGTATTCCATCCATATTTTGATACCATTCATCCCATCTTGCCCATTTTAGCCTCTAGTCATACTATTCGGATCCCATCCAGAGTTGAGTCAGTTGCTGCTAGGTCAACCATACACTTTATGCTCTGACAAGGGAAGTCGTCTATTTGTCCCTCAATCCCTCATTTTCCATTATACCTGGTGTCAGTCCATCAGTCACATTACTATTTTCCCTCATACCTTAGTTGAGGATCCTCATTGCCTCACCTATCGTGGGCCCTATTCTATCAACCTCAGCTCATTTATTCCATAAGAACGACCTAGAGGGCGGTGTATCATGGTTCTAGCTTCCATTCTTGTTTGGTACTTTGGATCGAGTAGAGGGGCTCATTATTGCCCTTTGACTTGGTTGTTTCATGTTCGTGATCCATACACTCGATGGTCGAGTGATGCAGCAGATTGTACTAGTGGTTCATAGGTTTGTGTGAGATGTCTGAGACCTCATGAGGGGGTGGCCCTTCAGGTGGACCCCCACATGCTCGAATGCATTCCTATTATGCTACAGCCTTAGATGTAGTTCTGAAAATATAATGGGTTCGGTTCCTACCAATCACAGTGTTCACAGCATGCACATCTCCTTCAGATGATCCATTTAGTTTTGCAGATACCTTCCTTGTTCAACAGGGCTTCTTCGGTTGTTCTACCCTCCCTCCAACCCATTTTTTGAGGCAAGGGCCATTATATCTCATGTAATCAACTCATATTATATTCAATCCTGGCTCGTATTTTTCCAGGTGCATTGTACATATGGGACACATTGTATTATTTTCTGACTCAATTATGCCAACATGTCATGTACCATTCAGCATGTACTTCATTACACAGTTTGATGTTTCTCAGCACACCATTATTTTTGTACTAAGTTATCTCGGCGGGTATATGTATTCTTTCCCTGCCTCATTGAGGTCCGATACCACAACATAAAAGGTGACTTTCATTGTTCTCAACCCCTCTGTCCTTATCCTCCTGCTTTAGTTGTATTGCTCTCTCTCTCTCTCTCTCTCTCTCTCTCTCTCTCTCTCTCTCTCTCTCTCCACTTTGTTGTGTAGTGATTGTGTCTTTACAACATAGTTCAGTCATATGTTTTCCTCCTAACACACTTACAATGGGGGGAAATCTGTTATCACCAAAATATTGATCATCTAACCTAATTTACTAGATGGATCGAACTACACTGTGTAAAGCGAATTTTACAATAGTAAAATTTCTTTCACTGTGAAAAATTACTTAATAAACCACCTTTGTTAAGTAATTTATAATTAAACTCATGCAGAATAATTAAATAAATCACTATTTATTTGATTTCCTTCTAGATATAATTAACTAAACCATTGTTTAATTATTTTTCCATGTCATATTTGACTCAAGTATGAAAAATCAACAGATAAATTATTAATTATCTTATTTTTCTCTAGGAATAATTAATTATTATTAATTGTCAAATTTGAAAAATCCCTTGGGAATAATTAAATAAATCATTATTTCTTTATTATTCCTTAGCCAATTTGTTGAGATGATAAATAAATCATTTATTTATTTATTATTTCTAAATAAAAGTTTAAATATTTGCTCCCTCCTAACCAAATACAATAAAATATTCCAAGTGGTTATTCCATGAATGGGTTAATAATATTTTATTATTGCTCATTATTCAAGGATATCTCAATATTTTGTTATAAATAGAAGGGGTTTCCATTGATTATTCACTTTTGACTATTTTCATTGTTCCACTCGCTACTGTAACTCTGATTATTTTCATTGATGCATTCCATTTCTTTGCCATTTGAGTTCCCATTAAGCGCAAACATTTTATTTGTTGGGTTTTCACATTATAAAGGAGAGAGACTCTAAAGAAGATGAAGACATTTGAGGATAGCGAAGAACCCATCCCATAGAGAGTAATTATTGTTTATTTTTGTTGTTTAACCATGATTGTGGCGTAGATTAGGACTTTCGCAGGTTTTGTTTCTATCATTTGTTGCAGATCTACAATTTTTAGAAGCCATTTATATTATTGATATTGCTTATCATCCACAGTCTTAAGTGGGTTCTATTCATACGTCTTTTAGAAGAAAACACTACAAGAGAAAGAATTTTGAAAAATGCATGGAGCAAGGACTCTTGAAACCCTTAGTCTTTGGAAAAGAAATGTGGCCTCCAAGTGATCAATCTCCAAGTTTGGCATGGGTTCAACCTCAATCATAGGATGAGCTTGATTAAGCAATTTATATTCTTCCTTGGGATCAAGTTTAGAAACTCGACATTCGAACCTTTGCAATTTGACCTCTTTTACCTCTAATGAAATCAATCAACAATTATTTCAAGGAGACACTTTAGATCTATTAGCAAGTTAGAAATGGCATCGAAAGGCAAGGTCTCCTCCTTAGATTTAAATGATCCAGCCTCTTTCCAATATAGATTACAAAAATATATTCATACCATTGATCTCGAAATGAAACAGATATAATCTGATAAGATACTTGTGCTCAGAATTTAGCCTTTGAACCCTTGGTGTTTTACCTACTAGAAGGAGATGAACTCTACCGTTGGATTTCTATAGACTTGTAATCAAATTATAGTCAAGACGGTAGTACTTCCTACAACAAATCTCACAGCATTGCAATACAATTGAAAAGAGACCCTCAAATCTGATAAGGGTTTGATCTCGATCGTGTAAACTTGAATGGATAAATATGGTAAAGTAGACCTAGGTCCAATCTAAACATTTGGCAAAGTAATGTTTTCTCTTTTGTTTGCAATAAAATAATAACTCTCAAAAAAATGCAAAAAATTATCGTTCCAATCAACCGAAAAATAGAACCAACTAGGATGATACGACATTCCATCGAAGATGGAAATGTTGGATAGGGTGAGCATAAATTTCACCAAATTTCCCTGCAAGAAACCTCCAAATAATCCTGCAAATAATTTAGAATTTTCGAATAAAGCCCTCAGGCTGGTGGGATGCACAGCTCTGATAACACTGTAATTTTCCAATCATCAAAATTTTAATCAGTTCTGGTACATTGTATATGTTCTAATAAAATTCTTGCAGTAAAAATACCGAACACAATAAAGATATGAGAATGAAGCATCTTATTTATATAAATAAATATAAAAAAAATTACATGCCCACAGAAGCACTACTAAATCTCGTGCCTTGGCATGAATGGCTTCCCATCAACAGAGAAATTAAAGATGCCGAAGCACAATCTTAGATCCTCGATGGATCCACCAGAGAAATTACTCCCATGGGGTTTTCGTCATTGGGATTAACTAGAACTTTCCTTGACAAGCTCTCAACAAAAGAAAAATAGATAAATAACTCTCAATGATTACATTCTTAGGTTCGTATCCCTTTTTATATGCTTCATTGAATCTCTAGAGACTTTATTTTATTGTTTTCACTCGAAGAACAAAGGCAAATACCATGAGTCAATGCCATGGGCAACTACCACGGTAAATACCATGGGTAGATTCCGTCCACTTTAACCATATCCACAAAAAAAATAATATTACAAATCGATCACTTCTTATTTAGTCTAAGAAGTTTATGTTTAGGAATTCCCCAAGATCCATAAAAGCAGAAACTTAATAGAAATTACTCATTAACACCACAAAGTATGTTATTTTTATTCAGAATATTGAGCACATGGAAAGATGCTTGTTAAAGTGGATGTTAGAGAAATCCCTAATGCAGAGGTCTAACAATAACAAGAATTGTGTTACCTTTTGGGTAATTTTCTTAAGAATCCTAACTATGTCTTAAAATTGTAGCTTGGGGGATTAAATTTAAATGATATTCCTTATTGATTTTGGAATTGGGATGAGAGAGAGATAGGAGATATTGTCTATTCTAAAAATAAACATCCTTTCACTTGTATCTTTTCCATGCATAATGTCTCTTTTTCATAAATTAAATGGACAACCATCTTTCCTTAATTCTTCATGAGAAACCATCCTTCCAAGAGGCATTAAGGCCATTTCTAGACAAGTAAGGCCACCTACTAAGTCATAGATTCAAAATCCAACGACTTTGCTACGAGCTCACCAAGATTTAGTATCTCTTACTCTTCTCTAAATTATCCAACAAATCAATGTACAAATGAATTGGAATTGGGGGCAAGAAGTCCTTTTATAGGAAAAACTCTAATTTTTTTTGGCCATTAGCAGTAAATGATAGCTCGGCTTGACAAACTGTCATCACTGTTGGAATTCTCTCACCGATCTCTATAATGGGTCTCGATGTTTCTCATAATTTGAAACTTCGCCACAAAGCCATTTTTTCCATGAGGTCTCACTTTGGCACGTTAAATCAAATCTCTTAATATGAGTCACATGTACTCTCGTAATACTTTTCCTTTGAACTTTTAGAATTATGAGTCGCTGTCACATGTAATCACTATTTACTGATTCTATTATGGTGCGTTGTGAGCCTTTCCCATGTGGAAGCATCATATAGTCACCTTTCTTCAAAGCATTAGAGATGAGTCACCCCTACATCTATGGAGTCTGTTCAAAGTCTTATTTAGTCTTGTTACAATATATTATCCATCTATGTGTTGCACTCATCCCATTTTACTTATATTTGACCTCCATCTATCCTCATGTGCCTTTGAAAATCCTTCGTCCAAGTAATTGACCATCCCTTATGGAATTGTGTCAGTCACTACGAGGTCAACCTTGCATGTTATGCTCTGACAAGGTAAATCATAACTCCACGAGTCCCCATATCTTCCAATTATCATCCCCAGTGTTAGTCATTATTAGCCATAATACTATGATCCTTGTGCCTTTGTTGAGGATTCATAATTGCCTAAACTCTAGTGGGCTTGCTTTTGTTAACATCAACACATTTATTCCGGGAGAGTAGTCTAGAGGATGGTGTACCTGGTTTCATCTTTCATCCTTTCTTGGTGCCTCTAATCAAGCAAAGTGAATCATTATTTCCCTTTTACTTGGTTATTTCTCGCATGCTCAAATTCAACTCATTATTGCACAATCAAGAAACATACACTTGGTGGTTTAGTGATCTAGCAGATTTTCCTAGATTTTTTGAGGTGTGTGTGAGATGTTCTAGACCTCATGAGGGGATGTCTCTTCAGGTAGCCACTCACATGCCTAGATGTCAGAAAATTATGATCTAGCCTCAGAAGAAGTTATTTTTTTTTGAATAGATTTGTCTCTACTGATTGCATAACTCACAACATGAAACTCTATTTAAAATGGTCCATTGAGATATTTAAATACCTCTCCTATTCATTAGGGCTTCTTTGGTTGTGATCTCCCTGCCCCTGATGAGCCCCAAAAATGGATAATTATATGGGCTAATTTAGCCTCCTAATTCAACTTAATCCACCATTCTCATTAGTTTATTGCATGTTTTTTATTATATTTATGCTAATAGAGTGAATTGGGTTAGTCATTATGCCAACAAGTCTAATGTGTGCTTTATGCAGTCTTTTTGGTCAATTTGGAGACAAAATCAAAGGTTTAAATGAGCACTTGGCAACCAAATTCGTGGAGAGGATTTTTAGGAAGGTGTCCCCTTCATTTATGGGCCCTTACCTCGAATTATCCACCATAAGCTTGGAGTTCAAGCGCCACCAAATCGATTATCACAAGGGTAGCCGAGTAAGGGCTAATAAAGGTGTTGTTAACTACAAGTTTTGGCAGCCGAGTTCCTAAAGTTTAGGAGAGATATTGGGGTCCTCAATTTGTATAAATAAGAGGGATTAGGGCCTCAATTCAGTTAGTCATTTTTTTGGTAGAAGTTAGCTAGTTTGTAGTTCGATTTTAGTAATTTTTTTAGGCAGTAAGTTAGCTCTGCAGTTCAGCACATCTTCAAGTTTTCCTTGCGGACAGTTTTGGAATGTTACTATTGTTTTGATCAATAAAGATGAATCCAGCTTTGCACCAGTTCTAAATCTCTCTTAGGAGGCTGTAGCTCTTAGGGTTGGGCCCATCTCAAGTGCCCAGTACCTCCTTTGTTTACATTTATGTGTTCATGTTGCATTCTTAGAATAAAATATGCTATTTAGATCTAAATCTTGTTTTGTTATTTAGGTTGCTTTTGACGATTAAAAAGGCTTTTCATGTTCAGATTGATTTGGTAGGTTAATAATAGAGAAGATCTTCAGAAAAAGGCTATAAAGCACCTTTGATCTCACCTCTCCCTCAGTGGGATCATCAGCTGGGACCAAGGTGACCTTCCTGCCACCAAAAACACTGTCTTTGCTTCACCATGCAATTATTAGTGTTAGATTCTCATTTTCCGAAGTTGATATCAGTTGTGGCTACATGTTTAGGTTCATGATTGCTTAGTTGAATAGTTACTTCACATGATTTTGTTGCAAATAGACTTTTTTTCATTTTCTTTGCTGTTATCTCGGTCAGATTAGGTCAAAGTAATTAGCTCATTGATTTTCCAAGTCTTCGTTTGTCCAATTCGAAAAATAACTTACAGAGCACCTGTGGTACTTCTTCATCTGCCTATACTCCATCAATCCTGCCTGCTTCATCTTCTAACCGGGATTCTTGCCTCACATTTGCCATTCGCTCACTTTGCCCTAATTCCATATCTTTGTGCACCATTGCTCCACTCGTCCTTGAACAAATCCAACCATCCTCGCCACTCCTCAGCTCCATTCACCATGTCTTGGATCTCCTCACACCCTTATCTCACCACCATACCCACTCCTTCACCTTTATTCCACCATCCATCCTCCAAAATCACCTTTCTAAACATCCTGTAGAAAATTATAGATATCCTGTAGAAATTCCAGAACATCGTGTAGAACCCCTATAGACTTCTTGTAGGAGCTTACGAAAACGGTTTCTTGATAACCAAACTCTGTGAAACTCTCTAGAAGGGTGTTAGGGACCCCTTAGGCTCTCTCCGAACCTTCCCGACCTCCTGCAAGCATTTCCTCTCACTAATCCACCTCTGCACAGTCAAAAACAGTTAAAGCACATGCACAATAATTCTGCCAACTTACTCAAAAATACAAAAAGATGTTTCTTTTCAAATTTCACTTCAGAAGTAGCTTAGTCACATGAATTTTACCTTTATAAGAGTCAATGGAATTCCTTTTTGTAGCTTTCATCATTTTTCTTGCACCAGTAGGGTTAGTTGGTAAAACTAGGGTTTGCTAGGGTTTTCATTTCCTTTTCGCTTTCAATTTATTTCTGCAAGTAGATTGGCCTCCTTTGAGTTAGCTTTCATCCATCAGTTAAAAAGATTCTTCTAAAAGCTCATAGAAGTTGGCTTAAGCTCCTAGCGGACTTGTGCCAACTGATCAAGTGACAACCGCGTCAAGAGCTAGTACTTGTGCATATAGCACCATCGCTTCCAAGTTTGTTACGAACTACCAGTTTGATAAAAGTAAAGAAGGGAGTCCCAGGAGTTGCAACATTATTGCTGCAATACTGGGGCCCACCATTCCTTTTGGCGCCTTTGCCGGGGATCTAACTAGGGTCACCCGCGTGATAGGTGGGAATACTCACCACTATACTAATGCTGCAACTCCTGGGACTCTCTTGCTTGGCTACCCTTGTGATAATCGATTTGGTGGCCCTTGAACTCCGAGCTGATGGTGGAGAATTTGAGGTAAGGGCCCATAAATGAAGGTGACACCTTCCTAAAAATCCTCTCCATGAATTTGGCTGCGAAGTGCTCATTTAAACCTTTGATTTTGTCTCCAAATTGACCAAAAAGGTTGCATAAAACACACATTAGACTTGTTGGCATAATGACTAACCCAATTCACTCTATTAGCATAAATATAATAAAAAACATGCAATAAACTAATGAGAATGGTGGATTAAGTCGAATTAGGAGGCTAAATGAGCCCATATAATTATCCATTTTTGGGGCTCATCATCACCCCCCTACTGAAAGTGTTGCTCATCCTCTGAGCAGCTAATCTATCTCCTCATCTTTGATGGCCCTGGTGGCCTCCCTGTCATGCTAAGCTTCGGAAGTGATGTCCTCTTCTGAGTCATGAAACCATGCTTTTCTCTCTGCTTCTTCCCACTGCCAGTGCTCCTTTTCTAGTAGAAGTTTTGTTAGCGCCACAACCTCAGCCTGCAACTTGTCCTCTCTTTGTTGTTAATCAGATGTTTCCTTGTATTTCCTTCTTCTTGTGATTGTTTGGCTGCCTTTTCCTCCAATTTCTTGGTCTCTCTTAGCTTAGCCCGAGTTTCCTATAGAGAATTCTTAGCTTCCTGTAGAACTATCTTAGCTTCCTGTAGAACTGTCTCAGCTTCCTGTAGAGCTGTCTTTGAGTCCATCATCTGAATTCTCTCTCTCCAAGTGAAGGTTTTTGGCTTCCTCTTTCATAGGTGATGGTTATCTTTGAATGAGACTCCTCCTTTTGTTTAGTTGTGGCATCCTCAATAGTAAAAAGCTCTTTTGACTGTGGTTTGGGTCTGCCCACTTTTATCCGTGTGCTCCTTCTTGCCTTAAAGTACATGGGGGTCTCCGTTTTTCACTTCCCTTTTTGCTTGGTAGATGTGCTTAAGGCAACAAGCACGGCTGCTACCTCCTTAGCCAATATCTCAGGCGATTTCTCCCTTTGCTGCTCCGTTTCCAGACTTCCTGTAGAAAGTCCTGTGTTGCATGTTTTCATGCTTCCTGTAGAAACAGTCTTCATGCTTCCTGTAGAAACTGTTTCAACTGTTTCAGTCTGCTTTGCTGGATGTGTCTTTCCTTTTAATTTCTATGTGGTTGCCTTGGTTGTGCCGTCCTTTGTTTGGACTTTTTCAGTCCTTTCTGCTCTACTCTGCAATCATTTCTCCCTTGGTGTTTGTGCCTTTGTTCCTCCCACAGTTTTGGGCTCAGCAACTTGGCCTTTCGCTCGTTTCTCTTCTTGTTCTTTCTATGGTGGTCTGTCCTATGTTTCTTTACCACTGGCTTTCTTTTCCGACTCAATGTGTTCCCATTCTTCACTGCTGGATGAAGTGAGTTCCTCGGCTAAAATTCGAATATCATCATCCTTGGACATGTTGCAGAAAATCTCCGAAGAGAGAGGGACAGTGTAGGCATGGAGGGCATCTTCCACTAGAAGCTTGATAAGCCCATGATGGGCTAGCTAATCCGGTGTCCCTTCCTTCAATTTTGTGCCACACTCAATTAATAATTGTAGGAGGAAATAGGGGATGCTTAACTTTTGTTCTGGAGGTAAATCCATCCCATGTCTGAGTTCACTCAGCAACCGGAAGTGATAGCCGTAGACAATACTGAACCGCCCCTCACAAGTAACATATTTCATGATCTGAAAGCTGACTTCACTCCAAAAACGATGAAGGCTAGCTCTCTGGACCTCATTCTTGTCTTCTGCAAACTGTTCCTCTGGTAGGAAGAATTCTTTCTTGTCTTTTTGGCCCAATTCCCTCTCCTCTTTGCTCCAAGGTATCCCCAATGGCAGATCAGTGACTCGACTAATGAGTTGTGGGGTAACCTTTAGGGTTAACCCTCTGAAATTCACAGTGGCTAGTGTCTTTGATTTAGGCTACAAGGACAATTTAGAACTCCTCCGTTACCTCATCGTCATGATCCTGAATTCTATCACAAAAGGTCGTCCAATTGGCACAAGTGAAGAGGTTCACCACCTCAGGATGTTCACACAATTTTCTGGAATCCGAGGGTTCCTTCCTGATAAAACCCCTAGCATGGTGAGGGTGCTCTGTTTTGTGCTCTGAGCAGAGAGGACTTGCTGTTTTATGGTTTCGTCCTTCGAACTTGAAGATAGTATCTCTCAGGTGTTTATATTTTAACCTTGCACCAATTCCCTGGTTTTAAAAACTCGACTGTCTGTGTATAAAAGGAAGACTTGGTGTTATAGACATTTTTGTGCCTGGCATCACTGAGCATGAAATGTCAATAATCAAGGGATCCAAAGTCCCTAAACATGTTGTTCCTACCCCTAGAGGAACAAGGCCAAGTAACCACAACAATTCACAAAAGTTCTCCACCTGAAAACACTAAAAAACAAGGCAATTCTGGATCATGTCAACTGCTCCACTGAGCATCTGCGCTGAATGTCAACTGCTCCACTATCTACCTGCGTTGAATGTCAACTGCAAAGAAGGCTACCTACGCTGAGCGTAACTGGACAAGTGGCAGGCTCATTTCTCAAGGTGTCAATGCCCAGGAAGCTTCCAAAATGACACTTGGATCAGGGAATTCGACTGGTGATGAGTAAGAGGTTCCAAATCTCCAAGTGGAAGCAAGAACCTCCAAGTGGACTCAAGAACTGAAGTGGGAGAGGACACTAGTCAGTTTTATACCAGCCTCAAGCTGACTCATCCTCTCTCCAAAACTCCTATATATAGATCTCTCTCCATGAGGTTAGGGGAGGCTGGAATTTGGTATTTGCAAAGAATTGCTGTTGGTTTGTGGCTAGAAACATTGGGTGTGTTATGCTTTGAAAGGAGCTGAAGAAGGAATTCCATTCTGCTGGGAAGGAGATGCTGGGTTGGAGCCCTATGGGTTGTATCTCTTCCTGAATCCTGTTACTTTCAATAAAGCTATCTTGATTCTTTCCTATATGCTGGTGTATTTTGTACGATTACATTAGTATATTTGATTTACTTCTAATCCTGAATCATTTATGAATATGTATATTTGCCTTTGTATTGTGTTCTTCTCTTGTCGCAAGTAGCTGTTCTCTTGTCACAGGTAGCTGTTCTTTTGTGATCTTGTGGGATTCAAGTAGCTGTTCTCTTGATCAAGCGAGGAGGCAAGTAGCTGTGGATACACAAAGAGAAGAGGATCTAGTTCGAGGGACAACCGCAAGACAACAGTAAGTTTGCCGATCTCCCCTCTTTCACATCTCATAAAGGAAGAAATCACAATAACTGTATTCATTTGTTGCTAAGGCGCTGTCACACCTTAGGTGGATAGGATCGTCCTGCATAGGCATTTTTCCCCACAACAAATTGGCGACTCTGCTGGGGAAGAACTTGTTTATTCATTTCATTTGTGTTTCCGTCATTTGTTTACTTCATAGACTTGACAGCAATTCTTGAACTGCATCTTTCCCGGATGCAAAGTAAAAGTTGCTGCTTTGATCCAGTATGTTGGACTTGTCTATGATCTAAACTAGATCCACAAATGATTTGATTGATCCTTGTGATAGTCTTTAGTACCCTATCAAAGCATCCCTCTGTTTATACCTTGCTTGTGTTTATGATTTGGCCTGAAACAGTTGATTTTTGAGCATTTTGTGACCCAGAAACCAAGGGAAACGAGAGTTTCTCTCTTCAGTGCAGGCACTGTGAAGGTAGTCTGCATTTCAACGCAGGTCCCGAAGGGGCTACCTGTGCTGAATGTCAAACTGACAGTGTTGGACCTGCGCTGAACCAGTGTGGCCTTGAGCAGCTGGGGTTCTTTGTCCTTTGTTGCCCTATTTTGATCTCTGTTTTTTGCAGCCTTTAACCATCATAGGTACTAGCCTGATAACCCTTTTCTTTGCCTGAATTCCACCCCATTTTTGTACAAAAATATTGTGAATGTTTTTATGTGTTTGTGGCGTCATTTATAGTCTTCCTTTGCATGAGTAAAGTAGTCTTTCTGTAGCCTTTGATTCAGATCTGATTGAGAGTGATCTTAGAAGAGAGTTCATTGGCTGTTTGTTCAGATTGATTATAGTTTTACTTTTGCTTATTGGTTTGAATTTGTCTCTTTCAAAGTATCAAAACAAGTCTTTATTTCGAAAATCGCAAAGTGATTGTAATCTCTTCTACCCTTGTTGATTTCGAAGAAAGTGAACTTGTTTATTTTGATCATTGTAAAAGCAAATTCAAAGTTGTGCAAGAAGCTTTCTTTGTAGGCATTTATACTAAGAAAGTGAAAACAAACACTTGCATTGTGCATTTTGCATTTGATAGTTTGCATGTTGGATTTAGGGAAAGTGCATTAGAGTGTGCTGATTGCTCTTTGAGAAAAGATAGTCGCTCTCTTTTCCCTTAGTAGCTAGGATTTTCAAAGTTGAAAGATTGTAAAGCTTGCTTATCATCTTAGACTGCATTTAGGAATTTGTATCATACATCTCGTGGTGAACCTTGAAAGGCAAACTTTAAAAAGATCAACCTAAAATAAACTGAATGAACCTAACAACGCTTTGTAACATAACGCACAACATAGAGGTCTAGGCTAGAGACGTGTTCCGGCGTCGTTAAGCCTAGTGACTGTCGATCTCTAAGAAGGTGGGTGATTCCTCCTGAGAGACGGTAGCGCTAGTACGGATTTGTGCTCCCACGTACCGTCGCGTATATATTGGGAGACCCCTATAGGCATATATCTTTTATCCTTAGGAAACCGTGTCGGCCGCCCTACTGATCGCAATGCAGTGAACACATCATTCACGAAGATCGACCACCCGTACCGTAAAACGTATTCTGTGGTTTTGCGAAAAGTTTGGCACACCCTCTGCCTAAATCTCCAGAGCAGTTTCTTTTGGCCTTTTTCAGACTCTGTAACAGAAAAAGTCCATCCGAGCATTTGTCACTTTGGGCTCGTTAAAACATCGAAGGATACTAGAGTCATCTTTAGCTTTTTCTCGACTCTTTAAAACTGAAAAAGCAAGTTGTGTCTAAAAAGCGTCGTTAACAATTTATTTTAAACGGAACAATCACCCTTTAATCCTGCGTTGATCTTTAGGTTGAAAAGATGGAGCACACCAACCAAGGAGTTCCCTTGGGTGGAAATCCTAGTCCCTTCTCCTCTTGGGGAGATGTTGGTGCGCCCCACATGGCCACATTGTCGCTTCCAGGACTGACAATTGGCCTACCAGTTTGGCTCTTTTCGACCAATGTCGTTCAGAATACCACCACTCCTGAACAGTCGAGTCAACAGTTAGATCAGACAAGAGTTGTCTCCCAGCCTTCCACTTCATCTTCCTCCCCTCCTTCCTCTTCGCTTGACGGAACTGGTCGATCAAAAAATCGGGTTCCTAAGGAGAAGAAGGAGAAGAAGAAGAAAGAAAAGAAGAAGAAGGAGCCTAAGGCGACTGGGGGCAAACAAGTGTCATCTAACAAAAATCCACACACCGCACTCGTAAGGCCTAAATCGCCATGCGTCATATGCAGGGGAGACCATTTCCATAGAGATTGTCCCTGTATCCCACAGATACTAAGAGACTGGTCCCCCCGTTTGCACAATTCGGGAGCATCAACCTCTGATAGCCATGTCGACTGCTCACCGTCAACTAGTGGGAGTGAAGCTCCAGGACAGAATGGGAGAGTTAAATTTCCCTGCAGAATGTGTGAAGGCGATCACGCCATCCACCGTTGTCCCTTCTTAGACGAGGCGAAAAGAGTTCTGGAAGATCGCCCGATTTTACGAGCGAATCTTCCTCCTGGATATCAAAGACTCCTGCCAAGTCCCTCACTAGTTGAGAATCTGGCTGAGCCACTTAGATGGTCAGCCGAAGCACCTGTCATTGAAGAAGAACCGTCTGGATCCATGCCTGACGAAAGTCAAAAGGTTGATACGGCAGTTGACCCGGTTTTGCCTTCAGAGGCTCCATCTTCGAATGACACCATCACAGAGGAGAATACAGACGACACCATCCGGGTTCTCTTCATCAGCACTGACTCTGATAATCAAGGGGGAAATGCCACCATTCCTTTGTCGCAGGAAGGAAGTTCATCAGAGCGCTATCCGGCCGTATATTCGGTCCCACCACCAAGCAACCTGGTTGTGTCCTTTGATTGGAACCAACTAGGCAGACCCTGGTTGCCAGCCAGTGTGCCATTCAGAATTATTTGTCAAATATACAGAATGGTAATGGCTGGCACTATCATTGATGAGGGGGCATCTGTGAGTATCCTTTCCTCTATTGCTTGGAAAGCGCTTGGTCCACCGGCGCTTTTACCTGAGATGAGAAATCTATCAGGTTTTGATAAAGGAACCAGTCGACCTTTAGGGATCCTCGCCAATGTGCCTATAACATTGAAAGGGAAGACCGTTAAAATGAACATGATGGTCGTTCAAGGACCCTTGGATTATAACCTACTCCTTGGACGAGACTATATATATTGCATGGGAGCTGTAGTCTCCTCACACTTTAGAGTAATGTGTTTTCCGCATGAAGGAAGAATGGTCAAGCTCGTGGACCAACTTTCGTTTCCCGGATCACACATCGCAAATAGTCATGTGCCATCCCTAAATGGTCTATTCATGCAAGAAGTGTCTCAACCCATGGTCCATCCTCCTGATGAGCGCGAGTAATCCGGGAGGATATGACTGGAACCCAGGGGGCATGCATTCTGGCCTGCTTCGGCAGGGAAACTTTGGGTATAGGGTAGGTTTCCGCGGGAGAATATGACTAGTCCGTACCCCGTCCGTGGTTGGAAGAGGGGTTGTTCTAGAATAGGATTCTTTTGTCAAAGTTATGTGTTTGACACCAGTCATTCACCCTTGTCTATTTCGGTAGACATTGCCGAGGAAGTGTTTTGTTTGAAAGATTAACGAGACAATCTTTGGTTAACCTAAAAGAGGTAAGCCTCTCTCGATTAAAAAAAATGTTTTGGCGGAGGGTAAGTAGAGGTAACCTTGAAACTCTGTTTTATACCTGGGGGCATGCAAACCTTTTGGAGTGCAAGCAAAGAGCGGTTATTTATCTGTTTTTTGGGTTAGCCGTTTCCTAACTTGTATAAAGAAAGGATGGGGAGCAAAGCTTAGTGAGATGAAGCTCCATAAAAAATAGAATCTTGATGAGACACTCTTATCAAAAGACTGGGTAAATCGAGCAGTTTTAGCATAAAGTTCATGCTTGTTAAAAAATAAACGCAAGATCCGAGCAGTTTTAACGCGGTCTTCATGCTTGTTAAAAAATAAATATAAGCAGTGAGCAATGTTTCCTCCAGAGTTTAAGCTCATTTTTAATTAAAAAATGAACCTATCCCGGTAAATAACCGTTGTGATCGTAAATTTATCAGCCATAAAAGCCTTGGTCGTGTTTGCACCTGCCACCTCCACTTGTCATTTGGCCGAACGTTCACCTCCATATGATTGTTTACCCATTTTGAGGAACAGCTGTGAAGAGTGACTTCACCTAGCCATCCTTGTGACACTGCTGTGATTGGAAAATTCCAACATGTACCTGGAATCAGTTGCTATCCCTGTTTATCACTCGTTCCTCAAAAGACGAGTCTTCTTTAAGCTCTTTTCAACTGACTCGTAAAATATGAAAAGATTGCCGAGTTTTGGCCTTCCAGCTCGTTAAAAGGACAGGAAGAGCTATCCCTCCTCTAGATTTTAATCTTTTTGGACCTGAGGGATTATTGCACAAAAAGGTCGAGCGCTTGTTTTATTTGGCTCGTTAAAGTTATCGAAAACTCATCCCTTCTGTATTGTTTTATACTTTTTCGGACTTAAGGGATTAGATGACGAAAAAGGAATTTTGGAGTTAACTTTATGTACCTTTTCAGACTCTCTAAAAATTAAAAGGACCGAGTTATCCTTGTCGTTAGACTCGTTAAAATTATTAAATAGCGACAAACTTGTCTTTAGACGAGAACGAGTTTCACTATCGCTAAGCTCGTTAAAACATAGCGATGGGCTTGCCCGAAGGGCAAGTTATAGAACAAGCATATGTTATCCTCCTCAAGCTTGACAAAAATAAAGAGGTACTGGTCAGCAATGACTGGGGAAAAATTGGGAAAAAACAAGAAAACTTTGATGGTAGCAGGTCGCTCTTGAACATGACACTTTTCCTCCGTATCACATTCGGGTTGGGTTGTTTCATTCACCGGTCACATCACCATGGTCTTGCCATACCATCCATATTTGGGGTAATGCTACCGATCCATCACATCATTGTCGTCATATGTTCAAGAGAAGTCGTTCAGAAAGAGTCAACCGGGTCCCATCCACTGCCATACATTATCCTTCATCCATTCATGTCCGCCACCCTGAATCATATGTCACAGATTGTTTTCACCTCCATTAAAATCATTAGCTCCGTTCCGTGTCATTGATGTGGGATTCATTAAGGCCCTCCTTTGACGGATCGCTCCTTGTCGACATCAGCTCATTATCCAAGGAGTTGATCTAGGAACAAACCCTTCAGTACTTTGAAGCTTGCATGCCTTAATGGCAAGTTTCTCACTTCCGGCGATAGGTATACATCAATGAACTTCGACCAGAAGATTTTGCGTGGTGTTCGACGCCAAGTCCTTTATTCACACCACGTGAATTGTACTGCAGTACCTTGAGGGTCATTATCATTATCGGTGATTCCTCTCGCGCTTGTTAACGGTTTACATCACTGACCGGTAATCAAGCGATGTCTCTCCATGTTCGACTTCAGCGCAATTCTCACATGGATCGACTTGTACTTAGAGTGAAGATTGAACGAGTTTGAAGATCCCAGATCTAGTTTCATCCATCCGGGCTGCGATATATATTCAGGAAAAATAAAGACATTTGACATGTACATCATTGCAGCAGATGATCATCCTACTCAAAGGATGATAATTTTCACCAAAATTATCAGTCTACCATCAGACGATCGTCTGTTCTATGTACAAAAAATGAATTTATAAAGCTGAGCATTGGAATGCCCGCCTCAGCTAGATCATGAAAGCAGTATGAATCATAATGTATTGTATTGTATTTTATTACAGGTCTCCTCCCAGCAGATGGATGAACTTCGGACCCTCCTGGATAAAGCATTTCACCCGATAAACGGCCTCATACTTTAGGGGGCAACTGTTATAGAAATTTTTGTGCCTGGCATCACTGAGCATGAAATGTCAATAATCAAGGGATCCAAAGTCCCTAAACATGTTGTTCCTACCCCTAGAGGAACAAGGCCAAGTAACCACAGCAATTCACAAAAGTTCTCCACCTGAAAACACTAAAAAACAAGGCAATTTTGGATCATGTCAACTGCTCCACTGAGCATCTGTGCTGAATGTCAACTGCCCCACTGTCTACCTGCGTTGAATGTCAACTGCAAAGAAGGCTACCTGCGCTGAGCGTAACTGGACAAGTGGCAGGCTCATTTCTCAAGGTGTCAATGCCCAGGAAGCTTCCAAAATGACACTTGGATCAGGGAATTCGACTGGTGATGAGTAAGAGGTTCCAAATCTCCAAGTGGAAGCAAGAACCTCTAAGTGGACTCAAGAACTGAAGTGGGAGAGGACACTAGTCAGTTTTATACCAGCCTCAAGCTGACTCATCCTCTCTCCAAAACTCCTATATATAGATCTCTCTCCATGAGGTCAGGGGAGGCTGGAATTTGGTATTTGCAAAGAATTGTTGTTGGTTTGTGGCTAGAAACATTGGGTGTGTTATGATTTGAAAGGAGCTGAAGAAGGAATTCCATTCTGCTGGGAAGGAGATGCTGGGTTGGAGCCCTATGGGTTGTATCTCTTCCTGAATCCTGTTACTTTCAATAAAGCTATCTTGATTCTTTCCTATATGCTGGTGTATTTTGTATGATTACATTAGTATATTTGATTTACTTCTAATCCTGAATCATTTATGAATATGTATATTTGCCTTTGTATTGTGTTCTTCTCTTGTCGCAAGTAGCTGTTCTCTTGTCACAGGTAGCTGTTCTCTTCTCGTGGGATTCAAGTAGCTGTTCTCTTGATCAAGCGAGGAGGCAAGTAGTTGTGGATACACAAAGAGAAGAGGATGTAGTTCGAGGGACAACCGCAAGACAACGGTAAGTCTGCCGATCTCCCCTCTTTCACATTTCATAAAGGAAGAAATCACAATAGCTGTATTCGTTTGTTGCTAAGGCGCTGTCACACCTTAGGTGGATAGGATCGTCTTGCATAGGCATTTTTCCCCACAACACTTGGGTTTCCCCAGATAGAGTGCAGAGCTCAATTTCCATCCCCAACATACATATAACCATGTAAAATTCACATTTTTCCTACACAGGTTAGCCCTGACAGTGCTTTCTCTTTTCTATAGGAGGATTTTTTTGTGGAGGAAAATTTGGATGCAAAACCAACGAAGAAATTCCATGCAACCACAAGTAAACTGCTATTTTTGACTCACAGGCAGACTTGTCGCTAGCCCTCCAATTCAAGACAGCTCAATTCACCATGTTTTCAAAATATACCATGCATGGAGGAGCGTTTTTGAGCCTACCTCTCTCGGAACTCCAAATTTGACGAAGAAAAGTCCATTTTCTTTGCTCCGAAAGGCTATGCTGTATTTCCTGTAGATGTTTCCTGTAGAACGCTTTGCCGGCTTCTGTAGGATGTCATGGCGCTTTTGAACGAGCTTGCGATGCAGGAGAATTTTGAAACAGGCCGAAAACCTCAGGCTAACAGACTTTGGAGGCAGAGGATGCGTACTTCAGTTGCAAGTGCAAATGAACAACAGGTGGTTTCATCCGAGCATTTTTTTTATTGCGGTGTGATTCGTGGTGAGGGGATAAGGTGGAAAAATGTGCGTTGGCTCCATGCAGACGGTAATGTTGTCCCGAAACTTCATGTTTTGTACTTGTGATCACTTCCATCAATTACATTGAAGTTTAAACGGTCACCACTACCTGTTTCCAGATTTCCTCCACAGATGGCTGAGCACACATGTCGTATTCACCCATCGAGTGCTATTGAACTGGATGAGGGTGGCCAGTTGGCTAGCCACCAACGTTTTTAACCACAACCACCTCATTGCTTACGCAATTTTCAAATTACATTCATGCAATCAGAGGAACGAGTTTAGTCACGTACCTGGAAGTCGTGCATGGTTGTTGTGTGGTGCTATGGTCTTTCATTTGTTGCATGCATTTGTTTCTATGGTTGCATGATGGATTGGTTGCTAATTCATGGATGTTTTCCTTGTGCGGGTGTCCTCTGGCTGGATCTAAGCTACAGGAGTTTGTTCCATGTTCAAACTTGCACCCTCAAGCTACTGATGTTGAATTTTCACAGGATAGAAACTTGTTTTCTCCCTTGCTCCCGAACGATAGACCGGATTGATCTGAAACTTTTTGAGTGTGTTCCTATCATCATTATGCACCTCCCATAGAAAAAGTGCAATTAATGGATGCACAGATTTCGAGAAAACTGGAGAATGGCTGAAGATTACAGTGATAAATTTCTTGGAAACCATGCATTAGAATCGGTTGAAACTGCTTCGGTAGGTTACTATCACCCATGTGCATCTCCCCATGAAACAAGTTTTGAAACGGATGCACGGATATGGAGAAAATGCAAAAATGGCTGAAGGCGATGGAGGCTGATTTCATGGAAACCGTGCATCAGAATTGGCTGAAATTACTCGGGCATGTTGCCATCATCCTTATACAACTCCCCATAAAATGGTTTTGTAAATGGATGCATGGTTTTCATGTGAGAAAAAAGAAAATTCAGCACTATGTATTTTTGCTTCCAAGCATTTTGTAGTTTTTTGCATGGTAAGAAAAATGATCTTGGGCTGTGATGCAGGCATGGAATGGATGGGAGAGAGGTTTGAGGATTGTACGAGGACTTATGAACCCGTGAGGAAGCTATCATGTTCGCCAAACTGCCTTTTTGAAATCGATTTCTAGCTTCCTGTAGAAATCGTGTAATTTCTACAAGAACTTCCTGTAGAACGCATAATTTTGAGGAAAGAAGTACAATGAGATGGAAAAAATGATGGAGAAGGGCGAGGGATGGAAACATGGATGCTTGCACGCGTCATGGATAGATTCTCGGCCTTCAGGTCCTCTTCAGAGATCAATTTTGGCTCATTTGTAGGCTTCCTGTAGAAGACACAGAACTTCCTGTAGCAGACACAGGACTTCCTATAGAAGGCACAAAACTTCCTCTTTCTTTGTTTTGAGCGATCCTCCTAACCTACAATGTCCTTGCTGCAACCTGCAATTATTCAATGGAAATTAGGTTTATTTTTCTTTTTCTCTTTTCTTCTTTCTTTTTCTCCTTTTTTTTTGAAAAACAACTAAGGCGTCTCATGGAGGTTTCCACCCTAATTGCCTGCCCTGGGCACCTCCAAGGGACGTTTTCACCCAAGGATCTTATTTTTTTTTCTTTTCTCTTTTTTCCAACCCATTGACCTCCTCATGGAGGTTTTCAATGAATGAGCCAATCTGAGGTGCCTCCGAGGAGGTTTTCACCTTAGATTTTTATTTTCTTCTTATTTTCATTTTTTCTTTTTTCTTTTTTCATTTTTTTTTTCTCTACCCTACCCTACTTGAAAAAGAAAATCATTTTCAAGTATAAGAATGCTTCCAATAGAGCCATGTGCACATCAAGATTAGAGACAAGATGATGTGGAGGCTTGAAATGCATGCTTTGACAGATATCTGGATTTCAGAGACCAAATGATTTGACTTTGAAGGGATCAAACGTAGCTGAGGAAGAGAGTACTGTTGCAACTTAGTGATCGTCTGGAACCATATCTCAATATAGCTTTGATATCCTTGGTCCTTTTACTGATCTGGATCATTCTCCACATCTTCTTCTCTCATGACCTTCACATGAATACATGGAGGATTTGATGGTAACCATGAGGGAGCTCTCTCCATCTCTGATTCTGATGTCTTCTCTTCATCAAGTGCAATCCATGGTTCTTTGATCTCTTCCTTTGAGTCTTCTTTTGCTAGATGTGGTCCTAAAATTCTTTCAATATAATCTCTTTTTTGCGATACTCTTCCTGAGCTATGGTGAAGATCATTGAGCTCGAAAGGAGTTGTTTGGACATGTTGTGCCTCAGATTTGCAATTGGCGTGAGCTACTACATTGTATGGTTTTGGAAATGGTGGTACGGGTAGTTGAGTTGTGGTGTATTTTTGAGATGGATATGGATGGGGTTGTGGTTGGGCAGGTGGTGGAGGCAAATGAGCGGGAGGAGAGTTGTACTGGGGTCTCCACCCCTGATGAGGTGCATTCCACTGAGGATGTGGCTGAGCATAAGAGTGAAACGAATAAGCAACTGGAGAAGCATGGTATTGAGGAGGATACGACAAAGGAGGGGCTGTGGACCAGGAAGGATGAGCAAGGGGATCCCAAGAAGGCATGGAAGTGGCTTGATAGGGGTTATAATAGGTCTGGGATGTCTCTTGCATTCCCTCCTAGTATGTTCTAGGTCCATGTGACCTCCTTTTGTTCATGGAATAGAGTGGTTTAGTGACTCCTTTGGCCCTCTAATATGCAGCTTTAAGTCCAGGCAAGAAAGGGCACTGATTCGTAGGATGGTCTTCTTCACATACAAAACACACTTCTATGGAGTGCAATGGACATTCGTCCCTAGGGTGCTTTCTAGTGCACCTAGGACAAAAGATGGCCAAAGCCCTCTTGGTTTCCTCTTGCCTCCATTGGATCTGCAAGGTATCTAGTTGCATAGCAAGAAACCACCTCATATCACTCTTGAAATCTTCCATCTGATTTCCAAATTCGTTTTTGGATAAGATACTGCTCCCAACATTTCTGTTTGTAGCCATTTGCTCCAGAGGAATGTTTTCTTCTTCTTCTCCCCTAGAGGTTCTTCAAATATGTCTTGATGTCTACCTAGGGGTTCTTCTTACTCACAGCCATCGAAGAAGAGAGAAGGATGGCTGTGTGAAGTAGTGGGAGGTGTTGTGAAAACATTTTTCTGACTTATCTCTACTCCTAGAAGGTAGGAAAGGAAATCTCTTTGGTTGATTTTTGTTTTTTTCTTCTGCTTGTACCTGCAAAAATTAAAATAGATTGAACTGCAACTAACTAAAATCTATCTTGCTGAAATGGAAATGCGGAATTGAAATTAAAGTAGGAAAGGGCTAATATATTTTGCTGAAACGAAATTACAGGAATGAAATGCTAGGCTATGCTTGCAGAATTGAAATTGTGGAATTGAAATGCTAATCTATGCTTGCAGAATTGAAATTGCGGAATTGAAATGCTAATCTATGAAAGTAGGAAATGTCTACACTACTTTTGCGGAAATGAAATTGCAGAATGGAAATGAAATAAACTACTTAGCAGAAGGTTGTAGTAGAAAATAGAAGAAAAGCAGTAATCACCAATACTCTGACGCTTCCCCGGAAATGGCACCAAAAAGAATGGTGGGTCCCAGGAGTTGCAGCATTGTTGCTACAATACTGGGGCCCACCACCAGCGCCGCCCCCCCCCCCCCCTTAACCACACCAACGTGGGGAATTACGTCTCATGTCCTCAAATCAACATACTTAATTGTATCAATCCTGGCCACTGTATTCGAGGAAATTATGTATATGGGGATCATTATCTCATTGTATCATTCTTTACCCCATCGATAAAAGCATATCATGTATCATGTACTATGTACCTTAGACCTAGATTGTTAGGCATACCATTATTGCTTGTACTCGGTTATCTTGTAGGTATGGGTATATCTCCCTCGCCTTACTGAGATCTTGTACTCATCAATAAAGGAAACTTTTATCTCACAAGTAGGTTTCACCCCCTCCAACTTCACTCCTTCCTATTACTTGAGTGATCTCTCTCTCTCCCTATGACTTTCCTTCGGTGTTTTGCAAAAGTGAAGCTACAACATACTTCCATCATACGATGTGCTCCTCAAACTCTTATGTTGGGCAACAATATGTTATCACCCAAAAAATGATCACCTATTCATGTATTACTAGGCTAATCAAAATGCACCATGTAGGATAGGTTTTTACATATTAAAACCTTCTTTTACCTTAGGCAATACTTTAGTGAACCAATTTCCTAAAGTATGTCGTTGCATTCTAGACTACTACATGCAGGGGAATTTTAAGAGAATTTTTTAAGACAAAATAAATCTTTTGCCTTAAAATTTTCAATATGATGCACTAGTAAAAAAGGTAAAGGATTAGGGGTTCATCTTTACGCTATTAATGGTTTCTTTGGGAAGTAGAGTGATCGAGGTTGACAAAAAATAATGGGATTTAGGGTGATGGAGGCTGAAAACAGAGGTGTGCGGTGTGAGAGGAGCGATGGAGGCACTTTCGATGAACGTTAACGAGTGATAACATGGAGTATTTTCCGGGGTCTCCATCGATTATGTTTTAATAAGTGTTTTTTTACTGTTTTATTTATTTTGAATGCTACTTATATACATTGGTTTTTTTATTAGAAAATTGTTGTGCTAGATTGGCAATATGGATTAGATTCACTTGAAGGATTGTTGAAAAATGTGGCAAGAAATTCTCAATTTGATTTTGCCTTGACTAAATTGAGAAAATTTGAATTTCCACATCAGCACACAACTTGGATGCAATTAGCTTGTATGACATGGTTTGTGTCACCTATTTTAGTCAATCAATTTGAGTTGGAGGAGTTAGAGTTCAGTTAAGCATGTGTGATTTCTAATTTGTAGCAGTCAAAGTCAGTTATCTCAAGTTGTTTTCAATTGAACTAGGTCTAACTGTTGGAGGAACTAGCGGAAGGCTAGCTGTGCAGTGAGACTTCAGTCAAATGCAATGATCATCTAGTTAAGTGATCAATCATCCCAAAATTGCTAGTGCACATAAACAATTCGAGTTCCCTAGCTATGGTGGAGATTCCAACGCAGTTTAGTACTAGTTGTAGGCTAGTTTTGAGCGTACATGTGTTGCATGCAGTCACATGATCAACCTTAGGAATTGTACAATCCATTTTGGAAAAAACCTAAATAATAGGGGCATAATTTCTCAAAGAATTGCACAAGGAAATAGGGGCTCAAGCAGAGGTAGAAATTGACAAAGTTTGGGTTTGAGATTCTTAGTGAGCAGAGGGATAGGTTATCCACTTACGAGTTGCGCACAGTTGAGTAAATCAATTGTAATACATCTATATTCATAAGATTGATGCAAGAAGGCATTGGAGTTATTAGAAGATTGCTTTCCCCATGAAAAATATTGTGTGCATGTATTTTATTTGTTATTGCATGTCTAAATTTTTTGTTCTAAATTGTGAATTAACTTTTATAGAGTAGTAGTGTAGGTTTTTGCCTTATGATTTTGAAAAAACTTCATGATGAGTTGCAAATCTACACCATAATTTCTACATTGTATCATAGCAGGATTCACATTAGAGCATGAATTTCGAATTTGTTTCTCAGGAGGTTCGAATTTGCAGTTCAGTGTAGCAAGATCTCTTAGGAACTAAAAATATGACCTTCAATAGGCTGAGGCTAGAGTATTCCTTGGAAAGAAACTCTAATTTCATTGACTGCAAGGATCACATGGATGAGGTATTCAATGACGATGGATTGCTAGAATACATCAAGAGAGATGTTACAAAACTAGTAGAATCTAATGCCCAACACCTTGCTCAGTCCAAGAAAGTTGTAGCCAAGGCATGGATAATAATATTGGAGGAAGTACGAGACCACATTGTCAGCAATCTCCATGGGAAAGAAAATCCTTATGGAATGTGGTAGGCACTCACAAATCTGTTCTAGAATAGTAGTGACCACAAAAAGTTGGCGCTCAAGGATAAACTTTGAAATATCAAGATGTAGAAGAATGAGTTTACCCTGCAATATATGAGGAGGTTCACACAAGTTCATGATGAGCTTGCAGGAGTTGATGTTACTCTTTCAAAGGATGACTTGGTAAGAATGTCCCTTCTGGGCCTTCCCAGGAGTTGGCATACCTATCAAGATTAAGTGAATAGGAGGGAGAAACTACCGAATTAGGAGCACTTATGGTACGATTTGTTACAAGAGGAAATAAGGCAGAATACTAGAGATGGGACCTCATCCAAGGGCAAGGATGAAGAAAAATTTTCATTGGTTGGAAAGGGAAAGAAAGGAAAAGGGGAAGAAATCTCAAACCAAACCAGAATCCAACCAAGGGAGAAGGAAGAAAGATTTTTCAGAAATTAAATCCTTCCATTGTCACGAATACGAGAACTATGCCATGAAATGCCCATAGAAAGAGGCAAGAGAGAAGACCTTGGGAGGAGCAGTGGGTGAAACCTTGGATTCATAGTTCGACCTTGATTTTACCCTTATCGCATGCATGTCCAAGATAATGATGGGGAGCGTGTGGTACTAGGACTCAGGTGCATTGTTCCACATGACACGGTGTAGAGACTTTTCAACGACTTGGAAGAGAAAGATCTCCATATGTAGATCAACCTAGGGGATGACTGAAGGTAAAACATGACTAGTATTGGTACAGTCAACTTTTAGAGGGAGTTAGGCTCCCCTCTCAAGCTCAAGGATGTCATGTTTGCTGTAGGCCTAAAGAAAAATCTCATCTCTATTGCCGTTTTGGAAGAATGTGGTTATGACATGATCTTCAACAAAGGAAAAATATTCCTGAGACACATAGCCACGAGACAGGTGAAGAAAATCGAGGTTTGTGTGAAGAATCTATATAATTTAGATGTGGAATATTGTGTTGCATTAAAAACTAAGGAAGAGAAAGTGCAGGGCCATGATGTAGGTGAACTTTAGCACATAAGCCTTGGCCATTTACATCATGGCACCTCGAATAGTATACAAAAAATATCCACTAGCCTCCCTAGAGGAGCACTTGAGCAGCAAGATGTATGCAAAGGATGTACCTTGGGGAAGTACATAAAATCTGAATTTCATGATCAGGACAACAAAGCACATGTAGTCCAAGAAAGGATCCACTTTGATGTCTCTGGACCTTTCTTTATAGCCTCCACTGCTCGACACAAATATTTTGTCCTTTTTATTGATGACTTCTCACATAAGTGGTGGACCTCTTCATGGGGAAGAAAGATGGGACATTCTCCAAGTTAATAGAATTCAAGGCACTGTTTGAGAAAGAAACCAACAAGAAGATGATGGCTCTCTGGAGCAGTAATGGAGCTGAGTATGTGTTGAATGAATTTAAAAATTTATGTACGAAAGAAGGCGTTCGACGAGAGTTGACAACACCCCACAACCCACATCAGACTAGGGTGGTCGAGAGAAATATCCATAGCATTTTGGGAGCAACAAGGGTGATGTTTCATAACCAAGGCCTACTTTTGCATTTGTGGGTTGAGGCATGCAATAAAACAGTTTGTTTGTAGAACTGAAGTTCTCATCGGATTCTTGGCATAATATTACACCAGAGGAGGCTTTCTCAGGAAGAAATCTGGATGTCTCGCACTTCAAGAGTTTTGGAGCCTCTGTTTACTGCCATATCTCCAAAGAATCAAGGAAGAATGTTTAGTCAATAGAAAAATTCGGGGTAGTTGTGGGTTACACAAAAACTCCCCACAACTAACATGTGTACTTGCCATCACTCATAATGATAGTTATGTGAAGGGATGTAAACTTTGATGAGGAGAAATCTATGTCATGCTCTGTTGAGAGGGAGCTTTAGATGCCACCAAAAGATGAGATTTTAGCTCAAAAAGAGGAACCTCAAGAAGTTATAGAGCAACCACAAATTGTGGAGCAGAGAGTGGAGACATTCACTAAAGAAAAACCTCCAGAGAAGGCAGAAAAAGAACTAAGGAAGTTTATAGACTTGTGTAGGATGTGAGGGAGAATGTGGGATATCCTTCAAATTTGTGTAAGAAAAGGAGGTCACCTGAGAGGTACACTGGCAACATGGCTCTTGTGAATGAGCTTATAGAGATAGAGCCATCCTATTTTGAGGAAGAAATAGAGAAACCTGTATGGGTTGATGCAATGGTGGAGGAATATGAATCCATTGTAAAGAACCGTGTTTGGGAAAAGATCCCAAGAACAACATATAAACCAATAGTGGGTTTGAGATGGATCTTCAAGGTGAAGTAGGCAAAAAACAGAAGAATAGGGAAGTATAAGGCCAGATTTGTGGCCAAGGGGTACTCTCAAGTGAGGGAATTCACTATGAGGAGACATTTTCTCTTGTAGTAAGGTACTCATCCATTAGATCAATTCTTCATCTCGCTACACAGATGGGGTGGAATATCCACCAGATGGGTGTAAAAGCAACATTTCTGAATGGGGTTATTAAGGAGGAGGTGTACATAGAGCAACAAAAAAGTTGAGACATTTTATCAAGAGTCTCATGTGTGCAAACTCAAGTGAGCACTGTATGATCTCAAGAAAGCACCTCGTGCTTGGTACACCAAGATCAATAGTTATCTCACTGGTTTGGGCTTCACCATAAGTGAACCAGATGTAAACCTCATCACGTATGGATAAAAGGTAAATTTCTTATTATTGTCTTATATGTTGATAATTTTATTTTAACTAATGATGAGACGTTGATGATATCTTTCAAGGAGGACCTTGCAAGGAAATTTTAAATGAAGGACATGGGTCTCATGCACTACTTTTTCGGGTTCGAAGTATGACAAAGTGATGGGTAATTATTTGTCTCTCAAGGCAAGTATGAAATTTAGATACTACAGAGATTCTGCATGGAGAGTTGTAAACCCATGGAAACACCTCTAACGAACAACTAGAGGAAGAAGGATGCCACTTCAGTGAAGTGGATGCTACCATTTATCAACAACTAGTGGGTCCACACATGTATCTTGTGAACACATGACCAGATATGTGATGTGCAGTCAACAAGCTAAGACACGCTATGGTTAGGTCAACCAAACTATTTTGGAAGGCAGCTAAGCATGCTTTACGGTACCTCATAGGCACTACCCAGTTTGGGATATGGTATAGACGAATAGAGGAAGTGAAGTTGTGCGGCTTCACAGATGCAGGTTGGGCACGAAGTCCATTAGAACGAAAGAGTACATCAAGTGTAATTTTTAGTGTTGGGTTTGTAGTTGTTTCTTGGTACAAAAATAAGCAAAGATATGTGGTGCTCAGCTAGACAGAAGCATAATACACAGTTGCAAGTTAGGAAACATGTGAGGCGATATGGATGAGAAAGATACTTGTTGGACTATTTGGTTAGATGATGGATCCAATTGTGATAATCAGATTTGCATCAATCTCTCAAAGAATATTATATTTCATGATCAATCCAAGCATATAGATATCCAATATCACCATTTACGAGATTGTGTATAGAGAAAGATGATGTTCCTACACTCCATTCTGATAGAGGAGTAAGATGTTGACATTTTGACAACATCTTTGTCAAGAGGGAAGTTCAAATTCCTTAGGTGCATGATAGGGGTGGTCGATAATCCCTTTATTACAGAGAGGGATTCTTAAAAAATGTAGCAAGAAATTCTCAATTTGACTTTTCGTTGATTAAATTGAGAAAAATTGAATTTCCACATCAACAGACAGCTTGGATGCAGTTAACTTGTGTGACATGGCTTGTGTCACCCGGTTTACATAGTAAATTCGAGTTGGAGGGGTTATAGTTCAGTTAAGCATGTATGACTATTAATTTTTAGCAATCACAGTCAGTTATCTCAAGTTATTTTTTGTTAAACTAGTTCCAACTGCTTGAGGAACTAGTGGAAGGCCAATTGAGCAGTGGGACTTCAGTAAAACTCAATGATCATCTAGTTAACTAATCAATCAACCCAAAATAGCTAATGCATGGACAATTCAAGTTCCCTAGCTGTGGTGGAGATTCTAAGGTAGTGTAACATCAATTGTAGACTAGCCTTGAGTGTACAGGTGTTGCATACAGTCAGATGATCAACCTTGGGAATTTCGCAATCCATTTTGTAAAAATTCCTAAATAATAGGGGCCTAATTTCTCAAGGAATTATGCAAGGGGCTCAAGAAGAGGTAGAAATTTACTAAGTCTGGCTTAGATTTTGTTAGTGAGCAGAGAGACAGGTTATTCACTTGTTGGTTGTGCTCAGTTGAGAAAATAAATTGCAATACATTTCTATTGATCATATAAGTGCAAACATACATTGGGGTTTTTAGCATATTGTTTTCCTTAGGAAAAATTTTGTGTGCATGTGTGTTATTTCTTATTGCATGTATGAAATTTTGGTTCTAAATTTTGAATTAACTTCTAAAGAGAAGTAGAGTAGCCTTGTGTCTTATGATTTTGATTAAAACTTCATGAGTAGTTGCAACTCTACACCATAATTTCTACAAGGATGGTGGAGGAAAATTACAGAATATTCGTTAGTAGACGATATGCCTACTTCAAAATATCTATGACAAATTTTGCAAGAAGAAGACGTTGAGAATAAAATATTGGATTTTCGAAGAATTAGTCACAAAATTCACAAGGGCGGTAATTTTGGTTGCAGGTGTGGAGGTAGATGGATTAAATGTAATTTTGGCTGCATGTGTGTAGGTACACAAGTCACAGTTACTCCTTTGATTTTTGTCAATGATGTGTTACTATTTGGTAGATTGACCTCTTTTTATCAGTCTTTAAACTCCTTATGAATAATATTAAATCTCATATGATTTATTCTTACCCAAATGATGCATTGGTACTAGAGATTTATCATATTTTTGGTGTTATCTCCACTGCGTTGGATGCAGATTTTAAATATCTTAGATTTATGCTCCAACTAGATTGTTATGGAATTAAGGATTGGAGCTGAATTATAGAGAAAATCCATTGTAAACTTTTATCATGGGTACACAAGAGGCTCTCCCTAGGAGGCAAGTTGACTCTAGTTTGAGCAGTCCTTCAGAGCATCCTTGTATATTGGCTTCATATTTTCGCTTTTCCTAGGAATATCAATAAATGTATCTTTCCAGCTTCATCTTGGCATGGGGAAATTTGTGTCATAAAGGATAGAGTGGGCCTAGTTGTTGTTTACTTTGTATGGAGGCGATGGATGACTAAAATCATATATTTCTTTGATTCTTATCAATTTGGAATGGTGTATTTAATATGTTCCATTCACAGATAGATTAGAACTACTCTTTTGTGGTTTATTGTATTTGGCACTAGATTATTGAATATAAAACATTTGGACCACTTCCAATATACATTGGGGGTTCATCCCAAAGAATGCATTACTATCCCAAGCTCCTTTGTTGTGATACATCCACCTTCGTCCTTGTCAAAAAAGCTAAAGGCCTCCCTTAAGTTAGACATAACCTCCATCCCATATTCCTTTAGTAGATAAATCCCTTATCTCATTTTTTGACCATGCCAATCTACCCTCCATCCTATATTCTCTCATGAGCCCTATGTAAACCACCATTTCATTCAAGGATGGGAATTTTGATGCCTGCTTTAACCATATTTGTTAGATACTTTCCCCCTTTTCTTGCTTATGGTTTCTTGAGTTGGCCTCCCCCAAATATTCCCTACTCTCCTTAAATTATTTGAAAGGTATCCTTTGGCTACTAACCCCATTTTACCAGAGATCATTGACATGTCCCTTGAAATTTTGATTCGGCCCCATGAGCTATTTTATGCCAGTGAGTTGAAAGCTTTAGATTTATTTTCCACATATTCATTCATGACCAAACACTATACCACTAGTTCTAAGAATCTTGTGGTTACTATCACCACAATAAATGTATATTGTAGTTTACAGGAGATAAGAATTGTATATTGCCCTTTGGGACACTCCAAAAATATTTTGATGCACCCTATTTGTCTAACACTCTAGTAAACTTTATGGCCTTAATTCCCATTCCATGTTCATCCATGTGGATGCAATTTATGATGTTCTAGGACAACCTAATGTCCTTGTCAACTCACTCTCATCTTCCTTGTCATGTTTTCTAGGACTTATGTATCCAACAAGAAATTTGGGAGATGAATGACATCAAGGTAGAAAATCAAGGGGTTTTCAAGTCATTTATTTAAGGTTCCCACTAGCATAGTCCTAGCATATGATTCACCCAATCCCTAAATTGGGGTTTAGTGCTATTTCAATTAATTATTAGATGATCATCGTGTGCCATAATTCCTGGTTAAATGTTATGAATCTTCATAGGATATTATTGGAGATACCTTAGGAGACACATCTTTGGCTAAAGGGTCAAGGAAGGATTTTGACTTCAATATCAAACCATCAACCATATCCTCAACATATCGAACCAACAATCAAGAAGACAACTCAGGTGAAGCATGGGAATCCTCTCTCGTCCACATTGTTCAAGATATATATCAATCTATGAATGTCTCTACACTCCACCCATTGTGCATCAATAAAAATTTTGTTTGCCCCATTGTCCACCAAGATGGATACACATTGTCCCAACATTGTGCCTCTGATTGTCAAAATTGTAAAATTGGGATTTTCCATGTCAAAATTTTAATTCAAGACTGACCATGCATTGGAAGGCCATTAACACAATATTAGGACATCAAAATTGAATAATTCACACAATACCAAATACAATACATACATCGAGTTTTGTCTCACAAGGTATCTAGATGTTAATTGAGTAAGTTCACACAAAGAGAGAAAGGCAATGTCATGATGCATTTTTCAATTTGTAATCAAGAGCATTATCTTGGATAAGGGAGAAGTAACATTTAGTTTCTTTCTCATATACAAAGCCAAAATTATGAATCAATGTCAAATGCCTTTTGTGAAGCAATGTCGTTGTAAAGGGTGTTAGAAAGCTTGCATTGTAGGCAAGGCCATCACACCATACTAGATTCTGTTAACCAAAGCATGTTAACCATGTCCAATGATCTCAAATTTCATGAGCACGCTCAATGAGTGACCATAAATGAGGGGTGTCAGAGTGGCTCATAATCATAGCTTATAGTGGATGATTGTCATTGTACATAAAATCTGTGGTCCAAGTCATTTGTTTGGTGCCCAATATTGGTGAATCATTGTATTACATCATGGTAGCATATCTTGCCTTTTTTAAAGAAAAAATATATTGAAAATAAATTAAGTCATGTCTCATGCAAATGTTCAATATTGTTGTGTTGTGAGTTGTTTTCATATTATATGTATCATATATCTCTAATCACTTATTTCAAGCCTACCTTAAGAAATAAATGAAGAGGTGCAGGGCCTTTTCATAATAAGGACTCCCACCAATTCTGCTCCTTGTAGCAATCTTTCAAATGTTAGCCCATAAATCAAAAACATGGCCTTGTTTCTCTAGTTTGGAAACCATTGGATAGATATGATAGTGAACACCTACCAACCACTTCTTTAACCATATATTGAATGCCTTTGATTGGTATGTGTAAATGACTTTGATTGATTCCTGGAGAGGTGTGAAATCTAATTTTGCATTAACATAATACAAACACCAAACTTAACCCATGGTAGCAAAAATTTCAGCCTTACAACTCTCTCATCCAATATTAAATACTTCACTAATTAGTCAAGGGGTAATCTCCTTAACAATATATTAAATATTAGAAGCATTCATATTAATTGAAAAAATAAGAATATTATTTAATATTAAGTTATAATGTAGGTAGCTGCTAAGTTGACATATGATACCCCCATATTTGTGAGACAAGGGGTGCCCTCCATTCAATGCTTTAACTATTTAATCTATGGATGTGTACATACCTTAATTTCCAGTGGATCAAATCCTATGACCTTTAAAGAGGAAACACTTTAACACAATTTGAACATGTAAATACAAACTTAATTTGTATATGTATCAAAGTTACTTTGAGAGTTGCATGGAATGCTTAATTTTGTATAGAAGCAAGGGAAAACTTGAAGGTTTGATCACATCAAACATGTATGGTCAATTATGATTATCATAGGTATATTAGTTTGGTTTTCCTAATCCAGAACTTGCGCACTTTGTTACTACTATTAAAGGCATGTGATGATGGTTTACTGGTGTAACATCATGTACATTTAGTTGTGTTTATTAAAGGCATGTTAGTTCAATGACAAAACCAATGGTTTGTCAAATTGGTCAACTTAGTGAGCTATGTGTTAATCATCTCAATGAACAATATATAAGGTCAATTAGCTTAGCCATTGACATGCACATTCCATTGTCACTATTAGTGACATGTTAGGTTGGATATTAATATGTATTTTTGATTAACATTATCTAGGAGATTAATTGAATCAACATGCATGTTTGACTACAATTTTGGGAGATATGTTAGAAAGGTCAACCCCATCAACAACATTTATGTTCAATTTCACATGTTAGAAGCATGGAACAATGGTCAATTGATTAGTGACATGTACATTTTTGTTATCACTATTAAAGTTGTGCCAGGTTGCTTAACTTCTTCAACGAGTTGTATGTTTGATTACAATTATTAAAGCCTCACTTGATTGTTTAATGTAATAAATGGAGTGTAAGTCTAGTTACCATTGTCGAAGGCATGTTTTGTTGGTCAAATTAGTTAACATCATATACATTAAACTATGCTTGTTAGAGCCATCAAAGCCTATTAAACCCATTTAAAGTAGTGCATAACATCGATGGGCGCTTTCTTATTGCATTGTGTGTGAGTATAGTGTGTTATTCTTTTTTGTAAGTCGAAATTTTTTCATTAATAAAAAATAATGTACAAGGGCGTCAAAATGCATGGCTTATAATTATTTATATATTTAATGTAATATGCCTTTCATTAAGAAGAGAAAATAGACTTTGGGGGATAGGGGAAATGGCGTTGTCTATGGGAAATGTCGATCTCATCTATCTCATCTTCACTCTCCCTTCCCTATCATTAGCATCCCTCTCCTTTTTTTCTTTATCCAACAACACCAATAATAGACTTTTTGTGAAGAAGTAGCATTGGATGACTTAGGACGAGGGTTAGAGCTCATATGTTTATCTTGGGTTTCTCCTTGGTGTTTTTGAGCTTACGTATCTTGCTTTAAATTCTTCTTAAACGTCCTAACAATATCATTTCCCATATTTTGTTCATGAAACTTCAGCTTGCGAGAACAATCTTCATCCTAAATTTCCTTTGAAGATTCATGTAGCCATCTTGCACCGAGGCCTATTCCTGGGGGGAGATTGGGAGGATCTACATTTATCAACAGACCTTTTTATTGTTGTCCCATGCCGCCCCAAACTTTATAGCCCATGTTTGTAGCCAACATATACTCTCTTCCATATGTAAACTATTTATCAGATTGATAAAAAGAGAAGATTGAGCTCTTCCATGAGCTTTTATTTGAAGATGAGAATGACAGTGAAATGTTCATTTTTAACTGTACACCTAAACAAGCTTAGAGGCCCTTCCACCTCACTGTCTTAAAATATGGACTCAAACCATGGTAGAATGTGACATTTTGAATCGTGTCTCTCTAGTCCCTTTAACAAGGAGTGACATGACATCTTTTGTGAAAAAGCAACAAGAGAATGTCGACTCTTGCCCCTTTGAAAGTGGTGAAACTTTTTAGAAAAGGGTAAATGTCTAAAAACATCATGGAAAAAGGTTTCCAAAAACTTAAGAATGATTCCATTTTATTGAATCATTACTACATGAGACTATCGCCTCTTCCCCCTTTGAAAAAGGTGAAACTGTCTAGAAAAAAAAAAATATCTGAAAACATCGTGAAAAAAAGTTTCCAAAGCATTTTAAAATGATTCCATACCATTGAATCACTACTACATGAATTCATCTTAAAATTTCATTTTATTTATTAAATTTATCATCATCAAAATTCCCCATGGATGACATTGAGAGGCATTAGAATATATATATTTTTTTTTCATAAGAGCTTGTTAAAACATACCATGGCAATTTAATAACTTTATTTAAGGCATTTTGTATCCCGCGTACCAGTCACCAAATAAAAGTTCGAGGTGGGTGATGCCATTTTTGTTCAAACCCTCAAGGAGCACCCTTGAGGAGCTTTCAAGAATGGAAGAAGAACAATGGGTGAAACAATTTTGTACATACCTTGGATTTTGAATTCTGGAGAATGTTTCAGCAATTTTGTTCAAACCATGATCTTTTGAATTCTAGAGGAGGTTTCAGCAATGGAGACCAACGTTTTGCTACGAGTATCCTATTTTTCTCTTCCAGTTTGATAGAGGCCGGGGATTGTTGCGGTTTTGTGTAGGGAACGAGACACCTAACTAGAACTTGTGCGGCTGCTTGATTTTGCTACGTAACCCCAGACCCACATAAGGTTCAAACAGGGCTTTTTGTTTCCACCGTCACCCAAAAAATTCCCCTCTCTCTATAGGTTGTCGCCTTCTCCTCCAAGGCAGTGAAAGAGGTTGATAAACCTATTGCAAAAATTCTAGACTCAAGTAACTGATGAAAAAGCTTCAGTTGTCGGACATTCCTTTCGGAATCATACATTTTCCCTAGCACAGGGAACAAAAACCCCTCTGAGAATACTACAGCAAAGGCCATTAATAAATTTGGGGAAGAAGGAAAAAAAATTCATGGACCCCGTCGACCTGCCAAGCCTTGGGAAAGAACTTTCGACTATATCCATTTCTTGCAGCGGTAAGTCTCTATCTGACTCTGGTTCTATTATTGAATTTCTGTATTTGGAAGATTTGATGGTTATTGAAACCAGAGTAAATTAAAGGAAAGAAAAAACCATAGTAAATCAAATTCAGTTTGAATCCATCAAATAACATAGACTTCTTTGACTAAGACTAATTCTATCCTAGCTTTAACTGATGGAATGCAAATTTGACAGCTATGAAAAATAATGTGCAACATGCACCGAGCATGGGTACAAGAAATTACTAATTAGAGTAAATGAGTTGATATGAGAAGAAATGTTGAGATGCATTTGGCTTAGACACCAATAATAGCCATACCTATTTAAATAAGATTTTAGAACATTGTGTTTCAGATTTCAAGATCCTTGAAATGATCTTTATTTGTCATGAACCCCCTTTCCTTTGATATCAGAATCTCAAAGGCGCACAGAGGTTGATCCTTTACTTTCAATAAGAATCTACCCAATGGAAAATCATGAACACTATTTCTCAAACCCTCTTGATTGATGTCCAACGACTGAGGATACTTCACCTTTTGTAGCCTTTTATACTTCTTTGTGAGACAGACAAAACCCTAATACAAGGCCAAAGGCATGTCAGCAAGCTCAAGAATAATATTATATATATGAGCTTAGATGCTAGGAACTTTATAGCTTCATATATGATTTTATATAAATCTACAATAGAGAAGGAATTCCGAGTGAGACACTATCTCCAAATCAAATTCAATTCAAGGGTGATTTCATAATAGAAGATTTGACCCTAAAGCAACCAAAGCTTCCAGGCTATAGTAATGAAAAAAGGCCTTAGATATAGATAATTTTACCAGCAATTTGATAGAGAGCTCTATCCTAGAGATTCTTGATTGATGGGGCCTTGATCTCATTTTCTTTCTGGGATCTGCAACCAAGAATTTTGCAATAGGAGTTTTAGTGCTTCACAATGACTGATCTTTGAAGAGGAAGGAGGTTAGTGTTGTCAGAAAACTTCTTGTGATTTTTTCTTCCTTGCTTGGGCTTGCCCTCACCTTAGCTCTAATACCTTACCCTCACCTTAACTTTGATACCATTCTAGCGGGGCCAACTAAACATGATGACAATAGAGGTAAGAAGTTGTATATTCTTGTGCTGTCTGTCTTTTAGCTTCTAGAACATCATATGTTTTATTGCCAATTTCTGCTAAATTTAAAATTGACATACGGATCTAAGAAGAGGGTTTGCAGTGCTAATAACCTCTTCTTCAGTCCATGTTGGCACACTCAAGTCTTGTTAAAGGACCAACTATTTCTTGTGCAAAATTCAAAGTAGATGACAACATACAACATGTTTTCTAAGAATCAAAACAACTTCTAGAAGTGCTATGACATTAATCCAACACTATGTTTATAAACAAGTTCCTACTAATGGACACATGATGTGTAAAATGTATTCCTTAACAAAAAATTTCTCCGTCGACTGGTTTAAAGCTTACAGCCTTACTCCTATCTTGAAGAAAGGGTACTTTCTTCCCTTTCACTTCATAGGTATATGAAAATCCAGTTTTGTAAGCACCCATAACCATGAATATTATACCAACTCCCTATGGTTAGTGCATCAATAATGTAAGTGTAACACTCATCCATGTGGAAGTCATAAGGCATTTAGGTAAGGTTTTACTAACACTGGCATCCCAGACCATTAAGATCTATCCATGGCCTCAAAATGATGTATTTCCTTTAGTCAATAGAACACTCATCATTTCTCTCTGCCAATCATCAAATTTTTTCTCTTCATTCTGAATGAGAAATCAATCAACAAGTCACCATTTTAAATGTTAGATCAAAATATGTTTAGCTTCTCTCTTGTGCTTACACTCTAGTATTCTCGCAGCTTCAGAATTGTGAATCTTAAACACAGTCTCATGATGTGCATTTAGGGAGGTATAATTCACCCTTTCTTTTCATCAAATTACCCCCCTAGCATTCCCTTTATCTTTACATGCCTCAATGCAAGGCATGCCAAGTCGGTACCTGCTCAGTTAAATTAGTAACTTGAGGCGCGTCATATATACCCAACGTTGCCTACCTTTTATTCCTCTTCCTACATCGTAGTGTATGAACAATCAACTAAACTGGTGAGGATCCCCATCAATAATAACATCTATGTTGGTATCCGAATCCAAATTACGTGTTTCCCTTAATTATATTTTTCGGTTTTTTAATAGAAAAGGCTAATAGAGATAGAGACCCTCAAATCTGTCTACTTCTGGCCCCTATGCCCATTTTCATCTAGGTTTTTACCATGTCAGTGTCCCTTTCTTTCTCAAAACTGCATGAAATCAGTTGATCTATCCATTTCATAGTGCCTTTGGTAAATTTTTCTATCAAATGCTCTTGAAGTATATATGAGCTCTAAGGGTTTTTTTTGTTTTTACTGACTTCATATATTTCTACTAACCATGATATGGGTTTGACGTAGAGGATTATGATTGCGTAATGGTTGCATTGCTTGATATCTGTTTAGGATGAGGGGAAGGAGAAAAGTGGTGTTAGGGTTGAGAGATAAAGATGTCTATGAAAAGAGGAGGTGTGTGGAATGGAGGGTGGTAGGGCTACCAACGTGGTAGAAATGGAGGATGGGGAGGTCAGGGTTTTCATCATTGAATAGCTGTGGTGGGTTTCCTTGTTATCTTTGTGGTCATGCCATTGTTTTTTCTGGCAGCTAGGTTTCGTCACTCCACATCTACATCTGCAACTGGTAAACTTCATCCTTCCCTTCTCCCTCGCCGGTAATCTTCTTCCTTCCCTCCTTCCTCACTGGTAAGCTTCTTCCTTCCCTCCTCCCTCATCATGTTTCTTCTGTCTCTTTTTTTGGGGTGGGTCAGCATTTAATTTATCTTTATTGGCAAGCATGCCCTTTCTTAATCTATTGGTATTACAATGAAGTGTAGACTTCTTAAAGCATTCATGTAGGATCTCCATTACAATGAAATGTAGTCATCTTATACTATTTTAGAAAGATCCCTTTCATTGAGAACCCATTGAACAATGTATTTATGTGATTTGAGCCTTGGCGGGGAATTATCATCATTTCTAGTTAACGGCTGAACCAAGACCCATTGGACCTGCTTCGAAATTTGATTTGCCTTCACCACCCCTAGTTAACCATTGAACCAAAACCTCATGGACCTACTTTGGAATTTTATTTTCCTTTTAGCTTTTTTCACAGGATTTGAAGTCGCAGATGTTACCAAACATACCTTCGTCGCTTATTGTCAAAAGTTTAGCACCTTTAGCATTTTTCCAGACATTTTGTGAGTTTTCATTATAGGGTTCTTTTCATTTGATCTATGTGAAGCTGTGAACTCCATCTCTGCATTAACACGGTACAATACCTACCAGGAGAAAGATTCAAAGTTTGTACCTCTCTCATGCAAGAGCAAAGGTTTTACCAACTACCCCTAGGGTAATCTCCCTTGCCAAAGATAATGAAACCATTCATCCCAATAGGAAGAAATAAAAATCTTTTTTCCATTTTTTAACAAAGGGAAATGCATATGACTGGTAAATATGTTGGCAAAATGCTTGATGAACTGGGCACTCCTCATTCTGAGTAGGATGGTACTAAGTGTGCGCTGGATTCTGCATAATCTGGATGGGTATTATAAAAATATATTTGTTAAGAGTTCAGTTCAACATCTTACTCATGGGAATTGAATGGAGGTAAGAAGTTGTAGATTCTTGTGTTGTCTGTCTTTTCGCTTCTCGAACATCATATGTTTTATTGCCAATTTCTGCTAAATTTAGAATTGACATACGGATCTAAGAAGAGGGTTTGCAATGCTAATAACCTCTTCTTCAGTCCATGTTGGCACACTCAAGTCTTGTTAAAGGACCAACTATTTCTTGTGTAAAATTCAAAATAGATGACAACATACAACATGTTTTCTAAGAATCAAAACAACTTCTAGAAGTGCTATGAAATTAATCCAACACTATGTTTATAAACAGGTTCGTACTAATGGACACAGGATGTGTAAAATGTATTCCTTAACAAAAATTTTCTTTGTCAACTGGTTTAAAGCTTACGACCTTACTCCTATCTTGAAGAAAGAGTACTTTCTTCCCTTTCACTTCATAGGTATATGAAAATCCAATTTTGTAAGCACCCATAACCATGAATATTATACCAACTCCCTATGGTTAGTGCATCAATAATGTAAGTGTAACACTCATCCATGTGGCAGTCATAAGGCATTTAGGTAAGGTTTTACTAACACTGGCATCTCAGACCATTAAGATCTATCCATGGCCTCAAAATGACGTATTTCCTTTATTCAATAGAACACTTATCATTTCTCTCTGCTAATCATCAAATTTTTTCTCTTCATTCTGAATGAGAAATCAATCAACAAGTCACCATTTTAAACGTTAGTTCACAATATGTTTAGCTTCTCTCTTGTGCTTACACTCTTGTATTCTCGGAGCTTCAGAATTGTGAATCTTAAACACAGTCTCATGATGTGCATTTAGGGAGGTATAATTCACCCTTTCTTTTCATCAAATTACCCCCCTAGCATTCCCTTTACCTTTACATGCCTCAATGCAAGGCATGCCAAGTCGGTACCTGCTCAGTTAAATTAGTAAGTTGAGGCGCGTCATATATACCCAACGTTGCCTGCCTGTTCTTCCTCTTCCTATGTCGTAGTGTATGAATAGTCAGCCAAACTGGTGAGGATCCCCATCAATAATAACATCTATGTTGGCATCCGAATCCAAATTACGTGTTTCCCTTAATTATATTTTTTGGTTTTTTAACAGAAAAGGATAACAGAGATAGAGACCCTCAAATCTGTCTACTTCCAGCCCCTATGCCCATTTTCATCTAGGTTTTTACCATGTCAGTGTCCCTTTCTTTCTCAAAACAGCATGAAATCAGTTGATCTATCCATTTCATATTGCCTTTGGTAAATTTTTCTATCAAATGCTCTTGAAGTATATATGAGCTCTAAGGGTTTTTTTTTGTTTTTACTGACTTCATATATTTCTACTAACCATGATATGGGTTTGACGTAGAGGATTATGATTGAGTAAGGGTTGCATTGCTCGATATCTGTTTAGGAGGAGGAGAAGGAGAAAAGTGGTGTTAGGGTTGAGAGCTAAAGATGTCTATGAAAAGAGGAGGTGTGTGGAATGGAGGGTTGTAGGGCTACCAACGTGGTAGAAATGGAGGATGGGGAGGTCAGGGTTTTCATCATTGAATAGCTGTGGTGGGCTTCCTTGTTATCTTTGTGGTCATGCCATTGGTTTTTTTGGCAGCTAGGTTTCGTCACTCCACATCTACATCTGAAACTGGTAAGCTTCTTCCTTCCCTCCTCCCTCGCCAATAATCTTCTTCCTTCCCTCCTCCCTCACTGGTAAGCTTCTTCCTGCCCTCCTCCCTCGTCATGTTTCTTTTGTCTCTTTTTTTGGGGTGGGTCAGCATTTAATTTATCTTTATTGGCAAGCATGCCCTTTATTAATCTATTGGTATTACAATGAAGTGTAGAATTCTTACAACATTCACGTAAGATCTCCATTACAATGAAATGTAGTCATCTTATACTATTTTAGAAATATCCCTTTCATTGAGAACCATTGAACAATGTATTTATGTGATTTGAGCCTTGGCGGGGAATTATCATCATCTCTAGTTAACGGCTGAACCAAGACCCCATGGACCTACTTCGAAATTTGATTTGCCTTCACCACCCCGGTTAACCATTGAACCAAAACCTCATGGACCTACTTTGGAATTTGATTTTCCTTTTAGCTTTTTTCACAGGATTTGAAGGCGCAGATGTTACCAAACATACTTTCCTCGCTTATTGTCAAAAGTTTAGCACCTTTATCATTTTTCCAGAAATTTTGTGAGTTTTCATTATAGGCTTCCTTTCATTTGATCTATGTGATGCTGTGAACTCCATCTCTGCATTAACACGGTACAATACCTACCAGGAGAAAGATTCAAAGTTTGTACCTCTCTCATGCAAGAGCAAAGGTTTTACCAACTGCCCCTGGGGTAATTTCCCTTGCCAAATATAATGAAACAATCCATCCCAATAGGAAGAAATAACAAAGTTTTTTCCATTTTTTAACAAAGGGAAATGCATATGACTGGTAAATTCGTTGGGAAACTGCTTGGTGAATTCACTGGGCACTCCTCGTTCTGAGTAGGATGGTACTAAGTGTGCGCTGGATTCTGCATAATCTGGATGGGTATTATAAAAATATATTTGTTAAGAGTTCAGTTCAACACCTTACTCATGGGAATTGAATCTTGTGGGAATTGAGTCTGGGTGGGAAGGGTAACAATAATTCTTCCCGTCCACTCATTATCCAATCCAGACCCACTTTCCATCCATAAAGATAAATGCACTTCTCATTAGTCAAGCTAAAACTAGTTCTAATCCACCCAACCTAGACCCAATTCACAACAACAATCTTGTTCACCAGCTACTTTCTGCTATACATATCACTTTCACATTGTCCCCATAGTGTTCAGAGCACATTGGCCAAAACAAATGATAGATATTATACACACCATTTTATTATTGATGTGTAATGAAATCTCGATCCTAGCATATGCATGATAGCAAAGCAACCCCTGTTTTAGCGTTCTACTATTTTTATAGATATTCTTCTACATAAACTCTTTCTACCAGACCTTTTATGCATTTTTTATCATTTAAAACAGTAGGGCACAACTTCTCAGGAGATGGATCTGTTAGAATGGTATTCTCTTTCCACATCTTGAAAACCAATTCTATTTTTCTATGGCCATTCTTTTCTTTTTCAAGATCTGGCTAATGAACTTGCACTTAAGTTAGTCTAATCCCAGAAAATAAATAGTGTCCCTAAACTAAAATTTAATCTACCTGAGTGGATTGAAATAGAGAGGAATTATTGAGGATACTGGAGCTCTGTCATATGTTTAAAATCACTCTTATATATTTATCTATGGGGTTCACAGGAATAGGCAGATGATTGGAGAAAGCAGAGTTTAACAAAGAGCATTGACTCTCTCTTCCCAGAGGAGGCATGTATAAGAAACCTGTTGCATTTGGATATCTTAAATTTGATTTCTCCCCTATTGAGCAGAGAATTGAAAATAAATTTTATTTACTTGGCAGGTGATTGATGTCATAACAGCTAACATAGAGGACTTGGGAACTCGAAACTTAAATATTGTTGGACGGAATGATTTATCTTCCTCATGGGTATTAGAAAAGCCCTCCAAAGTAAACCAAAGGGATATTACTGACTCTGAGGTACGATTGGTGAAGATTTTGGTTATTTTCTCTACTGAACATGTAAGGAAACATATGTGATGATGATCTATGTAGTTGAGTAGGGTTGTATTAAGTAGGAAGTGAAAACTAACATTGGCAGGGGTGCTTCCTTTTTTCTAAAGGTGTACATCAAGAGGAAGCAAACGACTTGTGGAGACAGCTCATAAAAGTTACATTCACAACAAGATGGTGTGATCCTCAATGAAGAAAGCAAGGAAAATCCTCAGGAGGGTAAAATGAATGCCGAGGTGTAGAAAAATACTTTCAATGATGAAGAACTTCTTACGAGGTTTCAAGAGGATGAGATAGGAGGTGAACATCAAGACGTCAAAGAGAATGTTCTTGATGGTAAGTTTTGATTTTCCCTGGTTAACTAGTCTATGATGTTGGTAGCCTACTATAAGGTAATGTCTAGTCAAACTCCCAGGACAATGGTTGTTGTAATGAAGACCATTTGTAGCTTGAAGAAAGTCAAACAAAGGTCTCGTGGGGGGTAAATTCTTTGCTGCACTAGATCGCTACTTTTTGTTCTCATGGAAAATGGAATTGCTATATTATTTTCCAAAATCCTTTTTGAATGTTACTTCTCCAATAGAAAAAAATTATATTTCTTAGATTTTAGCATAGTACGCTTTAATTTATAGTAGTTTAATGCTTACATCAATTGAGACAAAAGGGGAGGTAGAAAAGGTCAATAGAGCTAATTTAGAAGGATGAAGAAAAACAAGTTGAGCTTGAAAATGCAGCAATTAAACATTCCAAGGAGGTAGATTCTGCTGTCCTGGGAAAATACAACATTTGGAGACAGGAGAATGAGAACGAGAATTCTGACTCCACTATTAGATTGATGCGAGACTAACTGATCATGGCTAGGGTGTATTCAAACGTTTCCCAGGCTAGGAATAATCTTGATTTATACCATGAATTGATGCTTCGTATTAGAGAATGTCAGCATACATTGGGTGAGGCTAATGCAGATTCTGATCTACCTCAAAGGTAATAATATTCACATTGGCTGCTTCTAAATCAAGAGTAGTAAGTGCTTCCATTTGCATTTGGTGTTCATATCCTTTGTTTCTTTTAAAGTTGCAATCTTTGGGTCAATCTTTCTGCTTTTCATTCTCCTTTTTCATGGCCGATAATTGATATGAATGTTTTAGTGCACCTAAGAAGATCAAGGCCATGGGTCATGTCCTATCCAAGGTTAGAGAACAATTTTATGATTGTGCGACAGTAACAAAAAAGTTGCAAGCCATGCTTCAGTCTGCAGACAAGGAAGTAAAGACCTTGAAAAAGCAGAGTACATTTTTAAGTCAACGGGCAGCAAAGACTGTTCCCAAGGGCCTGCATTGTCTGTCCATATTATTGACCATGGATTATTACTTGCTTTCCCTTGAAAAGAAAAATTTTCTAAAAAGGACAAGTTGGAGGATCCAACTCTTTATCACTATGCATTATTTTCTCACAATGTATTGGCTGCATCTGTGGTTGTGAATTCAACTGTCATGAATGCTAAGGTGAAGTGTTATTAATTTAAAATACTCTAAAGTTTGGAAGTCCAACAGTTTTGTTGCATTTTACATTTAATATTTGGATCTCATTGTAGGTGATTTACATGTGTTTGGAGGAAGCTCAGAAACATGTATTTCATTTCGTCACAGACAAGTTAATTTTTGGGGCCATGAAAATGTGGTTTTTACTTAACCCCCTAAGGAAAGTTGTGATGCATGTAGAAAATGTTGATGATTTTAAATGGCTCAATTCATCCTATTTCCTTTTTCTTTTCCAACTTGAATCCACAGCTATGAAAGAGTATTATTTCAAGGTAGTTCTCTCGACCACACTCTCAGCACGTTCCTCCAATTTGAAATATATAAATCCAAAATATTTATCCATCCTAAATCATCTTTGTTTCTATCTTCCACAAGTTTATCCCAAACTGGACAAGATCCTTTTCTGGGATGTTGATATTGTGGTGCATAAGGATTTGAAGCTCTTGTGGCCAATAGATCTTCATGGAAAGGTTAATGGTTCAGTGGAAACTTGTGGAAAAATCTTTCGCCGGTTTGACAAATACCTTAATTTTTCCAATCCAGACATAGCCAAGCACTTTGATCCTAATGCTTGTGGTTAGGCATATGGGATGAATGCATTTGATCGCAAAGAATTTTAGAAATGAGATATAATTGGAATATATCACAAGTGGCAGAACATGGTAAGTGTGTAGTGTGGTTTATTTATGTTAATTCCTGTGATGCTTACTTTAAAGTATTTGAAGTAAATCTGAAGTAATTAGCTAGAAAACTTAATGGGTTTTTCTTTGTTTGATTTCTAAGTTTTTCTTTTATTGTATGTTAGAATGAGGATAGAGTGTTGTGGAAGCTTGGAACACTACCCCTGGATTTTTGCATTGGCTGCTTCTAAATCAAGAGTAGTAAGTGCTTCCATTTGCATTTGGTGTCCATATCCTTTCCTTCTTTTAAAGTTGCAGTCTATGTGTCAACCTTTCTACTTTTCATTCTGTTTTTCATCACCGATAATTGATATGAATGCTTCAATGCACCTGAGAAGATCAAGGCTATGGTTCATGTCTTATCCAAGTCTAGAGAACAATTTTATGGCTGTTCGATAGTAACAAAGAAGTTGGAAGCCATGCTTCAGTCTGTAGACGAGAAAGTAAGGACCTTGGAAAAGCAAAGTAAATTTTTAAGTCAGGTGCAAACAAAGTCTGTTCCTAAGGGCCTTCACTATTTGTCCATGTGGTTGACCATAGGTTATTACTTTCTTCCTCTTGAAAAGTGATAATTTCCTAAAAAGGACAAGTTGGAGGATTAGACTCTTTATCGCTATGCATTATTTTCTGACAATGTATTGGCTACATCTGTGGTTGTGAATTCAACTATCATGAATGCTAAGGTGAAGTGCTATTAATTTAAATTAATAAAAAATTGGAAGTCCAACAGTTTTGCTACATTTTACATTTAATATTTGGATCTCATTGTAGGTGATTTACTTGTGTTTGCAGGAATCTAAGAAACATGTATTTCATCACATCACAGACAAGTTAAATTTTGGGGCCATGAAAATGTGGTTTTTTCTTAATCCCCTAGGGAAGGCTACGATACACGTAGAAAATGTTGATGATTTTAAATGGCTCAATTCCTCCTATTTCCCTGTGCTTTGCCAACATGATTCTGCAACTATGAAAGAGTATTATTTCAAGGCAGATCACTCGACTACACTCTTAGCATGTCCGTCCAATTTGAAATATATAAATCCAAAATATTTATCCATGTTAAATCATTTTCATTTCTATCTTCCACAATTTTATCCGAAAATGGACAAGATGCTTTTCTTGGATGATGATATTGTGGTGCAAAAAGATTTGACACCCTTGTGGTCAGTATATCTTCATTGAAATGTTGATGGTTTAGTGGTTGGGCATATGCGATGAATGTATTTGATCTCAAAGAATGGGAGAAACAAGATATAACCAGAATATATCACAAGTGGCAGAACATGGTAAGTGTGTAGTGTGGTTTATTTAGGTTAATTCCTGTGATGCTTACTTTAAAGTATTTGAAGTAAATCTGAAGTAAATAGCTAGAAAAATTAATGGGTTTTTCTTTGTTCGATTTCTAATTTTTTATTTTATTGTATGCCAGAATGAGTGTTATAGATCCAAATTTCACTATTATGGTTTGTGATGCCGTACTCATGGCCTAGGGCAACCCCTCCTTCCAGACCTAGTCCTAAAATTTAAAAAACAGTGTTTTATCCCTTATACGCGACATTGCCCTGAGTTAAACGCGTGTATACGCGGGTATGTGTATATACAACCCGCGTGTATGTATTAAAGCACTTAAAAAAAATATTAAACTCCTTATTTTCGGGCGGAGATCGCAGGTTTTACCTGCTGATCACCTGTTAGTGCCCGTGGCCCAACTGTTCCCAACCAACTCCTAACTAAAAAACTACTTTGGAGATGGTATAAAAAGACCTCAAAGGGAAGGCCTAAAGGAGGAGAGAAGAGAGAGAAAGGTTATTATGCTGAGATTTTTCCCTTGACTAGGTCTGAAGTCCCTTGTGCCTTCTGCACTTCCCCCATTTTGTACAGGAAACCTTTTTTTCCTTGTGTGTTGATGTTCATCCACCATTTATGACATCATGGAGAGAGTCATGGAAGGAGTTTGTTAGAGGCTTGAGGCTGGAACGAATCCGGACGGAAGCTTTGCTTGGAGCCTGCTGAAGGTGACTCAGGTGAAAATATTCCTTTTTATGTACTTTATTTGTCTATAATAAAAGAAACACATGTCTTGGTTCTCGAAATGAATCTTCTTTATGTTAATGATATTCATGTTTAGAATTCATATGTAAATGGTTGTTTGGATTTCATAACTAACTACCTTTCTTTATAACATGAAGATGGTTTCTTTATAAGTTTTTGTCCATGTACTGTTGTGTTCTTTGAATTGGTTGTTTTGCAGGACAAAAGAGAAGAAGGGAACTCCAAGAAGGGTTTGGACCCTAAGGGCCTTCTCAGACGTAGGACCAAAGGTACGTACCCTTATCATAGAATTTGCTTATAATAGCATAATGGTTGTGTGAATGCATGTTTCTTTGAATAGATAACTTTCAGTCTGCTAGGGTTTCAACCCAAAAAGCCCTAGGGGAACATTTCCCTCTATCAGAATTGGCGACTCCACTGGGGACAACACTCTTGTTGTTCCTAGTTTGGGTGTTTTTCAAGCCAATCAGGGCTCAGCTGCCTTGTCTGCTTGCTGTTACTGTCTGGTCTGTTCTTGAACTTTAAGCTTTGCCAGTTTCTTCAGTTTGTTTTTTTTTATTTTTCTTGAAGCTTTTCATATATGTTGTTTTTCTTAGATACAGAGGCGTATCTACGCTTGTTTCTTTGAGTTAACCCGCATCTACGCAGGTTTCCTCAGATATAGTTGCGTATACACGTAATCTGTACTTCAGTACAGTCGCGTATATATTGCAATTTTCAAGATTTATAAATCTTTTTAGTCTCTGAAGGTTTGTCTGGTGGTTTGAGTTAGTCTGAAACAATCATTTTCCAGTATCAGTTATTTGTTTTACAGTGAGCATCTTGTTCTGAATTCTCTCTGATTATAAGGAGTATTGGTCTTGTTTTTTGTTGATTGCAAGCGTCATCGTTTTTTGCTAAAGCACGCAAGATTTCTTGCTAGGAATCTTGGTTGCTCTGTTTCATCAGGGTAGGAAGATTGATCACAATTTTTGTGTTAATCTTGCTTTTGGTGACTTTTTGTTTGCTTGACAAAATCGCTTTTTGTGACCATCCACTTCTTTGTTTCATGAAAGTTGTTGATTGACACTTTCTTGGAATTTGTCTTTTTGATCTTTTTGGTTTTCATTGCCAAAGCTTTCATTGCTACTTTTGATTGTTAAGAGCGATTGCAAACACATTTATTTTTGTTGAGTTTTCATCCGTTGTGTGGTGTCGATTTGCAAAAGTGTTTAATTTCCTATTCTTCAATCACAAGTTTCAGTGTTGTTGAGAGCATTTTTTTGAAAAGACTTTTTTGTTTGTTGCTTTGAAGAAAATCTTTTGAAAATCTTAGTTTTGCTTTCTTGAACTTGCTTTTCATTTGGTTTCCTTTTAGTGAAGTGAAAGTGCTTTATGTTTGTCTTAGAACTTGTTTTTAGTGTTTAGACGAAATGAATGGTAGCATCTCATATTCCATCTAGACATTGTAAGTGGCAAGATAAAGTTTGATAAGCAAGAAACTTTCATTTTTGGTTTTTAGAGTAGTTTTAAATCTTGTATCCGCATATATTTGTTGCATTAGGATAGATTTGCATCCCCTTTTAGGCATACATAGCTTTGTTAGCTTTTGTGAGTGTGAAGTGTGAATTAACGAAAAGAAAAGAAAAATTTGTTTTATTAGAAGTACCTATGAAACCTATAGAAATTGATCTTCATCGAAAAGTAAAAAAGTGCATGTGCATGTAGTTAAGTTTTTATTAATTTCTTTTGCGTCAAAAAACACCACTAGTTTCACTTCCGTTACCTTGTGACTTAAAGAACAGCCTAATAAAATCAAGCGCTAACTAAAATTCACTAGAACATTTTGTTTTAGTCAATTACACCAACAAGATTAGGATTTTAGGGCCTTGGATTAGGCGAGTGGAGAGTTAACTCTCCAAGGCCATATAAACATCAAACGTAGGAGTCTGAATAACGAGAGAAAATCCAATAGCATTAGGAAGACCAGGAAAGCTCCAGATCTGGGAGTTAAGCACGAGGGTTTGTGAAGATAGGGAAGAGAGATACCCCTCTCCTACTTGTCCGAACTTACCTCACGACTGTTCCGCCTGGCTTCTGCAACGAGTTGGTATCCATAGTTGCTACTCATAGGGAATTACACAGGTGGCTGTGGAGGGGAATCCCATGGCACATGAGGTTGACGTTGCATCACTCTCGACAATACTACTGGAGGGCACCCTTGTGAAGCTTGGGGGCTTGCACCGGCGTAGGCTGTTGTTAGGAGGTCAGCGTAACTTCCTCTGATACCTTTGCAGATAGGACTGGGCCCTCATCATCCCAGACTATCTTCGGAAGGCCCCTTAATTCACTTTCTCATATTTTGGTGTCCGGTCTTAATCACCCAGAGCGGAAATACTTGGAAGTTGTTTGACTGGCTGTATCTTTAGGGACTTTATAGTGTGTGCTCTGTGCTCCTAGTTGGCCTAGCTTTCAATTTTTTGAGTCTTTAGTTAGATCATAACAAAAAATTCAAAGTGGCTAACCGATCTCCCAGACGGTCTCGAAGACTTCGTGGTCTTTCGCCACCAAGTTTAGAGCCTTCTCCTAGAAGGTGCAGAGGCAATACTACCGATGGGTTCCGTCCCACGCCGGTTGACACATTGGGGATTGATCCTCCTCTCGGGGGCATTAGTGTTCAAGCAAGGCCTGGCACTTCTGAACAAGAGAGAGACACTCTAGTCCTTTCTCGAGTTCTCTTTCAAGTAGAGAATAACATAGAGGTAAAAGAACTTAGAGTCGTTAGCGGCTCCGAATTCTCCACTACCATCTAGTCATCCAGACGTATTACAATACGTTGGGACTCCGATGCATAGACCGTCAAGTCCAGGTTACGCTATGCGCTTACCATCGATGACGACTACTGGAAGCATGGCTTCTACAAGTGCTACTACTATGCAAACTCCAACATCGGTGCAAGGGGGAGGATCGATTTCCATCTCCTCTACTTCCTTGTTCGGATCTTTTGCTAGCACATCTTTAGTTGGGTCTACCTCCATTCCGTCCACGAGTGGAAATGCCCAAACCAATGCTTTTGGTACTGGATTCTTCCCATTTGGCACCCACTCACAGGGTATTCCATCGGTTCCGTTTAGTGCCGCTACATCCATGATGGGCAGATCGGCTTCATTCCAAGGTTTTCCTTTCGGAAGTGATCATATACCACATTCCAACCCGATAGTAGGATCCATGCCTTTTTCTTCTATAGGACAAAGCAGCAATCCTTTCCAAGGTTGGAATAACCCTGGGGTTAGTAGCGTGGGAACTGGGAATCCGTTTATCGGCCAACATGGGAATAGGCCATACTCCACGGTAAATTCGTTTCAAAGTATTCCTCCCCTAGCTTCGGCTTGGAATCCGTATCAGGGGTTATCAACTCCTTACAATCCTTTAGGAGGAAAATTTGCTGGTTATGGAGGCTATACGGCCGGAGTTGGTCAAACTCCAAATTTTGCTGGATCACAAGGCTTGCCTTTTGGTTCAGCCGGTTCTACTGGTTACTTCGGGCAGCCTAGTGCCTCCCAAATTCCAGGACAATCTTTTCAGAACTTTGGGAGTTCTGCCCAATCTGGGTGGAATCCCCAAGGTCCTCCTAGGCTTCTGTTTCTGGCAACGTTGAACTTGCCAGATCTCACTAAGTTAACAAATGACCCAATCAAGTACAATCCGGCCTGGCCTCCGGTCCCAACCAAACTCGCTTCGGACATTCCAAAATTCGAAGGGAAGAGTGGTGAAGACCCACGCGACCATGTGACCACATTCCACTTGTGGTGCTCATCTAACTCCCTTATCGATGACTCGGTTAGGTTGAGACTCTTTCAGCGCACCTTGACTGGTAATGCGGCCAAATGGTATATAGAGTTGCCAGGGGGCAGCTTTACATCTTTTGCTGACTTAGCAAATATTTTCTTAAATCATTTCCAGTTGCCTAATCCAATGGGGAGGGGAGGAAATAAGCCATAGACCCGTGAGCATGGAACCTGCCGCTAGCCGAGACACTCGATCATTCACCCAACTAGCCGAGTTTTACGACAGGCCTGGACTTGCGAGATAGGTCTTCACACAATACACCTGAGGTTCCACTAACGATATGGCACCATGAAGTCAGTTAGGCTTGTCCGCTATGATGTCGGAACTAAACTTCTGGCCACCTTTCGTCAGGATAAGGCAACCCACATTTCTGACCATATTTAGGAATGGAGACGAAGAAAGAGGCTCATTAAAGCCAAAATCCCTTCGGAGTACCGTCTCGAGTGGTTTTTGAAGTCTTTACAACCCGAGATCTCCAAGGATGTCTCCATGTATGGGGTCTATTTTGAGGAGCAAGCCATTTTTAGGGCCCAACAATTAGAATTGATCTACTCTCAGTTTTGGATCCTACAAAAGTACTTGCCAGATGCTCCTGGATCTAAGGTTGACGTAGCTAAGTCGAAGCCAGGTCCGCGCGCAGATGGTATCGTTGGGTCAGTAGACACAATTACCGTGAACTTGTTGAATCAATTGCAGCAGTTGTCCTTGCAAATTGCTTCTAACAACCAAGTCACATCGTCTAATCCCCCACTTCCCAAAATTCTTCAATTAATGCCATCCAATCTGATAACCCCAAAGGAAATCAAAATTCCAATGGAAAAAAGAAAGGACGAGGTAAGAAAAAGAACCAGGATGGGAAGCCTGATGCAAATAAATCCGACAACAACGCTGGTGGTGGTAGAAATGAGTCGAGAAAGAAAGTCAAGTTTCCATGCAAGTTGTGCAGTGGAGACCATCTAACTCATCTCTGCCCTAAGATTGAAGACGCTCAGTGCTTTTTAGGACAGCAAGGGACTTCTAGTTCTCAAGTTGTGTTAACCAACCCGTTCCCCAAGGGCAGCAACTTCTTGCTGGCGCGAGTTCAAACCCTGGAACCTCCGCAGGGGGCAACCAGGAAGGGGAAAAATCGTCAAATGTTTTCATGATGGGTTATAACGTCCATGTGGCTACCCAGTCACGTGATTATGGTGAAGGTGAAACTTCCAAGGGTAAATCAATTCCCGAAACTAACAACCCACTTCATATTGAGCAACCTTCTCTCGAGACTATACCTCGGGTACCGAAAGGTTCCGCAAAACGCGCGACTATCAACCCTAATATTAGGGCAGCCTAGAATTACTCCATTTTCGAGGATCTGGCCCAGATTCCATGTGCTATGTCTGCTTTAGAGGTTCTCCAGTCGTGTCCTGCTCAACGAAGTGCCTTGCTATCGGCAATGGGGGCAGTGGATCCAAGTAATTCTTTAGCTCTCACTTTTGATATGAATAATGTCAAAAAGTGACTTCCTCATCACATGGCTTTCCAGATAAAGTCTACCTACCAGAAAATGAATATTTTTCGGACGGTTGTAGATGAGGGAGCTTCCACATGTGTCATGTCTATGTCATGCTGGAAGGCCATTGGATCACCATCGGTTGTTCCTTCACCCACCCTATTGACAACATTTGATGGTCATTCTCATAGGCCATACTGGATTATCCCGACCTTTCCTATATGTGTTGGAGGAAAGGTCGTTAATATTGAAGTAGAGGTCATAGATGCTAACCTACACTATAATCTCCTATTAGGAAGAAACTGGGTATACGAAATGGATGCCGTTGTTTCGACTTTGTTTCATGTCATTTGCTTTCCTCATGAGGGGAAAATCGTTAAGGTTGATCAATTGGACTATTTTCCAATCGATCCTCAAGCAAGCTCTGACTCTACTATTCCTTTAGTGGGTAACCCCCGTCTGCCTACTGAGAGTCTAGGAGTCGGGATGTACTCTTCATTGATGGGTACGTTTAATCTTCCCCCTCCTACAGCAGGGATAGATACAATTTCATCCTCCAGGGACCCTTTATGGAGAGAGTTTGTTCAAACTCCTTATTCTTCGAAACCTGGAACCTTAGCTTCATCTGTGACCACATCAGGTGACGACAAGGTGGGTGGAATAGAATCTCTTATATCTGCAATAGAGCTTAGATGTGAATCTATCGATAACTCTACAGATAACCATTCTACTTCTTCCTTTGGGAAGGAGATAGATGGTGATGTGGCTTATTTTCGGACCCTTGATTCCACCTCTGCATCGGATTGCTCGGATATTGTTTTTCCATCGGACGAAGCGATATTCAAAGCAATGACGGCTGTAGATCGACCTTTGGAAGATTTACATCGTCGGCTACACTTTCATTCCCCTGTGCATGAAGTCGAATCTCAGTCCTCCAGTTCAACTAGCGATTTTTGTACGGTCCCTTTGGCTCCAACACATTCATTTGCCGAAGGAAGTATATTGGTTGGTTCGGTCATCATACCTATAAACATCCCTAGGAGTAAGTTGGCGGAGCCCCCTGACAGGCTCTACCTGAGGAAGTGCTTTGCTAAGCTTTGGCCAAGCAATCGCTTCTTTGTACTTTATGTATATTTGTACATATATCATCGAGATATCAGCACTGTTTGGTCTGCTGTGGCAGGTGTTGATGGATGATTTGGTCTATTTTGGGTTCGCCGATGGTGCTAGTCGGCACACTCGGAATCTTGCTTCCGCAGCTTGGGTACTCTATTATCCAACTGGTCAATTGATGGCATCAACAGGCGTGTGCATCGGTCCTGCTTCAAAAAATATGGCCAAGTATACTGTTGTTATTAATTTATTATCAGAGGCAATCTCTCATGGGATCGACTCATTGGTAGTGTATCTTGATTCTCAATTGATAGTGTCTCAATTAAATAACATTTATCGGGTATGGGATCCATCTTTATATCGCCAGTATTTAAGGGTGAGGTTGTTGCAAAGATCATTTACTTATATTAATTACTTGCACATTCCAAGATCTCATAATTGGTTAGCTGATTCTATCGCCAATCAGGCATTAGACTAGCATATCAATCATTCATCATAATAAAATCAAGCATCGAAAAGTCAAACTGTATATATATATATATATATATATATATATATATATATATCGTAAAGCGTCTCGAGTGTACATATGTGTGTCCAAAAATATAAAAAATTGGGACTCAAATTCCCATAATCATGTCCGGCATATCTAATGCCTTGGCTCAGGATGAGCGTCTAAGTATGTAACTATAGCATTGGCCACACGCCAAAAAATGCGAACCCAGTCACGTGGCATGCCAACCACATGACGCTGCATATCCTCAGGAAGGTCCTCTATGACGGCCATCGGTACTCAGCAGCTCAGTCTCGCCAAGTGTCGCTGGACGTTGTTTAGAGTCCGTTTTGTATCAGCAGCTGCCTCTTCGGCTCCTCGGCCGTGCCGTCCATGCCGCGGGAATCCATCTGGTCATACTGGCCCAATGTCTGGAACATGATCATCATATCAGTCATTTGAATCTCATCAAAAAATATTTTTCAAAATGCATCATTATATTTGAAAAGTCCAAAAAAATCATAAAATCAAAAAATCTTACCAATCTCGCCCCATGCTGCATTCGGTGGTAACGCTAGATCAGGATCTCCTCGGAAATCCAGCCTAGCATAGGGGTAGTCATCCACGACGATGATCTGATGATCCCACCAGGTGAAGAATTCATCGTCGAAGGCAGTCCTTGGGACCTCCCCACCCTCTAGATGTTTCATCAGTTCAGCCCACCGGCCCGTGCATGGATCGCGTGGGGTGCTGATGGAAACTGCTACCCTGGGGCGGAGTGCGGGAACCTTCTCGAAAAAGAAAGTACACAGGATAGTCCCATATCCAAAGTTCTTGGTCTGACCCCTCCTGATAGAAGTGAGCTGGCTCTTCATGTTGGCTAGAAGAGGAGTACACCAGTCGAACACAGTAGTGAGACAGTCAACTACCACGCTCATGTTTAGCTGTGACGCCTGATGCAGAGAGGATGATCCGTTCACTCGAGCCATGGTGAACATGATTATCCTAAGTGATAAACTCACCACATGTGTGATGGAAATCTGGCTCCCAACCTTCTTGGGATGTCCCGGGCAATATATCTGTACATAGTCCTCTATCGAGAGGCTACTCCGTGTCCTGCCCCGGGACTGTAGTACCTCTCCCCTTCTGGAAAGGCCGTGATAAAATAGATGTCCTCCACTTCTACCCTGAGCGGCATCTGATCGATCATAAAGGCTTCCTCATCGACATCCCAATAATCAATGAGCATCTCAAGCAGACGTGTGTTCGCTTTCATATTTGGCAATTTGAAAAATTTAAGCAAACCGCATCCCTGTAGTGCACCTAATGCTTCTGGACTGTTCATAACTTCATTGTCTACCGCTGCGTGCTCTCTTTCACGCCATGTGACAGGCATCCTGAGAAAAAATCGATTTAAAACCATTAGTTTTTGTTTAAAAATGATTCGCAGCGTATACGTGGGTCCTTGTGCACACAGTAGCGTATAGGGCCCGCGTGTACACAGGTTCAATATTACCAACCCGCATATACACCGCGGGGAAATTTTTGACAAAAGTTCAAAGGTGAAACATCAATCAAAAATCTTAAAACCTGTCACAATCAATTGCAAGCTAAGTATAAGAGTTACCTGGAGGTTTTCGACGAATTTGAACGGTTGAATCTGGCTGTGGGAAGTTTTCTCCTTTTTCTCCAAATCCTTTGCTCTCAAACTCAAATGGTAAAAATGGTGAGTCCAAAATGCTTTTTATAAGTTTTGAAAATGAAAATTTTTTTCAAAATTTTATTTTGTTTGGCCTTATGTGACTTTTAACTTGGGAGCTTGGAATGTCGAGATTGGTCTGTTTTTCAGGACATTTTGGACGATTTTCAGTTTCGAGACGGTTCCATGACTGCTGACCCATCATGGCAGGTATCGTTTTCTCACTGGCATATAGGTTAGGGACATCATTTTTCCGTTGCATTATGCATACTAGCCTCTATTTGCCGATACATCTGCCATAGGGTCGATCCCATCGTGTTATGGTTCATAAGCCATCTTCACTTGTCGATTCTTTAAATCATGACACGATGGTAGAGCCATCCTTTACATGGGCATCCTAATTAGCACCTCACTGACATTTGTTGCCCATGCTGCTGCGATTTGAGTAGGCTCGGGAGTCCTCTGTAGTCCCGCCATGACTTATGCGTTGAAGACCCATTCCTCTTAGCTTCTCCGCTTTGTTCTCGCCTTATACCCTAGAGGCTCCTTTGTGTTGAGTTGTACTACTGCATTGCATGTTGACCACTTGCACCTTTTGGCCTAGAGCCGACTTCACTTGGACTCGTGTTTAAGCCAACTTTTGACCATTACGTCTGCAAAATCAACCTTGCATACCTTTGAATTCTGTAGCTTGACACACCTTGACTCGTGGAAGGAACATACCTTTGAGTGTCACTGACCAGTTTTCACCTCCCTGCATTGAGCGTAGGAACGTTCCTCTCCCATGAACTAGATCATCTGTTTCACCAACACTTGTAATTTCCACTGTACCATAGCATTCTTTTATTCTTTTTCCAGCTTAACAGAAAAAGACAAAAAAATTAAATATTCCAAAAAGAGCGGGAACGGGACATTATTTCCATTTATTATTGGCAACTAGAGTCAGTCGGGTCGCCCTTGAACAAAGCACTCAAAACAAAGTCTCCTCCGCATGGGTGGTATTTATTTTGACTTAGGTACGCCATAACCTTGTTATTGAGTTAGTTCTCCCCCGATTGGTTATCTCTTCCAATCATATGGAGGGTTCGTTCATGCCTCCTGCATGGCGAACTTATACAGAGCCATCATATGCTGCCACATAGTCACATTGAGTCGTGCTTTTGTTCAAGGGAAGTTAGCTTGAGTCGGACTCTCTGCAGTGTCTCTTGACTCATTTTTCAATCGGCCATCCCTGCTTGTCAGTGTCATGCCTACAATCACATCAGTTATATTGGTCCTTTGCTCGTGCCGGTTTGAGAAGGTCCTCATTGACTTCTTGCTGGCGGGTCTTGTCCTTATCGACGACGACATCTTGCTCTGAGGACAAGCCTAGAGCCGCACCCTAGCCCTATTTTCATTATTGATAGGTCACCTTGTGCTCAGCATCGATCAGTATCATGGGCCTTTGACTGAGTGGTTTCCCTTGTGTTCGACGTCAGCTTACATTATCACACATTGGGATTCATGCAGTACCTTGGTTTCCATTTGACCCTATTGGTGGATACCTTGCCTCTGTGTCAGCTTTCATTATTGGTTGGTTCAGAGGGTTTCTGCCGTGCGCTAGCCACATCTTGTGTACGCCGAAAACGTACTTCGGTTGGGCTACTACAACTTTTTTCGTCTGATTCCTTTCACATTATTGGCCTACGGGTTACACTCGCGGTAGATTGATGGAGGATGCCTTAATGCCTTCCTTCTAGTAGATCTTTCCCTATCGACTCTGACTCATTGCTCTTGGGCAAAGATCTAGAGTCCATTTGGCAGTACCTTGGGGTTTGCAGTCATTAGTGGCAGATCCTTCGCTATCGACAGTGGGAAACCATCATTGTCTCCCGATTGATAGATTCTTACAGGTGTTTGACTCCAGCTCATCTATTTACACTTATTAGATTGTACTGGGTACCTTGACGCTCATTATCATTATCGGTGAGTAGTCTCGCGTTTGTTAATGGTATACATCAATGACCGGTAATCAAACGATTTCTCACATGGTCAACTTCAGATCATTTATTCCCATGGTGTAGAAATGTACCACGGCAGTCGGTGAAGACCTCAGGTTGTATCAACATTCATTGGTTCACTTGACAGTTGCTCCTGTCGCTGCTAGTTGATACCACTCCACTTTATATGTTGTAGTCAGTCATGGCGACATTTTATATGCTGGCACCTGAGTTTGCAATGTAGTACCATCCTATTCCATCATGTTCAGTTGGTACCTTTTGGGATCAGTCTCTAATATCAGTGATCCATTGTATTTTTCAACATCATTGACAGTCTTATATGTGATATTTAGACATGTACTTGTTCATTATGATCAGATGATCCATTATGTATCTTTCAGTCATTTATACTTGTATACTTAGTGGATCCTCTTGTACTTGATATGCGGACATGATTTACTTTTTCTGAGCATGGGTATGCCTGCCTCAGACATTGTTTCTTTCTGATCTCCTTTGGTGGCTTGGCAGGCTGAATTCTGGTCAAGTCCTCCTCGGTTTTTGACAAACTTCCTTTCCATGTACTCGCATAATATATTTCGGCCATCATGTACCCCTTCTAACCTCATATATTAGGGGGCATCTGTTATATCTCCAAATCTCACTCTTATGGTTTGTGATGCTGTACTCATGGCCTAGGGCAACCCCTCCTTCTAGACCTAGTCCTAAAATTTAAAAAACAGTGTTTTATCCCTTATAAGCGACATTGCCCTGAGTTAAACGCGTGTATATGCGAGTCTATGTATATCCAACCTGCATGTATGTATTAAAACACTTAAAAAAATATAAAACTCCTTATATTTGAGCGGAGATCGCGGGTTTTACCTGTTGATCACCTGTTAGTGCCCATGGCCCAACTGTTCCCAACCAACTCCTAACCAAAAAACTACTTTGGAGATGGTATAAAAAGACCTCAAAGGGAAGGCCTAAAGGAGGAGAGAAGTTAGAGAAAGGTTATTATGTTGAGATTTTTCCCTTGACCAGGTCTGAAGTCCCTTGTGCCTTTTGCACTTCCCCCATTTTGTACAGGAAAGCTTTGTTTCCTTGTGTGTTGATGTTCATCCACCATTTATGACATCATGGAGAGAGTCATGGAAGGAGTTTGTTAGAGGCTTGAGGCTGGAACGGATCCAGAAGGAAGCTTTGCTTAGAGCCTGCTGAAGGTGACTCAGGTGAAAATATTCCTTTTTATGTACTTTATTTGTCTATAATAAAAGAAACACATGTCTTGGTTCCCGAAATGAATCTTCTTTATGTTAATGATATTCATGTTTAGAATTCATATGTAAATGGTTGTTTGGATTTCATAACTAACTACCTTTCTTTATAACATGAAGATGGTTTCTTTATAAGTTTTTGTCCATGTACTGTTGTGTTCTTTGAATTGGTTGTTTTTCAGGACAAAAGAGAAGAAGGGAACTCCAAGAAGGGTTTGGACCCTAAGGGCCTTCTCAGACGTAGGACCAAAGGTACGTACCCTTATCATAGAATTTGCTTATAATAGCATAATGGCTGTGTGAATGCATGTTTCTTTGAATAGATAACTTTCAGTCTGCTAGGGTTTCAACCCAAAAAGCCCTAGGGGAACTTTTCCCACTATCAAATTTGGATAGAGTGTTGTGGAAGCTTGGAACACTACCCCCTGGATTGAACGTTTTATGGCTTGAACCATCCTTTCGAAAAGTCTTGGCATATGTTGGGTTTAGGATATAATCCTAGCCTGGACTGTTTAGAGATTTACAATGCAGTTGTTGTTCATTACAATGGGAACATGAACCCTTGGTTAGAGCTTGCAATGACGAAGTGCAAGCCTTACTAGAAAAAATATGTAAAATATGATCATCCTTTCTTACAACAGTGCAATATAAATGAATAGTTGTGACCTCAATATTCATAATGCAATAGATTATCAAATGTAAAGTGTAAAGGCCCTTGATTCTGGTTGATAATTCATTCTAATTCATTTGTTTTTGGAGTTCCACGGAAGGTTTCTTATTTATGCCTTAATGAGTCAGGTTTATGGAGGTGCAATGGCCTAGCGAAGTTTAAGATTTACAAGTTTTATGTCCTCATTGTATTCCTTCATAGTTTGAAGTAAACTCCTATATAAGTATTCTTTTCTTTGCTAGTTAATATTTCTCTTTCATCAAGTAATTACACAAATTGTTCTTCCAAGAACACAAAGAAGTACGAGACACAAAGATTGAGGCTTTTAACGCAGGGCAAAACCTCTCAATAGGGGAAAACCAAACAATCCTCCTCTTATTGAATTTATTCAAAATGAGATATCCAACTCAAGACCAAAGAGTCCTCCAAGTCAACCCTCCTCTTTATGTCAAGGTCAATAGTTGAGTCTCTGCCTAGTCAAAGTCAGAAGCAACTTCTGAATTTCTGTCCTTATTCCAGGTTTAGTCTCTTATTATAATAGGCTGACTTCCAATTACAGAATCTTTGCCTTCTATTACTGATCTTCGGCTACTACAACAAACCCCTGACTCTTTACCACAGATATTCAGATCTTGCTACAAATATATAGCTTTGGATTGAGATTTGGCTTAGTCACAGACTTCGGTATCTTCAAGTGTTGTAGACTTCTTTTTATCCTCTGTTTTTCTTCTCCTGTTGGATTACAGACTTCGATCTTTTTTACTTTCTTGGTTGCTAACCAAAAGAGGTCGAATATAGGCTAAAACACCTGGATATAATTCTCCATGAGCTTTGACTTAACTAAACAAAGAGTGACTATGCCTAGATTGTTGCCTTTGTAATGTTGAAATGTCCTGCAATCTTTTCCTATGACAAGATGCAATAGCCCTAATTGGACAACACTGAAACTAGCTCAATGTGTCTAACTTCCATGACCAATTCCTTCATTTTCCCATAATAGCTATGCTGCAATAGTCTTACATGGAGTGAGGGTTAATTTGCATATGGACATCTCTCTTTTGACAATGAAGGCAATGTGATAGGCTCTCATCTAATATATATTCCAAAGATATAATAAAATTATGGTGTATGAGTTATCATCATTCTTACTCCTTAGTTATATTATATGTGCTCCCTGTCTTTGTGCTCATGGCTGAAATAAATAACTCTCCATTTAATTTCTATTAGCATCATTCTGAAACTCTTGATTGATTAATGCTCTATGAAATGCATCAGCTCTGAGTTACTCATAATCCACTTTCTTGTTGAGCTAGAGATCAACTGCCACGGTTCTGGAGATGTTTCATTTCCTCAAGGAGTTTCAGATTTGGTTTCTGTACGACTATTAAGAATTTCTCTCTCCTTACCTGGAGTGTTCTTAAGCGTTATTGGATGGATTTCTACTTACTAGAGTCGTTTCCCTTTCCCCTGAGCATTATTTTCATTTGTTGGGGTGAGTTTGAGCTCAATCTTGGTTGTCTAAGAGGCCATAGGTACTAAACAAGGCCATACATAACTGTAGGAGATCACTGGCTTTCCAATTTCCCTCATTCCCATAAATCCATCGAATACATGGGTGCTGAAACCTACAAGGCAAAGCATTCTTGATGTCTATTTATGGTAGAATGTAATTATATTATAATGTTGTTAAATTGAGATTCATTATTTGAGTGATTCAAATTATATGTTGTTCCATTGGTATTGGGAATCGTTACATGAGAACCCATTAACCACAATTATTCACCAATAATATCCAAAGGTTGTTTTGTACTAGAATGACGATTGTCCAATATGATGTATAATGAGGATAAGGTTGAAGAAATGAATGAGGAGAAATCGCGTTCAAGGGGTAGTGTGGATGAAATTTGTACTATAGAAAAAGAAAATACAACAGTATGGACAAATATGGACAAATTCTGATGAAGAACATGCAACATCAGCCAACTTCGATGAAAACATAAAGTGTGAATAGTTTGAGCTATCAAATTTCACATTTATTTCATATTCAACTGGTGGATCTGTATCTTCTTGTATTGATAATATTGAAGATCAAGACTTCATACAACAATGTATACACACTTTTACCTTAAGGAAAAGTGTTGGGCAAAAGACCCTCAAGGAGAACTCCCGTGAGACAAGTATCAAGTCAGTGAGCAAAAACTGTTGTAAAGAAGCTAGCAGTCAACTGTCCAAGGGTGATTTTTGGATGCCCTCACAAGAAATAAAGATTGTATCCCACTATCCAAAGGATCTTCTCTCAACTAAAAAGTGTATGCTAATAAATGGTTATGGGAAAAAGGCACAACACATTTATCTTTGGTTGGGAGCTTATCCATATTGCCCATGATGTACATAGTTATAATGTCATGTTGAGTAGATTTTTGGCACACCTTTAAGAGGTATCATTATCGAATGGGGGCTAGAAATCTAAAATTTTATCCATTGAATTAGATATAGGATTATATTTGTCTAGATGGGAAGGTTGATATAGTTTTAGCTTATAGGAATTAATTATTGGAGAATACCCTATTGCAGAGGAAGCTTTGGGTTGAATGAAATTTGATGAACCTACTGTAGTATATGTGAGCTAAATTTTTTATTTTTAATATATTTTTTCCTTATACTATTTCTCATGATGGATGGCATATGATATATAGGAAGCTTTTCACTCTATAGAAGATATTCATGGCCTTGTGTATGGTCAAGTAGATTCCTAAACCTCAAATGACAACAATCTTCTATTCAAAGTTAACAAAGATATTTTGGATATTAGAAAGTCATTTGTATCATGCTTATGCATGGTACAAGCTCTCTATACTCCAGAAAAGCTACAATAAATACTTAGCATAGAAGGATTTGTAGTTGATGGCATCATCTGGATTCTTGGCTGCCATTGTGAAATGGGATGAGGGAAATGTGTAGAAAAATCATATTCTAGAAACCACTTATCTTTGGTTGGGAGTTTACCCATATTGCCCATGATGTAAATTGAGATACTACAGAGATTCTGCATGGAGAGTTGTAAACCCATGGAAACACCTCTAACGAACAACTAGAGGAAGAAGGATGCCACTTCAGGTGAAGTGGATGCTACCATTTATCGACAACTAGTGGGTCCACACATGTATCTTGTGAACACATGACCAGATATGTGATGTGCAGTCAATGAGCTAAGACACGCTATGGTTAGGTCAACCAAACTATTTTCGAAGGCAACTAAGCATGCTTTACAGTACCTGACAGGCACTACCCAGTTTGGGATATGGTATAGATGAACAGAGGAAGTGAAGTTGTGCGGTTTCACAGATGCAGGTTGGGCACGAAGTCCATTAGAATGAAAGAGTACATCAAGTGTAATTTTTAGTGTTGGGTTTGTAGTTTTTTCTTGGTACAACAGTAAGCAAAGATATGTGGTGCTTAGCTAGACAGAAGGATAATACATGGCTGCAAGTAAGGAAACATGTGAGGCGATATGGATGAGAAAGATACTTGTTGGACTATTTGGTCAGATGATGGATCCAATTGTGATAATCAGATTTGCATCAATCTCTCAAAGAATCTTATATTTCATGATCAATCCAAGCATATAGATATCCAATATCACCATTTACGAGATTGTGTCTAGAGAAAGATGATGTTCCTACACTCCATTCTGATAAAGGAGTAAGATGTTGACATTTTGGAAACATCTTTGTTAAGAGGGAAGTTCAAATTCCTTAGGTGCATGATAGGGGTGGTTGATAATCCCTTTCTTACAGAGAAGGATTCTTAAAAAATGTAGCAAGAAATTCTCAATTTGACTTTTCCTTGATTAAATTGAGAAAAATTGAATTTCCAGATCAATAGACAGCTTGGATGCAGTTAACTTGTGTGACATGACTTGTGTCACCTGGTTTACATAGTAAATTCGAGTTGGAGGGGTTATAGTTCAGTTAAGCATGTAAGACTATTAATTTGTAGCAATCAAAGTCAGTTATTTGAAGTTATTTTTTGTTAAACTAGTTCCAACTGCTTGAGGAACTAGTGGAAGGCCAATTGAGCAGTGGGACTTTAGTCAAACTCAGTGATCATCCAGTTAACTAATCAATCAACCCAAAATAGTTAATGCATGGACAATTCAAGTTCCCTAGCTGTGGTGGAGATTCTAAGGTAGTGTAACATCAATTGTAGACTAGCCTTGAGTGTAAAGGTGTTGCATATAGTCAGATGATCAACCTTGGGAATTTCGCAATCCATTTTGTAAAAATTCCTAAATAATAGGGGCCTAATTTCTCAAGGAATTACGCAAGGAAATATGGGCTCAAGAAGAGGTAGAAATTTACTAAGTCTGGCTCAGATTTTGTCAGTGAGCAGAGAGACAGGTTATTCAATTGTTGGTTGTGCTCAGTTGAGAAAATAAATTGCAATACATTTCTATTGATCATATAAGTGCAAACATACATTGGGGTTTTTAGCATATTGTTTTCCTTAGGAAAAATTTTGTGTACATGTGTGTTATTTCTTATTGCATGTATGAAATTTTGGCTCTAGATTGTGAATTAACTTCCGAAGAGAAGTAGAGTAGGCTTGTGTCTTATGATTTTGATTAAAACTTCATGAGTAGTTGCAACTCTACACCATAATTTCTACAAGGATGGTGGAGGCAAATTACAGAATATTTGTTAGTAGACGATATGCCTACTTCAAAATATCTATGACAAATTTTGCAAGAAGAAGACATTGAGAATAAAATATTGGATTTTCGAAGAATTAGTCACAAAATTCACAAGGGCGGTAATTTTGGTTGCAGGTGTGGAGGTAGATGGATTAAATGTAATTTTGGCTGCATGTGTGTAGGTACACATGTCGCAGTTACTCCTTTGATTTTTGTCAATGATGTGTTACTATTTGGTAGATTGACCTCTTTTGATCAGTCTTTAAACTCCTTATGAATAATATTAAATCTCATATGATTTATTCTTACCCAAATGATGCATTGGTACTAGAGATTTATCATATTTTTGGTGTTATCTCCACTGTGTTGGATGCAGATTTTAAGTATCTTAGATTTGTGCTCCAACCTGATTGTTATGGAATTAAGGATTGGAGCTGAAATATAGAGAAAATCCATTGTATACTTTTATCATGGGTACTCAAGAGGCTCTCCCTAGGAGGCAAGTTGACTCTAGTTTGAGCAGTCCTTCAGAGCATCCTTGTATATTGGCTTCATATTTTCGCTCTGCCTAGGAATATCAATAAATGCATCTTTCCAGCTTCATCTTGGCATGGGGCAATTTGTGTCATAAAGGATAGAGTGGGCCTTGTTGTTGTTTACTTTGTATGGAGGCGATGGATGACTAAAATCATATATTTCTTTGATTCTTATCAATTTGGAATGGTGTATTTAATATGTTCCATTTACAGGTAGATTAGAACTACTCTTTTGTGGTTTATTGTATTTGGCACTAGATTATTGAATATAAAACATTTGGACCACTTTCAATATACATTGGGGGTTCATCCCAAAGAATGCATTACTATCCCAAGCTCCTTTGTTGTGATACATCCACCTTCGTCCTTGTCAAAAAAGCTAAAGGCCTCCTTGAAGTTAGACATAACCTCCATCCCATATTCCTTTAGTAGATAAATCCCTTCTCTCATTTTCTGACCATGCCAATCTACCCTCCATCCCATATTCTCTCATGAACCCTATGTAAACCACCATTTCATTCAAGGATGGGCATTTTGATGCCTGCTCTAACCATATTTGTTAGATAGTTTCCCCCTTTTCTTGCTTATGGTTTCTTGAGTTGGCCTCCCCCAAATATTCCCTACTCTCAAATTATTTGAAAGGTATCCTTTGGCTACTAACCCCATTTTACCAGAGATCATTGACATGTCCCTTGAAATTTTGATTCGGCCCCATGAGCTATTTTATGCTAGTGAGTTGAAAGATTTAGATTTATTTTCCACATATTCATTCATGACCAAACACTATACCACTAGTTCTAAGAATCTTGTGGTTACTATCACCACAATAAATGTATATTGTAGTTTACAAGAGATAAGAATTGTATATTTCCCTTTGGGACACTCCAAAAATATTTTGATGCACCCTATTTGTCTAACACTCTAGTATACTTTATGACCTTAATTCCCGTTCCATGTTCATCCATGTGGATGCAATTTATGATGTTCTAGGACAACCTAATGTCCTTGTCAACTCCCTCTCATCTTCCTTGTCATGTTTTCTATGACTTGTGTATCCAACAAGAAATTTGGGAGATGAATGACATCAAGGTAGAAAATCAAGGAATTTTCAAGTCATTTATTTAAGGTTCCCACTAGCATAGTCCTAGCATATGATTCACCCAATCCCTAAATTGGGGTTTAGTGCTATTTCAATTAATTATTAGATGATCATCGTATGCCATAATTCCAGGTTAACTGTTATGACTCTTCATAGGATATTATTGGAGATACCTTAGGAGACACATCTTTGGCTAAAGGGTCAAGGAAGGATTTTGACTTCAATATCAAACCATCAACCATATCCTCAACATATCGAACCAACAATCAAGAAGACAACTCAGGTGAAGCATGGGAATCCTCTCTCACCCACATTGTTCAAGATATATATCAATCTATGAATGTCTCTAAACTCCACCCACTGTGCATCAATAAAAATTTTGTTCACCTCAATGTCCACAAAGATGGATAAACATTGTCCCAACATTGTGCCTCTGATTGTCAAAATTGTAAAATTGGGATTTTCCATGTCAAAATTTTAATTCAAGACTGACCATGCATTGGAAGGCCATTAACACAATATTAGGACATAAAAATTGAATAATTCACACAATACCAAATACAATACATACATCGAGTTTTGTCTCACAAGGTATCTAGATGTTAATTGAGCAAGTTCACACAAAGAGAGAAAGGCAATGTCATGATGCATTTTTCAATTTATAATCAAGAGCATTATCTTGGATAAGGGAGAAGTAACATTTAGTTTCTTTCTCATATACAAAGGCGAAATTATGAATCAATGTCAAATGCCTTTTGTGAAGCAATGTTGTTGTAAAGGGTGTTAGAAAGCTTGCATTGTAGGCAAGGCCGTCACACCATACTAGATTCTGTTAACCAAAGCATGTTAACCATGTCCAATGATCTCAAATTTCATGAGCACGCTCAATGAGTGACCATAAATGATGGGTGTCAGAGTGGCTGATAATCATATGTTATAGTGGATGATTGTCATTGTACATAAAATCTATGGTCCAAGTCATTTGTTTGGTGCCCAATATTGGTGAATCATTGTATTACATCATGGTAGCATATCTTGCCTTTTTTAAGGAAAAAATATATTGAAAATAAATTAAGTTATGTCTCATGCAAATGTTCAATATTGTTGTGTTGTGAGTGGTTTTCATATTATATGTATCATATATCTCTAATCACTTATTTCAAGCCTACCTTAAGAAATAAATGAAGAGGTGCAGGGCCTTTTCGTAATAAGGACTCCCACCAACTCCTCTCCTCGTAGCAATCTTTCAAATGTTAGCCCATAAATCAAAAACATGGCCTTGTTTCTCTAGTTTGGAAACCATTGGATAGATATGATAGTGAACAACTACCAACCACTTCTTTAACCATATATTTAATGCCTTTGATTGGTATGTGTAAATGACTTTGATTGATTCCTGGAGAGGTGTGAAATCTAATTTTGCATTAACATAATACAAACACCAAACTTAACCCATGGTAGCAAAAATTTCAGCCTTACAACTCTCTCATCCAATATTAAATACTTCACTAATTAGTCAAGGGGTATTCTTCTTAACAATATATGAAATATTAGAAGCATTCATATTAATTGAAAAAATAAGAATATTATTTAATATTACGTTATAATGCAGGTAGCTGCCAAGTTGACATATGAGACCCCCTTGTTCGTGAGACAAGGGATGCCCTCCATTCAATGCTTTAACTATTTAATCTATGCATGTGTACATACCTTAATTTCCATTGGATTGAATCCTGTGACCTTTAAGGAGGAAACACTTTAACACAAATCGAACATGTAAATACAAACTTAATTTGTATATGTATCAAAGTTACTTTGAGAGTTGCATGGAATGCTTAATTTTGTATAGAAGAAAGGGAAAAGTTGAAGGGTTGATCAAAACAAACATGTATGGTCAATTATGATTATCATAGGTATATTAGTTTGGTTTTCCCAATCTATAACTTGCACACTTTGTTACTACTGTTAAAGGCATATCATGATGGTTTACTGGTGTAACATCATGTACATTTAGTTGTGTCTATTAAAGGCATGTTAGTTCAATGACAAAACCAATGGTTTGTCAAATTGGTCAACTTAGTGAGCTATGTGTTAATCATCTCAATGAACAATATATAAGGTCAATTAGCTTAGCCATTGACATGCACATTCCATTGTCACTATTAGTGACATGTTAGGTTGGATATTAATATGTATTTTTGATTAACATTATCTAGGAGATTAATTGAATTAACATGCATGTTTGACTACAAGTGTGGGAGATATGTTAGATAGGTCAACCCCATCAACAACATTTATGTTCAATTTCACATGTTAGAGGGCTGAAACAATGGTCAATTGATTAGTGACATGTACATTTTTGTTATCGCTATTAAAGTTGTGCTAGGTTGGTTAACTTCTTCAACGAGTTGTATGTTTGGTTACAATTATTAAAGCCTCACTTGATTGTTTAATGTAGTAAATGGAGTGTAAGTCTAGTTACCATTGTCGAAGGCATGTTCTGTTGGTCAAATTAGTTAACATCATATACATTCAACTATGATTGTTAGAGCCATCCAAGCCTATTAAACCCATTTAAAGTAGTGCATAACATTGATGGGGGCTTGCTTATTGCATTGTGTGTGAGTATAGTGTGTTATTTTTTTTTGTAAGTCGAAAATTTTTCATTAATAAAAAATAATGTACAAGGGCGTCAAAATGCATGGCTTATAACGCATATTTGTTTAAATTTGGAATTATGTAGTGGATCTAGAATTTAAAAATAACCAAAAAACACAATTCTAGTGAAGTCCTTGTAATAAAAAAAAATCCAATTTTAATGAAATATGTGTTTTATAATTATTTATATATTTAATGTAATATGCCTTTCATTAAGAAGAGGAAATAGACTTTGCGGGATAGGGGAAATGGCGTTGTCTATGGGAAACGTCGATCTCATCTATCTCATCTTCACTCTCCCTTCCCTATCATTAGCATCCCTCTCCTTTTTTTCTTTATCCAACGACACCAATAATAGAATTTTTGTGAAGAAGTAGCATTGGATGACTTAGGATGAGGGTTAGAGATCATATGTTTATCTTGGGTTTCTCCTTGGTGTTTTTGAGCTTACGTATCTTGCTTTAAATTCTTCTTAAATGTCCTAACAATATCATTTCCCATATTTTTTTCATGAAACTTCAGCTTGCGAGAACAATCTTCATCCTAAATTTCCTTTGAAGATTCATGTAGCCATTTTGCATCGAGGCCTATTCCTGGGGGGAGATTGGGAGGATCTACATTTATCAACAGACCTTTTTATTGTTGTCCCATGCCGCCCCAAACTTTATAGCCCATGTTTGTAGCCAACATATACTCTCTTCCATATGTAAACTATTTATCAGATTGATAAAAAGAGAAGACTGAGCTCTTCCATGAGCTTTTATTTGAAGATGAGAATGACAGTGAAATGTTCATTTTTAACTGTACACCTAAACAAGCTTAGAGGCCCTTCCACCTCACTGGCTTAAAATATGGACTCAAACCATGGTAGAATTGACATTTTGAAGTGTGTCACTCTAGTCCCTTTGACAAGGAGTGACATGACATCTTTTGTGAAAAAGCAACAAGAGAATGTTGCCTCTTGCCCCTTTGAAAGTGGTGAAACTTTTTAGAAAAAGGGTAAATGTCTAAAAACATCATGGAAAAAGGTTTCCAAAAATTTAAGAATGATTCCATTTTATTGAATCATTACTACAAGAGACTATCGCCTCTTCCCCCTTTGAAAAAGGTGAAACTGTCTAGAAAAAAAAATATATCTGAAAACATCGTGAAAAAAAGTTTCCAAAGCATTTAAAAATGATTCCATTCCATTGAATCACTACTACATGAATTCATCTTAAAATTTCATTTTATTTATTAAATTTATCATCATCAAAATCCCCCATGGAAGACATTGAGAGGCATTAGAACATATATATTTTTTTCATAAGAGCTTGTTAAAACATACCATGGCAATTTAATAACTTTATTTAAGACATTTTGTCTCCCACGTACTAGTCACCAAATAAAATTTTGAGGTGGGTGATGCCATTTTTGTTCAAACCCTCAAGGAGCACCCTCGAGGAGCTTTCAAGAATGGAAGAAGAACAATGGGTGATGCAATTTTGTTCATACCCTGGATTTTGAATTCTGGAGAATGTTTCAGCAATTTTGTTCAAACCATGATTTTTTGAATTCTGGAGGAGGTTTCAGCAATGGAGACCAACGTTTTGCTACGAGTATCCTATTTTTCTCTTCCAGTTTGATAGAGGCCGGGGATTGTTGCAGTTTTGTGTAGGGAACGAGACACCTAACTGGAACTTGTGTAGCTGCTTGATTTTGCTACGTAACCCCAAACCCGCATAAGGTTCAAACAAGGCTTTTCGTTTCCACCGTCAACCAAAAAATTCCCCTCTCTCTATAGGTTGTCGCCTTCTCCTCCAAGGCAGTGAAAGTGGTTGATAGACCTATTGCAGAAATTCTAGACTCGAGTAACTGATGAAAAAGGTTCAGTTGTTGGACATTCCATTCGGAATCATACATTTTCCCTAGCACAGGCAACAAAAACCCCTCTAAGACTACTACAACAAAGGCCATTGATAAATTTGGGTAAGAAGGGAAAAAAATTCATGGACCCCATCGACCTGCCAAGCCTTGGGAAAGAACTTTCGACTGTATCCATTTCTTGTAGCGGTAAGTCTCTATCTGACTCTAGTTCTATTATTGAATTTCTGTCTTTGGAAGATTTGATGGTTATTGAAACCAGAGTAAATTAAAGGAAAGAAAAAACCATAGAAAATTAAATTCAGTTTGAATCCATCAAATAACATAGACTTCTTTGACTAAGACTAATTCTATCCTAGCTTTAACTAATGGAATGCAAATTTGACAGCTATGAAAAATAATGTGCAGCATGCACTGAGCATGGGTACAAGAAATTACTAATTAGAGTAAATGTGTTGATATGAGAAGAAATGTTGAGATGCATTTGGCTTAGACACCAATAACAACCATACCTATTTAAATGAGATTTTAGAACATTGTGTTTCAGATTTCAAGATCCTTGAAATGATCTTTATTTATCATGAACCCCCTTTCCTTTGATACCAGAATCTCAGAGACGCACAAAGGTTGATCCTTTACTTTCAATAAGAATCTACCTAATGGAAAATCATGAACACTATTTCTCAAACCCTCTTGATTGATGTCCAACGACCGAGGATACTTCACCTTTTGTAGCCTTTTATACTTCTTTGTGAGACAGACAAAACCCTAATACAAGGCCAAAGGCATGTCAGCAAGCCCAAGAATAATATTATATATATGAGCTTAGATGCTAGGAACTTTATAGCTTCATATATGATTTTATATAAATCTACAATAGAGAAGGAATTCCGAGTGAGACACTATCTCCAAATCAAATTCAATTCAAGGGTGATTTCATAATAGAAGATTTGACCCTAAAGCAACCAAAGCTTCCAGGCTATAGTAATGACAAAAGGCCTTAGATATAGATCATTTTACCAGCAATTTGATAGACAGCTCTATCCTAGAGATTCTTGATTGATGGGGCCTTGATCTCATTTTCTTTCTAGGATCTGCAACCAAGAATTTTGCAATAGGAGTTTTAGTGCTTCACAATGACTGATCTTTGAAGAGGAAGGAGGTTAGTGTTGTAAGAAAACTTCTTGTGATTTTTTCTTCCTTGCTTGGGCTTGCCCTCACCTTAGCTCTAATACCTTACCCTCACCTTAACTTTGATACCATTCTAGCGGGGCCAACTAAACATGATGACAATAGAGGTAAGAAGTTGTATATTCTTGTGTTGTCTGTCTTTTAGCTTCTAGAACATCATATGTTTTATTGCCAATTTCTGCTAAATTTAAAATTGACATATGGATCTAAGATGAGGGTTTGCAATGCTAATAACCTCTTCTTCAGTCCATGTTGGCACACTCAAGTCTTGTTAAAGGACCAACTATTTCTTGTGCAAAATTCAAAGTAGATGACAACATACAACATGTTTTCTAAGAATCAAAACAACTTCTAGAAGTGTTATGACATTAATCCAACACTATGTTTATAAACAGGTTCCTACTAATGGACACATGATGTGTAAAATGTATTCCTTAACAAAAAAATTCTCCGTCGACTGGTTTAAAGCTTACAGCCTTACTCCTATCTTGAAGAAAGGGTACTTTCTTCCCTTTCACTTCATAGGTATATGAAAATCCAGTTTTGTAAGCACCCATAACCATGAATATTATACCAACTCCCTATGGTTAGTGCATCAATAATGTAAGTGTAACACTCATCCATGTGGAAGTCATAAGGCATTTAGGTAAGGTTTTACTAACACTGGCATCCCAGACCATTAAGATCTATCCATGGCCTCAAAATGATGTATTTCTTTTAGTCAATAGAACACTCATCATTTCTCTCTTCCAATCATCAAATTTTTTCTCTTCATTCTGAATGAGAAATCAATCAACAAGTCACCATTTTAAACGTTAGATCACAATATGTTTAGCTTCTCTCTTGTGCTTACACTCTAGTATTCTCGCAGCTTCAGAATTGTGAATCTTAAACACAGTCTCATGATGTGCATTTAGGGAGGTATAATTCACCCTTTCTTTTCATCAAATTACCCCCCTAGCATTCCCTTTATCTTTACATGCCTCAATGCAAGGCATGCCAAGTCGGTACCTGCTCAGTTAAATTAGTAACTTGAGGCGCGTCATATATACCCAACATTGCCTACCTTTTCTTCCTCTTCCTACATCATAGTGTATGAACAATCAACTAAACTGGTGAGGATCCCCATCAATAATAACATCTATGTTGGTATCCGAATCCAAATTACGTGTTTCCCTTAATTATATTTTTCGGTTTTTTAATAGAAAAGGCTAATAGAGATAGAGACCCTCAAATCTGTCTACTTCCGGCCCCTATGCCCATTTTCATCTAGGTTTTTACCATGTCAGTGTCCCTTTCTTTCTCAAAACGGCATGAAATCAGTTGATCTATCCATTTCATAGTGCCTTTGGTAAATTTTTCTATCAAATGCTCTTGAAGTATATATGAGCTCTAAGGGTTTTTTTTGTTTTTACTGACTTCATATATTTCTACTAACCATGATATGGGTTTGACGTAGAGGATTATGATTGCGTAAGGGTTGCATTGCTTGATATCTGTTTAGGAGGAGGAGAAGGAGAAAAGTGGTGTTAGGGTTGAGAGATAAAGATGTCTATGAAAAGAGGAGGTGTGTGGAATGGAGGATGGTAGGGCTACCAACGTGGTAGAAATGGAGGATGGGGAGGTCAGGGTTTTCATCATTGAATAGTTGTGGTGGGTTTCCTTGTTATCTTTGTGGTCATGCCATTGTTTTTTCTGGCAGCTAGGTTTTGTCACTCCACATCTACATCTGCAACTGGTAAACTTCATCCTTCCCTTCTCCCTCGCGGGTAATCTTCTTCCTTCCCTCCTCCCTCACTGGTAAGCTTCTTCCTTCCCTCCTCCCTCATCATGTTTCTTCTGTCTCTTTTTTTGGGGTGGGTCAGCATTTAATTTATCTTTATTGGCAAGCATGCCCTTTCTTAATCTATTGGTATTACAATGAAGTGTAGACTTCTTAAAGCATTCATGTAGGATCTCCATTACAATGAAATGTAGTCATCTTATACTATTTTAGAAAGATCCCTTTCGTTGAGAACCCATTGAACAATGTATTTATGTGATTTGAGCCTTGGCGGGGAATTATCATCATCTCTAGTTAACGGCTGAACCAAGACCCATTGGACCTGCTTCGAAATTTGATTTGCCTTCACCACCTCTAGTTAACCATTGAACCAAAACCTCATGGACCTACTTTGGAATTTTATTTTCCTTTTAGCTTTTTTCACAGGATTTGAAGGCGCAGATGTTACCAAACATACCTTCCTCGCTTATTGTCAAAAGTTTAGCACCTTTAGCATTTTTCTAGACATTTTGTGAGTTTTCATTATAGGGTTCTTTTCATTTGATCTATGTGAAGCTGTGAACTCCATCTCTGCATTAACACGGTACAATACCTACCAGGAGAAAGATTCAAAGTTTGTACCTCTCTCATGCAAGAGCAAAGGTTTTACCAACTACCCCTAGGGTAATCTCCCTTGCCAAAGATAATGAAACCATTCATCCCAATAGGAAGAAATAACAATATTTTTTCCATTTTTTAACAAAGGGAAATGCATATGACTGGTAAATATGTTGGCAAAATGCTTGATGAATTCACTGGGCACTCCTCATTCTGAGTAGGATGGTACTAAGTGTGCGCTGAATTCTGCATAATCTGGATGGGTATTATAAAAATATATTTGTTAAGAGTTCAGTTCAACATCTTACTCATGGGAATTGAATCTTGTGGGAATTGAGTCTGGGTGGGGATGGTAACAATCATTCTTCCCGTCCACTCATTATCCAATCCAGACCCAGTTTCCATCCATAAAGATAAATTCACTTCTCATTAGTCAAGCTAAAACTAGTTCTGATCCACCCAACCTAGACCCAATTCACAACAACAATCTTGTTCACCAGCTACTTTCTGCTATACATATCATTTTCACATTGTCCCCATAGTGTTCAGAGCACATTGGCCAAAACAAACGATAGATATTATACACACCATTTTATTATTGATGTGTAATGAAATCTCGATCTTAGCATATGCATGATAGCAAAGCAACCCCCGTTTTAGCGTTCTACTGTTTTTATAGATATTCTTCTACATCAACTCTTTCTACCGGACCTTTTATGCATTTTTTATCATTTAAAACAGTAGGGCACAACTTCTTAGGAGATGGATATGTTAGAATGGTATCCTCTTTCCACATCTTGAAAACCAATTCTATTTTTCAATGGCCGTTTTTTTCTTTTTCAAGATCTGGCCAATGCACTTGCACTTACATTAGTCTAATCCCAGAAAATAAATAGTGTCCCTAAACTAAAATTTAATCTACCTGAGTGGACTGAAATAGAGAGGAATTATTGAGGATACTGGAGCTCTGTCATATGTTTAAAATCACTCTTATATATTTATCTATGGGGTTCATAGGAATAGGCAGATGATTGGAGAAAGCAGAGTTTAACAAAGAGCATTGACTCTCTCTTCCCAGAGGAGGCATGTATAAGAAACCTGTTGCATTTGGATATCTTAAATTTGATTTCTCCCCTATTGAGCAGAGAATTAAAAATAAATTTTATTTACTTGGCAGGTGATTGATGTCATAACAGCTAACACAGAGGACTTGGGAACTCTAAACTTAAATATTGTTGGACGGAATGATTTATCTTCCTCATGGGTATTAGAAAAGCCCTCCAAAGTAAACCAAAGGGATATTACTGACTCTGAGGTACGATTGGTGAAGATTTTGGTTATTTTCTCCACTGAACATGTAAGGAAACATATGTGATGATGATCTATGTAGTTGAGTAGGGTTGTATTAAGTAGGAAGTGAAAACTAACATTGGCAGGGGTGCTTCTCTATTTCTAACGGTGTACATCAAGAGGACACAAACGACTTCTGGAGACAGCTCATAAAAGTTACATTCAGAACAGATGGTGTGATCCTCAATGAAGAGGGTAAGGAAAATCCTCAGGAGGGTAAAATGAATGACGAGGTGTAGAAAAATACTTCCAATGATGAAGAACTTCTTACGAGGTTTCAAGAGGGTGAGATAGGAGGTGAACATCAAGACGTCAAAGAGAATGTTCTTGATGGTAAGTTTTGATTTTCCGTGGTTAACTGGTCTATGATGTTGGTAGCCTACTGTAAGGTAATGTCTAGTCAAACTCCCAGGACAATGGTTGTTGTAATGAAGACCATTTGTAGCTTGAAGAAAGTCAAACAAAAGTCTCGTGGGGGGTAAAATTCTTTGCTGCACTAGATCGCTACTTTTTGTTCTCGTGGAAAAGGGAATTGTTATATTATTTTCCAAAATCCTTTTTGAATGTTACTTCTCCAATAGAAAAAAATTATATTTCTTATATTTTAGCATAGTACGCTTTAATTCATAGTAGTTTAATGCTTACAACAATTGAGACAAAAGAGGAGGTAGAAAAGGTCAATAGAGATAATTTAGAAGGATGAATAAAAATGAGTTGAGCTTGAAAATGCATCAATTAAACATTCCAAGGAGGTAGATTTTGCTGTCCTCGGAAAATACAGCATTTGGAGATAGGAGAATGAGAACGAGAATTCTGACTCCACTATTAGATTGATGCGAGACTAACTGATCATGGCTAGGGTGTATTCAAGCATTTCCCAAGCTAGGAATAATCTTGATTTATACCATGAATTGATGCTTCGTATTAAAGAATGTCAGCATACATTGGGTGAGGCTAATGCAGATTCTGATCTACCTCAAAGGTAATAATATTCACATTGGCTACTTCTAAATCAAGAGTAGTAAGTGCTTCCATTTGCATTTGGTGTTCATATCCTTTGTTTCTTTTAAAGTTGCAATCTTTGTGTCAATATTTCTGCTTTTCATTCTCTTTTTTGATGACCGATAATTGATATGAATGTTTTAGTGCACCTAAGAAGATCAAGGCCATGGGTCATGTCCTATCCAAGGTTAGAGAACAATTTTATGATTGTGCGACAGTAACAAAAAAGTTGCAAGCCATGCTTCAGTCTGCAGACAAGGAAGTAAAGACCTTGAAAAAGCAGAGTACATTTTTAAGTCAACGGGCAACAAAGACTTTTCACAAGGGCCTGCATTGTCTGTCCCTGTTATTGACCATGGATTATTACTTGCTTTCCCTTGAAAAGCAAAATTTCCTAAAAAGGACAAGTTGGAGGATCCAACTCTTTATCACTATGCATTATTTTCGGACAATGTATTGGCTGCATCTATGGCTGTGAATTCAACTGTCATGAATGCTAAGGTGAAGTGTTATTAATTTAAAATACTCTAAAGTTTGGAAGTCCAACAATTTTGTTGCATTTTTCATTTAATATTTGGATCTCATTGTAGGTGATTTACATGTGTTTGGAGGAAGCTCAGAAACATGTATTTCATCTCGTCACAGAAAAGTTAATTTTTAGGGCCACGAAAATGTGGTTTTTACTTAACCCCCCAAGGAAAGTTGCGATGCATGTAGAAAATGTTGATGATTTTAAATGGCTCAATTCCTCCTATTGCCTTGTGCTTTGCCAACTTGAATCCACAACTATGAAATAGTATTATTTCAAGGCAGTTCTCTCGACTACACTGTCAGCACGTTCCTCCAATTTGAAATATATAAATCCAAAATATTTATCCATCCTAAATCATCTTTGTTTCTATCTTCCACAAGTTTATCCCAAACCGGACAAGATCCTTTTCTAGGATGTTGATATTGTGGTGCATAAAGATTTGACGCTCTCGTGGTCAGTAGATCTTCATGGAAAGGTTAATGGTTCAGTGGAAACTTGTGGAAAAATCTTTCGCTGGTTTGACAAATACCTTAATTTTTCCAATCCACACATAGCCAAGCACTTTGATCCTAATGCTTGTGGTTAGGCATATGGGATGAATGCATTTGATCGCAAAGAATTGTAGAAATGATATATAATTGGAATATATCACAAGTGGCAGAACATGGTAAGTGTGTAGTGTGCTTTATTTATGTTAATTCCTGTGATGCTTACTTTAAAGTATTTGAAGTAAATATGAAGTAATTAGCTAGAAAACTTAATGGGTTTTTCTTTGTTTGATTTCTAAGTTTTTCTTTTATTGTATGTCAGAATGAGGATAGAGTGTTGTGGAAGCTTGGAACACTACCCCCTGGATTTTTTCATTGGCTGCTTCTAAATCAATAGTAGTAAGTGCTTCCATTTGCATTTGGTGTTCATATCCTTTCCTTCTTTTAAAGTTGCAGTCTATGTGTCAATCTTTCTACTTTTCATTCTGTTTTTCATGAATGATAATTGATATGAATGTTTCAGTGCACCTGAGAAGATCAAGGCTTTGGTTCATGTCCTATCCAAGGATAGAGAACAATTTTATGGATGTTCGATAGTAACGAAGAAGTTGGAAGCCATGCTTCAGTTTGTAGACGAGCAAGTAAGGACCTTGGAAAAGTAAAGTAAATTTTTAAGTCAGGTGCAAATAAAGTCTGTTCCCAAGGGCCTACACTATCTGTCCATGTGGTTGACCATAGATTATTACCTTCTTCCTCTTGAAAAGTGATAATTTCCTAAAAAGGACAAGTTGGAGGATCAGACTCTTTATCACTATGCATTATTTTCTGAAAATGTATTGGCTGCATCTGTGGTTGTCAATTCAACTGTCATGAATGCTAAGGTGAAGTGCTATTAATTTAAATTAATCAAAATTTTGAAGTCCAACAGTTTTGCTACATTTTACATTTAATATTTGGATCTCATTGTAGGTGATTTACATGTGTTTGTAGGAATCTAAGAAACATCTATTTCATCACATCACAGACAAGTTAAATTTTGGGGCCATGAAAATGTGGTTTTTTGTTAATCCCCCAGGGAAAGCTACGATACACGTAGAAAATGTTGATGATTTTAAATGGCTCAATTCCTCCTATTTCCCTGTGCTTTGCCAACATGAATCTGCAACTATGAAATAGTATTATTTCAAGGTAGATCACTTGACTACACTCTCAGCATGTTCCTCCAATTTGAAATATATAAATTCAAAATATTTATCCATGTTAAATCATTTTCATTTCTATCTTCCACAAGTTTATCCGAAAGTGGACAATATCCTTTTCTTGGATGATGATATTGTGGTGTAGAAAGATTTGACACCCTTGTGGTCAGTATATCTTCATTGAAATGTTAATGGTTTAGTGGTTGGGCATACGCGATGAATGTATTTGATCTCAAAGAATGGGAGAAACAAGATATAACTAGAATATATCACAAGTGGCAGAACATGGTAAGTGTGTAGTGTGGTTTATTTAGGTTAATTCCTGTGATGCTTACTTTAAAGTATTTGAAGTAAATCTGAAGTAATTAGCTAGAAAACTTAATGGGTTTTTCTTTGTTCTATTTCTAAGTTTTTATTTTATTGTATGCCAGAATGAGGATAGAGTGTTGTGGAAGCTTGGAACACTACCCCCTAGATTGAACGTTTTATGGCTTGACCCATCGTTTCGAAAAGTCTTGGCATATGTTGGGTTTAGGATATAATCCTAGCATGGACTGTTTAGAGATTTACAATGCAGCTGTTGTTCATTACAATGGGAACATGAACCTTTGGTTAGAGCTTGCAATGACGAAGTGCAAGCCTTACTAGAAAAAATATATAAAATATGATCATCCTTTCTTACAACAGTTCAATATAAATGAATAGTTGTGACCTCAATATTCATATTGCAATAGATTTTCAAATGTAAAGTGTAAAGGCCCTTCATTCTGGTTGATAATTCATTCTAATTCATTTGTTTTTGGAGTTCCACGGAAGGTTTCTTATTTATGGCTTAATGAATCAGGTTTTTGGAGGTGCAATGGCCTAGCCAAGTTTAAGATTTACAAGTTTTATGTCCTCATTGTATTCCTTCAGAGTTGGAAGTAAACTCCTATATAAGTATTCTTTTCTTTGCTAGTTAATATTTCTCTTTCATCAAGTAATTACACAAATTTTTCTTCCAAGAACACAAAGAAGTACGAGACACAAAGATTGAGGCTTTTAACGCAGGGCAAAACCTCTCAATAGGGGAAAACCCAACAATCCTCCTCTTATTGAATTTATTAAAAATGAGATATCCAACTCAAGACCAAAGAGTCCTCCAAGTCAACCCTCCTCTTTATGTCAAGGTCAATAGTTGAGTCTCTGCCTAGTCAAAGTCAGAAGCAGCTTCTGAATTTCTGTCCGTATTCCAGGTTTAGTCTCTTATTATAATAGGCTGACTTCCAATTACATACTCTTTGCCTTCTATTTCTGATCTTCAGCTACTACAGCAAACCCCTGACTCTTTACCACAGATATTCAGATCTTGCTGCAAATATATAGCTTTGGATTGAGATTCGGCTTAGTCACAGACTTCGGTTTCTTCAAGTGTTGTAGACTTCTTTTTATCCTCTGTTTTTCTTCTCCTGTTGGATTACAGACTTCGAGCTTTTTTACTTTCTTGGTTGCTAACCAAAAGAGGTCGAATATAGGCTAAAACACCTGGATATAATTCTCCATGAGCTTTGACTTAACTAAACAAAGAGTGACTATGCCTGGATTGTTGCCTTTGTAATGTTGAAATGTCCTGCAATCTTTTCCTATGACAAGATGCAATAGCCCTAATTGGACAACACTGAAACTAGCTCAATGTGTCTAACTTCCATGACCAATTCCTTCATTTTCCCATAGTAGCTATGCTGCAATAGTCTCACTTGGAGTGAGGGTTAATTTGCACATGGACATCTCTCTTTTGACAATGAAGGCAATGTGCTAGGCTCTCATCTAATATATATTCCGAAGATATAATAAAATTATGGTGTATGAGTTATCATCATTCTTACTCCTTAGTTATATTATATGTGCTCCCTGTCTTTGTGCTCATGGCTGAAATAAATAACTCTCCATTTAATTTCTATTAGCATCATTCAAAAACTCTTGATTCATTAATGCTCTATGAAATGCATCAGCTCTGAGTTACTCATAATCCACTTTCTTATTGAGTTAGAGATCAACTGGTATAGTTCTGGAGATGTTGCATTTCCTCAAGGAGTTTCAAATTTGGCTTCTGTACGACTGTTAATAATTTCTCTCTCCTTACCTGGAGTGTTCTTAAGCATTCTTGGATGGATTTCTACTTACTAGAGTCCTTTCCCTTTCCCCTGAGCATTATTTTCATTTGTTGGGGTGAGTTTGAGCTCAATCTTGGTTGTCTAAGAGGCCATAGGTACTAGACAAGGCCATACATAACTGTAGGAGATCATTGGCTTTCCAATTTCCCTCATTACCATAAATCCATCGAATACATGGGTGCTGAAACCTAAAAGGCAAAGCATTTTTGATGTCTCTTTATGGTAGAATGTAATTATATTATAATGTTGTTAAATTGAGATTCATTACTTGAGTGATTCAAATTATATGTTGTTCCATTGGTATTGGGAATCATTACATGAGAACCCATTAATTACAATTATTCGCCAATAATATCCAAAGGTTGTTTTGTACTAGAATGATGATTGTCCAGTATGATTTATAATGAGGATAAGGTTGAAGAAATGAATGAGGAGAAATTGCGTTCAAGGGGTAGTGTGGATGAAAGTTGTACTGTAGAAAAATAAAATACAACAGTATGGACAAATATGGACAAATTCTGATGAAGAACATGCAACATCAGCCAACTTCGATGAAAACATAAAGTGTGAATAGTTTGAGCTATCAAATTTCACACTTATTGCATATTCAACTGGTGGATCTGTATCTTCTTGTATTGATAATATTGAAGATCAAGACTGCATACAACAATGTTTACACACTTTTACCTTAAGGAAAAGTGTTGGGCAAAAGACCCTCAAGGAGAACTCCCGTGAGACAAGTATCAAGTCAGTGAGCAAAAACTGTTGTAAAGAAGCTAGCAGTCAACTGTCCAAGGGTGAATTTTGGATGCCCTCACAAGAAATAAAGATTGTATCCCACTATCCAAAGGATCTTTTCTCAACTAAAAAGTGTATGCTAATAAATGGTTATGGGAAAAAGGCACAACACATTTATCTTTGGTTGGGAGCTTATCCATATTGCCCATGATGTACATAGTTATAATGTCATGTTGAGTAGATTTTTGGCACACCTTTAAAAGGTATCATTATTGAATGGGGGCTAGAAATCTAAAATTTTATCCATTGAATTAGATATAGGATTATATTTGTCTAGATGGGAAGGTTGATATCGTTTGAGCTTATAGGAATTAATTATTGGAGAATACCCTATTGCAGAGGAAGCTTTGGGTTGAATGAAATTTGATGAACCTACTGTAGTATATGTGAGCTAATTTTCTTATTTTTAATATATTTTTTCCTTATACTATTTCTCATGATGGATGGCATATGATATATAGGAAGCTTTTCACTCTATAGAAGATATTCATGGCCTTGTGTATGGTCAAGAAGATTCCTAAACCTCAAATGACGACAATCTTCTATTCAAAGTTAACAAAGATATTTTGCATATTAGAAAGTCATTTGTATCATGCTTATGCATGGTACAAGCTCTCTATACTCCAGAAAAGCTACAATAAATACTTAGCATAGAAGGATTTGTAGTTGATGGCATCATCTGGATTCTTGGCTGCCATTGTGAAATGGGATGAGGGAAATGTGTAGAAAAATCATATTCTAGAAACCATTTATCTTTGGTTGGGAGTTTACCCATATTGCCCATGATGTAAATAGTTATGATGTCATGTTCACTAGATTTTTGGCACACTTTAAGAAGGTATCACTATCGAATGGGGGCCAGAAATCTAAAATGTTATCTATTGATTTAGATGTAGGATTATATTTTTCTAGATGTGAAGGTTGATATAGTTTGATCTTGTAGGAATTAATTATTGAAGAATACTCTATTGCAGAGGAAGCTTTGGGTTGAATGAAATTTCATGAACTTACTATAGAATCTGTGAGCTAATTTTTTTTTTTTTTTTTTTAATATAATTTTGTCTTATACTATTTCTTATGACAGATGGCGTATGATATGTAGGAAGATTTTCACTCTATAGAAGATATTCATGGCCTTGTGTATCGTCAAAAATATTCCTAAACCTAAAATGACGACAATCTACTATTCAAAGTTAACAAAGATATTTTAGATATTAGAAAGTCATTTGTATCATGCTTATGCATGGTACAAGCTCTATAACCTCCAGAAAAGCTACAATAAATACTTATCATAGAAGGATTTGCAGCTGATGGCATGATCTAGATTGTTGGATGCCATTTCTATTATGCCCTATGATCACAAACCTGGGGCTCACCATTTTGAGCTGGAGAATGAGAAGGAAAGAAGTTCAAGAATTGCTAGTCTTCTAAGTTTTGGGACTTAGTTTGGATTATAAAATGGATACCAGAGAAGTTGTAAGTTATTTCAATGAAAAGGCTTAAGTTCATCTGTCACTATTTGCATTTGTATAGGATTTTCTAGTATAAGTATTATATTTTATGCTTAGTTCAAAGAGTTTTGTTCTAGTATGTCTAATAATGATATGTTTTTTTGGCAGCTGTCACGCTCAACACTTCTATCTGAAGTGGTAAGTAATAGGTACAAAGATCATTAAAGAATTTGTTTTTGAAATTAAGTCTTTTCTTGATGTTGCTGAGAAGTCAGAGCACACATATATTCTTCTAAGCACTTTTTATGCTTGTACAAGTTACCTCCCATATGTCTTTCCATATGTACCTTGTACCTTGTTACCTTCAAAGTTGCAAGTAAACCATTACCTTCCATATGAAGAATTATCAGTCACCGAGACAGAAATCAATGTTTCACCTACCAAAGGTCCCAATGTTCAATCAAAAGTAGTACCCATAGCAGCAACTCCATCTCTTGTCCTAGATCTTCTTAGTCATTTGATAGGTTTAGGCAATGCAGTTCTCCCTAAAGGTTAGTGAGTAGTAGGCTCTAGGTGGGTATTAGGTAGTTAATTTGATTTCATTTTGTAAATAAAAAATGGAAAAAATTGGCTTTATTGTTGTTAGATGTGAATTGTATTTACTATGATAAGTGTGAACCTAATTAAACAAACTTGTGATATTTGGTTAATGATTTGTGTAGGCCTCCATCGCCTATTTTACTTGCATCATCAATATGTCAAGGCCTTCATATCAATGGGAAACTTGGATGGCGCGATGGTCAAATTCTTTACAGCTTGAAGCTTTAGAATAACTCTTTTGGTCTTGCAGCTGTTGGACCTCTATAGGTGTAGTTCATAAAATGTGAAAATAGCTGAGATATTAGTTCTATTTACTGTAAATATTGCTAGTTTAATAGGATGTACATGCACATCTATTTTGAGTCCTTTTCCTAAGTTTCTTTCCTGGTAAATTAGGTGCCACCATTGCAGCCTGGTAGTTCAGCACACAGACTGCTACCAATGGTACTATTTCAAAATATATCTCTTGGACTGGCAAATGCTCATTTGTTGGTGGAAGTAACAAATAATCAACAACTATTTTGGTATTTTAATGATAATATTTCATTTGAAGTTTTCTTCACTAAGGATGGCAGGATGGAGCATGCAACATTTCTGGACGTAATAATCAATGATAGGATCTAAATTTTAAGCTTTGGAAGTTTTCTTCATTGAGGATGGTAAGATGGAGTGTGCAATGTTTCTGGAGGTAATAATGAATGCTAGGACCATTCCCTCTCCTCCACTCAGCCTTCCCCTTCGACTCTGTTGGACTTTTAGGACTTTTGGGTTAGAAGGACTCGGCATGATGGAAAAGTCCAGGAGATCAAAAGGGGAAGAGGAAGAGTACATAGATGGTGAGCTTGTTCTCTCCATTGAAAAGTTGCAGGAAATCCAGGATGAGCTTGAGAGGGTAAGTTCTCATGCACTCTGAAGACTGCTTTTTGGGGTTATTTTATTTTATTTATTTATTTATGTTTAAATTCGTTTTTTCTTATCTTTTTCTAAAACATTTTGCCCATTCCTTTCTCTATGTGTTATTTTTTTGATTTATTAGTGCATCTATTGTTTGATTGAATTTTTGCTTGTTCGTGGGCTGCTTGAGAATGATTTGTTATAGCCCTTAAGAGCGAGTTTGAGGAAAAGAGTAGTTTTTCAGTAAACCCACACTCCATCTTCATATTCTTTTAGTCTTTTGGATATGGACATTTTGATTGGTTTACATATATTGTTTTTCCAATAGTGTCGGTCAAATTATTTCAAGGAAAAATTTAAACTAAAACATCCTCAAATTAGTTATTTCAGTTTTTTTGCCATATCCATTTACTGTTTGGGTGTGAGTTGGTAAAGCTTGGGGTTCAAAAAATGTAATATTTTATGCGACAATTCTTGATCAGTTACAGTCTTCCTATTTACGATTCGGTTCACAATCACCTGGTGACCTGAGGCTCTCTCAATGTAGTATGTCACACTCCTAAATCCCTTTTGGTATCAATTACAGTTTGTACGTTTATGATAAGGTCATAGTGGCCTGGTCACCTGGGGTACTCTCGGCCTAGTCACTGGCCCCAAAGGATCTAACAAGGTTGCTGGACTTAATGGAAAAAGCTCACAATTCTATTCGGCACCTTCCCTTAGGGAAGGGTAGACCTGCCTTACCTATATGGTTGTTGAAATTTGGCTTATTCTTACATTCATCTTTTTATTAGTTGCTAGAAAGCTTTCTTGGAGGAATTAGTGGATAGAGTTTAAGTTGGACTCTGGATGAGAATTAGAATATTCCTACATTACATATTTGTAATTTCATAGTTTCATTCAATTGAGGAAGAACCAGATTCATTGTATCACTTTTGTTTTCCCTTTCCCACTTATATAGCGATGTTTCAACTCCATATTTAATTTTTTCCTTCTACTTTTTCTCTCTGAGATTGAATCTAAAGTTTCCAGTACCTAGCAAAGCCTTTTTCTCTTCTATCATAAGATGCATATGTGTGTAAACCTATGTAGTTGATGAAATAAGTTTGGAGTGGATTGAAATAGTGAGATTTTGCTGTGGCGGTGGTGATGAATCATTTTTTCAATTGAGCATAACATGTCTATATGATATAATGGACAAAAATGGAAAACAAAGTGAAATTTTTAAAAGGTGCATTGAGCTGCTCTCTTTTGGCTATTCATCTCCAGTTATGTTGAATGTTAGAAATGGGGGCCAACTGCAAAACTTTTTTTCTTTCATGAGACTGTAGAAATAAGTCTCCAAATGAATTGAAAATATCCTGGTGCACTCTGGGTTGTTCTATAACTAGTCTTACATGGGATGTTTGTATTCAATTCATTCAGGTTATTATTTTTTTTAGTTATTACATGATGTCCAACTGTGTGGGGCCTTCTACATGGGTAAATTGCACTTGGGTATTATGGACAATTGAGTCCTCAATTATTTTTTGTGCTTTTCCTTTCACTATAGGGTCTTTAACATTCATTACTGTTTGCAACGTTGAGCATTAAATATCATCTGCCCTTCTTTGTGCTTTGCCTTTCACTATAGGGTATTTAACATTCAATATTGTTTGATACACTCAACATTAAACATCATCTACCCTTGACCATAAACCATAAAAATAAAGCTTTCTTTATATATAATTTATTTGAATGAAGAAAAGGGAGAGAGTTATTGTTTCAATTTCTCTAGCGTGGCATACACCAAACTGTGAAATACATTGTTTCTATTTTAACAGAATAAGCATGTAGTTCATCGAATTAAAAATCGAATTATATCAGAGCTACAAATCAGAACACCCATTTTTTAAAAATCCCCCTATCAGGGAACAACATGGAAATATGCTTATTTCCATTAGAATTGAGTGTCAAGGCTATGATACGCAGCTTAATGTTATGAACATTGCAGCCTGTTTACATGAGATTGTCATTGTGAACTAATGGAATTCTAGGAAGGGGTGTCTTCCTTATGTACAATATGAGACAAGTTCTTCATTAGATATATCAAATATTCTGATAATACAACATTCAATAATCATGTGATTCTGGATCCTATGAATATTAATAATGGGATACATACGACTGAGAATTGACCATGGTTGGAAATGTCTAATCTCAGTAATTAGGCAGGGAAGACTGCAACAGAAGAAGTTGATGATAGCAATTTGCAGCAGAAGGCCTCTGATTTAGGTCTTGTTCCAAGCATCTATTTGTAAATTCCTCAACAGATCAGACACATTCAACCCACTTGTCCTGATAAGGTGTCCAGTACTCCACACATCAACTGTAACCCCATGAACACCCCTAGACATCTGAGGAGCATGGTTCAAGCCACTAAGATTATGAGGGTAAATCTGAGGTGCACCAATGGCATCCTCAAAATCTATTATAAACCACTCCTCTTATTCAATGTTATTCATCATGTTATCCCACCTGAGATCCCTATGCATAAACAAAAGGGTGTGCAAAGACACCAGTGCCTTGGTCACAAATTTCAAAGCTTCCACAACCTGTTTGGTTTTGGTGTTTGGGTTTGTTCATAGTTTTTAATTTTTATCTTTTTCTTTAATTTAAAATCAACGACTATAGATGTAATTTTAAGGATTTCCATAACTCTTCACTTGGTTTGGTGTTTCGGTTTGTTCGTAGTTTTTAATTTTTATCTTTTAGCCTTTTTCTTTAATTTAAAATCAATGTTTATAAATGTGATTTTAAGGATTGGCATAGCTCTTCACATAATTTTTTTAAGTGTGCTAGCTCAATGGAAGAGCGTCTGCTTTAGGAGGTAACATGAATTAATCAATGATTTTGTAGTTCATTTTTCATTAAATATTTTTTATATCGATTTATTTCAATGGTGAGATATTTTTGTATTCATTGTTTTATATTGTCTCTAAAGAGACAAAAGTGATCTTTAAATAAAATTTTTATCGTCTCTAGAGAGATAATAGCTAGTATTAAAGACATATTGTCTCTAATCCAAGTGTTATCTTTAGAGATACAAAAATGAAATTGTCTCCTAAGAGACAATAATGGTTGTGTTATATACTCCATTTATAGAGACAATATTTTTTAAGATTATAATCTTTAAAACAATATACTTTAAGACAATATTTTTTAAGGCGATAATATTTAAGACACTATTTTTTAAGACAATAATCTTTAAGACAATAATGTTTGAGACACCTGCTTAAAGACAATACACAATTTTTTTTGTCTTAAGTTAAGATAATTTACCCAAAAATTGTCTCAAATATTGTCTTAAAACCTTCCTTTATATAGTAGTGTAAACTAACTGTATATCAACACATAGTCAGTCCTAGATAAACCGATAATCTTGCACTGCATTTATTCTTTCTCATACCTGTCATGCAATAATAATGTACTTAACCAAAACCAAAAGAAAAGAAATCGATAACACCTTTGTGTAGACCAAAAAGAAAGTGAAATCATGAACCATGACATATTTGTGCATATACTACACTGAAGAAATATTTAACTGCATGTACTGCACTAAAGAAATATGAAGCAAGATATCACATAAATATCTATAAATATGTAACAATAGGTACACTTAAATTTAATTAGATACATTTAAATGAATATATACATTAAATTTAATTTTGATTGATAATTTTTTATTTAATTTGTTTATTTAATTAATTATTCAATTAACTACTTATTAGGAGATATCACGACCTGGCCATAAAATCATTAAAACAAACTAACCACCCAGGTAGGTTTTTCTCATACATAAATCAAAATTACAATATACTAGTGTCCATCTTCTTCTATTTATAAGTAAATAGAGTATTTGGCTCTAAACTAACTATATATCAACACATAGTCAGTCTTAGATAAACATATAATCTTCGACTGCATTTATTCTTTCCCATACCTGCCATGCAATGACAATGTAATTAAACCTAAGGAAAATAAATTCATGACATATTTAATTCCAAAATTATTAACGATCACATACTTGTGCATATTGTCCAGTAGTGAAGCAAAGGTGAAGCATAAATTTTAGAGAGGAAAACAAAAGCCACTTAGTATAAGTTGGTCTAGTTAATTTGCCATTACCTGGTGTCATAAGTTGCTCTACAAATTAATCAGGCTGTGGTTGCCACTACCTTTGTTTTTTCTGTTCATGGTGTTGTTGCTCTGGGTGTTGTTATTGTTGCCGACGACGGGATTGTCATTGATCTTGTTGGTGTTGTTGCTGTTGTCATCGATCTTGCTGCTGTTGACGTTGTTGTTGCCTCTGTTGTCACCGAAGATGGAAGTTGGGTCCAATGACGTTACACCCTGCTTGTAGCAAATTGTTCATGTTGTTGGGTTACGCCCTTCGAAGGCAACAACATTCCGACTTCTACAAAAAAACGGCTTTAGTTCAACAATACATCACATGGACATTGATAAGTTACTATGAATCAATGCTTAACGTGGACACAGAATATGAGAAAATCAATGATATCTCACAGACTAGAAATATACAACCATACCTAGAACTGGAGTGGGGCAAATTCCGTAAGCAAGAGGTGAGAAATACAATTACATAGCCTGCGTTATATAGAAGTAGGCGAATTCCAAACTCGGATTTGAAAACAATCTACACTCCAAACCAGGGTCAAGTTTTGAAGTTTTCATGTATTAAATTTACATGGGTGACATTATCAATCATGCAAAGACCAACTTCACAAGGATGACATATTGTGGACACCCTGTTGAGCAGACGAGGTATTCTTTTTGAGAGTGAAGTGTTTAATCATAAATGTGATTTCTTTAGTATTTGTGACTGTTCAAAAACTTATACTTTTATCATGGGATTCCCTGAACCTTTAGCATAATCTTGCAAGCAACCCTTTTTTTGGTGGAATTTTACCATGTGAATTTAGGTATCACATGTTGCTTTATACTTGGAAGGAAAATCTAGCATGGTTATATGAAAATCTTGTCTATGTGGTATACATTTTAATTATTATTAATAATAATGTAATCTTGCATTGAATTTAGGTATCACATGTAGCTCTATTCTCCCAAAGAAATATATGTGTGGTATATTTTTTAATTATTATTAATAATGAGGTTTTTTTTATGTAAGATAATAATAAGTTTGTTTATGTAAGATAGGTTTCGGTAGTCTTGTTAATAAATGTTTTTTTTTTTCACTTTTTGAGAATTTATTTCAATAGAATCACTCGAATCGTTATTTTCTTAGAAATGTATTTTTGTGGTTAATATTATTAAAAATGTATATAGTTTTTGATACACATGGTTAATATTATTAAAAATGTATATAGTTTTATCTAGTATCAAGTGCTTTCATGTAATAATATTAGTTGGATTCTTAATAAGATTACTATTATAGATATTTCGTGGTTATTGAAGATATCTTTAATGAAAAATAATTGAGTTCAAAATTGGAGGATTTACCTCTCAAATCAGTTGTGATGGATCTCTCATATTACTTTATAAACCATTAATTTGAACTTAAGTTGGGGTGGTGGAGAACCTATGGCCTGCCTCCTTATATTTTGTTTCAAGTTGAAAAGAGGTTTCATAAAGCCTTTCCTTTGACCCCTACGATTTTGTTTTTTAGGAAGGAGTTTGAGATTTTAAGTGTTGTAGTCATTTTTAAAATTTCATGAATAAAGCTAGCCTTGATGATCTCATCCACAAATTAAGACATTGTGTTATGTAAGCTTATCTATGATTTGTAATTATCAGCACAAGACACCATTAAAATCTTGTCAATAGTTGGCATCTTCAATATACAAGTCTCAATAAAATATATTCACATGTTGGAAGTAAATCCAAGGATTATAGAAAGACAAATGTGATGGGATGGATGATCAAATTCATTTATACTTTGTAAAGAAAATGTTGCAAGATACTTCAAAGATTAACAAGGTGTCACAATCATAAGATAACCTCGCACTTGTTGAAGCACACATGGTATGTTGAAGGAGAATGGTAGTTTTAAAAACGATTGGAAAAGCCTTCATGTACCACTCATAAATTGTTATGATCTTGACCTGCGAGAAATTCCAGAATACGAAATATGCAAAGAAATACAACCTAGAACATAGAACAAAATGAGAAAAACAACAAGTATTTTATTATTAAGAGATGAAAGCAGTGTTCAATTGCCTCTTTGAGGGGGCAACCTCCAACATAGTAGAGCTCAATTACAAAATAAGACTTGATATATCTCAATGGGGAGTATCTATCCTTTATATAGGATTCATAAATACAATACCATGGGTCATTACCATGGTTCTCTCAATACCATCTATCTAATACCATGGTCTGTTTGCAAGTAATTGTGGTTCCTTTCTTAAATGGAGGTCAACCACTTACAATTATTACTACGAGCTTTATTGACTCTTTGTCTAACTATAACTATAACTCGACCCTATTACATAAATAAAGGGGTTAGGGTTGGACCCTAACATAAATCCCAATGAGGTTTCTTGCAATCCTTATACAATGGTTGGAAAAGTAATTAGTGATGACTTGATTTTCAACCAAAATAAATAGATAAGGGGAATTTATTTAAGTGACAAGGGAGTATTAATCCCAACTAATTATGTCCAATGGAAGTTAAAGTTCATGGTTTGAAAATATCATCTAGAAAGTTATTATTCATGGAATTCCATTAAAATTTACAAGCATAGAACCTGGAAAAATTTGGAGCCCCATTTCAAATATCAAGCATTATCCACTACCACAAAGTTGTAAAATAATCAGATATGCTTGTTTTTCTACTTTCATTTTACAATTTGAATTAGTTGTAGGATTAATAACATTCCCTATGGCTTCCAAAGAAATATGTTGTTCCTTCTAAAAACCATTTCTCACAACCCTAAAGATGAGAGCTTAATTCACCATGAACTATATATTTTCACAATCTATGTTACTAGGGAAACACCATACAAGATTTTCCATGTAACGTTTGGAAAATTCTAGGATGCTTGTGGTTGAAATCCCACCTAGGATTGTGTCTCTCTACGTGCCAAAATTGATAATTCTTGTCAGCAAGCCATGATGTCCATTGACTATTCTTGAATTACTTTTCCTATAACTACTACATTTATTTATCATATGTCAATACTATATAAGGATGTTGCACACTTGGACAATGAAAATCCTTCATCACAATATTTAAAACCATAAAAAAAATTCAAGTAAAACACCTATTGCCTCATTGCCTCCGAAAAGAGTCCCTCTTCTTGAAATTATCTTTCCTTTCCAAGCTTATCCCTTTCCAAATCCTTCTAGAGAAGCAATTTTGGTGATTTGTCTCATACTAGAATATGATGATGATGATACTGTAGATAAAGCTACATTGGGAATGATGGAAAATATTTTTTGCTAACTCCCCAATTAAAAACACACTATGAGAAACATAAAAACCATGCTTATATACATGTTAGGGATTTATTTAGTAGATAAATATAGTGCATAAACACTACCTCTTGGATTTATATCTTGAGCATATCATATTATCCTTAATAGTTGAAGTAATGTTTCTTCAATATTTTACTTAAAAAATGAAATTACAATGGACACTAATGGTGATAATTCTATCCAAACATTATAGAGTATCTTAAGAAATCCTACTTGGCTTATACCGCTCTACTAACATGCAAATATTTTATGATTGGATCATTGGTTTCTATTTAGTCTAAGAAGTTTATGATTAAGAGCTTTCCAAGATCTATAAAACCACAAAGTTAAAATAAATTACTCATGAAGATCAAAAGTATGCTACCCTAATTGAGAATATAGATTGTTCACTTTATCTCTTAGCAAATGCAAAGATATATGTTAATCTGGTTGCTAGAGACAAATCCCTAATTCAATGATCTAATTATAACTAGAATTCCGATACCTTCTCCATAAATTTCTAAAGAATCTTAACTACGCCTTAAAAATGTATCTCGAAGCATTAATGTTGTACACGATATTACTTATTGATTTTGGGATTTGGATGAGAGAGATAAAAGAGAGATTGACCATTATCAAAGTAAACACTCACTTTTCCATACATAATGTGCCTTCTTTACCTCACACCGTGTACCAATTTTGTCTAATAATATTATAAAGCTTGTCATGTGCATAAATAGGGCATATATCAAAAGGTATAATGCACCAATGAGTTAGGAAGGCTTCCACAGGGCATATCTTGGAAAGTATAGAAAATAAATGGATAAAAGTTTTACCTCATGTAACATGAATATCTTACTTTTATCTCCTCAAATTTTCACTATCTAAAACATCACAGAATGGAAAAATAACTCATTCACTTCCTAAACCAAATTTTTGCTCCACTTTTAAAATGTCAATAGTATTCCCTACATGGCTTAGTCATACTACATGGCTTAGTCAACTTGACATAATCTTATTTCATATGTCCTCATTGTGTTGGAGTTAGCATGGGCAACATATATCAACATATACCGTTGGAAATGTTCAAGAATAATCATTTGAACCATATATCCTATGCTCCCATTTGAACTAGGTATTTAGAGTAAAAATGAGTTCAAAGATAAGATATCAAATCTAGGCATCAAAAGCCCAACAACAATATTTCCAACAATCTTCATCTTACAATCTTTATCTTCAACATCTATAGTCTTCCCATATCTTTCACATTAATTAAAATAATATTTCCAGCAATCTTTGTTGGAGAAATGACATGAACCCACGATTTCCACAATTTCTATTTTGAGGACCGGGCTTAAATGGATATCGGGCACATTAATGTCAACTAAAGAGAAACCCCTAAACATGAAATACTTTAAATAGTTTTTTTGGGTTTTTTACCCATAACATTAGGAATTGCCCATGGTAAAATTAAGTTGTCTGTTTGAGTTCAGCCTAATGTAAAACTATAAATAAGTATGCAATGTTCAATGATAGTATGGCTAATAAATGGACCATGGGATACAAACATTCCTGTAGATTAACTCTTTTTGTCAATTTACAACAAGTGTACCAAGGGCCTGGTTTTGTGAAGGCTTCTAATGTTAACAGTATTAGGGCCTTTGGGCCTAATAAAGTATTACACGTGCTTAACATTGAGTTCATGATTTAGGCCTTATGCCTTGTCCTCAAGCCTTTGGGAATTAACAAAAGCACTATAAGAACTATTAAAAATGGTGCTTGAATGTCTTAGTAATCTTTTCTAGCATTGAAGCCATAATAAGTGAATTTCACCAAATTGGTCACCCAACTAAAACTGGAACCTCAACTAAAACCTATGAATGCCTATTTACGTCAGGAAATGATTTTAGAGTGATAATAATGTCACAATATTATATCTCTCATGCAATGGAATTAAGGATGATGGCTCAATGTTTTATTGATGCATATATCATTGTTAATGGAGTAGGTAGACTATATTACTCCTCTAATGGGCTTCCTAATATGCATGTAAAATTGATAATGGATATAAGTCCTATTTAATGTGCACTAACTCAAAGTAAATCCATTTACATAGAGAATTAAATAAATCAAATATTCCAAATAGTTCATATAGGCTTATTCCAATTTACGATTATCTAGATGATTAATTCATAAGCAATGGGAGCCATACTTTAAAAACAATCTTTGTTCTGATTAAAGTGAAAAATGTAAATATTTTTAGTTTTTAAAAATAAGGTACATTTTTAAATTTTTGTGATTATTGTTTAGAAAATTATGACTTAGATTATCCAGACTACTATATTCATTGCATGAATAAAGATAGTCTTGATGATCTCATCCACAAATTAAGGCATTTTATTATGTAAGCTTATCCATGATTTGTAATTATTAGCACAAGACACTGTTAAAATCATGTCAATAGTTCTCATCTTCAATATACAAGTCTCAATAAAATCTATTCACATGTTGGAAGTAAATCCAAGGATTATAGAAAGACAAATGTGATGGGAGGATCAAATTCATGTATACTTTGCAAAGAAAAGGTTGCAAGATATTTCAAAGATTAACAAGGTGTCACAATCATAACATAACCTTGCACTTGTTGATCCACACATGGTATGTTTAAGGAGAATGGTAGTTTTAAAAACCATTGGAAAAGCCTCCATGTACCACTCATAAATTGTTATGCTCTTGACTTTCGAGAAATTCCAGAATACCAAATATGCAAATAAATACAACCCAGAACATAGAAGAAAATGAGAAAAACAACAAGTATTTTATTATTAAGAGATGAAAGCAGTGTTCACTTGCCTCTTCGAGGGGGCAACCTAAAATAGAGCAGATCTCGCTTACAAAATAAGACTCGATATATCTCAATGGGGAGTCTTTATCCTTTATATAGGATCATACTTATTGTGACGTTCTCAAGCCATTGTCCTCGCATTAAAAATAATGTACATAGACTTTTAAAGAGACAACTAGTAACTGTACTATTTCAGAGGAGTTATTCTTGTTAGACACCCATGCATTGTGGCCATAATTCCTCTTAGACACCCACTTATTGTGGCCTTGCGAAGCTATTGTCCTCCCATTAAAAATAATGTACATAGACTTTTAAAGAGACAACTACTCACTGTACTATTTAAGATGAGTTATTCTTCTTAGACAACCACGCATTGTGGCCATAACTCCTCTTAGAAACCACTTATTGTGGCCTTGCCAAGCTATTGTCCAAAATACCTTTTTTTAGAATTTATTTATCAGTGTGCTAAACTCAAAAATCTTTCTAAGAAAGCTATGATGTCCTCCTCAATAAGCCATGACGTCTCATGATTGTTTCCCAATTATTTTTACTCTAACTACATCTCTATTTTTATTTGCAAGATGTCAATACTTTCTAGAATACTTAAAAACAATGAAAATCCCTCGTCACAATATTTAAAACTCTAATACCAATTCAAGTAAAACACCTATTATCTCATTACCTCTTAAAATAAGTCGCTCCTCTTGAAATTGTCTTTCCTCTCGAAGTTTCCGTCTTCTCAAAGCCTTCTAGAGAAGCAATTTCGGTTATTTTTTCGTACTAGGATATTGTAGATGAAGCTATGTTGGGAATGATGGAATATATTTTTTGGCTAATCCCCCATTAAAAATGCATTATGAGAAATATAACTACTATGCTTATATGCATGCATGTTAGCCATTTATTTGGTATATGCATATTTGGATCTATATTTTGAACTTATACAAATTATCCTTAATTATGGAAGTAGTGTTCATTGACTATTTCATTTAAAAAGAATAAATTGCAATGGACCTTAACCCCAATGTTGAATGGTGATAATTTTGTCAAAATATTAGAAAAACCATGAAGGAAGTCCACTTGGCTTATAGGGCTCCACTAACATGCAAATATTGCATGATTGAATCCTGTAATATCCCAACATCAAAATTTTAATGAGATATGGTAAATTCTAGGAGTTCTAATGAAATTCTTGCGCTAAAAACACCTAACCCAATAAAGATCTAAGAATGCAGCCTCTTCTTTATGTAAATAAACAGAAAAAAAATTACATGCCCACACAAGACCTACTAAAGCCTGTGCCTTGGCATGTATGGCTGCCCATCAACAAAGAAATTAAATATATTGAAGCACAATTGTAGATCCTAGATGGATCCACTACACAAATTACTCCCACCACAACTTTAACTTGAACCTTTGTTTGACCCTCGAGAAATGGCTTATCCTGGATACTATATTTGTCATGATACCCTACATGATCATGCTCATCATGTCAGTTTATTATTATTGGCTCCTCATTCGGTTCTCCTAGAATGTCTTCTTCCTGGCCTTTTTCACATGTGAGGATAAGTTGTCCACCCTATTTGATTGTAAAACATAGATGTATTGGTGGACTGTTATCTATACTTGATTGCCCATACTATTTATGGATGTTCTCCTGGATATCTATAGACTCAACTACCTCATCATTAGGAGGAATTCCTTCCTTCCTTTCTCGATTTACTTTGCCAAGTTGATTGATTATCATCGACCTATCTTGTAAGTTTCTCTAAAACCCATGGTGTTGTTTCTCACCATTTGTACTTGACTGCTTGGATCCTTCATAGGTTTTCTTCTAAAAATTGATGAAACCAACTATGGGTGAATCTTAATGATCTTCCCTTGTTTACTCTTATCATATGGACATGAATGGTTAAGGATCCAAGGTCCCTTGGAGATAAATCATAGTCCTCCCATCCTTAGTTAATTATTGATGCATATTTTTCTCTTGCTTTCTCCATCAATCCTTATCAACTCCTTCGTAGTGAGCACCCTTTTGAGTAATTTTATGTTTTTCCTGACAAACTTCTCGACTAGATCATAGGATCCTTGTGGTCCTTCCTCCAAATGGTCAACAATTTACATCTTAATATCTTGCATATGTGAGCATGGCCTTCTAATAATAGAGGCACAATATTTTGCATGCTTGTTTTGACATGGTCTGAATGAGCCAATGTAATACTAGTGTAAAAGTTATGGAGCAACTAAAATATCAACTCATCACATTCCAAATTTAGTATGAATATGCCAAAGTTGAATTCTGCCGTGACTGTTAAAATTTCTACATCAGTTCTAAAAGGCAGGAAGCATGATGTTATTCAACCCTTTAAGGCCTTCCATTATCAAGTACAATATCTCCCTCATAAGATCATTATTGTAAGACAATACTGGGGGTGTTAAAGCTATGATCTTGCTAAGACAAGAAGTAATTGTGAGCTTGACCTCTTCACAAGGATGCTACGAGAGTTTGGGTTGTATTAATGCAAGCATAGATGGCTTAACATTCCAACTGAGTTTCCTCCATTTTGGTTGCCCCACCTCTAAGAGCCATGTGTCTAATTCCTCCAATTTCTGAAGGTCTATGGTTGACTTCGTTCGTTCCAAGTGCGAAGAACTTAGCTCCTCTTCCTTGTCCTTCCTTCACTTCTCATGGGAATTTTTGTTGCATAATGGCATAGACCATTTTTGACAAAGACTTGCTATTCTATTATAATGTGGTATTGCTAAGAAAAGGCCCCATGCTTCTTTTATTTTATCTAGAATTTTGTCCAAAACTTTATGAGTGTTTTCTAGGGAAAGTCCCATCTCCCCTCATACCAAAGCATGATTACACTAATTTTTCTATGGATTTCGCCCCAAGAGAAGGTAAATACAAACTTGATTGGTAATAGTAAGATGATTGTACCACCTCCTTCCTTTCCTATTCCCTTTTTTTTAACACAAAATCTCCTTTCTATCGTCAAACTCCAAAATTTTACAAACCCCTTGTCAAACGCTAAAACCAATCAAAATTTTCAAAAGTATAAACATGGTTTAGTCCATAACCTGCCATTTTAATGCTTCCACACTTAGATTTTTGAGCAAAAAAACTATCTAGATGGAAAGAGAATCAGTTTTCAGCTAAAGACTTAGATCTTCATACGCTAATCAAGACTCTATGGACCCAATAATTATGCCCTTATGAGTGATCAATGGATCATGTGCAACATTGAATTTGATGTTAGAGGTTTCAAATGTGTAGGCATAAGACTATACTCAACAATGATAAACCTCTACACAAATCCAACCACATAATGCAACATACTATATAATGAAAAATGGCATAGCATTACTTTATTTAATTATGGTGACCCACCACGAAATATTTTTATGAAATATAATTTACTGGATTCCGCAAAAACAAGGCCTCTTTGCCTCTATGACTAATGTGTGAGTGATCTTGATGTAGCGAAATCAATTTATCTAATGTAATAAAACAAATAATTTGGCATGCACCTAAAGAGGACCATGGTTGGCTCCTTGACCCATGCTACGGTAAAAATAATCTTGTCTCTGCTATTAAGAGTTATGATAACTTTGGCTCCCATAATGAATCGATGGTCAATGCCAGAATCAAAGCCTATGAATCTTGCTCGGCTCCTTCTTGCACTTAGAGGGTTGTGGTGATAGTACAACGCCTAGGCTATGTCCACTTCCTTTCGCCTAGAACAAATATGGGGATGCTCAACTCCTTTCTCTACTCAGATAGTTGTTGTGATAGTGTTTTGGCAATGTGACCAATGCTCAGGCTATACCAACTAATCAACATGCAACACTCATACTTCCTTTCACCTTCCACTGAAACGAATCAGAGGCTGAAACCGATCTGACACCTCTACTCATTAGATGGCTTTGTGTTCATTGTAACAGACGAAATTACCTTCCTTGTGACCTTGACTGCTACTAAGAAACATCACCCTTCAGATCAACAATGCGACTGTTTGGTTATGAGTGCCTTGAATTCCCTTCTGTCAGTGGTATAGTCCCATGTGATTGATTCGATGGGTCTGCACGATTTTCAGCCAACCTCCTTGCTCTAGTGATTTGAATACTTCCTTTCATGGTGAGGTACCGCCTGGAAGGTGAAATGGTGGATCAGACCATTGTTGACCTAATCCACGACTCAACAATGCCGGTATGGTGTTTTGATGCAATCTATACCTATGGCTATTGGTTCTATCCTCAATCGCCCTCAGATTCACTTGCTAAAGAAAAAATATTCTGCCCTCTCTCCCTATTTAACTCAATCCCCTTTGATGAAAGTGTTATCACCAAAAATTGATCATCTAGACTAATTTACTAGATGGATCAAAGTACACCATGTAAAGTCCATTTTATCATAGTAAAATTGCTTTCATTGTGAGAAATTACTTAATAAACCACTGTTGTTAAGTGATTTATAATTAAACCCATGAATAATAATTAAATAAAACACTATTTATTTTATTTTCTTCTAGGAATAATTAATTAAAGAATTTTTCAATTATTATTCCTTGTCAAATTTGACTAAATCCCTTAGGAATAATAAAATAAATCATTATTTATTTATTATTCCTTAACCAATTTCTTGAGATGATAAATAAATCATTTATTTATTTAATATTTCTAAATAAAAGTTTAAATATGTTTTCCCTCCTAACCAAATATAATAAAATATTCCAAGTGGTTATTCCAAGAATGAGGTTAATAATATTTTATTATTGCTCATTATTTGAGGATAACTCAATATTTTGTTAAAAATAGAGGGGTTTTCCATTCATTATTCACTTTCGATTATTTTCATTGTTGCACTCATTGGTGTAACTCTTATTATTTTCATTGCCACACACCATTTCTTTGCCATTTGAGTTCCCATTAAGCTCAAACATTTTATTTGTTGGGTTTTCACATTATAGAGGAGAGAGACTCTACACAAGCTGAAGATGTTTTAGGATAGACAAGAACCCATCCCATAGAGGGGGACTGATAAAATTTATTTGTTGCCTTCATAGGTGTTATAATAAAATATATTCTTTGTATATCTGGTTTCCATTGGATGATTGGAGTTATTACTGTTTCTTTTTGTTGTTTAACTATGATTGTGTCATGGGTTAGGACTTTGCTTGGTTTTTCTTCTATCATTTGCTGCAAATCTACAATGTTTAGTAGCCATTTATATTGTTCATAATGTTTGTCATCTGCAGTCTTAAGTGGGTTCTTTTCATACGTCTTTGAGACGAAAAAACTACAACAAAATTAGCAAATCCATTGGTTTTTTACTTCAGATCCAGAAACTTGGGTGACCTTCAGTTTTCAGGTTAGGGTTTCCTATTTCTTTAGACTCTTAATGTTATTTACTAGTTTTCTAACCCTAGATATGTCAAATTTCTAAGTTCTGCAAGTTTTCTGGTCTTTTCTACATGTCACAGGAATGAGTTGCGACAAAGACGGTAGTTTTTTCCGATATTTTCCAACCGGGAATCAAGGATCAAAAATCACACTTTTTAGCCCAAAAAGTGTGATCTCAATCTAGAGTGTATATTTCACCCCAAAAACTGTGATCTCCACTAAAAATATGTTAATACCAATGATTTTAGGGTTTCTGGGTTTTTATCATATATGTTTCTGGGTTTCGTCGAGAGCTGTGCGTTGAGTTGTTTGACCTATGTCTCATCCTACATATGGATTGATCTACTCTGATTTACTCATCAAAGTGGAATTTATCCCCTTAGGGCTTCTATTACGCTTCCACCTTTATAGGAGGAGTTTAGCTGAGTAAGAAGTCTGAGTTTTTCCAACACTTTTAGCCATATTTTCTAGATCTATACCCTTTTCTTTCAGATCTCCAAAGATAGGTTGTTTCCATCCATGGTTTCATATTAATCCTTGTTTGGTCATTGGCCTTAGGGTCGCATCAGTTGTCCTAGGATTTACACCCATCTCCCTATCTTTTTGTAGCGATTTTCCTCTCTTTGTTGTTGCTGAACCACTTTCCAGTAGCCTAGTGCCATTTCATCCTAGTCACACTGACACTATTATAGACATTTTTGGGCACTTCAACCCCAAGCATGAAATGTCCATAAACCAAGGGCTCCGAAGTCCCTAAAAGTGTTTTTCTAACCCCTAAAGGAACAAGGTTAACTGATTACAGCTTCTCCCAGAAGTTCTCCATGAAACACTGCTCAGAACTAGTCAAAACAGGATCATTTTGCCTACTCCATAGGCAAAGTGCGTTGCATTGCACCTAAATACACTGTGTGGGTGCGTTGAATTTCAAAAATCCCTTCTATGGGGTGCGATGGGCGAGAACTGACAAATGGTAGTGCCATTCCGCGAGGTGGAGAGGCAATGGAAGCTTCCAGAAACTTCTCCTGTGACACTTGCCTCTCTGAATTCGACCAAGGATGAGTAAGAGATCATCAATCTCCAAGTGGAAGCAAGAACTATCAGAGGGAGGACACTAATAAAATCACAAGCTGACTCATCTCCCTTACAGATATCTATATACGGATCCCTCATCCCAGAGATCCAGAGGCTGGAATTTTGCATATTGTAAGGAATTGCTGTTGGTTCCTTGAGACAACGTCAGATTGTTGGGTGATCTAAGCTTTGTATGAGGTGAAGAGGGGCTTACTTACTGAGAGGATGATTCTGGGTCAGAACAACTGGTTGTAACTCCCCTTGGCTCTTTCTTGTTTATCAATAAACGCTATTCAAGTTTTCCTCCATACTCTTGTGTCATTTATGTTTGCTGCATTTGTATGGTCAATTTACATCTGATCCTAGATTGTTTATGATTATAGATCCATGTTCTTGTATCGTGCTATGCTACTGTGATCTTACAAGTACTCTGTGAAGCTGGGCGTGCAAGGGAACAAGTAGCAAAATACTATCAAGAGAGAGAGGAATCAGACTAGGAGATTACCGCAAGATAGAGGTTGGTCTTCTTTGTTCCTCTCCCATCTATACTTCATAAAGGAAAAATGAAAGTAGCTTTACTTTGTTTGTTTCTAAGGTAGCTATCACACCTTAGTGGGATAGAGCAGTTTTGTATAGAAACTTTTCCCTGTAACAAAATGGCGACTCCGCTGTGGACGAATTAGTTTGTTTTTTTATCTTCCTTGTTGTCTATTTCATAAACTTACAGACGGAGCCTGAAGTCGAGCCAGGTAGCTTTCGAATTGCATTTGCTATGCAAATGCAAAGTAGATAAATGCCGCTTCAGTCAATCTCCAGGATTTGTTTATGATTTAAACATCTGATTCACAAACTCTCTGATTGCCCTTGTGATAGCTCTTAGATCCTCCTTAGATCTACCCCTGATTGTTGCATTACTGATTACCATTTGCTCAGCCGAAACCCATGAACTGAACTGCAAACTGTGACCCGGAACCCAAGAAAAGTCTCGTCTCTGGCCCAGCGCAGGTACTGTTCTAAGAATCTGAAATTCAGCGCACTTCCCGAGTGTAGTAGGTGCGCTGCATTTCAAATTCCCTGTGTTACAAGTGCGCTGATGAGACTAGGCGTTGTTCAGTTTTGGTTTCTGTAGTTCATTCTTTCCAGTTCTATTCATGAATTTTGCTACCTGCAATCAGTATATCTCTATTTGAAACCCCTTTTCCTTGCTGTTATTCCGCCTCCTTTGTACAAAAGAACTGTAAATGTTTTTGTGTGTTTGTTGAGTCATTTTCAGTTCTCCTTTGCAAAAAGTAACATAATCGCACTGTCGTCCTTTGATTTGAAAGCGTCGCAAGTGTCGTTTTCAATCATAGGAAAGAGTTTGATTGCTGTTGATAGTCGGTTATCCTGTTACTATTGTTTTTGGTCTGAATTTGTGGTTTTTCTAGTGTAAAAAACAAGTATTCATTTCCAAATCGTAGAATGTTGTGATTGTCTCCATTTTTTATTTCGAAAAGAAACTTATTGATAATTGTCACTTGAAAGGAAATTCAGATTTCTGCATCAACTTTCTTTTTATCATTTACATACTAAGAAAGTTGAAAACAAATACATGCATGTGCATTTGCATTTAGACAGTCTGATTGGTTTGATTTAGGAAAATTGCATTTAGAGTGTGCTCTTTGCTCTTTGTGAAAGAATTATGTCTTTCTTTCCTTAGTAGCTAGGATTATCATTGCACAAAGAAGATAAAAAGATTGTTTATCATCTTAGATTGCATTTTAGGAATTATACTACATCTCGCGGTGAACCTGAAAGGCAAACTTCATAAACAAGATCAACTATAAAATAAATTCAATGAATCTAACAACTCTTTGGAGCCTAACGCACAACATTTAGAAGTCTAGGCTAGAGACATATTCCAGCGTCGTAAAGCCTGGTAACTGTTGTTCTCACTGATGGTTGGGTGATTCCTCCACTTTGAGACGATAAGTGCCAGTACGGACTTGTGCTCCCACGTACCGTCGAGTATATTTTGAGAGACCACAATAGAATTAATCCTTTATCCATAGGAAGCCGTGTCTGCCACCATATTGATTGCAATGCACTGAACACAGCATTCGGGAAGATTGACTGTCGTACCGTAAAAAGTATTCTGCAGTTTTGCGATTGGTTTGGTAATCCCTCTACCTAGATTTCTAGAGCATTCCCTTTCGTTCCTTTTCAGACTCCTTAACAGAAAAGGTCCATCTGAGCACTTGTCACTTCAGGCTCATTAAAAATCGAAGGCAACTAGAGTCACCTTTTGTTTTTTCTCGACTCTTAAAAATTGAAAAAACAAGTTGTGTCAAAGCGTATAAAATTTATTTTAATCGGAATAACATCACTGTTCCCTCGTTGGTCTTAGAAGTTAGTCTCCCTTCATCGCAAGTTCTTGTAGAATTGCTAGAAAATCTTTTGGATAGACTAGATATGTCTGAACAACCGTCGACATCCAAGACTGTGTCATTCGACGCAGCAATGGCAGAGCCTCTTGCTGCTACTCCAACGATGTTCGATGGTATACCATCTGTCCCGGAAAGTTATCAACAACAAGTCGGAGTCCAATCAGGGACTGTTTCGACGACATGGTCAGTTCCTATTTCTTCATCCGGATTATCATCTGGTATTTCTTATGTTGAAACTCAACAAATTGATCCAATGTGTCTTCAAAGGCCAATCTACCCTTTAAGTACTGGATTGCCACCATATGGAGGGCAGTATGCCTTTTCACTGTTCCCTCCCAGAGAACAACCATATGGTTGTTTACAACAAAGTTTAGGTCAAACTGGAATTACATCCAGCAGTTGGGTAACAATACTGCCTCAACAACCAAGGGTTGTATATTCAATGCAACCACTCCACCCTGTGTCGAATATTCCCACTATACCTGCTATGGTGACTGCATCGCAAGTACAAGCACTACCTGTTGTATGTCAACCCCAAGTTTCTTAGGTTGCGATACAATAGCCTCTTGTCTCAACGACTCAATCACAACCTCAAGTTAGTGCCTCCTTATCTAGAGTGACTCAGGCTCAAACAAGTACTATGACTCCTCATCTTGGTCAATCATCCAGTATTGGGCAACAAAAAATGGTCCAACAACCATGGCTGATTCAATCTCAACAACCGCCATTCCAGCAATCATATCAAGGACCTGAGCAACAAGTCTTTGTAAGTAATGGGCAACCGCATTTTCAAAGTGGTTATCAACAACCATATTATAATGGTTATGCCCATCAACCTTATCAAAGTTACCAGCATCAAATACATTATGTTGGTATGCAAAGACCCACTGCTCAAGTGATTCCATCTTATCCTGGGTATGCTTCGCCTAACTTGAATCAACAGTTGCCCTTTGTAGCAACTCTAGAATTACCAGATCTAAACTGGCTGATGAATGATCCAATTGCTTATGCCCCTTGGTGGCTAGCGATTCCGCATAAACTTCCGTCAGATATTCCTAAATTTAATGGAAATTCGGGTGAAGACCCATCGAATCATTTGATGACATTTCATCTGTGGTGTTCATCAAACACCCTAAACGAAGATTCGATTAGGCTTCACCTTTTCCAGAGGATGTTAACTGGTTCAGCAGGAAAATGGTATATCGAATTACCCAGAGCTTCATTTGACAACTTCAGTACCCTAGCTACACCCTTTTTAACCCATTCTCAGTTACCGATAAGGTATGAAACGGGAAGAGAACTTCTTACCAATTTCAAGCAAACAATGGCCACTCACATATCCGATCATATTCATGAGTGGCGACGTCTTTGTAGAATGGTAAAAACGTATATTCCTGATCAACTTTTAGCTGAATGGTTTATCAAGTCATTATTACCTTCTAGCATAGAAGATGTGGCAAAGGGAGGAGTCATCACTGAAGAGCAAGTTATTTCTCATGCGCAATATCTAGACTTGATCTATACTCAGTCTGGCACGCTCTACGACAAAATACCTGATGCTCCTAGACCGGAATTTTCCGTTCCTTCCCCTCCTAAATCAAACAAAGACTCTCATGCTGGTGATGGCATGATATGTACGACAAGCACGAAATCGACAAAGGCTACATCTAAGAAAGCCCGTAAGATTTTTGATCAAAATGCAAATGAAGAAATTCTCGCCTTGGAGGTAAATGCCATGTCGACCGACAAGGGAAAACAACTGAAACAACCAGGGGGCAAGAAGAAAAAGAAAGGGAGAAAAAAGAAGCAGGATGGCCATCTCCTGAAAAAGCTTCTACAAACCCTTCTGGGCAAAGGAAACCCCCTGCGGGGTGTCATATATGCGATGAGGATCATCGGACGAGAGATTGTCCACATAAAGCTGAAGTTAAGAAACTTTTTAAGAGTTCAAAAACCTCAGTAGTATTGACTGATCCGTTTCCAAACACGGGAACCAAACTGGTTTCTAATCAAAATGCTTCCCGATCCCAACTGCTTATGTTGTCTATCTCAAAGCAGCAAAATGATGCTTTGACAAGGAATAAAGATTACGGGAATCCACAACTGTTGAATAACAAGGATAATGAACAACCTAGTAGTTCGACAACAACTTTGACCGAAGTTGTGTCACCCATCATTCTTGAACCAATGATAAAGTCACCAAAGGGAGTAGTACACAAATTGACATTTAATCCTCGTGCAAAAGTAGCACAGAATTATAATATAGTAGAGGACCTGGCCCAATCGCCGTCCGCTATGTCGAAACTTGAGGTATCGCAAAATTTTCCCCCCCAAAAGCAACCTTTATTATCAGCAATAGGTGGGATTGACCCAATGGATTCCAATCTTGTGGCCTTTGATCATAAAGGATATGACCCTCAGTTACCAGCTCAACTAGCTTTCCTTATTCAAGTGAAAGCCCTCAACAAAACTGTTCATCGAACAATTATTGATGAGGGGGCATCTACATGTATTATGTCGATGAGTTGCTAGAAAAATTTAGGCTCACCACCCTTGTCGCGATTGTCAACGATGTTAAAAGCATTTTATGGATGGTCATACACTCCATACGGGATTTTAAGTAACTTACAAGTTGAACTGGGGGCAAAACAGTAGAAATTGATGTTGAAGTAATTGACAGAAACCTCGATTACAACATCCTATTGGGAAGGCCCTGGATATATGCCATGGCTGCAGTTGTGTCGACCTACTTCAGGAAGATTGCATTTCCTTTCCAAGGAGGAATTACAATCGTCGACCAACAAGCATTTCTCCCCAATAGTTCACAAGTTACGGGAAGCATCCCAATGATCCATGGAAGTAATCATTCGCTTCAAAATATCAGAGTAGGTCTCCTAAAAGACCCTACCTTAATGGGTACTTTTTCCCTACCGCCTACGAGTAATCTGGCGGAAGTGACCATAGTGGAAACCTGCAATATGAAATCTTCTATATCTAATGGATTTGGAAGATTGCTAAACATTTTGTCAGCATGGATCATCGCCATTTTAGAAATATTGTAGCAATAAATTTTCTTGGCTTGGGGGGCAAACCCAAATCAATGCTCATCGAGTGTTTGGATAGATAGGTCTAAGGAATATGGTACCTCTTCAGATCCTTGGTCACATGTACATTCTACAGACAAAGGAATCATTCAGTCAATGATGATAGGAGAGACACCATGGGAAGATCACTACCATCGTTCCCATCTTCCGAATTACCACGAAGATTATTCCAGCGACCTTAATCATCCTTCAGCTTTTAATTTTCTATCAAATACTGTAAATACAGTGGATTCCGAGGATGGTTCTTATCTCGTATCGATCTCATTAAAAAATGAAACAAGGAGTCATGAGGATAGTTCTTTTACTGTGTCAACCTCATTAAAAAATGAAACAAATCCCCTTTCCAAATCTTAAAGGTAAACCTTTATTCCAACCACCGAGTTGAATGAAATGAAGCTTGGGGGGCATACACCTCGATTTGCGTTATTATGCTGGAGGCATGCAAACTTATCATGAGTAGTGTTACTGTAGGGTTCAAGCTCGTTTAAAAATAAACCCGCCACGAGCAGTGTTACTGCAGGGTTCAAGCTCGTTAAAAAATAAACCCGCATCGAGCAGTTTTAACGCAGACTTCATGCTCGTTAAAAAATAAACATAAGCAATGAGAAAATGTTTCCCCCAACGTTTAAGCCCAATAAAAAATGAACAAATTTCCGGTAAATGACTGTTGTGAATGTAGTACTTCAACCTTTAAAGCCTTGGTCGTGTTTGCACCGTCACCTCCACTCTGTATTAGCTGATCATTCACCTCCACTTGATTGTTTACCCATTTTTGAGGAACAACTGCAAAGAGTGATCTCACTAGCCATCCTTGCAACACTGCCGTGATTGGAAAATTCCAAACCTTACCTGGAATCAGCTGCTACCCATTTTATCACTTGTTCCTCAAAAGACGAGTCTCCTTTAAGCTCTTTTCAATTGACTCGTAAAATATGAAAAGATTGCCGAGCCATTGGCCTCTCCAGCTTGTTAAAGGGACCAGAAGTGCTATCCCTCCTCTAAATTTTAATCTTTTTGGACCTGAGGGATTATTACAAAAAAAGATCGAGCGCTTGTTTTGTTCGGCTCGTTAAAAGTATCGAAAATTCATCCCTTCTGTATTGTTTTATACTTTTTCGGACTCAAGGGATTAGATGACGAAAAAGGAATTTTGGAGTTTCCTTTACGTTCCTTTTCAGACTCTCTAAAATTGAAAAGGACCGAGTTATCTTTGTCACTAAACTCGTAAAAATTTTAATGGTGACAAACTTGTCTATAGACGAGAATGAGTTTCACTATCGCTAGGCTCGTTAAAACATAGCGATGGGTTTGCCCGAGGGGCAAATTATAGAACAAGCATATGTTATCCTCCTCAAGCTTGAAAAAAATAAAGAGGTACTAGTCAGCAATGACTGGGGAAAAATTGGGAAGAAAACTTGAAGAAACTTTGTTGGTAGCAAGTCGCTCTTGAGCATGACACTTTCACTCCGCATCCAAGTCGGGTTGGGTTGTTTCATTCACCGGTCACATCACCATGGTTCCATCACACCATCCACATTTGGGGTAATGCTACCAATCCATCATGTCAGTGTTGCCGATATGTTCAAGAGAAGTCATTCAGAGTTCACCTGTGTCTCACCCACTACAATACATTTATACTCCATTCTTTCATCACTGCCACCCTGAACCTTATATCACCAGATCATTTTCACCACCATTAAAATCATTTGCTCCGTTCCGTGTCATTGATGTGGGATTCATTAAGGCCCTCCTATGACGAATCGCTTCTTGTCGACATCAGCTCATTATCCAAGAAGTCGATCTAGGAACACCCCGTTCAGTACTTTGAAGCTTGCATGCCTCAATGGCAAGTTTCTCACTTCCGGCGACAGGTTTACATCAATGACCTTCGACCGAAAGATTTTTCATGGTGTTCGACGCCAAGTCCTTTATTCACACCACATGAATTGTACTGCAGTACCTTGAGGGTCATATCATTATTGGTGATTCCTCTCGCACCTGTTAACAGTTTACATCATTGGCTGGTAATCAGGCGATGTCTTTCCATGTTCGACTCCAGAACATCTCTCACATGGATAGACTTGTACTTCGAGTGAAGATCGAACGAGATTGAAGACCTCGGATCTAGTTTCATCCATCCGAGCTGAGATATATATTCAGGAAAATAAATACATCAAATGTACATCATTGCTGCACAGATAATCATCCAATCAAAGTGATGATGGCTCTACCAGAATCATCAGTCTACACTCAGACGATTGTCTGTCCTATGTACATGAAATGAATTTATAAAGCTGAGCATGGGAATTCCCGCCTCAGCTAGATCATGAAAGTATTATGAAGATAATGTATTGTATTGTATCTTATTACAGGTCTCCTCCCAACTTGAAAGAACTTCGGATAATAAAGCATTTCACCCGTCATCAAAAGATTAACGACCTCATGCTTTAGGGGGCAACTGTTATAGACATTTTTGGGCACTTCAACCCCAAGCATGAAATGTACATAAACCAAGGGCTCCTAAATCCCTAAAAGTGTTGTTCTAACCCCTAAAGGAACAAGGTCAACTGATTAAAGTTTCTCCCAGAAGTTCTCCATGAAAAACTGCTCAGAATTGGTCAAAACAGGATCATTTCGCCTGCTCCATAGGCAAAGTGCGTTGCATTGCACCTAAATACACTATGTGGGTGCATTGCATTTCAAAAAGCCCTTCTATGGGGTGCGATGGGCAAGAAGTGACAAATGGCAGTGTCATTCCGCGAGGTGCAGAGGCAATGGAAGCTTCCAGAAACTTCTCCTGTGACACTTGCCTCTCTGAATTCGACCAAGGATGAGTAAGAGATCATCAATCTCCAAGTGGAAGCAAGAACTATCAGAGGGAAGACACTAATCAAATCACAAGCTGACTCATCTCCCTTATAGATATCTATATATGGATCCCTCATCCCAGAGATCCAGAGGCTGGAATTTTTCATATTGTAAGGAATTGTTGTTGGTTTCTTGAGACAACGTCAGATTGTTGGGTGATCTAAGCTTTGTAGGAGGTGAAGAGGGGCTTACTTGCTGAGAGGATGATGCTGGGTCAGAACAACTGGTTGTAACTCCCCTTGGCTCTTTCTTGTTTATCAATAAAAGCTATTCAAGTTTTCCTCCATACTCTTGTGTCATTTATGTTTGCTGCATTTGTATGGTCAATTTACATCTAATCCTAGATTGTTTATGATTATAGATCCATGTTATTGTATAGTGCTATGCTACTGTGATCTTACAGGTACTCTGTGAATCTGGGCGTGCAAGGGAACAAGTAGCGAAAGACTATCAAGAGAGAGAGGAATCAGACTAGGAGATTAGCACAAGACAGAGGTTGGTCTTCTTTGTTCTTCTCTCATCTATACTTCATAAAGGAAAAACGAAAGTAGCTTTACTTTGTCTGTTTCTAAGGTAGCTATCACACCTTAATGGGATAGAGCAGTTCTGTATAGACACTTTTCGCTGTAATAGACACTTAGATCCCTTAAACTTTTTAGTATGTTTTCAGTCAATTTTGCCACCAACCAGTACAGTGTTTGCAAATTCATTTTGGGTTGGGTTTAGTTAATGGTTTTGTTGTTCATTTACTATTGTTAATTTTAGTTTATTTTCAACAATCTTATTTCTTTTTACAAACATGATATGGGCTTAATCAATAAATACACTTGCACACACAAGCACACCTTAAGCGAAGGGCGGTTGGTTTACCCCCCAAGCCAAGACTGAACATAAAAAACTTATCTCCCCTCATTGAGACGAAGTCATATTATTGATCTCCCTTCACCATTTTCATGTCACATGTGTCTTACCACGATTGTGCCACCAATGCATTTGTCATAAAGACTCTTATAGCTTCATCCCAATTTTCCACTCGGGCATATTACTCCTCCCCACTAGGCTCGAGTTCATAGCCCTCTAAGTCCCCATATTGACTCTTCTCCTGCTTCATCTGATTCCAAGCATCCTTCACCACATATTCTCACCATGTTTGGACCCACAAATGGTGTAGGAACCCAACCTAGTGTTAGCTCCAGTTCTACCCTAGTGATCACATCTAGGTGTGTGTGAGTTGTTCTAGACCTCATGAGGGGATGTCCCTTCAGGTAGCGCCTCACATACCTAGATGTCAAAAAATTATGATCTAGCCTCAGAAAAATTTATTTTTATTTGAATGGCTTTATTTCAGCTGATTTCATAACTCACAACATGAACCTCTATTTAAAATGGTCCATTGAGAGATTTAAATACCTCTCCTACTCATCAGTGCTTCTTTGGTTCTGATCTCCCCCCCGATTCACCACACCAACGTGGCAGAATTATGTCTCATGTCCTCAAATCAACATACTTAATTGTATCAATCCTAGCCACTGTATCCGAGGAAATTATGTATATGGGGATCATTATCTCATTGTATCATTTTTTGCCCCATTAATGCCAGCATATCATGTATCATGTACTATGTACATCAGACCTAGATTTTTAGGCACACCATTATCATTTGTACTCAGTTATCTCATATAATTGGGTATATCTCCCCCGCCTTATTGAGATCTTGTACTCATCAATAAAGGAAACTTTTATCTCACAGGTAGGTTTCACCCCCTTCAACTTCACTCCTTCCTATTACTTGAGTGATCTCCCTCTCTCCCTATGACTTCCCTTTGGTGTTTTGCGAAAGTGAACCTACAACATATTTCTGTCATATGATGTGCTCCTCAAAATCTTATGTTGGGAAACAATCTGTTATCACCCAAAAAATGATCACCTAGTCATGTATTACTAGGTTGATCAAAATGCACCATGTAGGATAGGTTTTTACATATTAAAACCTTCTTTTACCTTAGGCAATACTTTAGTGAACCAATTTCTTAAAGTATGTCATTTAATTCTAGACTACTACATGGAGGGGAATTTTAAGACAAAATAAATCTTTTCTCTTAAAGTTCTCACTATGATGTGCTAGTAAGAAAGGTAAAGGATTAGGGGTTCGTCTTTACGTTATTGATGGTTTCTTCGGGAAGTAGAGTGATGGAGGTTGACAACAACTAATGGTATTTAGGGCGATGGAGGTTGAAAACAGAGGTGTACATCGTGAGAGGAGCGATGGAGGCACTTTTGAAGAACGTTAATGGGTGGTAACATAGTTGGAGTACTTTTCGGGGTCTCCATTGATTGTGTTTTAATATGTGTTTTTTAATTGTTTATTTATTTTGAATGCTACTTATATACATTGGTTGTTGTTATTAGCAAATTGTTGTGCTAGATTGGCAACATGGATTAGATTCACTTGAAGGATTGTTGAAAATGTGGCAAGAAATTTTCAATTTGATTTTCCCTTGATTAAATTGAGAAAATTTGAATTTACACATCAGCAGACAGCTTGGATGCAATTAACTTGTATGCCATGGTTTGTGTCACCGATTTTAATCAATCAATTCAACTTGGAGGAGTTAGAACTCATTTAAGCATGTGTGATTTCCAATTTGTAGCAGTCAAAGTCAGTTATCTCAAGTTGTTTTTCAGTTAAACTAGGTCTAACTGTTGGAGGAACTAGTGGAAGGCTAGTTGTGAAGTGATACTTCAATCAAATGCAATGATCATCTAGTTAAGTGATCAATCATCCCAAAATTGCTAGTGCATGCAAACAATTCAAGTTCCCCAACAATGGTAGAGATTCCAAGGCAGTTTAATATTTTTTGTAGACTAGTCTTGAGCGTACAGGTGTTGCATGCAGTCACATGATCAACCTTAGGAATTGTGCAATCCATTTTGGAAAGAACCTAAATAATAGGGGCCTAATTTCTCAAGGAATTACACAAGGAAATAGGGGCTCAAGCAGAGGTAGAAATTGACAAAGTTTGGGTTTGAGCTTCTTAGTGAGCAGAGGGATAGGTTATTCACTTACGAGTTGTGCACAGTTGATTAAATCAATTGTAATACATCCATATTCATAATATTGATGCAAGAAGGCATTGGAGTTATTAGAAGATTGCATTCCCCAAGAAAAATATTGTGTGCATGTATTTTATTTCTTATTGCATGTCTAAATTTTTTGTTCTAAATTGTGAATTAACTTTTGTAGAGTAGTAGAGTAGGTCTGTATCTTATGATTTTGAAAAAACTTCATGATGAGTTTCAAATTTGCACCATAATTTCTATATCGTATCATAGCAGGATTCCCATTAGAGCATGAATTTCAAATTTTTTTCTCAGGAGGTTCGAATTTGCAGTTCAATGTAGCATGAGCTCTTAGGAATTGAAAATATGACCTCCAATGGGCTAAGGCCAGAGTATTCCTTGGAAGGCAACTCTAATTTCATTGACTACAAGGATTGCATGGAGGAGGTATTCCGTGACAATGGAGAATACATTGAGAGAGATGTTACAAAACTAGCAGAATTTGATGCCCAAAACCTTGCTCAGTCAAAGAAATTTGTAGGCAAGGTGTGGATAATAATATTCAAGGGAGTACGAGACCACATTGTCAGCAATCTCCATAGGAAAGAAAATCCTTATGGAATGTGGTAGGCACTCACAAATCTATTCTAGAATAGTAGTGACCGCAAGAAGTTGGTGCTCAAGGATAAACTTTGAAATATCAAGATGTAGAAGAATGAAATTGCGCTGCAATATCAAAGGAGGTTCACACAAGTTCATGATGAGCTTGTAGGAGTTGGTGTTACTCTTTCAAAGGATGACTTGGTAAGAATATCCCTTCTGGGCCTTCCCAAGAATTGGCATACCTATCAAGATTAAGTGAATGGGAGGGAGAAACTATTGAATTGGGAACACTTATGGTACGATTTGGTACAAGAGGAAATAAGGCAGAATACTAGAGATGGGACCTCATCCAAGGGCAAGGATGAATAAAAATTTGCATTGGTTGGAAAGGGAAAGAAGGGAAAAGGGGAAGAAATCTCAAACCAAACCAGAATCCAACCAAGGGAGAAAGAAGAAAGATTTGTCAAAAATTAAATCATTCCACTATCATGAATACGAGCACTATGCCACGAAGTGCCCATAGAAAGAGGCAAGTGAGAAGACCTTAGGAGGAGCAGTGGGTGAAGCCTTGGATTCATAGTTCGACCTTGACTTTACCCTTATCGCATGCATGCCCAACATAGTGATGGGGAGCGTGTGGTACTAGGACTCAGGTGCATTGTTCCACATGATAGGGTGTAGAGAATTTTCAATGACATGGACGATGAAAGGTACAACATGACCAATATTAGTACAGTCAACTTTCAGAGGGAGTTAGGCTCCCCTCTCAGGCTCAAGGATGCGATATTTGTTGTAGGCCTAAAGAAAAATCTCATCTCTGTTGCAGTTTTGGAAGACCGTGGTTACAATGTGATTTTCAACAAAGGAAAAACATTCCTGAGACACATAGCCATGAGACAGGTGAAGTAGATCGAGGTTTGTATGAAGAATCTATATAAGTTAGAAGTGGAAGATTGTGTTGCATTAAAAACTAAGGAAGAGAAAGTGCAAGGTCATGATGTAGGTGAACTTTAGCACGTAAGCCTTGACCATTTGCATCATGGCACCTTGAATAGTATACAACAAATATCCACTAGCCTCCCTAAAGGAGCACTTGAGCAGCAGGATGTATGCAAAGGATGGACCTTGGGGAAGTACATAAAATCCAAATTTCATGATCAGGAAAAGAAAGCACATGTATTCCAAGAAAGGATCCACTTTGATGTCTGTGGACATTTCTTTATAGCCTCCACTACCTGACACAAATATTTTGTCCTTTTTATTGATGACTTCTCACATAAGTTCTGGATCTCTTCATGTAGAAGAAAGATGGGGCATTCTCGAAGTTCATAGAATTCAAGGCACTATTTGAGAAAGAAACCAGCAAGAAGGTGAAGGCTCTCTAGAGAAATAATGGACGTGAGTATGTGTTGAATGAATTTAAAAATTTATTTGCCAAAGAAGGCATTCAACGAGAGTTGACAACACCCTACAACCCACATCAGACTGGGGTGGTTGAGAGAAATATCCATAGAATTTTGGGAGCAACAAGGGTGATGTTGCATGACCAAAACCTCCTCTACATTTGTGGGTTGAGGTATGCAATACAACAATTTGTTTGCAGAACTGAAGTTTTCATCAGATTCTTGGCATGATATTACACCAGAGGAGGCTTTCTCGAGAAGAAAGCGGGATGTGTCTCACTTCAAGATTTTTGGAGCCTCTATTTACTGCCATGTCTCCAAAGAATCAAGGAAGAAGCTTTAGTCAACAACAAAATTCAGGGTATTTGTGGGTTACACAAAAATTCCCCACAACTAACATGTGTACTTGCCATCACTCATAATGATAGTTATGTGAAGGGATGTAAATTTTGATGAGGATAAATCTATGTGGTGCTCTCTTGAGAGGGAGCTTTAGATTCCACCAAAAGATGAGATTTTAACTCAAAAAGAGGAACCTCAAGAAGTTGTAAAGCAACCACAAATTGTGGAGACATTCACTAAAGCAAAACCTCTAGAGAAGGCAGAAAAAGAACTAAGGAAGTTGATAGACTTGTGCAGGATGCGAGGGAGAATGGTGGATATCCTTCAAATTTGCGTAAGCAAAGGAGGTCACCTGGGAGGTACACTGGCAACATGGCTCTTATGACTGGGCTTATAGAGATTGAGCCATCATATTTTTAGGAAGAAATAGAGAAATCTGTATGGGTTGATGCAATGGTGGAGGAATATTAATCCAATGCAAAGAAGCGTGTTTGGGAAAAGATCCCAAGAACAACATATAAATCAATAGTGGGTTTGAGATGGATCTTCAAGGTGAGGCAGGCAACAAATGGAAGAATAGGGAAGTATAAGGCCAGATTTGTGGCCAAGGGTTACTCTCAAGTTGAGGGAATTGATTATGAGGAGACATTTTCTCTTGTACTAAGGGACTCATCCATTAGATAAATTATTTGTCTCGCTACACATATGGGTTGGAATGTCCACCAGATGGGTGTAAAAACAACATTTTTGAATGGGGTTATTAAGGAGGAGGTGTACATAAAGTAACAAAAAGGTTTTGAGACATTTGATCAAGAGTCCCATGTGTGCAAACTCAAGTGAGCACTGTATGATCTCAAGCAAGCACCTCGTGCTTGGTACACCAAGATCAATAGTTATCTCACTGGTTTGGGATTCACCATAAGTGAACCAGATGTAAACCTCATCATGTATGGATAGAAGGTAAATTTCTCATTATTGTCTTACATGTCGATAATTTTATTTTAACTAGTGATGAGACGTTCATCATATATTGCAAGGAGGACTTCGCAAGGGAATTTTAAATGAAGGACATGGGTCTCATGCACTACTTTCTCGGGTTGGAAGTATTACAAGGTGATGGGTAATTATTTGTCTCTCAATGTAAGTATGAAAATGAGATACTGCAGAGATTCTGCATGGAGAGTTGTAAACCTGTTATCACCCTAAAATTTTCTAAAACTTGGACAGTTTACATTTGCTCCTAAGTCATAATGGTAAATTATGGTTAAGTTACTTTTATGGTTTTTAGAGTCCAAGTCATAGGGTTAGAGTCTCATTTCCATCATCAAATAAAGTTCAACAACCTTGTTTTACACTTTATGGGTCTCATATCATGTTTTGAAAGTCATATGTTTAGCCATTTAAAAAATAAAATTGAAACTAGGTACAAATCCATGTTTTCGTAGTGCAGACAATGTAAAAAAACCAGTTTTGCGCTACGAAATCACTGAAGCAGCCTTTTTTTCAGCGGAAAAATTTGTTTTAGGTAGTCAACTTCTAGAAGGTTGTTTGAGTAGCTGAAAGCATATTTTAGAAAACAGAAAGAGGTTTTTATTCGTAACATAATTAGCTACAAAAACCTCTTTCAGTTTTTTCAAATTCATTATTATTTGGGAGAAATAGATGACCCAACTCGCACTAAGAAACTGCTGTAGGTGCAGGTTTTCACAAATCAGAATTTTCCAGTTTACACCTGATATTCAAAGATAGTTTCTGGTCACAAGAAAAGGAATTTTGAAATTATAAAGAAGGTTTGTCTTCATAAACTCTCCAGCTACAATAACCTATCTCACTTATTTCATAAGTGTTATTAGCTGGGAGATACTAAGATTTATTTGAAACTCTAATTTCAGAGAACAGATTTTTCCTGTTTTACATGTGTTTTTCAAGGAAAGATTCTAGACAGCTGGAGAAGTGTTTTAAAAAACCAAGAGAGGCTTTTGTTCTAGACAACATGGACTACAAAAATGTCCTTCAATTTCGTAGAATATGTCATGTATTAGAAGATAAAGGCTCTGTCCCATGTGTTAATGTTCAAAGATCCTAAACCTAAAAACAGGGAAACATTTTCCCTAATTTCTAGGGTTTATCATCAGCAGATTAGGTAACAACGTGGGAGGCTTCATCAAATTTTACCACATGAGGTTTCAGCTATCAAAGAATTCATTCAATGTTTAGTTAAGGTGGTTTAGCAATAACAAGGAGTTATACTCCTAATTGTATTAGGACTATAGGACTGTTAGTTAGCTGCCAAATACATTTAAAGGTTTATTTTATGGTTGGAATAGGTGTCACTCATAGAAAATTCAAATTCTCTTGATGAGGGATTATGGAATCCTTATTGTAAAAGCTATATATGAAGCAAGAGAGGAAATGAGAAAGGGTTGGAAAATGAGTTAGAAAAAGACTACTTTTGTAAATGTTGTGCAAGGACTGATATATATAGAAGCAGTTTGACTTTTCTGAATTTGAGATTCTTAGTGTACCTCAGTGAGCTTTATATTTTATCTTTGATATGTTTTACTTCCATAGTCCTAATGCTTATTACTCAGAATTCATGGAGGAACATGCTTTGACTTCTTTTAAGTGTAAAACTATGGTGAATTGAGTTCTTGGGTCCTATCTTTGGATGTTTTTCTTCAATGTTTAATACTTATCACTTAGAATTCATGGTTACTCATGCTCTAACTTCCTTTGAGTATTAAACATTGATGAATCGCTTTAAATACTTTCCTTTTCAAGTATATACAAGCCTCCGTTTTATAAGAAGAGCTATTTTTTATCTTTATCTCTATCACTGACTCCATAGCCCAATGGTAGGAAGTCTCCATCTTTCAACGTATAAACATATAAAATCACAAACCATAGAGTTAGCCATCTATCTATATCTTTAATCAATATCATTAACCCTTTGAGAAAGCCCTCTCAGGCTGAGGAGGCTAAGCCTTGGCTAAAAGATTGGTTTGAAATAGCTACATTGAGATAGTCTGATTAGTAGCTATCAGGGTCCTATTTTGGTGATAACATTTTGGTGCATCTGACGGGAGTCTAAAGATTACTCATTCCCAAAATCAAGAAGCTGAACTTCTAAAGGTAGTATGAGCTCAGGAATATTTTCAAGGCTGCAAAACTACCTTGGTGACTCCATTGTTGAAGAATTCAAAATTCATAGATTCATGGTGATTCCACCGGAGTTATGAAGAACTTAGATGCTACCATTCTTATTTCAAGGTATGCATGCATAAATTTTTCAGGAATTCATGGTTTCACAAATCATTTTCCCAAGGATACATATTTTCTAAGGAATGGTCCAAAATTCAATGGAGAAGATTTGAGTTTAACTTTAAAGCATATATCAGATTTCTGTGATTTTACCGAGCTTCTTAGAGTCATACATGAGGATGTTTGCACTATGTTGTTCTATGATTCATTTCAAGGGAAATGTAAACAGTGGATTGAAAGCTTTCCTGCCAAACCTATTAAGTATTTGCAGACTTTTCACTTATGTTTTTGGAGGAATGGATAGATAGAACAGAGTTGGTGGCAAACTCTCCTTCAATTCAAGGTTTCAAACAATGGAATGATGATCATATTAATGAAGAAATAGATGAAAAAATTTCTTTGTCCTTGTCTTCTTATCTAAAATCATTTGAGTGCAAGATAGAATATCAGATGAAAATTTTGGATGAAGTTGCTAAGAACATTGAGAAGGACATTGAAGGTTTACAAGGTCAAATTCAATCATATATTCTTCATGATCATGATCATACTTTTCAAAAGCTTTCTATGGCAGAATACAAAGAGAGGGTGGTGCTTCCTTTCTCTTTTGACATTGAGGAAGAATACATTATTTTTGAAAATAAATTTGAGGAGAAGTTAGAGAGCACATAGCTGAAGCCTTATGCAGATGATCAAAGTATTAGTGAGTTGTCCAAAGCTATAGAATATCAAAAGAAACATCAAAATCACCATGTTTTTTTTGACCCTATAGCTAACTACATGGAAAAGATTTACTATTTAGGCTTCCAAGTATATTTTCATCTTGAAGAATAGTTACACCTCATTCTACCTTGTTTATTCCAATATCTGGTTTATTTTTGCTTCAAGCATAGTCAAGAGATTCCGTCAAATTAGATCGATGACTGGCTTCATTGAAAGTTTCATGTTCCTTGAGCTACAAGTGGAGATTGCAGTTGATAGGGTAGGTAGGAAAGTGAAAATAAGCTTAGGGTAGGTTGAGTAAGCATCTGTTTCAGTAGGTGCAATTTGAATTCCTCTTACAGAAATCATTAAAGGCTTGAGGAGCACATTGGGCAGAAGTTCAGAGTTTTATTCTAGAGGATGGATAGCGGCACTGGAGCTACATGTTCTTAGTGTACCACAAGGGCACACTATCCCTAGTGGAGCCACTGTTATCACCCTAAAATTTTCTAAAACTTGGACAATTTACATTTTTTCCTAAGTCATAATGTTAGATGGTGGTTAAGTCACTTTTATGGTTTTTAGAGTTCAAGTCAAATGGTTAGAGTCTCATTTCCATCATCAAATAAAGTTCAACAACCTTGTTTTACACTTTATGCGTCCCATATCATGTTTTGGAAATCATGTGTTTAGCCATTTAAAAATTAAAAATAAAACTAGCTACGAACCCAGGTTTTCGTGGCTTAGACAGTGTATAAAACTAGTTTTGTGGTACGAAATCACTAAAGCAGCCTTTTTTCAGCAGAAAAAGGCCGTTTTAGGTAGTCAAATTCCAGGAAGTTTTTTGAGCGGTTGAAAGCATATTTTGGACAACGGAAAGAGGTTTTTATTCCTGATATACTGAACTACAAAAACCTCTTTCATTTTATTCAAATTAATTATGATCTGGGAGAAATGGATGACCCAACTTACACTATGAAATTGCTGTAGGTGCAGTTTTTCACAAATCAATTTTTCCAATTGACACCTGATATTTAAAGACAATTTTTGGTCACAGGAAACAGTATTTTGGAATTATGAAGGAGGTTTGTCTCCATCAACTCTCCAGCTACAATAACCTATCTCATTTGCTTCATAAGTGTTAGCAGTTGGTAGATACTAAGATTTCTTTGAAACCCTAATTTCAGAGAACATATTTTTCCTATTTTACATGTGTTTTTCAAGGAAAGATTCTGGACAACTGGAGAAGTGTTTAAAAAACCAAGAGAGGTTTTTGTTCTAGACAACATGGACTACAAAAAGGTCATTAAATTTCATAGAATATGTCATGTATTAGAAGATAAAGGCTCTGTCCCACGTGCTAATGTTCAAAGATCCTAAACCTAAAAACAGGGAAACATTTTCCCTAATTTCTATGGTTTATCATCAGTAGTAAGGTGACATCGTGGGAGGCTTCATCAAATTTGACCTCATGAGGTTACAGCTGTCAAATAATGCATTCAAGGTTTAGTTAAGGTTGTTTAGTCATAACAATGATTTGTACTGCTAATTGTATTAGGACTCTAGGACCGTTAGTTAGTTGTCAAATGCATTTAAAGGTTTGTTTTATGGTTAGAATAGGTGTCACTCATAGCAAATTCGAATTATCTTGATGAGGGATGATGGAATCCTTATTTTTAAAGCTATATATGAAGCAAGAGAGGAAATTAGAAAGGGTTGGAAAATGAGATAGAAAAAGACCACTTTTGTAAATGCTGTGCAGGGACTCATATATATAGAAGCAGTTTGACTTTTCTGAAGCTGAGATTCTTAGTGTACTTCAGTGAGCTTTATATTTTATCTTTGATATGTTTTACTTCCATAGTATTAATTCCTACTACTCAGAACTCATGGAGGAACATGCTCTGGCTTCCTTTAAGTGTTAATCTATGGTGAATTGAGTTCTTGGGTCCTATCTTTGGAAGTTTTTCTTCAATGTTTTAATACTTATCACTTAGAATTCATGGTTACTCACGCTCTGACTTTCTTTGCATATTAAACTTTGATTAATCACTTTAAATGCTTTCCTTTTGAATACCTTGATGTGTCATTACTCATAATTCATGCCCATATGATCTGACTCCTATGAACTTCAAGCTATTGAAACTTTCCTGAATGTGTTACTCTTTCATTGAAGTATATACAAGCCTCAGTTTTATAAGAAGAGCTATTTGTTATCTTTATCTCTATCACTGACTCCATAGCCCAATGGTAGCCAGTCTCCATCTTTCAACCTATAAACATATAAAATCACAAACCATAGAGTTAGCCATCTATCTATATCTTTAATCAGTATCATTAACTCTTTGAGAGAGCCCTCTCAGGCTGAGGAGGCTAAGCCTTAGCTAAAAGATTGGTTTGAAATAGTTACACTTAGATAGTCTTATCAGCAGCCTATTAGGGTCCTATTTTGGTGATAGCAAAACCCATGGAAACACCTCTAATGAAATACTAGAGGAAGGAGGATGCCACTTCATGTGAAGTGGATGCTACCATTTATCGACAGCTAGTGGGTCCGCTCATGTATCTTGTGAACACATGACTAGATATGTGATGTGCAGTCAATTAGCTAAGACATGGTATGGTTAGGTCAACCAAACTATTTTGGAAGGAAACTAAGCATGTTTTACGGTACCGCACAAGCACTACCCAGTTTGGGCTATGGTATAGACAAGCAGAGGGAGTGAAGTTGTGCGGCTTCACAGATGTAGGTTGGGCACAAAGTCCATTGGAACGAAAGAGTACATCAAGTGTAATTTTTAGTGTTGGGTTTTTAGTTATTTCTTCGTACAACAAGAAGCAAAGATCTGTGGTGCTCAGCTAGACAGAAGCATAATACATGGCTACAAGTCAAGAAACATGTGAGGCGATATGGATGAGAAAGATACTTGTTGGACTATTTGCTCAGATGATGGATCCAATTGTGATAATTAGAGTTGCATCAATCTATCTGAGAATATTATATTTCATGATCAATCCAAGCATATAGATATCCAATATCAACAATTACGATATTGTGTCTAGAGGCAGATGATGTTGCTACACTCCATTTTGATAGAGGATTACGATGTTGACATCTTGACAAAATCTTTATCAAGAGGGAAGTTTGAATTCCTTATGTGCAGGATAGGGGTGGTTGATAATCCCTTTATTGCAAAGAGGGAGTCTTAAAATATGTAGCAAGAAATTCTCAATTTGATTTTTCCTTGATTAAATTGAGAAAAATTGAATTTCCACATCAACAGACAGCTTGGATGCAGTTACCTTGTGTGACATGGCTTGTGTCACCTGCTTTACACAGTAAATTAGAGTTGGAGGAGTTATAGTTCAGTTAATCATGTATGATTGTTAATTTGTAGCAATCAAATTTAGTTGTCTCAAGTTATTTTCAGTTAAACTAGTTGCAACTGCTTGAGGAACTAGTGGAAGGCCAATTATGTAGTGGGACTTCAGTCAAACTCAATGATCCTCCAGTTAACTAATCAACCAACCCAAAATAGCTAATGCATGGAGAATTCAAGTTCCCCAGATGTGGTGGAGATTCCAAGGCAATGTAACATCAATTGTAGACTAGCCTTGAGTGTACAGGTGTTGCATACAGTTAGATGATAAACCTTGGGAATTTCGTAATCCATTTTGTAAAAAATCCTAGGTAATAGGGGCCTAATTTCAAAAGGAATTGTGCAAGGAAATATGGGCTCAAGCGGAGGCATAAATTTACTAAGTTTGGCTTAGAGCTTCTCAATGAGCAAAGAGACAAGTTATTCACTTGTAGGTTGTGCTCAGTTGAGAAAATAAATTGCAATACATTTCTATTGATCATATTAGTGCAAATAGACATTGGGGTTTTTAGCATATTGTTTTCCTTAGGAAAAGTTTTGTGTGTATATGTGTTGTTTCTTATTGCATGTATGAAATTTTGGTTCTAAATTGTGAATTAACTTTTGGAGAGCAGTAGAGCAGGCTTGTGTCTTATGATTTTGATTAAAACTTCATGAGTAGTTGCAACTCTACACCATAATTTCTACAAGGATGTTAGAGGCAAATTACAAAATATTCCTTAGTAGACAATATGCCCACTTCAAAATATCTATGACAACTTTTGCGAGAAGAAGACGTTGAGGATAATAGACTGGATTTTCAAGGAATTAGTCACAAAATTGACAAGGGTGGTAATTTTGGTTTTAGGTGTGGAGGTAGATGGATTGAATGTAAATTTGGTTGCATGTGTGTAGGTGGACAAGTCACAGTTACTCCTTTGATTTTTGTCGACGATGTGTTACTATTTGGTAGATTGACCTCTTTTGATCGATGTTTGGACTCCTTATTAATAATATCAAATCTCATATGATTTATTCTTACCAAATGATGCATTGGTACTGGAGATTTATCATATTTTTGGTGTTATCTCCAGTGCATTGGATGCAAATTTTAACTATCTTAGATTTATGCTCCAACCTAATTGTTATGGAATTAAGGATTGCAGCTGAATTATACAGAAAATACACTGTATACATTTATGATGGGCACACAAAAGGCTCTCCCTAGGAGGTAAGTTGACTCGAGTTCGTGCAGTCCTTTAGAGCATCTCTGTATATTGGCTTCATATTTTCACTCTGCCTAAGAATATCAGTAAATATATCTTTCTGGCTTCATCTTGGCATGGGACAATTTTTGTTGTAAATGATAGAGTGGTTTTGGTTGTTTTTTACTCTATATGGAGGTGATGGATGAACAAAATAATCTATTTCTTTGATTCTTCAGAATAAAATCAATTTGGAATGGTGTATTTAATATGTTCCATTTACAGGCATATTAGAACCACTCTTTTGTGGTTTATTGTATTTTGCACTAGATTATTGAATATAAAACATTTGTACCACTTCCAATACACATTGGGGGTTTGACGCAAAGGATGCATTATTGTCCCAAGCTCCTTTGTTGTGATACATCCACCTCCATCCTTGTCAAAAAAGCTAAAGGCCTCCCTGAACTTAGACATAACCTCCATCCCATATTCCTTTAGTAGATAAAACCTTTCTCTCATTTTCTGACCATGCCAATCTACCGTCCGTCCCATATTCTCTCATGAGCCCTGCGTAAACCACCATTTCATTCAAGGATGGGGATTTTGATGCCTACTCTAACCATATTTGTTAGATACTTTCCCCCTTTTCTTGCTTATGGTTTGTTGAGTTGGCCTCCTCTAAGTATTCCCTACTATCCTTAAATTATTTGAAAGGTATCCTTTGGCTACTAACCCCATTTACCAGAGATCCTTGACATGTCCCTTGAAATTTTGATTTTGCCCCATGAACTATTTTATGCCAGTGAGTCGAAAGCTTTAGATTTCTTTTCCACATATTCATTCATGACCAAACACTATACCACTAGTTCTAAGAATCTTGTGGTTACTATCCCCACAATAAATGTATATTGTATTTTAGAGGAGATAAGAATTGCATATTGCCCTTTGGGACACTCCAAAAAGATTTTGATGCACCCTATTTGTCTAACACTGTAGTATACTTTATAACCTTAATTCCCATTCCATGTTCATCGATGTGGATGCACTTTATGATGTTCTAGGAAAACCAAATGTCCTTATCAACTCCCTCTCAACTTCCTTGTCATGTTTTCTAGGACTTGTGTATCCAACAAGAAATTTGGGAGATGAATGACATCAAGGTAGAAAATCAAGGGGTTTTCAAGTCATTTATTTAGGTTTCCCACTAGCATAGTTCCAACATATGATTCACCCAATCCCTAAATTGGGGTTTAGTGCTATTTCAATTAATTATTAGATGATCATGGTGGGCCATAATTCCAGGTTAAATATTATGACTCTTCATAGGATATTATTCGAGATACTTTAGGAGACAACTCTTTGGCTAAAGGGTCAAGGAAGGATTTTGACTTCAATATCAAACCATCAACTTTATCCTCAACATTTGTCCCATCAACCATATCCTCAACATATCGAACCAACAATCAAGAAGGCAACTGAGGTGAAGCATGGGAATCCTCCCTCACCCACGTTGTTTAGGATATATATCAATCTATGAATGCCTCTACACTCCATATATCAATCTATGCATGCCTCTACACTCCACCAACTGTGCATCAATAAAAATTCTATTTGCCCCATTTTCCACCAAGATGGATACACATTGCCCGAACATCGTGCCTCTGATTGCCAAAATTGTAAAATTGGGATTTTCCTTGTCAAAATTTTAATTCAAGACTGACCATGCATTGGAAGGCCATTAACACAATATTAGAACATAAAAATTGAATAATTGACACAATACCAAATACAATACATACATTGAGTTTTGCCTCACAAGGTATCTAGATGCTAATTGAGCAAGTTCACACAAAGAGAGGAAGGCAATGTCATGATACATTGTTCAATTTGTAATCAAGAGCATTATCTTGGATAAGGGAGAAGTAAAATTTAGTTTCTTTCTCATATACAAAGGCAAAATTATGAATCAATGTCAAATGCCTTTTGTGAAGCAATGTTGTTGTAAAGGGTGTTAGAAAGCTTGCATTGTGGGCAAGGCCCTCACACCATACTAGATTTTGTTAACCAAAGCATGTTAACCATGTCCAATGATCTTAAATTTCATGAGAATGCTCAATGAGTGACCATAAATGAGGGTTGTCAGAGTGGCTAATAATCATATCTTATAATGGATGATTGTCATCGTACATAACATCTGTGGTCCAAGTCATTTTTTTGAAGCCCAATATTGGTGAATCATTGTATTACATCATGGTAGCATATCTTTCCTTCTTTAAAGAAAAAATATATTGAAAATAAATAAAGTTATGTCTCATGCAAATGTTCAATATTGTTGTGTTGTGAGTGGTTTTCATATTATATGTATCATATATCTATAATCACTTATTTCAAGTCTACCTTAAGAAATAAACAAAGAGGTGCAGGGCCTTTTCATAATAAGGACTACCACCAACTCCTTTCCTCATAGCAATTGTTCAAACTTTAGCCCATAAATCAAACACATGCCCTTGTTTCTCTAGTTTGGAAACCCTTGGATAGATATGACAGTGAACTACTCCCAACCACTTCTTTAACCATCTATTGAATGAGTTTGATTGGTTTGTGTAAATGATTTTGATTGATTCCTGGAGAGGTGTGAAATCTAATTTTGCATTGACATAATACAAACACCAAACTTATCCCGTGGTAGCCAAAATTACAGCCTTACAACTCTCTCATACAATACTAAATACTTCACTAATTAGTCAGGGGTAATCTCCTTAACAATATATTAAGTATTAGAAGCATTCGTATTAATTGAAAAAATAAAAGTATTATTTAATAATAAGTTATAATGCAGGTAGCCACCAAGTTGACATATGAGACCGCCTTGTTTGTGAGACAAGGGATGCCCTCCATTCAATGCTTTAACTATTTAGTCTATGGATGTGTACATACATTAATTTCCATTGGATCAAATCCTGTCACCTTTAAAGAGGAAACACATTAACACAAATTGAACATGTAAATACAAACTTAATTTGTATATGTATCAAAGTTACTTTGAGAGTTTCATGGAATGCTTAATTTTGTATAGAAGCAAGGGAAAACTTGAAGGGTTGATCACAACAAACATGTATGGTCAATTATGATTATCATAGGTATATTAGTTTGGGTTTCCCAATCCAGAACTTGCACACTTTGTTACTACTGTTAAAGGCATGTCATGATGGTTTACTGGTGTAACATCATGTACATTTAGTTGTGCCTATTAAAGGCATGTCAGTTTAATGACAAAACCAATGGTTTGTCAACTTGGTCAACTTAGTGAGCTATGTGTTAATCATCTCAATGAACAACACATAAGGTCAATTAGCTTAGCCATTGACATGCACATTCCATTGTCACTATTAATGACATGTTAGGTTGGATATTAATATGTATTTTTGATTAACATTATCTAGGAGGTTAACTGAATCAACATGCATGTTTGACTAGAATTGTGGGAGATATGTTAGATAGGTCAACCCCATCAACAACAATTATGTTTAATTGAACATGTTAGAGGCATGACACAATGGTCAGTTTATTAGTAACATGTACATTTTGGTTATCGCTATTAAAGTTGTGTTAGGTTGGTTAGCTTGTTCAATGACTTGTATGTTTGGTTACAATTATTAAAGCCTCACTTGATTGTTTAATGTAGTAAATGAAGTGTAAGTCTAGTTACCATTGTCGAAGGCATGTTTTGTTGGTCAAATTAGTTAACATCATATGCATTCAACTATGATTGTTAGATCCATCCAAGGCTATTAAACCCATTTAAATTAGTGCATAACATCGATAAGGGCTTGCTTATTGCATTATGTGTGAGTATAGTGTGTTATTTTTATTTTTTTAAGTTGAAGATCTTTCATTAATAAGAAAGAATGTACAAGGGCGTCAAAATGCATGGCTTATAATTATTTATATATTTAATGTAATATGCCTTTCATTAAGAAGAGGAAACAGACTTTGGGGGATAGGGGAAATGGCGTTGTCTAGGGGAAACGTCAATCTCATCTATCTCATCTTCACTCTCCCTTCCCTATCATTAGCATCCCTCTCCTTTTTTTCTTTATCCACCAACACCAATAATAGACATTTTGTGAAGAAGTATCATTGGATGACTCAGGCTAAGGGTTAGAGCTCATATGTTTATCTTGGGTTTCTCCTTGGGGTTTTTAGCTTACGTATCTTGCTTTAAATTCTTCTTAAATGTCCCAACAACATCCTTTCCCATCTCTTGTTCATGAAACTTCAGCTTGTGAGCACAATATTCATCCTAAATTTCCTTTGAAAATTCATGTAGCCATTTTGCAACGAGGCCTATTCCTAGGGGGGAGATTTGGAGGATCTAAATTTGTCAACGGACCTTTTTATTGTTGTCCCATGTCGCCCCAAACTTTATAGGCAATGTTTGTAGCCAAGATATAACCTCTTCCATATGTAAAGTTTTTATCAAATTGATAAAAAGAGAAGACTGAGCTCTTCCATGAGCTTTTATTTGAAGATGATAATGACAGTGAAATGTTCATTTTTAACTATACACCTAAACAAGCTTAGAGAGCCTTCCACCTCACTAGCTTAAAATCTAGACTCAAACCACGGCAGAATGTGACATTTTGAAGCATGTCGCTCTAGTCCCTTTGACAAGGAGTGACATGACACCTTTTGTGAAAGAGCAATAAGCGACTGTCACCTCTTACCCCTTAAAAAGTGGTGAAACTTTTTAGAAAAAGGGTAAATGTCTGAAAACATCATACAAAAAGGTTTCCAAAAATTTAAGAATGATTCCATTTTATTGAATCACTACTACAAGAGACTATCACCTCTTCCCCCTTTGAAGAAGATGAAACTATCTAGAAAAAAATATATCTGAAAACATTGTGAAATAAGTTTCCAAAGTATTTAAAAATGATTCCATTCCATTGAATCACTACTACATGAATTCATCTTAAAATTTCATTTTATTTATTAAATTTATCATAATCAAAATTCTCCATGCAAGACATTGAGAGGCATCAGAAGATATATATTTTTTTTTCATAAGAGCTTGTTAAAACAGACCATGGCAATTTAATAACTTTATTTAAGACATTTTGTCTCCAACTTACCAGTCACCAAATAAAATTTGGAGGTGGGTGATGCCATTTTTGTTCAAACCCTCAAGGAGCATCCTCGAGGAGCTTTCAAGAATGGAAGAAGAACAATGGGTGACACAATTTTGTTCATACCCTAGATTTTTTAATTCTGGAGAAGGTTTCAGCGATTTTGTTCAAACCATGAATTTTTGAATTTTGTAGGAGGTTTCAACAATGGAGACCAACATTTTGCTACAAGTATCTTATTTTCCCTTCCAGTTTGATAGAGGCAGGGGATTGTTGGGGTTTTGTGCAGGGAACGGGACACCTAATTGGAACTGGTGCAGCTCCTTAGTTTCGCTATGGAACCCCAGACCCACATAAGGTTCAAACAGGGCTTTTCCTTTCCACCGTCACCGAAAAAATGCCCCTCTCTCTCTAGGTTGTCACCTTCTCCTCCAAGGTAGTGAAAGAGGTTGATAGACCTATTCCAGAAATTCTGGACTCAACTAACTGATGAAAAAGCTTCAGTTGTTGGACATCCCCTTCAGAATCATACATTTTCCCTAGCACAAGCAACAAAAACCCATCTGAGGTTGCTACAGCAAAGGCCGTTGATAAATTTGGGGAAGAGGGAAAAAAAAATGGAGCCCATCGACCCACCAAGCCTTGGGAAAGAACTTTCAACTGTATTCATTTCTCGCAGCGGTAAGTCTCTATCTGACTGTATTTCTATTATCGAATTTCTTGTCTTTGGAAGATTTGATGGTTATTGAAACTAGAGTAAATTAAAGGAAAGGAAAAAACATAGTAAATTAAATTCCATTTGAATCCATCAAATAAAATAGACTTCTTTGACTAAGACTAACTCTATCCTAGCTTTAACTGATGGAATGAAAATTTCGCAGCTATCAAAAATAATGTGCAACATGCACTGAGCATGGGTACTAGAAATTACTAATTATAGTATATAAAGGTTTTTTAAACCCAAGATGTAAAAGTGATGGCTCTAGGCTAAACCCACGTGTGTGTCTTAATTGCCTCAATGAGTTGATATGAGAAGAAATGTTGAGATGCATTTAGCTTAGACACCAATAAAGTCATACCTATTTAAATGAGATTTTAGAACATTGTGTTTCAAATTTCAAGATCCTTGAAATGATCTTTATTTTCATGAACCCCCTTTCCTTTGTTACCAGAATCTCAGAGATGTACAAAGGTTGATCTTTTACCTTCAATAAGCATCTACCCAATGGAAAACCATGAACACTATTTTTCAAACCCTCTTGATCGATGTCCAAGGGCCGAGGATACTTCACATTTTGTAGCCTTTTATACTTCTCTATGAGACAGACAAAGCCCTAATACAAGGCCGAAGGCATGTCAATGAGCTCAAGAATAATATTTTATATATGAGCCTAGATGCTAGGAACTTTATAGCTTTAGATATAATTTAATATAAACCTGCAACAGAGAAGGAATTCCAAAGCTTCCTGGCTGTAGTCATTACAAAAGGCCTTAGATATAGATCATTTGACCAACATTTGACAGAGAGCTCTATCCTAGAGATGCTTGATTGATGAGGCCTTGATCTCATTTCCTTTCTAGGATATGCAACCTATAAATTTGCCGTAGGAGTTTCAGTGCTTCATGATGACTGATCTTTGAAGAGGAGGGAGGTCAGTGTTGTCAGACAACTTCTTGTGATTTCTTTCTTCCTTGCTTGGGCTTGCCCTCACCTTAGCTCTGATACCTTCCCCTCACCTTAAATTTGATACCATTCTAGCGGAGCAAGCTAAACATGACAACAATAGAGGTAAGAAGTTGTAGATTCCTCTATTGTCTGCCTTTTAGCTTCTAGAACATCATATGTTTTATTGCCAATTTCTGCTAAATTTAAAATTGACATACTGATCTAAGAAGAGGGTTTGCAATGCTAATAAGCTCCTCTTCAGTCCATGTTGGCACACTCGAGTCTTGTTAAAGGACCAATTGTTTGTTGTGCACAATTCGAAGCAGATGACAACATAAAACATGTTTTCTAAGAATCAAAACAACTTCTAGAAGTGTTATGACATTAATCCAACACTATGTTTATAAACCGGTTCATACTAATGGACATAGGATGTGGAAAATGTATTCTTTAACAAAAATTTTCTCTGTCAGATGGTTTAAAGCTTACAGCCTTACTCATATCTTGAAGAAAGGGTACTTTCTTCCCTTTCACTTCATAGGTATTTGAAAACCCAGTTTTGTAAGCACCCATAACCATGAATACTATACCAACTCCCTATGGTTAGTGCATCAATAATGTAAGTGTAACACTCATCCATGTGGTAGTCATAAGGCATTTAGGTAAGGTTTTACTAAACACTGGCATCCTAGACCATTAAGATCTATCCATGGCCTGCAATGATGTATTTCCTTTACTCAATAGAACACTCATCATTTCTCTCCCCTAATCATCAAATTTTTTCTCTTCATTCTAAATGAGAAATCAATCAACAATTCACCATTTTAAATGTTAGATCACAAGCTTCCCTCTTGTGCTTACACTCTAGTATTCTCACAACTTCAGAATCACGAATCTTAAACACAGTCTCATGATGTGCATTTAGGGAGGAATAATTCACCCTTGCTTTGCATCAAATTACCCCCCTAGCATTCCCTTTACCTTTACATGCCTCAATGCAAGGCATGCCAAGTCAGTACCTGCTCAGTTAAATTAGTAAGTTGAGGGGCGTCATATATGCCAAACGTTGCCTACCTGTTCTTCCTCTTCCTATGTCGTAGTGTATGAACAGTCAGCCAGACTGGTGAGGATCCCCATTAATAATAACATCTATGTTGGCATCTGAATCAGAATGACATGTTTCCCTTAATTATATCTTTTGGTTTTTAACCAAAAAGGCTAACAGAGATAGAGACCCCCAAATCTGTCTACTTCCGGCCCCTATGCTCATTTTCATCTAGGTTTTTACCATGTCAGTGTCCCTTTCTTTCTAAAAACTGCTTGAAATCAATTGACCTATCCATTTCGTAATGCCTTTGGTAAATTTTTCTATCAAATGCTCTAAAGTATATATGAGATCTAAGGGTTCTTTTGGTTGTTGCTAACTTCATATATTTTTGCTAACCATGATATGGGTTTGATGTAGAGGATTATGATTGTGTAAGGGTTGGATTGCTCGATATCTGTTTAGGAGGAGAAGGAGAAATGTGGTGTTAGGGTCGAGAACTAAAGAAGCCTGTGAAAAGAGGAGGTGTGTGGAATGGAGAGTGGCAGGGCTACCAGTGTGGTAGAATTAGAGGATTGGGAGGTCGGGGTTTTCATCATCGAATAGTTGTGGTGGGCTTCCTTGTTATCTTTGTGGTCATGCCATTGGTTTTTTGGCAGCTAGGTTTCATCACTCCGCATCTACATCTGCAACTGGTAAGCTTCTTCCTTCCCTCCTCCCTCACTGGTAAGCTTCTTCCTACCCCTAGCTAGTAAGCTTCTTCTTGCCCTCCTCCCTCGCTAGTAAGCTTCTTCTTGACCTCCTCCCTCGTCAGGTTGCTTCTGTCTCTTTTTTTGGGGTGGGTCAGTGTTTAATTTATCTTTATTGGCAAGCATGCCCTTTCTTAATATGGTAGTATTACAATGAAGTGTAGACTTCTTACAACATTCAAGTAAGATCTCCATTACAATGAAGTGTAGTCATTTTTTACTATTTTAGAAAGATCCCTTTCCTTGAGAACCCATTGAACAATGGTATTTATGTGATTTGAGCCTTGGCGGGGAATTATCATCACTCCAGTTAACCATTGAACCAAGACGCCATGGACCTGCTTTAAAATTTGATTTGCCTTCACCACCCCCGATTAACCATTGAACCAAAAGCCCATGGACCCACTTTGGAATTTGATTTTCCTTTCACCTTTTCTGTAGGATCTGAAGGCGCAGATGTTATCAAACTTACTTTCCTCGCTTATTGTCAAAAGTTTAGCACCTCTAGCATTTTTCCAGACATTTTGTGAGTTTCCTTTATAGGTGTCCTTTCATTTGATCTGTGTGAAGCTGTGAGTTCCATCTTTGCATTAACACGGTACAATACCTACCAAGATAAAGATTCAAAGTTTGTACCTCTCTCATGCAAGAGCAAAGGTTTTACCAACTGCCCGTAGGGTAATTTCCCTTGCCAAAGATAATGAAACCATTCATCCCGATAGCAAGAAATAACAATGCTCTTTCCATTTTTTAACAAAGGGAAATACATATGTCTGGTAAATTTGTTGGGCAACTACTCGGTGAATTCACTGGGCACTCCTCATTCTGAGTAGGATGGTACTAAGTGTGTGCTAGATTCTTCATAAGCTGGATGGGTAAAATAAAAATATATTTGTTAAGAGTTTAGTTCAACATCTTACTCATGGGAATTGAATCTTGTGGGAATTGAATCTGGGTGGGAAGGGTAAAAATAATTCTTCCCATCCACTCATTATCCAAGCCAGATTCACTTTCCATCCATAAAGTTAAATCCACTTCTCATTAGTCAAGCTAAAACCAGTTCTGATCCACCCAACCTAGATCTAATTCACAACGACAATCTTGTTCACGAGCTACTTTCTGCTATACATATCATTTTCACACTGTTCCCATAGTGTTCAGAGCACATTGGCAAAAACAAACGATAGATATTATACACACCATATTATTATTGATGTGTAATGAAATCTCCATCTTAGCATATGCATGATAGCAAAGCAACCCCTTTTTTAGCATTTCAGTATTTTTATAGATATTCCTCTCCATCAAGTATTTCTACATGACCTTTTATGCATTTTTTATCATTTAAAACAGTAGGGCACGACCTCTCAGGAGATGGATCTGTTAGAATGGTATTCTCTTCCACATCTTGAAAACGAATTCTATTTTTCTATGGCCATTTTGTTCTTTTTTAGGATCTGGGCAATTCACTTGCACTTACGTTAGTCTAATCCCAGAAATTAAATAATGTCCCTAAACTGAAATTTAATCGACCTGAGTGGATTGAAATAGAGAAGAATTATTGAGGATACTGGAGCTTTGTCATATGTTTAAAATCACTCTTATCTATTTATCTGTGGGGTTCACAGGAATAGGAAGATGATTGGAGAAAGAAGAGTTTAACAGACAACATTGACTTTCTCTTCCCAAAGGAGGCAAGTATAAGAAACCTGCTACATTTGGATATCTTAAATTTGATTTCTCCCCTATTGAGCAGAGAATTGAAAATAAATTTTATTTACTCGGTAAGTGATTGATGTCATAACAGCTATCACAGAGGATTCAAGAACTCTAAACTTAAATATTGTTGGATGGAATGACTTATCTTCTTCATGGGTATTAGAAAAGCCCTCCGAAGTAAACCAAAGGGATATTACTAACTCTGAGGTACGATTGGTGAAGATTTTGGTTATTTTCTCTATTGAACATGTAAGGAAACCTATGTGATGATGATATATGTCTTTGAGTAGGGTTTTGTTAAGCAGGAAGTGAAAACTGACATTGGCAGGGGTGCTTCTCTATTTTTAATGGTGTACATCAAGCAAAGGCAAACGACTTCTAGAGACAGCTCAGAAACGTTACATTCACAACAATATGGTGTGATTTTCAATGAAGAGGAAAGGGAAATCTTGAGGGGGGTAAAATGAATGACGAGGTGTAGAAAAAAAACTCCCAATGATGAAGAACTTCTTACGAGGTTTGAAGAGGATGACACAGGAAGTGAACATCAAGATATCAAAGAGAATGATCTTGATGGTAAGCTTTGATTTTCCCTGGTTAACTGATCTATGATGTTGGTAGCCTACTATAAGGTAATGTCTAGTCAAACTCCCAGGACAATGGTTGTTGTAATGCAAACCATTTGCAGCTTGAAGAAAGTCTAACAAAAGTTTCACGGAGGGTAAAATTCTTTGCTGCACTAGATCGCTACTTTTTGTTCTCATGGAAAAGGGAATTGTTATATTATTTTCCAAAATCCTTTTTGAATGTTACTTCTCCAATAGAAAAATTTTATATTTCTTAGATTTTAGCATAGTATGCTTTAATTTATAGTACTTTAATGCTTACAACAATTGAGACAAAAGAGGAGGGAGAAAAGGTTAACAGAGCTGATTCAACAGGATGAAGAAAAAAGAGTTAATCTTGAAAACGCAGCAATTAAACACTCCATGGAGGTAGATTCTCTTGTCCTGGGAAAATACATCATTTGTAGGTAGGAGAATGAGAACAAGAATTCTGACTCCACTGTTAGATTGATGCGAGAATAACTGATCATGGCTAGGGTGTATTCAAGCATTTCCCACGCTAGGAATAATCTTGATTTATACCATGAATTGATGCTTCATATTAAAGAATGTCATTGTACATTGGGTGAGGTCTAATGCAGATTCTGATCTACCTCAAAGGTAATAGTTTTCACATTGGCTGCTTCTAAATCAAGAGTGGTAAGTGCTTCCATTTGCATTTGGTGTTCATATCCTTTGTTTCTTTTAAAGTTGCAGTCTATGTGTGAATCTTTCTGCTTTTCATTCTCTTTTTCATGGCCGATAATTGATATGAATTTTTCAGTGCACCTGAGAAGATCAAGGCTATGGGTCATATCCTATCCAAGCCTAGAGAACAATTTTATGACTGTGGGATAGTAACAAAGAAGTTGCAGCAAAGACTATTCCCAAGGGCCTGCACTGTATGTCCATGTGATTGACCATGGATTATTAATTGCTTGCCCTTGACAAGAGAAATTTCTTAAAAAGGACAAGTTAGAGGATCAAGCTCTTTATCACTATGCATTATTTTCTGACAATGTATTGGCTGCATCAGTGGTTGTGAATTCAATTGTCATGAATGCTAAGGTGAAATGTTATGAATTTAAAATACTCTAAAGTTTAGAAGTCCAATAGTTTTGCTGCATTTTAGATTTAATATTTGGATCTCATTCTAGGTGATTTACTTGTGTTTTCAGGAATCTCAGAAACATGTATTTCATCTCGTCACAGACAAGTTAAATTTTAGGGCCACGAAAATGTGGTTTTTACTTAATCCCCCAAGGAAAGTTGCGATACATGTAGAAAATGTTGATGATTTTAAATGGCTCAATTCCTCCTATTTCCCCGTGCTTCGCCAACTTGAATCCGCAACTATCAAAGAGTATTATTTCAATGCATATCACTCGACTACACTCTCAACACGTTCCTCCAATTTGAAATATATAAATCCAAAATATTTATCCATGCTAAATCATCTTCGTTTCTATCTTCCACAAGTTTACCCCAAACTGGACAAGATCCTTTTCTGGGATGATGATATTGTGGTGCAAAAAGATTTGACACCCTTGTGGTCAGTAGATCTTCATGGAAAGGTTAATGGTTTAGTGGAAACTTGTGGAGAAATTTTTCGCTCATTTGACAAATACCTTAATTTTTCCAATCCATACATAGCCAGGCACTTTGATCCTAATGCTTGTGGTTGGGAATATGGGATGAATGTATTTGATCTCAAAGAATGAAAGAAAAAATATATAACTAGAATATATCACAAGTGATAGAACATGGTAAGTGTGTGGTGTGGTTTATTTATGTTAATTCCCATTATGCTTACTTTAAGGTATTTGAAGTAAATATGAAGTAATTAGCTAGAAAACTTAATGGGTTTTTCTTTGTTCGATTTCTAAGTTTTTCTTTTATTGTATGTAGGAATGAGGATAGAGTGTTGTGGAATCTTGGAACACTACCCCTAGATTTTCACATTGGTTGCTTCTAAATCAAGAGTAGTAAGTGCTTCCATTTGCATTTGGTGTTCATATCCTTTGCTTCTTTTAAAGTTGCAGTTTGTGTGTCAATCTTTCTACTTTTCATTCTCTTTTTCATGACTGGTAATTGACATGAATGTTTCTCTGCACCTCAGAAGATCAAGGCTATGGGTCATGTCCTATCCAAGGCTGGAGAACAATTTTAATGGCTGTTCGAAAGTAACAAAGAAGTTGCAAGCCATGCTTCAGTCTGCAGACGAGCAAGTAAGGACCTTGGAAAAGCAAAGTAAACTTTTAAGTCAGGTGGCAACAAAGTCTGTTCCCAAGGGCCTGCACTATCTGTCCATGCGATTGACCATAGATTATTACTTTCTTCATCTTGAAAAGCGATAATTTCCAAAAAAGGACAAGTTGGAGGATCCAACTCTTTATCACTATGCATTACCTTTTGACAATGTATTGGCTGCATCTGTGGTTGTGACTTCAATTGTCATGAATGCTAAGGTGAAGTGTTATTAATTTGAATTACTCTAAAGATTGGAAGTCCAACAGTTTTGTTGCATTTTACATTTAATATTTGGATCTCATAGTAGGTGATTTACATGTGTTTGCAGCAATCTAAGAAACATGTATTTCATCTCATCATAGACAAGTTAAATTTTGGGGCCATGAAAATGTGGTTTTTACTTAATCCCCCAGGGAAAGCTGTGATACATGTAGAAAATGTAGATGATTTTAAATGGCTCAATTCCTCCTATTTCCCTGTGCTTCGCCAACTTGAATCCACAGCTATCAAAGAGTATTATTTCAAGGCAGATCACTTTACTACACTCTCAACATGTTCCTCCAATTTGAAATATATAAATCCAAAATATTTATCCATGCTAAATCATCTTCATTTCTATCTACCACAAGTTTATCCCAAAATGGACAAGATCCTTTTCTTGGATGATGATATTGTGGTGCAGAAAGATTTTATGCCCTTGTTGTCACTAGATCTTCATGGAAAGGTTAATGGTTCAATGGAAACTTGTGGAGAAAGCTTTCGCCGGTTTGACAAATACCTTAATTTTTCCAATCCGCACATAGCCAGGCACTTTGATCCTAATGCTTGTGGTTGGGCATATGGGATGAATGTATTTTATCTCAAAGAATGGGAGAAACAAGATATAACTGGAATATATCACAAGTGGTAGAACACGATAAGTGTGTAGTGTGGTTTATTTATGTTAATTCCTGTGATGCTTACTTTAAAGTGTTTGAAGTAAATCTGATGTAATTAGATAGAAAACTTAATGGGTTCTTCTTTGTTCGATTTCTAAGTTTTTCTTTTATTGTATGTCAGAATGAGGATAGAGTGTTGTGGAAGCTTGGAACACTACCCCTAGATTGAACGTTTTATGGCTTGACCCATCCTTTGGAAAAGTCTTGGCATGTGTTGGGTTTAGGATATATTCCTAGTGTGGACTGTTGAGAGATTTACAATGCAGCTGTTGTTCATTACAATGGGAACATGAAACCTTGGTTAGAACTGGCAATGATGAAGTGCAGGCCTCACTAGACAAAACATATAAAATATGATTATCCTTTCTTACACAGTGCAATATAAATGAATAGTTGTGACTTCAATATTCATACTGCAATTGATTGTCAAATGTAAAGTGTAAAGGCCCTTGATTCTAGTTGATAATTCATTCTAATTCATTTGTTTTTGGAGTTCCATAGAAGGTTTCTAGTTTATGGCTTAATGAGTCAGGTTTTTGGAGGTGGAATGGCCTAGCCAAGTTTAAGATTTACAAATTTTATGTCCTCATTGTATTCCTTCATAGTTGGAAGTAAACTCCTATATAAGTATTCTTTTCCTTTTTAGTTAATATTTCTCTTTCATCAAGTAATTACACAAATTGTTCTTCCAAGAACACAAAGAAGTACGAGACATAAAGATTTAGGCTTTCAAGGCAGGGTAAAACCTCTCAATAGGGGAAAACCTAACAATCCTCCTCTTATTGAATTTATTCAAAATGAGATATCCAACACAAGACTAAAGAGTCCCTCCAAGTTAGCCCTCCTATTTATGTCAAGGTCAATAGTTGAGTCTCTGCCTAGTCAAAGTCAGAAGTAGCTTCTGAATTTCTATCCTTATTGCAGGTTTAGTCTCTTATTATAATACAGTGATTTCCAATTACAGACTCTTTGCCTTCTATTACTAATCTTTGGCTACTACAATAAACCCTTGACTCTTTACCACAGATATTCAGATCCTGCTGCAAATAGATAGCTTTAGATTGAGATTTGGCTTAGTCACAGACTTTGGTTTCTTCAAGTGATGTAGACTTCATTTTATCCTCAGTTTTTCTTCTCCCGTTGGATTACAGACTTTGAGCTTTTTCACTTTCTTGGTTTCTACCCAAAAGAGGCCGAATATAGGCTAAAATGCCTGGATATCATTCTAACAATGTAAACTTTGAAACAGGGACTCATACTGTTACCCGTCTTGCAAAAAAGTCACTCGATTTTGAAAAGGGGTGATGCAAAACACACGTGTTTCTTAGAAAATAGTTTTTGGCACTATAATTTTTCTATGTACATTATGTTTTAGAATGGTAGTGTTTTTTATGCTGATTTAAAAATGTGGTAATTCTAAACCAGGCCTTTTTTTTAGAAAGCTTTTTTTTTTGTTTTTATTTTATCTTCTAATGTATGAAATTTAAATAATTATTTTGTAAATTTAATCATTTTTGAAGTGGTCTTTTTCTTCATATTTTCTTGTTTTTATTTTAATTTTAATTTTATTGTAGTGAGGTTTTTATTGTTTTGCATATTTAAAGAAGAAGGTTGACATTTTGAATTTTTGATATTCTACATATTTATACATCATTAATTAATTTTTCAATCCACAAGAAATAATTCTTTCTAGAAAACAATATTTTTTAACAATGGACATGAAAATAGCCTTTTTTAACATAAATATAATGAAAGAACTACACGTTTTGATAATTTTTTGCTACAATTGACATGCGAAAAACACAAATTTTATATGAAAATTTTAACTAAAAATGGTTAAATAATAGCTTTCTTTATGAATTTCATGTCAAAATAATAATAATAATATTCATTTTTTTTTCAAAAAATAATGATTAACTTAAAAATGAATGCGAAAATCACATATTACAAATATTGAACACATAAGAACCTTAATTGGGTGTATATTCTTCTCATAAAATGTCAAAGTCAAAACATTACAAGTATAATTACTTAATAGTTACAAAAAATAAGCTTGATTTCCAAGCATAAATTAAATTTAATCGACAATGTCAGGTAATCCAAACTCTTCATCCTCTAAAGTTTCATCATTGTCTTCTTCCACAATATTTTCTACTTCCTTTGGCTCATTTTCGTCTTCTAATGGATCTTTGATGTCTGTGAATCTTCCAATGTATGCCTTTCCAAACATTCCATGTAATGGTGGTTGGGGTTCCTTTGCCTTTTTTGCCACATGTGATTCACTAAAGTCCCCTTTCTTCAACCCAATTTCTTGCATTTCATTTGGAAGAAATTGAAGAGCATTAATTCTTTGCTGAATGAAATTGCATTGTTTTGGATCTTTTTCAATTGCAATGCAATTTCTTCCTTTTTGAAGGCAACATGCTAGTGTTGTACCTAATTATCAAGTACAAAAGAAATAATGAAGTAAATTAGTACAACGACATATTAATTAAAAAATAACATAATGAAATTCAATTCCATATAATAAAACTCACCTGAGCCAGAAAATAAATCCAGAACCCAATCTTCTTCATTTGAACATATGTCTATAAGATAGTTAATCAATAATTGTCGTTTTTGATAAATGTTAACTATCTCTCCTTTTGCTTCTTTGTCTTCATGTGTTCGTTTTCTCACAACAACATCATAAGTCAGTATTTGGCTATGACTCTTTCCATCTACCCAATTAAAAATCATAGACATATAGCTATCATCTTTTGCCCAATTATCAATATGAATGAACTCACAATCATTTATAAATAGTTGATCTTGATGGTTAAGAAGATTTGACTTTTCCCTGTAACATGAAATAGTAAAAGTTCAATTAACTTGTACATAAATGAATTTTTCAACATTAATCAAATATATTTTAAACGTATCCTTGAATTTGTTTTCCCTTTGAAGGTTGACAATATCATTGCCAATTGTGTGTCACAATGAAATGTCACAAATTTCCATAATGATGATGACGTGATTTCTACAAATCCTGCAACCACTTTACTAAGATCTTGACAAGTATAAGGGTCACTATAATAGTCAATGTTTGGAAGGTTGAAACCATGGGGAATATCTGCAATAACTAGGGCATAATCCCTTTTAGGTATGAGTTTAGCAATGTCTTCATAGTCGCGTTGTATTACTTGATATTGAATAGTGTCTAGCCCATTCCAAATGAAATGAGTAAGAGTTGGATTAAGTTCAACATTCTTAATACGTTGCTTCCTCATTCTTTCGATCTTTATTTTTTCAATAAAGGTTCTGAAGCTATCTGGTGCTCCATTATCATCCTTCTTCATCTTTTATAAAATAAACAAATATATGTGTAAGTTATAAATTAAAAATAGTACACAGATGAATAAAAATGAATGTATAAGTCAAGATACCTTTTTAAATGCAAGATAAAAAGCTTTTAATGTTGATGTAGAACTTGAATTTGGATAGTTGCGTACAACATCATCCCGACTATCTTCATTCAACAATTTAACCATTTGTTCTTGAATTTTCATGTAAACTTTGTGACTATATAGATAAAGTAACAAAAAGTTAATACAATGATATGTATAACAGATACTACCAAGAATAACATGTTTTATTTAAAAGAAAATTATAATCTAGAAATAAATAAAAATAACTCAACAAACTTACTTTTGAAATTCCTCAGACATTTCCTCCAATGATAATTCCCCTGACCTCACGTGAGATAATATTGTTTTGACAAGTTTTTCATCTTTCACTCCTTGCATTTCTCTCCAAGGTGGGATAGTCGTATCTTCTGGAAGCTTTTTCATTTCAGGAGCTGATTTACTGCTGCTACATATCAATGGCTTAGTCTTTTTGACCTTCTGGTTTTTAATGCCAATGTTTTCCCACATGCTAAAAATCTCATCAATCAACTTCCAAAGATGTGGGTAGGCAGGCAGATGGGCGTCGTGTGGGCGGGTGGGTGTCGTGTGGGCCAGTGGTTGCCATGTGGGCAGGCAGGCAGGTGGGCGTTGTGTGGGTGGGCGGGCGGGCGCAGGCGCTAGGTGGGCGGGCGGGCGAGTGGGTGCCGGGTGGGTGGGTGGGAGTCGGGTGGGTAGGCGAGTGGGCGGGCGGGCAGGTGAGCGGGCGCAGGTGGCGGGTGGGTGGCAGGTGAGTGGGCGGGCGGTGGGGTGGGCGCCGAGTGGGCAAGCGGGCGGGTGAATGGGCGGCCGAGAGGGGTGAGAGGGCGGGTGCGTGTCATGTGGATGGGTGAGGGGGGCAGGTGGGCGGGAGAGGGGTCAGAACTGAGTGGGCTGGTGGGCAGGGGGGTGTGTGCCGGGTGGGCGAGCGGGCGCCAGGTGATCATGCGGGTGTGGTGGGTGGGTAGGCGAGGGTGTGGCCAGGTGGGCGGGCACATGGGCGGGTGAGTGCCGGGCAGGCGGGCACAGAGCAGACAGGCACCGAGTGGGCGGGTGGGTGTTGGGTGGGTGGGCGCTGGGGGGCGGGCGCTGGGGGATTGGGCGGGCGGGTGGGGTGCGGCTGGGTGTGTGCGTAGGTGGGCGCCCGAGTGCCCAGTGGGCGGGTGGGTGGCTAGGCAGGTGGGCGTCGGGTGGGCAAGCGGGTGGGTGGGCGTCGGGTGGTCGGGGGGCTGCCGAGGGGGTTGGTGCCTTGTGGTCAGGTGTGCGGGCAGGCGGGTCGGCACTCGGTGGTTGGGGGGACATGAGAGTGGGCCGGCGGGCAATTCTCAGAATCGCCCAGCCACACCCAGTGGGCGGGCAGGCCGCCAGGGTGGCGCAGGGTGGTGTACCACCCCTCACTCCCCACCGCCTCGGTGGCCTGCCTGCCTACCCGTGGTGGCCGGGCAATTCTTGGAATCGACCAGCCACCCTAGGCAGGCGAGTGAGCCACCAGGGTGGTGCAGGGTGGGGTGTTGGCACCCATCCTATGCCAGCCCGCTCGGGGTGGCGCGGGGTGGGGGTGCGCAACTTTACCGGGCCCACCATGCTCATGATGGACATATTCGTTAATTTGGCTCAAAAAAAGTATTAATTTAAAAAAAAAAAAAAAAAAAAAAAAAAAAAAACTACTTCATTAAAAAAAAATTAATTAACCTTTTAATTGCGAGAGTTCTTCGTTGAATATGTTGTTGATAGCAATGTAGCTGCTCCACAAATTCACTCCAAATATTTCAATGAACCTCAGAAAACCTTGATGTAATGTGAGTAATAGTGGTAATGGAATTTAGTATATAGGTTAAATTACAGAGATGTTTTACCATACGGTGAATGCAGGATTAATTAGTTTTAAAAATTTTAACATTGTTAATTTTTTTATGGTGATTAAAGAAAATATGATAAAGAGAGGAGTGAATGTGGGATTAATTTGTTTCAGAATGTATTATAAAAATTAACAAAACAATTCAATTGTTTAGTAAATATTATACACTTTGACTATTAAAATAATTTAGGTAGAAGTTGTAGTTTACAATTTTAACTTTAATGATTTATTTCATAAAAAAAATTTAGTTTACATTTTTCATTAAATTGTAGAATAAAATAATGAAGAGAAATAAATCTCACAAACTTTTCGGAGGGAAATATTTTAGCGAAAACTTTTGCCGGGGGGGGGATGGGGAGGGAATTTCTAGAGGGAAAATTTCATTCTCTAAGCTACATAATATCTTTAGGAGACTCTCCATTTGTATCATTCAACATCTTTTATTTGAAAGGGATGTATTTTCCTGATAGTGAAGTTTTGATTTATATATCATCAACATCTTCATCGCGTAACAACTCTATTCATATGGATGAATATAGTGGGAATTCTTCTACTATGAATAGAAAGTCAATTATTCAGCTTAGTCCTGATCCTAAAGGACTATGAGAGCAGCACTGATGAAAGAGGGGATGGAGAATTTCAAATAAATAAAGAGTCACAGATTCACTTAGTCCGAATTCGATGGACTATGAAAGCAGTAGTGATGATGAGCTTGATGATGAATGGAGTGTCACAATGTCCACTTAGTCCTAATTCTAAGGACTATGAGAGCAACAATGATGAAGAGCATGATGGTGAAGTTCAAAAGAATGGAGTGTCACAGTGTGCACTTATTCCTAATTCTAAGGACTATGAGAGCAGCAGTGTTGAAGAGCATGAAGACAAATTTCAAAAGAATGGAGTGTCACGCTGTCCACTTAGTCCTAATTCTAAGGACTATGATAGCAGTAGTGATGAAGAGCATGATAACGAATTTCAAAAGAATGGATTGTCAAACTTTCCACTTAGTCCTTATTATAAGGACTATGAGAGAAGCAATGATGAAGAGCATGATGATGAATTTCAAAATTATGGAGTGCCACAGTGTCCAGTTAGTCCTAATTCTAAGGACTATGCAGGCAGTAGTGATGAAGAGTGAGATGATGAATTTAAAAAATATGGAGTGTCATGGTGTCTAGTTAGTCCTAATTCTAAGGACTATGAGAGTAGCTGTGATGAATAGCGGGATGATGAATTTCAAAAGAATGGAAAGTCACGGTGTCCACTTAGTCCTAATTCTAAGGACCATGAGAGCAACGATGATGAAGAGCGTGATGATGAATTTCAAAAGAATGGAGTGTCACAATGTCCTCTTAGTCCTAATTCTAAGGACTATGAGAGCAGCAGTGATGAAGGACAGGATGATGCACTTAGTCCTAATTCTAATGAGTCTAAAGGTAGTAGTGATGAAGGATAGGATGATGCACTTAGTCCTAATTCTATGTGTTAGCACTTGAGATTTCACCCTAGGCTGAGAAAGGTAAACCTTCAAGGCAACATCAAACCATTCAGCCTCGTAGCTAGCCGTACGAGGCAGGAGAAGGCTCTCTCCGGTCAATCTCGGTAGATCTTCAAATGGAAGGAGATGACCAACAAGTTAACACTGATATTAGGCTAGTAAACTGATTAGGAAGGTTGATTTAGGGGTTTTTGGGGTTTTGGTGACAAATAGAGGAGCTGCAATTTAGGGTGCGGGGATTTGACACAGTTTCTGCAGGGGTATCTTTGGGGCAAGGTAGGAGATTGTGTTGATGTCTTTAACTGAAATGGATGATCAGGAAGAAAGATAATAAGGCTAAAGAGAGCAAACAATGGATTTGAATTCTCTTTAGACAGCAGAAAACATAAAAATTAAACAAATTTGAAAGCTGAGCATGGCAAGCATGTATTCTAACTTTATCACTTCATTTGTTTAACATGCAGCAGTATAGAAAGGAAATGAATCACATAACAAAGCTTACAATAACATGAAGAGACACACCATCAACACAATGAGTCCACAAGAATCCCAATGATGACTGCAAAACCCTGGTCCTCCTTAGCCAAAAATTGCAGAGATACAAGTGAATAGTACAATGATAACTTTCTCCCTCAAGAGTCCAACCATGAAAATGAGTAAAAGAGTGCATAATATAGATGATCTAACCTCTTTCCCCACCTCTAGGGGTCGAGCTCCCCTTCCTAGGAGCTGTTTGAACAACCTCTAAACTAAGCACTACAAAATAGGCAGTCAAAACCACTTGCCTCTAAAAACTTGGAAACCAGTTCATACAGTCAATTTTACTCTTTTACATGAGGAAAACTTCTAGAAGAGTAAAAAAATAGTAAAAGTATCTAAAAAGTGCCACAAGTACAATCAAAAGGACCACCATTGACCTCAGCAAGTCAAACTGGAGCTGAACTGTAAATTCTGGGCTGAACTGGTCAAATCTGGCAAAAATTTCCCAAGGGGTCGCGCACATCCAGCTAAAGGGGTCGCGCACTTTGAAGCCCTGTTTGGAGGCCTTTCCGGAGTCAGAATGAGGTACAGGATAGCTCGTTGGAAAGGTATCTGAGTCTAATTTCCAACCCAACTGTAATTTTTGGATTTGGAGGTCATTTACCTAGTCAAAAGTCAATTCTCCCAAGACTACTTCTGCAGCTCAAAAAAGGGGCAGAAAGTCAAAATTTGGCTGTAATTTGACTTTTTGGAGACCCAAAACTCCATGAAAACTCAAGCTAATCCATAGGCATGTGTAACTTTGCATGAAAAATCCATCAATGCTGAGTTTTTGCAAAACGGAGCTACGAGGACAAAGGGTCTCACCGGGGGTGAGACCCCTTGAGAAGCCAAAACCTGTAAATTTCCCAAAAAATTCACAAATGACAAAATTTTCTCCAAATTCCTTGAAATTTGGGCTGGGAGTCCCCAATAAAGTACCATGCTCATTCAAAGAGGCTTTGGCCAAAATTTGGAGTGGATCGGGCGTTTTCCTTCATTTTTGTGCTTTGGCCAGCCGTCCTTGGAACACCTTCGTTCTCGCCGGTATTTTTGAAATTTCTCTCAAACCATGATACCTGTGTAAAAAGTGAAGGAGGTTTTTCTTCTTTGGCATGTTATGGACAAAAACCTCTCTCAGTTTTCCAAAATTCATCTTTTATTGCTCTGAAACATCATTTGAGTGCAACTTGTCCCGATGTGTGAAACAAGGGATTTTGTCGAAATGGAGCGAAATGAAGGGGATAGGGGGCTTCTAAATTCTTGGGGAAATTTTTGGAAGTAGGGAGAGATGTTAGGAAGCATGGGAAAGTGGAATCTTAGAGATTGAGTGAGGGGAAGGGGTCCAAAAGGGAAAAACACAGGCCCAACCTAGAAAATTGCCAGGTTGTAGCTAGAAACTAGGGTTTGTGCAAAAATGAGGAATTTGGTGGATCTAAGGGATGGGAAGTGTTTGATAAGGTACTTTAAGGATAGGGGAAGGTGTATGAACATCAGGAAACAAGTTTTGCCGGTGATTTTACCGCCCAAGAGAAATTACCTCCAAAACCCTAGGAGAGGGAAATGACCTTGCCTGGGCACAACTGAAGCATGAACATGGTGTAAAATGACCCATTAGACACTAACATGACGATGAAAAACCTCTGAATGATGATAGGCTCAGCTGAATGATGACATGGACTGACATTTGGGCAAACCCTAGGCCTAATGCCTAGTGACCAAATTTTGCTTGAAGACTCACTGAAATGACAAAATTTGACCTTGACACTTCAAAATAATTTTGTAAGAGCACATTTGATCACTATAGGAAGGCTGGAAAGGATGACACTAACACTATGGACTTTGAGAGCAGCGCTGAAAATGCACATGAGGAAGAATATCCAATAAACATCGAGTCAAATTTTACATTGAGTCAGAATTCTAAGGACTGTGATAGTAGCACTGCAGAAGGGGAAGATGAAGAATATCCTCCAAGTCAGTATTTGAAAAGCACAACTGATCATAGTGTGGATAACATTCCTCTTAACGATCATGAAAATCCTGATACAAATGATGATCCAATGATGGAGATGTTGCCAAGAAATATTGTATCGAGGAGTAGGAGTAGACCTTTTTGTATCAATGCAAGATGTTCTAGTTATACAAGGGGCAGAGCAGAATATCTAATTAGAAGTTCTATCAGCACACTCATTTCAAGTGAATGTTGCCAAAAATATTGCTTGAAACATATGGATTGCAAATTTGCATTCGAGAGTAGGAAGAGATATTTGTCAATGAATAAAAGCATGCAAAATTCATATTTAGTTGGGTGCATGCAATCTACATTTTCAGGTTATGATTATCATATTAGGACTTTATTTATCTATAGAAAAGCTTTCAAAATGTTTCATTCGATTGAGAATTTTCATCTCTCAAGAATTCAAGAAAATTTGGAAAAGGATCCCACATTTTATTTAGATGTCATAAAAGACAGTTTGGGCCATTATCAAACACTGCAATGTCATGGATGAAAGATTTCTTCTCAAAGCATGGAGAGTGTATGCCAAATAGAGAGACAATACATATTCCATATAATTTTTCAAGATGAGAAATCTACAACTTATAAAAAGAATATGCAAAAGGCGCTGAGGGACATGACTGATTTATTACATATCAATATTTTGTGAAGGCATGGAAGAAAGAATTCAACAATGTCTGTATTCCTAAGAAGACAAGGATGGGGATTTGTAGTACATGTGCTTCTCTTAAATCGAAATGGGACAAATGAGAGGGGTCAGAAAGACGTAAGCATTCATAACTTTAACTTTTAAAATTGTATATTCATCAAGTATGAAAACATATTTCTTAATGGCTATCTTTTATGTTGTGTAGATTCAATTGTCAAAGAACTTCAGGAGCATCGCTAACAACAAACAAACGAAAGGAAGAAGTTGTACAAGCATCAAAAGAAGTGTTATGATAATCCGAATAAATATTTGGCTTTGATAATTGATGGTATGGACCAGAAGACAACACTTTTACCACATTTTGTTCGCACACCCAAAAATTTGCAGGAGGAAAATTTTATTCAGTTTCACTTGGTCGGTTGTATGGTCTTCAATGGGAAAATGTTGCCAAGGGTGTACTTCATAGCTCCAAATATTCATAATGATGCAAATCTTACCATAACCATAATTCATGATGTGCTTTCTCATTGGTTTGCTAATCTTCCTGAAGTTTTGTATCTACAATTGGACAATACTTGCCATGAAAACAAAAATCAGGTTGTTTTTGGATATCTAAACATGCTTGTTGAATTGAGAATTTTTCGAAAGGTAAAGGTTGGTTTCCTTCTTGTTGGGCACACTCATGACCATATTGATCAGATGTTCAATCCTTTTTCAGTCACATTGAGGAGGAAGGAAGCTGGGAGCTTGCCATCACTAATGGAATGTATTAAGAAATCATACATGCCAGAGCCTACTTTTGATGTGTTGGAAGAAACTGTTGACATGCGAAGGTTTATTTTGGGATCATATCGTGAGGGGAATGCATTGAACAACTTAATGAAATTAGCTTCCAACATCAATTTCATATCAAAAAAATTGATGGGAAAACACTAATATGGGGCAAAAGGTATTCAACTAACGCAGAATGGGCACTGTCATCAGGTTTGCAAATTTTGAAGTTCATTCCAGTTCATCCAATATTTGCATCAAAAGCATTATTATTACAATCAGTTGGTGAAGTTCATAATGCACGCAGACAAAATAGAGATATAAATTGTTCTGATTGACTGGAAGAAATTAAAAAATGTATTAGATATACATATGAGTACTTTGACATTGTTGATTCAGTTTGGTGGGAGTCATTTTTCAATAATCAATGTGATATCATTTCAACAGCAACAAATGAAGATATACCTTTGAAAAATCCATTTATTTGGCCACAAAATTTGTCGAATGAACATGAGGAAATAAACATTGTTGAACAGCAACAATCTCAAGGTATTATTAATTCTTCATAGGTAGAGGAAAGAGAGATGTCTATTGGTTCCAGAAGATCTTGTGTACAACGTGAAACCATGGAAGTCATTTATAGGGATTGAGTACATGATATGAAGGAGGGTTTCATGATCGCAGCGCTAGCAGATGGAGATCCCAATGGCTATCCATTTTGGGTTGCTAAAGTTATAAAGGTCTTTACAAAAAATGACGATGTTACAAGTGTTGAAGTACATTGGTATGCAACAAATAAACACCCATTCAATGGTGTGTATAAGCCAGAGATGGTAGTTGACAAAAAAAATGGCGGAAAAAGAAAAAGAAAGGGTACAAATATAAATCGTCGCTGCACAGACATATTAAAATTGGAGGATGTTGACATACTTGTTTATGACATCAATTTAAAAATGAGAGGAACTCTTCACTTCAAGACGATAGAGATTCTTAAAAAAGGAATAGTGTGGAGATGGGAGTCTACTGAAACCAGTTGTAGATCTAGAAGAATTTTGAAACTTGAAATGATGGGCATGCATGTGGACTCAGATGGGGCACTAGTTGATGAAAGAGAAGAATATGGAACATGTTCGTCAGCATCTAGTCACTCATCTGAAGATGTGAATTCTGATGGTGTGCAAGAAAATATGAGTGATTTTGAATAATTGTTTAAGATAGTTTATATAACTGATGTATGTATCGTATCTTGAAATAAAATTTATGATTTCCATATGGTGTTAAATGAGAAGTTATGAGGCATTTTTATGTTGTTGGATTATATGTCTTAATTATGATAGTTTTTTTTTGTTTAAAATATCTACAATGCAATATTAAATTAGAGATATAATGTATGTTTTATTCAATATAAAAATAACGACTTTTGAATTCATTTAGTGATGTAATTTGTTCATAATGTCATGGTTTTTTAATTTTATATTTGAAAAAATTTCAATTTCTTTTGTATCTAGCATGTTATGGTTGAGAGCATGTTGAATTTATACTTAGGAAAGAAAAATGATATTCTACCAAAAACATTAATGTGTTTTTTTCCTCATAAACAACTTTGCTTGGCACATAAAAATTTGGTTTTACTAGCATTTTTTAAACATTTTGAAGGTTGACCTTAAAAAAAATCATCATTCTAGTATCATCACTTTTTCGTTTTCAAGTTGTATTTTGCACAAAAATTTCGTTTTCACTCCCATTTTTAAAACATGTTCAAAATTGACCCTAAAAAAAAAATCATCGTTCTAGTATACACACTTTTTGTTTTTAGCATTGTTTTTGATGTTTTCTCGGGGTTTTTGGTGAGAGTTCCCGCTTTGAGTTTATAGTTCCCATTTCAAAGTTTACATTGTTTTCTCAATGAGCTTTGACTTAACTAAATAAAGAGTGACTATGCCTGGATTGTTGCCTTTGCAATGTTGAAATGTGCTACAATCTTTACCTGTGACAAGATGCAATAGCCCTAATTAGACAACACTGAAACTAGCTCAATTTAGTGTTTCATTGCCTTGACCAATTCCTTCATTTTCCCATAGCAACTATGCTGCAATAATCTCACATGGAGCGAGGGTTAATTTTCACATGGACATCTCTCTTTTGACAATGAAGGCAATGTGATAGGCTCTCATCTAAGATATGTTCCTAAGATATAATAAACTTATGGTGTATGAGTTATCATATTTCTTACTCCTTAGTTATATTATATGTGCTCCCTGTCTTTGTGCTCATGGCTGAAATAAATAACTCTCCATTGAATTTCAATTAGCATCATTCAGAAACTCTTGATTGATTGATGCTCTATGAAATGCATCAGCTCTAAGTTACTCATAATCCACTTTCTTGTTGAGTTAGAGATCAATAGCCACGGTTCTAGAGCTGTTGCACTTCGTCAAGGAGTTTCTAATTTGGTTTCTTTACGACTATTAAGAATTTCTCTCTCCTTACCTGGAGTGTTCTTAGGTGTTCTTGGGTGGATTTCCACTTACTAGAGTCATTTCCCTCTCCCCTGAGCATTATTTTCATTTGGTGGGGTGAGTTTGAGCTCAATCTTGGTTGTCTAAGAGGCCATATGTACTAGACAAGGCCATACATCATTGTAAGAGATCATTGGCTTTCCAATTTCCCTTCATTCCCTTAAATCCATCGAATACATGGTTGCTAAAATCTACAAGGCAAAGCATTCTTGATGTGTATTTATGGTAGAATGTAATTATATTAGAATTTTTTAAAATTAAGATTCATTACTTGAGCGATTCAAATTATATGTTGTTCCATTGGTATTGGGAATCGTTACATGAGAACCCATTAACTACAATTATTCACCAATAATATCGAGAGGTTGTTCTGTACTAGAATGATGATTGTCCAGTATGATGTATAATGAGGATAACGTTGAACAAATGAATGAGTAGAAATCACATTCAAGGGACAGTGTGGATGAATGTTGTACTGTAGAAAAAGAAAATACAATAGTATGGACAAATATGGACAAATTCTGATGAAGAACATGCAACATCAGCCAACTTTGATGAAAACACAAAGTGTGAGCAGTTTGAGCTGTCTGATTTCGCACTTATTGCATATTCAACTGGTGGATCTGTATCTTCTTGTATTGATCATATGGAAGATCAAGATTACATAAAACAATGTATACACACTTTTACCCTAAGGCAACGTGTTGGGCAAAAGGCCCTCAAGGAAAACTCCCCTGAGACAAGTATCAAGTCAATGAGCAAAACTTGTTGTAAAGATGCTAGTAGTCAATTGTCCAAGGGTGATTTCTGGATGCCCTCACAAGAACTAAAGATTGTATCCCACTATCCAAAGGATCTTCTCTCAACTAAAAAGGGTATGCTAATAAATGCTTATGGGAAAAAGGCACAACACATTTATCTTTGGTTGGGAGCTTATCCATATTGCGCATGATGTAAACAGTTATAATGTCATGGTGAGTAGTTTTTTGGCACACCTTTAAGAAGGTATCATTATCGAATGAGGGCTACAAATCTAAAATTTTATACATTGAATTAGATATAGGATTATATTTGTCTAGATGGGAAGGTTGATATAGTTTGAGCTTGTAGGAATTAATTATTGGAGAATACCCTATTACGAAGGAAGCTTTGGGTTGAATGAAATTTGATGAACCTACCGTAGAATATGTGAGCTAAATTTTTTATTTTTAATATAATTTTTCCTTATACTATTTCTTATGACGGATGGCATATGATATGTAGGAAGATTTTCACTCTATAGAAGATATTCATGGCCTTGTGTATGGTCAAGAAGATTCCTAAACCTTAAATGAGGAAAACCTGGTATTCAAAGTTAACAAAGATATTTTGGATATTATAAAGTCATTTGTATCATGCTTATGCATGGTACAAGCTCTATATCTTCCAGAAAAGCTACAATAAATACTTAGCATAGAATGATTTATAGCTGATGGCATCATCTGGATTGTTGGCTGCCATTGTGAAATGGGATGAGGGAAATGTGTAGAAAAATCATATTCTAGAAACCATTTATCTTTGGTTGGGAGTTTACCCATATTTCCCATGATGTAAATAGTTATAATGTCATGTTGAGTAGATTTTTTACACACCTTTAAGAAGGTATCACTATCGAATGGGGGCTAGAAATCTAAAATGCTATATATTGAAATAGATATAGGATTATATTTGTCTAGATGGGAAGGTTGATATAGTTTGATCTTGTAGGAATTAATTATTGGAGAATAGCCTACTGCAGAGGAAGCTTTGGGTTGAATGAAATTTCATGAACCTACTATAGAATCTGTGAGCTAAATTATTTTTATTTTTAATATATTTTTGCCTTATACTATTTCTTATGACAGATGGCATATGATATGTAGGAAGCTTTTCACTCTATAGAAGATATTCTTGGACTTGTGTATGGTCAAGAATATTCCTAAACCTCAAATGATGACAATCTACTATTCAAAGTTAAAAAAGATATTTTAGATATTAAAAAGTCATTTTTATCATGCTTATGCATGGTACAAGCTCTATATTGTCTAGAAAAGATACAATAAATACTTAGCATAGAAGGATTTGCAGCTGATGGCATCATCTGAATTGTTGGATGCCATTTCTATTATTCCCTATGATCACAAGCATGGGGCTCACCATTTTGAGCTGGAGAATGAGAATGAAAGAAGTTCAAGAATGGTTAGTCTTCTAAGTTTTGGGATTTAGTTTGGATTCTAAAATGGATACCAGAGAATTGGTAATTTATTTCAATGAAAAGGCTTAAGTTCATCTATCACTATTTGAGATGCTTGCATTTTTATAGGTTTTCTAGTATAAGTATTATATTTTATGCTTAGTTCAAGGAGTTTTCTTCCAATATGTCTAATAATAATATGTTTTTTGGATAGTTGTCACGCTCAACACTTCTATTTGAAGTGGTAAGTAATAGGTACAGAGATCATTAAAGAGTTTATTTTTGAAATTAAGTCTTTCCCTGATGTTGTTGAGAAGTCAGAGCACACATATATTTTTCTAAGCACATTTTATGCTTGTACGAGTTACCTTCCATATGTCTTTCCATATGTACCTTGTACCTTGTTACCTCCCAATGTACCTTGTTACCTCCAAACTTGCAAGTAAACTGTTACCTTCCATATGAAGAATTATCAGCCACTGAGACAGAAATCAATGTTTCACCTACTAAAGGTCCCAATGTTCAATCAAAAGTAGTACCCATAGCAGCAACTCCACCTGCTGTCCTAGATCTTCTTGGTTATTTGATAGGTTTAGGCAATGCACTTGTCTATAGAGATTAGTGAACAATAGGCTCTAGGTGGGTATTAGATAGTCAATTCCATTTCATTTTGTAAATAAAAAATGGAAAAAATTGGCTTTATTGTTGTTAGATGTGAATTGTATTTACTATGATAAGCGTCAGCTTGATTAAAGCAACTTGTGATATTTTTTTAATGCTTTGCGCAGGTCTCTATTACCTGGTTTACTTGCAACATCAGTATGCCAAGGCCTTCAGATCAATGGGAAACTTATATGGTGCAATGGCCAAATTTTTTACATCTTGAAGCTTTAGAATAACTCTTTTGGTCTTGCAGCTGCTGGACCTCTACAGGTACAGTTCATAAAATGTGAAAATAGTTGAGATATTAGTTCTATTTACTGTAAATATTGCTAGTTTAATAGGATGTAGATGCACATCTATTTTGAGTCCTTTTCCTAAGTGTTATAGACATTTTTGGGCCCTGCAACCCCAAGCATAAAATGTCCATAAACTGAGGGCTCCTAAGTCCCTAAAAGTGTTGTTCCAACCCGTAAAGGAACAAGGTCAACTGATTACAGCTTCTCCCAGAAGTTCTCCATGAAAAACTACTCAGAATTGGTCAAAATAGGATCATTGCACTTGCTCCATGGCTAGGGTGCGATGCATCTAACCTAAGTACACTCAATGGGTGCGTTGCATTTCAAAAAGCCCTTCTATGGGGTGTGATGGGCGAGAAGAGACAAATGGCAGTGTCAATCTGCAAGGTGGAAAAGCATGGAATCTTCCAGAGACTTCTCCTGTGACACTTTCCTCTCTGAATTCGACCAAGGATGAGTAAGAGATCATCAATCTCCAAGTGGAATCAAGAACTATCAGAGGGAAGACACTAATCAAATCACAAGCTGACTCATTCCCTTTACAGAGATCTATATATGGATCCCTCATCCCAGAGATCCAGAGGCTGGAATTTTGCATCTTGTAAGGAATTTTTGTTAGTTTCTTGAGGCAACATCATAGTGTTGGGTGATCTAAGCTTTGTATGAGGTGAAGAAGGGCTTACTTGCTGAGAGGATGATGCTGGGTCAGAACAGCTGGTTGTAACTCTCTTGGCTCTTTCCTTATTATCAATAAAGCTATTCAAGTTTTCCTCCATACTTTTGTGTAATCTATATTTTGTGCATTTGTATGGTCAATTTACATCTGACCCTAGATTGTTTATGATAATAGATCCAGGTTCGTGTATAGTTTTATGCTTCTTTGATCCCACAGGTACTCTGTGAAGCTGGGCATAAGGCAAGTAGCAAAGGACTATCAGAAGAGAGAGGAACCGAACAAGGAGTCAAGTGCAAGACAAAGGTTGGTGTCCTTTATTCTTCTCTCATCTATCTTTCATAAAGGAAAACGAAAGTAGAATTTACTTTGTTTGCTTCTAAGGTAGCTACCACACCTTAGTGGGATGATCAGTTCTGAATAGACACTTTTCCCTGTAACAAAATGGCGACTCCACTGGGGAGCGAATAGATTGTTTGTTTATCTGCTTTTGTTTACTTTATAAACTTACAGACGGAGCCTGAAGCCAAGCCAGCGAGCCTTCGAACTGCATTTGTTTTACGAATGCAACGTAGATCAATGCTACTTCAGTCAATCTCCGGGTTTGTTTATGAATTAAACACTTGATATACAAGCTCTCTAATTTCCCTTGTGGTAGCTTTAGTAACCTCATTAGATCTACCCCTGTTGTTGAGTTACTGATTACCATTTGCTCGGCCAAAATCCCTGAACTGAACTGCAAACTGTGACCCGGAACCCGTTCAAAGTCTCGTCCCTGGTCCATCGCACCCTCTGTTCTGTGAAACTGACATTCATCGCACTTCCCGAGTGTAGCAGGTGTGTTGCATCTCAGCTTCCCCGTGTTACAAGTGCGCTGATCAGACTAGGCTTTGTCCTTGAATCTTGGTTTCTGTGTTCATTCTTTTCAGTTCTATTCATGAATTTTGCTGCCTGTAATCACTACACCTCTATCTGAAACCCTCTTCCTTACTATTATTCCACCTCCATTGTGCAAAGAACTGTTGTTTTTGTGTATTTGTTAAGTCATTTTCAGTTCTCCTTTGCAAAAAAGTAACACAATCGAACTGTCCTTCTTTGATCTGAAAGTGTCGTAGCTGTCGTTTTTAGCCATAGAAGGCAATCCTCTTGTTTTGGTAGTCGATTATACGAGTTACTATTGCATATGATTTGAATTTGTGAGTTTTAAAGTGTCAACAAGCAATATTTCATTTTAAAGTCGCTAAGTGTCTCTCTTGCCTTCACTTCATTTTGGAAAGAAAATTGTTAAGTATTGTCGCTTTAAAAGTAATTCAGATTTGCACATAAGCTTTCTTTTTATCATCTACATATTAAGAAAGTTGAAAACAAATACATGCATGTGCATTTGCATTTAGATTGTTTGATTGGTTTGATTTAGGACAGTGCATATAGTGTGTGCTCTTTGCTCTTTGTGAAAGAATACTGTCTATCTTTCCTTAGTAGCTAGGATTTTCGTGGCATAAAGAAGATAAAATGATTGTTTATCATCTTATATTGAATTTTATGAATTGTGTATATACATCACTTGGTGAACCTGAAAGACAAATTTCTTAAGCAAGATCAACTATAAAATAAATTGAATGGATCTAACAACGGTTTGGAACCTAACGCACAACATATAGATGTCTAGGATAGAGACGTGTTCTGGCGTCGTAAAACGTGGTAACTGTTGCTTTCATTGTTGGATGGGTGATTCCTCCACTTTGAGACGACAAGTGCCAATACGGACTTGTGCTCCCACGTACCGTCGAGTATATTTTGGGAGACCACAATAGGCTTTATCCTTTATCCATAGGAAGCCGTGTTTGCCGCCCTATCGATCGCAATGCACTGAACACAACATTCGGGAAGATTGACTGTCGTACCGTAAAAAGTATTCTGCAGTTTTACGATTGGTTTGGTAATCCCTCTACCTAGATTTCCAGAGCAGTCCCTTTCGTTCCTTTTCAGACTCCTTAACGGAAAAGGTCCATCCGAGCACTTGTCACTTCAGGCTCGTTAATAATCGAAGGCGACTAGAGTCATCTTTTGTTTTTTCTCGACTCTTTAAAATTGAAAAAACAAGTTGTGTCAAAGCATCTAAAATTCATTTAATTTGGAAATATACTTCCCCTTTGATTTTTAGTTGATCAAGTAATCCACAATTGTGGAAGAAATCCAATTGAAACCCCATCATTCGCGGAGGCTTACGAGTCAACCGTCTTTTTCTTCAGAATCAAAACTATTACGGACAAAGCGAACTCGTTTAATGGGTTCCAAATCTCCTGGTAAAGTTAGAACAAGTGTTCCTACGACATCAGAGACTCTGGTTACTCCAAACATTTCTGGTATCCCTACCTTTACAAAAGAAGTTCAGCAGCCACAGAAGGACAGTAGTATTGATCCTAGTCTGAAGGTAAACACTTGTGTTACTGAACCAGTTTCATCTACAACCGGTTCGGAGAGTGTTGTTCCCCAAACATCTGTCGCTGCAGATTCCATACCTTCTTCGGCACCAGAAATATTTTACGGACCTGATGGTCTACCTCTTCCACCTGGCTTGATTGCTATAGAAGAGATCGTGGAGGATCCTCCATCTAGTACTCCATCGTAATTTGGAGTCGAGATCACTCTGTATCCTTCTTCATCAGAAATTAGTCTACCGCCATCGAAAGCTCCTGTAGAATCGCTAGGTAATATTTTGGATAGACTAGAAATATTTGAACGACCGTCGACATCTAGGACTGTGTCGTCTGACACAGCGACGGTAAAACTTCCTGCTGTCACTCCAACAATGTTCGCCAGCATACCATCTGTCCCAACTAGCTCTCAATCACTAGAAGGAGCCCACTCAGGGGCTGTTTCGACAGTATGGTCTATTCCTGTTTGTTCATCCGGAATAGTATCCGGAAACTCTTATGTTGGGTCTCAACAAATTGATCTTTCAGGATATCAATTTGGGCAGTCCGGTCCTCAAGGGCAAATCATTCCTTTAAGTACCGGATTACCGCCGTATGGGGGGCAGTATACCCTTTCATTATCTCCTCCAGGAGGAAAGTCATACGGGAATTCACAACAAAATTCAGGTTATGCTGGAATTACATCTAGGGGTTGGTTACCGATGCTACCTCAATAGCCAAGGGTTGTATATTCGATGCAACAATGTTTACCTATGTCAAATATACCAACTACGCCAGCTATTGTGACGGTGTCGCAAGAACAAGCGCTGCCCGTTGTATGCCAACCTCAGGTTTATCAGGTTGTAATGCAACAGCCTCTTGACCCTGCGACTCAACCACAATCACCGACTGGTGGAATGACGCAGGCCCAAACGGGTACTCTTACCCCTCATCTTGGTCAAACAGTTAGTATCGGGCAGCAACACATGGCGTCACAACCATGGCTGGTGCAATACCAACAACCGCAATTCCAACAAGTATACCAAGGATCTGAGCAACAAATCTTTGCAAATAGTGGGCAGTCGTATATTCAAAACGGTCAAAACCAACCATTCTACAATGGTTATGCCCACCAACCTTACCAAAGTTACCAGCATCAAATGCATTATGCTGGTATGCAAAGACCAACTACTCAGGCGATTCCATCTTATCCTGGGTATGCTTCACCTAACCTGAATCAACAGTTACCCTTCGTGGTGACTTTAGAGTTACCGGATCTAAATCGGTTAACAAACGATCCAATCGCTTACGCCCCTTGGTGGCCCGTGATTCCGTATAAACTTCTGTCAGATATTCCTAAATTTAATGGAAATCCGGGTGAAGATCCGTCGAATCATGTGATGACCTTTCATCTGTGGTGTTCATCAAACACGCTAAACGATGATTCGCTTAGGCTTCGCCTTTTTCAGAGGACGTTAACTGGTCCGGCAGCAAAATGGTATATCGAATTTCCCAGAGCTTCATTTGACAACTTCAGTACCCTAGCCACAACCTTTTTAACCCATTTTCAGTTACCGATAAGGTACGAAATGGGAACAGAACTTCTTACCAATTTAAAACAAACAATGGCCACTCACATATCTGATCATATTCATGAGTGGCGATGTCGTCGTAGAATGGTAAAAACATATGTTCCTGATCAACTTTTAGCTGAATGGTTTATTAAGTCTTTGTTATCTTCCATTACAGAAAATGTGGCAAAAGGGGGAGTCGTCACCGAAGAGCAAGTTATTGCTTGTGCACAATATTTAGACTTGATTTATACTCAGTCTGGCACGCTCTACGATAAAATACCTAACGCTCCCAGACCGGAATTTTCGGTCCTCCCTCCTCCTAAATCGAACAATGACTCTCATGCCGGTGATGGCGTGATTGGCACGACAGACACGAAGTCGACAAGGGCTACATCTAAAAAGGCCCGTAATATTTCAAGTCAAAATGTAAAAGAAGAACTTCTCGCCTCGGAAGTAAATGTCGTCTCGATAGACAAAGGCAAAGAAACCAAGCAACTAGGAAGCAATAAGAAAAACCAAGGGAAGAAGAAGAAACAGGAGGAATCATCACCTGAAAAATCTTCTGCAAACCCACCTGGAAAAGGGAAACCAAAAAATCCATGCTTTATATGCGATGAAGATCATTGGATAGCAAATTGTCCGCTCAGAGCTGAGCTTAAAAAATTCTTCAAGAATTCAATGACCTCAACAGTGTTAACTGATCCGTTTCCAAATCCAGGAACAAATCTGGTTTCTAGTGAAAATGCTTCCCCATCCCAAGTACTAATGTTGTTGGTTTCGAAACAGCAAAATGATGCTTTGATATCGACAAGGAACAAATATTATGGAAATCCACAGCTGTCGAACGACAAGGATAAAGATCAACCTAGTAGTTTGACAACAACTTCGACAGAAGTTGCACCACCCATCATTCCAGAACTGAAAATAAAACCTCCAAAGGGAGTAGTACACAAATCGACATTTAATCCTCGTGCCAGAGCAGCACAACATTATAATATAGTGGAAGATTTGGCCCAATCGCCATCCGCTATGTCGACACTTGAGGTACTACAAAATTGCCCATCCCAAAAGCAGGGTTTATTATCAGCCATCGGTGGGATAGACCCAAAGGATTCTAATCTTGTGTCCTTTGATCATAAAGGATACGATCCACAGTTACCAGCTCAACTAGCTTTCCTCATTCAGGTGAAAACCCTCAACAAAACTGTTCACCGAACAATTATTGATGAGGGGGCATCTACATGTATTATGTCGATGAGTTTCTGGAAAACTTTAGGATATCTGACCTTGTCGCGATCTTCCACAACATTAAAAGCATTTGACGGACGAACATATACCCCGTATGGTATTCTAAGTAACTTGCAAGTTGAACTGGGGGGGGAAACAGTAGAAATAGATGTTGAAGTAATCGATGGAAACCTAGATTACAACATCCTACTGGGATGACCATGGATATATGCTATGGCAGCTGTTGTGTCGACCTATTTTAGGAAGATTGTGTTTCCCTTTCAAGGAGGGATTACAATCGTCGATCAACAAAACTTCCTCCCCAATGGTTCTCAAGTTACGAGAAGCATTCCAATGATCCATGGAAGCACCCATTCGATTCAAAATATCAGAGTAGGCCTACTAAAATACCCTGTATTAATGGGTACTTTTGCTCTCCCACCTCTAGTCAATCTGGTGGAAGTAGCATCGGTAGGAACCTGCAATATGATATCTTCAATACAAAAGATCTCAGAAAATGATATAAACATGGATCATACGCTGGTGTTGCCTCCAAGCCCAATAGAAATATTATAGCAATCAATGTTTCTAGCATGGGAGGCAAACCCAAAGCAATGCTCATCAAGCGTTTGGATAGATAGCTCTAAGGAATATGGCACCCCTTCAAATCCTTGGTTGCGAGTGCATTGCACCGACGAAGGAATTGTTCAATCAATAGTAATTGAAGGGGCACCATGGAAAGATTACCACCATCTTTCCCTTCTTCCGGATTATGAAGAAGATACTCGTGATGACCTTCATCATCCCTTAGTTTTTTATTTCCTATCAAATACTGTAAACACGGTGGATTCCGAGCGAAACTTGTCCAACATTGAAGAGACTATCGCCATAAATATCTCAACCAAAACAGATGTTGTAGAGAATGTTTATGTTGGCAGATGTTGTTATCCTTCAGAACTGGAAATATATAAAGCTTTTTTTCGTGAATTCAGAGATGTCTTTGCCTGGTCATATAATGAAATTCCAGGCATTGACTCGAGTATCGTTGAACATGAAATTAAGATGTATCCAGATGTCAAACCAGTATGACAACGAATAAGGCAGGTGCACCCCAAGAAAGCCGCTGCCATCAAGGCAGAAGTTGAAAAACTTCTCCATGCTGGTTTCATTTTCCTGGTTCCTCTAACTGATTGGGTATCGAACATTGTTCTTGTGATGAAAAAAGAAGGAACGATTAGAGTGTGTGTCGATTATAGGGATGTAAATCAAGCTTGTCCAAAAGACAACTACCCTACACCCTTTATCGACCAGATAATTGATGAATGCGCTGGATGTGAAATCTTTTCATTCATGGATGGATTCTCCGGGTATAATCAAATAAATATCCGCCCACAGGACCAGTCAAAGACTGCATTTATTTGTCCGTGGGGCAAATTCGCATATCGAAAATTACCCTTTGGTTTAAAGAACGCAGGGGCGACATTTCAGATGGCAATGAATTATGCCTTCCATGACATCAAAAACATCGTTCAACCATATCTTGACGACCTTCTGGCTCATTCACGAAAACGGACTAATCATCCGCAGCATTTAAGAGTGATATTTCTATGTTGCCGACACTACAAGATACGACTCAATCCACACAAATGTGTGTTCTATGTCAGTTCTGGTCGTTTACTTGGCTTTGTAGTCTCGAAGGACGGGATTCGTCTCGACCCATGTAAGGTTCAGGCAATCATAAATTTGCCTCCACCTTTGAATTTGCTTCAGATTCAGAAACTCCAAGGGAAAGCAAACTTTCTGAGGAGGTTCATTCCAAGTTATGCCAAACTTGCTAAAGGTTATACGTGTTTATTGAAAAAGGAAGTGCCCTTCATCTAGGATTAGGTTGCACAAGCTTCCTTTGATGCTATGAAAGAATCTCTAATGAAAGCATCATTAATGTACGCTCCTGATTATCAAAAAGACTTTAACCTGTATCTGGCTGTAGCGGATACAACCATCGAAATGGTTTTAGTTCAAGAAGACAACGGAATTGAACATCCTATATATTATTTGAGTAAGAACATAAATGATACAGAAAGAAAATATTCTTATGTTGAAAAGCTAGCGCTAGCAACAGTTCAAGCGACACAGAGATTTCGACACTATGTCCTCTTTCGAAAAACTACCATTCTGTCAGATTGCAACCCCATGACTTATATATTGTCGCAACAGTTGCTGGGGGGCAAATATTCAAAATGGATAGCAATTCTACAAGAGTTTGATCTGGAATTTGTCAAATCCAAATCAAAGAAATCCCTTTTTTTCGTAGAATTATTATGCGATCTCCCATCGTCGTCCAACGATGAAACATCCGAAGAAACAATCGTGGATGAATCTTTGTTTCTGATATCTTAAAGAAATCCGTGGTATGGAGATATAAGCATATATCTCCAAACCCAAAAATATAGGCCTAATACCTCACGAAGTGAACAAAAACATATTCGATACCAACCAAAAGACTACATGATCGTCGGTGATACACTTTACTGTCGTGGTGTCGATACAGTCCTAAGGAGGTGCCTCAATCATGAGGAGGCCGAAAAAGTCCTGAATGATTTCCATTTAGGTGCGTGTGCGGGGCATCAATCAGGTTACGCTACAGCACATTTTTTTTTACGTGCAGGATACTTCTAGCCAACAATGTTTAAAGATTGCATAAGCGCAGTCAGATGTTGCCATTCCTATCAAATTTTCAGTAGCAAAACCAGAAGACCACCCGCAACTCTGCAGCCAATAGTTGCTATTGGGCCATTCACCAAATGGGGAATCGATTTCATGACATGTAACCCCACCTCGACCGGGGGGCATGGGTATATCATAGTCGCAGTTGACTGTTTTACCAAATGGGTCGAGGCGATGCCTACATTAGATAACACTGGTGAAACAGCTGCCCTCTTCTTTTTCAATCATGTAGTCGCCAGATTCAACGTCCCACAGGCTATAGTCACAGATCATGGATCGCATTTACACAATCACATGATGGTCGAATTAGCTGCCAAATTAGGGTTGTCGCATGACAACTCTACTCCATATTACTCGCAAGCCAACAGACAAGTTGAAGCGATCAACAAAGTCCTGAAGCACATGCTGCAAAGGATGATTGGAGTTCACAAAAGAAGTTGGCACCTGATCCTGTACTCAGCCTTGCGGGCATGCCGAACATCAGTAAGGAATGCAATCGGGTTTACACCTTTCCAACTGGTGTATGGCCTAGAAGCAATCTTACCAATTCAGTATGAAATCTCGTCCCTCAAACTCGCGATCGACCTTCTCCCTGGAACTTCTGAAGAGGAGGCTCGTTTCTTGGAACTAATCCAATTGGATGAAACCTGACGTGATGCTGCTATTGGCTAACGAAGCCCATAAGAAACGAGTCAAGGCCCAGTTCGACGAGAATGTCAAACCCCGTGTCTTCTCAGAAGGTGACTTGGTCTTGCTTTATGACCAAGAATTCGATAAATTGGGAGCAGGTAAATTCAAGGCTTTATGGATGGGCCCCTATATTGTTAAACGAGTGTTAGCAAAAGGAGCCTACGAGTTAATGGGTTATGACGGGATTCCACTGGCGCAACCTCATAACGGGTTGTACCTTAAGCATTACCATGCGTGATTCAGTATAGTAGCCTATCTGCTTTTGTTACGTTTTTTGTTTTCGCTAAAGTTTTTGTTTTGGTCAAGTAATCCACTTTTACATTTATTGTAGATGTCAAACCTATTGGAGTCATGGGTTGGATATGCCGACGGAGCGAGTCGTAGTTCGCTGAACCTATCTTCTGCGGCCTGGGCCATTTTTGATCCAAGCGACGAGTTAGTAAGTTTCAGAGGGGTATGTATTGGTTGATCATTGAATAACATCACTGAATATAGCACGTTGATAGAACTTCTCTCTGATGCCATCACACATGGCATACGTCGACTGATTGTCAGGCTAGACTCACAACTCGTCATACTACAACTCACTGGTATCTACTCTGTCCGAAATCCAGCTATTTATTGCATGTTCCTAAGGGTCAAGATTTTGGAAAGGCAATTTGATTTTCTTCAATATCAGCACATTTCTAGAAACTTAAACACATTAACCAACTCATTGGCAAATTATGTGTTACATATACATCTGCGACATTTATAAAAGAAGCATTTCATCAATATTTGCATTTGGATCATGTAACTTAACCAAAATAAAACTCCGAAAATCAAAAGCATATATATAACTATTTATGGTTTACATATAATGTTCTGTAACCAAGACAAAATCGGTCAGATGACCCAAAACTCAAAATGCTAGGGGGCACCCTAGTCTAATGATGCTCGTGATAACAAGTCACCCCTGTGCGATCATGTGTAAAAGCCTAGTCCATCGACTTGGCACGCCAATAGTATGTCGCTACAACCTCAAAGGCAGCTCGTCAGTCCTCACATCTGGAATACCAGGAGTGAGGCCCTCGACCTGATCCTATAATGCTGAAAGAGTCTCGGCCACATCAAGGTCGCGAATGATAGCCCTTCCAACAGCCTCTCCTGCTGGGGCGGCAGCTGGCACTCTCAGGCATACTACTGGCTGAACGGGACCAACATTTGCACGAGCACATGAGTTCTGATCAGTCTTGATAGAATGAAGCACAAGGACATTATAAAAAAGAAACAATAAATAGGAATATGGTCAAAGATATTTATGGTAAAGTCAATAAGCGACCATTGTATCGAGCAGTTTTAGCACATAGTTCAAGCTCGTTAAAAAATAAACATAAGACATGAGCAAATGTTTCTTCCCACATTTAAGCTCATTAAAAAATGAATAGGTAAATAACGATCGTGAATGTAGTACTTCAGCCTTTAAAGCCTTGGTCGTGTTCCCATCATCACCTCCACTCTGTATTGGCCAATCATTCACCTCCATTTGGTTGTTTACCCCTTTTGAGGAACAGCTGCAAAGAGTGATCCTATTAGCCATCCTTGTAACACTGCCATGATTGGAAAATTCCAAACCTTACCTGGAATCAGTTGCTACCCAATTTTATCACTCGTTCCTCAAAGACGAGTCTCCTTTAAGCTCTTTTCAACTGACTCGTAAAATATGAAAAGATTTCCGAGCTATTGGCCTCTCCAGCTCGTTAAAGCGACCGAAAGTGCTATCCCTCCTTTAGATTTTAATCTTTTTGGACCTGAGGGATTATTACACAAAAAGATCGAGCGCTTGTTTTGTTCAGCTTGTTAAAAGTATCGAAAATTCATCCCTTCTGTATTGTTTCATAATTTTTCGGGCTTAAGGGATTAGATGACGAAAAAGGAGTTTTGGAGTTTCCTTTACGTCCCTTTTCAGACTCTCTAAAATTGAAAAGGATCGAGTTATCTTTGTCGTTAAACTCGTTAAAAAACCTAATAGCGACAAACTTGTCCATAGCAGACAAGAACGAGTTTCACTATCGCTAGGCTCATTAAAACATAGCGATGGGTTTGCCCAAAGGGAAAATTATAGAACAAGCATATGTTATCCTCCTCAAGCTTGACAAAAATAAAGAGGTACTGGTCAGCAATGACTGGGGAAAAATTGGGAAGAAAACTTGAAGAAACTCTGTTGGTAGCAAGTCGCTCTTGAACATGACACTTTCACTCTGCATCCAAGTTGGGTTGGGTTGTTTCATTCACCGGTCACATCACACCATCCACATTTGGGGTTAATGCTACCAATCCAACATGTCAATGTCGCCGATATGTTTAAGAGAAGTCACTCAGAGAATTCACCTTTGTCTCACCCACTACAATACATTTACGCTGCATTCTTTCATGACCGCCACCCTGAACCTTATATCACCAGTCCGTTTTCACCTCCATTAAAATCATTTGCTCCATTCGTGTCATCGATGTGGGATTCATTAAGGCCCTCCTATTACGGATCACTTCTTGTCGACATCAGCTCATTATCCAAGAAGTCGATCTAGGAACACCCCTTCAGTACTTTGAATCTTGCATGCCTCAATGGCAAGTTTCCCACTTCCGGCGAAAGGTTTACATCAATGGCCTTCAACCGAAATATTTTGCGTGGTGCTCGACGCCAAGTCCTTTATTCACGCCACGTGAATTGTACTGCAGTACCTTGAGGGTCATTATCATTATTGGGTGATTCCTCTCGCACCTGTTAACAGCTTACATCACTGGCTGGTAACCAGGCGATGTCTTTCCATGTTCAGCTCTAGAACATCTCTCACATGGATCGACTTGTACTTTGAGTGAATATTGAACGAGATTGAAAACCCCGGATCTAGTTTCATCCATCCGGGCTGCGATATATATTCATGGAAATAAAGACATCAAATGTACATCATTTCTGCACAGATAATCATCCAATCAAATGGATGATGGCTCTACCAGAATCATCAGTCTACACTCAGACGATTTTCTTTCCTATGTACATGAAAATGAATTTATAAAGATGAGCATGGGAATGCCCACCTCAGCTAGATCATGAAAATATTATGAAGATAATGTATTGTATTGTATCTTATTACAGGTCTCCTCCCAGCTTGAAAGAACTTCGGATGCTCATGATAAAGCATTTCACCCAACATCAAAAAATATTAACGACCTCATGCTTTACGGGGCAACTGTTATAGACATTTTTGGGCCCTCCAACCCCAAGCATAAAATGTCCATAAACCGAGGGCTCCTAATTTCCTAAAAGTGTTGTTCCAACCCCTAAAGGAACAAGGTCAACTGATTACAGCTTCTCCCAGAAGTTCTCCATGAAAAACTACTCAGAACTGGTCAAAACAGGATCATTGCACTTGCTCCATGGCCAGGGTGCGATGCATCTCACCTAAGTACACTCAGTGGGTGCGTTGCATTTCAAAAATCCCTTCTATGGGGTGCGATGGGCGAGAAGAGACAAATGGCAGTGTCAATCTGCAAGGTGGAAAAGCATGGAATCTTCCAGAGACTTCTCCTGTGACACTTGCCTCTCTGAATTCGACCAAGGATGAGTAAGAGATCATCAATCTCCAAGTGGAAGCAAGAACTATCAGAGGGAAGACACTAATCAAATCACAAGCTGACTCATTCCCCTTACAGAGATCTATATATGGATCCCTCATCCTAGAGATCCAGAGGCTGGAATTTTTCATCTTGTAAGGAATTGTTGTTAGTTTCTTGAGGCAACATCATAGTGTTGGGTGATCTAAGCTTTGTATGAGGTGAAGAAGGGCTTACTTGCTGAGAGGATGATGCTGGGTCAAAACAACTAGTTGTAACTCTCTTGGCTTGATTCGGATTTAAACAGGAACGCAACAAATTACAGAGATAACCATATACACAAAGATGCAGCGGAAATAATACTTCATTTCATTAATGGAAAATACTGAAATATGCTTACAACCAGAAATGGAAACAAACTAGCTAGGGCGATGGTAGCTTATCTCTGAGAAGAGATGTGATGGCTACATGCCTCTGAACTGTGTTACAATGAGGCTCGAAGGCCTATTTATTGTTGAGAAACAATGGAAAAACCCTTAACATTCCAAAACCTAACCCTAGGAGATGAAACACCAAACTGTGGGCCCCGTTTGGGGGTAAGTTGGTATATCAACTTCCCGGGGTTGTAACTTTGGCATATGATCTCCGTTTGACGCGTACAATAGCTCATTAGAAAGATCTATCCGAGCACTATCATTGTTGGAACGAGCAACATTCCATGGACGCATGTTGCCCCCAGATTCCTCAAAAAACGTCGTTTAGGGCCTCAAAACGGCTCCGGAAGTTCAGGACCCGAAAAACTGCTAAAAATAGTAAGTTGTGCTACAATTAAGGAAACTGAAAATGCCGAGAAAGACAATGGTGGGGGTCCAGGTGGACTTGGCAGGTGGCCACCAATATCCACCTGGATCATTCCTCCCCCCTTAGGAAGCAATGGTCCCCATTGCGTTGAGCTCCTCCATGAGATGAGGAAACTTCTGCTGAACTTGTTCCCTGGTGAGCCACTTGCCCTGCTGAAGGAGTTGGCCTGCTTTGACAACTTGATACAGTTGGATATTCTGTTGGCGAGTGTTCTTGATCTGTGTGTCCATGATCCGATCAGTTGCAGCTTGTTCCATGCAATCTGGATTTAATTTTGTGGGTTTGAGCTGTTCTGCAATGTCGGATGTGTCTAGCAATGGTGGAAAGTATGGCCGAAGGCGGTCTACATTGAACACTAGGTTCAGGCCAAGGAATGGGGGAATGCTGAGCTCAAATGCATTTTCTCCCATAGCCTTAGTAATGGTGTAAGGACCATATCGGAGTGGTCTCAATTTCCGATAGGCTCCAGTAAGGCGTTCCTTCTTCAAATGCAACCAGACTTTGTCGCCCACCTGAAACTTGTGTGGCACCCGATGTTGATCATGTCGCTGCTTGTACTTGGCATTTGATTTCTCAAGAATGTCATGGACCTGCTGGCGAATATGTTGGATGCACTCAATGAAGCTGGTGGCCTTATCTGTTTCGGACTAGACATGAGCTGAATTCATGTGAGTAGTTGCAAGTGGCATGGCCACATCAATGGGGCATAGTGGCTGGAATCCCAAACCCACTTGAAAAGGGCTATGGCCAGTGGAGCTGTGAAGAGCTCGGTTGTAGCTGTGCTGAACATAGGGGAGGCTCTCGTCCCATGTGCATGGATGCTTTGAGTTATACATGCGCAGAATGTGCACAATCATCCTATTGACAACCTTTGTCTGGCCATCAGTTTGAGGATGGAAAGCTGTGGACTTCGTGAGTTTGGTGTCCAGGATTGACCAGAGACTGGACCAAAATGTGCTGAGAAACCGACTGTCCCGATCTGAGATGATAGACTGTGGGATCCAAAAGTGCACCCACACTCATTCAAAGAAGAGTTTAGCAGTGGCTTCTGCTGTGATATTCTTCTTGCAGGCCACCATAATGGCCATCTTCGAGAACCTGTCGACGACCACAAAAACACAGTCATTTCCATGCTTAGTGGAAGGAAGGCCTGACATGTAATCCATGGAGATGGATTCCCAAGGTCGATTAGGGGTAGGTAACGGGGTATAGAGGCCGTGCTTCTTAATGGCCGGTTTGGCAATGGCACAGGTAGTACATGATCGGATGTACTTCCCAACATCCTGTCGAAGATTCGGCCAATAAAAATAATTTTGCAGTACAGCCACTATTTTCTCAACCCCGAAATGCCCAGCAGCCCGACTGTAGTGTGCTTCCCAAATCATCTTCGCACGCTCGCTTGAAGGAACACAAAGGTGACCGAGGTGGCATAATAGGGCATCCTGGAGGTGAAAATCTGCAACCTGCTGACCCTCCAAGAGTGTCTGGTATGTGTGGCCGAATTCTGGGTCGCTTTTGTAGAGAAGTGGCCAATCAGAAGTCTCGTGCCCACAAGAGTTGAGCACGGTGGTTAGCGCCATGATCGGTGGTCAACTGAGGCAATCTGCAACATTATTGGTGCTGCCCTTTTTATACTTGATATTCAAGTGAAACTGTTGCAGGTATTGTAGAGCCTCTACTTTACACCTTATCATCCATCATTACCCACTGTTTTCCATCACTTTTCTCCCTCTTTTGCCTCATTTTCCACCCAGATCATTACATTAGTTGTCATTAAACATGATCAAGTGAGCTTTGCTAATGGGTGACTGTTGTGTTTAGTTTTTGACATTTTTGCAGAGATTCCGCAGCCATCTGCTGATTCCGCAGCCATCTGATGATCCCGCAGCCATTTTGTTGATCTCAAGGTTACACGTGCCATTTTGCAGAACGAGCCACATGGGCATGTTGGAATATATGTGCTCGAGGTTCCTGTGCCATCAGTTCAGCCAGCCACGTCACCTGTACCTCCGGTCAAAGGGGGTCAAGTTTCGGTCAAATAAAGGCAGCTTAACGCTGATGCGTAAGCTGTTAGGATACGTCGGTGGAAAAGGTGACCTGTCCGTGTTTTGCAAGCCGTGGGGAACATGATCCAATGTTAGATTCATTGCCCATAACGACCAGGACCTCCAGCTCGACCATGAACCATATGACGTGTTGACTGCACTTTAATTACGCATGACATTCTGTTAATTTTCTGTTGTTAGCTGTACGTATTAGGCTATCTTGCAGATGCCTATATATACTTGCGTCTGCGTACGCTTATGTTAACTTTTTAGCTGTTGTAGTTTATGACTTTGTGAGAATTTTAGCACGCTTTTAAAACTCTGTTTTATAGTGCTGTTCCAGCACCTTTGACTATGTATTTCTGCATATAAAGTAATGGAAACAGTGTTGTTTTGAAGTTCCAAATCATCTGAGTTTTCTGTGGGTTGTTTGGATGGAGGGCCCCTGTCCATGACTGCCCGTGTATAAGTATTTCATGTTCATACTTCTGCAATTTCTTTATTTTACTTACAGCATTTCCTTTTCTTGAAGTTATGTACAACTTACTTTCTTTTCATTGCTGCAGCCTTTATTTTCACTGATCAGCTTTGTTTCTTTGCAGGTTTTGACCCGGGATTAAGTGTTTTGTATTTGCTTTAATATCTAATGGTAGTTGCAGTTGTCTTATTCGTAATGCTGCCCTTTTTACTTTGTTTCCTAGATTAGTCTTTAGCTTAGTTTTACAAGTTGGATGCTAACTAATTTATGCTCTCTTTATCATTAATGATTTATCTTTCAGAGAACAGAACACTAATTGATTGCAGCTTGTTTTTAAGTAGCTTTGGCTTGTAGCACTAATACTTTTTCCTCTTGTTACACATAATCACATATGTAGGAAGCAGTATGATGGAAAAGGCTTAATAGTGTTATAATTTTTCACTTAGAGTTTTTATCAACTCTTGGATTTGTCTTTAGCTACTTCCTAATCGTGTTTTACGCAGTACTATGTGGTAGAAGCAGGGAGTTAGGAAGAGATAACCATTATCATCAATCCTTGATTTGATTTTCTTATTTCTTTTATTTGCAGCAATATGAATAGAGATAATGCCATTAGAATGTGGCCATTTACTTTCAAGTCATTTCAAGTTATTCATTTCTTTCAAGTTCTTTTCCTTTACAATTCAGCAAGTAATTAGGAATCACTAATCACACACTTTCACTCACCTAGAACTCACTTTACACACACTTTCACTCATCTGTCTATAATCATCACTCCATCTTAAAAAGAAAAGTTAACCATAAACAACACCCCCAAACGAAAAAAAGCTCTAAGAGGTTGCTTAAGTACATATAGTACACCTTCACTTCATCAGCTTACGAGCCCCGGGTTGACAATTAATACTAGCAATTTAGGAATACTAAATTGACTAAACATTTTGGCGCCGTTGCCGGGGAAGTGAAATTAAGTAGCCATATTCTTAGAAGAAAAAAAAACATAAAAATTTCAAGGAAAGAAGTTAATAGCCTATCTAAGTATGCTCTCCTCTTGCACTTCAAAGTGATCTGGAGGATCAGAAAGGAGAAAGTTATTGATTTAGTAGTTTCTTGAGTATGCTCTCTTCTTGCACCTAGAGTGACCTGGAAGATCAGAAAAAGAACTATTAACTTGACTTGAAGATAAAATAAAAAACGACATGCATAGAACTAGAGATTCTAGGGGAAGGTTTTTAGCTAGAGCTCGAAGTTCAATCTTTACAAGTCCATCTGCTGCAAGGGATAGACAAGAGACACCTCCCTTATCTCCAACCGAAACTCCTAGTCCTAGAATTCCTGGAATTCAAGAGCCTAGAGTTGACTCTCCTACACCTTCTATTGAGTTTGAACCAGGAAGAGACTCTTCCCTTTCTCCTACAGGAAGACCAATTGTAATTGAGGAAATAGAATCACCTGAAGAAGAAGGAGAAATCTCTTCTCATTCACCCTTTGTAGAGGAACCAGAAGATTTTGAAATCCCTAGGAGAATCATCATGGCAGAAGAAGAAGGAGGTGGTAGAGGTAGAGGTAGAGGAGGAGGAGGAAATAACAATAATAATGGAGGAGGTAGAGGTCCCATTGGAGGAGGAAATAGAGATGGGGATAATTCATTTGGGTTTCCCATTGTTAATGAGGATTCCCGAGCCACCATGAAAAACATATCACCATCCGTCCTCCCAAATTTTCATGGGTTAAGAACTGAGGACCCTGAAACATTCTTGTTTGAATTTGAAGTTGTGTGTCGAACCTATGACTATCTGGATGATACTCAGAAACTCAAGCTGTTCCCCTCAACATTAAAAGATCAAGCTTTAAAATGGTTCATGGGGTTACTTACTCAATCCATTAGGACTTGGGATGAAATGAAACAAACCTTTTTGGATAGGTATTTGGACTATTGTATGCCTACTAATCACAAGGACGAGGTATTTAAAATGATGCAAAGAGAAGATGAGAGTTTAGAAGATTTGCTTGAAAGATTTCAATATAACTTAAAAAGAGCAAAAATGAGTAGCCTGGATGAAGAGACCTTAAAAGCCCTCTTATTAAAAGCCATTAGGGATGAATGGATAGATATCTTAAATATGATGGGGAAAGGGGATATTTCTCAACTTTCACTCAATGATATAGCAGAACTCTGTATCCATCTCTCAAGGGGCAAATCAAAAACTCAAAAAGGGCCTAGAGATCCCTCTCTCCTTAGAGCGAATAAATCTGCAACAGGATCAGTAAGTAGGGCTGAAATTGGCAATATGCTTGACGAATTCAAAACTGATATCTTAGGGAGTCTTAGTGAACAAATAGATACCCTTAAGATTCAAAATAAACAAAAAGCAGAAGCTGAGGCTTTGGCTATCTTTTGCCCGAAGTGTAGAAAGAAACATGCTTTAAGGGAATGTCCCTTAGAAGCAAATGTTGTAGAAACATGTGTCATTTGCTCAGAAACTCATGAGACCAAGGATTGTCCTTCAATTCCTGGCCTCAAAGCAGTCTTTCAAGAGGATCCAAACACACTTGAATCTCTCTGTTTTGTTGCAAGGAGACCTTGGCAAGGGCAGCAAAATCAAGGGTTTAACAACTCTATGAATTTTCAGCCCCAACCAAATTGGAATCCTTGGCAACAGACTTGGTCTCAACCTCAAAATGCTTTTCAAGCATGGATGCAAAGCATGCAAAATCCTTATGCGAGACTTGCTCAATTCTATCAATATCCTCCATCATTTCAGAATCAGCAAGCCCCACAACTTCCAAATCAAGGTCAACAATTATCATTACCATACCCTCAACAACAACAAACTCCTCCACAAAATCAAAATTCTCAACTCACCCAGCAGAAGTCAAATCAACTTCCCTCTCAGCCATTACCGAATCCAAATAATAGGAATCCTCAAAATGCTTATGTGATGGAAGGTCAACCATTCCCTACCTATATGGTTGTTCCTCTCAATGAAGTACAACTCAGATCAGGTAGAATCTTAGATCAACCTTCTACAAGTGCCCAACAACCAAGCATTTCTGAGGAAGAATCTCTCAAAGTCAATAAAGGTTCTGAAGTATCACTTCAAAACCAAAATATCCAAAAAGAAAAAGAATCAATCTCTACAACTCCCATAGTTGAGCAACCTACATCTTTAGCTACACCTCCTTTTCCTGAAAGATTACAAATTGACAAAGGAGTGGAAAAGCAAATTTGGTTGCCTGACTATAGCTTTCTAGATGAATTGAAGAATGTCTGTATCAAGATTCCCTTGTTACAAGCCATTAAAGAAATTCCCATTCTAGCAAAGACAATAAAGGAGTTGAGCTTGAAGAAAACAGTAAAAAGAACCAGAGATACCAAAAGGATACATCTAGTTGGAAAAATTGCAGACATTATGATGGGCAAAATTACCATGCAAAAGTATGTGGATCCCGGTAGTCCTATTGTCAAAACTCATATTAATGGGGTTGAAATCCCAAATACTTTAATTGACTTAGGAGCCGCTATCAACATCATGAGTAGACAGACCATGGATCAGTTAAAGCTTCCTAACCTTCTCTTTACACCTACTTTGTTGCAACTTGCAGATAGATCAATCATTAAACCTGATGGTGTATTGGAAGACATTCCAGTCTCTCTAGATTCTTGGGAATATCCAGTTGATTTTATGATTTTAACTCCCAAGAATAATCTAGGAGGACATCCTCTTATCTTAGGAAGACCTTGGCTAGCAACAGCTGATGCTTTCATCAGTTGTAGGTCTGGGGACATGTATATATCAGATGGTAATTCCACCAAGAAATTCAACTTGTATCCCCCAGCAAAAGCTATCACAGAAATAGGAGAAGATGAATGGGTAGAGGATGAAGATACTATACAACCTGTTTTGACCATCTCTGAGATTAGTGAGGACAGTCAAATTCTAAATACTTTAGAAAATTTTGAAGTATCTTTAGAATATGACTCTGAACATTTCCAGATAGATGCAGACATTGAATATCTCTCCTCTAGACAGATGTCTCTCTTCTCAATGGAAGAGTTTGGTAGTTCTACAACTGAAATCCTTCCGGGAAAAACTTTGAACATTAACAGAAACTTGGAAAGATCACAACAAGAAGAGCTAACCAAACTTTTGCAAAAGCATTCTACAGCATTTGCATGGGAATACACTGACATGAAAGGAATTGATCCTAAGACTTGTATTCATCACATCTACATTGAAGAAAACAGCAGACCTATTAGGCAACCACAAAGACGGATGAATCCAAACCTTAGGGAAATTGTGAAAGAAGAACTTCAGAAATTGCTCAAGGTAAACTTCATTTACCCTATTTCAGATAGCCAATGGGTTTCTCCCTTGGTTATAGTGCCCAAAAAGAATGGTAAATGGAGAGTTTGCATTGATTACCGAGAATTGAACAAGGCAACCTTAAAGGATCATTTTCCTCTACCTTTTATTGATCAGGTACTAGATACTTTAGCAGGTAAAAAGTATTTCTCATTTTTGGATGGATTTAGTGGGTATAACCAAATTCAGGTAGCACCTGAGGATTAAGACAAAACCACATTTACTTGTCCTTGGGGAACTTTTGCCTACCGAGTACTTCCTTTTGGATTGTGCAATGCACCTGCTACATTTCAAAGGGTTGTACTAGGAATTTTTTCAGACCTAATTCTTGATTGTGTAGAGGTTTACATGGACGATTTCACAGTTTATGGTAATACATTTGAAGAAGCTTTGGAAAATTTGGAAAAAGTACTGGTAAGATGTAAGGAAACAAATCTTTCTTTAAGTCATGAAAAATGTTTTATGATGTTTACTGAAGGGATTGTTTTAGGACATCATATTTCAGGAGATGGGATTAAGGTTGATAGATCTAAAGTAGAAGTCATCTCTAAGTTACCTATTCCAAATTGCCAGAAGGATGTTAGAAGTTTTCTTGGGTTTACTGGGTATTACAGAAGATTTATTGAAAACTTCACTAGAATAGCATCTCCTCTTTTCAAATTGCTTACTAAGGACTGTGAGTTCAAATGGGATCCTGAGTGTCAATCTGCTTTTGAAGCTCTAAAGACTAGAATATCTGAAGCACCCATCTTAAGGGGGCCAAATTGGAAACTCCCTTTCCACATCTCCACTGATGCTTCAGATACCGCTCTAGGAGCTGTTTTGGGACAAAAGGATTTGATCCCTTATGCCATTTATTACACAAGTAAAAATTTGACTCCCACTGAGTTAAATTATACTGTTACAGAAAAAGAGTTCTTAGCTGTGGTACATGCGATTAACAAGTTTAGACACTACATAACCGGCTATGAAACCTTTGTCCATACTGATCACTCTGCCATAAGATATTTAATGAACAAACCTGTCACTAATGGTAGAGTTACAAGATGGCTTTTACTTTTACAAGAATTTAACATTACTGTGTTAGATAGACCTGGAAAGCAAAACACAATAGCTGATTTCTTGTCTAGAATCCAAAACACTAATGAAGATTCTCCAGTAGAAGATAAGTTTCCAGATGAATACTTGTTTGCAGTGACTACCAAGACTCCTTGGTATGCAGATATGGCTAATTATCTAGTTACAGGGAAGCTACCTCTACACTTATTTCCTAATGAGAAAAGGAAAATTATTCGGGAGAGTTCACATTATTCTTGGATTTCTAATGAATTGTTCAAAACAGGGCCAGATTGTATAATCAGAAGGTGTGTTCGGGAATATGAAATGCCTGACATCCTTAAGGCATGTCATGATGAACCATGCGGCGGGCACTTTGCGGACAAGAGGACAGCCTATAAAATCCTTTCTTTAGGATATTATTGGCCTTCTCTCTTTAAAGATGCAAAGTAGTATGTTAAAAGGTGTGACAGCTGCCAAAGGGTTGGGAAACCAACTCCTTCAAATGAAATGCCTCTACAACCTCAGGTATGCATCGAACCCTTTGAGAAATGGGCTCTAGATTTCGTTGGACCAATTAATCCACCATCAAAGCAAAAGAAGTATATACTGGTTTGTACTGATTATGTTACTAAGTGGGTAGAAGCAAAAGCATTACCTTCTGCCACTGAAAATTCAGTTGTTCAATTTCTTTTTGAGGATATTTTCACTCGTTTTGGTGTCCCAAGGGAAATTGTGACAGATCAAGGCAGCCAGTTTACATCTAAATTGATGGAGAAACTGATGGAGGAATATAAGATCAAGCACAGAACATCTACTCCATACCATCCACAATCAAATGGTCAAGTGGAATCTACCAATAAAGTTCTTGAAGGCATCATCACCAAGACTGTTCATCTTCATAGAAGAGATTGGGCGGAAAGGCTCCCTGAAGCCTTATGGGCCTATAGAACCACATGGAAGAACACAACAGGACATTCTCCCTATGAACTTGTTTATGGGAAGGAAGTCCTGCTTCCTATTGAGTTCCAAATCAAGACCTTCAAGATGGCAGTCCAATTGGGAATGAGCCTCTCAGAAGCCCAAAAGCACAGAATGGACCAACTGAATGAGCTAGATGAAATGAGACAAGATGCAATTTTAAGGACCGATCTAGTTCAACACCAAAAATCTAAGTGGCATGATCGTCATATCAAAGAAAGAAAGTTTCAGAAAGGAGATTGGGCTCTATTTTTTGATTCAAAGTTCAAAGACTTCAAAGGAAATTTTCAAACTCATTGGCTTAGGCCATATGAGATTGATGAAGTCTTCAGCAATGGAGCAGTTCGGGTAAAAACTATTGATGAATTCCATACTCCTCTTATTGTAAATGGCCATCGCTTGAAGATCTATCAAAAGCCATTTTCAAAAGAAGAGTTTGTCAGATTGTTTAAAGGAGATTCTGCAATCAGGTTGGTGGAGAAGGATTCTTCTCCTCCATCAGCCTAAAGCTTTGGTTTTTGAAAAAAAAAAGAAAAAAATAAAAATAAATAAATAAATGTATAGGCCTGAAAACCAGTCTCTGATTGGCAGTTCTATACAGAAAATTTGAGGTGAAAATCAGGGCCACCTGACACCTCATATTTTCTAAAAAAAAAAATCTCTCTCTTTCTCACCTTATTTCATCTCATTTCACCACCATTTCATCCACCATTTCATTCATTTTCACTCCACTTCATTTTTTTCATTCATCCACCCATCCACTACATTCCATTCCATCAATAAAGTCATTTTTAGATAGTTAAAATTGTTTTTGTGCAGTCGGAGGTCATTACTGCAGATTCCGCAGCTGTTTGAAGATTCTGCAGCCATTCAGCCATTCCGCAGCCCTCTGCACCTGCATAAAAAAAAAAAAAAAAAAAAAAAAAAAAAAAAAAAAAAAAAAAACACAGTCTGTTTGAAATTTCTTTACAGCTCATTAGTCATCAATAATAAATGGAAATAGTCATGCAACAGCAATCAATCAGTGAAGGGTTAGTGGTAAATCATCAAAGGCAAAACCAAGCGGGAATCTGAGGTATGTTTAAATCCTAAACTAACTGTTATTTCATTATGCAAAGTTTTCTAGGTTATGTTTTTGGCCACTAATTGTAATGATTACCAGTCATGCAACCATATACCCACGTATCTCCCACGTCTATCAGTCCTTGATTACCACGATTTTTGAATTCACTTGCGGCTGCTTCTCTCATTAAAGTTTCGTACCTAAGTGACGTAGCCTAATGTACTACGTCTCTATGTGACAAGATCCCGCAGCCAAGTGTAACTCTGAAACCGAAACCTAAGGACATAGCCGTTTTTCATTCATTATTCCGTAACCCTTCTACCCTCTTACGCTCATATCATTCCACTTCCGTCATTCCATTTCCACTCACTGTTTCATTCCATTTACGCTGTGCACTACGCTGCTACTATACTCTGTTTTTCCTCTACGCTAATTCTATCACCAGTGGAGGTCTGTTACGGCCGTATCCAGAACTCAAGCCATAAACCACTGTGTTGAGGCCGTAAATTCACTGTGTCAAAGCCGTTTTGAAGCCGTGTTCCAAAACAGAGCCGTGAGTTTACTGTGTAAAGCCATCCTTAAAGCCGTGTTTTAGAACAGAGCCATAAAAGCCAATGGGGAAGCTTCTAAGGGCAGAACCAGAGGGTTCAAAGTTTTTGGAGGGTTATCCTCAGGTCAAAGAAGCATTACAAAAAGCAAACTGGTTACAATGCATTCAGAAGTTCAAAGGCTACCATAAGGAGGTTACGAAGGCCTTTGCAAGGTCCTTCAGAGAAAAAGATAATCACGTGGAGATAGGAGATTTACAATTCACAGTCAATGAGAGCAGCATAGCACAAGCTACCTCACTTCCACAGACTGGAGAAAGGTGGTTTAAGAACCGGTCAGTCCAAGATCAGCAGTGGAAACAAATCTTAAAAAACCCAGGTATGGATACCAGTATCTTTACAAAAGGAATTCATGTTTCTTATGTTAAGGAGGAATGGACAACTTTACTCTTGTTAGTGCAAAAATTTTTCACTTGTGAGGGAAGATTTGGGGTCTTATATGTTTATCATGCAAAGGTTATGATGCATTTTCTAGGAGATGATATTAACCTCCCATACTTTCTGCTTTCAAGTCTTAAGAAAATGTGTGCAAGTGTCCAAAAGAACCCCAGAAATGTTGAAGCACATCTATATCATCACGGTCTTGTGAAATTGCTAGTTGAGGAACAATTAAAATCTAAGAGAGACACATGGGAGAGGTTTCTCATAAGAAACTATTTTCAAGAGTTGGGAGAAACTTCTGGAGGGTCCCCTCAAGTGCCAAAAAGAAGTAGAAGAAAAAGAGGAGAGGGGGTGAGCCAAGAAACTACTGCCCAAACAGAAACCATTGTTCCTGATACCACTATTCCTGAAACCACTGCCCAAGGGGAAACTGTTCAAGAACAGTTTGATGAGGAAACTGATGTACAGCCTCCTGAACAGGAAATTGATCCTGGATTTACTAAAGATGATGATCAAGAAGCCCAAGGAATTATCACTGAAACTCTTTCAGAACTTGTTCAAGAAATTGCTCAGAAAAGAAAAGAAGGGAGGAAGAAACAAAAGCAAGATAAAGGTAAATCTATAGTCCAAGAATCTTACCTCACTCCTGAGAATTCTAGTGAGGAAGACACTCAGCCCTTAGCTCAAAGAATGGCCAACATCCATAAAACCGGCCTTTCCAAAAAGGTGGAAAAACAGAAGCAAAAAGTACAAAAAGAAAAACAGAGTACTCCCACCGTGAGGAGGAGCAGGAGAATACAAGATAGAGCAGGGGCCACAAAAGTTAAAAAGTCACTTGTCATTGACTTGAGCACACCTGAAAAGGTGGCTACAAGTCCTCCACACGCTGAGCACGTTGAGACTAGTCCTCCACGTGAGGAGAGTCCTTTTGAACATGAACTTGAGCATGAACATGGATCTGAATTTGATTATGAACCAAGTCCCAAAAAGTCACCTGAGGTTGATCCGGAGCAGCAGAAAGTGTATAATTATCTGGAGACATTGGAGCAAGCAGCTGCTGGCCCAAGCAATGCTCAACCTTTGGAGCAACAAGTCCATTCTTTAAAACAGGAAATTTTTGAGATTGAGGTTCTAAATCGCCACATTATGCAAGAAAATGAAAAGTTGAAAGAGCAAGCCAAATTAGATAAGATGATTCAGGATAACACCATGCTTCATATGAGCCTGTGGCAAAAGCAAAACAAAAAGCTCAAGAAAAGGTGCAAGAAATTAAACAGAGCTTTGATCAATCTAAAATTCAGGTGTTTGATGAAAAGACCAAGAGTCAATGTGTCTACACAGAGAAAGAAGAGGAGATTGGATGTCTTGGCAGAGGCATCACAGCAGGTTGATTAATCAGTGTTTTTGCATGAGGACATGCAATGCCCTCGTAGTGGGGGTATGTAGAGCCTCTACTTTACACCTTATCATCCATCATTACCCACTGTTTTCCATCACTTTTCTCCCTCTTTTGCCTCATTTTCCACCCAGATCATTACATTAGTTGTCATTAAACATGATCAAGTGAGCTTTGCTAATGGGTGACTGTTGTGTTTAGTTTTTGACATTTTTGCAGAGATTCCGCAGCCATCTGCTGATTCCGCAGCCATCTGCTGATTCCGCAGCCATCTGATGATCCCGCAGCCATTTTGTTGATCTCAAGGTTACACGTGCCATTTTGCAGAACGAGCCACATGGGCATGTTGGAATATATGTGCTCGAGGTTCCTGTGCCATCAGTTCAGCCAGCCACGTCACCTGTACCTCCGGTCAAAGGGGGTCAAGTTTCGGTCAAATAAAGGCAGCTTAACGCTGATGCGTAAGCTGTTAGGATACGTCGGTGGAAAAGGTGACCTGTCCGTGTTTTGCAAGCCGTGGGGAACATGATCCAATGTTAGATTCATTGCCCATAATGACCAGGACCTCCAGCTCGACCATGAACTATATGACGTGTTGACTACACTTTAATTATGCATGACATCCTGTTAATTTTCTGTTGTTAGCTGTACATATTAGGCTATCTTGCAGATGCCTATATATACTTGCGTCTGCGTACGCTTATGTTAACTTTTTAGCTGTTGTAGTTTATGACTTTGTGAGAATTTTAGCACACTTTTAAAACTCTGTTTTATAGTGCTGTTCCAGCACCTTTGACTATGTATTTCTGCATATAAAGTAATGGAAACAGTGTTGTTTTGAAGTTCCAAATCATCTGAGTTTTATGTGGGTTGTTTGGATGGAGGGCCCCTGTCCATGACTGCCCGTGTATAAGTATTTCATGTTCATACTTCTGCAATTTCTTTATTTTACTTACAGCATTTCCTTTTCTTGAAGTTATGTACAGCTTACTTTCTTTTCATTGCTGCAGCCTTTATTTTCACTGATCAGCTTTGTTTCTTTGCAGATTTTGACCCGGGATTAAGTGTTTTGTATTTGCTTTAATATCTAATGGTAGTTGCAGTTGTCTTATTCGTAATGCTGCCCTTTTTACTTTGTTTCCTAGATTAGTCTTTAGCTTAGTTTTACAAGTTGGATGCTAACTAATTTATGCTCTCTTTATCATGAATGATTTATCTTTCAGAGAACAGAACACTAATTGATTGCAGCTTGTTTTTAAGTAGCTTTGGCTTGTAGCACTAATACTTTTTCCTCTTGTTACACATAATCACATATGTAGGAAGCAGTATGATGGAAAAGGCTTAATAGTGTTATAATTTGTCACTTAGAGTTTTTATCAACTCTTGGATTTGTCTTTAGCTACTTCCTAATCGTGTTTTACGCAGTACTATGTGGTAGAAGCAGGGAGTTAGGAAGAGATAACCATTATCATCAATCCTTGATTTGATTTTCTTATTTCTTTTATTTGCAACAATATGAATAGAGACTAATGCCATTAGAATGTGGCCATTTACTTTCAAGTCATTTCAAGTTATTCATTTCTTTCAAGTTCTTTTCCTTTACAATTCAGCAAGTAATTAGGAATCACTAATCACACACTTTCACTCACCTAGAACTCACTTTACACACACTTTCACTCATCTGTCTATAATCATCACTCCATCTTAGGAAGAAAAGTTAACCATAAACAACACCCCCAAACGACAAAAAGCTCTAAGAGGTTGCTTAAGTACATATAGTACACCTTCACTTCATCAGCTTACGAGCCCCGGGTTAACAATTAATACTAGCAATTTAGGAATACTAAATTGACTAAACAGGTATGTAGACCACTTCTGATGGCGATCATTCTGCAATTTCCCTTGGGTCTGTATGAACTGCAGAGGTCGGTGGTCTGCGTGGATGACCGTTTCCTTCCCCAAAATGTAATGCTTCCATTGTCGGCAGGCCTGTACAATGGCATACATCTCTTTATCATAAGTGGGGTACTTCCGGACTGTGTCTGAAAGTGTTTCACTGTGATATGCCACTGGATGTCCATGTTGAGTAAGGACTACCCCAATATCATAGTCAGAGGCATCTGTCTCGACCTCAAATGGTTGTTGTAAATCTGGTAACGCGAGCACTGGTGCCATGCAGAGGCGATCCTTCAACTCCCTGAATGCCTTCTGTTGAGATTCAGACCAAAAGAATTTTGCTTTCGCCCCGCCCTTGGTGACTTGACTCAAGGGCCAAGAAATATGAGAAAACCCCAACACAAACCTGCGGTAGAAGTTGGCAAGACCTAGAAAGATGTGGAGCTCTGTTAGAGTGGTTGGAGAGGGCCAATCCTGAATGACTTGGATCTTGGCTGGATCGACATGCACCCCCTGTTCATCAATGATGTATCCTAGATATTGAACCTGGGTCATGCTAAAAGTGTATTTCTCCAAATTGGCACATAGCTGGTGTTGCCGCAGTGTTTGGAGAACCTGTCGGATGTGGTGGAGGTGCTCTTCCCAACTCTGGCTGAAGATCAGAATGTCATCCAAGTATACTACTACAAAGGAGTTGGTGAATGGCCACAAGATGTCATCCATTAGCCTCATAAAGGTTGCAGGAGCATTCGTCAATCTGAAAGGCATGACCAACCATTCGAAGAGGCCCTCCTTGGATTTGAAGGTAGTCGTCCACACATCGGAGGGTTCGATTGGTACCTGGTGATATCCCGACTTCAGGTCGATCTTGCTGAAATATTTCACCCCCTTTAGTTGGTCTAGGAGGTCATCAATTCGCGGGATCGGGTACCTATTACGGACAGTGATCTTGTTCAGCGCCCGATAGTCAATACAGAGTCTCCACGTCCCATCCTTATTCTGTACCAACACGATCGGGCTCCCACAGGGCGATGAACTCGGACGGATGTGACCTTTCTGCAGGAGCTCTTGAATCTGCCTCTTGATTTCATCGTTCTCCAGAACGGAGCGCCGATAAATTGGTCCATTGGGTAGCGGCGCACCTGGGGTCAGATCGATGGAGTGCTTGACTTGACAGTGCAGAGGAACCCCTGCCGGGGAGGTGAAGATGTCCTCGTACTCCTCCACAATCTTGTCCATCTGTAGTTGTCGTGCAGAGGGGCCCCGTTTGGAGGTCGCGGCCACTATCTTCTTCTTTCCTTGAGGGCGTATCATCAGGAAAACAAATTTCCTGGTTTTGGAAATGATCTTACTGCATTATTTTGCAGTAATCAAAGAGAGGGCGACAGGTAGTGCTACCTCTGGTATCCTGAACAACTTATTTCCCAATGTAATAATAACAGCACGGGGCCTTGATTCATACACAGCATGTCGCTTCCACAAGTATGGTTGTCCTAGTAATACATCACAAACTTCAAGGGGAGCAATGTCGCACAATACCTCATCCGTGAAGGGCTTCATGTTGTATGGGAGGCGACACTGCTGGCTCACACGAAGATCTCGTCCTTGGTGAAGCCACCCAATGGTGTATGGTTGTGGATGTGCTGTGGTCGGTAAGCCCCACCGCTTCACGACCTCTGCCGAAATGAGGTTCTTTTGACTCCTGCTATCAACAATGAACTGTATCGGGGAGCCCTTTACCCACATCTGGGAGTGGAAGAGACGCTCCTCCTCCTCTGGATCTTCGGGTTCATTTTTCTGGATCTTTACGGTAGCAACAGTGGCGCTGGGGTCCGCATCAATGATCTGCTTCCCTTTTTCATACCCCTTTTTGGGTTCTGACTCAGAGTCGGAACATGCATCTGATTCTGAAATCTTTAGCTCAGCCACCAGTGACTGCTTGGCCCGACACTCACTTGTGTTGTGAGTGGAGCTCTTATGGAACTCGCACCATTTTCCAGTGTCCTTTCTCGACTTCGCGGCACTGTTCTTTGCTTGTAGCTTCGGCTGGTTGTCTTGGGCTGTCCCGCCTTGGCTTTGTCCTTTGTTCTGTGGTTTAGGGGCACCTTTCCCCTACTTTGGATTCGCAGATCCAAAGTCTCGCTTCTTTTGTTTAAAGTTCTGCTCGACCTTGACGGCATACCGGTATGCTGCGCCGAGCGAGGGGATGTTTAGGAATTGTATTTCTTCCTAGATGTACTTGTGCAAGCAGCCACGGTATTTTAGTATCAAATGTTGCTCCGAATCCTTGATACCCAACTTTGTGCGAAGGGTATGGAAAAGATTGGTGAACTCCGGCACGTCTTGGTCCCTTCCCTGTCGCAGCGTGGTCCACTTTATTATTCATCCTCATAGCTCCCGACAGGGTAGTACTGCTCCTTGATGGCATCCCGGAACGAATCCCAGGTGGGTGCAGCTGAAAAGAGTGAGCCAGTACTTTCATCCTTCTGCTCGCAGTAGGTTTCCCACCAGTCCTTGACGTGGGGGGCTGCTTTGAGGAGAGCAAAAACAATCTTTTCCCGACTCGAAAATTCATGAACAGAAAAATAACCCTCTAGCAGATTTAACCATTTATCTATGGCATCTGCGTCTATCTCACCCTCGAATATGGGGATTTCAAAATTAACTTGTACCTTAAAGGGTGTGGCATTTCTAGAGTAGCTTCTGGAAGCCGATGCGTTGCTTCTGGGTAGCCGCTGAAGGATCTGGGCAAAGTTGTCCATCATCGCGTTCCGTTGTCGCTCGAGGGCTTCTTCAAGCAAGATTTTGATGGGATCTCTTGCCCCCTCGTCTTTCTTCTCGTCCGCCATGGGAGGCCGTCGGGATTTGCGAGGCTGGTCTTGCAAAGGTTCAACCAATTCAAGCCCTAACTCCTTATATCCCGACCTTGTTGGGGACATGCAAAGAAAAGCAGAGAAAAAGCAGACCGCTCTGATTCCACTGATCCGGATTTAAACAGGAACGCAACAAATTACAGAGATAACCATATACACAAAGATGCAATGGAAATAATACTTCATTTCATTAATGGAAAATACTGAAATATGCTTACAACCAGAAATGGAAACAAACTAGCTAGGGCGATGGTAGCTTATCTTTGAGAAGAGATGTGATGGCTACATGCCTCTGAACTGTGTTACAATGAGGCTCGAAGGCCTATTTATTGTCGAGAAACAATGGAAAAACCCTTAACATTCCAAAACCTAACCCTAGGAGATGAAACGCCAAACTGTGGGCCCTGTTTGGGGGTAAGTTGGTACATCAACTTCTCGGGGTCGTAACTTTGGCATATGATCTCCGTTTGACGCGTACAATAGCTCATTAGAAACATCTATCTGAGCACTATCATTGTTGGAACGGGCAACATTCCATGGACCCATGTTGCCCCCAGATTCCCCAAAAAACGTCGTTTAGGGCCTCAAAACGGCTTCGGAAGTTCAGGACCCGAAAAACTGCTAAAAATAGTAAGTTGTGCTACAATTAAGGAAACTGAAAATGCCGAGAAAGACAATGGTGGGGGTCCAGGTGGACTTGGTAGGTGGCCACCAATATCCACCTGGATCATGGCTCTTTCTTGATTATCAATAAAGCTATTCAAGTTTTCCTCCATACTTTTGTGTAATCTATATTTTGTGCATTTGTATGGTCAATTTACATCTGACCCTAGATTGTTTATGATAATAGATCCATGTTCTTGTATAGTTTTATGTTGCTTTGATCCTACAGGTACTCTGTGAAGCTGGGTATACGAGAAGGCAAGTAGCAAAGGACTATCAAAAGAGAGAGGAATCGAACAAGGAGTCAAGCGCAAGACAGAGGTTGGTCTCCTCTATTCTTCTCTCATCTATCTTTCATAAAGGAAAACTAAAGTAGACTTTACTTTGTTTGTTTCTAAGGTAGCTACCACACCTTAGTGGGATGAGCAGTTCTGAATAGACACTTTTCCCTGTAACACTAAGTTTCGTTCCTGGTAAATTAGGTGCCACCATTGCAGCCTGGTAGCTCAACACACACATTGCTACCACTGGTACTATTTTAAAACATATCTCTTGTTCTGGCAAACACTCTTTTGTAGGTGGAAGCAGAAAATAATCAACAAATTGTTTGGTATTTTAATGATAATATTTCATTTGAAGTTTTCTTCACTAAGGATGGCAGGATGGAGCGTGCAACATTTCTGGACGTAATAATGAATGATAGGATCTAAATTTTAAGCTTTGGAAGATTTCTTCATTGAGGATGGCAAGATGGAGCATGGAATGTTTCTGGAGGTAATATTGAATGCTAGGACCATTCCTTCTCTGCCACTCTGCCTATGCCTTCGACTTTCTTGGATTTTTATGACTTTTGGGTCAGAAGGATTGGGCAGGTTGGACAAGTCCAAGAGATCAAAAGGAGAAGAGTAAGAGCACATAGACGGTGAGTTTGTTCTCTCCATTGAAAAGCTATAGGAAATCCAGGATGAGCTTGAGAGGGTAAGTTCTCATGGACTTTGAAAACTGCTTTTTGGGGTTAATTTATTTTATTTATTTATTTTAAACTGGTTTTTTTCTTATCTTTTTTTAAAACATTTAGCCCATTCCTTTCACTATGTATTATTTTTTTGATTAATTGGTGCACCTGTGGATTAATTGAATTCCGTAAGCAAGAGGTGAAAAATACAATTGCATAGTCTACCTTATATAGAAGTAGGCAAACTTCAAACTCGGATTTGAAAACCATTTACACTCCAAACCAGGGTCAAGTTTTGAAGTTTTCATGTATTAAATTTACATGAATGACAACATCAACCATGCAAAGACCACTGTCAGGAGGATGACATATTGTGGATGCCCTATTGGGCAGACGAGTTATTCCTTTTGAGTTTGAAGTTTTTAATCATAAATGTGATTTCTTTAGTATTTGTGACTGTTCAAAAACTTTTACTTTTATCATGGGACCCACTGACCCTTTAGCATAATCTTGTAAGTAACTCTTTTTTTTGGTGGACTTTTACCATGTGAATTTAGGTATCACATGTCGCTTTATACTTTGGAAGGAAAATCTAGTGCGGTTATATGAAAATCTTGTCTATGTGGTATACTTTTTAATTATTATTAATAATAAGGTAATCTTGCATTGAATTTAGGTATCACATGTAGTTCTATACTCTGAAGGAAATATATGTGTGTTATATTTTTTAATTATTATTAATAATGAGGTCTTTTTTATGTAAGATAATAATAATTTTGTTTATGTAAGATAGGTTTTGGTAGTCTTGTCAATAAATGTTTTTATTCCCCTTTTTTTCTTATTATTTTTTGTTTTAACTTTTTGAGAATTTATTTCAATAGAATCACTCGATTCATTATTTTCCTAGAAATTTATTTTTGTGGTTAACATTCTTAAAAATGTATATAGTTTTTGATACACGTGGTTAATATTATTAAAAAGGTATATAGTTTTATCTAGTATCAAGTGCTTTCATGTAATAATATTAGTTGTGATGAATCTCTCAAATCAGTTGCGATGAATCTCGCATACCACTTTATAAACCATTCATTTGAACTTAAGTTGGGATGGTGGAGAACCTATGGCCTGCCTCCTTATATTTGTTTCAAGTTGAAAAGAGGTTTCATAAAGCCTTTCCTTTGACCCCTACGATTTTGTTTTTTAGGAAGGAGTTCGAGATTGTAATTGTTGTAGTCATTTTTAAAATTTCATGAATAAAGCTAGCCTTGATGATCTCATCCACAAATTAAGGCATTGTGTTATGTAAGATTATCTGGGATTTGTAATTATTAGCACAAGACACCATTAAAATCATGTCAATAGTTGGCATCTTCAATACACAAGTCTCAATAAAATCTATTCACATGTTGGAAGTAAATCCAAGGATTATAGAAACACAAATGTGATGGGATGGATGATCAAAGTCATGTATACTTTGCAAAGAAAAGGTTGCAAGATATTTCAAAGATTAACAAGGTGTCACAATCATAAGACAACCTTGTACTTGTTGAACCACACATGGTATGTTGAAGGAGAATGGTAGTTTTAAAAACTGTTGGAAGAGCCTCCATGTACCACTCATAAATTGTTATGCTCTTCACTTGTGAGAAATTCCAAAATACCAAATATGCAATGAAATACAACCCAGAACATAGAAAACAATGAAAAAAACAACAAGTATTTTATTATCAAGAGATGAAAGCAGTGTTCACTTGCCTCTCCGAGGGGGCAACCTCCAACATAGTAGAGCTCAATTACAAAGTAAGACTCAATATATCTCAATGGGGAGTCTCTATCCTTTATATATTATTCATAAATACAATACCATGGGTCATTACCATGGTTCTCTCAATACCATCTATCTAATACAATGGCCCACTTGTAGCTAACTTTGGTCCCTTTCTTAAATGCAGGTCAACCACTTACAATTATTAATACGAGCTTTATTGACTCTTTGACTAACTATAACTATGAATAGACCCTATTACATAAATAAATGGGTTAGGGTTGGACCCTAACATAAATCACAATGATGTTTCTTGCAATCCTTATACAATGGTTGGAAAAGTAATTAATGATGACTTGATTTTGAACCAAGATAAATAAAAAGGGGAGTTTATCTAAATGACAAGGGAGTATTAATCCAAACTAATTATGTCCAATGGGAGTTCAAGTTCATGGTTTGAAAATATCATCTGGAAAGTTATTATTCATGGAATTCCATTAAAATTTACAAGCATAGAACCTACCAAAATTTGGAGCCCCATTTCCAATATCAAGCATTATCCACTACCCCAAAGTTGTAAAATATTTGCATATGCTTGTTTTTCTAATTTCATTTTACATTTTGAATTAGTTGCAGGATTAATAACATTCCCTATGGATTCCAAAGAAATATATTGTTCCTTCTAAAAACCATTTCTCACAACCCTAAAGATGAGAGCCTAGTTCACCATGAACTATATATTTTCACAACCTACGTTACTAGGGAAACACCATACAAGATTTTCCATGTAACATTTGGAAAATTCTCGGATGCTTGTGATTGAATTCCCACCTAGGATTGTGTCTCTCCATGTGCCAAAACTGATAATCCTTCTCAGCAAGCCATGATGTCCATTGATTATTCTTGAATTACTTTTCCTGTAACTACTACATTTATTTATCAGATGTCAGTACTATATAAGAATGTTACACACTTGTACAATGAAAATTCTTCATCGCAATATTTAAAACCATAAAAAAAATTCAAGTAAAACACCTATTGCCTCATTGCCTCTGAAAAGGAGTCCCTCTTCTTGAAATTATCTTTCCTTTCCAAATCCTTCTAGAGAAGCAATTTTGGTGATTTCTCTCATACTAGAATATGATGATGATGATACTGTAGATGAAGCTACCTTGGGAATGATGGAAAATATTTTTTGCTAACTCCCCAATTAATAACACACTATGAGAAACATAAATACCATGCTTATATACATGTTAGGGATTTATTTAGTAGATAAATATAGTGCATAAACACTACCTCTTGGATTTATATCTTGAGCATATCATATTATCCTTAATAGTGGAAGTAATGTTTCTTGAATACTTTACTTAAAAAATGAAATTGCAATGGACACTAATGGTGATAATTCTATCAAAACATTATAGAGTATCTTAATAAATGCTACTTGGCTTATAGGGCTCTACTAACATGCAAATATTTTATGATTGGATCATTGCTTTCTATTTAGTCTAAGAAGTTTATGATTAAGAGCTTTCCAAGATCTCTAAAACCACAAAGTTAAAATAAATTACTCATGAAGATCACAAAGTATGCTACCCTAATTGGGAATATAGATTGTTCACTTTCTCTCTTAGCACATGCAAAGATGTGTGTTAATCTGGTTGCTAGAGACAAATCCCTAATTCATAGATCTAATTATAACTAGAATTGTGATACCTTCTCCATAAGTTTCTAAAGAATCTTAACTATGCCTTAAAAATGTATCTCCAAGCATTAATGTTGTACAATATGTTACTTATTGATTTTGGGCTTGGGATGAGAAAGATAAAAGAGAGATTGACCATTCTCAAAGTAAACACTCACTTTTCCATACATAATGTCCATTTTCTACCTCGCACCATGTACCAATTTTTTCTAATAATATTGTAAATCTTGTCATGTGCAGAAATAGGGCATATATCAAAAGGTATAATGGACCAATGAGTTAGGAAAGCTTCCATAGGGCATATCTTGGAAAGTATAGAAAATCAATAGATAAAAGTTTTACCTCATGTAACATGAATATCTTACTTTTATCTCCTCAAATTTTCACTATCTAAAACATCACAAAATGGAAAAATGACTCATTCACTTTCTAAACCAAATTTTTGCTCCACTTTTAAAATGTCAATAGTATTCCCTAGGTTCTTTTGCACACTTTGAATATCTTTGAGCTTAGATGTTTTTCAATTATACTCAAGTCACCCCTACTTGTAAAATTGGGTGAGCTAACTCATACTACATGGCTTAGTCAACTTGACATAATCTTATTTCATATGTCCTCATTGTGTTGGAGTTAGCACGAGAAACATATATCAACATATACCATTGGAAATGTCCAAGAATAATCATTTGAACCATATATCCTATGCTCCCATTTAAACTAGGTATTTAGAGTAAAAATGAATTCAAAGATAAGATATCCAATCTAGGCATCAAAAGTCAAACAAAAATATTTCTCACAATCTTCATCTTACAACCTTTATCTTCAACATCTATAGTCTTCCCATATCTTTCACATTAATTAAAATAATATTTCCAACAATCTTTGTTGGAGAAATGACATGAACCCACGGTTTCCACAGTTTCTATCTTGAGGACTGGGCTTAAATGGATATCGGGCACATTAATGTCAACTAAAGAGCAACCCTTAAACATGAAATACTTTAGGATAGTATTTTTGGGATTTTTACCCATAACATTAGGAATTGCCCATGGTAAAAGAAGGTTGCTTGCTTGAGTTGAGCCTAATTTAAAACTATAAATAAGTATGCAATGTTATATGATAGGTATGGCTAATAAATGGACCATGCGAAACAAACATTCCTGTAGATTAACTCTTTTTGTTAATTTACAAGAAGTGCACCAAGGGCCTGGTTTTTTGAAGGCTTCTAAGGTTAACAATATTGGGGCCTTTCGGCCTAATAAAGTATTACAAGTAACATTGAGTTCGTGATTTAGGCCTTATGCCTTGTCTTCAAGCCTTTGGGAATTAACAAAAGCACTATTAGAACTATTAAAAATGGTGCTTGAATGTCTTAGTAATAATTTCTAGCATTGAAGCCATAATAAGTGAATTTCACCAAATTGGTCAGCCAACTAAAACTGGAACCTCAACTAAAATCTATGAATGCCATATTTACATCAGGAAATGATTTCGGAGTGATAATAAGGTCACAATATTATATCTCTCATGTAATGGAATTAAGGATGATGGCTCAATGTTTTATTGATGCATATATCATTGTTAATGGAGTAGGTAGACTACATTACTCCTCTAATGGGCTTCCTGATATGCCTGTAAAATTGATAATGGATATAAGTCCTATTTAATGTGCACAAACTTGAAGTAAATCCATTTACATAGAGAATTAAATAAATCAAAAATTTGAAATAGTTCATATAGGCTTATTCCAATTTATGATTAGCTAGAGGATTAATTCGTAAGCAATGGGAGCCATACTAAGAAATTTAAGGCTACTGATATCATCCAATGAATCACATTATGTAAGAAAGTTCATTGGTTTTGTGTTGCATAGTTTTCTCATTTGTAAGCTCTAATTCATTTAATGGTGTTCACAAATTCTGAGATATAATTAGAGGATACTTTCTATATAGTGTAACAATGTCAAAGGAGTGATTGTTCATTCTCTAAAAATTTGTTAGTTATGAAAGTAGGTATGAAACTATTTTTTTCTACCATATTAGGGTTTTGATGCATTTTCTAAAGGGGAAGGAGATAATTTTAGCCTACTAGCTGATCAGTAGCCCTAGAATAATGGCATTTAATATCTAGAAGAATTCTAGGAATCTTGACAAAGCCTTATATTAGTTTGGGTTAATCAAAATTCTTGTTGAGGAAAAAAAAATTAAGAAGTGACAATTGGGAACTTTGTTTAGTAATCAATAATTTTATTGAGGCATTAGAAGAAAAAAAATATTTTTTCAAAGAGAAAAGGAAGAAGAGGTATGGTTTTTTCAAACCCTTACCCTCAAGAAGAAAATAAAGAAGTCAAAGAAACTCTAGTAGAGAGAGGACACTGAAATCTTAGAGACAAAAGAAATTTTAAGACTAGAGTCTATGATGATATTGGAAGACGAAGATGCTACTGAAATTGAAGATACCATAAAATCAATGCTACTTCAGAAAGGATAATTGTTGAAAATAAGATATGAAAGGAAGAAGAATAAAAAGGATCATGCTAGAACCAAAAAGAAAGGTGACAAAAGAAATTAAGAAGAATCCATGGGAAACTACAAAAAAAACCATTGTGATATCTGAACTGAAGTAAAATAGCATTAAAAGGAAGATTTTAGTAAGGAATGAAGACACCAGAAGACAAAACAAATGTAGAAGCGTCACATGAAGCATGAAAAAAGTAGACAATGTTGTTTCATTTGAGAATTTGAAAGTTTTCAGAGCTAAAAGAATTGGAAAGATTAGTGACAAATCCTGAAAGAAGAGGTTCAAAGGTCTATTAAACTTAGCAACATATCTATTATTATTATTTTGATAGTCTGGATCAAAAAGCACAAAAAGAAGAGGTAAAGGATCCCTCTCCTAAAGTCTAACGGTCAATGGAATTTAGAAACATATCTATTTTTTTTTTGGATCAAGAAGCACAAAAATTAAAAGTGAATGATCGCGATGCTACTCTTGAGTGTACTTTCAACAATGATATTCCAACACACACCATTCACAATCCTATACATAATAACGATTTAACTTTTTATAGGGATAAAGATAATATTATAAAATTAAAAGAAGAAATAACTCAATTGGAAATCCTAGAGAAACATGTGAAAGGGGAACATGAGAATCTCAACGAAAACAGTCATAAGATACTAAAGTGAATGTATTATTGGTATCACAAAAACCCTAGGCTAAAGAAGACAAATAAAGTACTCAAACAAAAAAACAAGGGTTTAAAGGCAAAGATGTTAATGAAGAATCCAACGTGGTCCATTTCCATGATAACGAAAGGAGCCATAAGTAACTTGGATATTTTGATCTAAGCTGCTAAAACTATCTTCTGAATTGCGGTATTATCCAAATTTTTAAAAACTTTCTAGCTTGCATGTGGGCTTGCAACACCCTAAGAACCCGAAAATGTTGGAAAATGTTAGATAAAAAGGAAATGACCTTAGCAACATCAAGGAGTGATCTGGTGGCTCCAAAGAGACACACAGGACAAAGAGGGCTTATGAATGCTCGAAAATCAAAGTGCTCAGAATTACTTCAACCCAGGACCAGAGTGTAGATCTCGTCGTCCTGATCACGGAGGTGTGAACAGTTCATCAATCTGAGCTCGTATGAGGGAGAGTGGGCTAGTCAATGTTTGGGTCAAAGTTGGGGTGTGGGCCAAGTTTAAGTGTCCTACAATTTGACCGACCCCAAGGCATAAACCTAGCTCCTATAATCGATTGAAGTTGCAACCTCGTTAATTTTCCCAATGACCCTTATTTTCTAAAAATTTAAAAACAACCCCTTCATTATAAATATCAAAAAAAAAAAAAGAATCATAAATGAGGTGGCAGGCCACCACACCGGCCACCCAAAAATTTCATAACAAAAATATTTAAAAAATAACATTAAATTATATATTAATTATTTAAATATAGTATCAACTATATTATATACCGAATTAGTGTCAATATTAATAAAATATATTCTAAAATAAAAGGATAAATATTTATATATAAATAATTTATTTTAATATCAATGTTAAAGATAAAAGTGCAATAATTATCATTCTATATAAATTTTCAAATTGAAGTATATAAATTTCTAATATAAAAATTCGTGTACTCTAAGAAGACGGAGGAGTTGCCTAGAAGGTTATGGAAATTCCAATTATATTTAGAGAAAATTCGGCAAGGATTTTTGTAAATCCAAATTATAATTTTTAAAATTCAAAATTTTAGGTGTCCTAGACGTTTTTGATGGTGCTGAATCCATTTCCACCATCAAAAACACAATTCAAACACTACCTCTACAAGATTTTTTGATTTTTTTTTGCGTGGATTCTGGCCACTTTTGCCCACCCGGGCAATTCCTCTGCCTCGTTAGACGACTTGATGCAAGAGCATTCAACCCAAGAGAAATCATTGTAAATAATAGACATAGGGGGTCAAGCATTTCTAGAATTATTTTCCTAAGTTACAAGTCATTTTAATATTTAGGCTGATAAGTGTGATTTAAATTAGATATTCTCAAAATAAATAAATAAAAGCATGAGTATTCCATGATTTTAGAAGTAAGGGAGAGCTTTTAGGCATAAAATAAAAAGATGTGGATAAGGAGGCTTTCTTGTTTTAAAACAGAGAAAAGGTAGAATAAATCCTCAAGAGGCTTTTTACCATATATGCATGCATGTAAAAGCTTTAGGCTTTTGATACCAATGAGTATTATAAATATGTATGTAAGCCTAAGGGCAAGGGAAGAGAGCCACTAGAGAGGAGAATTTGGCTGTGAGGAGAGAGGCACCAGAATTGATAATCGGGCCTGTGAGAGAGTGAAGCATTGACTATTAGGCCTACGTGCCTGTGTATGTGTGTGTATGTATGAGACCGAAGTCTCTCAATGTAAATTCATGCTTTTATATTAATATATGCAGTGTTTCTGACTATGTCAAAACAGAGGAAGTTTGTTAATTGTGTATGTGTTATGTGTTTATCTACTGTGTGTTGAAGGAGGAGGCTTGCCTTATACTTCCCCGCATGATGATTAATTAAGTCTTGGTGCTTGATTCATGCTTACAGAGTGATTTCCATTTAATTGCTGCTTTCATGGACTCTCTAAATCCTTTTGCTAAAGTGTTGTGTATAACTCTGTTTACACAGAGAAATTGTAATGGTTTTTCCCTTAAGTGGGACAGTGGCGGACGTGAGGCAGTATTAATTTTGGTCCAGACCCATATCGGGTCCGGAACCCAATATCGCATCAGAGAAGGGCTTAGAACAGTCTTGTAGAAGCTCCGACATATATCGGCGCCGAAATATTATAAAGCTGAATATAAAACCATATCGGGTGCGAAGCCAGCATCACATCAGAGGAGGGGAGGTTTGAGCCAGCCGAAGTGTAAGTTTTGATAGCCGGAGCCGTAATTATTATAAGCTCAAGCAGAAGGGACGTCGGGTCTGTCATTTCGGAGGTGGAAAGGTTATGGTTTGTAGCAACCGCCGATAACCGGACCCGCCGAAATATATATAGTGCAGCATATAACCCTTTCGGGTCCGAAAGGAACCCTCCACATGGAGAAGGGGCGAGCTCCGAAATTCGGAGCCGAAGTATTATATAGTAGAGTTGAAGGGAGTCATCGGGTCCGCAAGGTCCATTACACTATCAAATCTCCGAAGGGGAACCCGCCGATACACATCGGATCCGAAACCGGAATAAAAAGGGAGCATAAATTATGTTGGGTCCACACCTCGTCGGAGGTCAAGCTTAAAAGTTTATTTGAGACCGCCGAAACCTGGAACCGCCGATATTTATCAAGGCGGACATATAAGGTTTGAAGTCTGGGCATTTAAATTAGAGCGGGGTTTTATGGTACTTTCCATATATGTTTATATGTGTGATGGTTGATTAAAGCGCATGGGTGGTGGCCTCCGATGGGTGATTAAAAGCGCCGATAAAAAGGTGGCTTCTGATTCTAAATAAGTCCATTGTTATAAAAGGCTTTCAGCCTAAAGAAAGCTTCCGATAGGACTTTGTGGCCATAACCACTGGTCCAAGGTTTGAGAATTTATTTAAGAAAGGGGATTTTGGGCTTGTACCAGATCTCTTTTCATCAAGTGGTATCAGAGCAGGGAAAGTTTCCTGCGGGGGAAAGAATTCCAGAAAGGAAAAGTGGATATCAAAGAAGGATTAAGGTAAAAGCAGCACTACTAACAGAACAGAAATAAAGTGAATAGGAACATGCACACAGGAAAAAGGCAATAAGCTGAATGTTGGAAGACTACAGTGGAAGATGTAGCAGTCCAACAGAGGATTGGAACAAACAGGAATAGGTAATTCCTTAACAAAATAGAAAGCAAAGATTGCTTAATGTAAGTTCTGGTTGGTTTCTCAAGCAGAGGACAAGCCATTCAAGGTACAGAAGATGGGTGAAACAAGATCATGCTGATATTTTGAAAGAGAGGTAATATGTTATGCTCTGTTTTAAATTAAGAGTATGTTTTATGCTAATGCACAGGTGATAGCAAGAGAAGCTGGGAGAGAAGAACCAAGTGAGTTCTTAAAAGATAGAGTAAGGAGAATACTCTTATAGAGAGGACAACTGAAGTGTTCTCAGGAGAGAGTGGAGGATTGCAGAAGCCTAGAAGGAGCAAAGGTGTTGCTCAGGAGAAGGTTCCAGATAGAGGACCCGTGCTTACCAAAAGACTAAGTGAGGAGAGCTTAGTGAGGTAAGATTGCAGCCAGGAGGACTAGATGTTGTAGAGGCTTGTTGCAAAGAAAGAACCTGGAAGATTCAACAGAGGTTGAATAAAGTTGTAGATGAGAGAAGCCTGAAAGAGTAGTGGAGAATTCTCGAAAGGTTCCAGCAGAGGACCGGTGATTGCCAAAAGACCAGATCCGGAGGAAAGGATTGGTGAGGTAAGTGGCAGCAAGAGAGTTTGTTGTTGTAGAGGCTTGATGCAACTCATGGGTGAGAAACTCATGGCGAAGAAGATGACTACTGATAGTCATAGCAGAGGTTTAGAAAAAAGCCACAGTAGAGGACATAAGAAAGAGGATGCCAAGGTAAATGGCAAGAAGATAAGTCAAGAGGAAGTTGAAATGGAAGAATACATTTGTGAACTAGAACAAAGAGAATTTCTGGGAGATAGTGAAGATGAAGACTTGAAAGCTGAAACTTCAAGTAAGACAAAAGGGTCACATGGTTTTAAATCTGACAATTGGTGTATGTTTGCAGGTGAATGACAATTGGCTGATATTTTCATGAAGAAGGAAAAAGACCAGCAAAATCAAAATTTTGTTCTGGAAAGGCATGAGGTGGATAGATCTTATATACAGATGGAGAAGTTGATCATGGAGAATCAGAGAAGAGGTCTAAAGGAATGGCACAGAGATGAGATGACTGCAGAAGTTCGAGAAAGAAAGATTGCAGTAATGAAGGTACCATTGCAGGTACTGGAAGAATGGCTGCAAGAGCAGGAAAGTCAAAATAGAAAATGGATCTTTCCACTGAAGAGAAAGAGAGTGATTTGGCGGAAATTGTAGAGGAGGTTGAGGAAAACTGTGATTGCCTTGTTGAAAAATGAACTTAGAGTTCTTGTGCCAGAGATGGAATTTGAATATTCCACACGTACATCTGTTCAGAGGAAAGTGCTTGAGGAAGCAGTCAAGACTGAAAATTATTGTAATTTAAAAACTAATGAGTTGTGCATGGTTGCAGGTACAGAACAGGGAGATGAACAAGCTTTAGATTTTGTGGAAGAAGAGTTGAATTTGAAGGCTGTTCAGATCGATGATGAGTTAGCAAGATCTCAGAAGGAGGAAATGAAGAAGGAGTCTAATCAGAATGTTGATGCAGAAAGAGAAGGACCAGCTGATGGTGGGACAAGCACTAGGGAAGGTATGGAAAATCGTGTGAAATTTCCAAGGTCTAATCCTAATGAAGTTGTTGAATTGTATAGGAAACTAGATCTCCAGAGAAGAGAGTTGGAGAGACAGAGGACTTACGTGCAGGTTAATTTGTTGAAGAAGCAAGAGAAGAGAGTTTTTATGAATGACAGTCATGAAGCAGAAGATGGTAAGAAGGAGAGACTAGCTAACAGTCTTATGGTGAATGCAAATCAGCATATTGATGTGATGATAGAGAAGTTGGAAGAGAACTCAGAGCAACATACTGAAGTGTTGTAAGAGAAAGTTGAGGAGAAATCTAGTGAAGACTTTCTAAGTCATGAAAAAGACTTGGAGCTGTAGAGAGAAAACTTGTTGACTGAATTGACAAGTGAGACCAGTGAGTCTTGTGATTTTAATGCTGACAATTTGGCTGTGTTTACAGGTAATAAAGAAGAACATCCATCATTTGGAATTGTCTTGAGGAAAGAAAAAGTTGCAAATGACAAACAAAAGAATGTTGCAGAGGGGCAGGAAGTTTGGGAGGTAGCAACATCTGTTAAGGCAGCGGTAGCAACATCTGTGAAGGTAGCGATAGCAACATCTATGGCGACATTGACAGCAGTAGTATCAATGTTGGAAACAAGAAGAGCAGTAACAACAGTTACAGTAAAAATAGCTACAGCAGCTGAAATACTAGAGTTTGAAGACAATAGCAGCAGGCAAGGAAATTCCCATACAGAAGAAAGGTTGGACATAGAAATTGAAGAAATATGGCAGCTAATTATGCAGCAATCCAAATGGAGGAAAATAGAAATAGCAGCAAGCAAGATCAATCATAAGTTGAACCTGATTGACAGGGAGAAGAAAATGGAGCAAAGGACAGCAGAAATGCAGCGGCAGCAAAGGAATGAAGCATTTGGACAGTTGCAAAACAAGATATGGGATCCAGGAAGACCAAGACCACAAGACACATGATCAGGAGATCATGAAGTTTTTCTACCTTGGGATTCTGATGCAGGAGCATTCAACACAAGAGAAATCATTGTAAATAATAGACATAGGGGGTCAAGCATTTCTAGAATTATTTTCCTAAGTTACAAGTCATTTTAATATTTAGGCTGATAAGTGTGATTTAAATTAGATATTCTCAAAATAAATAAATGAGAACATAGGGAGAGCTTTTAGGCATAAAAGAAATAGATGTGGATAAGGAGGCTTTCTTGTTTTAAACAGGAAAAGATGGAATAAATCCTCAAGAGGCTTTTTACCATATATGCATGCATGTAAAAGCTTTAGGCTTTTGATACCAATGAGTATTATAAATATGTATGTAAGCCTAAGGGCAAAGGGAAGAGAGCCACTAGAGAGGAGAATTTGGCTGTGAGGAGAGAGGCACCAGAATTGATAATCGGGCCTGTGAGAGAGTGAAGCATTGACTGTTAGGCCTGCGTGCCTATGTATGTGTGTGTATGTATGAGACCAAAGTCTCTCAATGTAAATTCATGCTTTTATATTAATATATGCAGTGTTTCTGACTATGTCAAAATAGAGGAAGTTTGTTAACTGTGTATGTGTTATGTGTTTATCTACTGTGTGTTGAAGGAGGAGGCTTGCCTTATACTTCCCTGCATGATGATTAATTAAGTCTTGGTGCTTGATTCATGCTTACAGAGTGATTTCCATTTAACTGCTGCTTCCGTGGACTCTCTAAATCCTTTTGCTAAAGTGCTGTGTATAACTCTGTTTACACAGAGAAATTGTAATGGTTTTTCCCTTAAGTGGGACAGTGGGGAATGTGAGGCAGTATTAATTTTGGTCCAGAGCCATATCGGGTTCGGAACCCAATATCGCATCAGAGAAGGGCTTAGAACAGTCTTGTAGAAGCTTCAACATATATCGGAGCCAAAATCTTATAAAGCTGAATATAAAACCATATCGGGTCTGAAGCCAGCATCGCATCGGAGGGGAGGTTTGAGACAGCCAAAGTGTAAGTTCCGATAGCCGGAGCCGAAATTATTATAAGCTCAAGCAGAAGGGACGTCGGGTCCGTCATTTCGGAGGTGGAAAGGTTATGGTTTGTAGCAACCGCCGATAACCGGACCCGCTGAAATATATATAGCACAGCATATAACCCTTTCGGGTCTGAAAGGAACCCTCAGCATGGAGAAGGGGCGAGCTCCGAAATTCAGAGCCGAAGTATTATATAGTAGAGTTGAGGGGAGTCGTCGGGTCCGCAAGGTCCATTACAGTATCAAATCATCGAAGGGGAACTCGCCGATACACATCGGATCCGAAACCGGAATAAAAAGGGAGAATAAATTATGTCGGGTCCACACCTCGTCGGAGGTCAAACTTAAAGTTTATTTGAGACCGCCGAAACCTGGAACCGCCGATATTTATCAAGGCGGACATATAAGGTTTGAAGTCCGGCCATTTAAATTAGAGCGGGGTTTTATGGTACTTTCCATATATGTTTATATGTGTGATGGTTGATTAAAGCGCTCGGGTGGTGGCATCCAATGGGTGATTAAAAGCGCCGATAAAAAGGTGGCTTCTGATTCTAAGTAAGTCCATTGTTATAAAAGGCTTTCAGCCTAAAGAAAGCTTTCGATAGGACTTTGTGGCCATAACCACTGGTCCAAGGTTTGAGAATTTATTTAAGAAAGGGATTTTGGGCTTGTACCAGATCTCTTTTCATCACGACTCCATTAAAAATTCTAAAATATGTTGATAAATTATAACTACTAACTTGTGTTTTTTAAAATATCTATTAATAGTTTATTGGATTTTAGATAAATAGTGATGGATGTATATGACAATAATATAGCCTCACCATTTCCGAACTTGAAAAGAAAAATTCATATAATATTAAATTAATAAATAATCTTATGAAATTACTTTAAAAACTTAAATTATATTATCTTAATATTAATATTTTACACTATATTAATATTAATTAATTTAAAATACAAAATTGTACTTTACTCAATTAAATTCCTAAAATAATTTAAATAAAATATACAAAACACAATCTTAAAATTTATTAATCATTTAATAAATATTTTTTTTTTTAATATAAAGTTTATATATATATAATTATATAATTTCTATCTAAACTATATAAATAATATGTTTAAATAATGCAGAACAACAATTATTATGCACCATTAATGGGGTGGAACAAGATCCATGTATTACGCATCGTTACATTTCATACGGGACTGGCGACCCACGTGGGGCCGGCCGCCGCAAAACAAGTTATACCACCCAGTATGTCAGTACACAGCGTGGGGATTACGGACCCGACCCCCACGGCAATTCCTATTTCCAACCCCATTGAAACATAAATGCAGCCTGACATGCAAGGGATATAGCAGTTCTCTTGTATTTATGTTTCAATGGGGTTGACTTTGGCATTTTAGCAACAAAGCAACTGCTATATCCCTTGCATGTCAGGCTGCATTTATGTTTCAATGGGTTGGAAATAGGAATTGCCGACCCCCACTGGGCAAACGAGTTATTTCTACACGTGCAATGTGACAAAGGAGTTCTTCTTGGATTTCTTCATGCGTAAAGGGGCAAAGTTATTTTGCTTGGGCGGAAAAGAAAACTGAAATCTTTGTTATTATTAGAGTGAAAAATGTAAATATTTTAAAAAACAATATTTGTTCTGATTAAAGTGAAAAATGTAAATATTTTTAGTTTTTAAAGATAAGGTACATTTTTAACTTTTTGTGATTATTGTTTAGAAAATTATGACTCGGATCATCCAGAGTACTATATTCAGAGTAGTATATTCATTTCATGAATAGAGGTAGCCTAAATGATCTCATCCACAAATTAAGGCATTGTGTTATGTAAGCTTATTCATGATTTGTAATTATTAGCACAAGACACCATTAAAATCATGTCAATAGTTGGCATCTTCAATATACAAGTCTCAATAAAATCTATTCACATGTTGGAAGTAAATCCAAGGATTATAGAAAGACAAATGTGATGGGATGATCAAATTCATGTATACTTTGCAAAGAAAAGGTTGCAAGATATTTCAAAGATTAACAAGGTGTCACAATCATAACATAACCTTGCACTTGTTGAACCACACATGGTATGTTGAAGGAGAATGGTAGTTTTAAAAACCATTGGAAAAGCCTCCATGTACCACTCATAAACTGTTATGCTCTTGACCTGCAAGAAATTCCAGAATACCAAATATGCAAAGAAATACAACCCAGAACATAGAACAAAATGAGAGAAACAAGAAGTATTTTATTATTAAGAGATGAAAGCAGTGTTCACTTGCCTCTTCAATGGGGCAACCTCCAACAGAGTAGAGCTTGATTACAAAATAAGAATCAATATATCTCAATGGGGAGTCTTTATCCTTTATATATGATTCATACTTATTTTGACCTTTCCAAACTATTGTCCTCGCATTAAAAATAATGTACATAGACTTTTAAAGAGACAACTAGTTACTGTACTATTTCAGCAGAGTTATTCTTCTTAGACACCCATGCATTATGGCCATAACTCCTCTTAGACACCCACTTATTGTGGCCTTGCCAAGCTATTGTCTTCGCATTAAAAATAATGTACATAGACTTTTAAAGAGACAACTACTCACTGTACTATTTTAGAGGAGTTATTCTTCTTAGACACCCATGCATTGTGGCCATAACTCCTCGTAGACACCAATGATTGTGGCCTTGCCAAGCTATTGTTCAAAATATCATTTTTTAGAATTTATTTATCAATGTGCTAAACTCAAAAATCTTTCTAAGCAAGCTATGATGTCCTCCTCAATAGGCCATGACGTTTCATGATTGTTTTCCAATTATTTTTACTCTAACTATGTCTCTATTTTTATTTTCAAGATGTCAATACTTTCTAAAATTACTTAAAAACAATGAAAATCCCTCGTCACAATATTTAAAACTCAAATGACAATTCAAGTAAAACACATATTGTCTCATTATCTCCTAAAAGCAGTCGCTCCTCTTGAAATTGTCTTCCCTTTTGAAGTTTCCGTCTTCTCAAAGCCTTCTAGAGAAGCAATTTTGGTTATTTCTTTCATACTAGGATATTGTAGATGAAGCTATCTTGGGAATGATGGAATATATTTTTTGGTTAATCCCCCATTAAAAACGCATTATGAGAAATATAACTACTACGCTTATATGTATGCATGTTACCCATTTATTTGGTATATGCATATTTGGATCTATATTTTGAACTTATACAAATTATACTTAATTATGGAAGTAATGCTCATTTACTATTTCATTTAGAAAGAATAAATTGCAATGGACCTTAACCCCATTGTTGAATGGTGATAATTTTGTCAAAATATTAGAAAAACCATGAAGAAAGTCTACTTGGCTTATAGGGCTCCACTAACATGCAAATATTGCATGATTGAATCCTGTAATATCCCAACATCAAAATTTAATGAGATATGGTACACTCTAGGTGTTCTAATGAAATTCTTGCACTAAAAACACCTAACACAATAAAGATCTAAGAATGCAGTCTCTTCTTTATGTAAATAAATAGAAAAAAAATTACATGACCACACAAGACCTAATAAAGCCCGTGCCTTGACATGTATGACTACCCATCAACAAAGAAATTAAATATATTGAAGCACAATCGTAGATCCTAGATGGATCCACTACAAAAATTACTCCCATGGGTTTTCATACCTAGGATCAACTAGAACTAGCCTAGCCAAGTTCACAACAAAAGCCAAATAGATAGATAACTCTCCTATCCCCTTATATAGGCTTGATTGACTCTTTAGAGACTTTATTTTATTGTTTTCCCTCGAAAAACAAAGGCAAATACCATGGGCCAATGCCATGGGAAACTGCCACAATAAATACCATGGGAAGATTCCATCCACTTTGACCATATCCAAATATACATACATATATATATATATATATATATATATATATATATATATATAGATATATATATATATATTTATTACAAATCCTCCCACCCAAAGATTCTTTGGTCGATCCTACCCCCAATGGATTCTCCTAGATCCCAATGCCACCTAAGTCCTAGGACATGTTGGTTATGACACCACCTCAGCCCTTCATCATTGCTTGTGCTTGAGGGCCCAAGTTGCAATATGCCCTTGGCTAAGAGTATCCTGTCAATAGAGTTCCAACTCATAATCTCTCTTAAATCCATCTCATGGGAAGTATATAATGCATGAATCCATGCACATGGAATAAATCGACCATGTTGATGTTGCCTAATTCTAAACTCATGTTACTCCACCCGATCACCCATCATGATCCATTTGTATAACTCTTCCTTGCTATCCCCAATGTATAATGGCAGGATGGTAGAGCTGCAAGCCTTATCTACGTACTCTTGTAGTTGGCTGCTTTTCAACTCCCAAATGTACTCCTCTTCCTGCCTTGTGAGGGACTTGAGTCGCTCCTCAACACTAGACAACTGGGTCATTGATTCAACACATACCCCTATGAGGTCCTCAAATTTTCTATTCTCCTGTAAGAGAGTGTCTCAGGCTACCCCGACTCTGTACTTCAACATCGTAAGATCTGTCTTGAAATGTATGATCCTTTCCCAAAAGTCCTCTACTAGAATTCTCGTGCCCTACAGAATGTCTCTATATTTGACTGCACTGGATGCCCCATGACCACAACTTTAACTTGAACCTTTGTTTGACCCTCCAGTAATGGCTTATCCTGCATACTATATTTGTCATGATACCCTGCATGATCATGCTCATCATGTCAGTTTATTATTATTGGCTCCTCATTTGGTTCTCCTATAATGTCTTCTTCCTAGATTTTTTCAGATGTGGGGATAAGTTGTCCACCCTCTTTGATTGTCAAACATGGATATATTGGTGGACTGTTATCTATACTAGATTTTCCATACTCTTTATGGATGTTCTCCTGGATATCTATAGACTCAACTACCTCATCATCAGGAGGAATTCCCTCCTTCCTTTCCCGATTCACTTTGTCAAGTTGATTGATTATCATTGACCTATCCTATAAGTTTCTCTGAAAAGCATAGTCTTGTTGCTAACCATTTGTACTCGACTGCTTGGATCCTTCTTAGGTTCCCTTCTAAAAACCGCGAAACTAACTATGGATTAATCTTCATGATCTGCCCTTGTTTCCTCTTATCACCTAGACATGAATGGTTAAGGGCCCAAGGTCCCTTGTAGATAAAGCATAGTCCTCTCATCCTTAGTTCATTATTGATGTATATTTTGTTCTTGCTTCCTCCATCAATCCTTATCAACTTCTTTGTATTGAGCACCCTTTTAAGTAATTTTATGTTTATCTTGTGATGGATTGTGTTATATTCTTTCGACATAGTTAATAGGGGGTTTGAGGAGCACCCATAACCCCACTTTATGGGGTCCAGGGCAGCGCCCCGAATTTTTTTTGATTTTGGACCCTATGTTAGGTTGGGCGGACCCACCTACAATTTTGTTCATGGTTTTCGGTCCATGGTATTGGATGCTTCGGCATGTATAAATATGTATTATAACATTGAAAGGAACATAATGAAAATTCAAGCTGGTAGTCCTAGTTTTGGGATGCAGGGGAAATCTTTGTGTATATGTGTTTTATGTGTTATGCTCTCACTATTGTTTATTTTATGTGTTTTAGAATTCGAATGCATCTAATTTCTATACAGGGTTAAAACCTACATTTGGTATCAGGGAAATTTTGCTTCAAGGGGATGCCTTTGTTGCTGAGGGGTTTCGCTCAGGCCTGTGGTAGACCCTGTTTAGTGCGAGATCTACGAGATCGATTCTGGTGGTGAAAGAAGATGGTGAGAAGTGGAAAGATAGAGATCGAGAAATTTAATGGTCAGAGTTTCGAGTTGTGTAAACTCAAGATGGAGGATCTGTTGGTGGATAAAGATGAGTGGATCGCAGTAGATCTGGTACTAAACCAAAGGGAGTGTCTGATGAAGAATGGAAGAAGTTGGATCAGGAGGCAAAGAGCACAATATGATTGTGTGTCTCAGATTCAGTATTTCTGAATGTACCAAGGGAAGCTACAACAAAGGCTTTGTGGGACAAGTTAGGAACTTTGTACCAATCTAAGTCTCTGGTGAATAAATTGTTCCTGCGGAAGAAGCTATATAACATGAGGATGAAAGATGGAGACTCGGTGATAGAGCATCTGAATCCATTTAATATTGTGGTAAGTCAGTTAGCATCTGTTGATATTAAAATTTCAGATGAAGATAAGTGCATCAGTTTGTTGTGTTCTCTACCAGATTCTTGGGATAGTCTAGTTATTGCAATAGGTAGCAATGCAACTGCCTTGTAGTTTGATGAAATAGTCTCAGCCTTGCTGTTAGGCCCCTATACTACTAGTGTAACCCCTTATTATTATTAGTACAACCCCTTATTATATTGTTGTACCCATGTAGTCCCCATATTGTTAATGTTGTGCCCCATAGAAGCCCACCATTGTTATTATTGTGCCCTTATATTATTATTGTTATGTCAGCTATGATTATATTATGACCCCCTAGACTCCTATATATAGAAAGGAGGTCTTGTCATTTGTATCATCCAAGAATTTTTCATTTGTGTAATGTAAAGGAGGTTTCCCCCTCGAAGAGGCTGAATTCTAAGGTGTTTATCTATCTATTCTATATTTTTGTGAGCTGGTTCCATAACATTTGGTATCATAGTTTTGGATTCTAGGGTTTCGTTGCTCCAAATAGGTCACCGTGGCATTTTCACTATAACGTTTTTCTACGACGTTTCAGATGCTAAAACAAAAACCCATTTGGACTGAAATCATTATGAACTTTGGGTCCGAATTTCAGAGCTTTTTGCACTACATTTGTGGAGATAGGATCTGAGGAAGTTGGCCTTTTTGCAGACTCTCAAATTTCATTCCAAATAGGTGACCTAGGGAAAATAGTCGTAACTTTTGTTTTGAGCATCAAATTGAAATTCATAAGAAGTTACAGAAAGAGGACGAACTATAGTTTCCTATGAATGTGTTTGACATCCTAAGGTCAAAACAGTGACACGTTGCACTTGATACAATTTCGCTCTTCTGAGAAGGTATATAATCAGGTCATCTTGGGAGATTGTGCATAACTCTTTCTTGGAGAATCTAAATTTGATCAAATTGGTGGCATTGCAGATAGGACGCAGAGGGGTACTTCAGGTCGCAACTGTAGAACATATAGATCTGAAAGTATAGAGTTACAGTTGTTTCAAGATCGAGCTCCTAAAATCAAGAAAAAGCGAGATGAGGAAGTTTAATGGCAAGGATCTGGTAAATTGGATACTACAGATGGAGAAATATTTTGATCTACATACATCTTCATATTTAGAACAAGATCAATTTTTGTGGTATAAAGGGCTTTGTATTCATAAACAACTTTTTATGTGGTCAATTTTCACGGAGGAAATTATAGCACATTATGAGAATACAAAGAGCAACACCTTCTTTAGAGCAACACCACAACAATTGGAAGAAAAAAGAGAAAGACGGCTTTGTTACAAAGTGGAAAGGAAAATTATGGCAACAAGGAATTCTACCCCGCACAACTATAAAGATGGGAGTGTTGTTTCTCCTAGCCTTCCACAACCTACAAGGGTTACACCACAACAATTGGAAGAAAGTAGAGAAAAAGGGCTTTGTTACAATTGTGATAGCAAATGCACTAAAGGTCATAAGTGTGCTGAGAAGAAATTATTTTACATAGAGTATGCAGAGGATGAAGAAAAGGATTAAGAAACATCAAAAGAAGAGGATATATGCCAGGATACAACCCCAGAGAAACAAGAAATGAATCTGACCATATCTTGTAAAGCATTGGCAAGAATTACCACTCCTCAAACTGTCAAGATAGAAGGACATATCAAGAAGGAAAATGTTCAAGAAATGAAATATCATATTGAGAAAGAAGAAATGAATCCAACCATATCTTGTAATGCATTGGCTGGAATTACCACTCCTCAAACAATCAAGATAGAATGACATATCAAGAATAAAAATGTTCAAGAAGTGAAAGATCACATCGAGAATCAAGAAATGAATCCAACGATATGTTGTAAAGCATTGGAAGAAATTACCACTCCTCAAACTCTCAAGATAGAAGGACATATCAAGAAGAAAAAGGTTCAAGCAATGAAATATCACATTGAGCATCGACAACAAGTTCTCCAACTTTTAAAGGATAACACTAGTTTGGTGCAGAATCGAATGAAACAAGTAGATCAACATCGCAGTGAAAAAACATTTGATGTAGGTGATTGGGTATTGTTACGATTACATCTCAAGCAAGCTATTTATGAGAAGGAAATGTTGGAAATACAACATGCACTTAAAAAATGGCGACCTTATCCAATGGGAAGACACTTCAAGGTAAAAACGGATCATGATAGTCTTAAATAATTTTTATAACAAATATTATCTTTAGAAGAATAGAAAAAATGGGTCACAAATATGTTGGGTTATGACTTTGACATCATTATAGAAAAGGGAAGCAAAATTTTGCTGCAGATGCATTCTCGAGAAAGGATGAGGATGTGGAAGCATTATTTTGTGCTATTTCTATTGTCCAACTAGATTGGATAAATGAGGTAAGGGATGAATGGAAGAAGGACGAAGAAGTGTGGCCACTAATTCAAAAGTTGCAGAAGATCCCAATTCAAATAATGTTTCCATAACTTGAAAAGGAAGGAAAAATCATATTGTAACAAGGAGTAGCCACAAAAACAAGACCCAACAGCTACAAAATTGATCAATTTCAAAGTATCTCATCAGGTGGAAGAACTTACCTGCTGAAGATTCGACATGTGAGGACAAGAATTTTATACAGGAGAATCAAGAACTACTCAAGTGTTGGGGACAACAATTTTTGAAGGAGAGAAGCATGTTAGGCCCCTATACTACTAGTGTAACCCCTTATTGTTATTAGTACAATGCCCTTATTATATTGTTGTACCCATGTAATCCTCATATTGTTACTATTGTGCCCCATAGATTCCCACCATTTTTATTATTGTGTCCTTACATTATTATTGTTATGTCGGCTCTGATTATATTACGACCCCTTAGACTCCTATATATAGAAAGGAGGTCTAGTCATTTGTATCATCCAAGAATTGTTCATTTGTGTAATGTAAAGGAGGCTGCCCCCTCGAAGAGGTTGAATTCTAAGGCGTTTATCTATCTTTTCTATCTTTTTATGAGCTGGTTTCATAACACTTGCTGATAGAGGAGATGAGACAAAAGAATATGGAGAGCCAGAACGATGATGCCTTATCTGTATGAGGACGGTCCCAAAACAGAAATAAAAATAAGTCATCGAGTGGGAGATCTAAATCTAGAGGGAGATCCAAGTCTCCAGGAAAGCCTGTAAAGGTGGTGAGCTAGAAATGTCGAAAGGAAGGGCACTACAAAAGGGACTGTAAATTTAAAGCTCCTGATAAAGGAAAGGGATCTAATGATGCTCCTTCTGCAGAGGTGAAAATTACCTCAGTTGAAGGTGGGGATGTGTACATGTCTTCTTCAAGTACACATGTAGATCATGAGGCATGGTTGATTTACTCAGGTGCATCCTTTCACTTCACTCCCTATAGAGAGTGGTTCTTCGAGTATAAGAAATACAATGGTGGTGATGCCTTCTTAGGGGATGATAGGAAGGATGAAATCATTGGTCGTAGAAAAGTAAAGTTGAAGTTGCAAGGTGGAAGGGTTAAAACACTTCTGGGTGTTCTGTATATTCCTACATTGGCCAGAAATTTTATTTCTGTAAGCAAGCTGGATGATGCAGGTGTAAAGACAGTGTTCGAGAAAGATACCTACAAGATGGTTTGGGAAGCACTGGTATTGACGCTAGAATTTCGTATTGGAACTCTCTACAATCTACAAGGTAGCACGGTTGTTGATGGGTGCAACAGTTCTATGGTTCCTGAAAGTGGAGCAGAAAATCTAGTGCTCTCTAGAGAGAAGACCATGCTGTGGCATCAAAGGATTGGACATATAGGAGAGAAAGGCCTTCAAATACTTCATGGTAAAGGTATGGTAGCATGTATGAGTAATAGCTCTCTGGATTTTGATTTCTGTGAAAATTGTGTATATGGGAAGTAGAATCGAGTGAGTTTCCCCTCTCATGGTAAGAGGCCGAAATAGATATTAGAGCTTGCACACAGTGATGTGTTTGGACCTGTGAAGGTTCCATCACTGGGTAAGTCTATGTACTATGTATCATTTATAGATGACTTCTCAAGGAATACATGGATATATTTCCTTAAGAAGAAATCAGAAGTCTTTGACAAGTTTAAAGAATTTAAGGCTCTCGTGGAAAATCAGACAGAGAAGAAAATGAAAGTGTTGAGGATAGATAATGGTGGAGAGTTTTGCAGCAAGGAATTTGAAGAATTCTGTAAGAAGTATGGTATAGCACCACAGAGGACTACTCCATATGCACCTCAGCAAAATGGAGTTTCAGAAAGAATGAACAAGATGTTGATGGAAAGGGCAAGAAGCATGCTCAATGGTGCCAGGTTAGGACAAGAATTCTGGACAGAGGCGGTGGATATAGCATGTTACCTGGTCAACAGTTCACCTTCATTGGTGTTTGAGGATAAGACTCCACAAGAGGTACGGACTGGTAAGAAACCTTCTCTTTCACATTTGAGGGTATTTGGATGTGATGCATATATACATGTTCCAAAAGAGAAGTGAACCAAGTTGGATAATAAATCTGAAAAGTGCATCTTTATTGGGTATAAGGATGGTTTAAAGGGTTATAAGCTTTGGAACCTAGTAACAAGGAAGGTTGTTTATAGCCGAGATGTGGTGCTTGGAGAGGTGAAAGATGTTATTAAACATGAAGTCCAACCAAAGGAACCTGAGAAGATAGAGTTTGAGCTAAAGGAGGAAGAGTCAGAGTCTACAACAGACGAGGAATCAGAAGATGAAGAGCCACAAACTCTGGGTCTGAGAAGATTAGCTTGAGAAAGAAGGCAGCCAGAAAGGTATACTCCATATGCTTTCTATTCAAATTTTTCTTTATCTATTACTGACAATGATCCCAGAACTGTGAAGGAGGTAGTAGATTTAGAGGATGGCAAACTCTAGAAAGAGGCCATGGATGATGAAATGGCATCTTTGCACAAAAATGAGGCTTGGGATCAGGTGGAGTTTCCAGCTAGAAGGAAACCCATTGGCAGCAAATGCGTGTTCAAGAAGAAGACAAATACAGAAGGAAAGGTGGACAAATATAAAGCTCGGTTGGTAGAAAAAGGTTATTCCTAGGTGCTGGGAATTGATTTTGGTGATATTTTTTCTCCTATTGCCAAGGTGACTTCTATTAGATTACTTTTATTTGTTGCAACTGGTTTTGATTTTGAGGTAGAATAGATGGATGTGAAGACAACATTTGTTCACAGGGATCTAGAAGAGAAGATCTACATGAAACAACCTGAAGGCTTTGCGGTGAAGGGTAAGAAATAATTGGTATGCAAGTTAAAGAAGTCTCTGTATGGGTTAAAACAGTCACCAAGGATGTGGTATCAGAAATTTGATACATTTATACGGGGACTTGATTTCAGTAGAAGCAAAGAAGATCATTGTGGTATTTTAAATTAATTGGTGACTGTGTTATTTCTTTGGTCTTGTATGTGGATGATATGTTGCTGGTTGGAAATCACAAAGAAATTATTTGAAGACCCAATTGTCCTCCAAATTCGACATGAAATATCTTGGTGCTACAAACTATATTTTGGGCATGGAAATTAAAAGAGATAATACTACAGAGGTTTAATATCCAGAATAGTAAACCGGTGAAGGTTCCTATTCTTGTAGGTGTGAGGTTATCTGCTAAACAGTGTCCCAAGACACAAGAAGAGGAAGAGACATGTCCTGTGTTCCATATCCAAGTGCAGGCGATAGCTTGATGTATGGAATGGTATGTACTAGACTAGACATTGCATATGCAATGTGAGTATTGATCAGGTTTATGTCAAAACCAGGGAAGGAGCACTGGACAACAGTGAAGCGGGTTTTTAGGAATTTGTGTGGCACTAGTGACTATGGTTTGTGCTACCAAGGAAGGCGAGGATTGGATAGAATGTTGGATATTCATGGATTTGTTGATGCAGAAAGGGCTAGAGATCTGGATCAGAGAAGATATACAAGTGGGTATATGTTTAAGCTATTTGGAGGTGCATTTAGTTGGATGAGTAAGAAACAATCTGTAGTGGCACTATCAACTACAGAGGTAGAATACATGGCAACCACTCATGCAAGTAAGGAAGTGGTTTGGTTGCATAGATTGTGTTCAAGTATGGGATTATTACAGTGAGCTATAAGGATAGACTGTGATAGCGAAAGCGCAATTTTCTTGGCAAGGAACCCCACATATCATTCTAAGACAAAACACATTGATATTCAGTATCACTTTGTGAGGGATATGATAGAAGACAAAAAGATGTTGCTGATAAAGGTGGACACTTTGAAGAATACTACAACTGCATTGACAAAATTTGTGAGCTCTCTTGTTGTAGAGAAACAATGGGTGTTGCAGGGCTGGATAAATGACTAAGCTCTCCTTGTGCCCCCCTGTGGAAAGAAAACAACAAGTGGGAGAATGTTGGGTTGTGTTATATTCTTTCGACATAGTTAACAGGGGTTTGAGGGGCACCCGTAAGCCCACTTTATGGAGTCTGGGGCAGCGCCCCGGAAAATTTTGATTTTGGACCCTATGTTATGTTGGGCGGACCCACCTATGGTTTTGTGCATGATTTCTGCACATGTTTTTTTGGACGCGATGGTTTTCGGTCGATGGTATTGGACATGATGGTTTTTTTGGTCCATGGTATTGGATGCTTCAGCATGTATAAATATGTATTATAACATTGAAAGGAACATAATGAAAAATCAAGTTGGTAGTCCCGATTTTTGGATCTAGGGGAAAATCTCTGTGTATATGTGTTTTCTGTGTTATACTCTCGCTATTGTTTATTTTATGTGTTTTAGAATTCGTAAGCAACTAATTTCTGTACAGAGTTAAAAACTATATCCTGACAAAATTCTCGACTAGATCATAGGATCCTGTGGTCCTTCCTCCAAATGGTCAACAATTTACATCTTAATATCTTGCATATGTGAGCATGGCCTTCTAATAATACAGACACAATATTTTGCATGCTTGTTTTGACATGTTCTGAATGAGCTGATGTAATACTGGTGTAAAATTTATGGAGCAACTAAAAGATCAACTCGTCACATTCCAAATTCAGTATGAATGTGCCAAAGTTGAATTCTGCCATGACTCTTAAAATTTTTACATCGGTTCTAAAAGGTAGGAAGCATGATTCTATTCAACACTTCAAGGCCTTCCCCTATCAACTACAATATCTCCCTCATAAGATCATTATTGTAAGACAATACTCGAGATGTTAAAGCTATGATCTTGCTGAGACAAGAAGCAATTGTGACCTTGACCTCTTCACAAGGATGCTCCGAGAGTTTGGGTTGTATTAATGCATGCATAGATGGCTTGAGATTCCAACTGAGTTTCCTCCATTTTGGTTGCCCCACATTTAAGAGCCATATGTCTAATTCATCCAATTTCTAAAGGTCTATGATTGACTTTGTTCATTGCAATTAAGGTCCAAGTGCGAAGAACTTAGCTCCTCTTCATTGTCCTTCCTTCACTTCCCATGGGCATTTTTGTTGCATAATGGCATAGACCATTTTTTAGAAAGACTTGCTATTCTATTATAAAGTGGTATTGCTAAGAAAAGGCCCCATGCTTCTTTTATTTTATCTAGAATTTTGTCCAAAATTTTATGAGTGTTTTCTAGGGAAAGTCCCATCACCCCTCATACCAAAGCATGAATACACTAATTCTTCAATGGATTTAGCCCCAAGATAAGGCAAATACAATCTTGATTGGTAATAGTAAGATGATTGTACCTCCTCCTTCCTTTCCTATTCCTTTTTTTTTAAACACAAAATCTCCTTTCTATCGTCAAACTCCAAAATTTGAGATACCCTGTGTCAAATACTAAAACCAATCAAAATTTTCAAAACTATAAACATGGTTTAGTCCATAACCCGCCATATTTCATGCTTCCACATTGAGATTTTTGAGCAGAAAATGTTATGAAACCAGCTCAAGAAAAGATAGAAAAGATAGATCAACACCTTAGAATTTAGCCTCTTCGAGGGGGAAACCTCCTGTACATTACATAAATGAACAATTCTTGGATGAATCAAATGACAAAACCTCCTTTCTATATATAGGAGTCTAAGGAGTCACAATATAATCCAGCCCACTTAACAATAATAATATAAAGCCACAAAAATAACAATAAAGGGATTCTATGGGGCATAGAAATAACAACATGGGGGTAATAGGGGCACAACAATATAAATAAGGGGTATAACTACAATAGTAATGGGGTAATCACTAGTATTATAGGGACCCAACATACCCCTCCCCTTCAAAAAAGTGTTGTCCTCAGCGCTTGAGTAGTTCTGGATACTTCTGCATAAAATTCTCATCCTCCCATGTGGAATCTTCAGCGGATAAGTTCTTCCACTTGATAAGATACTCTGAAATTGATCGATTTCGTAGCTGTCGAGTTCTTGTTTCTGTGACTGCTTCCGGTTCCAATATAATTTTTCCTTCCTCGTCAAGTTCTAGTAATATTGTTTGAACTGGGAGCTTGTCACCTATAACCTTCTTTAAACATGAAACATGGAAAACTAGGTGCAATCGAGAAGCTGCAGGAAGCTCCAATTTGTATGCCATAGTACCAATCTTTTGCAACACCTTGTATGGACCATAATATTTTACTGATAATTTATTATCCTTCTTAGCTTGCTTTAGGGACATTTGCTTATATGGTTGTAGCCATAGGAATACCCAATCACCTACATCAAAACTTCTTTCACTGCGATGTTAATCTGCATGTTGTTTCATTCTATTTTGTGCCAACACGAGGTTATCCTTTAAGAGTTGGAGGACTTGTTGATGTTCGATGTGATCTTCCACTGCCTGAACCTTAGAATTTTCTCTTAAATATGATGTGATGCATGGTGGTTGATACCCATAAAGTGCCATAAATGGGGTCATTTTTGTTGCTGTATGGAAGGAAGTGTTATACCACCATTCAGCCAGAGGCAACCATTTGACCCATTATGTCTGTTTATCAGATACAAAGCAACGAAGATACCCTTCCAAACATTTGTTTACTATCTCAGTTTGTCCATCAGATTGAGGATGATAATATGAGCTATGAGCTAACTGAGTACCAAGACAAGAAAATAATTTTGTCCAAAAATTTCCAGTGAAAATGGGATCTTTGTCACTTACAATAATCTTTGGGTTTCCATGTAGCTTTTGAATTGTTTCCATAAATGCAGTAGAAACTGTACTGGCTTTAAATAGATGTGATAATGCACAAAAGTGTGCATACTTAGTAATTCTGTCAACTACCACCATGATTACACTCTTTCCCTCAGACTTGGGTAAACCTGTGATAAAATCCATTGAAACCTCCTCCCAACGTTGGCTTGGAATGGATAAAGGTCATAATAGACCCGGTGTTTTAATTGTTTCAACTTTATTTTGTTGGCAAACCAAACATTCCGCCACAAACTTTTGAATATCTGATTTAAGGCCATCCCAAAAAAATTCCTTCTTAACCCTGTGGTAAGTTTTTAAAAATCTTGAGTGCCCTCCTAAGGGAGAAGTGTGCAATTCCATAAGAATCTTTTGTTTTAGCTAGGAATTCTTACAAAGGTATAAGCGATCTTTGTACCATAATGAATCATTTTTCCAGCTAAATGTATCAGACATACTGGAATCTTGTTGTAGCTTTCGAATAAGTGCCCACACTTCTTCATCATTCTTCCATTCCTCCCTTGCTTCGTTTATCCAATCTGGTTGGATAATAGAAATGGCGCACAACAATGCTTCCACATCCTCATCTTTTCTTGAGAGTGCATCTGCCACCACATTTTGCTTCCCTTTTTTGTAGATAATTTCAAAGTCATAACCCAACATCTTTGCGACCCACTTTTGTTACTCTTCAGAGGATAATCTTTGTTCTAAAAAGTATTTAAGGCTATCATGATCCGTTTTTACCTTGAAGTGTCTTCCCATTAGGTAGGGTCGCCATTTCTTAAGTGCATGGAGTATTGCCAACATTTCCTTCTCATAAATAGCTTTGCTTAAAAACTTTCCCTTGATTGGAGGACTTTCAAAAGCAATGGGTCTTTCATCTTGCATTAGAACAGCACCAATTCCATTTCTTGAAGCATCACATTCCACAATAAAGGTTTTTGTGAAGTCCGGTGTAGCTAAGACCGGTGCTTGGCACACTGCCTCGTTAAGATGTTCAAAGGCCTTTGTTGCTTCCAGAGTCCATGAAAACGCATCTTTCTTCAATAATGTTGTTAGAGGTGCTGCTATTCTCCCATAATTCTTAACAAATTTGCGATAATACCCCATCAACCCAAGAAATCCTCGCAGATGCTTTATGGATGTGGGGATTTTCCATTCCTTAATGGCTTTAAGTTTGCTAGGGTCTACCTTAACTCCTTCATGAGATACAATATGACCCAAATATTCCACCTCTTGGACTCCAAAGAAACATTTGGATCTTTTTGCATATAATTGTTTCTCCTCCAATAGTTGTAGCACCTTTTCAACATGTTCAACATGATCCTTCCAAGACTTGTTGTAGATTAGTATACCATCGAAAAATACTAACACAAATTTTCTAAGGAATGGTTTGAAAATTGAATTCATCAAACCTTGAAATGTTGAAGGTGCATTGGTAAGGCCAAAAGACATGACCAAAAATTCATAATGACCCTCATGAGTTCTAAATGCTATTTTCAGAATGTCTTCAATCTTCATTTTGATTTGATGATATCCCGAACGAAGATCCAACTTGGTGAAGTAAATTGATCCATGCAATTCATCCAGTAATTCATCAATGACAGGAATGGGGAACTTATCTCTAATATTGAGCTTGTTGAGCTCCCTATAATCTGGACACATGGGCCATGATCCATCCTTCTTGTGCACCAATACTACTGGAGCAGAGAAAGAACTTTGACTTGGTTGAATTATACCAACCTCTAGCATTTCCGCAACCATACGTTCAATTTCACTTTTTTGGACATAGGGATATCTGTACGGCCTGATGTTTGGAGGAACACTTCCTGGAATCAAATGAATAGCATGATCATGATCACGCATAGGTGGGAGACCTTTGGGAGTCTCAAATACCTTGGAATGATTGTCCAGGACTTTTTGGAGATCTGGATAAATAGATGATTCCGATCTGGAAACATCTAGCGAACATAATTGTGCAATTACACCTCTTTGCTCCTTTTTTAGAAGTTTTGTCATACCATTAGAGCTGATTATCTTTCCTAGTTTCCCTGCAATACCCCTTAATTCAAATTCCTTTCCTTGCATAGAAAATTTGATGAAAAGTTCTTGAAAATTAAAAGCTATTGTACCCAAGGATTGTAGCCATTAGACTCCTAGTACAACATCAACACCTCCCATTGGAATGGAAAGCATTGGGCTAGTCAATACATATTCTCCCATGGATAGCTTGATATTATGGCACCTTCCAGAGCAATTTATTGTTCCTCCATTTGCAATCATCACTTGACACTCTGGTGCTGGATATAGGAAGCAATTCAATTCTTTTGCTACCCTAAAATGAATAAAATTGTGGGTGCTTCCTGAATCAATCAACACTATTACCTTTTTCTTCTTGATTTGTCCTTCTATCTTGATGGTTTGAGGAGTGGTAATTCCCACCAATGCATTACAAGATATGGTTGGATTTATTTTTTCTTCATCTAGGCTTTGTTCCTAGAGTATATCTTCTTCTTTTGACCTTTCTTGCTCCTTTTCTTCTTCCTCTTCACAATCTATGTAGAATAATTTCTTCTCAGCACACTTATGACCTTTAGTGTATTCACTATCACAACCGTAACAAAGCCCTTTTGCTCTTTTTTCTTCCAATTGTTGTGGTGCCAACCTTATAGGTTGTGGAAGACTAGGGGCAACAACACTTCCGTCTTTATAGTTGTGAGTGGTATGCTTCCTAGTTGCCATAATTTTGCTTTCCATTTTTCTGGCTAACCTGAATGCCTTCTCTAATGAATCAGGTTCCCAAAGGTGAACATCATGTTGGATATTATCCTTTAAAGACCCTATGAAGACATCAATCCTATGCTCCTCTGGAATATCTTTTACCCTTATGTTCAATTTTTGGAACTCCTCAATGTGCTCCATTACTGAACCCTTTTGTTTGAGACTTATCAATTGGCTAAAAAAAGTGTTGCTTTTTGTATCTTCATAATGTGTTATCAATTCTTCCATAAAAATTGCCCAAGTGATAATTTTTTTACGAGAACAAATCCATTGATACCATACAAACTGATTTGGTTCCAAATATATAGTTGCCATATGTACCTTTTGTGTGTTTTGCACATTATTGAGATCGAAGAACTGCTCCATCTGTGATATCCATGTGGCGGGATCCTTGCAATCAAACTTCCTCATATCGATTTTTGGAATATGGTGAGTCTTCGATCCAACATTAGAGTCTATGGAATCATGATTAACATTACTTTTGTTCACATCATGAGTTTCCCTTACAACCTTTTCACCATTAGTAAGTATTTCTTGTAGAAAATTTGTCAAATCTGTCTTCAAATCTGCCATGTCTGTCTTCAAATCTTCCATGTCTCTCTTCAAATCTGTCTTCAAATCATCCATCTTAGCTTCCATGCCCTTTATCTTAGATTCCACGCCATTTATCTTAGCTTCTATTAGCTTTTGTGAGCGTGACATTTGTTGCACTTGTTCTTGTAATTTTGATATATCATGTAGCATTTCTTCCTCTTCTTCATGATTCATGCTAGAGCTTTTAGGTTCCTTACTAGGTTTTTGCATTTTCTTTCCTCGGGGCATCAGTTACCGATAATAATGCTTTACTATGCCCTTTGAATTCCGTTAAACCAAGCTTACGCAAAAATTTTAAAAAAACTACACACCATTTTTTTCACTTTGTAGAAGCCTGATATTGAATCTGATGTATCTCTATAATTTCGAAGCATCCAGTTCTGAAATTACAACCTATAGTAGCCTTCTGCGTCCTCTTTCCAATGCCACAAGTCTGACCCAAATTGGATTCTCCAAGGAAGAGTTATGTGAAATCGCCCACAGTGACTTGCTTCTAGACTAGTTCAGTAGAGCGAAATTGTACGACGTGCCATGAGTCACTGTTTCAACCTTCGGATCTGAAACATGCGTACAAGAAACTACAATCCGTCCTCTTTCTTTACCTTCTTATGAAATTTCAATCCGATCCCCAGAGAGAATGTTATGACGATTTTCCCCAGGTCACCTGTTTTGAATGTAATTCAGGAGTCTGCAAAAAGACCAACTTCCTCAGATTATATCTCCGCAAATATCAAGCAAAAAGCTCTGAAATTCGGACCCAAGGTTCAGCAGGATTTCTTCTCAAATGGGTTTTTTTCCGACTTCTGAAACGTCACAGAAAAAATGTTATAGTGAAAATTCCACGATGACCTTTTTGGAGCAGCGAAACCCTAGAATCCAAAGCTCTGATACCAAATGTTATGAAACCAGCTCAAGAAAAGATAGAAAAGATAGATCAACGCCTTAGAATTCAGCCTCTTCGAGGGAGAAACCTCCTTTACAATACATAAATAAACAATTCTTGGATGAATCAAATGACAAAAACTCCTTTCTATATATAGGAGTCTAAGGAGTCACAATATAATCCAACAGACTTAACAATAATAATATAAAGCCACAAAAATAACAATAGAGGGATTCTATGGGGCATAGAAATAACAACATGGGGGTAATAGGGGCACAACAATATAAATAAGGGGTATAACTACAATAGTAATGGGGTAATCACTAGTATTATAAGGACCCAATAGAAAATCTATCTAGATGGAAAGAGAATCAATTTTCAGGTAAAGACTTAGATCTTCATACGCTAATCAAGAGTTTGTGGACCCAATAATTATGCCCTTGCGAGTGATCAGTGGATCATGTGTGACATTGAATTTGATGTTCGAGGTTTCAAATGTATAGGTATAAGACTATATTCAACAATGATAAACCTCTACACCAATCCAACCACATAATGCAACATACTACATAATGAAAAAAGACATAGCATTACTTTATTTGATTATGGTGACCCACCACAATTTTTTTTGATGAAATATAATTTACTCGATTCCACAAAAACACGGTGTCTTTGCCTCTATGACTAATGTGTGAATGATCTTGATGTAGAGAGATCAATTTATCTAATGTAATAAAACAAATACTTTGGCATGCACCTAAAGACGACCATGGTTGGCTCCTTGACCGATGCTACAGTAAAAGTAATCTTGTCTCTACTATTAAGAGTGATGACAACTTTGGCTCCCGTAATGAATCGATGGTCAATGCCAGAACCAAAGCCTATGAAACTTGCTCGCTCCTTCCTGTGCTTAGAGGGTTGTGGTGACAGTGCAATGCCCAGGCTATGTCCACTTCCTTTTGCCTAGAACAGATATGGGGGCGCTCAACTCCTTTCTCTGCTCAGACAAATGTTTTGATAGTGTTTTGGCAATGGGACCAATGCTCAGGCTATATCAACTAATCAACATGTAACACTCATACTCCCTTTTGCCTTCCATTCAAATGAATCAGAGGCTGAAACCAATCTAACACCTATACTCATTAGATGGCTCAATGTTCATTTTAACACACAAAATTACCCTCCTCGTGACCTCAATTGTTACTGAGAAACGTCACCCTTTAGATCAGCAATGCGACGATTTGGTTATGAGTGCCTCAAATTCCTTTCTGTCAGTGGTATAATCCCATTCAATTGATTCGATGGGTTTACGCGATTTTCGGCCAACCTCCTTGCTTTAGTGATTTGAATACTCCCTTTCATGGTGAGGTGCCTCCTGAAAGGTGAAACGGTGGATCAGACCATTGTCGACCCAATCCTAAGGCTCAACAATGTCAATAGAGTGTTTTGATGCAATCTATGCCTATGGCTATTGGTTCTATCCTCAATGGCCCTCAGATTCACTTGCTGAAGAAAAAATATTCCACCCTCTCTCCCTATTTAACTCAGTCCCCTTTGATGAAAGTGTTATCACAAAAAATTGATCATCTAGCCTAATTTACTAGATGGATCAAAGTACACCATGAAAAGTCAATTTTACCATAGTAAAATTGCTTTCATTGTGAGAAATTACTTCATAAACCACTTTTGTTAAGTAATTTATAATTGAACCCATGAAGAAAAATAAATAAATCACTATTTATTTTATTTTCTTTTGGGAACAATTAATTAAACCATTGTTCAATTATTATTCCTTGTCATATTTGACCCAATAAATCATTTATTTATTTATTATTTCTAACTAAAAGTTTAAATACCTTTTCCCTCATAACCAAATATAATAAAATATTCCAAGTCGTTATTCCAAGAATGTGGTTAATAATATTTTATTATTGCTCATTATTCGAGGATAACTCAATATTTTGTTATAAATAGAGGGGTTTTCCATTCATTATTCACTTTTGATTATTTTCGTTGTTGCACTCATTGTTGTAACTCTTATTATTTTCATTGCCGCACAACATTTCTCTACCATTTGAGTTCCCATTAAGCTCAAACATTTTATTTGTTGGGTTTTCACATTATAGAGGAGAGGGACTCTACACAAGCTGAAGACATTTTAGGATAGACGAGAACCCATCCCATAGAGAGGGACTGGTAAAATTTATTTGTTCCCTTCACAGGTGTTATAATTAAATATTTTCTTTGTATATCTGGTTTCCATTGGATGATTGGAGTTATTACTATTTATTTTTGTTGTTTAACTATGGTTGTGTCATAGGTCAGGACGTTGCTAGGTTTGGTTTCCATCATTTGCTGCAAATCTACAACGTTTAGTAGCCATTTATATTTTTCAGACTGTTTGTCACCCGCAGTCTTAAGTGGGTTCTTTTCGTACATCTTTAAGACGAAAACACTACAACAAAATTGGCAACTCCATTAGTTTTCTACTTTAGATTCAGAAACTTGGGTGACCTTCAGTTTTCAGGTTAGGGTTTTTTATTTGTTGATACTCTTAATGTTATTTACTAGCTTTCTAACCTTAGATATGTCAAATTTCTAACTTCTGCAAGTTTTCTCGTCTTTTCCATAGGTCACAGAACGAGCTACGACAGAGATGGTAGTTTTTTCTGAGATTTTCTAACCAGGAATCAAGGATCAGAAATCACACTTTTTAGCCCAAAAAGTGAAATCTTGAGTCTAGAGTGCATATTTCACCCCAAAAATCGCGATCCCCCGTAAAAATAGGTTAGTACCTACGATTTCAAGATTTCCGAGTTTTAATCAGATTTGTTTCTGAGTTTTGTCGAGAGCTGTGTGTTGGGTTGTTTAACCTCTCTCTCATCCTGCTTAGGCCTTGATCTACTCTGATTTACTTGTCAAAGTGGAATTTATCCCCTTAGGGCTTCTAGTACGCTTCCACCTTTATAGGAGGAGTTTAGTTGAGTAAGATGTCTGAGTTTCTCCTACACTTTCAGCCATATTTTCTAGATCTGTACCCTTTTCTTTCAGATCTCCACAGATAGGTTGTTTCCATCCATGGTTTCATATTAAACCTTGTTTGGTCATTGGCCTTAGGGTCCCATCAGTTGGCCTAGGATTTACACCCATCTCCCTATATTTTTGTAGCGATCTTCCTCTCTAGTTTTTTGTTGTTGCTGCACTACTTTCTAGTAGCCTAGTGTCAATTCATCCCAGTCACACCAACACTTAGATCCCTTGAACTTTTTAGTGTGCTTTCAGTTGATTTCACCACCAACCAACACAGTGTTTGCAAATTCAGTTTGGGTGGGGTTTAGTTAATGGTTTTGATGTTCATTTACTGTTATTAATTTTAGTTTATTTTCAAAATCTTTTTTCTTTTTTACAAACACGATATGGGCTTAATCAATAAATATAGTTGCACACACAAGTACACCTTAAGCAAAGGGCGGTTGGTTTACACCCCCTAGCCAAGACTGAACATAATAAATTTATCTCCCCTCATTTAGACAAAGTCATATTGTTGATCTTCCTTCACCATTTTCATGTCATATGTGTCTTACCACCATTGTGCCACCAAGGCATTTGTCATAGAGACTTTTGTAGCTTCATCCCCATTTTCCACTCGGGTATATTACTCCTCCCCACTAGGTTCGAGTTGATAGCCCTCTAAGTCCCCACACCGACTCTTCTCCTGGTTCTTCTGATTCTAAGCCTCCATCACCACATATTGTCACATGTTTTGACCGACAACTGGTGTAGGAACCCAACCTAGTGTTGGCTCCAGTTCTACCCTAGTGATCACATCTAGAGGAGAAATCTCATGAACCATTCGGGAAACTCCATTACTCCATTTTATGGTTGGCTTAAGTCTCCTAGATTTTAGCCAGTTGATAAATGACCCAATACACCATGATGCTCGTTGGCATGCTATGCTAACTAAGCTTCCCTCAAATATCCCAAATTTTGAGGGTAATTCTGGAGAGGATCCTACTGATCATGTTCACTCCTTCCACATGTGGTGTTCATCCAAATCGGTTACCAATGACTTCATTCGTTTTTGGCTGTTGCAACACACACTCACTAGAGACACTAAAAAATGGTATGTAGACTAGCTTGCCACATTTCATTTCATTTTCGTGACGCTTGCCAAATTGTTCCTCTCATATTTCTAGCTACCTCTCTAATACAATACTCGTAAAAATATACTGACCTTATTTAATCAATCCTCTGCCACTCGCCTTTCTGGCCATGTTAAAGAGTGGTATAGGAGCAAGAGCACATGTCATGCCCCGCAATTAGAAGATTGTGTCTATCTAGGTTGGTTTCTTAGGAGCCTTTTAGCACCCATTGGAAAAGATGTCACATCCCATTTTCCTCATACTGAGGAAGAACCTCTCCAAATCGCTCTGAGTTATGACCTAATTTATTTGCAATCCAGTTTTGTCTATACCGTGATTCCAAACCTTCCCCATCCTGGAGGTTCCAATGCACTAGGGGAATCTCACGTTTCCCATGGTATCGTTGGAACCCTTTCACATCCTTCCCCATATACTCAGCAAAGTTATGGCCATCCATAAAGGGGCACCGGTTCCTCCAACACTTATGCCCCTCCTGCTAGCAACATGTTTTTAGGGCCCCAACCTATCTACCAAACCATTACTCCTGCTTATGAATAGTCGAGCACTCCAACGCCTCAAGGATTTACACCACAGCCTTCCATGCATCCTCAACCCTCGCAGCTACTGCCCCCTTAGGGTCAAGTGTTTAGGGTCAAGTGTTTGCACAATAAAGTGCAACCAATCCCCAAAATTTGAAGAAAAATAATAAGGGGAAGGGTAACAACCATAACAAGGGTAACCAGGGTAATAAAGGTAATCAACCTAGTGAACCCTAGGGGAACCAGCCTAACACCAACAACCAGCAACAAGGAATCCAACCCAAGCAAAACAAGTCTATTCTTATGAACAAGCCTTGTGCATTTTGTGGTGTACATGGCCATTATACACATGAGTGTCCTATCTTACCGCTGATGTGCCAAATGTGGGAAGCTCAAGCAGCTTCTAGAGGCCAACAATTACCTCAAGATCCTGCACCATCTCAACCGACAGTGCGTACAAATCATTTACCTCAACAAGGATTTATTTCTTCTCAACCTCACCAAGGTATGGAAGCCCACCCTCCCAACCTTCTGGTCCTAGTGACTACCAGATTTTCATGATGAGCTCTGATGAGGTTAATCCCTCCGATATCAACTTGCAAACTCGATCGCATCAATATGATAAGCCATCAACTTCGTCCGCCACTGAGTCCAAAGCCAAAGCTTCTACTTCACCTCTTACAACATCAAATGTTCCATTATGGATCCCTCAACCTAAAGCTGAGGCAATTCCCAAGATCCCAAAGGGACCATTATGCCATAACACAGCTTCTAACCGAGTTGCCAATACATACAATATAGTAGATGACTTGGCGCAATCACCTATCGCCATGTCGACGCTGGATGTACTCCAATCATTCCCATCTCAAAAGAAAGCTCTAATAGCTTTTTTGGGAATAGTAGATCCTTTTGACGATCGTTTGATTGTCTTCCCAGTTGATACATCCAAACATCCCCCATTTCCTTGCTCCGTTGCTTTCTAGGTACTAGTCCGACTCTGTAATGTCATCATCTCCCAATGCATTATTGACGATGGTGCATCCAACTGTGTGATGTCCGCTACCATTTGGAAAAAAATTAGTCACGTGAGTTGTCCCCCTCCACCATCAATGTGCATGCTTGGGACAGACACTACTCCTAGCCTCTTAGCATGTACCACAACTATCCAGTGACCCTTGCGAGCAAGATTGTCCATGTAGATATTGAGGTTATTGATGCCCCTTTAGATTACAAAATTCTCTTGGGTCGTAGTTACACATATGCCATGTCAACTGTCGCATCTATGGTTTTCTCCAAGATGTGCTTCCCCCATGAAGGGAATATCATTACCATAGATCAGTTGACTTACTACGAACCGGCATCTATCACGTCCCCCACGTCCATTATCTCATCAGTGTTAGATAAGAAGTCTTCAACTCATCTCACTGGTGTTTCACTGAGAGTCTATAAAGATTCCTCATTGTTGTGTTCTTTCCTTGGACCTCCCCCTCTCATCTTAAAGCCTAAATATTTCAACGTCACGGGTTGTCCTCAAGCAGTCTCGTACATTCGATCCACAATGAGCTCCTCCACACCATGCGGTTACCATCCCAGCCGAGCTATCTAGATCCACCCCTAGGACCTGCTCCGTTTTTTGGTGCCTCTCCTATCTTCTGACAAGAACTGTTCCTCTAGGTTTCAACCATCCAATTGTTGTTCCATTGGGACATTACCTTGCAGGCCAGATATATTTCTTATTCCCCCTCCTGCAATATTTTATGTCCCTGCCATGCCTTCATTGGTCCTTCCTAAAATACTTTAGGGATCCCCATATGGTACATTCATCCCCTTGTAAGCATTCTTCCTGGTCATCTAAGACCTTAACATGCCCTGACCCTGGTTCAACTGGTCCCTACAGCCCCTACCACTACTTTAGTTCCATCACAACCTCAAGAGAAACCCACTCTTGTTGCAAAAGCATCTGGATAGGACAGAAAAGCTTAGAGGAAAGAACGTAAGGACAAGGCTCCCCAACCTCCTCCAATCCCCAAGGCCCCAAAGTTGTCACCTCCATGCGCTTTGTGTAAAGTTGTGGGGCACGTGACCAATAATTGTCCTGAGCTTCCTCATCTCAAACCTTTGGTTCATGAAACGTTCCCTGAGTCAAATACCCCTAAATTCCATGTTAACTTACTGGTTCCATGCAAGAAACTCAGAACGTTACGTAAAGATCACCCTTGAACCCTGTGTGATCATCATGGTGACTACTCCCATTATTGCCCTCATCTCAACAAATTTTGTGATTTCCTTAAGGCACATCGCGAATATGAGACCACTCATAATGGATCACCTTCTCCTCTTCCTTTGGATTTTTGTACCAATAGTAAACTAGAATAGGGGGAATCCAGTCCCACCATCGTGATCCCTTACCCAGATGTCGAGATGACGGACACCACGGGCCATATCTTTTACCTGTCATCATCCTTGAGTTCCTCGTAGGCAATCCTTTCTAATTTTTTTGAGCACGCTTCTATTCAACCTCTTTCGACGGAATCCCAAGTAGCAACATACATAGATCCTTCATTTACTATCTCGTCGTCTACCATTCCATATGATGCGTATGTGAACCTTCTTTCTCATGTTGATGCACTAGGTACTGTGTCGCATGACGTAGTCAATATTCCTCTCATCTGCTCATATTCCATTTTCATGAGGACATCATGGAAGCTATGTCTACCCCTAATTACCGTTGCACTTAGGCAAGGGGGAATATTTTTTGGAGGATTCTAAAGGCCATTTCCTTCCTAATAATCCCAATGCAATCTACCCAAATAAATTTTTCTCATAGCTTATCTCTGTGATTTGCATGTCTTTATTTCTGTCATGAAGTTACATAGGATGCATCATCTAATCTGTCATCTTTTGCACCTTTTAGATGGATCCATCATCCACACCATATATCGGTCATGTTGATGGTGCAAGTCGCTTCTCCAGGAATATAGTCTCGACAGCCTGGGCCATTTTACCCCCTTGCATACATTAGTCCCTTTGAACGACGTGTGCATTGGATCTACCACCAATAACCAGGCCGAATATGATGCAGTGATAGGTTTGTTAGTCGATTCCCTTTCTCATCGCATCCTTCATCTTCATGTTCATTTATATTCCTTGCTACTTGTCATGCAATTGAATGGTGTGTATCATGTGCATAACCAAGTCATATTTAGAAAATATCTACTTGTTAAGTTGTTGGTACATGAATTTGAAACCACTACTTTTAGTCAAGTTCTTAGAGCTGAAAATAACTATGTAGATACCATTGCAAATAACACTCTAGATTGGCATTTATCACATGTATACCACAAAAGACAACCATAAACAAAACACATGGCAAACCATCAGCATCATATAAAAATGCTTAATCATATTATGTATCATATAAGTGTTTGAACCCCATAGCTCTAAATACATCTGACATGCCCATAACATGTTAAATCAAAATCAAAGGGACCCACATGCCCCCATATCTAGTCACTATCTGAAGGATCATGCACCAAAGGCTTTGCCCCACCTACACATAGATCACGTACTGCATGACCAGCCATCGCCATGCGCAGCATCATACCTCACCACTCTAAGGGAAGGCTGTTACACTCAAATATGTATCGATTGCCTAGTTAATGCCACCCGCGCTTAGAAACTCTGGTCAAGAGTACCCATCTTGCCGATTTTACTGGTGCTATGTCTGCATTCCACATATTTTACACTAAGTATCATATACATGTGATAAAAATATGAAATGCACCATAAAAATAACAACTTAAAAATTACCATTTGGTCCCCATGCTTGCCTGACGGAATGTGGCAAGTCAAGATCTCCTTGATAGTTCATCCCACTATAAGGATAATCGTCAATCTAGAGGGGCATCTAATCCCAATGTGCAAAAAACACAGGTTGGAACACCGATCCAACTCCATATCCTCCTCTCCGTAGTAGCTGCCCCTAGTGACAGATCTTGGGCTTCTGTGGGCCCCCATATTGGATATATACATCAGGAAGGATGGTGGGTATCTTCTCAAAGAAGAATGCGCATAGTATTTTACCAAAAGCACAGTCATGGCTCACATACATAGACTTAACTATAATTTCACCAACGACAACATCATCTTAGCCCACCCACAATAGGTCCTAGCCAAAACACTCTCAACCAACATCATCTACCCAGCATTGATTTTGTGGAACGCATGGCTGCCCAAGACCCGTAGCACAACTGTGGAAACAACCTGTGTCTCTAGCCGATCTAAATCACCAATCGAGATAGTCATGCCCTTCACATGCACATCCTGTGGACAATGGCACTCCATAAACTGTGTAATGTTCCTCCCACAAGGAAACACCAGATGGATATCCCCCACCACTCTAAGGGGAGGGAGTCTAGTGAAGAAATAAATATCCTGTAATGTGAGCTCAATATTGTGCCCTTGCATGCTAAATACCTCATGGTCTAGATCCCAATAGCTCACAATTCTCAATAGCAAGGGCTCCCCTGCCCTCATCAATGGGTTCTCTACCAACTTGAGAACCCCATAGCGAGCCAACACCCCTTGAACCCTAGGATCCATATGAATCTCATATCGGAGGGTATCCAAGTCTCACTCACACCAGTTGATTTTTACCTCTGCCATGCCTGCAAAACACCACATGTCTTGTCAGTTGAGAGAAGAAAACACTGGTCTACACTAATCAACCTACAACCCCCACCAAGTGAGTAAACCACCCCTCTTTTCAGCCCCGAATCGTAGTTTTATGCCCAAAAAGTGTGAGCTCACTGGTTTTCACCTGTTTCCTGTAACCCAAATCACACTTCTAGGCACAAAATGTGTGATTAGACTGTGAAGAGAAGGAAGGGTCTCCTAGTAGCCAAAAATTAGGAAATAAATAACTGAAATTGAAGAGATGAGTAAGGCCACCTACCTAAAAGTGGCAGATCCTAATTCTGATGGCTGGTTTGTCCACTATGATCTCCACAAGATTTAGGGCCTTTTCCTCCTCTCCAAATTTACCACAACTCACTTAAAAAATGAATTCCAATTGGAGGGAAAATGTCCTTTCATAGAAAAATCCACAATTTTTTTGTCACCCACTTTTACCAAACGGTACCTCAGCTTGATGAACCATCAACATCATTGGAAATCTCTCATCGAGTACTATAATGAGTGTTTCTCAGTTTTGGATGATTTGAAACTTCACTAGGAAGCCATTTTTCCAAGAAGGGTCACTTCGTCGCGTCTCAAATTTGGATTTCTTCATATTCGATGCTTGTAATTTGGGGACCACCTTCCCTTGGAACTTGTCATCTCACATGTCAATTTTCATCATGTTTAACCATCATTTACTCATTTTTTCATGGTCCCCATGGGCCTATTCTGTGTGGCAGCGCCATCGAGTCACCCTTGTTTAGAGCATCCGCGATGAGTCACCCTTGCATCCATGGAGTCTGTTTCATATCCCATTATATCATCTCATAGTATTCCATCCATATTTTGATATTGTTCATCCCGTCTTGGCATTTTGGCCTCCATTCATATTGTTCGCATCCCATCTGGAGTTGAGTCAGTCACTGCCAGGTCAACCATGCACTTTATGCTCTGACAAGGGAAGTCATCTATTTGTCCCTCAATCCCTCATTTTCCATTATACCTGGTGTCAGTCCATCAGTCACATTACTATTTTCCCTCATACCTTAGTTGAGGATCCTCATTTCCTCACCTATCGTGGGCCCTATTCTATCGACATCAACTCATTTATTCCATAAGAACGACCTAGAGGGCGGTGTATCTTGGTTCCAAATTCCATTCCTGTTCGGTACTTTGGATTGAGTAGAAGGACACATTATTTCCCTTTGACTTTGTTGTTTCATGTTCGTGATCCATACACTCGATGGTCCAGTGATGCAGCAGATTGTACCAGTGGTTCCTAGGTGTGCGTGAGATGTTTGAGACCTCATGAGGGGGTGGCCCTTTAGGTAGCCCCCCACATGCTCGGATGAATTCCTATTATGCTACAGCCTTAGATGCAGTTCCGAAAATATAATGGGTTTGGTTCCTACCAATCACATTGTTCATAGCATGCACATCTCCTTCAGATGATCCATTTAGTGTTGTAGATCCCTTCCTTATTCAAGATGGCTTCTTCGGTTGTTCTACCCTCCCTCCAACCCATTTTTTGAGGGAAGGGCCATTATCTCTCATGTAATCAGTTCATATTATATTCAATCCTGGCTCATATTTTTTCAGGTGAATTATATATATGGGACATTTTGTATTATTTTCTGACTCAGTTATGCCAACATGTCATGTACCATTCAGCATGTACTTCATTGCTAGGTTTGATGTTTCTCAGCACACCATTATTTTTGTACTAAGATATCTCAGCAGGTATATGTATGCCTCCCCTGCCTTATTGAGGTCCGATACCACAACATAAAAGGTTACTTGCATTGGTCTTACCCCTCTGTCCCTATCCTCCTGCTTCATTTGTATTGGTATCTCTCTCTCTCTCTCACACACACACACTCCACTTTTTTGTGTAGTGATTGTGTCTTTACAACATAGTTTGGTCCTATTTTTTCCTCCTAACACTTGTATGTTGGGGGAAAATCTCTTATCACCAAAATATTGATCATCTAGCCTAATTTACTAGATGGATCAAACTAGACTGTGTAAAGCGAATTTTATAATAGTAAAATTTCTTTCACTATGAAAAATTACTTAATAAACCACCTTTGTTAAGTAATTTATGATTAAACTCAAGAAGAATAATTAAATAAATCAATATTTATTTGATTTTCTTCTAGGAATAATTAATTATTATTCCTTGTAAAATTTGAAAAATCCCTTGGGAATAATTAAATAAATCATTATTTCTTTATTATTCCTTAACCAATTTGTTGAGATGATTTATAAATCATTTATTTATTTATTATTTCTAAATAAAAGTTTAAATATTTTTTCCGTCCTAACCAAATACAATAAAATATTCCAAGTCATTATTCCAAGAATGGGGTTAAAAATATTTTATTATTGCTCATTATTCGAGGATAACTCAATATTTTGTTATAAATAGAAGGTTTTTCCATTCATTATTCATTTTGACTATTTTCATTGTTGCATTCACTATTGTAACTCTGATTATTTTCATTGATGAACTCCATTGATACTATTTATCATCCACAGACTTAAGTGGGTTCTTTTCATACATCTTTGAGAAGAAAACACTACAAGAGAAAGAATTCTAGAAAATGCGTGGAGCAAGGACCCTTGAAACCCTCAGTCTTTGGAAAAGAAATGTGGCCTCCAAGTGATCAATCTACAAGTTTGGCTATGTGTTCAACCTCAATCCTAAGATGAGCTTGATTAAACAATTTATATTCTTCCTTGGGATCAAGTTTAGAAGCTCGACCTTCCAACCTTTGCAATTTGACCTCTTTTACCTCCAATGAAATCAATCCACAATTATTTAAAGGAGACTCTTTAAATCTATGAGCAAGTTAAAAATGGCATCGAAAGGCAGGGTCTCCTACTTATATTGAAATGATCCAGGCCCTTTCCAATATAGATTACAAAAATATATTCATACCATTGATCTTGAAATGAAACGGATATAATCCAATATGATACTTGTGCTTAGAATTTAGCCTTTGAACCCTAGGTGTTTGACCCACTTGAAGGAGTTGAACTCTTCCATTGGATTTCTATAGACCGGTAATAAAATTATAGTCAAGATGGTAATACTTCCTACAACAAATCTCACAGCCTTGCAATACAATTGAAAAGAAACCCTCAAATCTGATAGGGGTTCGATCACGACCCCGTAAACTTGAATGGATAAATATGGTAAAGTAGACCCAAGTCCAATCTAAAAATTTGGCAAAGTAATGTTTTCTATTTTGTTTGCAATAAAGTAATAACTCTCGGGATGCACAGCTCTGATACCACTGTAATTTCCCAATCATCAAAATTTTAATCAGTTCTGGTACATTGTAGGTGTTCTAATAAAATTCTTTCAGTAAAAACACCGAACACAGTAAAGATCTAAGAATACAACCTCTGATTTATGTGAATAAATATAAACAAAATTACATGCCCACAGAAGCAATACTAAAGCTTGTGCCTTGGCATGTATGGCTTCCCATCAACAGAGAAATTAAAGATGCTAAAGCACAATCTTAGATCCTTGATGGATCCGTTAGAGAAATTACTCCCATGGGGTTTTTGTCCTTGGGATCAACTAGAACTTGCCTTGACAAGCTCTCAACAAAAGAAAAATGGACAAATAACTCTCGATGATTACATTGTGAGGATCCTATCCCATTTTATATCCTTCATTGAATCTCTAGAGACATTATTTTATTGTTCTCACTTGAAAAACAAAGGAAAATGCCATGGGTCAATCCTATGGGAAACTACCATGGTAAATACCATGGGTAGATTCTGTCCACTTTAACCATATCCACAAAAAAAAAGAATATTACAAATCGATCGCTTCTTATTTAGTCTAAGAAGTTTACGTTTAGGAATTCCCAAAGATCAATAAAAGCATAAACTTAATAGAAATTACTCGTCAACACCAAAAAGTATGTTATTTTTATTGAGAATATTGAGCACATGGAAAGATGCTTGTTCAAGTGGATGTTAGAGAAATTCCTAATGCATAGGTCTAACAATAACAAGAATTGTGTTACCTTTTGGGTAATTTTCTTAAGAATCCTAACTATGTCTTAAAAATGTAGCTCAGGTCATTAAATTTAAACAATATTCCTTATTGATTTTGGGATTGGGATGAGAGAGAGATAGGAGATATTGTCTATTCTAAAAATAAACATCTTTTCACTTGTATATTTTCCATACATAATGTCTTGTTTTCATAAATTAAATGGACAACCTTCTTTCCTTAATTCTTCATGAGAAACCATCCTTCCAAGAGGCATTAAGGCCATTTCAAGACAAGTAAGGCTACCTAGTAAGTCATAGATTCAAAATCCAACGACTCTGCTACGATCTCACCAAGATTTAGTACCTCTTACTCTTCTCTAAATTCTCCAACAAATCAATGTACAAATGAATTGGAATTGGGGGCAAGAAGCCCTTTTATAGGAAAAACTCTAGGATTTTTTGGCCATTAGGAGTAAATGGTAGCTTGGTTTGACAAACCATCAGCACTGAAGGAAATTCTCTCACCGATCTATACAATGTTGCTGCATGTTTCTCCTAATTTGAAACGTCACCACAAAGCCATTTTTTCCATGAGGTCTCACTTTGGCACATTAAATCAAATCTCTTAATATGAGTCACATGTACTCTCATACCACTTTTCCTTTGAACTTTTAGAATTATGAGTCAAGTTCTGTCATGAGTAATCACTATTTACTCATTCTATTATGGCGCGATACGGGCCTTTCCCATGTGGAAGCATCATATAGTCACCTTTCTTCAAAGCATTAGAGATGAGTCACCCCTACATCTATGGAGTCTGTTCAAAGTCCCATCGAGTCCTATTACAATATATTATCCATCTATGTGTTGCATTCTTCCCATTTTTCTTATATTTGACCTCCATCTATCCTTATGTACCTTTGAAAATCCTCTGTCTGAGTAATTGACCATCGCTTATGGAATTGTGTGAGTCGCTACAAGGTCAACCTTGCATGTTATGCTCTGACAAGGTAAATCATAACTCCACAAGTCCCCATATCCTCCAATTATCATCCCCGTTGTTAGTCGCTATTAGCCATAATACTATGATCCTTGTGCCTTTGTTGAGGATTCATAATTGCCTAAACTCTAGTGGGCCTGCTATTTTTAACATCAACACATTTATTCTAGGAGAGTAGTCTAGAGGATGGTGTACCTTGGTTTAATCTTTCATCCTTTCTTGGTGCCTCTAATCAAGGAAAGTGAATCATTATTTCCCTTTTCCTTGGTTTTTTCTTGCATGCTCAAATTCAACTCATTATCACATGATCAAGAAACATGCACTTGGTGGTTTAGTGATCTAGCAGATTTTCCTAGATTTTCTGAGGTGTGTGTGAGATGTTCTAGACATCATGAGGGGATGTCCCTTCAGGTATCCCCTCAAATACCTAGATGTCAAAAAATTATGATCTAGCCTCAAAAGAAGTTATTTTTATTTCAATGGCTTTGCTTCTGCCGATGGTATAGCTCACAACATGAACCTCTATTTAAAATGGTCCATTGAGATATTTAAATAACTCTCCTATTCATCTGGGCTTCTTTGCTTTTGATCACCCCGCCCCCCTTCACCACAGCAACGTGGGGGAATTATGTCTCATTTCCTCAAATCAACATACTTAATTGTATCAATCCTAGCCACTATATTCGAGGAAATTATGTATATAGGGATCATTATCTCATTGTATCATTTTTTACCCCATTGATTCCAACATATCATGTATCATGTACTATGTACCTTAGACCTATATTTTTAGGCACACCATTATCATTTGTACTTGGTTATCTCGTAGGTATGGGTATATCTTTGCCGCCTTATTGAGATCTTGTACTCATCAATAAAGGAAAATTTTATCTCACAGGAAGGTTTCACCCCCTCCAACTTCACTCCTTCCTATTACTTGAGTGATCTCTCTCTCTCCTTATGACTCCCCTTGGTGTTTTGCGAAAGTGAAGCTACAACATATTTCCATCATACGATGTTCTCCTCAAACTCTTATGTTGGGCAACAATCTATTATCACCCAAAAAATGATCACCTAGTCATGTATTACTAGGTTGATCAAAATGCACCATGTAGGATAGGTTTTTACATATTAAAACCTTCTTTTACCTTAGGCAATAATTTAGTGAACCAATTTCCTAAAGTATGTCATTGCATTCTAGACTACTAGATGGTGTGGAATTTTAAGACAATTTTTTAATAGAGTGATGGATGTTGACAACAACTAATGGGATTTAGAGTGATGGAGGCTGAAAACAAAGGTGTGCGTCATGAGAGGAGTGATGGAGGAACTTTCGAAGAACATTAATGGGTGGTAACATAGTTGGAGTACTTTTTGGTGTCTCCATCGATTGTGTTTTAATATGTGTTTTTTTACTGTTTTATTTATTTTGAATGCTACTTATATACATTGGTTATTGTTATTAGCAAATTGTTGTGCTAGATTGGCAACATGGATTAGATTCAATGAAGTATTGTTGAAAAATGTGGTAAGAAATTCTCAATTTCATTTTTCCTTGATTAAATTGAGAAAATTTTAATTTCCACATCAACAGACAACTTGGATGCAATTAGCTTGTATGACATGGTTTGTGTCACCCATTTTACTCAATCAATTCAAGTTGGAGGAGTTAGAATTTAGTTAAGCATGTGTGATTTCTAATTTGTACCAGTCAAAGTCAGTTATCTCAAGTTGTTTTTGAGATAAACTAGGTCTAACTGTTGGAGGAACTAGTGGAAGGCTAGTTGTGCAGTAAGACTTTAGTCAAATGTAGTGATCATCTAGTTAAGTGATCAATCATCCCAAAATTGCTAGTGCATGCAAAAAATTCGAGTTTCCCAGCTATGGTGGAGATTCCAAGGCAGTGTAATATTAGTTGTAGACTAGTCTTGAGCATACAGGTTTTGCATGTAGTCACATGATCAACCTTAGGAATTCTGCAATCCATTTTGGAAAAAACCTAAATAATAGCATCCTAATTTCTCAAGGAATTGCACAAGGATATAAGGGCTCGAGCAGATGTAGAAATTGACAAAGTTTGGGTTTGAGCTTATTAGTTAGCAGAGGGATAGGTTATTCATTTACGGGTTGTGCACAGTTGAGTAAATCAATTGTAATACATCTATATTCATAACATTGATGCAAGAAGGAATTGGAGTTATTAGAAGATTGCTTTCCCCATGAAAAATATTGTGTGCATGTGTTTTATTTCTTATTGCATGTCTGAAATTTTTGTTCTAAATTGTGAATTAAATTTCGTAGAGTAGTAGAGTAGGTCTGTGTCTTATGATTTTGAAAAAATTTCATGATGAGCTGCAAATCTACACCATAATTTCTACATCATATCATAGCAGGATTCACATTAGAGAAAGAATTTCGAATTTGTTTCTTAGGAGGTTCGAATTTGCAGTTCAGTGTAGCAAGATCTCTTAAGAACTAAAAATATGACCTTCAATGGGCTGAGGCTAGAGTATTCCTTGGAAGGCAACTCTAATTTCATTGATTGCAATGATCATATGGAGGAGGTATTCAATGACAATGGATTGCAAGAATACATCAAGAGAGATGTTACAAAACCAGCAGAATCTGATGCCCAAAACCTTGCTCAGTGGAAGAAAGTTGTAGCCAAGGTGTGGATAATAATATTGGAGGGAGTACGAGACCACATTGTCAGCAATCTCCATGGGAAAGAAAATCCTTGTGGAATGTGGTAGCCACTCACAAATCTATTTTAGAATAGTAAGTGACCACAAAAAGTTGGTGCTCAAGGATAAACTTTGAAATATCAAGATGTAGAAGAATGACTTTACGCTTCAATATTTGATGAGGTTCACACAAGTTCGTGATGAGCTTGTAGGAGTTGGTGTTACTCTTTCAAAGAATGACTTGGTAATAATATACCTTCTGGGCCTTCCCAAGTGTTGGCATAACTATCAAGATTAAGTGAACGGGAGGGAGAAACTACCAAATTGGGAACACTTATGGTACGATTTGGTACAAGAGGAAATAAGGTAGAATAGTAGAGATGGGACCTTATCCAAGGGCAAGGATGAAGAAAAATTTTTATTGGTCGGAAAGGAAAGAAGGGAAAATTGGAAGAAATCTCAAACCAAACCAGAATCCAACCATGGGAGAAAGAAGAAAGATTTGTCAAAAATTAAATCCTTCCATTGTCACGAATACGATCACTATGCCACGAAGTGCCCACAGAAAGAGGCAAGTGAGTAGAGCTTAGGAGGAGCAGTGGGTGAAGCCTTGGATTCATAGTTCGATCTTGACTTTACCCTTATCGCGTGCATGTCCAACATAGTGATGGGGAGCGTGTGGTACTAGGACTCAGGTGCATTGCTCCACATGACAGGGTGTAGAGACTTTTCAGTGACTTGGAGGAGAAAGATCTCCATATGTACATCAAGCTAGGGGATGATGGAAGGTACAACATGACCAGTATTGGTACAGTCAACTTTCAGAGGGTGTCAGGCTCCCCTCTTAGGCTCAAGGATGTCATGTTTGTTGTAGGCCTAAAGAAAAATCTCATCTCTGTTGCAGTTTTGGAAGACCATGGTTATGACGTGATCTTCAACAAAGGAAAAACATTCCTGAGACACATAGCCAAGAGACAGGCAAAGAAGATCGAGGTTTGTGTGAAGAATCTATATAAGTTAGATGTGGAATATTGTGTTGCATTAAAAACTAAGGAAGAGAAAGTGCAGGGCCATGATGTAGGTGAAATTTAGCACATAAGCCTTGGCCATTTGCATCATGGCACCTCGAATAGCATACAACAAATATCCACTAGCCTCCCTAAAGGAGCACTTGAGTAGCAGGGTGTATGCAAAGGACATACCATGGGGAAGTACATAAAATCTAAATTTCATGATCGAGACAACAAAGTGCATGCAGTCCAAGAAAGGATCCACTTTGATGTCTGTGGACTTTTCTTTATATCCTCCACTACCCGACACAAATATTTTGGCCTTTTTATTAATGACTTCTCACATAAGTGTTGGATCTCTTCATGCGAAAGAAATATGGGACATTCTCCAAGTTCATAGAATTCAAGGAACTGTTTGAGAAAGAAACCAACAAGAAGGTGAAGGCTCTCTAGAGCAATAATGGAGGTGAGTATGTGTTCAATGAATTTAAAAATTTATGTGCGAAAGAAGGCATTCGTTGAGAGTTGAAAACACCCCACAACCCACATCAAACTGGGGTGGTTGAGAGAAATATCCATAGCATTTTGGGAGCAACAAGGGTGATGTTGCATGACCAAGGCCTACCTCTGCATTTGTGGGTTGAGGCATGCAATACAAAAGTTTGTTTGCAGAACTGAATTTCTCATTAGATTCTTGGCATGATATTGCACCAGAGGAGGCTTTCTCGGTAAGAAAGTCGGATGTGTCACACTTCAAGATTTTTGGAGCCTCTGTTTACTGCCATGTCTCCAAAGAATCAAGGAAGAAGCTTTAGCCAACAGCAAAATTCGGTGTATTTGTGGGTTACACAAAAACTCCCACAACTAACATGTGTAGTTTACATCACTCATAATGATAGTTATGTGAAGGGATGTAAATTTTGATGAGGAGAAATCTATGTGGTGCTCTCTTGAGATGGAGCTTTAGATGCCACCAAAAGATGAGATTTTATCTCAAAAAGAGGAACCTCAAGAAGTTGTAGAGCAACCACAAATTGTGGAGCAAAGAGTGGAGACATTCGTTAAATCAAAACCTCCAGAGGAAGCAGAAAAAAAACTAAGGAAGTTGATAGACTTGTTCAAGATGTGAGGGAGAATGTGGGATACCCTTCAAATTTGCGTAAGCCAAGGAGGTCACCTGAGAGGTACGCTGGCGACATGGCTCTTATGACTGAGCTTATAGAGATTGAGCCATCCTGTTTTGAGGAAGAAACAGAGAAACCTGTATGGGTTGATGCAATGGTGGAGGAATATGGATCCATTGCAAAGAACTGTGTTTGGGAAAAGATCCGAAGAAAAACATATAAATCAATAGTGGGTTTGAGATGGATCTTCAAGGTGAAGTTGGCAACAAACAGAAGAATAGGGAATTATAAGGCTAGATTTGTGGCCAAGGGGTACTCTCAAGTTGAGGGAATTGACTATGAGGAGACATTTTCTCTTGTAGTAAGGTACTCATCCATTAGATCAATTCTTCATCTTGCTACGCAGATGGGGTGGAATATCCACCAAATGGGTGTAGAAACAACATTTCTGAATGGGGTTATTAAGGAGGAGGTGTACATAGAATAAAAAAAAGGTTTTGAGACATTTGATCAAGAGTCTCATGTGTGCAAACTCAAGTGAGCACTGTATGATCTCAAGCAATCACCTCCTACTAGCTACACCAAGATCAATAGTTATCTCACCGGTTCAGGCCTCACCATAAGTGAACCAGATGTAAACCTCATCATGTATGGATAGAAGGTAAATTTCTTATTATTGTCTTATATGTTGATAATTTTATTTTAACTAGTGATGATACGTTGATCATATCTTGCAATGAGGACATTGCAAGGTAATTTTAAATGAAGGACATGGGTCTCATACACTACTTTCTCAGGTTGGAAGTATGACAAGGTCATGGGTAATTATTTGTCTCTCAAGGAAAATATGAAATGAGATAGTGCAGAGATTCTGCATGGAGAGTTGTAAACCCATGGAAACACCTCTAACGAACAACTAGAGGAAGGTGGATGCCACTTAAGGTGAAGTCGATGCTACCATTTATCGATAGCTAGTGTGTCCACTCATGTATCTTGTGAACACATGACCAGATATGTGATGTGCAGTCAACGAGCTAAGACACGCTATAGTTAGGTCAGCCAAACTATTTTGGAAGGAAACTAAGCATATTTTACGGTACCTCATAGGTGATACCCAATTTGGGCTACGGTATAGACGAGCAGAGGGAGTGAAGTTGTGTGGCTTCACAGATATAGTTTGGGCACAAAGTCCATTAGAACGAAAGAGTACATCAAGTGTAATTTTTAGTGTTGTGTTTGTAGTTGTTTCTTGGTACGACAGGAAGCAAAGATCTGTGGTGCTCAACTAGACAAAAGCATAATACATGGCTGCAAGTCAAGAAACATGTGAGGCGATATGGATGAGAATGATATTTACTGGACTATTTGGTCTGATGATGGATCCAATTTTGATAATTAGAGTTGCATCAATCTCTATGGGAATCTTATATTTCATGATCAATCCAAGCATATAGATATCCAATATCACCATTTACGAGACTATGTGTAGAGGTAGATGATGTTGCTACACTCCATTCTAATAGAGGAGTAAGATGTTGACATTTTTACAAAATCTTTGTCAAGAGGGAAGTTCGAATTCCTTAGGTCTAGGATAGGGGTGGTTGATAATCCCTTTCTTGTAGAGAGGGGGTCTTAAAAAATGTAGCAAGAAATTCTCAATTTGATTTTTCCTTGATTAAACTAAGAAAAATTGAATTTCCACATCAATAGCCAGCTTGGATGCAGTTAACTTGTGTGACATGGCTTGTGTCACCTAGTTTACACAGTAAATTCAAGTTGTAGGAGTTATAGTTCAGTTAAGCATGTATGACTATTAATTTGTAGCAATCAAAGTTAGTTATCTCAAGTTATTTTCAGTTAAACTAGTTCCAACTACTTGAGGAACTATTGGAAGGCCAATTGTGCAATGGGACTTCAGTCAAACTCAGTGATCATCCAGATAACTAATCAATCAACACAAAATAGCTAATGCACGGAGAATTCGAGTTCCCCAGCTATGGTGAAGATTCCGAGGCAGTGTAACATCAATTGTATACTAGCCTTGAGTGTACAGGTGTTGCATAGAGTCAGATGATCAACCTTGGGAATTTCACAATCCATTTTGTAAAAATTCCTAAATAATAGGGGCCTAATTTCTGAAGGAATTTTCCAAAGAGATATCGACTCAAGCAGAGGTAGAAATTCACTAAGTTTAGCTTAGATATTCTTAGTGAGCAGAGAAACAGGTTATTCATTTGTAGGTTGTGCTCAGTTGAGAAAATAAATTGCAATACATTTCTATTGATCATATTAATGCAAACAGACATTGGGGTTTTTAGCATATTATTTTCCTTAGGAAAAATTTTGTGTGCATGTGTGTTATTTCATATTGCATGTATGAAATTTTGGTTCTAAATTGTGAATTAACTTCCGGAGAGTAGTAGAGTAGGCTTGTGTCTTATGATTTTGATTAAAAATTCATGAGTAGTTCCAACTCTACACCATAATTTCTACAAGGATGGTGGAGGAAAATTACAGAATATTTGTTAGTAGACAATATGCCTACTTCAAAATATCTATGACAACTTTTGTGAGAAGAAGACGTTGAGGATAAAAGATTGGATTTTTGAAGAATTGGTCACAAAATTCACAAGGGCAGTAATTCTGGTTTCGGGTGTGGAGGTAGATGGATTAAACGTAATTTTGGCTGCATGTCTGTAGGTAGACAAGTCATAGTTACTCCTTTTATTTTTTTTGATGATGTGTTACTATTTGGTAGATTGATCTCTTTTGATCGATCTTTGGACTCCTTATGAATAATATTAAATCTCATATGATTTATTCTTACCCAAATGATGCATTGGTACTGGAGATTTATCATATTTTTGGTGTTATCTCCATTGCATTGGATGCAGATTTTAAATATCTTAGATTTATGCTCCAACCTAGTTTTTATGGAATTAAGGATTGGAGATGAATTATAGAGAAAATCCACTGTATACTTTTATCATGGGCACACAAGAGGCTCTCCCTAGGAGGCAAGTTGACTCTATTTCGAGTAGTCCTTCAGAGCATCTCTATATATTTGCTTCATATTTTCACTCTGCCTAAGAATATTAGTAAATGTATCTTTTCGGCTTCATCTTGGCATGGGACAATTTGTGTTGTAAAGGATAGAGCGGGGTTGGTTGTTTTTTACTCTGTATGGAGGTGATGGATGACCAAAATCATCTATTTATTTGATTCTCCTTATTAAAATCAATTTGGAATGGTGTATTTAATATGTTCCATTTACAGGCAGATTAGAACTACTCTTTTGTGGTTTATTGTGTTTGGCACTAGATTATTGAATATAAAACATTTGGACCACTTCCAATATATATTGGGGGTTCGACCCAAAGAATGCATTATTGTCCCAAGCTCCTTTGTTGTGATACATCCACCTCCATCCTTGTCAAAAAAGCTAAAGGCCTCCCTGAACTTAGACATAACCTCCATCCCATATTCCTTTAGTAGATAAAACCCTTCTCTCATTTTCTGACCATGCCAATCTAGCCCCCATCCCATATTCTCTCATGAGCCCTGTGTAAACCACCATTTCATTCCAGGATGGGGATTTTGATGCCTACTCTAACCATATTTGTTAGATACCTTCCCCATTTTCTTATTCATGGTTTCTTGAGTTTGCCTCCTCTAAATATTCGCTACCCGCCTTAAATTATTTGAAAGGTATCCTTTGGCTACTAACCCCATTCTACCAGACATCCTTGACATGTCCCTTGAAATTTTGATTCCACCACATGAACTATTTTATGCCAGTGAGTCAAAAGCTTTAGATTTATTTTCCACATATTCATTCATGGCCAAACACTATACCACTAGTTCTAAGAATCTTGTGGTTATTATCACCACAATAAATGTATATTGTATTTTAGAGGAGATGAGAATTGTATATTGCCCTTTGGGACACTCCAAAATTATTTTTATGCACCCTATTTGTCTAACACTCTAGTATAATTTAGGGCCTTAATTCCCATTCCATGTTCATCCATGTGGATGCACTTTATGATTTTCTAGGACAACCTAATGTCCTTCTCAACTCGCTCTCATCTTCCTTGTCATGTTTTCTAGGACTTGTGTATCCAACAAGAAATTTGGGAGATGAATGGCATCAAGGTAAAAAATCAAGGGGTTTTCAAGTCAGTTATTTAGGGTTCCCATTGGCATAGTACCACCATATGATTCACCCAATCCCTAAATTGGGGTTTAGTGCTATTTCAATTAATTATTAGATGATTGTGGTGGGCCCTAATTCTAGGTTAAATGTTATGACTCTTCATAGGATATTATTGGAGATACTTTAGGAGACACCTCTTTGGCTAAAGGGTCAAGGAAGGATTTGGAATTCAATATCAAAACATCAACCATATCCTCAACATATCAAACCAACAATCAAGAAGACAACTGAGGTGAATCATGGGAATCCTTTCTCCCCCGCGTTGTTCAGGATATATATCAATCTAGGAATGCCTCTACACTCCACCAACTGTGCATCAATACAAATTTTGTTGGGTCCCTATAATACTAGTGATTACCCCATTACTATTGTAGTTATACCCCTTATTAATATTGTTGTGCCCCTATTGCCCCCATATTGTTATTAATGTGCCCCATAGAATCCCTCTATTGTTATTTTTGTGGCTTTATATTATTATTGTTAGGTCGGCTGGATTATATTGTGACTCCTTAGACTCCTATATATAGAAAGGAGGTTTTGTCATTTGAATCATCAAAGAATTGTTCATTTATGTAATGTAAAGGAGGTTGCCCCCTCGAAGAGGTTGAATTCTAAGGTGTTGATCTATCTTTTCTATCTTTTCTTGAGCTGGTTTCATAACATTTGGTATTAGAGCTTTGGATTCTAGGGTTTCGCTGCTCCAAACAGGTCATCGTGGAATTTTCGCTATAACTTCTTTTCTGTGATGTTTCAGAAGTTGCAAAAAAAACCCATTTGAGAAGAAATCACGCTAAACCTTGGGTCCAAATTTTAGATCTTTTTGCACTATATTTGCTGAGGTATGATCTGAGGAAGTTGGTCCTTTTGCAGACTCTTGAATTACATTCTAAATAGGTGACTTGGGGAAAATCATCATAACTTTCTCTCTAAAGATCAGATTGCAATTTCATAAGAAGGTACAAAAAGAGGACGGACTGTAGTTTCTTGTATGCATTTTTCAGATCCATAGGTCGAAACAGTGACTTGTGGCACGTCGTACAATTTTGCTCTATGGAACTAGTCTAAAATCAAGTCACTGTGGGAGATTTCGCATAACTCTTCCTTGGAGAATCCCATTTGGGTCAGAATTGTGGCATTGGAAAGAGGACATAGAAGGATACTTCAGGTCATAATTTTAGAACTGGATGATCCAAAATTACAGAGATACATCAGATTCAATATCAGGCTTCTACAAAGTGAAAAAAGGTGTATAGTTTTTTTTTAATTTTGCGTAAGCTTGGTTTGAATGAATTCAAAGGGCATAGTAAAGCATTATTATTGGTAACTGATGTCCCGAAGAAAGAAAATGCAAACACCTAGTAAGGAACTTGAAAGCTCTAGCATGACTCATGAAGAAGAGGAAGAAATGCTACATGATATATCAAAATTACAAGAACAAGTGCAATAAATGTCACACTCACAAAAGCTAACAGAAGCTAAGATAAATGGCATGGAATCTAAGATAAAGGGCATGGAAGCTAAGATGGAGGATTTGAAGATAGATTTGAAGAGATACATGGTAGATTTGAAAACAGATTTGAAGATAGACATGGACGAATTGAAGATAAATATGAATAAGTTGCTACAAGAAATGGGCACTATGGGTGAAAGGGTACTAAAGGAAACTCATGATGAGAATAAAATAAATGTTAATCATGATTCCATAGATGCTAATGTTGGATCGAAGACTCACCATATTACAAAAATCGATATGAGGAAGTTTGATGGCAAGGATCCTGCCACATGGATATTACAGATGGAGCAATTCTTTGATCTCAATAATGTGCAAAACACACAAAAGGTACGTATGGAAACTGTATATTTGGAACCAAATCAGTTTGTATGGTATCAATGGCTTTGCTCTCGTAAACAATTTATCACTTCGGCAATTTTTACGGAAGAATTGGTAGCACATTATGAGGATACAAAAAGCAACACTTTTTTTAGCCAATTGATAAGTCTCAAACAAAAGGGTTCAATAATGGAGCACGTTGAGGAGTTCCAAAAATTGAACATAAGGGTAAAAGATATTCCAGAGGAGCATAAGATTGATGTGTTCATAGGGTCTTTAAAGGATAATATCCAACATGATGTTCACCTTTGGGAACCTGATTCATTAGAGAAGGCATTCAGGTTAGAAAGAAAAATGGAAAGCAAAATTATGGCAAGCAGGAAGCATACCACTCAGAACTATAAAGACGGAAGTGTTGTTTCCCCTAGTCTTCCACAACCTATAAGGTTGACACCACAACAATTGGAAGAAAAAAGAGCAAAAGGGCTTTGTTACAGTTGTGATAGCAAATACACTAAAGGTCATAAGTGTGATGAGAAGAAATTATTCTGCATAGATTGTGAAGAGGAAGAAGAAAGGGAGCAAGAAAGGTCAAAAGAAGAGGATATACTCCAGGAACAAAACCTAGATGAAGAACAAATAAATCCAACCATATCTTGTAATGCATTAGCAGGAATTACCACTCCTCAAACCATCAAGATAGAAGGACAAATCAAGAAGAAAAAGGTAATAGTTTTGATTAATTCAGGAAGCACCCACAATTTTATTCATTATAAGGTAGCAAAAGAATTGAATTGCTTCCTATATCCAGCACTACAGTGTCAAGTAATGATTGCAAATGGAGGAACAATAAATTGCTCTGGAAAGTGCCATAATATCAAGCTATCCATGGGAGAATATGTATTGACTAGCCCAATGCTTTCTATTCCAATGGGTGGTGCTGATGTTGTACTAGGAATCCAATGGCTACAATCCCTGGGTACAATAGCTTTTAATTTTCAAGAACTTTTCATGAAATTTTATACGGAAGGAAAGGAAGTTGAATTAAGGGGTATTGTAGGGAAACCAAGAAAAATAATCAGCTCTAATGGTATGACAAAGCTTCTAAAAAAGGAGAAAAGACGTGTAATTGCACAATTATGCTCGCTAGATGTTTCCACATCGGAATCATCTATTTCTACAGATCTCCAAAAAGTCCTGGACAATCATTCCAGGGTATTTGAGACTCCCAAAGGTCTCCCACCTATGCGTGATCATGATCATGCTATTCATCTGATTCCAGGAAGTGTTCCTCCAAACATCAGGCCGTACAGATATCCCTATGTCCAAAAGAGTGAAATTGAACGTATGGTTGCAGAAATGCTAGAGGCTGGTATGGTTCAGTAGTATTGGTGCACAAGAAGGATGGATCGTGGCGCATGTGTCCAGATTATAGGGAGCTCAACAAGCTCACTATTAAAGATAAGTTCCACATTCCTGTCATTGATGAATTACTGGATGAATTGCATGGATCAATTTACTTCACCAAGTTGGATCTTCGTTCAGGATATCATCAAATCAGAATGAATATTGAAGACATTCCGAAAACAACATTTAGAACTCATGAGGGTCATTATGAATTTTTGGTCATGCCTTTTGGCCTTACCAATGCACCTTCAACATTTCAAGGTTTGATGAATTCAATTTTCAAACCATTCCTTAGGAAATTTGTGTTATTATTTTTTTATGATATAATAATCTACAACAAGACTTGGAAGGATCATGTTGAACATGTTGACAGGTTGCTACAACTATTGAAAGAGAAACAATTATATGCAAAAAGATCCAAATGTTTCTTTGGAGTCCAGGAGGTGGAATATTTGGGTCATATTGTATCTCATGAAGGAGTTAAGGTAGACACTAGCAAAATTAAAGCCATTAAGGAATGGGAAATCCCCACATCCATAAAGCATCTGCGAGGATTTCTTGGGTTGACAGGGTATTGCAAGTTTGTTAAGAATTATGGGAGAATAGCAGCACCTCTAACAACATTATTGAAGAAAGATGCATTTTCATGGACTCCAGAAGCAACAAAGGCCTTTGAACTTCTTAAAGAGGCAATGTGCCAAGCACCGGTCTTAGCTACACCAGACTTCACGAAAACCTTTATTGTGGAATGCGATGGTTTAGGAAATGGAATTGGTGTTGTTCTAATGCAAGATGAAAGACCCATTGCTTTTGAAAGTCGTCCAATCAAGGGAAAGTTTTTAAGAAAATCTATTTATGAGAAGGAAATGTTGGCAATACTCCATGCACTTAAGAAATGGCGACCCTACCTAGTGGGAAGACACTTCAAGGTAAAAACGGATCATGATAGCCTTAAATACTTTTTAGAACAAAGATTATCCTATGAAGAGCAACAAAAGTGGGTCACAAAGATGTTGGGTTATGACTTTGAAATCATCTACAAAAAAGGGAAGCAAAATGTGTGTTGGAAATAATACTGAGAGGGTGGGTGAATCAGTATTATCAAGTTCTTTTAACAAATCTTCCTTATTTATACTTTGAATTATTTTTGCATATCAGTATCGTAAATAATGAGCATGAACAAGAAAAACAGATGGTCACACCAAAGAACACCAGATGTAAGGTGGAAACCCAATGTGGGTGAAAACCACCTGCTGCAATATGTCCTATCTTCTTTCAAATTAGAGACTCCTTTTACAATGATTTTGTACTGGTGCAGTCCTTTACTAGTACACAGGCTGCATCTTGCAGAGAGCTACAACTCTCTCTCGTTTTCCAGTCTTTCCTGGAAGGGAGCTACAACCCCCTACTTCTTTTCTTACAAGGACAACTTTTCATAAATTTTGAAACTGGATTCATAAGCATCAAATGATCATCAAGTACATGTAAATTACACAGTCAACTGCAGTAACCAGATCAACAATAATAGAACTAACCCAGAACACCTTATCAACAGAAAAATTCAGTCAACAGAAGATCTTAAGACAGATACGCAGTTTTTCTTTCTCTGGCCTGCGTCACTACACACTTCACCTTCTGCTTCCCTGCGTATGCCCGCAGAGAGCCTTCTGCTACACCGCGTACCCACGCACTGCTTCTTCAATCGCGCTGCGTACTGTTACTATAGGTACGCACCCAAAGACACTATCGCACCACGTACTGTTACTGTAGGTACGCACCCAGAGACACTATCGCGCCGCGTACTGTTACTGAAGCCACGCATTCAAAGATACTATCGTACCGCGTACTTTTGCTGTGCGTACGCACCTGAACCTTTGTCGCACTGCGTACCCACGCAGTTCTCCTTCTTCTGCTCTGCATACCCACGCAGTACCCCTTCTTCTGCTCTGCGTACCCACGCAGCTCTCCTGTTTCTGCTTTGCGTACCCACGCACCTGTACGGTTAATCACCTGCGTACTTCTGATTAGGGCCGAATTGGCAGTCCACCAGTGTGGCACAGTTAGTCAGATGCCCAGATCTGATCATGTGCTTGAGAGATCACCCTTCACAGATTCGCTTTCAACTTTACTTACATATAGATCAAGCTTTTAAGACAATAACCCAATATTTCAGATCTTAAGATATTCTATTGCAAAAGACACTTAGCCAAGTGATCTCCTTTGCTTTACATAGGCAAGCTCCTCCTAAAATCATGGATCAATACCATAGATAACCAATACAAGGGGCCCAAAAACATGGGGCTCAATAATAATAACAATACCACTGGCCAAAACCATAGAATCAAGAGCGACGGGCTAAATACCACGGGCCAAACATAGGAAACCCCACGTGAATGCGCTTCTCTGCCTTGAAGTAAGTGAAACTGGGGGTACGCACTTTCTAAATGGGTGACCTGCGTGTCTGGGCGCGGTCCCTTCACGATGTACCTGCGTGTACGCATCTTCTGAATTGTTCTCCTACGTACTTCTTAATTTTCAACATTTTGAGAGCCTGATCAGAGCATTGCCACTTGAGGGTGTTGCCATCAAGTACAACATCTGTAACATAGAGCCATATTAGAATCATAATGCCAACAATGTGGTGGCAGATGCACTCTCAAGAAAGGATGAGGATGTGGAAGCATTGTTGTGCGCCATTTCTATTATCCAACCAGATTGGATAAACGAAGCAAGGGAGGAATGGAAGAATGATGAAGAAGTGTGGGCACTTATTCGAATGTTACAACAAGATTCCAGTACGTCTGATACATTTAGCTAGAAAAATGATTTGTTATGGTACAAAGATCGCTTATACCTCTCTAAGAATTCCCAACTAAAACAAAAGATTCATATGGAATTGCACACTTCTCCCTTAGGAGGGCACTCAGGATTTTTAAAAACTTACCACAGGGTTAAGAAGGAATTTTTTTGGGATGGCCTTAAATTAGATATTCAAAAGTTTGTGGCAGAATTTTGGTTTGCCAACAAAATAAAGTTGAAACAATTAAGACACCAGGTCTATTACAACCTTTATCCATTCCAAGCCAACGTTGGGAGGAGGTTTCAATGGATTTTATCACAGGTTTACCCAAGTCTGAGGGAAAGAGTGTCATCATGGTGGTAGTTGACAGACTTACCAAGTATGTACACTTTTGTGCATTATCACATCCATTTAAAGCCAGTACAGTTTCTACTGCATTTATGGAAATAATTCAAAAGCTACATGGAAACCCAAATATTATTGTAAGGGACAAAGATCCCATTTTCACTGGAAATTTTTGGATAGAATTATTTTCTTGTCTTGGTACTCAGTTAGCTCATAGCTCATCTTATCATCCTCAATCTGATGGGAAAACTGAGATAGTAAACAAATGTTTGGAAGGATATCTTCGTTGCTTTGTATCTGATAAACAGACACAATGGGTCAAATGGTTGCCTCTGGCTGAATGGTGGTATAACACTTCCTTCCATATAGCAACAAAAATGACCCCATTTATGGCACTTTATGGGTATCAACCACCATCCATCACATCATATTTAAGAGAAAATTCTAAGGTTCGAGGAGTGGAACATCACATCAAACATCAACAACAAGCCCTCCAACTCTTAAAGGATAACCTGGTGTTGGCACAGAATAGAATGAAACAACAGGCTGATCAACATCGCAGTGAAAGAAGTTTTGATGTAGGTTATTGGGTATTCCTACGGCTACAACCATATAAGCAAATGTCCCTAAAGCAAGCTAAGAAGGATAATAAATTATCACCAAAGTATTATGGTCCGTACAAGGTGTTGCAAAAGATTGGTACTATGGCATACAAATTGGAGCTTCCTGCAGCTTCTCGATTGCACCCAGTTTTCCATGTTTCATGTTTAAAGAAGGTTATAGGCGACAAGCTCCCAGTTCAAACAATATTGCCAGAACTTGACGAGGAAGGAAAAATTATATTGGAATCGGAAGCAGTCACAGAAACAAGAACTCGACAGCTACAAAATCGATCAATTTTGGAGTATCTTATCAAGTGGAAGAACTTATCCGCTGAAGATTCCACATGGGAGGATGAGAATTTTATACAAAAGTATCCAAAACTACTCAAGCGTTGAGGACCACACTTTTTTGAAGGAGAGGGGCATGTTGGGTCCCTATAATACTAGTGATTACCCCATTACTATTGTAGTTATACCCCTTATTAATATTGTTGTGCCCCTATTTCCCCCATATTGTTATTACTGTGCCCCATAGAATCCCTCTATTGTTATTTTTATGACTTTATAGTATTATTGTTAGGTCAGCTGGGTTATATTGCGACTCCTTAGACTCCTATATATAGAAAGGAGGTTTTTTTATTTGAATCATCCAAGAATTGTTCATTTATGTAATGTAAAGGAGGTTTCCCCCTCGAAGAGGCTTAATTCTAAGGCGTTGATCTATCTTTTCTATCTTTTCTTGAGCTGGTTTCATAACAATATTGTATTTTAGAGGAGATAAGAATTGTATATTTCCCTTTGGGACACTCCAAAAATATTTTTATGCACCCTATTTGTCTAACACTCTAGTATAATTTATGGCCTTAATTCCCATTCCATGTTCATCCATGTGGATGCAGTTTATGATGTTCTAGGACAACCTAATGTCCTTGTCAACTCCCTCTCATCTTCCTTTTCATGCTTTCTAGGACTTGTGTATCCAACAAGAAATTTGGGAGATGAATGACATCAAGGTAGAAAATCAAGCGGTTTTCAAGTCATTTATTTAGGGTTCCCACTGGCATAGTCCCACCATATGATTCACCCTATCCCTAAATTGGGGTTTAGTGTTATTTCAATTAATTATTAGATGATCGTGGTGGGCCCTAATTCTAGGTTAAATGTGATGACTCTTCATAGGATATTATTGGAGATACTTTAGGAGACACCTCTTTGGCTAAAGGGTCAAGGAAGGATTTTGAATTCAATATCAAACCATCAACCATATCCTCAACATATCGAACCAACAATCAAGAAGACAACTGAGGTGAAGCATGGGAATCCTCTCTCCCCCACGTTGTTCAGGATATATATCAATCTAGGAATGCCTCTACACTCCACCAACTGTGCATCAATACAAATTTTGTTTGCCCCATTGTCCACCAAGATGGTTACACATTGTCCCAACATTCTGCCTCTCATTGCCAAAATTGTAAAATTGGGATTTTCCATGTCAAAATTCTAATTCAAGAGAGACCATGCATTGGAAGGCCATTAACACAATATTAGGACATAAAAATTGAATAATTGACACAATAACAAATACAATACATACATTGAGTTTTGTCTCACAAGGTATCTAGATGCTAATTGAGCAAGTTCACAAAAAGAGAGAAAGGCAATGTCATGATACATTGTTCAATTTGTAATCAAGAGAATTATCTTGGATAAGGGAGAAGTAACATTTAGTTTCTTTCTCATATAGAAAGGCAAAATTATGAATCAATATCAAATGCCTTTTGTGAAGCAATGTTGTTGTAAAGGGCATTAGAAAGCTTGCATTGTAAGCAAGGCCCTCACAACATACTAGATTCTGTTAACCAAAGCATGTTAACCATGTCCAATGATCTCAAATTTCATGTGCATGTTCAATGAGTGACCATAAATGAGGGGTGTCAGAGTGGCTAATAATCGTAGCTTATAGTGGATGGTTGTCATCGTACATAACCTCTGTGGTCCAAGTCATTTGTTTGGTACCCAATATTGGTGAATCATTGTATTACATCATGGTAGCATATCTTGCCTTTTTTAAAGCAAAAATATATTGAAAATAAATTAAGCTATGTCTCATGCAAATGTTCAATATTGTTGTGTTGTGAGGCGTTTGCATATTATATGTATCATATATCTATAATCACTTATTTCAAGCCTACCTTAAGAAATAAATGAAGAGGTGTAGGGCCTTTTCATAATAAGGAATCCCACCTGTTATAGAAATATTTGGGCACTGCAACCCCAATCACATATGTCGATAAACCAAGGGCTCTCATACCCCTAAAAATGTTGTTTCAAACCCTAAAGGATCAAGGTCAAATAATTACATCATTTCCCATAAGTTCTCCCCAAAAAAGTACTCAGAACTAGTCCAAATTGGACCATACAGACTGCTCCATGTTGAGGGTGCGATGCATCTCACCTGTTACACATAAGGGGTGCAATGCATACTGAAAAGCCCTTCTGTAGGGTGCAATGAGTGAGGGAAGACAAATGGTAGATGCAGTTTGCTAGGTTGAAACTCAGAGAATCTTCTACAAACTACTCATATGACACTTGCCTCTTTGAATTCGCCTAGAGATGAGTAAGAGATCATGAAATCTCCAAGTGAAACCAATAACTATCAGTGAAATGACACTAATCAAAAACCCAGAAGCTGACTCACCTCTCTGCAAATATCTATAAATGGATCCCACATCCTAGAGATCTAAAGGCTAGAATTTTGTATTTTGTAAGGAAGTGCTGTTGGTTTCTCTGTGAAACATTGTATTGTTGGGTGATCTAGCTTTTCATGAGGTGAAGAGGGCTTTCATGCTGGGAGGATGATACTGGATCAGACAACTGGGTTGTAATCCTCTCTTCTACTTCTACTATCAATAAATCTATTTGAGTTTTCCTCCATATAATTGTGTACTTATGAATCTTGTATTTGTGTATGCATTTGTATGGTTAGTGTACATCTGGTTCTACATTGTTTATGGTATCATAGATCTCTATGCTTTGATGGTATTTTGCTGCTTTGACTCTACAGGTGTTCTTTGAAGTGGGACAAGTGAGAAAGGAATGGCGAAGCTCTATCAAAGGAGAGAGGAAACAAGCAAGGAGCCAAGCGAAAGACTAAGGTTGGTGCTCTCTGCTTCTCTCTCATCTATCTCCCATAAAGGAAAACACAAGTTACTTTGAATTTTTTGTTTCTAAGATAGCTACCCATCTTAGTGGGACTAGCAAATTTGAATAGACACTAGTTTTCCCAGAAACAAAATGGTGACTCCACTGGGGAGTGAATATTTTGTTTATTTGTTACTGTTGTTTGCTTTATAAACTATAGATGGAGCCTGAAGTTAAGCCAGCTAGCCTTCGAACTGCTTTTGCTATGCAACTGCAAAGTAGATCAACGCTACTTCAGTCAATCTCCGGGTTGGTTTATGAACTGAACATCTAAATTGCAAACATCCTAAGTGCCCTGGTGGTAGCTCAATAACCTCATTAGATCATACCTCTATACTTTGTGTTTACTTTCTATCATAAGCTCAGCCTAAATACCTGAACATAGCTGCAAATTGTGGGTGAAAACAAAGCTTAGACTTGTCCCTAGACCATCGCACTGTCTCTCATTGGCAGTCTAGATGCATCACACCTCCTGTGTGCTGCAGGTGAGATGCATCCTTGTTTCCCTTAAGGACATGTGCGATCATTGAATTAGACTATTTCTCTCTCCATATTTTGGTTTTTTCTTCATTGCTTTCAACTCTATTCACTAGTTTTGCAGCCTATGATTCAGTATATAACTATTGAAGCCTTCTTCCTTTACATTATTCAGCCTCCATTGATAAGAAATTGTGAATGTTTTTATGTATTTTTTGACATTTGCAGTTCCCCTTTGCAAAAAGTAGCTTAATCGAACTATTGTCTTTTGATTCGAAAGTGTTGCAACTATCGTTTTCAGTCAAGAGAAAGAGTGTCATAAACTATTCCTCTTTTAGATATTCGATTGTACTTTTACCATTGTATTTGATTTGAATTGTCCATTCTTTGAAGTGTCGAAAGAAGTTTTCCATTCAAAATTGTAAGTGCTGCCTTAGTTTTCCTTTCGTTTTTGAAAAGAAATTGCTAAAGTGTTGCTTTGAAGAAAGTAGTTCAGATCTATACTTATTTTCCTTTTTGGCATTCACAAATTAAGGAAGCAAAAAAACAAATACATGCATGTGCATTTGCATTTAGACTGCATGCGGAAATTGATTTAGGAAAAGTGCATTTAATGTTTGCTCTCTACTCTCTGTTGAAAGAATCTTACTCTTCATTCCTTAGTAGCTAGGATTTTCATTGCTGAAAGAAAATAAAAGACTATTTATCATTTTAGATTGAATATTTAGGAATTTTACATCTACATTACATGGTGAACCTTGAAAGGCAAACTTCTTAAGAAGGATCAACTATAAAATAAACCTCAATGAAGATAAAAATGCTTTGGAACCTAACTCACAACATCTAGAAGTCTAGGTTAGAGACGTATTCTAGCATCATAAATCCTGGTAACTCTCATTTTCATCGTAGGTTGGATGATTCCTCCTCTTTGATATGACAAGTGCCAGTACGGACTTGTGCACCAACGTACCGTCGAGTATATATTGGGAGACCACAATAGGCTGATATCCTTTATCCTTAGGAAGCGATGTCTACCGCCCTATCAATCGCAATGCACTGAACATAGCATTCGGGAAGATTGACTGCCATACGTAAAGTTCGTCGGTAATTTCTCTATAATTTACCACCGAGGTGTACATTGCAGTTTTGCGATTGATTTGGTAGTCCCTCTGTCTAAATTTCTAGAGTAGTCACTTTCGTTCCTTTTCAACTCCTTAAAAGAAAAGGTCCATCTGAGCACTTGTCACTTCAGGCTCATTAAAAATCGAAGGCGACTAGAGTCACCTTTAGGTTTTTATCGACTCTTAAAAATTGAAAAAGAAAGTTGTGTCAAAGCGTCATAAAATTTATTTAATTCGGAATAACATCATTGTTCCCTCGTTGGTCTTAGGTTGAGATAATGGAGTCCACCAATCAAGGATTTCCCCTTGGGGGAAATCGTAGTCCTTTGCCTTCTTGGGGAGATATTGGTGCTCCATACGTGGCTACATTGTCCCTTCTAGGACTCACAATTGGCCTGCCAGTATGGCTATTCTTGACCTTTGTCATTCAAAGCATCGTAATTCCTCAACAATCAAATTAGTAACCAGATGATACTGGAGTTGCTCCCCCACCTTCTACTTCATTTGTTTCTCCCTCTCCTTCTTCCTCTTCGCTTGGTAAAACTAGTGATACTAATAACCAAGTAGCTGAGAAGAAGAAGAAACGAAAGGAGAAGAAGAAGAAGAAGCCAGCGCGCAAGGGGGCAACCATGCATCATCTAGCAAAATCCCACACACTGCACCTTCCAAACCCAAATATCCATGTTTCATTTGCAAAGGAAACCACTATCATCGATATTTTCCTTGCATCCTCCGATCTTGAGAGACTAGTCTCCCCACTTGCACAATCTGGTGTCTTAACCTCTGTCGATCATGTTGAGAGTACACCATCAACTAGTGAAAATGAAGTCAATGGACAAAAAGGAGGATCTGAATTTCCTTGTAGGTTGTGTGAAGGTGATCATGCCCTCCACCATTGTCCTTTTCTAGACGAAGCTAAAGGAGTCTTGGATAACCATACTACTTCACCGCAGTGACTTCCACCTGGATACAAGAAACTCTTGCCAAGTCCATCGCTAGTTGAAAATCCGACTGACATACCTCTATTACCGATCAAAATATCTATCATTGAATATAAACCTCTGAGTCCACACCGGACCAAAGTCAATAGGTCGAGACGGCAGTCGACCCTCTCTTGTCTTTAGAAGGTCCACCTTCAGATGATACAGTCTCCAAACAGAATGAGAACGACATCGTTCAAATTCATTTTTTTAACACAGAGTCTGATGAACATGGGGGAAATCTACCCATTCCTCTACCACAAGAGGAAGTTCCCCATTTCAAGAGATTCATCTGGCCGTTTATTCGGTCCCTCCTCGAAGCAATCTAGTCATTTCCTTTGATTGGAATCTAATGTACCATTCCGAATCATAGTAGAAGTTTACAGAATGATCATGGCTAGCACTATCATAGATGAAGGGGCTTCCATGAGTATCCTTTCCTCAACTACTTGGAAAGCGCTTGGTTCGCCATCGCTTCTACCTGAGATTCGAAATTTGTTAGGCTTCAATAAAGGAACCAGTCGACCATTAGGGATCCTTCAAATTTTCCTATAACTTTGAGAAGGAAAACTGTTCATTTGAACGTGATGGTAGTCCAAGGGCCACTAGATTACAATCTACTCCTTGGGTGTGACTACATTTACAGCATGGGAGCTATTGTTTCCTCAATCTTTTGGGTGATGTGTTTCCCGTATGAAGGCAGAATGGTACAACTTGTTGACCAGCTTTCATTCCCCTGTTCAAACATGTCTACTAGTACAATGCCATCCTTGAATGGTCTCTTTGCATGAGGGATGTCTCATCAACCTTCAGTCCATCCACCTAATGACCACGAGTGATTCGGTGAATGTGACGAAACCCAGGGGGCATGCACCCTGGTCTGCTTCGGCAAGAAAACCCAGATAAAAGATAGATTTCCTTATAGGATATATGACCAGTCTAACACACCCATCCGTTTAGGATATGGGATCAGGCTAGAAAAAGATTTCCTCGCCGTAGGTTATATGATTGGTCTGACACACCCGTCCATATAGAATATGGGATCAGTCTGAAACAAGATCTCCTCGATGGTTATGTCATTGGAAGCTCACACCATTCACCTTTGTTATTTCGATGGACAAAGGCAAGGAAGTGTTTTGTCTGCTATGCGGACAAAACAATCTTGCTTTAATGTAAGGACTTCCATATGGTAACCTGGAAACTCTACTTTTATTTATACCTGGGGGCATGCAAACTTTTTTTATGCAAGTAAAAAGCAACCATCATAACTCTAACACCGTATTATTTTACTAACTTTAACCGCTTAGGTTAGGTGATTGGTTTGATCCACCATTCACCTTTGTCGGTAGCCCGACAAAGCAAAGGAAATGTTTTGTACGAAACTATCCTACCTAACCTTAGTAGTTTATTAACTCTTAGTTCTGTAGTTGGTTGTTCCTAGCCTGCATACAAAAGGCTCATGATCAAAGTTTCGCATGGGGCAAGGTCATTAAAAAATGAACCTACTAATAAGAGACATCTTTAAAAGATGGCTGGTACGAGCAAGGTTTCCGCAAAGTTCAAGCTCGTTAAAAAATAAACCTAACACTGAGCACATGTTGGCACAAAGTTCAAGCTCATTAAAAAATAAACCTTCCTCTCGGTAAATAACCTTTGTGATCGCATTCCTATTAGCATTTTGAGCCTTGGTCTTGTTCTTACCGTCACCTCCACTCTTTTAGCCGATCATATGCTTCCACTTGATTGTTTACCCTTTTGAGGAACAGCTACGATGACTGATTCTGTTAGCCACCCTTTTTAGACTGTCGTGCTTGAAAAGTTCCAAACTTACCTGGAACCAATTGTTCCCGAAAATATCACTCATTCCTAAAAAATGAGTCTCTTTTAAGCTCTTTTTAGACTCATAAAATATGAAAAGATTGCCGAGCTACTGGCCTTTACAGCTCGTTAAAGTAAAGGGAAGCACCATCCCTCCTCTATATTTTAATCTTTTTGGTCCTAAGGGATCATTACACAAAAATATCGAGTGCTTGTCTTGTTCAGCTTTCTAAAACTATCGAGAAGTCATCCCTTTCGTATTATTTTATACTTTTTCGGACTTAAGGGATTATACCACAAAAAAGGACTACTCGAGTTTCCTTTCCGTCTCTTTTCAAACTCTCTAAACATGAAAAGGACCGAGTTATCTTTGTCATTAAACTCGTTAAAACCATAGCGAAAAACTTGTCCATCCGGGCAAGAGCGAGTTTCACTGTCGCTAGGCTCACTAAAACATAGCGATAGGTTTGCCTGAAGGGCAAATTATACAACAAGCATATGTTATCCTCCTCAAGATTGACAAAAATAAAGAGGTATTGGTCAGCAATGACTGGGGAAAAGGGGAAGAAAACTTGAAGAACTTCATTGGTAGTAGGTCACTCTTGAACATGACACTTTCACTCCATCGCCATGATTGAGTCAGGTTGGGTTATTCCATTCACCGGTCATATCACCATTGGTCCTCTGTACCATTCTTTTTTGGGGTTAGCGCTACCAATCCATTTTAGTGTCACCGATATGTTCAAGAGAAGTTTCTCAGAGAATTCACCAACCCAGCTAACGCCTCATCCACTGCAATACCTTCACGCTCCATTCTTTCATGACTGCCACCCTGAACCTTGTGTCATCAAATTGTTTTCACCTCCACAAAAATCATTTGCTCTGTTCTGTGTCGTAGATGTGGGATTCATTAAGGCCCTCCTATGACGGGTCACTTCTTATCGACATCAGCTCATTATCTAAGAAATTGACTTAGGAACAACCCTTTCAGTACTTTGAAGCTTGCATGCCTCAATGGCAAGTTTCTAACTTCCAGCGATAGGTTTACATCAATGGCCTTCGACCAAAAGATTTTTTGCGGTGTTCGACACCGAATCATGTATTCACACCACATGAATTAAACTGTAGTACCTTGAGGGTCATTATCATTATCGGTGATTCCTCTCGCGCCTGTTAACAGCTTACATCATTGGCTAGTAATCAGGTGATGTCTTTCCATGTTCAACATCAGAACATTTTTTCACATGGATCGATTTGTACATTGGGTGAAGATTGAACGAGTTTGAAGACCCCGAATCTAGTTTCATATATCCAGGCTATGAAATATTCAGGAAAATAAAGACATCAAATGTACTCCATAGTTGCACAGATAATCATCCAAGCTAAGGGATGATGGCTCTACCAGAATCATAAGTCTGCCACACAGACGGTTGTCTGTCCTATGTACATGAGAATGAATTTATAAAGCTGAGCATGGGAATGCCCACGTCAGCTAGATCATGAAAATATTATGAAGATAATGTATTATATTATATCTTATACAGGTTACCTTCCAGTTCGAAAAACCTCGGATCCTCATGATAAGGCATTTCACCCGACATCAAAAGACTTACGACCTCATGCTTTAAGGGGAAACTGTTATAAACATATTTGGGCACTGCAACCCCAATCACATATGTCGATAAACCAAGGGCTCTCAAACTACTAAAAGTGTTGTTTCAAACCCTAAAGGATCAAGGTCGACTGATTGCATCATCCGAGAAGTTCTTCCTGAAAAACTACTCAGAACTGGTCAAAACTAGACCATACAGAATGCTCCATGCTGAGGGTGTGATCCATCTCACTTGTTACGCACAAAGGGTGCGATGCATACTGAAAAGCCCTTCTATAGAGTCCGATGAGAGAGAGAAAACAAATGGAAGAGGTAGTTTCTAGGTGGAAACTCAGAGAATCTTCTAGAAACTGCTCATATGACACTTACCTCTCTAAATTCACCCAGAGATGAGTAAGAGATGATGAAATCTCCAAGTGGAACCAAGAACTATCAGTGAAATGACACTAATCAAAAACCCAGAAGTTGGCTCACCTCTCTAAAATAATCTATAAATAGATCCCTCATCCTAGAGATCCAGAGGCTGGAATTTTGTATTTTGTAAGGAAGTGCTATTGGTTTCCCTGTGAAACATTGTATTGTTGTGTGATCTAGCTTTTCATGAGGTGAAGAGGGCTTTCATGTTGGGAGGATGATGCTGGATCAGACAGCTGGGTTGTAATCCTCTCTTCTACTTCTACTATCAATAAAGCTATTTGAGTTTTCCTCCATATACTTGTGTACTTATGAATCTTGTATTTGTGTATGCATTTGTATGGTTAGTGTACATCTGATTCTACATTGTTTATGGTATCATAGATCTCTATGCTTTGATGGTATTTTGCTGCTTTGACTCTACAGGTGTTCTTTGAAGCGGGATAAGTGAGAAAGGAGTGGCGAAGCTCTATCAAAGGAGAGAGGAAACAAGCAAGGAGCCAAGCAAAAGACTAAGGTTGGTGCTCTTTGCTTCTCTCTCATCTATCTCCCATAAATAAAAACACAAGTTACTTTGAATTGTTTGTTTCTAAGATAGCTACCCATCTTAGTGGGACTAGCAGATATGAATAGACACTAGTTTTCCCGGAAACACACAAACTCCTCTCCTCGTAGCAATCTTTCAAATGTTAGCCCATAAATCAAACACATGCCCTTGTTTCTCTAGTTTGGAAACCCTTGGATGGATATGACAGTGAACTCCTCCCAACCTCTTCTTTAACCATCTATTGAATGCCTTTGATTCGTATGTGTAAATGATTTTGATTGATTCCTGGAAAGGTGTGAAATCTAATTTTGCATTGATATACTACAAACACCAAACTTAACCCGTGGTAGCCAAAATTTCAGCCTTACAACTCTCTCATCCAATATTAAATACTTCACTAATTAGTCAAGGGGTAATATCCTTAACAATATATTAAATATTAGAAGCATTCATATTAATTGAAAGAATAAGAATATTATTTAATATTAAGTTATAATGTAGGTAGCTGCCAAGTTGACATATGAGACCCCCTTGTTTGTGAGACAAGGGATGCCCTCCATTCAATGCTTTAACTATTTAATCCATGGATGTGTACATACATTAATTTCCATTGGATTGAATCCTATGACCTTTAAAGTGGAAACACTTAACACAAATCGAACATGTAAATACAAACCTAATTTGTATATGTATCAAAGTTAATTTGAGAGTTGCATGGAATGCTTAATTTTGTATAGAAGCAAGGGAGAACTTGAAGGGTTGATCGCAAAAAACATGTATGGTCAATTATGATTATCATAGGTATATTAGTTTGGTTTTCCAAAACCAGAACTTGCACACTTTGTTACTACTGTTAAAGGCATGTCATGATGGTTTATGGGTGTAACATCATGTACATTTAGTTGTGTCTATTAAAGGCATGTTTGTTTAATGACAAAACCAATGGTTTGTCAACTTGGCCAGCTTAGTGAGCTATGTGTTAATCATCTCAATGAACAACATATAAGGTCAATTAGCTTAGCCATTGACATGCACATTCATTATCACTATTATTGACATGTTAGGTTGGATATTAATATGTATTTTTGATTAACATTGTCTCGGAGATTAACAAATCAACATGCATGTTTGACTACAATTGTGGGAGATATGTTAGATAGGTCAACCCCATCAACAACATTTATTTTCAATTTCACATGTTAGAGGCACGACACAATGGTCAATTGATTAGTAACATGTACATTTTGGTTATCACTATTAAAGTTGTGTTAGGATGGTTAACATGTTCAATGACTTGCATGTTTGGTTACAATTATCAAAGCCTCACTTGATTGCTTAATGCAGTAAGTGGAGTGTAAGTCTAGTTACCATTGTCGAAGGCATGTTTTGTTGGTTAAATTAGTTAACATCATATACATTCAAATATGATTGTTAGAGCCATCCAAGGCTATTAAACCCATTTAAAGTAGCGCATAACATCGATGGGGGCTTGCTTATTACATTGTGTGTGAGTATAGTGTGTTATCTTTTCTTGTAAGTTGAAGATTTTTCATTAATAAAAAAGAATGTGCAAGGGCATCAAAATTCATGGCTTATAATTATTTATATATTTAATGTAATATGCCTTTCATTAAGAAGAGGAAACAGACTTTGGGGGATAGGGGAAATGGCATTGTCTAGGGGAAACTTCGATCTCATCTATCTCATCTTCACTCTCCCTTCCCTATCATTAGCATCCCTCTCCTTTTTTTTATCCACAAACACCAATAACAGACTTTTTGTTAAGAAGTAGCATTGGATGACTTAGGACGAGGGTTAGACCTCATATGTTTATCTTGGGTTCCTCCTTGGGGTTTCTGAGCTTACGTATCTTGCTTTAAATTCTTCTTAAACATCCCAACAATATCCTTTCACATCTCTTTTTCATGAAACTTCAGCTTGCGAGCACAATATTCATCCTAAATTTCCTTTGAAGATTCATGTAGCCATTTTTCACTGAGGCCTATTCCTGGGGGGAGATTGGGAGGATCTACATTTGTCAACAAACCTTTTTATTGTTTTCCCATAATGCCCCAAACTTTATAGCCCATGTTTGTAGCAAAGATATGCCCTCTTCCATATGTAAACTATTTATCAGATTGATAAAAGGAGAAGACTGAGCTCTTCCATGAGCTTTTATTTGAAGATGAGAATGACAGTGAAATGTTCATTTTTAACTGTACACCTAAACAAGCTTAGAGACCCTTCCACCTCACTGGCTTAAAATCTGGACTCAAACCATGGCAGAATGTGACATTTTGAAGCGTGTCACTCTAGTCCCTTTGACAAGGAGTGACATGACACCTTTTGTGAAAGAGCAACAAGAGACTGTCGCCTCTTGCCCATTTGAAAGTGGTCAAAATTTTTAGAAAAAAGGGTAAATGTCTAAAAACATCATGGAAAAAGGTTCCCAAAAATTTAAGAATGATTACATTTTATTCAATCACTACTACAAGAGACTATCACCTCTTCCCCCTTTAAAAAAGGTGAAACTGTCTAGAAAAAAATATATATCTGAAAACATCATGAAAAAAAGTTTCCAAATCATTTAAAAATGATTCCATTCCATTGAATCACTACTACATGAATTCATCTTAAAATTTCATTTTATTTATTAAATTTATCATAATCAAAATTCCCCATGGAAGACATTGAGAGGCATTAGAAGATATATATATACTTGTTAAAACATACCATGGCAATTTAATAACTTTATTTAAGACATTTTGTCTCCCATGTACCAGTCACCAAATAAAATTTCTAGGTGGGCGATGCCATTTTTGTTCAAACCCTCAAGGAGCACCCTCAAGGAGCTTTCAAGAATGGAAGAAGAACAATGGGTGACGCAATTTTGTTCATACCCTAGATTTTTGAATTTTGGAGAAGGTTCAGCAATTTTGTTCAAACCATGAATTTTTGAATTCTGGAGGAGGTTTTAGCAATGGAGACCAACGTTTTTCTAGGAGTATCCTATTTTTCCATTCCAGTTTGATAGAGGTAGGGGATTGTTGGGGTTTTGTGCATGGAACGGGACAACTAACTAGAACTTGTGTGGCTCATGATTTCGCTATGGAACCCTAGACCCACATAAGGTTCAAACGGGCTTTTCCTTTCCACCGTCATCCAAAAATTCCCCTCTCTATATAGGTTGTCGCCTTCTCCTCCAAGGCAGTGAAAGAGGTTGATAGATCTATTCCAGAAATTCTGGACTCAAGTAACTGATGAAAAAGCTTCGATTGTTGGACATCCCCTTCGGAATCATACATTTTCCCTAGCACAAGCAACAAAAACCCCTCTGAGGCTACTGCAGCAAAGGCTGTTGATAAATCTAGGGAACAGGCAAAAAAATTCATGGAGCCCATCTGACTCTAGTTCTATTATCGAATTTTTGTCTCTGCAAGATTTGATGGTTATTGAAACCAGAGTAAATTAAAAGAAAGGAAAAACCATAGTAAATTAAATTCAGTTCGAATCCATCAATTAAAATAGACTTCTTTGACTAAGACTAATTCTATCCTAGCTTTAACTGATGGAATGCAAATTTGGCTTCTATGAAAATTAATGTGCAACATGCATCGAGCATGGGTACTAGAAATTACTAGTTAGAGTATATAAAGGTTTTTTAATCCGAAGATGTAAAAATCATATAAAAAGTGATGGCTCTAGGCTAAACCCACGTGTGTGTCCTGATTTCCTCAATGAGTTGATATGAGAAGAAATTTTGAGACGCATTTGGCTTAGACACCAATAACAGTCATACCTATTTAAATGAGATTTTAGAACATTGTGTTTCACATTTCAAGATCCTTGAAATGATCTTTATTTTTCATGAACCCCCTTTCCTTTGATACCAGAATCTCAGAGACGCACAAAGGTTGATCCTTTACCTTCAATAAGCATCTAACCAATGGAAAACCGTGAACACTATTTTTCAAACCCTCTTGATTGATGTCCTAGGGCTAAGGATACTTCACCTTTTGTAGCCTTTTATACTTCTCTGTGAGACAGACAAAGCCCTAATACAAGGCTAAAGTCATGTCAATGAGCTCAAGAATAATATTATATATATGAACTTAGATGCTAGGAAATTTATAGATTCAGATATGATTTTATATAAACTTGCAACAGAGAAGGAATTTCGAGTGAGACACTATCTCCAAACCAAATTCAATTCAAGGGTGATTTCATAATAGAAGATTTGGCCCTAAAGCAACCAAAGCTTCCTGGCTATAGTCATGACAAAAGGCCTTATATATAGATCATTTGACCAAAAATTTGATAGAGAGCTCTATCCTATAGATGCTTGATTGATGAGGCCTTGATCTCATTTCCTTTCTGGGATCTGTAACCTAGAATTTTGCAGTAGGATTTTCAGTGCTTCACGATGACTGATCTTTGAAGAGGAAGGAGGTTAGTGTTGTCAGAAAACTTCTTGCGATCTCTTTCTTCCTTGCTTGGGTTTTCCCTCACCTTAGCTCTGATACCTTGCCCTCACCTTAACTTTGATGCCATTCTGGCGGGGCAAGCTAAACATGAAAACAATGGAGGTAAGAAGTTGTAGATTCTTATGTTATCTATCTTTCATCTTCTAGAACATCATATGTTTTATTGCCAATTTCTGCTAAATTTAAAAATGACATACCGATCTGAGAAGAGGATTTACAATGCTAATAACATCTTCTTTAGTCCATGTTGGCACACTCGAGTCTTGTTAAAGGACCAACTATTTCTTGTGAAAAATTTGAAGAAGATGGCAACATACAACAAGTTTTTTGAGAATCAAAACAAATTATATAAGTGTTATGACATTAATCCAACACTATGTTTATAAACCAGTTCGTACTAATGGACACAGGATGTGTAAAAAGTATTCTTTAACAAATTTTTTCTTTATTGGCTAGTTGAAATCTACATCCTTACTCCTATCTTGAAGAAAGGGTACTTGCTTCCCTTTCACTTCATAGGTATATGAAAACCCAGTTTTGTAAGCACCCATAACCATGAATATTATACCAACTCCCTATGGTTAGTGCATCAATAATGTAAGTGTAACACTTATCCATGTAACATTCATAAGGCATTTAGGTAAGGTTTTACTAACACTGGCATCCCAGGCCATTAAGATCTATCCATGGCCTCAAAATAATGTATTTCCTTTACTCAACAAAACATTCATGATTTCTCTCCCCCAATCATCAGTTTTTTTTCTCTTCATTCTGAATGAGAAATCAATCAACAAGTCACCATTTTAAATGTTAGATCACAATATGTTTAGCTTCTCTCTTGTGCTTACACTCTAGTATTCTCACAGCTTCAGAATCGCGAATCTTAAACAAAGTCTGATGATGTGCATTCAGGGACGCATAATTCACCCTTTCTTTTCATCAAATTACCCCCCTAGCATTCTCTTTACCTTTACATGCCTCAATGCAAGGCATGCCAAGTTGGTACCTACTCAGTTAAATTAGTAAGTTGAGGGGTGTCATATATACCCAACGCTGCCTACCTGTTCCTCCTCTTCCTATGTCGTAGTGTATGAACAGTTAGATAGACTGGCAAGGATCCCCATTAATAATAACATCTATTTTGGCATTTGAATCTGAATGACGTGTTTCCCTTAATTATATGTTTTGTTTTTTTAACAAAAAAGGCTAATAGAGATAGAGACCCTCAAATCTATCTACTTTCGACTCCTATGCCCATTTTCATCTAGGTTTTTACCATGTCAGTGTCCATTTTTTCTCAAAACTGCAAGAAATCAATTGATCTATCCATTTCGTAATGCCTTTGGTAGACTTTTCTATCAAATGATTTGAAGTATATATGATATCTAAGGGTTTTTTTGGTTGTTGATGACTTCATATTTTTCTGCTAACCATGATATGGGTTTGATGTAGAGGATTATGATTCAGTCAGGGTTGCATTACTCAATGTCTGTTTAGGACGAGGAGAAGGAGAAATGTGGTGTTAGGGTTGAGAGCTAAAGATGCCTGTGAAAAGAGGAGGAGTGTGGAATGGAGGGTGGCAGGGCTACCAGCACGATAGAAATGGAGGATGGCGAGGTCGGGCTTTTCATCATCGAATAGCTATGGTGGGATTCCTTGTTATCTTTGTGGTCATGGCATTGGTTTTTCTGGAAGCTAGGTTTCGTCACTCCATATCTACATCTATAACTGGTAAGCTTCTTCCTTGCCTCCTCCCTCGCTAGTAAGCTTCTTCCTACCATCCTCCCTCACTGGTAAGCTTCTTCTTACACTCCTCCCTTGTCAGGTTGCTTCTATCTCTTTTTTTGGGTTGGGTCTACGTTTAATTTATCTTTGTTGGCAAGCATGCCCTTTCTTAATCTCGTAGTATTACAATGAAGTGTAGACTTCTTACAAAATTCAAGTAAGATCTCCATTACAATGAAGTGTAGTTGTCTTATAATATTTTAGAAAGATCCCTTTCATTGAGAACCCACTGAACAATGTATTTATGTGATCTGAGCCTTGGCGGGGAATTATCATCACCCCCAGTTAACCATTGAACCAAGACCCCATGGACCTGCTTAGAAATTTGATTTGCCTTCACCACCCTCGGTTAACCATTAAACCAAAAGCCCATGGACCTGCTTTGGAATTTGATTTTCCTTTTAGCTTTTTCATGGGATCTGAAGGCGTAGATGTTATCAAACTTACTTTTGCACCTCTAACATTTTTCTAGACATTTTGTGAGTTTTCTTTATAGGTTTCCTTTCATTTGATCTGTGTCATGCTGTGAACTCCATCTCTATATTAACACGGTATAATACCTACCAGGAGAAAGATTCAAAGTTTGTACCTCTCTCATGCAAGAGCGAAGGTTTTACCAACTACCCCTAGAGTAATTTCCCTTGCCAAAGATAATGAAACCATTCATCCCAATAGCAAGAAATAACAATGCAGTTTCCATTTTTTAACAAAGGGAAATGCGAAACTGCTTGGTGAATTCACTGGGCACTCCTCATTCTGAGGAGGATGGTACTAAGTGTGCGCTGGATTCTACATAAGCTCGATGGGTATTATAAAAATATATTTGTTAAGAGTTCATTTCAACATCTTACTCATGGGAATTGAATCTTGTGGGAATTGAATTTGGGTGGGAAGGGTAACAATCATTCTTCCCATCCCCTCATTATCCAAGCTAGGCCCACTTTTCATCCATAAAGCTAAATCCACTTCTCATCAGTCAAGCTAAAACTAGTTCTGATCCACCCAACCTAGACCCAATTCATAACAACAATCTTGTTCACCAGCTACTTTCTACTATACATATCATTTTCACACTGTTCCCACAGTGTTCAGAGCACATTGGACCAAAAAAAGTGATAGATATTATACACACCATTTTATTATTCATGTGTAATGAAATCTTGATATTAGCATATCCATGATAGCAAAGCAACCCCATTTTTAGTGTTTCACTATTTTTATAGATATTCTTCTCCATCAAGTCTTTCTACCTGACCTTTTATGCGTTTTTTATCATTTAAAACAACAGGGCACAACTTCTTGGGAGATGGATCTATTAGAATGGTATTCTCTTTCCACATCTTGAAAACCAATTTTATTTTTCTATGGCCATTTTGTTCTTTTTCAGGATCTGGGCAATGCACTTGCAGTTACGTTAGTATAATCCCAGAAAATAAATAGTGTCCCTAAACTGAAATTTAATCAACCTGAGTGGATCGAAATAGAGAGGAATTATTGAGGATACTGGAGCTCTGTCATGTGTTTAAAATCACTCTTGTCTATTTGTTTGCGGGGTTCATAGGAACAGGTAGATGACTGGAGAAGGCAGAGTTTAACAAAGAGCATTGACTCCCTCTTCCGAAAGGAGGCAAGTATAAGAAACTTGTTGTATTTGCATATCTTAAATTTGTTTTCTCCCCTATTGAGCATAGAATTGAAAATAAACTCTATTTACTGGGCAGGTGATTGATGTCATAACAACTAACACAGAGGACTCGGGAACTATAAACTTGAATATTGTTGGACGAAATGATTTATCTTCCTCATGGGTATTAGAAAAGCCCTCCGAAGCAAACCAAAGGGATATTACTAACTCTGAGGTACGATTGGCGAAGATTTTGGTTATTTTCTCTATTGAACATGTAAGGAAACCTATGTGATGATGATCTATGTAGTTGAGTAGGGTTGTATTAAGCAGGAAGTGAAAAATGACATTGGCAAGGGTGCTTCTCTATTTCTAATGGTGTACATCAAGCAGAGGCAAACGACTTCTGGAGACAGCTTATAAAAGTTACATTCACAACAAGATTGTTTGATCTTCAACGAAGAAGGCAAGGAAAATCCTAAGGGGGGTAAAATGAATGATGAGGTGTAGAAAAAATCTTCCATTGACGAAGAACTTCTTATGAGGTTTCAAGAGGTTGACATAGGAAGTGAACATCGAGACATCAAAGAGAATGATCTTGATGGTAAGTTTTTATTTTCCCTAGTTAATTGGTCTATGATGTTGGTAGCCTATTGTAAGGTAATGTCTAGTCAAACTCTTAGGACAATGGTTGTTGTAATGCAGACCATTTGCAGCTTGAAGAAAGTCCAACAAAAGTTTTGCGGAGGATAAAATTCTTTACTGCACTAGATCGCTACTTTTTGTTCTCATGGAAAAGGGAATTGTTATATTATTTTCCAAAATCCTTTTTGAATGTTACTTCTCCAATAGAAAAAATTTATATATCTTAGATTTTAGCATACTATGCTTTAATTTATAGTAGTTTAATGCTTACAGCAATTGAGTCCAAAGACGAGGGAGGAAAGGTCAACAAAGTTGATTCAACAGGATGAAGAAAAATGAGTTGAGCTTGAAAACACGGCAATTAAACATTCCAAGGAGGTAGATTCTATTGTTCTAGGAAAATATAGCATTTGGAGGCAAGAAAATGAGAACGAGAATTCTGACTCCACTGTTAGATTGATGTGAAAGCAACTGATCATGGCTAGGCTGTATTCAAGCATTTCCTAGGCTAGGAATAATCTTGATTTATACCATGAATTGATGCTTCGTATTAAAGAATGTCAGTGTACATTGGGTGAGGCTAATGCAGATTTTGATCTACCTCAAAGGTAATAGTTTTCACATTGGCTGCTTCTAAATCAAGAGTAGTAAGTGCTTCCATTTTCATTTGGTGTTCATATCCTTTGTTTCTTTTAAAGTTACAATCTGTGTGTCAATCTTTCTTCTTTTCATTCTCTTTTTCATGGCCGATAATTGATATGAATGTTTCAGTGTAGCTAAGAAGATCAAGGCTATGGGTCATATCCTATCCAAGGCTAGAGAACAATTTTATGACTGTGTGAAACTAACAAAGAACTTGCGAGCCATGCTTCAGTCTGCAGACGAGCAAGTAAGGATATTGAAAAAGCAAAGTACATTTTTAAGTCAGCTGGCAACAAAGACTGTTCTCAAGGGCCTACACTGTCTTTCCATGTGATTTACCATGGATTATTACTCGCTTTCGATTGAAAAGTGAAATTTCCTAAAAAGGACAAGTTGGAGGATCCAACTCTTTATCACTATGCATTATTTTCTGACAACGTATTGGCTGCATCTGTGGTTGTAAATTCAATTGTCATGAATGCTAAGGTGAAGTGTTATTAATTTAAAATGCTCTAAAGTTTGGAAGTCCAATAGTTTTGTTGCATTTTACATCTAATATTTGGATCTCATTGTAGGTGATTTACTTGTGTTTGCAAGAATCTCAAAAACATGTATTTCATCTCATCACAGACAAGTTAAATTTTGGGGCCATGAAAATGTGGTTTTTACTTAATCACCCAAGGAAAGCTGCGATACAGGTAGAAAATGTTGATGATTTTAAATGGATCAATTCCTCCTATTGCCCTGTGCTTCACCAACTTGAATCCGTAGCTATGAAAGAGTATTATTTCAAGGAAGATCACTCAACTACACTCTCAACACGTTCTTCCAATTTGAAATATATAAATCCAAACTATTTATCCATGCTAAATCATCTTCGTTTCTATCTTCCACAAGTTTATCCCAAACTAGAAAAGATCCTTTTCTTGGATGATGATATTTTGTTGGAGAAAGATTTGACCCTGTTGTGGTCAGTAGATCTTCATGGAAAGGTTAATGGTTCAGTGGAAACTTGTGGAGAAATCTTTTGCCGGTTTGACAAATATCTTAATTTTTCCAATCTGCAGATAACCAGGCACTTTGATCCTAATTCTTGTGGTTGGGCATATGGGATGAATGTATTTGATCTCAAAGAATGGAAGAAACAATATTTAACTGGAATATATCACAAGTGGCAGAACATGGTAAGTGTGGAGTGTGGTTTATTTATGTTAATTCCTATGATACTTACTTTAAAGTATTTGAAGTAAATCTGAAGTAATTAGCTAGAAAAATTAATGGGTTTTTCTTTATTCTATTTCTAAGTTTTTCTTTTATTCTATGTCAGAATGAGGATAGAGTGTTGTGGAAGCTTGGAACACTACCCCCTAGATTTTCGCATTGGCTGCTTCTAAATCAAGAGTAGTAAGTGCTTCCATTTGCATTTGGTCTTCATATCCTTTGTTTCTTTTAAAGTTGCAATCTGTGTGTCAATCCTTCTGTTTTTCATTCTCTTTTTCATGACTGATAATTGATATGAATGTTTCAGTGCACCTAAGAAGATCAAGGCTATGGATCACTATCCAGGGCTAGAGAACAATTTTATGGCTGTGCGATAGTAACAACGAAGTTGCAAGGCATGCTTCAGTCTGCACGCAAGCGAGGACCTTGGAAAAGAAAAGTAAACTTTTAAGTCAGGTGGAAACAAAGTCTGTTCCCAAGGGCTTGCACTATCTGTCCATGCGATTGACCATAGATTATTACTTTCTTCCTCTTGAAAAGCGATAATTTTCTAAAAAGGTCAAGTTCGAGGATCTGACTCTTTATCACTATGCATTATTTTTTGACAATATATTGGCTGCATCTGTGGTTGTGAATTCAATTATCATGAATGCTAAGGTGAAGTGTTATTAATTTAAATTACTCTAAAGCTTGGAAGTCCAATAGTTTTGCTGCATTTTACATTTAATATTCGGATTTCATTGTAGGTGATTTACTTGTGTTTGTAGGAATATGAGAAACATGTATTTCATCTCATCACAGACAAGTTAAATTTTGGGGCCATGAAAATGTTGTTTTTATTTAATCGCCTAGGGAAAGTTGTGATACATGTAGAAAATGTTGATGATTTTAAATGGCTCAATTCCTCCTATTGCCTTGTGCTTCACCAACTTGAATCCGCATCTATGAAAGAGTATTATTTCAAGGAAGATCACTCAACTACACTCTCAACATGTTCCTCCAATTTGAAATATATAAATCCAAAATATTTATCCATGTTAAATCATCTTCGTTTCTATCTTCCACAAGTTTATCCCAAAATGGACAAGATCCTTTTCTTGGATGATGATATTGTGGTGCAGAAAGATTTGACGCCCTTGTGGTCACTAGATCTTCATGGAAAGGATGATGGTTCAGTGGAAACTTGTGGAGAAGGCTTTCGCCGATTTGACAAATACCTTAATTTTTCCAATCCGCACATAGCCAGACACTTTGATCCTAATTCTTGTGGTTGGGCATATCAGATGAATGTATTTGATCTCAAAGAATGGGAGAAACAAGATATAATTGGAATATATCACAAGTGGTAGAACACGGTAAGTGTGTAGTGTGGTTTGTTTATGTTAATTCCCGTGATGCTTACTTTAAAGTATTTGAAGTAAATCTAAAGTAATTAGCTAGAAATCTTAATGGGTTTTTCTTTGTTCAATTTCTAAGCTTTTCTTTTATTGTATGTCAGAATGAGGATAGAGTGTTGTGGAAGCTTGGAAATCTACCCCCTGGATTGAACGTTTTATGGCTTGACCCATCATTTAGATAAGTCTTGGCATGTGCTGGGTTTACGATATAATCCTAGCATGGACTATTTAGAGATTGATAATGCAGTTGTTGTTAATTACAATGGGAACATGAAACCTTGGTTAGAGCTGGCAATGATGAAGTGCAGGCCTTACTAGGCAAAATATATAAAATATGATCATCGTTTCTTACAACAGTGCAATATAAATGAATAGTTGTGACCTTAATATTCATACTGCAATAGATTGTCGAATGTAAAGTGTAAATGCCCTAGATTTTGGTTGATAATTCTTTCTAATTCATTTGTTTTTCCAGTTCCATAGAAGGTTTCTAGTTTATGGCTTAATGAGTCAGGTTTTTGGAGGTGCAGTGGCCTAGAGAAGTTTAAGATTTACAAATTTTATGTCCTCATTGCATTCCTTCATAGTTGGAAGTAAACTCCTATATATGTATTCTTTTCTTTGTTAGTTAATATTTCTCTTTCATTAAGTAATTACACAAATTGTCCTTCCAAGAACATAAAGAAGTACGAGACATAGAGATTTAGGCTTTCATCCCAGGGCAAAACCTCTCAATAGGGGAAATGTAAAGGCCCAAGATTTTGGTTGATAATTCATTCTAGTTCATTTGTTTTTGGAGTTCCACAGAAGGTTTCTAGTTTATGGCTTAATGAGTCAGTTTTTTGGAGGTGCAATGGCCTAGCCAAGTTTAAGATTTACAAATTTTATGTCCTCATTGCATTCCTTCATAGTTGGAAGTAAACTCCTATATAAATATTCTTTTCTTTGTTAGTTAATATTTCTCTTTCATTAAGTAATTTCCTTCCAAGAACACAAAGAAGTACGAGACACAAAGATTTAGGCTTTCAACCCAAGGCAAAACCTCTCAATAGGGGAAATCCCAACAATCCTCCTCTTATTGAATTTATTCAAAATGAGATATCCAACACAAGATTAAAGAGTCCCTCCAAGTCAGCCCTCCTCTTAAAGTCAAGGTCAATAGTTGAGTCTCTACCTAGTCAAAGTTAGAAGCAGCTTCTGAATTTTTGTCCTTATTATAGGTTTAGTCTCTTATTATAATACACTAACTTCAAGTTATAGACTCTTTTCCTTCTATTACTAATCTTTGTCTACTACATCAAAACCTTGACTCTTTACCACAAATATTCAGATCTTGCTACAAATAGATAGCTTTAGATTGAGATTCGGCTTAGTCACAGACTTTGGTTTCTTCAAGTGTTGTAAACTTCTTTTTATCCTCAGTTTTTCTTCTCCCGTTGGATTATAGAATTTGATCTTTTTCACTTTCGTTGTTTCTACCCAAAAAAGGTCTAATATAGGCTAAAACACCTAGATATCATTCTCCATGAGCTTTGAATTAACTAAACAAAGAGTGACTATGCCTGTATTGTTGCCTTTGTAATATTGAAATGTCCTACAATCTTTGCGTGTGAAAAGATGTAATAGCCCTAATTGGAAAACACTGAAACTAGCTCAATTCAGTGTTTAATTGCCATGACCAATTCCTTCATTTTCCCATAGCAGCTATGCTGCAATAGTCTCACATGGAGCGAGGGTTAATTTGCACATGGACATCTCTCTTTTAACAATGAAGGCAATCTGCTAGGCTCTCATCTAATATATGTTCCTAAGATATAATAAACTTATGGTGTATGAGTTATCATCATTATTACTCTTTAGTTATATTATATGTGCTCCATGTCTTTGTGCTCATGGCTTAAATACATAACTCTCCATTGAATTTCTATTAACATCATTCAGAAACTCTTGATTGATTGATGCTCTATGAAATGCATTAGCTCTAAGTTACTCATAATCCACTCTCTTGTTGAGTTAGAGATCAACTGCCACGGTTTTGGAGCTATTGTATTTCCTCAAGGATTTGCTAATTTATTTCCTATACAACTGTTAAAAATTTCTCTCTCCTTGCCTGGAGTGTTCTTAAGCGTTCTTGGGTGGATTTCTACATACTAGAATCGTTTCCCTCTCCGTTGAACATTATTTTCATTTGCTGGGGTGAGTTGGAGCTCAATCTTGGTTGTCTAAGAGGCCATGGTTACTAGACAAGGTCATCCATAATTGCAGGAGATCATTGACTTTCTCATTTCCCTTCATTCCCATAAATCCATCAAATACATGGGTGTTGAAATCTACGAGGCAAAGCATTCTTGATGTGTATTTATGGTAGAATGTAATTATATTATAATGTTGTTAAATTGAGATTCATTACTTGAGTGATTCAAATTATATGTTGTTCCATTGGTATTGGGAATCATTACATGAGAACCCGTTAACTATAATTATTCACCAATAACATCCAGAGGTTTTTCTATACTAGAATGATGATTGTCCATATGATGTATAATGAGGATAAGGTTGAAGAAATGAATGAGAAGAAATCACATTCAGGGGCCAGTGTGGATAAAAGTTGTACTGTAGAAAAAGAAAGTACAACAGTATGGACAAATGTGGACAAATTCTGATGAAGAACATGCAACATCAGCCAACTTCGATGAAAACACAAAGTGTGAATAGTTTGAGCTATCTGATTTCACACTTATTGCATATTCAACTGGCAGATCTGTATCTCCTTGTATTGATAATATGGAAGATCAAGATTACATACAACAATGCATACACGCTTTTACCTTAAGGCAAAGTGTTGGGAAAAATACCCTCAAGGAAAGCTCCACTAAGACAAGTATCAACTCAGTGAGCAAAAACTATTGTAAAGATGCTAGTAGTCAATTATCCAAGGGTGATTTTTGGATGCCCTCACAAGAACTAAAGATTGTATCCCACTATCAAAAGGATCTTCTCTCAACTAAAAAGGGTATGCTAATAAATGCTTATGGGAAAAAGTCACAACACATTTATCTTTGGTTGGGAGTTTATCCATATTGCCCATGATGTAAATAGTTATAATGTCATGTTGAGTAGATTTTTGGCACACCTTTAAGAAGGTATCATCATCGAATGGGGGCTAGAAATTTAAAATGTCATCGATTGAATTAGATATAGGATTATATTTGTCTAGATGGGAAGGTTGATATAGTTTGAGCTTCTAGGAATTAATTATTGGAGAATACCCTATTGCAGAGGAAGCTTTGGGTTGAATGAAAGTTGATGAACCTACTGTAGAATATGCGAGCTAAATTTTCTATTTTTAATATGTTTTTGCCTTATACTATTTCTTATGACGGATGGCATATGATATGTAGGAAGCTTTTCACTCTATAGAAGATATTCATGGCCTTGTGTATGGTCAAGAAGATTCCTAAACCTCAAATGACAACAATGTGCTATTCAAAGTTAACAAAGATATTTTGGATATTAGAAAGTCATTTGTATCATGCTTATGCATGTTACAAGCTCTATATACTCCAGAAAACCTATGATAAATACTTAGCATAGAAGGATTTGCTGGCATCATCTGGATTGTTGGTTGCCACTGTGAAATGGGATGAGGGAAATGTGTAGAAAAATCATATTCTAGAAACCATTTATCTTTGGTTGGGTGTTTACCTATATTGCCCATGATGTAAATAGTTATGATGTCATGTTGAGTAGATTTTGGCACACCTTTAAGAAGTTATCACTATCGAATGGGTGGTAGAAATCTAAAATGTTATCTATTGAATTAGATATAGGATTATATTTGTCTAGATGGGAAGGTTGATATAGTTTGAACTTGTAGGAATTAATTATTCGAGAATACCCTATTGCAGAGGAAGCTTTGGGTTGAGTGAAATTTCATGAACCTACTATAGAGTCTGTGAGCTAAATTATTTTTATTTTTAATAGTTTTTTTCCTTATACTATTTCTTATGATAGATGGCATATGATATGTAGGAAGCTTTTCACTCTATAGAAGATATTCATGGCCTTATGTATGGTCAAGAATATTCCTAAACCTCAAATGACGACAATCTACTATTCAAAGTTAACAAAGATATTTTAGATATTAGAAAGTCATTTGTATCATTCTTATGCATGGTACAAGCTCTATATCCTCGATAAAAGCTACAATAAATACTTAGCATAGAAGGATTTGCAGCTGATGGCATTATCTGGATTATTGGATGCCATTTCTATTATGCCCTATGATCATAAGCATGGGGATCACCATTTTAAGCTTGAGAATGGGAAGGAAAGAAGTTCAAGAATGGCCAGTCTTCTAAGTTTTAGGATTTAGTTTGGATTCTAAAATGGATACCAAAGAAGTGGTAAGTTATTTCAATGAAAAGGCTTAAGTTCATCTGTCATTGTTTGAGATGTTTTCATTTTTATAGGTTTTTCTAGTATAAGTATTATATTTTATGCTTAGTTCAAGAAGTTTACTTCCAATATGTCTAATAATAATATGTTTTTTTGGCAGTTGTCACGCTCAACACTTCTATTTGAAGTGGTAAGTAATAGGTACAAAGATCATTAAAGAAATTATTTTTGAAATTAAGTCTTTCCTTGATGTTGTTGAGAAGTTAGAGGACACATATATTCTTCTAAGCACTTTTTATGATTTTACAGGTTACCTCCCATATGTCTTTCCATATGTACCTTGTACGTTGTTACTTACCAATGTACCTTGTTACCTCCAAACTTGCAAGTAAATTGTTACCTTCCATATGAAGAATTATCACCCACTGAGATAGAAATCAATGTTTCACCTGCCAAAGGTCCCAATGTTCAATCAAAAGTAGTACCCATAGCAGCAACTCCACCTCCTGTCCTAGATCTTCTTGGTTATTTGATAGGTTTAGGAAATGCACTTGTCCCTAGAGATTAGTGAGTAGTAGGCTTTGGGTGGGTATTAGATAGTCAATTCCATTTCATTTTTTTAAATAACAAATGGAAAAAATTAGCTTTATTGTTGTTAGATGTGAATCGTATTTACTATGATAAGTGTCAACCTCATTAAAGCAACCTGTGATATTTGGTTAATGCTTTGTGCAGGCCTCCATTGGCTATTTTACTTGCATCATCAGTATGTCAAGGCCTTCGTATCAATGGGAAACTTAGATGGTGCGATCGTCAAATTTTTTATAGCTTGAAGCTTTAGAATAACTCTTTTGGTCTTGCAGCTGCTGGACCTCTATAGGTGCACTTCATAAAATGTGAAAATAGTTAAGATGTTAGGTCTATTTACTGTAAATATTGCTAGTTTAATAGGATGTAGATGCACATCTATTTTGAGCCATTTTCCTAAGTTTCGTTCCTGGTAAATTAGGTTCCACCATTGCAGCCTCGTATCTCAGCACACACACTACAACCAATGGTACTATTTCAAAACATATCTCCTCGACTGGAAAATGCTCATTTGTAGGTGGAAGTAACAAATAATCAACAACTTGTTTGGTATTTTAATGATAATATTTCATTTGAAGTTTTATTCACTCAGGATGGCAGGATGGAGCATGCAACATTTCTAGACGTAATAATGAATGATAGGATCTAAATTTTAAGCTTTGGAAGTTTTCTTCATTGATGATGGTAAGATGGAGCGTGCAACGTTTTTGGAGGTAATAATGAATGCTAGGACCATTCCCTCTCCACCACTCTGCCATGCAACATTTCTAGACGTAATAATGAATGATAGGATCTAAATTTTAAGCTTTGGAAGTTTTCTTCATTGATGATGGTAAGATGGAGCGTGCAACGTTTTTGGAGGTAATAATGAATGCTAGGACCATTCCCTCTCCACCACTCTGCCTGCGCCTTCGACTCTGTTGGACTTTTAGGACTTTTGGGTCAGAAGGACTCTGCAAGATGGACAAGTCCAAGAGATCAAAAGGGGAAGAGGAAGAGCACATAGATGGTGAGCTTGTGCTCTCCATTGAAAAGCTGCAGGAAATTTAGGATGAGCTTGAGAAGGTAAGTTCTCATGCACTCTAAAAATTGCTTTTGGGGGTTATTTTATTTTATTTATTTATTTTTAAATTGGTTTCTTTCTTATCTTTTTTTAAAACATTTTGCCCATTCCATTCTCTATGTATTAATTTTTTGATTTAGTGGTGCATTTGTGGACTGATTGAATTTTTTCTTGTCCGTGGGCTGCTTGAGAATGATTTGTTACAGCCCTTAAGATGGGGTTTGAGGAAAAGAGTGGTTTTTTCAGTAAACTCACACTTCATCTTCATATTCTTTCAGTCTTTTGGATATGGAAATTTTGATTGGTTTACATATATTGTTTTTCCAATAGTGTCGAGCAAATTATTTCAAGGAATAATTGAAACTAGAACATCCTCAAATTACTTATTTCAGTTTTTTTTCCATATCCATTTATTGTTTGGGCGTCAGTTGTTAATGTTCGAGGTTAAACAAATGTAATATTTTGTGTGATAATTCTTGATCAGTTACAGTTTGCCTATTTACGATTAGGTTCATAATGACCTAGTGACCTAAGGCTCTCTCAACGTAGTATGCCGCACTCCTAAATCCCTTTTGGTCTCAATTACACTCTGCATGTTTATGATAAGGTCATAGTGGCCTGGTCACCTAGGGTACTCTCGCCATAGTCACTGCCCCCAAAGGATCTAACAAGGTTGATGGACTTAATGGAAAAAGCTCACAATTCTATTAGGCACCTGCCCTTAGGGAAGGGTAGACCTGCCTTACCTATATGGTTGTTTACAGTTGGCTTATTCTTACATTTGTCTTTTTATTAGTTGCTAGAAAGCTTTCCTTGAGGAAGTAGTGGATAGAGTGCAAGTTGGATTGTGCATGACAATCAGAGTATTCCTACATTACATATTTGTAATTTCATAGTTTCATTCAATTTAGGAAGAACTAGATTCATTGTATCACTTTTGTTTTCCCTTTCCCCACTTATATAGCGATGTTGTAGCTATGGATTTAATTTTTTCCTTCTACTTTTTCTCTCTGAGATTGAATCTAAAGTTTCCAGTACCTAGCATAGCCTTTTTCTCTTCTATCATAAGATGCATGTGTGTGTAAACCTGTGTAGTTGATGAGATAAGTTTGGAGTGGATTGAAACAGTGAGATTTTGGTGTGGCCGTGGTGATGAATCATTTTTTCAATTGAGCATGGAGAAAAATGGAAAAAAAGTGAAATTTTTAAAGGGTGCATTGAGCTGCTCTCTTTTGGCTATTCATCTCCAATGATGTTGAATGTTAGAAATGGGGGCCAACTGCAAAACTTTTTTCTTTCATGAGACTGCAGAAATCGGTCTCTAAATGAATTGAAAATGTCCACTTGCACTCTCGGTTGTTCTATCACTAGTCTTACATGAGATGTTTGTATTCAAGTCATTCAGTTTATTATTTTTTTTAGCTATTATATGACATCAAACTGTGTGGGGCCTTCTACATGGCTAAGCTACACTTGGGTATTATGGATAATTGAGTCATCAATTATTTTTTATGCTTTGTAGTTCACTACAGGATCTTTAACATTCATTATTGTTTGATACACTGAGCATTAAATATCATCTGCGCTTCTTTGTGCTTTGAATTTCACTACAGTGTCTTTAACATTCAACACTATTTGATACGCTAAGCATTAAATATCATCCGCCCTTCACCATAAACCTTAAAAAAATAAAGCTTTCTTTATATATAATTTATTTGAATGAAAAAAAGGGCGAGAGTTGTTGTTTCAATTTCTCTAGCGTGGCATACACCAAACTGTATAATAGAATAAGCATACAGTTCATGGAATTAAAAATCGAATTATATCAAAGTTACAAATCAGAACACCCATTTTTTAAAATCCCCCTATTAGGGAACACCATCGAAATATGCTTATTTCCATTAGAATCGAGTGACAAGGTTATGATAAGCAGCTTTAAACATGAGAACGCCACTGTGAACTAATGGCATTCTAGGAAGGGGTGTCTTCCTTGTGTACAATCTGAAACAAGTTCTTCATTAGATATATCAAATTTTCTCATAATACAACATTCAATAATCATGTGATTCTGGATCCTATGAATAGTAATAATGAGAATTGACCATGGTTGAAAATATCTAATCTCAGTAAGGGAATACTGCAACTAAAGAAGGTGATGATAGCAATTTGTAGCAGAAGGCCTCTGATCTGGGTCTTGTTCCAAGCATCTATTCTATAAATTCCTCAACAACTCAAACATATTTAGCCCACTTGTCCTGATAAGGTGTCAAGTACTCCACACATCAACTTTAACCCCATGAACACCCCTAGACATCTCGAGCATGGTTCAAGCCACTAAGATTATGATCCGAGGTGCACCAATGGCATCCTCAAAATCTTTTATAAACCACTCATCTGATTCAATGTTCTTCATCATGTTATCCCACCTGAGATCCCTGTGCATAAACAAAAGGGTGTGCAAAGACACTAGTGCCTTGGTCACAAATTTCAGAGCTTCCACAAGCTATTTGGGTTTGGTGTTTGGGTTTGTTCATAGTTTTTAATTTTTATCTTCTTTCTTTAATTTAAAATCAACTACTATAAATGTAATTTTAACGATTGCCATAACTCTTCACTTGGTTTGGTGTTTGGGTTTGTTGTTAGTTTTTAATTTTTATCTTTTATCTTTTTTCTTTAATTCAAAATCAATGACAATAAATGTAATTTTAAGGATTGGCATAACTCTTCACATAACCTTTTAGAGTGTGCTAGCTCAATGGAAGAGCATTTGCTTTAGGAGGTAACATGAATTAATCAATGATTTTGTAGTTCAATTTTAATTAAATGTTTTTTATATCAATATATTTCAATGGTGAGATATTTTTGGATTCATTGTTTTATATTGTCTCTAATCCAAGTGTTGTCCTTAGAGAGACAAAATGAAATTGTCTCTAGTGAGACAAAAATGGTTGTTTTATATACTCTCTTTATAGAAACAATATTTTTTAAGATAATAATATTTAAAACAATATATTTTAAGACAATATTTTTTAAGGCAATAATATTTAAGACACTATTTTTTAAAGCAATAATCTTTAAGAAAATAGTTTTTGAGACACCCACTTAAAGACAATATTTAAGACAATACACAATTTTTTTTTGTCAATTTACCCAAAAATTGTCTCAAAACCCTCCTTTATGTAGTAGTGTACTGTATATCAACAAATAGTCAGTCCTAGATAAACCAATAATCTTGTACTCCATTTATTCTTTCCCATACCTACCATGCAAAAATAATGTACTTAACCAAAACCAAAAGAAAAGACGCCTTTGTGTAGACCAAAAAGAAAGCAAAATCATGAACCATGACATATTTGTGCATATACTACACTGAAGAAATATTTAACTGCATGTACTGAAATATGAAGCAAGATATCACATAAATATCTATAAATATGTAACAATAGGTACACTTAAATTTAATTAGATACATTTAAATGAATATATACATTAAATTTAATTTTGATTGATAATTTTTTATTTAATTAGTTTATTTAATTAATTATTCAATTAACTACTTATTAGGAGATATCACCACCCTACCATAAAATCATTAAAACAAAGTAACCACTCAGGTAGGTTTTGCTCATACATAAATCAGAATTACAATATACCAGCGTCCATCTTCTTCTATTTATAAGTAAATAGAGTATTTGGCTCTAAACTAACTATATATCAACACATAGTGAGTCTTAGATAAACAGATAATGTTCCACTGCATTTATTCATGCCATAATAATGTACTTAACCAAAACCTTGAATTGATATGGGAATGCCTTATAAGTAGACTATTTGACTCTAAACTAACTATATATCAACACATAGTCAGTCTTAGATAAACAGATAATCTTGGACTGCATTTATTCTTTCCCACACCTGCAATGCAATAACAATGTAATTAACAATGTAATTAACCCTCAGGAAAAGAAATTCATGACATATTTAATGCCAAAATTATTAACGATGACATATCTGTGCATATAGTGCAGTAGTGGAGCAAAAGCGAAGCATAAATTTCAGAGAGGAAAACAAAAGCCACTTAGTATAAGTTGCTCTAGTTAAGTTGTCATAAGTTGCTCTACCTTTTCACGCTCTACCTTTGCTGCTGCCGGCATCTGGTTTGTCTCGGTTTTGTTTCCCTGGAAGGCTCATGGTGTACGTGCTGTGGTTATCGTCGCCGACGACGGGATTGTTCATGCAATTGGCGCTGTGCGTCATGTTGTTGGTCATGTTGTTCTTAGGGTTGCTCTTGCTACTCTGGCCGCTAGGGTTGCTCTTGCTACTCTGGCCGCTCGGATGTCCGCTCGGATGTTTCGGGTTTGGCGACATGATTCCCACAGCTATTGAAACTGGAACGCCTTCGAAGGCAACAAGATTCCCACTTCTGCAATAAAAACGGCTTCAGTTCAACAATACATAACGTGGACATAGAATATGAGCAAATCAAAGATATCTCACAGATCAGAAATATACAACCATACCTAGAACTGGAGTAGGGCAAATTCCATAAGCAAGAAGTGAGAAATACGATTGCATAGCCTGCCTTATATAGAAGTAGGCGAACTCCAAACTCGGATTTGAAAACCATCTACATTCCCAACCAGGGTCAAGTTTTGAAGTTCTCATGTATTAAATTTACATGAATGACATCATCAATCATGCAAAGACCAGCGTCACGAGGATTACATATTGTGGACGCCCTGTTGGGCAGACGAGTTATTCTTTTTGAGATTGAAGTGTTTAATCATAAATGTGATTTCTTTAATATGTGTGATTGTTAAAAACTTTTACTATTATCATGGGACCCATTGACCTTTTAGCATAATCTTGTAAGCAACTTTTTTTTGGGTGGACTTTTACCATGTGAATTTAGGTATCACATGTCATTTTATATTTTGGAAGGAAAATCTAGTATAGTTATATGAAAATCTGTGGTATACTTTCTAATTATTATTAATAATAGGGTAATCTTGTATTGAATTTAGGTATCACATGTAATTTTGTACTCGGAAAGAAATATATGTGTGGTATATTTTTTAATAATTATTATTAATAATAAGATTTTTTTAATGTAAAATAATAATAAATTTGTTTATGTAAGATAAATTTTGGTAATCTTGTTAATAAATGTTTTTTTTTTTAATAAGTTTTTGAAAATTTATTTCAATAGAATTGCCACGCTACCTTCAGTTTCCCCACACATACAGAATTCAATAATTAAGACAGTTGTTTTTCCGCGAAATCTTCAGCTCCGCGGTACAGAGACATAAAGAGATAAAGACTTCAATAATTAGGGCAATTATTTTTTCCACAACTCCAGGGAAAATATTTGACGAGAGCGGCATGTCATTTTCAGTTCTCCCTGCGCGCATATGGGGTGGGCGGGCCCATGTCATATTATGCGCCAAAACATTTCATACAGAGACATAAAGATATTCATAATTAGAGCAATTAGTTTTTCCACAACTCCAGGGAAAATATTTGAAGACATTCATAATTAGGGCAATCAGTTTTTCCACAACTCCAGGGAAAATATTTGACAAGAGCTGCATGTCATTTTCAGTTCGGTGTAGTCTTTAGTGAGAATTTTTGGAAGGTTTTCGGGTGGGTTTTTCCGGTCAAATTTCTCTAAAATCCGGCAGCAATTTATTGAAATCGCAAGATTGATAGGTAATTTTTGCACAATCAAAGCGTCCCAGGGGTTTTTCAGGGTGTTGAATCCAAATATGCACTTAAAAAACCATTTTAAATAATAAAAATCAAGATTTAACCTCAATTTTTTCGGCCGGATTCCGTCACCTGAATCTCCAAAAAATCGCACTAAAAACAACTCCTTTTCAGTTCTCGCTGCCCACATATGAGGTGAACAGGCCCACGCCCCAACGTCCTCCACCCTGTCATATTACCCGCCAAAACATTTCATAGGGGACCGGCGAGGCCCACGTGGGCGGCCCCCAAGCGGTACCACCCAAAACGACCTTGTATGTCAGTACACCGCGCGGGGATTACGGGGCGGGCCGCCCAATGCGGACGCGACCCCCACTCATAAATTTTTTTGCCTTTGTTCACGAGTTGAAATGTTTGGCTTTGCATCAACGTCTTCAAAATAGGCTCCCCGACAGAATAGGCTCAACGTCTTCAATGTTTGGCTTTGCATCAACGTCTTCAGAATAGATAACTTCTATAGTAAAGCGTAATTTAATTGTCTACAATTTTTGGCTATTCAAAATTGTTTGAATTTTTACAATTATTTAAGTTTATTTAATTTTGTTCGATCAAATTTTGAAATTTGCCATCAAATTATGCATAGTATTATGGCTAGTTAAAATGATAAAATATTAATTGTGATATTTCAATTTCTGTACAGGGACCTTCCCAGAAACCTCCAACTTACTTACAAAAATATCCAACTGTTTTGAAGCGTTTCGTACTTGCTCTCCAATATCCGGGAGCGGTACCCATGCTTGAGAAGAGAGTAATTGGCCCGTAATTATATTGTTAAAATTTTTTAAAGGTTTTGTTTAATTATTAATTATATTTTAGTATTCTGATTAATACCAAAGTTAAAATAAGCATACATTAATGTTATGTTTAGTTTACTGATGTAACTAAGATTTATTCGCACAGATGGGCAGGCGAGTTATTCTTCTTCTTGGATTTCTTCACGCGCAAAGGGGTAGAGTTATTTTGCTTGGGGCGGATTTTTTTTTTTTAAATCTGTTATTATTAGAGTGAAAAATGTAAATATTTTTAGTTTTTAAAGAACAAGATACATTTTAAACTTTTTGTGATTATTGATTAGAAAATTATGATTCAGATCATCCATAGTACTATATTCATTTTATCAAAATTTCAAATCCTACAAAAAAAATCCATCTCCAAAACAAAACAAAAATAGAATTTTTTACAACAAAGCACTATACTATTTGATTCGCTGTACTATTTGTGTAGTGACAAATAGTACACCAACACAGGAATGAGTTTGGTGAGGCGTTGTTTTTGAACATTGCCAATATGATTTAATTAGTTGAAAAATAAACAAACCTGAATTATTGGTGTTCTTGGAATTTGGATTGAAGTGTTTAATCATAAATATGGTTTCTTTAGTATTTGCTACTGTTAAAAAACTTTTACTTTTATCATGGGACCCACTGACCTTTTAGCATAATCTTGCATGTGAATTCCTTTTTTTTGGTGGATTTTTACAATAATCTTGCATGTGAATTTAGTATTTGCGACTGTTCAAAAACTTTTACTTTTATCATGGGACCCACTGACCCTTTAGCATAATCTTGCATGTGAATTCTTTTTTTGGTGGACTTTTACCATAATCTTGCATGTGAATTTAGGTATCACATCGGAAGGAAAATCTAGTGTGGTTATATGAAAATCTAGTGTATGTGGTATGCTTTTTAATTATTATTAATAATAAAGTAATCTTGCATTGAATTTAGGTATCACATGTAACTCTATACTTCCGAAGGAAAATCTTATCTTTCTAACTAACCTTTATATATATATATATATACACACACTTTAAGTCCCATTTAAATAACGAATTATAATTTTTAACTAACCTTTAACAATTTTTAAATTAATTTATATTTATATATTCACATAATTTAACTAATTTCCATTAAATCTTGACTCTGGTCCTAAATTCAAAATTAGCCGTTAGTCAATATAGCCGTTGGAGTCTCTGCTCAGACTATTTAACTTGCTAAGCTGGATCTGTTTCTTCAACTTGTCCTGATGATGAACCACACTTGTTGGTGCGAAACGCGTCGACAAATGATTTATCTTGTGATTTACACCGAAGAATTTCTCTTAAACTTGATATGGATCACATAAGCCTCAATTCAATAATTGAATCACTCCTAAAAGCAGTCGCTCCTCTTGAAATTATCTTTCCTTTCGAAGTTTTCGTCTTCTCAAAGCCTTCTAGAGAAGCAATTTTGGTTATTTCTTTCGTACTAGATATTGTAGATGAAGCTATATTGGGAATGATGGAATATATTTTTTGGCTAATCCCCCATTAAAAACGCATTATGAGAAATATAACTACTATGCTTATATGCATGCATGTTAGCCATTTATTTGGTATATGCATATTTGGATCTATATTTTGAACTTATACAAATTATCCTTAATTATGGAAGTAGTGTTCATTGACTATTTCATTTAAAAAGAATAAATTGCAATGGAACTTAACCCCATTGTTGAATGGTGATAATTTTGTCAAAATATTAGAAAAACCATGAAGAAATTCTACTTGGCTTATAGGGCTCCACTAACATGCAAATATTGCATGATTGAATCGTGTAATATCCCAACATCAAAATTTTAATGAGATATGGTACACTCTAGGTGTTCTAATGAAATTCTTGCACTAAAAACACCTAACACAATAAAGATCTAAGAATGTAGCCTCTTCTTTATGTAAATAAATAGAAACAAAAATTACATGCCCACACAAGACCTACTAAAGTCCGTGCCTTGGCATGTATGACTGCCCATCAACAAATAAATTAAATATATTGAAGCACAATCGTAGATCCTATATGGATCCACTACGCAAATTACTCCCATGGGTTTTCATACCTAGGATCAACTAGAACTAGCCTTGCCAAGTTCACATCAAAATCCAAATAGATAAATAACTCTCCTATCCCCTTTTACAGGCTTGATTGACTCTTTAGAGACTTTATTTTATTCCTTTCCCTCGAAAAACAAAGGCAACTACCATGGGCCAATGCCATGGGCAACTGCCACATTAAATACCATGGGAAGATTCCATCCACTTTGACCATATCCATATATATATATTACAAATCCTCTTGCCCAAAGATTGTTTGCCCTCAGGTAATCCACTTCTATCCAGAAAAGAAGCATTTGTATATTGATACCAAGATCCCATACAACCCAATGTGTTATTCCATGCCTCCATTCTAAATGATCATGAATGGATCCTTCGATACCTGAATCCAAAACAATCCTTTGGTCAATCCTACCCCCAATGGATTCTCCTAGATCCGAATGCCACCTAAGTCCTTGGACATGTTGGTTATGACACGAGCTCAGCCCTCCATCATTACTTGTGTTTGAGGGCCCAAGTTGTAATATGCCCTTGGCTAAGAGTATCCCATCAATAGAGTTCCAACTCATAATCTCTCATAAATCCATCTCTTGGGAAGTATATAATGCATGAATCCCGGCACATGGAATAAATCTACCATGCTGATGTTTCCTAATGCTCAACTCATGTTGCTCCACCTGATCACCCATCATGATCCATTTGTATAACTCTTCCTTACTATCCCCAATGTATAATGGCAGGTTGGTAGAGGTGCAAGCCTTATATATGTACTCTTGTATAGGGCTGCTTTGCAACTCCCAAATGTACTCCTCTTCCTACCTTGTGAGGGACTTGAGTTGTTCCTCAACACTAGACAATTGTGTCATTGATTCAACACATACCACTATGAGGTCCTCAAATTTTCTATTTTTCTGTAAGACAATGTCTCAGGCTACCCCGACTCTCTACTTCAACATCGTAAGTTCTGTCTTGAAATGCATGATCCTTTACCAAAAGTCCTCTGCTAGAAATTCTCATGCCCTACAGAATGTCTCTATATTTGACTGCACCAGATGCCCCATGACCACAACTTTAACTTGAACCTTTGCTTGACCCTCCAGAAATGGCTTATCATGCATACTATATTTGTCATGATACCCTGCATGATCACGCTCATCATGTCGGTTTATTATTATTGGCTGCTCATTTGGTTCTCCTAGAATGTCTTCTTCTGGCCTTTTTCACATGTGGGGATAAGTTTTCCACCCTCTTTGATTGTCAAACATGGCTCTATTGGTGGACTATTATCTATACCTAATTTTCCATACTCTTTATGCATGTTCTCTTGGATATCTATAGACTCAACTACCTCATCATCAGGAGGAATTCCCTCCTTCCTTTCCCGATTTACTTTGTCAAGTTGATTGATTATCATCGACCTGTCCTATAAGTTTCTCTGAAAAACATGGTGTTGTTGCTCACCAATTGCACTTGACTGCTTGGATCCTTCATAGGTTCTCTTCTAAAAACCAGTGAAATCAACTATGGATGAATCTTCATGACCTGCCCTTGTTTCCTCTTATCACCTGGACATGAATGATTAAGGGCCCAAGGTCCCTTGTAGATATAGCATAGTCCTCTCATCCTTAGTTCATTATTGATGCATATTTTTTTCTTATTTCCTTGATCAATCCTTATTGATAGCACCCTTTTGAGTAATTTTATGTTTTTCTTGTGTTGGTTTGTGTTATATTCTTTTCACATAGTTAACAGGGGGTTTGAGGGGCACCCGTAATGCCACTTTATGGGGTCCGGGGTAACGCCCCAAAAAATTTGGATTTTGGACCATATGTTGGGTTGGGTGGACCCACCTATGGTTTTGTGCATGATTTACGCACATGTTTTCTTGGACGCAATGGTTTTTGGTCCATGGTATTCGACACGATGGTTTTTTCGGTCCATGGTATTGGATGCTTCGACATCTATAAATATGTATTATAACATTGAAAGGAACATAATGAAAAATCAAGTTGGTAGTCCTAGTTTTAGGATCCAGGGGAAAATCTCTGTGTGTATGGGTTTTATGTGTTATGCTCTCACTATTGTTTATTTTATGTGTTTTACAATTCATATGCATATAATTTTTGTACAGGGTTAAAACCTACATTTGGTATCGGAGCAATTTTGGCTTCAAGGGGACACCTTTGTTACTGAGGGGTTTCGCTCGGGCCTATGATAGACCCTGTTCAGTGGGAGATCTACAAGATCAATTCTAGTGGTGAAAGAAGATGGCGAGCAATGGAAGGATAGAGATCGAGAAATTTAATGGTTAGAGTTTTGAGTTGTGGAAACTCAAGATGGAGGATCTGTTGGTGGATAAATATCAGTGGATCATTGTAGATCTGGGTACTAAACCAATGGGAGTTTCCATTGAAGAATGGAAGAAGTTGGATCGGAAGGCAAAGAGCACAATAAGATTGTGTGTCTCAGATTCAGTATTGCTAAATGTATCAGGGGAAGCTACGATGAAGGCTTTGAGGGACAAGTTAGGGACTTTGTACCAATCTAAGTCTCTAGTGAATAAATTGTTCCTATGGAAAAAGCTATATAACCTGAGGATGAAAGATGGAGACTAGGTGACAGAGCATCTGAATACATTTAATACTGTGGTAAGTCAGTTAGTATCTGTTGATATTAAAATTTCAAATGAAGATAAGTGCATCAGTTTGTTGTGTTCTCTACCAGATTCTTTGGATAGTCTACTTATATCAATAGGTAGCCAGAACGGTGATGCCTTATCTGCACGAGGATAGTTCCAGGACAGAAACAAAAATAAGTCATCGAGTGGGAGATCTAAATCTAGAGGGAGATCTAAGTCTTCAGGAAAACCTGTAAAGGTGGTGTGCTGGAAATGTAGAAAGGAAGGGCACTAGAAAAGGGACTGTAAATCTAAAGCTCCTGATAAAGGAAAGGGATCTGATGATGCTCCTTATGTAGAGACGAAAACTACCTCAGATGAAGGTGGGGATGTGTAATTGGCTTCTTCAAGTACACATGTAGATCATGAGGCATGGTTGATCGACTCAGGTGCATCCTTTCACTTCACTCCCCATAGAGAGTGGTTTTGCAAGTATGAGAAATACGATGGTGGTGATGTCTTCTTAAGGGATGATAGGAAGGCTAGAATCGTTGGTCGTGGAAAGGTAAAGTTGAAGTTGCAAGGTGGAAGGGTTAGAACACTTTGGGGTGTTCTGCATATTCCTACATTGGCTAGAAATCTAATTTCTATAAGCAAGCTGGATGATGCAGGTGTAAAGATAGTGTTCAAGAAAGATACCTACAAGATGGTTTGGGGAGCACTAGTATTGATGCGGGGAGTTCATATTAGAACTCTGTACAAGCTGCAAGGTAGTATGGTTGTTGATGGGTGCAACAGTTCTATGGTTCCTGAAAGTGGAGCAGAAAATCTAGTGGTCTCTGGAGGGAAGACCATGCTATGGCATCAAAGGCTTGGACATATAGGAGAGAAAGGCCTTTGAATACTTCATGGTAAAGGTATGAGTAATAGCTCTCTAGATTTTGATTTCTGTGAAAATTGTGTATATGGGAAGCAGAATCGGGTGAGTTTCCGCTCTGGTGGTAAGAGTGCGAAACAGATATTAGAGCTTGTGCACAGTGATGTGTTTGGACCTCTTAAGGTTCCATCACTGGGTAAGTCTATGTACTATGTATCATTTATAGACGACTTCTCAAGGAATACATGGATATATTTCCTTAATAAGAAATCTGAAGTCTTTGACAGGTTTAAAGAATTTAAGGCTCTCGTGGAAAATCGGACAGAGAAGAAAATAAAGGTGCTGAGGACAAATAATGGTGGAGAGTTTTGCAGCAAGGAATTTGAAGAATTCTATAAGAAGTGTGGTATAGCATGATAGAAGACTACTTCATATACACCTTAGCAAAATGGAGTTGCAGAAAGAATGAACAAGACGTTGATGGAAAGGGCAAGAAGCATTCTCAGTGGTGTTGGGTTAGGAAAGGAATTCTCGGCAGAGGCGGTGGATACAACATGTTACGTAGTCAACAGGTCACCTTCATCAGTGTTGGAGGATAAGACTCCACAAGAGGTATGGACTGATAAGAAACCTTCTCTTTCACATCTGAGGGTATTTGAATGTGATGCATATGTACATGTTCCAAAGGAGAAACGAACCAAGTTGGATAGTAAATCTGAAAAGTGTATCTTTATTGGGTATAAGGATGTTTTAAAGGGTTATAAGCTTTGGAACCCAATAACAAGGAAGGTTTTTTACAGACGAGATGTGGTGTTCAGAGAGGTGAAAGATGTTATTAAACATGAAGTCCAACCAAAGGAATCTGAGAAGATAGAGTTTGAGCTGAAGGAGGAAGAATCAGACTCTACCGCAGAAGAGGAATTAGAAGATGAAGAGCCACAAACTCTGGGTCTCAAAAGATCAGTTTGAGAAAGAACGCAGCCAAAAAGGTATAGTCCATTTGCTTTTTATTCAAATTTTTCTTTATCTATTACTAATGATGATCCCAGAACTGTGAAGGAAGCAGTAGATTGAGAGGATGGAAAACTCTGGAAAGAGGCCATGGTTGATGAAATGACATCTTTGCACAAAAATGAGGCTTGGGATCTGGTGGAGTTGCTGGCCGGAAGGAAACCCATTGGCAACAAATGGGTGTTCAAGAAGAAGTCAAATGCAGAAGGAAAGGTGGAGAAATACAAAGCTCGGTTGGTAGCAAAAGGTTATTCCTAGGTGTCAAGAATTGATTTTGGTGATATTTTTTCTCCTGTTGCCAAGGTGACTTCTATTAGATTACTTTTATCTATTATATTTTTTTCAGTCCATGGTATTGGAAACGATGGATTTTTCCGTCCATGTTATTGTATGCTTCGGCATGTATAAATATGTATTATAACATTGAAAGGAACATCATGAAAAATCAAGCTGGTAGTCCTGGTTTTAGGATCCAGGGGAAAATCTCTGTGTATATGTGTTTTATGTGTTATGCTCTCACTATTGTTTATTTTATGTGTTTTCGAATTCGTATGCAGCTAATTTTTTTATAGGGTTAAAACCTACATCCTAACAAACTTCTCGACTAGATCATAGGATCCTTGTGATCCTTCCTCCAAATGGTCAACAATTTACATCTTAGTATATTGCATATGTGAGCATGGCCTTCTAATAATAGAGACACAATCTTTTGTATGCATGTTTTGACATGGTCTAAATGAGTTGATGTAATACTGGTGTAAAAGTTATGGAGCAACTAAAAGATCAACTCATCACATTCCAAATTCAGTATGAATATGGCAAAGTTGAATTCTGCCATGACTGTTAAAATTTCTACATTGGTTCTAAAAGGTAAGAAACATGATTTTATTCAACCCTTTAAGGCCTTCCACTATCAACTACAATATCGCCCTCATAAGATCATTATTGTAAGACAATACTCGGGATGTTAAAGCTATGATCTTGCTGAGAAAAGAAGAAAATGTGAGCTTGACCTCTTCACAAGGATGCTCCGAGAATTTGGGTTGTATTAATGCAAGCATAGATTGCTTGAGATTCCAACTGAGTTTTCTCCATTCTGGTTGCCCCACCTCTAAGAGCCATGTGTCTAATTCCTCTAATTTGTAAAGGTCTATGGTTGACTTTGTTCGTTGCAATTAAGATCCAAGTGCGAAGAACTTAGCTCCTCTTCCTTGTCCTTCCTTCACTTCCCATGGGCATTTTTGTTGCATAATGGCATAGACCATTTTTGAGAAAGACTTGCTATTCTATTATAAAGTGGTATTTCTAAGAAGAGGCCCCATGCTTCTTTTATTTTATCTAGAATTTTGTCCAAAATTTTATGAGTGTTTTCTAGGGAAAGTCCCATCTCCCCTCATACCAAAGCATGAATATAGTAATTCTTCAATGGATTTCGCCCCAAGACAAGGTAAATACAAACTTGATTGGTAATAGTAAGATGATTGTATCACCTCCTTCGTTACCTATTCCCCCCTCTCTTTTTTTAACACAAAATCTCCTTTCTATCATCAAACTCCAAAATATGACAAACCCCTTGTCAAATGCTAAAACCAATCAAAATTTTCAAAACTATAAACATGGTTTAGTCCATAACCCTCCATCTTTCATGCTTCCCCACTGAGATTTTTGAGCGGAAAATCTGTCTAGATGGAAAAGGAATCAGTTTTCAAGTAAAGACCTAGATATTCATATGCTAATCAAGAGTCTGTGGAACCAATAATTATGCCCTTGTGAGTGATCAATGGATCATGTGCAACATTGAATTTGATGTTAGAGGTTTCAAATGTATAGGCATACGACTATATTCAACAATGATAAACCTCTACACCAATCCAACCACATAATGCAACATACTATATAACGAAAAAAGACATAGCATTACCTTATTTAATTATGGTGACCTGCCACAAAATCTTTTGATGAAATATAATTTACTCAATTCTGCAAAACCATAGTGTCTTTGCCTCTATGACTATTGTGTGAGTGATCTTGATGTAGTGAGTTCAATATATCTAATGTAATAAAACAAATACTTTGGCGTGCACCTGAAGAGGATCATGGTTGGCTGCTTAACTGACGCTACGTAAAAATAATCTTGTCTCTGCTATTAAGAGTGATGACAACTTTGGCTCCCATAATGAATCGATGGTCAATGCCAGAACTCAAGCCTATGAAATTCGCTCGGCTCCTTCCTTCGCTTAGAGGTTTGTGGTGACAGTGCAATGCCCAGGCTATGTCCACTTCCTTTCGCCTGGAACAGATATGGGGATGTTCAACTCCTTTCTCTACTCAGACAGTTGTTGTGATAGTGTTTCGGCGCGACCAATGCTCAGGCTATATCAACTAATCAACATGTAACACTCATACTCCCTTTCTCCTTCCATTGAAACGAATCAGAGGTTGAAACCAATCTAACACCTCTACTCATTAGATGGCTCAGTGTTCATTTTAACACACAAAATTACCCTCCTCCCGACCTCGACTGCTACTGAGAAACACCACCCTTTAGATCAGCAATGTGACTGTTTCGTTATGAGTCCCTCGAATTCCCTTCTATCAGCGGTATAGTCCCATGTGATTGACTCGATGGGTCTACGTGATTTTCGGCCGACCTCTTTGCTCTAGTGATTTAAATACTCCCTTTCATGGTGAGGTGCCTCCTAGAAGGTGAAACGGTGGATCAGACCATTGTTGACTTGATCCACGGCTCAACAATGTCGGTAGAGTGTTTTGATGCAATCTATGCCTATGGCTATTGGTTCTATCCTCAATGGCCCTCAGATTCACTTGCTAAAGAAAAAATATTCCACCCTCTCTCCCTGTTTAACTTGGTCCCCTTTGATGAAAGTGTTATCACCAAAAATTGATCATCTAGCCTAATTTACTAGATGGATCAAAGTACACCATGTAAAGTCAATTTTACCATAGTAAAATTGCTTTGATTGTGAGAAATTACTTAATAAACCACCTTTGTTAAGTAATTTATAATTAAAACCATGAAGAATAATTAAATAAATCACTATTTATTTTATTTTCTTCTAGGAATAATTAATTAAACCATTGTTCAATTGTTATTCCTTGTCATATTTGACCCAATTAATAAAAATCAAAAGATAGATTATTAATTAGCTTATTTTTCTCTGGGAAAAATTAATTAATCACTAATTAATTATTATTCGTTGTCAAATTTGATTAAATCCCTTAGGAATAATTAAATAAATCATTATTTATTTATTATTCCTTAACCAATTTCTTGAGATGATAAATAAATCATTTATTTATTCATTATTTCTAAATAAAAGTTTAAATACGTTTTCCCTCCTAACCAAATATAATAAAATATTCCATAGAGGGGGACTGGTAAAATTTATTTTTTCCCTTCACAAGTGTTATAATAAAATATATTCTTTGTATATTTGGTTTCCATTGGATGATTGGAGTTATTATTGTTTCTTTTTGCTGTTTAACTATGATTTTGTCATAGGTCAGGACTTTGCTAGGTTTTGTTTCTATCATTTGTTGCAAATCTACAATGTTTAGTAGCCATTTATATTGTTCAGATTATCTATCATCCGCAGCCTTAAGTGGGTTCTTTTCGTACATCTTTGAGATGAAAACACTACAACAAAATTGACAACTCCATTGGTTTTTTACTTCAGATCTAGAAACTTGGCTGACCTTCAGTTTTCAGGTTAGGGTTTCTTATTTGTTCATACTCTTAATGTTATTTACTAGCTTTCTAACCCTAGATATGTTAAATTTCTAACTTCTGCAAGTTTTCTGGTCTTTTTTGTAGGTCACAGGAATGAGGTGCAACAGAGACGGTAGGTTTTTCTTAGATTTTCCAACCGGGAATCAAGGATCAGAAATCACACTTTTTTGCCCAAAAAGTGCGATCTCGAGTCTAGAGTGCATATTTCACCCCAAAAAACTGCGATCCCCCCTAAAAATAGGTTGGTACCTGCGATTTTAGGGTTTCCAGGTTTTTATCAGATCTGTTTCTGGGTTTTGTCGACAATTGTGTGTTGGGTTGTTTGACCTCTATCTCATCCTACTTAGGCCTTGATCTACTCTGATTTACTCGTCAAAGTGGAATTTATCCCCTTAGGGCTTCTAGTACGCTTCCACCTCTGTAGGAGGAGTTTAGCTAAGTAATAACTCTGAGTTTCTCCAACACATTCAGCCATATTTTCCAGATCTGTACCCTTTTCTTTCAGATCTCCAAAGATAGGTTATTTCCATCCATGGTTTCATACTAAACCTTGTTTGGTCATTGGCCTTAGGGTCCCATCAGTTGCCCTAGGATTTATGCCCACCTCCCTATCTTTTTGTAGCGATCTTCCTCTCTAGTTTTTTGTTGTCGCTGCACCAATTTCTAGTAGCCTAGTGTCATTTCATCCCAGTCAGACCGACACTTAGATCCCTTGAAATTTTTAGTGTGTTTTCAGTCGATTTAACCACCAATAATAACAGTGTTTGCAAATTCATTTTGGGTGGGGTTTGGTTAATGGTTTTGTTGTTCATTTACTATTGTAAATTTTAGTTTATTTTCAACAATATTTTTCTTTTTTACAAACACAATCTGGGCTTAACCAATAAATACACTTACAAACACAAGCACACCTTAAGTGAAGGGCGGTTGGTTTACTCCCCCAAGCCAAGACTGAACGTAATAAATTTATCTCCCCTCATCGAGTTAATGTCATATTGTTGATCTCCCTTCACCATTTTCATGTAACATGTGTCTTACCACCATTATGCCACCAAGGCATTTGTCACAGAGACTCTTATAGCTTCCTCCCCATTTTCCACTCGGGCATATTACTCCTCCCCACTGGGTTTGAGTTCATAGCCCTCTAAGTCCCCATACCGACTCTTCTCCTGGTTCATCTAATTCCGATCCTCCTTCACCACATATTGTCACCATGTTTGGACCCACAACTGGTGTACGAACACAAACTAGTGTTGGCTCTAGTTCTACCCTAGTGATCACATCTAGAGGAGCAATCTCATGAACCATTCAGAAAACTCCCATAGCCAGATGATAAATGACACAATACACCACGATGCTGGTTGGCATGCTATGCAGACTAAGCTTCTCTCAAATATCCCAATGTTTGAGGGTAATTCTAGAGAGGATCCTATTGGTCATGTTCGCTCCTTCCACATTTGGTGTTCATCCAACTCCATTACCGATGAATTCATTTGTTTTCAGCTATTCCAATGCACGCTCACTAGAGACGCTACAAAATGGTATGTGGACTAGCCCACCACATTTCATTCCATTTTCGTGATGCTTGCTAAATTGTTCCTCGAATATTTCTAGTTACCTCTTCGATAGGACACTGGTAAAAAGATATTGACCTCATTTCGTTAGTCCTCTGCTACTCGCCTTTCCGACCATGTTCAAGAGTGGTGTAGAAGGAGGAGCACACGTCGTGCCCCGCACTTCGAGCACCGTGTCTATCTAGATTGGTTTCTCAGGAGCCTTTTAGCACCCATTGGAAAGGATGCCTCGTCCCATTTTCCTCAGACTAAGGAAGAACCTCTCCAAACCACTCTGAGATATGACATGATTTATGTGCAATCTAGTTCTATCTATACCGTCGTTCCAAACCTTCCCTGTTCTGGAGGTTCCAACACACTGGGGTAATCTCACGTTGCCGATGGTATCATTGGAACCTTTTCACATCCTTCACCATATACTCAACAAAGTTATGGACGTCCACAGGGGGGCACTAGTTCCTCCAACACTTATGCCCCTCCTCCTAGCAACATGTTTTCAGGGCCCCAACCTATCTACCAAACCATTTCTCCTCCTTATGAATAGTCAAGCACTAAAGCCCCTTAAGTATTAACACCGCAACCTCCCATGCAACCTCAGCCCCCGTAGTTACTACCCCCTTAGGGTCAAGTGTCTGCACAATAAAGTGCAACCAATCCCCAAAAATTGAAGAAAAATAATAAGGGGAAGGGTAACAATGGTTACAAGGGTAGCCAGTGTAATCCAGGTAATCAACCTAGTGAATCCCAGGGGAACCAACCTAACACCAACAACCAGCAATAGGGAAGCCAACCCAAGAAAAACAAGGCTATTCATATGAACAAGGCTTGTGCATGTTGTGGTGTACATGGACATTATACACATGACTGTCATATCTTACCCTAGATGCACCAAATGTGGGAAGCTCAAGCAACTTTTGGAGGTCAACAATTGCCTCAGAATCCTACACCATCTCAACCGACAATGCTTACAAATCCTTTCCATCAACATGGATTTGTTTCTTCTTAATCTCACCCAGGTCAAGCAGCCCACCCTCCCTAACTTTCTGGTCCTAGTGACTACTAGATCCTCATGATGAGCTCTGATGAGGTTAATCCCTCCAATATCAACTTGCAAACTTGATCGCGTCAATATGATAAGCCATCAACTTCATCTGCCACTGAGTCCAAAGCCAAAGCTTCTACTCAGCCTCTTATGACATCAAATGTTCCATTACAAATCCCTCAACCTAAAGTTGAGGCAACTCCTAAGATCCCAAAGGGACCATTATGCCTTAACATGGCTTCTAACTGAGTTGCCAATACATACAGTATAGTAGATGACTTGGAGCAATCACCTACTGCCATGTCGATGCTGGATGTACTCCAGTCATGCCCATCTTAAAAGAAGGCTCTAATAACTTCTTTGGGTGTAGTAGATCCCTATGAAAATCATTTGATTGTCTTCCCAGTCGATACATCAGAACATCCCCCATTGCCTTGCTCCGTTGCTTTCTAGGTACTAGTCCGAGTCCGTAATGTCATCATCTCTCGATGCATTACTAACGATGGTGCATCCACCTATGTGATGTCCACCATCACTTTGCATGCTAGGGACAAACACTCCTCCTAGCCTCTTAGCATGTACCGCAACTATCCAGTGACCCTTGCGGGCAAGAATGTCCATGTAATATTGAGGTTATTGATGCCCCTTTAGATTACAACATTCTCTTGGGTCGTATTTACACATATGCCATGTCAGCTATCGCATCTATAGCTTTTCGCAAGATGTTCTTCCCCCATGAAGGGAAGATCGTTACCATAGATCAGTAGAATTACCACGAGTTGGCATCTGTGACGTCCCCCGAGTCCATTATCTCATCAGTGTTAGATAAGAAGTCTTCAACTCCTCTCACTTGTGTTTCATTGAGAGTCTATAAAGATTCCTCATTATTGGGTTCTTTCCCTGGTCCTCCCCCTGTCATCTTATAGCCTAAATCTTTTAGTTTCACGAGCTGCACTCAAGCAGTCTGGTACATTCGATCCACAACAAGCTCCTCTGCACCATGCGGTTACCATCCTAGCCGAGCCATCCAGATCCACTTCCCAGAACCTCCTCCATTTGTGGATGCCTCTCCTATCTTACCCGAAGAACTGTTCCTCCAGGTATCAACCATCGAGGAGTTGTTCCACCGGGACATTACCTTGTAGGCTAGACACCTTTCTTATTTCCCCCTCCCACAATATTTTATGTCCCTATCATGTCTTCGTTGGTCCTTCCTAACATGACTTTAGGGATCCTCGTATGGTACATTGACCCACCTGAAAGCATTCTTCTTGGTCAGCTAAGACCTTATCATGCTCTGACCCTGGTTCAACTGGTCCCTATGGCCCCTACCACTACTTTAGTTGTATCACAACCTCAAGAGAAAATCACTCCTGTTGTGAAAGCATCTGGATAGGGTGGAAAAGCTAAGAGGAAAGAACCTAAGGACAAGGCTCCCCAACCTCCTCCAGTCCCCAAGGCCCCAAAGTCATCACCTCCATGTGCTTTTTGTAAAGCTGTGGGGCACATGACCAATACTTGTCCTGAGCTTCCTCATCTCAAACCTCTGGTTCATGAAATGTTCCCTGAGTCAAATATCCCTAAAGTCCATGTTAACTTACTGGGTCCACCCTAGAAACTCACAGCATTATGCAAAAATCACCCTTGTGCCCTGTGTGATCATCATGGTGACTACTCCCACTGTTTCCCTCATCTCAATGAATTTTGTGATTTCCCTAAGGCACTTCGCGAATACGAGACCACTCGTAATGGATCACCTTCTCCTCTTCATGTGGATTTTTGTACCAATAGTAAACCAGAATAGGGAGAATCTGGTCCCACCATTGTGATCCCTTCCTCAGATGCCAAGATGACAGATGCCAAGGGCCATATCCTTTACCTATCATCATCCTTGATTTCCACGTAAGCAATCCTTTCTGAGGTTTCTGAGCACACTTCTATTCAACCTCTTTCGATAGAATCCCAAGTCTCAACATACATAGATCCTTCATCTACTATCTCATCGTCTACCATTCCATATGATGCGTATGTGAACCTTCTTTCTCAGATTGACACCCTAGGTACCGCACTGCATGATGTAGTCAATATTCATCTCATCCGCTCATCTTCCATTTTGATGAGGACATCATGGAAGCTATTTCTACCCCTAATTACCCTTGCACTTAGGCAAGGGGTAATATTTTTTGGAGGATTCTAAAGGCCATTTCCTTCCTAATAATCCCAATGTAATCTACCTAAAGAAATTCTTCTCATAGCTTATCTATTTGATTTGTATATCTTTATTTCTATCATGAAGTTAGGTAGGATGCATCATCTCATTTGTCGTCTTTTGTACCTTTCATATGGATCCATCATCCACACCATATATCGGTCATGTTGATGGTGCAAGTCGCTTCTCTAGGAATATAGTCTCAACAACCTGGGCCATTTTTACCCCCTTCCATACATTAATCCTTTCAAACGACGTGTACATTGGATCTGCCACTAATAACTAGGCCGAATATGATGCAGTGATAGGTTTGTTAGTCGGTTCCCTTTCTCATCGCATCCTTCATCTTCATGTCCATTTATATTCCTTGCTACTTGTCATGCAATTGAATGGTGTGTATCATGTGCATAACCAAGTCATATTTATAAAATATTTGCGTGTTAAGCTATTGGTACATGAATTTGAAACCATTACTTTTAGTTAAGTTCCTAGAGCCCAAAATAACTATGTAGATATCATTGAAAATAACATTCTAGATTGGCATTTATCACATGTATATGACAGAAGACAACCATAAACAAAACACATGGTAAACCATCATCGTCATATAAAAATGCATAATCATATTATGTATCATATAACTGTTAAGAGCTCATAGCTCTAAATACATCTGACATGCCCATAACATGTTACAAAAATCAAAATCAAAGGGACCCACATGTACCAATATCTAGTCACTATTTGAAGGATCACGTACCAATATCTAGTCACTATCTGATAATCACCCTATAAGTGACCTCAGTTGAAGATTTATTAAACAAAAGGTATTACAAACTCATGTGCTGGTGTGTGTTCTGTGTTATTTAAGCAATGGATCGATCAGATTGCCAATACACAAAAAATAAGTGGAAAGACAGCAGAGAAATATAGTAAGCAACACAAAGACACAAGAATTTTTAATAAGGAGTTCACCCTATTCTCTAGGGCCACGTCTCTGGTCCAGCTTTCAGTGGTGGCATTGTTTTATTGTGTCTTTAAGCAAAGAATTACAAATACAGGGACTTAATATGAGTTCTCCTAAAGCAGGTTTTGCTTGGCAAGGTGGTTCTTGGACTCCCCAAGCCACTCAGAGTACACCGACTCTTGTTCTTCCTACCAGCTCTGTGACCCTCGATCTACAGTGGAAAGAGCCAACTGTGAAGCTCAATCCAGACAGATTCCTCTATAGGAAGGCTTGAATCTTCAATCTCTCTGGTGCTTGATGCTACCTGTGGTCAGCTCGGCCCTCTATCTCTTCTGCTCGGCTTTACTGCTCTTTGTGTTTAGTGCTCCTCTCAGGGTTCACTGTTCACTATATCTCTTGGTCACTTGGACTCTTTCTGTTCTTCCCTTAGTTTGACCGTCTCTGTTCATGGCTTTAGCCATTCGATTCCTGTGCCTGTTCGGTTCCTTTCCCACCTACGTCGACTCAACTTCTGCAGCTGCGCTTGGAGTTCCCTATTCGGCATCAGCATGAACATTCAGGAAGTGGCCACGTGCCTCCGTTTAATTTGTGCCAGCATGCTTCATCGATTCGTTTCTTCCGTTATGTCACAGACACGTTCTTTCTCCACCGTGGCAATCAACGGATTCCAAATCCCTCTAAATTGCAGCTTAATTCCCTGTCAATTATGCTTCCTTCTATCGGGTGCAATCTCAGCCATCCAATCTGGGCTACTCCAGATCCAACGTCATACGCACGTCGAGCGCGGTTGACTTGCTCGACCGATAGCATATGATCGCGGTGGTTTTTCTCTCACCTCTGCTGCCATGTGTCGATTGCTGAGTGGGATCACTCCGCTCTCCTCCAAAATCTCTTACTGTTCAAGGGCACCCCAATCAATACTGTTGGTTTTCCAAAGTGCGGGTCCTGCCTTTGGTCCTTTAGCACTTTTTGCTTTCCACCTGCGGTTCTCTGGCTCCCAACGTGACCGAGTGCTTAAGCCATTCCACTTCTGCCCTGTTTTCCTAGCAATGTCGCTAATCGCACATCAAAATCGCTTCCTTTTCCCGATCCGGGGCTCCCAGGGGCTATTTTGACCTCTTGCATAGTCTCTGTGGGCCTTGTTCAGCGCACTTTGACCGAGGTCCTCGTCGTTCCACGTTGGCAGCCATTGCCACTTGTTCAAGGCGTTTCTAATCACTGTTTTGGAATTTTCAGAGATTTGGTCAACTTGATACAGTCAAGGCTCTTGACTGTGGATCCGATTCGAATCATGGCCTCCCTACTAAACAAGCTTTTGGACCACCAAAAGTTGGTTTTCTTCAAGCGTCGACTAAGTGAGGAAACTACTGTCTCACTTGTCCAATCTCGATCCATTTTGCACTGCTTGGCTTCAAACCCTTAAGCCCAATCCTGAGGTATTCTACTTGTCCACTGCGTGTCATCCTTACCTTTCTGTCCAGCACTATATCTTCCTGCTTCAGATATGATTTTATATAAACTTGCGATAGAGAAGGAATTCTGAGTGAGACACTATCTCCAAACCAAATTCAATTCAAGGGTGATTTCATAATAGAAGATTTGGTCCTAAGGCAACCAAAGCTTATTGGCTATAGTCATGAAAAAAGGCCTTATATATAGATCATTTGACCAACAATTTGACAGAAAGCTCTATCCTAGAGATGCTTGACTGATGAGGCCTTGATCTCATTTCCTTTCTGGGATCTGCAACCTAGAATTTTGCAGTAGGATTTTCAGTGCTTCACGATGACTGATCTTTGAAGAGGAAGGAGGCCAGTGTTGTCAGAAAACTTCTTGCGATTTCTTTCTTCCTTTCTTGGGCTTGCCCTCACCTTAGCTCTGATACCTTGCCCTCACCTTAACTTTGATGCCATTCTGGCGGGGCATGCTAAACATGACAACAATAGAGGTAAGAAGTTGTAGATTCTTGTGTTATCTGTCTTTTATCTTCTAGAACATCATATGTTTTATTGCCAATTTCTGCTAAATTTAAAATTGACATACCGATCTGAGAAGAGGGTTTGCAATGCTAATAACCTCTTCTTCAGTCCATGTTGGCACATTCGAGTCTTGTTAAAGGACCAATTGTTTCTTGTGCAAAATTTGAAGTAGATGGCAACATACAACATGTTTTCTAAGAATCAAAACAACGTATATAAGTGTTATGACATTAATCCAACACTATGTTTATAAACCAGTTCGTACTAATGGACACAGGATGTGTAAAAAGTATTCTTTAAAAAAAAATTTCTCTGTCGGCTAGTTGAAATCTACATCCTTACTCCTATCTTGAAGAAAGGGTACTTGCTTCCCTTTCAGTTCATAAGTATATGAAAACCCAGTTTTGTAAGCACCCATAACCATGAATATTATACCAACTCCCTATGTTTAGTGCATCAATAATGTAAGTGTAACACTCATCCACGTAGCAGTCATAAGGCATTTAGGTAAGGTTTTACTAACACTGGCATCCCAAGCCATTAAGATCTATCCATGGCCTCAAAATGATGTATTTCCTTTACTCAACAAAACACTCATCATTTCTCTCCCCCAATCACCAATTTTTTTTCTCTTCATTCTAAATGAGAAATCAATCAACAAGTCACCATTTTAAATGTTAGATCACAATATGTTTAGCTTCTCTCTTGTGCTTACACTCTAGTATTCTCACAGCTTCAGAATCGCGAATCTTAAACGAAGTCTCATGATGTGCATTCAAGGAAGCATAATTCACCCTTTCTTTGCATCAAATTACCCCCCTAGCATTCCCTTTACCTTTACATGCCTCAATGCAAGGCAGGCCAAGTCGATACCTGCTCAGTTAAATTAGTAAGCTGAGGGGTGTCATATATACCCAACACTGCCTGCGTGTTCCTCCTCTTCCTATGTCGTAGTGTATGAACAGATAGCTAGACTGGCGAGGATCCCCATTAATAATAACATCTATGCTGGCATTTGAATCCAAATGACGTGTTTCCCTTAATTATATGTTTTGTTTTTTTAACAAAAAAGGCTAACAGAGATAGAGACCCTCAAATCTGTCTACTTTCGACTCCTATGCCCATTTTCATCTAGTTTTTTACCATGTCAGTGTCCCTTTCTTTCTCAAAACTGCACGAAATCAATTGATCTATCCATTTCGTAATGCCTTTGGTAAACTTTTCTATCAAATGCTCTAAAGTATATATGAGATCTAAGGGTTTTTTCGGTTGTTGCTGACTTCATATTTTTCTGCTAACCATGATATGGGTTTGATGTAGAGGATTATGATTAAGTAAGGGTTGCATTACTCAATGTCTGTTTAGGATGAGGAGAAGGAGAAATGTGGTGTTAGGGTTGAGAGCTAAAGATGCCTGTGAAAAGAGGAGGTGTGTGGAATGGAGGGTGGCAGGGCTACCAACACGATAGAAATGGAGGATGGGGAGGTCGGGCTTTTCATCATCGAATAGCTATGGTGGGATTCCTTGTTATCTTTGTGGTCATGCCATTGGTTTTTCTGGAAGCTAGGTTTCGTCACTCCATATCTACATCTATAACTGGTAAGCTTCTTCCTTCCCTCCTCCCTCGCTAGTAAGCTTCTTCCTACCCTCCTCCCTCACTGGCAAGCTTCTTCCTGCCCTCCTCCCTTGTCAGGTTGCTTCTATCTCTTTTTTTGGGGTGGGTCTACATTTAATTTATCTTTGTTGGCAAGCATGCCCTTTCTTAATCTGGTAGTATTACAATGAAGTGTAGACTTCTTACAAAATTCAAGTAAGATCTCCATTATAATGAAGTGTAGTCATCTTATACTATTTTAGAAAGATCCCTTTCATTGAGAAACCATTGAACAATGTATTTATTTGATCTGAGCCTTGGCGAGGAATTATCATCACCCCCAGTTAACCATTGAACCAAGACCCCATGGACCTGCTTCGAAATTTGATTTGCCTTCATCACCCCCAGTTAACCATTGAACCAAAACCCCATGGACCTGCTTTGGAATTTGATTTTCCTTTTAGCTTTTTCATGGGATCTGAAGGCGTAGATGTTATCAAAATTAATTTCCTTGCTTATTGTCAAAATTTTAGCACCTCTAACATTTTTCTAGACATTTTGTGAGTTTTCTTTATAGGTTTCCTTTCATTTGATCTATGTCAAGCTATGAACGCCATCTCTATATTAACACGGTACAATACCTACCAGGAGAAAGATTCAAAGTTTGTACCTCTCTCATGCAAGAGCAAAGGTTTTACCAACTGCCCCTAGAGTAATTACCCTTGCCAAAGATAATGAAACCATTCATCCCGATAGCAAGAAATAACAATGCACTTTCCATTTTTTAACAAAGGGAAATGCATATGACTGGTAAATTCGTTGGGAAACTGCTTGGTGAATTCGCTGGGCACTCCTCATTCTAAGCAGGATGGTACTAAGTGTGCGCTGGATTCTGCATAAGCTGGATGGGTATTATAAAAATATATTTGTTAAGAGTTCATTTCAACACCTTACTCATGGGAATTGAATCTTTTGGGAATTGAATTTGGGTGGGAAGTGTAACAATCATTCTTCCCGTCCCCTCATTATCCAATACAGGCCCACTTTTCATCCATAAAGCTAAATCCACTTCTCATCAGTCAAGCTAAAACCAGTTCTGATCCACCCAACCTAGACCCAATTCATAACGACAATCTTGTTCACCAGCTACTTTCTACTATACATATCATTTTCACATTATTCCCACAGTGTTCACAGCACGTTGGCCAAAAAAAATGATAGATATTATACACACCATTTTATTATTCATGTGTAATGAAATCTCGATCTTAGCATATCCATGATAGCAAAGCAACCCCATTTTTAGTGTTTCAGTATTTTTATAGATATTCTTCTCCATCAAGTCTTTCTACCTGACCTTTTATGCGTTGTTTGTCATTTAAAAAAACAGGGCACAACTTCTCAGGAGATGGATCTATTAGAATTGTATTCTCTTTCCACATCTTGAAAACCAATTCTATTTTTCTATGGCCTTTTTTTTCTTTTTCAGGATCTGGGCAATGCACTTGCACTTACGTTAGTATAATCCTAGAAAATAAATAGTGTCCCTAAACTGAAATTTAATCAACTTGAGTGGATCGAAATAGAGAGGAATTATTGAGGATATTGGAGCTCTGTCATATGTTTAAAATCACTCTTGTCTATTTGTTTGTGGTGTTCATAGGAACAGGCAGATGACTGGAGAAAGCAGAGTTTAACAAAGAGCATTGACTCTCTCTTCCCAAAGGAGGCAAGTATAAGAAACCTGCTGTATTTGGATATCTTAAATTTGTTTTCTCCCCTATTGAGCATAGAATTGAAAATAAATTTTATTTACTAGGCAGGTGATTGATGTCATAACAGCTAACAGAGAGGACTCGGGAACTATAAGCTTGAATATTGTTGGACGAAATGATTTATCTTCCTCATGGGTATTAGAAAAGCCCTCCGAAGTAAACCAAAGGGATATTACTAACTCTGAGGTACGATTGGCGAAGATTTTGGTTATTTTCTCTACTGAACATGTAAGGAAACCTACGTGATGATGATCTATGTAGTTGAGTAGGGTTGTATTAAGCAGGAAGTGAAAACTGACATTGGCAGGGGTGCTTCTCTATTTCTAATGGTGTACATCAAGCAGAGGCAAACGACTTCTGGAGACAGCTTAGAAAAGTTACATTCGCAACAAGATGGTGTGATCTTCAATGAAGAAGGAAAGGAAAATCCTAAGGGGGGTAAAATGAATGATGAGGTGTAGAAAAAAGCTTCCATTGACGAAGAACTTCTTATGAGGTTTCAAGAGGTTAACATAGGAAGTGAACATCGAGACGTCAAAGAGAATGATCTTGATGGTAAGTTTTGATTTTCCCTAGTTAATTGGTCTATGATGTTGGTAGCCTACTGTAAGGTAATGTCTCTAGTCAAACTCTTAGGACAATTGTTGTTGTAATGGAAACCATTTGCAGCTCGAAGGAAGTCCAACAAAAGTTTTGCGGAGGGTAAAATTCTTTACTGCACTAGATCACTACCTTTTGTTCTCATGGAAAAGGGAATTGTTATATTATTTTCCAAAATCCTTTTTGAATGTTACTTCTCCAATAGAAAAAATTTATATATCTTAGATTTTAGCATAGTATGCTTTAATTTATAGTAGTTTAATGCTTACAGCAATTGAGACAAAAGGCGAGGGAGGAAAGGTCAACAAATTTGATTCAATAGGATGAATAAAAACGAGTTGAGATTGAAAACATAGCAATTAAATGTTCCAAGGAGGTAGATTTTGTTGTCCTAGGAAAATATAGCATTTGGAGGTAGGAGAATGAGAACGAGAATTCTGACTCCACCGTTAGATTGATGTGAAACCAACTGATCATGGCTAGGGTGTATTCAAGCATTTCCCAGGCTAGGATTAATCTTGATTTATACCATGAATTGATGCTTCGTATTAAAGAATGTCAGTGTACATTGGGTGAGGCTAATGCAGATTCTGATCTACCTCAAAGGTAATAGTTTTCGCATTGGCTGCTTCTAAATCAAGAGTAGTAAGTGCTTCCATTTGCATTTGGTGTTCATATACTTTGTTTCTTTTAATGTTGCAGTCTGTGTGTCAATCTTTCTACTTTTCATTCTCTTTTTCATGGCCGATAATTGATATGAATGTTTCAGTGCTGCTGAGAAGATCAAGGCTATGGGTCATGTCCTATCCAAGGCTAGAGAACAATTTTATGACTGTGCGACAATAACAAAGAAGTTGCGAGCCATGCTTCAGTCTGCAGACGAGCAAGTAAGGATCTTGAAAAAGCAAAGTACATCTTTAAGTCAGCTGGCAGAAAAGACTATTCCCAAGGGCCTACACTATCTGTTCATGCGATTGACCATGGATTATTACTTGCCTTCCCTTGAAAAGTGAAATCTCCTAAAAAGGACAAGTTGGAGGATCCAACTCTTTATCACTATGCATTATTTTCTGACAATGTATTCGCTGCATCTGTGGTTGTAAATTCAACTGTCATGAATGCTAAGGTGAAGTGTTATTAGTTTAAAATACTCTAAAGTTTGGAAGTCCAATAGTTTTGCTGCATTTTACATTTAATATTTGGATCTCATTGTAGGTGATTTACTTGTGTTTGCAGGAATCTCAAAAACATGTATTTCATCTCATCACAGACAAGTTAAATTTTGGGGCCATGAAAATGTGGTTTTTACTTAATCACCCAAGGAAAGCTGCGATACATGTAGAAAATGTTGATGATTTTAAATGGATCAATTCCTCCTATTGCCCTGTGCTTCACCAACTTGAATCCGCAGCTATGAAAGAGTATTATTTCAAGGCAGATCACTCAACTACACTCTCAACACGTTCCTCCAATTTGAAATATATAAATCCAAACTATTTATCCATGCTAAATCATATTCGTTTCTATCTTCCACAAGTTTATCCCAAAATGGAAAAGATCCTTTTCTTGGATGATGATATTGTGTTGGAGAAAGATTTGACCCCATTGTGGTCAGTAGATCTTCATGGAAAGGTTAATGGTTCAGTGGAAACTTGTGGAGAAAGCTTTCGCCGGTTTGACAAATATCTTAATTTTTCCAATCTTCACATAGCCAAGCACTTTGATCCTAATTCTTATGGTTGGGCATATGGGATGAATGTATTTCATCTCAAAGAATGGAAGAAACAAGATTTAACTAGAATATATCACAAGTGGAAAAACATGGTAAGTGTGGAGTGTGGTTTATTTATGTTAATTCCTATGATACTTACTTCAAAGTATTTGAAGTAAATCTGAAGTAATTAGCTAGAAAACTTAATGGGTTTTTCTTTGCTCTATTCCTAAGTTTTTATTTTATTGTATGTCAGAATGAGGATAGAGTGTTGTGGAAGCTTGGAACACTACCCCCTAGATTTTCGCATTGGCTGCTTCTAAATCAAGAGTAGTAAGTGTTTCCATTTGCATTTGGTGTTCATATCCTTTGTTTCTTTTAAAGATGCAGTTTGTTTGTTAATCTTTCTGCTTTTCATTCTCTTTTTCATGACCAATAATTGATATGAATGTTTCAGTGCACCTAAGAAGATCAAGGCTATGGATCATGTCCTATACAAGGATAGAGAACAATTTTATGGCTGTGCGATAGTAACAATGAAGTTGCAAGCCATGCTTCAGTTTGCAGACAAGCAAGGACCTTGGAAAAGCAAAGCAAACTTTTAAGTCAGGTGGCAACAAAGTCTGTTCCCAAGGGCTTGCACTGTCTGTCCATGGGATTGACCATAGATTATTACTTTCTTCCTCTTGAAAAGCAATAATTTGCTAAAAAGGACAAGTTCGAGGATCTGACTCTTTATCACTATGCATTATTTTTTGATAATATATTGGTTGCATCTATGGTTGTTAATTCAACTATCATGAATGCTAAGGTGAAGTGTTATTAATTTAAATTACTCTAAAGTTTGGAAGTCCAATAGTTTTACTGCATTTTACATTTAATATTTGGATTTCATTGTAGGTGATTTACTTGTGTTTGCAGGAATCTGAGAAACATGTATTTCATCTCATCATAGACAAGTTAAATTTTGCGGCCATGAAAATGTGGTTTTTATTTAATCGCCCAGGGAAAGTTGTGATACATGTAGAAAATGTTGATGATTTTAAATGGCTCAATTCCTCCTATTTCCCTGTGCTTTGCCAACTTGAATCTGCATCTATGAAAGAGTATTATTTCAAGGAAGATCACTCGACTACACTCTCAGCACGTTCCTCCAATTTGAAATATATAAATCCAAAATATTTATCCATGTTAAATCATCTTCGTTTCTATCTTCCACAAGTTTATCCCAAAATGGACAAGATCCTTTTCTTGGATGGTGATATTGTGGTGTAGAAAGATTTGACGCCCTTGTGGTCACTAGATCTTCATTGAAAGGATAATGGTTCAGTGGAAACTTGTGGAGAAAGCTTTCCCCGGTTTGACAAATACCTTAATTTTTCCAATATGCACATAGCCAGGCACTTTGATCCTAATTCTTGTGGTTGGGCATATCGGATGAATGTATTTGATCTCAAAGAATGGGAGAAACAAGATATAATTGGAATATATCACAAGTGGTAGAACACGGTAAGTGTGTAGTGTGGTTTGTTTATGTTAATTCCTGTGATGCTTACTTTAAAGTATTTGAAGTAAATCTAAAGTAATTAGCTAGAAAACTTAATGGGTTATTCTTTGTTCGATTTCTAAGGTTTTCTTTTATTGTATGTCAGAATGATAGAGTGTTGTGGAAGCTTGGAACACTACCCCCTGGATTGAATGTTTTATGGCTTGACCCATCCTTTGGACAAGTCTTGGCATGTGCTAGGTTTAGGATATAATCCTAGCATGGACTGTTTAGAGATTGACAATGCAGCTGTTGTTAATTACAATGGGAACATGAAACCTTGGTTAGAGCTGGCAATGATGAAGTGCAGGCCTTACTAGACGAAATATATAAAATATGATCATCCTTTCTTACAACAGTGCAATATAAATGAATAGTTATGACCTTAATATTCATACTGCAATGGATTGTCAAATGGAAAGTGTAAAGGCCCTAAATTTTGTTTGATAATTCATTCTAATTCATTTGTTTTTGGAGTTCCACAGAAGGTTTCCAGTTTATGGCTTAATGAGTCAGGTTTTTGGAGGTGCAGTGGCCTAGCCAAGCTTAAGATTTACAATTTTTATGTCCTCATTGCATTCCTTCATAGTTGGAAGTAAACTCCTATATATGTATTCTTTTCTTTGTTAGTTAATATTTCTCTTTCATTAAGTAATTACACAAATTGTCCTTCCAAGAACACAAAGAAGTACGAGACACAGAGATTTAGGCTTTCAACCCAGGGCAAAACCTCTCAATATGGGAAATGTAAAGGCCCTAGATTTTCGTTGAAAATTCATTCTAATTCATCTATTTTTGGAGTTCCACAGAAGGTTTCTAGTTTATGGCTTAATGAGTCAGTTTTTTGGAGGTGCAGTGGCCTAGCCAAGTTTAAGATTTACAAATTTTATGTCCTCATTGCATTCCTTCATAGTTGGAAGTAAACTCCTATATAAGTATTCTTTTCTTTGTTAGTTAATATTTCTATTTCAATAAGTAATTACACAAATTTTCCTTCCAAGAACACAAAGAAGTACGAGACACATAGATTTAGGCTTTCAACCCAGGGCAAAACCTCTCAATAGGGGAAATCCCAACAATCCTCCTCTTATTGAATTTATTCAAAATGAGATATCCAACACAAGACCAAAGAGTCCCTCCAAGTCAGCCCTCCTCTTAAAGTCAAGGTCAATAGTTGAGTCTCTGCCTAGTCAAAGTTAGAAGCAACTTCTGAATTTATGTCCTTATTACAGGTTTAGTCTCTTGTTATAATGCACTAACTTCCAGTTTAGACTCTTTGCCTTCTATTAGTGATCTTTCACTACTATAGCAAAACCTTGACTCTTTACCATAGATATTCAGATCTTGCTACAAATAGATAGCTTTAGATTGAGTTTCGGCTTAGTCACAGACTTTGGTTTCTTCAAGTGTTGTAAACTTCTTTTTATCCTCAGTTTTTCTTCTCTCGTTGGATTACAGACTTTGAGCTTTTTCACCTTCTTTGTTTCTACGCAAAAGAGGTCTAATATAGGCTAAAACACCTAGATATCATTCTCCATGAGCTTTGACTTAACTAAACAAAGAGTGACTATGCCTGTGTTGTTGCCTTTGTAATATTGAAATGTCCTACAATCTTTTCCTGTGACAAGATGTAATAGCCCTAATTGGAAAACACTGAAACTTGCTCAATTCAGTGTTAAACTGCCATGACCAATTCCTTCATTTTCCCATAGCGGCTATGCTACAATAGTCTCACATGGAGCGAGGGTTAATTTGCACATGGACATCTCTCTTTTAACAATAAAGGCAATGTGCTAGGCTCTCATCTAATATATGTTCCTAAGATATAATAAACTTATGTTGTATGAGTTATCATCATTATTACTCCTTAGTTATATTATATGTGCTCCCTGTCTTTGTGCTCATGGCTTAAATAAATTACTCTCCATTGAATTTCTATTAGCATCATTCAGAAACTCTTGATTGATTGATGCTCTATGAAATGCATCAGCTGTAAGTTACTCATAATCCACTCTCTTGTTGAGTTAGAGATCAACTGCCACGGTTCTGGAGCTATTGTATTTCCTCAAGGAGTTGCTAATTTGGTTTCTATACAAGTGTTAAAAATTTCTCTCTCCTTGCCTTGAGTGTTCTTAAGCGTTCTTGGGTGGATTTCTACTTACTAGAGTTGTTTCCCTCTCCACTGAGCATTATTTTCATTTGCTAGGGTGAGTTGGAGCTCAATCTTGGTTGTCTAAGAGGCCATGGTTACTAGACAAGGCAATACATAACTGTAGGAGATGATTGGCTTTCTAATTTTCCTTCATTCCAATAAATCCATCAAATACATGGGTGCTGAAATCTATGAGGCAAAGCATTCTTGATGTGTATTTATGGTAGAATGTAATTATATTATAATGTTGTTAAATTGAGATTCATTACTTGAGTGATTCAAATTATATGTTGTTCCATTGGTATTGGGAATCATTACATGAGAACCCATTAACTATAATTATTCACCAATAACATCCAGAGGTTTTTCTATACTAGAATGATGATTGTCCAGTATGATGTATATTGAGGATAAGGTTGAAGAAATGAATGAGGAGAAATCACATTCAGGGGACAGTGTGGATGAAAGTTGTACTGTAGAAAAAGAAAATACAACAGTATGGACAAATATGGACAAATTCTGATGAAGAACATGCAACATCAGCCAACTTCTGATTTCACACTTATTGCATATTCAACTGGAGGATTTGTATCTCCTTGTATTGATAATATGGAAGATCAAGATTACATACAACAATGCATACACACTTTTACCTTAAGGCAAAGTGTTGGGCAAAAGACCCTCAAGGAAAGCTCCACTGAGACAAGTATCAACTCAGTTAGCAAAAACTGTTGTAAAGATGCTAGCAGTCAATTATCTAAGGGTGATTTTTGGATGCCCTCACAAGAACTAAAGATTGTATCCCACTATCCAAAGGATCTTCTCTCAACTAAAAAGGGTATGCTAATAAATGCTTATGGGAAAAAGGCACAACACTTTTACCTTTGGTTGGGAGTTTATCCATATTTCCCATGATGTAAATAGTTATAATGTCATATTGAGTAGATTTTTGGCACTCCTTTAAGAAGGTACCATCATCGAATGGGGGCTAGAAATTTAAAATGTTATCCATTGAATTAGATATAGGATTATATTTGTCTAGATGGGAAGGTTTATATAGTTTGAGCTTGTAGGAATTAATTATTGGAGAATACCCTATTGCAGAGGAAGCTTTGGGTTGAATGAAATTTGATGAACCTACTGTAGAATATGTGAGCTAAATTTTTTATTTTTAATATGTTTTTGCCTTATACTATTTCTTATGACGGATGGCATATGATATGTAGGAAGCTTTTCACTCTATAGAAGATATTCATGGCCTTTTGTATGGTCAAGAAGATTCCTAAACCTCAAATGAAAACAATCTGCTATTCAAAGTTAATAAAGATATTTTGGATACTAGAAAGTCATTTGTCTCATGCTTATGCATGGTACAAGCTCTATATCCTCCAGAAAAGCTAAGATAAATACTTAGCATAGAAGGATTTGCAGCTGATGGCATCATCTGGATTGTTGGCTGCCACTGTGAAATGGGATGAGGGAAATTTGAAATGGGATCGGGGAAATGTGTAGAAAAATTATATTCTAGAAACCATTTATCTTTGGTTGGGTGTTTACCAATATTGCCCATGATGTAAATAGTTATGATGTCATGTTGAGTAGATTTTTGGCACACCTTTAAGAAGTTATCACTATCGAATGGGTGGTAGAAATCTAAAATGTTATCTATTGAATTAGATATAGGATTATATTTGTCTAGATGGGAAGGTTGATATAATTTGAACTTGTAGGAATTAATTATTCGAGAATACCCTATTGCAGAGGAAGCTTTGGGTTGAGTGAAATTTCATGAACCTACTATACAGTTTGTGAGCTAAATTATTTTTATTTTTAATATATTTTTTCCTTATACTATTTCTTATGACAGATGACATATGATATGTAGGAAGCTTTTCACTCTATAGAAGATATTCATGGCCTTGTGTATGGTCAAGAATATTCCTAAACCTCAAATGACGACAATCTACTATTCAAAGTTAACAAAGATATTTTAGATATTAGAAAGTCATTTGTATAATTCTTATGCATGGTACAAGCTCTATATCCTCCATAAAAGCTACAACAAATACTTAGCATAGAAGGATTTGCAGCTGATGGCATTATCTGGATTATTGGATGCCATTTCTATTATGCCCTATGATCATAATCATGGGGATCACCATTTTAAGCTTGAGAATGGGAAGGAAAGAAGTTCAAGAATGGCCAGTCTTCTAAGTTTTGGGATTTAGTTTGGATTCTAAAATGGATACCAGAGAAGTGGTAAGTTATTTCAATGAAAAGGCTTAAGTTCATCTGTCATTGTTTGAGATGTTTGCATTTGTATAGGTTTTTCTAGTATAAGTATTATATTTTATGCTTAGTTCAAGAAGTTTACTTCCAATATGTCTAATAATAATATGTTTTTTTGGCAGTTGTCACGCTCAACACTTCTATTTGAAGTGGTAAGTAATAGGTACAAAGATCATTAAAGAATTTATTTTTGAAGCTAAGTCTTTCCTTGATGTTGTTGAGAAGTCAGAGCACACATATATTCTTCTAAGCACTTTTTATGATTGTACAGGTTACCTCCCATATGTCTTTCCATATGTACCTTGTACGTTGTTACTTACCAATGTACCTTGTTACCTCCAAACTTGCAAGTAAATTGTTACCTTCCATATGAAGAATTATCAGCCACTGAGATAGAAATCAATGTTTCACCTCCCAAAGGTCCCAATGTTCAATCAAAAGTAGTACCCATAGCAGCAACTCCACCTCCTGTCCTAGATCTTCTTGGTTATTTGATAGGTTTAGGCAATGCACTTGTCCCTAGAGATTAGTGAGTAGTAAGCTTTGGGTGGGTATTAGATAGTCAATTCCATTTCATTTTTTTAAATGACAAATGGAAAAAATTAGCTTTATTGTTGTTAGATGTGAATTGTATTTACTATGATAAGTGTCAACCTGATTAAAGCAACCTGTGATATTTGGTTAATGCTTTGTGCAGGTCTCCATTGCCTATTTTACTTGCATCATCAGTATGTCAAGGCCTTCATATCAATGGGAAACTTAGATGGCGCTATGGTCAAATTTTTTATAGCTTGAAGCTTTACAATAACTCTTTTGGTCTTGCAGCTGCTGGACCTCTATAGGTGCAGTTCATAAAATGTGAAAATAGTTGAGATATTAGTTCTATTTACTCTAAATATTGCTAGTTTAATAGGATGTAGATGCACATCTATTTTGAGTCATTTTCCTAAGTTTCGTTCCTGGTAAATTAGGTGCCACCATTGCAGCCTGGTAGCTTAGCACACACACTACAACCAATGGTACTATTTCAAAACATATCTCCTGGACTGGCAAATTCTCATTTGTAGGTGGAAGTAACAAATAATCAACAACTTGTTTGGTATTTTAATGATAATATTTAATTTGAAGTTTTATTCACTGAGGATGGCAAGATGGAGCATGCAACATTTCTGGACGTAATAATGAATGATAGGATCTAAATTTTAAGCTTTGGAAGTTTTCTTCATTGATGATGGTAAGATGGAGCGTGCAACGTTTTTGGAGGTAATAATGAATGCTAGGATCATTCCCTCTCCACCACTATGCCTATGCCTTCGACTCTGTTGGACTTTTATGACTTTTGGGTCAAAAGGACTTGGCAAGATGGACAAGTCCAAGAGATCAAAAGGGGAAGAGGAAGAGCACATAGATGGTGAGCTTGTGCTCTCCATTGAAAAGCTGCAGGAAATCTAGGATGAGCTTGAGAGGGTAAGTTCTCATGCACTCTAAAAATTGCTTTTGGGGGTTATTTTATTTTATTTATTTATTTTTAAATTGGTTTCTTTCTTATCTTTTTTTAAAACATTTTGCCCATTCCATTCTCTATGTATTAATTTTTTGATTTAGTGGTGCATCTGTGGAGTGATTGAATTTTTGCTTGTCAGTGGGCTGCTTGAGAATGATTTATTACAGCCCTTAAGACGGGGTTTGAGGAAAAGAGTGGTTTTTTCAGTAAATTCACACTTCATCTTCATATTCTTTCAGTCTTTTGGATATGGAAATTTTGATTGGTTTACATATATTGTTTTTCCAATAGTGTCGAGCAAATTATTTCAAGGAATAATTGAAACTAGAACATCCTCAAATTACTTATTTTAGTTTTTTTTCCATATCCATTTATTGTTTGGGCATCAGTTGTTAAAGTTGTTAATGTTCGGGGTTAAACAAATGTAATATTTTGTGCGATAATTCTTGATCAGTTACAGTTTGCCTATTTACGATTAGGTTCATAATGACCTGGTGACCTAAGGCTCTCTCAACGTAGTATGCCGCACTCCTAAATCCCTTTTGGTCTCAATTATAGTCTGCATGTTTATGATAAGGTCATAGTGGCTTGGTCACCTAGGGTACTCTCGGCATAGTCAATGCCCCCAAAGGATCTAACAAGGTTGATGGACTTAATGGCAAAAGCTCACAATTCTATTTGGCACGTGCCCTTAGGGAAGGGTAGACCTGCCTTACCTATATGGTTGTTCACAGTTGGCTTATTCTTACATTTGTCTTTTTATTAGTTGTTGGAAAGCTTTCCTGGAGGAATTAATGGATAGAGTTTAAGTTGGATTCTGCATGACAATCAGAGTATTCCTACATTACATATTTGTAATTTCATAGTTTCATTCAATTGAGGAAGAACTAGATTCATTGTATCACTTTTGTTTTCCCTTTCCCCACTTATATAGCTATGTTGTAGCTCTGGATTTAACTTTTTCCTTCTACTTTTTCTCTCTGAGATTGAATCTAAAGTTGCCATTACCTAGCAGAGCCTTTTTCTCTTCTATCATAAGATGCATGTGTGTGTAAACCTGTGTAGTTGATGAAATATGTTTGGAGTGGGTTGAAACAGTGAGATTTTGGTGTGGCAGCGATGATGAATCATTTTTTCAATTGAGCATAACATGTCTATATGATATAATGGAGAAAAATGGAAAAAAAGTGAAATTTTTAAAGGGTGCATTGCTCTGCTCTCTTTTGGCTATTCATCTCCAATTATGTTGAATGTTAGAAATGGGGCCCAACTGCAAAACTTTTTCTCTTTCATGAGACTGCAAAAATCGGTCTCCAAATGAATTGAAAATGTAGAGGTGCAATCTGGGTTGTTCTATCACTAGTCTTACATGGGATGTTTGTATTCAAGTCATTCGGGTTATTTTCTTTTAGGTATTATATGATGTCAAACTGTGTGGGTCCTTCTACATGGGTAAATTGCACTTGGGTATTATGGACAATTGAGCCCTCAATTATTTTTTATGCTTTTCCGTTCACTACAGGATCTTTAACATTCATTATTGTTTGATACGTTGAGCATTAAATATCATCTGTGCTTCTGTGTGCTTTTCCTTTCACTACAGTGTCTTTAACATTCAATACTGTTTGATACGCTCAGCATTAAATATCATCCGCCCTTCACCATAAACCATAAAAAAATAAAGCTTTCTTTATATATAATTTATTTGAATGAAAAAAAGGGAGAGAGTGGTGTTTCAATTTCTCTAGTGTGGCATACGCCAAACTGTATAATAGAATAAGCATACAGTTCATGGAATTGAAAATCAAATTATATCAAAGCTACAAATTAGAACACCCATTTTTAAAAATCCCCTATGAGGGAACACCATCGAAATATGCTTATTTCCATTAGAATCTAGTGTCAAGGTTATGATAAGCAGCTTAATGTTATGAAAAATGCAGGGAATTGACATGAGATCGCCACTGTGAACTAATGGCATTCTAGGAAGGGGTGTCTTCCTTGTGTACAATCTGAAACAAGTTCTTCATTAGATATATCAAATTTTCTGATAATACAACATTCAATAATCATGTGATTCTGGATACTATGAATAGTAATAATGGGATACATAGGACTGAGAATTGACCATGGTTGAAAATATCTAATCTCAGTAATGGAATACTGCAACTAAAGAAGGTGATGATAGCAATCTGCAGCAGAAGGCCTCTGATCTAGGTCTTGTTCCAAGCATCTATTTTGTAAATTCCTCAAAAACTCAACATATTCAGCCCACTTGTCCTGATAAGGTGTCGAGTACTCCACACATCAACTTTAACCCCATGAACACCCGTAGACATCTCAGGAGCATGGTTCAAGCCACTAGGATTATGAGGGTAAATCCGAGGTGCACCAATGGCATCCTCAAAATCTCTTATAAACCACTCATCTGATTCAATGTTGTTCATCATAAAGGGTGTGCAAAGACACTAGTGCCTTGGTCACAAATTTCAGAGCTTCCACAAGCTGTTTGGGTTTGGTGTTTGGGTTTGTTAGTAGTTTTTAATTTCTATCTTCTTTCTTTAATTTAAAATCAACGGCTATAAATGTAATTTTAACGATTGCCATAACTCTTCACTTGGTTTGGTGTTTGGGTTTGTTCTTAGTTTTTAATTTTTATCTTTTATCTTTTTTCTTTAATTTAAAATCAATGACAATAAATGCAATTTTAAGGATTGGCATAACTCTTCACATAATTTTTTAGAGTGTGCTAGCTCAATGGAAGAGCATTTGCTTTAGGTGGTGACATGAATTAATCAATGATTTTGTAGTTCAATTTTAATTAAATGTTTTTTATATCGATTTATTTCAATGATGAGATATTTAAATGAATATATACATTAAATTTAATTTTGGTTGATAATTTTTTATTTAATTGGTTTATTTAATTAATTATTCAATTAACTACTTATTAGGAGATATCACGACTCGACCATAAAATCATTAAAACAAAGTAACCACGCAGGTAGGTTTTGCTCATACATAAATCAGAATTACAATATACTAGCGTCCATCTTCTTCTATTTATAAGTAAATAGAGTATTTGGCTCTAAACTAACTATATATCAACACATAGTCAGTCTTAGATAAACAGATAATCTTCGGCTACATTTATTCTTTCCTATACCTCGCATGCAATAATAATGTACTTAACCAAAACCTTGAATTGATATGGGAATGCCTTATAAGTAGACTATTTACCTTGTATGTCAGTACACCGCGCGGGGATTACGGGGCGGGCCGCCCAATGCGGACGCGACCCCCACTCATATATTTTTTTGCCTTTGTTCACGAGTTGAAATGTTTGGCTTTGCATCAACGTCTTCAGAATAGGCTCCCCGACATAGTTTTCTCACGGATCAATGAATTACAATAATAGATAACTTCTATAGTAAAGCGTAATTTAATTGTCTACAATTTTTGGCTATTCAAAATTGTTTGAATTTTTACAATTATTTAAGTTTATTTAATTTTGTTCGATCAAATTTTGAAATTTGCCATCAAATTATGCATAGTATTATGGCTAGTTAAAACGATAAAATATTAATTGTGATATTTCAATTTCTGTACAGGGACCTTCCCAGAAACCTCCAACTTACTGATGTTAAAATGGCTAGTTAAAATAAGCATACATTAATGTTATGTTTAGTTTACTGATGTAACTAAGATTTATTCGCACAGATGGGCAGGCGAGTTATTCTTCTTCTTGGATTTCTTCACGCGCAAAGGGGTAGAGTTATTTTGCTTGGGGCGGATTTTTTTTTTTTAAATCTGTTATTATTAGAGTGAAAAATGTAAATATTTTTAGTTTTTAAAGAACAAGATACATTTTAAACTTTTTGTGATTATTGATTAGAAAATTATGATTCAGATCATCCATAGTACTATATTCATTTTGTCAAAATTTCAAATCCTACAAAAAAAAATCCATCTCCAAAACAAAAAAAAAATAGAATTTTTTACAACAAAGCACTATACTATTTGATTCGCTGTACTATTTGTGTCGTGACAAATAGTACACCAACACAGGAATGAGTTTGGTGAGGCGTTGTTTTTGAACATTGCCAATATGATTTAATTAGTTGAAAAATAAACAAACCTGAATTATTGGTGTTCTTGGAATTTGGATTGAAGTGTTTAATCATAAATATGGTTTCTTTAGTATTTGCTACTGTTCAAAAACTTTTACTTTTATCATGGGACCTACTGACCTTTTAGCATAATCTTGCATGTGAATTCCTTTTTTTGGTGGACTTTTACAATAATCTTGCATGTGAATTTAGTATTTGCGACTGTTCAAAAACTTTTACTTTTATCATGGGACCCACTGACCCTTTAGCATAATCTTGCATGTGAATTCTTTTTTTGGTGGACTTTTACCATAATCTTGCATGTGAATTTAGGTATCACATCGGAAGGAAAATCTAGTGTGGTTATATGAAAATCTAGTGTATGTGGTATGCTTTTTAATTATTATTAATAATAAAGTAATCTTGCATTGAATTTAGGTATCACATGTAACTCTATACTTCCGAAGGAAAATCTTATTTTTCTAACTAACCTTTATATATATATATATATATATCTATATATATATATATATATATATATATATACACACACTTTAAGTCCCATTTAAATAACGAATTATAATTTTTAACTAACCTTTAACAATTTTTAAATTAATTTATATTTATATATTCACATAATTTAACTAATTTCCATTAAATCTTGACTCTGGTCCTAAATTCAAAATTAGCCGTTAGTCAAGATAGCCGTTGGAGTCTCTGCTCAGACTATTTAACTTGCTAAGCTGGATCTGTTTCTTCAACTTGTCCTGATGATGAACCACACTTGTTGGTTCGAAACGCGTCGACAAATGATTTATCTTGTGATTTACACCGAAGAATTTCTCTTAAACTTGATATGGATCACATAAGCCTCAATTCAACAATTGAATCACTCCTAAAAGCAGTCGTTCCTCTTGAAATTGTCTTTCCTTTCGAAGTTTTCATCTTCTCAAAGCCTTCTAGAGAAGCAATTTTGGTTATTTCTTTCGTACTAGATATTGTAGATGAAGCAATATTGGGAATGATGGAATATATTTTTTGGCTAATCCCCCATTAAAAACGCATTATGAGAAATATAACTACTATGCTTATATGCATGCATGTTAGCCATTTATTTGGTATATGCATATTTGGATCTATATTTTGAACTTATACAAATTATCCTTAATTATGGAAGTAGTGTTCATTGACTATTTCATTTAAAAAGAATAAATTGCAATGGAACTTAACCCCATTGTTGAATGGTGATAATTTTGTCAAAATATTAGAAAAACCATGAAGAAATTCTACTTGGCTTATAGGGCTCCACTAACATGCAAATATTGCATGATTGAATCGTGTAATATCCCAACATCAAAATTTTAATGAGATATGGTACACTCTAGGTGTTCTAATGAAATTCTTGCACTAAAAACACCTAACACAATAAAGATCTAAGAATGCAGCCTCTTCTTTATGTAAATAAATAGAAACAAAAATTACATGCCCACACAAGACCTACTAAAGTCCGTGCCTTGGCATGTATGGCTGCCCATCAACAAATAAATTAAATATATTGAAGCACAATCGTAGATCCTATATGGATCCACTACGCAAATTACTCCCATGGGTTTTCATACCTAGGATCAACTAGAACTAGCCTTGCCAAGTTCACATCAAAATCCAAATAGATAAATAACTCTCCTATCCCCTTTTACAGGCTTGATTGACTCTTTAGAGACTTTATTTTATTCCTTTCCCTCGAAAAACAAAGGCAACTACCATGGGCCAATGCCATGGGCAACTGCCACATTAAATACCATGGGAAGATTCCATCCACTTTGACCATATCCATATATATATATTACAAATCCTCTTGCCCAAAGATTGTTTGCCCTCAGGTAATCCAGTTCTATCCAGAAAAGAAGCATTTGTATATTGATACCAAGATCCCATACAACCCAATGTGTTATTCCATGCCTCCATTCTAAATGATCATGAATGGATCCTTCGATACCTGAATCCAAAATAATCCTTTGGTCAATCCTACCCCAATGGATTCTCCTAGATCTGAATGCCACCTAAGTCCTTGGACATGTTGGTTCTGACACCAGCTTAGCCCTCCATCATTACTTGTGCTTGAGGGCCCAAGCTGCAATATGCCCTTGGCTAAGAGTATCCCATCAATAGAGTTCCAATTCATAATCTCTCATAAATCCATCTCGTGGGAAGTATATAATTCATGAATCCCTGCACATGGAATAAATCTACCATGCTGATGTTTCCTAATGCTCAACTCATGTTGCTCCACTCGATCACCCATCATGATCCATTTATATAACTCTTCCTTACTATCCGCAATGTACAATGGCAGGTTGGTAGAGCTGCAAGCCTTATCTATATACACTTGTAGAGGGCTACATTGCAACTCCCAAATGTACTCCTCTTCCTGCCTTGTGAGGGACTTGAGTTGTTCCTCAACACTAGACAACTATGTCATTGATTCAACACATACCACTATGAGGTCCTCAAATTTTCTAGTTTTCTGTAAGACAATGTCTCAGGCTACCCCAACTCTCTACTTCAACATTGTAAGTTCTGTCTTGAAATGCATGATCCTTTCCCAAAAGTCCTCTAATAGAAATTCTCATGCCCTACAGAATGTCTCTATATTTGACTGCACCAAATGCCCCATGACCACAACTTTAACTTGAACCTTTGCTTGACCCTCCGAAAATGGCTTATCATGCATACTATATTTGTCATGATACCTTGCATGATCATGCTCATCATGTCAGTTTATTATTATTGGCTCCTCATTTGGTTCTCCTAGAATGTCTTCTTCCTGGCCTTTTTCACATGTGGGGATAAGTTGTCCACCCTCTTTGATTGTCAAACATGGCTGTATTGGTGGACTATTATCTATACCTAATTGTCCATACTCTTTATGCATATTCTCTTGGATATCTATAGACTCAACTACGTCACCGTCAGGAGGAATTCCCTCCTTCCTTTCCCGATTTACTTTGTCAAGTTGATTGATTATCATCGACCTGTCCTATAAGTTTCTCTGAAAAACATGGTGTTTTTGCTCACCATTTGTACTTGACTGCTTGGATCCTTCATAGGTTCTCTTCTAAAAACCGGTGAAACCAACTATGGATGAATCTTCATGATTTGCCCTTGTTTCCTCTTATCACCTGGACATGAATGGTTAAGGGCCCAAGGTCCCTTGTAGATAAAGCATATTCCTCTCATCCTTAGTTCATTATTGATGCATATTTTGTTCTTATTTCCTCCATCAATCCTTATTGATAGCACCCTTTTGAGTAATTTTATGTTTTTCCTGTGTTGGGTTGTGTTTATTCTTTCCACATAGTTAACAGGGGGTTTGAGGGGCACCTGTAACCCCACTCTATGGGGTCCGGGGCAGCGCCCCGAAAAATTTGGATTTTGGACCCTATGTTGGGTTGGGTGGACCCACCTATGGTTTTGTGCATGATTTATGCACATGTTTTTTTGGACGCAATGGTTTTTGGTCCATGGTACTCGATGCGATGGTCTTTTCGGTCCATGGTATTGGATGGTTCGACATCTATAAATATGTATTATAACATTGAAAGGAACATAATGAAAAATCAAGTTGGTAGTCCCAGTTTTAGAATCCAGGGGAAAATCTCTATGTGTATGTGTTTTATGTGTTATGCTCTCACTATTGTTTATTTTATGTGTTTTAAAATTCATATGCATCTAATTTTTGTACATTGTTAAAACCTACATTTGGTATCGGAGCAATTTTGGCTTCAAGGGGACACCTTTGTTACTTAGGGGTTTGGCTCGGGCCTATGATAGACCCTATTCAATGGGAGATCTGCAAGATCGATTCTGGTGGTGAAAGAAGATGGCAAGCAATGGAAAGATAGAGATCGAGAAATTTAATGGTCAAAGTTTTGAGTTGTGGAAACTCAAGATGGAGGATCTGTTGGTGGATAAAGATCAGTGGATCATTGTAGATCTATGTACTAAACCAATGGGAGTTTCCATTGAAGAATGGAAGAAGTTGGATTGGAAGGCAAAGAGCACAATAAGATTGTGTGTCTCAAATTCAGTATTGTTGAATGTATCAGGGGAAGATACGATGAAGGCTTTGAGGGACAAGTTAGGAACTTTGTACCAATCTAAGTCTCTAGTGAGTAAATTGTTCCATTGGAAAAATCTATATAACCTGAGGATGAAATATGGAGACTCGGTGACAGAGCATCTGAATACATTTAATACTGTGGTAAGTCAATTAGCATCTGTTGATATTAAAATTTCAGATGAAGATAAGTGCATCAGTTTGTTGTGTTCTCTACCAGATTCTTTGGATAATCTACTTATTGTAATAGGTAGCCAGAACAGTGATGCCTTGTCTGCACGTGGACAATCCCAGGACAGAAACAAAAATAAGTCATCGAGTGGGAGATATAAATCTACAGGGAGATCTAAGTCTTCAGGAAAAACTGTAAAGGTGGTGTGCTAGAAATGCAGAAAGGAAGGGCACTACAATAGGGACTGTAAATTTAAAGCTCCTGATAAAGGAAAGGGATCTGATGATGCTCTTTATGTAGAGGTGAAAACTACCTCAGATGAAGGTGGGGATGTGTACTTGGCTTCTTCAAGTACACATGTAGATCATGAGGCATGGTTGATTAACGCAGGTGCATCCTTTCACTTCACTCCCCATAGGGAGTGGTTTTGCGAGTATGAGAAATACGATGGTGGTGATGTCTTCTTTGGGGATGATAGGAAGGCTAGAATTGCTAGTCGCGGAAAAGTAAAGTTGAAGTTGCAAGGTGGAAGGGTTAGAACACTTCCGGGTGTTCTGCATATTCCTACATTGGCTAGAAATCTCATTCCTATAAGCAAGCTGGATGATGCAGGTGTAAAGACAGTGTTCAAGAAAGGTACCAAGAAGATGGTTCGAGGAGCACTAGTATTGATGTGGGGAGTTCGTATTAGAACTCTGTACAAGCTGCAAGGTAGTATGGTTGTTGATGGGTGCAACAGTTCTATGGTTCCTGAAAGTGGAGCAGAAAATCTAGTGGTCTCTGGAGGGAAGACCATGCTATGACATCAAAGGCTTGGACATATAGGAGAGAAAGGCCTTTGAATACTTCATGGTAAAGGTATTAGTAATAGCTCTCTAGATTTTGATTTCTATGAAAATTATGTATATGGGAAGCAGAATTGGGTGAGTTTCCGCTTTGGTGGTAAGACGGCGAAACATATATTAGAGCTTGTGCACAGTGATGTGTTTGTACCTCTTAAGGTTCCATCACTGGGTAAGTCTATGTACTATGTATCATTTATAGATGACTTCTCAAGGAATACATGGATATATTTCCTTAATAAGAAATCTGAAGTCTTTGACAGGTTTAAAGAATTTAAGGCTCTCGTGGAAAATCAGACAGAGAAGAAAATAAAGGTGCTGAGGACAAATAATGGTGGAGAGATTTTCAGCAAAGAATTTGAAGAATTCTATAAGAATTGTGGTATAGCATGATAGAAGACTACTCCATATACACCTCAGCAAAATGGAGTTGCAGAAAGAATGAACCAGACGTTGATGGAAAGGGCAAGAAGCATTCTCAGTGGTGTCGGGTTAGGAAATAAATTATGGGCAAAGGAGGTGGATACAACATGTTATGTAGTCAACAGGTCACCTTCATCAGTGTTGGAGGATAAGACTCCACAAGAGGTATGGACTAGTAAGAAACCTTCTCTTTCACATCTGAGGGTATTTGGATGTGATGCATATGTACATGTTCCAAAGGAGAAATGAACCAAGTTGGATAGTAAATCTGAAAAATGTATCTTTATTGGGTATAAGGATGGTTTAAAGGGTTATAAGCTTTGGAACGAAGTAACAAGGAAGGTTTTTTACAGACGAGATGTGGTATTTAGAGAGGTGAAAGATGTTGTTAAACATGAAGTCCAACCAAAGGAACCTAAGAAGATAGAGTTTGAGCTAAAGGAGGAAGAATCAGACTCTACAACAGAGGAGGAATTAGAATATGAAGAGCCACAAACTCCGGGTCTCAAAAGATCAGTTTGAGAAGAAGGTAGCCAGAAAGGTATAGTCCATTTTCTTTTTGTTCAAATTTTTCTTTATCTATTACTAATGATGATCCCAGAACTATGAAGGAAGCAGTAGATTGAGAGGATGGAAAACTCTGGAAAGAGGCCATGGTTGATGAAATGACATCTTTGCGCAAAAATGAGGCTTGGGATTTGGTGGTGTTGTCAGCTGGAAGGAAACCCATTGGCAACAAATGGGTGTTCAAGAAGAAGACAAATGCAGAAGGAAAGGTGGAGAAATACAAAGCTCGGTTGGTAGAAAAAGGTTATTCCTAGGTGTCAAGAATTGATTTTGGTGATATTTTTTCTCTTGTTGCCAGGGTGACTTCTATTAGATTACTTTTATCTATTATATTTTTTCAGTCCATGGTATTGGACACGATGGATTTTTCCATCCATGGTATTGGATGCTTCAGCATGTATAAATATGTATTATAACATTGAAAGGAACATAATGAAAAATCAAGCTGGTAGTCCTGGTTTTGGGGTCCAGGGGAAAATCTCTGTGTATATGTGTTTTATGTTTTATGCTCTCACTATTGTTTATTTTATGTGTTTTAGAATTCATATGCAGCTAACTTATTTATAGGGTTAAAACCTACATTCTAACAAACTTCTCCACTAGATCATAGGATCCTTGTGATCCTTCCTCCAAATTGTCAACAATTTACATCTTAGTATCTTGCATATGTGAGCATGGCCTTCTAATAATAGAGACACAATCTTTTGCATGCATGTTTTGACATGGTCTAAATGAGCTGATGTAATACTGGTGTAAAAGTTATGGAGAAACTAAAAGATCAACTCATCACATTCCAAATTCGGTATGAATGTGGCAAAGTTGAATTCTGCCATGACTGTTAAAATTTGTACATTGGTTCTAAAAGGTAAGAAGCATGATGTTATTCAACCCTTTAAGGCCTTCCACTATCAACTACAATATCTGCCTCATAAGATCATTATTGTAAGATAATACTTGGGATGTTAAAGCTATGATCTTGCTGAGATAAGAAGCAAATGTGAGCTTGACCTCTTCACAAGGATGCTCCGAGAGTTTGGGTTGTATTAATGCAAGCATAGATGGCTTGAGATTCCAACTAAATTTCCTCCATTCTGGTTGCCCCACCTCTAGGAGCCATGTGTCTAATTCCTCCAATTTCTAAAGGTCTATGGTTGACTTTGTTCATTGCAATTAAGATCCAAGTGCGAAGAACTTAGGTCCTCTTCCTTGTCCTTCCTTCACTTCCCATGGCCATTTTTGTTGCATAATGACATAGACCATTTTTGAGAAAGACTTGCTATTCTATTATAAAGTGGTATTTCTAAGAAAATGCCCCATGCTTCTTTTATTTTATCTAGAATTTTGCCCAAAATTTTATGAGTGTTTTCAAGGGAAAGTCCCATCTCCCTTCATACCAAAGCATGAATACAGTAATTCTTCAATGGATTTCGCCCCAAGATAAGGTAAATACAAACTTGATTAGTAATAGTAAGATGATTGTACCACCTCCTTCCTTACCTATTCCCCCCTCTTTTTTTTAACACAAAATCTCCTTTCTATCATCAAACTCCAAAATTTGACAAACCCCTTGTCAAATGCTAAAGCCAATCAAAATTTTCAAAACTATAAACATGGTTTAGTCCATAATCCATCATCTTTCATGCTTCCACACTGATATTTTTGAGCGGAAAATCTGTCTAGATGGAAAAAGAATTAGTTTTCAAGTAAAGACTTAGATCTTCATACACTAATCAAGAGTCTGTGGACCCAATAATTATGCCCTTGTGAGTGATCAATGGATCATGTGCGACATTGAATTTGATGTTAGAGGTTTCAAATGTATAGGCATAAGACTACATTCAACAATGATAAACCTCTACACCAATCCAACCACATAATGCAACATACTATATAACGAAAAAAGACATAGCATTACTTTATTTAATATATAAGACCTGCAACAAAATCTTTTGATGAAATATAATTTACTCAATTCTGCAAAACCATAGTGTCTTTGCCTCTATGACTAATGTGTGAGTGATCTTGATGTAGCGAGATCAATATATCTAATGTAATAAAAAAAATACTTTGGCGTGCACCTGAAGAGGACCATGGTTGGCTCCTTAATCGATGCTATGGTAAAAATAATCTTGTCTCTGCTATTAAGAGTGATGACAACTTTGGCTCTCATAATGAATCGATGGTCAATGCCAAAACTCAAGCCTATGAAACTCGCTCGGCTCCTTCCTTCACTTAGAGGTTTGTAGTGACAGTGCAATGCCCAGGCTATGTCCACTTCCTTTCACCTAGAACAGATATTGGGATGTTCAACTCCTTTTTCTGCTCAGACAGTTGTTGTGATAGTGTTTTGGTGCGACCAATGCTTAGGCTATATCAACTAATCAGCATGTAACACTCATACTCCCTTTCACCTTCCATTGAAATGAATTACAGGTTGAAACCAATCTAACACCTCTACTCATTAGATGGCTCAGTGTTCATTTTAACACACAAAATTACCCTCCTCGCGACCTTGACTGCTACTGAGAAACATCACCCTTTAGATCAGCAATGCGACTGTCTGGTTATGAGTCCCTCGAATTCCCTTCTATTAGTGGTATAGTCCCATGTGATTGACTCGATGGGTCTACACGATTTTCGGCCGACCTCTTTGCTCTAGTGATTTGAATACTCCCTTTCATGGAGAGGTGCCTCCCAGAAGGTGAAATGGTGGATCGGACCATTGTTGACCTGATCCATGGCTCAACAATGTCAGTAGAGTGTTTTCATAATCTATGCCTATGGCTATTGGTTCTATCCTCAATGGCCCTCAGATTCACTTGCTAAAGAAAAAATATTCCACCCTCTCTCCCTTTTAACTCGATCCCCTTTGATGAAAGTGTTATCACCAAAAATTGATCATCTAGCCTAATGTACTAGATGGATCAAAGTACACCATGTAAAGTCAATTTTACCATAGTAAAATTTCTTTGATTGTGAGAAATTACTTAATAAACCACCTTTGTTAAGTAATTTATAGTTAAAACCATGAAGAATAATTAAATAAATCACTATTTAATTTTTTCTTCTTCTAGGAATAATTAATTAAATCATTGTTCAATTGTTATTCCTTGTCATATTTGACCCAATTAATAAAAATCAAAAGATAGATTATTAATTAGCTTGTTTTTATCTGGGAACAATTAAGTAATCACTAATTAATTATTATTCCTTGTCAAATTTGATTAAATCCCTTAGAAATAATTAAATAAATCATTATTTATTTAATATTCCTTAACCAATTTCTTGAGATGATAAATAAATCATTTATTTATTTATTATTTCTAAATAAAAGTTTAAATACGTTTTCCCTCCTAACCAAATATAATAAAATATTCCAAGTCGTTATTCCAAGAATGGGGTTAATATTATTTTCTTATTGCTCATTATTGGAGGATAACTCAATATTTTGTTATAAATAGAAGGGTTTTCCATTCATTATTCACTTTCGATTATTTCCGTTGTTGCACTCATTGTTGTAACTCTTATTATTTTCATTGTCGCACACCATTTCTCTGCCATTTGAGTTCCATTAAGCTCAACCATTTTATTTTTCGGGTTTTCACATTATAGAGGAGAGAGACTCTACATAAGCTGAAGGCATTTCAAGATAGACAAGAACCCATCGCATAGAGGGGGACTCGTAAAATTTATTTGTTCCCTTCACAAGTGTTATAATAAAATATATTCTTTGTATATCTGGTTTCCATTGGATGATTGGAGTTATTACTGTTTCTTTTTGCTGTTTAACTATGATTGTGTCATAGGTCAGGACTTTGCTAGGTTTTGTTTCTATCATTTGCTATGAATCTACAATGTTTAGTAGCCATTTATATTGTTCAGATTGTATTTCATCTGCAGCCTTAAGTGGGTTCTTTTCGTACATCTTTGAGATGAAAACACTACAACAAAATTGACAACTCCATTGGTTTTTCACTTCAGATCTAGAAACTTGGCTGACCTTCAGTTTTCAAGTTAGGGTTTCTTATTTGTTCAGACTCTTAATGTTATTTACTAGCTTTCAAACCCTAGATATGTGAAATTTCGAACTTCTGCAAGTTTTCTGGTCTTTTTTGTAGGTCACAGGAATGAGCTGGGACAGAGACGGTAGTTTTTTCTGAGATTTTCCAACCGGGAATCAAGGATCAGAAATCACACTCTTTTGCCCAAAAAGTATGATCTCGAGTCTAGAGTCCATATTTCACCCCAAAAACTACGATCCCCCCTAAAAATAGGTTTGTACCTGCGATTTTAGGGTTTCCAGGTTTTTATCAGATCTGTTTCTGGGTTTTGTCGACAGTTGTGTGTTGGGTTGTTTGACCTCTATCTCATCCTGCTTAGGCCTTGATATACTATGATTTACTCGTCAAATTGGAATTTATCCCCTTAGGGCTTCTAGTACGCTTCCACCTTTATAGGAGGAGTTTAGCTGAGTAATAATTCTGAGTTTCTCCAACACTTTCAGCCATATTTTCCATATCTGTATCGTTTTCTTTCATATCTCCAAAGATAGGTTGTTTCCATCCATGGTTTCATATTAAACCTTGTTTGGTCATTGGCCTTAGGGTCCCATGAGTTGCCCTAGGATTTACGCCCATCTCCCTATCTTCTTGTAGTGATCTTCCTGTCTATTTTTTTTTGTCGCTGCACCACTTTCTAGTAGCCTAGTGTCATTTCATCCCAGTCACACCGACACTTAGATCCCTTGAAATTTTTAGTGTGTTTTCAGTTGATTTCGCCACCAATAATAACAGTGTTTGCAAATTCATTTTGGGTGGGGTTTAGTTAATGGTTTTGTTGTTCATTTACTATGGTAAATTTTAGTTTATTTTCAACAATATTTTTCTTTTTTACAAACATGATCTGGGCTTAACCAATAAATACACTTGCACACACAAGCACACCTTAAGTGAAGGGCGGTTGGTTTACACCCCCAAGCCAAGACTGAACGTAATAAATTTATCTCCCCTCATCGAGTCAATGTCATATTGTTGATCTCCCTTCACCATTTTCATGTAACATGTGTCTTACCACCATTGTGCCACCAAGGCATTTGTCGCAGAGACTCTTATAGCTTCCTCCCCATTTTCCACTCGGGCATATTACTCCTCCCCATTGGGTTCGAGTTCATAGCCCTCTAAGTCCCCATACCGACTCTTCTCCTGGTTCATCTAATTCCAAGCCTCCTTCACCACATATTGTCACCATGTTTGGACCCACAACTGGTGTAGGAACCCAAACTGGTGTTGGCTCCAGTTCTACCCTAGTGATCACATCTAGAGGAGCAATCTCATGAACCATTCAAAAAACTCCCATAGCTAGATGATAAATGACAAAATACACCACGATGCTGGTTGGCATGTTATGCAGATTAAGCTTCTCTCAAATATCCCAAAGTTTGAGGGTAATTCTAGAGAGGATCCTACTGTTCATTTTTGCTCCTTCCACATTTGGTGTTCAACCAACTCCATTACCGATGACTTCATTCGTTTTTAGCTGCTCCAACGCACGCTCACTAAAGACGCTACAAAATGGTATGTACACTAGCCTGCCACATTTCATTCCATTTTTGTGATGCTTGCTAAATTGTTCCTCTCATATTTCTAGTTACCTGTTCGATACGACACTGGTAAAAAGATATTGAGCTCATTTCATCATTCCTTTGCTACTCGCCTTTCCGACCATGTTCAAGAGTGGTGTAGAAGGAGGAGAACACGTCATGCCCCGCACTACGAACATCATGTCTATCTATATTGGTTTCTCAGGAGCCTTTTAGCACCCATTGGAAAAGATGCCTCGTCCCATTTTCCTCGAATTGAGGAGGAAGCTCTCCAAACCACTCTGAGATATGACATGATTTATGTGCAATCCGGTTCTATCTATACCGTCATTCCAAACCTTCCCCATCCTGGAGGTTCCAATGCACTCGGGTAATCTCACGTTGCCGACGGTATCATTGGAGCCTTTTCACATCCTTCACCATATACTCAACAAAGTTATGGACATCCATAGGGGGGCACCAATTCCTCCAACACTTATGCCCCTCCTCCTAGCAACATGTTTTCAGGGCCCCAACCTATCTACCAGACCATCTCTCCTCCTTACGAATATTTGAGCACTAAAGCCCCTCAAGTATTAACACCGCAGCCTCCCATGCATCCTCAGCCCCCATAGTTACTACCCCCTTAGGGTCAGGTGTCTGCACAATAGAGTGCAACCAATCCCCAAAAATTGAAGAGAAATAATAAGGGGAAGGGTAACAATGGTAACAAGGGTAGCGAGTGTAATCAAGGTAATCAACCTAGTGAATCCCAGGGGAACCAACCTAACACCAACAACCAGCAACAGGGAAGCCAACCCAAGAAAAATAAGGCTATTCATACGAACAAGGCTTGTGCATGTTGTGGTGTACATGGACATTATACACATGAGTGTCATATCTTACCCTAGATGCACAAAATGTGGGAAGCTCAAGCAACTTCTGGAGGCCAACAATTGCCTCAGAATCCTACACCATATCAACCGACAGTGCTTACAAATCCTTTCCATCAACATGGATTTGTTTCTTCTCAACCTCACCCAGGTCAAGTAGCCCACCCTCCCTAACTTTCTGGTCCTAGTGACTAACAGATCCTCATGATGAGCTCTGATGAGGTTAATCCCTCCAATATCAACTTGCAAACTCGACTGCGTCTATATGATAAGCCATCAACTTCGTCTGCCACTGAGTCCAAAGCCAAAGCTTCTAATCAGCCTCTTACGACATCAAATGTTCCATTACAGATCCCTCAACCTAAAGTTGAGGCAACTCCCAAGATCCCAAAGGGACCATTATGCCACAACATGGCTTCTAACCGAGTTGACAGTATAGTAGATGACTTGGACCAATCACCTACTGCCATGTCGACGCTGGATGTACTCCAGTCATGCCCATCTCAAAAGAAAGCTCTAATAACTTTTTTTGGTGTAGTAGATCCTTCTGATGATCATTTGATTGTCTTTCTAGTTGATACATCAGAACATCCCCCATTGCCTTGCTCTGTTGCTTTCTAGGTACTAGTCCGAGTCCGTAATGTCATCATCTCCTGATGCATTGCTGACGATGGTGCATCCACCTATGTGATGTCCACTACCATTTGGAAAAAACTTTAGTCAACTGAGTTGTCCCCCTCCACCATCACTTTGCATGCTTGGGACAAACACTCCTCCTAGCCTCTTAGCATGTACCGCAACTATCTAGTGACCCTTGCGGGCAAGACTGTCCATGTAAGTATTGAGGTAATTGATGCCCCTTTAGATTACAACATTCTCTTGGGTCACATTTACACATATGCCATGTCAGCTATCGCATCTGCAGTTTTTCGCAAGATGTTCTTCCCCCATGAAGGGAAGATCGTTACCATAGATCAGTAGAATTACTACGAGCTGGCATCTGTGACATCCCCCGAGTCCATTATCTCATCAGTGTTAGATAAGAAGACTTCAACTCCTCTCACTTGTGTTTCACCGAGAGTCTATAAAGATTCCTCATTCTTGGGTTGTTGGAAGCTATGTCTACCCCTAATTACCCTTGCACTTAGGCAAGGGGGAATATTTTTTGGAGGATTTTGAAGGCCATTTCCTTCCTAATAATCCAAATGCAATCTACCTAAAGAAATTATTCTCATAGCTTATCTCTTTGATTTGTATATCTTTATTTCTATAATGAAGTTAGGTAGGATGCATCATCTCATCTGTCGTTTTTTTTACCTTTCATATGGATCCGTCATCCACACCATATATCGGTCATGTTGATGGTGCAAGTCGCTTCTCTAGGAATATGGCCTCGACACCCTAGGAAATTTCCCCCCCTTGCATACATTAGTCCTTTCAAACGACGTGTGCATTGGATCTGCCACCAATAACTAGGCCGAATATGATGCAGTGATAGGTTTGTTAGTCTGTTCCCTTTCTCATTGCATCCTTCATCTTCATGTCTGTTTATATTCCTTGCTACTTGTCATGCAATTGAATGGTGTGTATCAAGTGCATAACCAAGTCATATTTAGAAAATATCTGTGTGTTAAGTTGTTGGTACGTGAATTTGAAACCATTAATTTTAGTCAAGTTCCTAGAGCCCAAAATAACTATGTAGATACCATTGCAAATAACCTTCTAGATTGACATTTATCACATGTATACCATAGAAGACAACCATAAACAAAACACATGGTAAACCATCATCGTCATATAAAAATGCATAACCATATTATGTGTCATATAAGTGTTAAGATCTCATAGCTCTAAATACATCTAACATGCCCATAACATGTTACAAAAATCTAAATCAAAGGGACCCACATGTCCCAATATCTAGTCACTAGTTGAAGGATCACATACCAAAGGCTCTGCCTGATCTGATAATCACCCTATAAGTGACCTCAGTTGAAGATTTATTAAACAAAATGTGTTACAGACTCATGTGTTGGTGTGTGTTCTGTGTTATTTAAGCAACGATTCAATCAGATTGTGAATACACAAAAAATAAGTGGAAAGACAATAGAGCAATACAGTAAGCAACACAAAGACACAAGAATTTTTAATAAGGAGTTCACCCTATTCTCCAGGGCTACGTCTCCGGTCCAAATTTCAGTGGTGGCCTTGTTTTATTGTGTCTTTAAGCAGAGAATTACAAATACAGGGACTCAATATGAGTTCTCCTGAAGTAGGTTTTGCTTGGCAGGGTGGTTCTTGGATTCCCCAAGCCACTCAGAGTACATAGACTCTTGTTCTTCCTACCAGCTCTGTGACCCTCGGTCTACAGTGGAAAGAGCCAACTGTGATGCTCAATATGGACAGATTCCTCTATGGGAAGGCTTGAATCTTCAAGCTCTTTGGTGCTCGATGCTGCCTATGGTCAGCTCAGCCCTCTATCTCTTCTGCTTGGCTTTACTGCTCTCCGTATTCAGTCCTCCTCTCAGGGTTCACTGTTCACTATCTCTCTTAGTCGCTTGGACTCTTTCTGCTCTTCCCTTAGTTTGACTGTCTTTGTTCATGTCTTTATCCATTCGATTCCTATGCCTGTTCGGTTCCTTTCCTGCCTACGTCGACTCAACTTTTGCAGCTGCGCTTGGAGTTCCCTATTCGGCGTCAGCATGAACATTCGGGAAGTGGCCATGTGCCTCCATCTAATTGGTTCCACCATGCTTCGTTGATTCATTTCTTCCGTTATGTCATGGATACGTTCTTTCTCCACCGTGGCAGTCAACGGATTCCAAATCCTTGTAAATCGCGGCTTAATTCCCTATCGATTCTGCTTCTTTCTATCAGGCGGAATCTCAGCCGTCCGATCTGGGCTACTCCAGATCCAACATCATATGCACGTCGAGCGTGGGTGACTTGCTCGACCGATAGCATGTGATCGCGGAGGTTTTTCTCTCACCTCTGCTGCCACGCATCAGTCGCTGAGTGGGATCACTTCACTCTCCTCCAAAACCTCTTACCGTTCAAGGGCACCTCGGTCAATATCGCCGGTTTTCCAAAGTGCGGGTCCCGCCTTTTTTCCTTTAGCGCTTTTTGCTTTCCGCTCATGGTTCTCTGGCTCCCAACGTGACCGAGTGCTTAAGCCCTTCCACTTTGGCCTTGTTTTCCTAGCAATGTGCGATTAGCACTAAGTGCTAATTGCACATCAAAATCGCCTCCTTTTCCTGATCTGGGGCTCCCGGGGCTGTTTTGACCTCATGCGTAGTCTCCATGGGCCTTGGTCAACACACTTTGACTGAGGTCCTTTTCGTTCCACGTTGGCAGCCATTGCCACTAGTTTAAGGCGCTTCTAATCATTGTTTTGGAATTTTCAGAGGTTTGGTCAACTCGATACAGTCAAGGCTCTTGACAGTATTTTGTGGATCCGATTCAGATCATGGCCTCCCTACTAAAAAAGCTTTTGGACCACCAAAAGTTGGTTTTCTTCAAGCATCGATTAAGTGACGAAACTACTGTCTCACTTGTCCAATCTCAATCCATTTCGCACTACTCGGCTTCGAGCCCTTAAGCCCAATCCTGAGGTATTCCACTTGTCCACTACTCGTCATCCTTACCTTCCTGTCTAGCACTGTATCTTCCTGTAACTCATTAAGATATTCAAGTAGTAGGTCGTCAACAGAAGGTAATTGACTCTACTCTTCAGGGTCCTCAATCATTGAAGGTTCAAACAACCTCAAACAGTCTGCATTTATGATTGAGTAGATGTGCATGTAAGCTGGTAGTCAAGGTGGAAAGCATTTTCACAAATCTTCTCAGGTATCCTGAAGGGTCCATACATGATAGGTTTTGGATTTTTACCTTCACCTTGCATCCTGTCCTTGCTGATATACAACCAGACTTGGTCTCCATCTTGAAAACTATGCTCCATATGATGCTTATCACGCGTAGCCTTCTACTTGGCCTGGCTCTTTTCCAACTATTCCTGTACTGCCTAGTGGATCTCCTGGATCTGTTCAATGAACCTAGTTGCATTGTTCACATCACTGTGTCTATCAACCATGGTATCTTTACCAAAGACAAAATCCAAAGGAGACCTTGGTATGAAACCAAAACAGGTCTCAAAAGGAGATCTCTGTGTAGAAGAGTGTTTGGCTCTATTGTAAGCATGTTGCACATAGCACAAGTGCTCCTCCCAAAGCTTAGGATGCTTGCTACAATATCCTCTCAGTAACTAGATCACCGTCCTGTTAACTACTTCTATCTGGCCATCTGTTTGTGGATGAAAAGTTGTGCTTTTCTTTAACTAGGTGTCCATTAGTTCCCATAGACTTGACCAAAACTTCCCGAAAAATTGGGTGTCTCGATCAGATACAATAGAAGTGGGTAATCCAAAATGAACCCATACATGTTCAAAGAATAATGTTGTAGTTTGTTCAGTTGTAATCTGTTTAGTACAGGGTATCAAAATACACATTTTGCTGAACCTGTCCACAATAGCATACAGATAATCATGACCTTTCCTAGATTTAGGTAGTCCTCCAACAAAATCCATGGAAATGCTTTCTCGAGAGTGAGAAGGAACTGGTAATGGAGTGTATAAGCCTAATTTTCTGTTACTGGGCTTGCTTTTAGCACACATAGCACATCCCTTCACATATCTAGAAACTGTCTCATTCATTTTTGGCCAATAGCAGAACCTTTGCAGTTGTGCAACTGTTTTACTTACCCCAAAGTGACCCGATATCAGAGAAGTGTGTGCTTTCCTAATCATATTTACTCTCTCAGTTTGTGGAATGTAGAGTTTCCCACAATGATATAAGAGTCGGTCCTTCACATGATAGTCCAATTCTTCTGCTCTTTTGCCTTGACTCAAAGTTGCATATACATCTTGAAAGTCCATGTCCTGAGCATACTGTTCTATGTAGCTTTCATGCAGCACAGAATTATGCTTAAGTATTGTAGATGCATTTATAATGGGTCTAGATAACATATCTTCAACCTTGTTATGTATGCCCTTTTTATATCCGATGACTAAATGAAACTGTTGTAGAAAACCCATCCATCTGTAATGTATTGATTGTTGCAACTTAGTTTGGGAGTGTCGGTATTGAAGTGGATGACGATCAGTATGTATTACTGTTTCTTTACCCATTAAGTAATGTTTCCACTTTTTCACACTCTGAACTAATGCACACAATTCTTTATCATAGGTAGGATAGTTAACCACTGCAGGATTAAAAGTCTTAGAATGATAACATATGGGTTTACCATGCTGTGTCAACATTGCTCCCATGGCATAGTCACTGGCATCAGTTTAGATCTCAAATGGTCTTTGTAGATTTGGCAGTGCTAGTACAGGTGATGTACTAATCTTTTCTTTCAAGGTGTCAAAGGCTTTCTGCTGTTTGCCTCCCCACTGAAACACCTTGTTCAATCATGTCAAAGCATGTAAGGGAGTTGCAATTGAGGAGAAATTTGAAATGAACTTCCTCCAATATTCTGCTACTCCTAAGAAGCTTCTCACATCTGTAGCAGACTTGGGTTTAGGCCAGTTTACAATAACTGCCACTTTAGAGGGATCTATTTTCAATTCACCTCCCCCTAGTATATGACCCAAATAATTTAGAGAGGTTTTGCCAAATTCACATTTGGAGAGTTTAACATATAGTTTTTCTCTTTTCAAAACATCTAATGTCTTCTTAACATGATTTAAATGTTCTTCCCACGTTTTACTAAAAATCAGAATGTCATCCAGATACACAATAACAAAGTCATTAAGAAAAGGTCTGAGTACATCATTCATTAATCTCATGAAAGTAGGAGGAGCATTAGTTAGGCAAAAAGGCATAACCAGCCATTCATACAATCCCTACCTTGTTTTGAAAGCAGTCTTCCATGCATCTTGCTCTGCAACTTTGACCTGATGGTATCCACTGTGAAAATCGAGCTTGGTGAAATAAATAGCTTCCTTCAATTGATCTAAAAGATCATCTATGCGAGGAAGGGGATAACGATTTTTTATTGTTATCTTATTCAATGCTCGGTAGTCAATGCACATTCTCCATGAGCCATCTTTCTTTCTCACCAAGATGATGGGTGATCCACATGGTGATGTGCTAGGCCTGGTGAACCCTTTCTCGAGCAACTCGTGCACCTGCTTCTTGATTTCAACATTCTCTAAAGCAGACAACCTGTACATTCCAATGTTAGGCAAAGGAACATCTCGCTGCAAAATAATATCATGTACTATTCCCTTTTTGGGTGGAAGACCTTTAGGTTCTTGAAATAAGACATCATACTCTGAAATAATCTTTTCTATATCAGCTTTCCGATCAGCATTACAACCCTCAAATACATTGGTTTTATCAGGTGTCTTTTCCTTTACAATAGGGAAAATTTTAAGAACCCCCCCTAAATTTATAAATATAATAAATGGGCGAATCTCCATGGTATATAGGAAAAATGGAAGGCGATTTTATCAATAATATAATATGTATATATAATTTTTTGGCGAATCTCTCACCAGGCATCGCGAATATTTTACTCAATTATAAAATCTTGTAAGACCTTGGCGAGTCTTTCACTAAATAATAAAACTTTTTAAAGTCCTAGTGAATCTTAGCATAGGCTACATGCTGGTTTAATTCCCCCATTTAAATAGGCTACATTCCAGGTGAATACCATGGGTCAATACCATGTGCCATTTTGGTGAATACCATGGGTCAATACCATGTTCCATTTTTGTTTTTATTAATTCTAATATTAGGGTTAATAATGGTTTTTTGCATGGTATTAATAACAATCTAGTCCATGGTATTTGTCCCATAGTATTTTGGCCATAGGTTTCACCTAAATATAACCCATTTTTTGAGTGTTCATAAATATAAGGTGACTTACGGAGTAAATATGAAAAATGTTTTATTTGTTTACCATACCTCTCATTTATTTATATTTTTATTAATTTACGATACCTCTTTTACAAATATGGTATTTCGATCATAGGATTCACTTAAATAAAACCTCTTTCTTGAGCCTTCATAAATAGAACGAGGGTTATGGACCAAATATAAAAAGAGGTTTTATTTATTTACGATACGTCTAGTTTATTTATATTTTTATTTATTTACCATACCTTTTGAGTAAGTATAAAAAGACGTTTTATTTATTTACCGTACCTCCACTTTACTTATATTTTTATTTGTTTACACCCTTACATGTATATAAGGTGACTTATGGAGTAAATATAAAAAATGTTTTATTTATTTACCATACCTCCACTTTACTTATATTTTTATTTGTTTACACCCTTACATGTATATAAGGTGACTTATGGAGTAAATATAAAAAATGTTTTATTTATTTACCATACCTCTCATTTATTTATATTTTTATTAATTTACCATACCTCTTTTATAAATATGGTATTTGGCCCATAGGATTCACTTAAATAAAACCTATTCTTGAAAATGGGCGAATGGAAGGTTGTAAGTCCTAATTTCAAGGGCTAAATTTACCTTTTTTACCCTCTCCCTTAAAATAAGGTGGGCTATTTGAGGTGATTTGTAAAAATGTACTATGATACAAAATATTCACCCACTAAAAATTTAAAACCCCTTAATTTCGCCAAAGGGCGAACATTCGCCCCTAAAATTATCCTTGCTTTACAACCATTAGTAAGAACTGTTTGCATGAATTTATCATTCTTTTCATATGTCCTGAGTTGATGAGAGTATAATTATTCTTGAGCTTATGAGCCCTTACAAAGTATTCAATTCCATCTTTAACAAGTAGATACTTGTTCTCAACTCTATAGAAAATAGCTTTTCTATCATACAAGTAGGGACTTCCTAAAACAATTCCACATATATCTAAAGGAATTACATCTAACTCAACCTCATCTACAAATGCTGACCCAAAAGAAAACTTGAGTTTGCACTGTATAGTCACTTGTAGTTGTGATTTATCATTCAACCATCCTACTGGGTATGACTTCTTATGAGGTGTAGTTGCTAATCCCAATTTCTTTACAATTGCTTCAGAAATCAATTTACTTGTGAGCCACTATCAAACAAAGTATCAATCTTTTGATTTTTGGAAACAACTCGAATATGGAAAAACTCATGTCTTTTTCTCTCGTGTTCTTCATCAATAACAGATTGAGTAGAATTACTAATAGATGCTTCAGAATTCTTACCTTTTATACCTGTGGCTACAATGATTGTTTCATCTCCCGAGTCTGACCCCAAATCTTTCTGAATAGCTGCAGCAGTCTTCTTCTACTTGCCCTCGGACTTCTTAGGTCTCAGCTATGGATGCAGAATCCAACAGTGCTCATCATCATGCCCCTCCTTGTTACAGTGAGTGCATGAAGCTTTACCTTTTGTGCAGTGTTTGCCTTCCTTGCTTTCCACTTCTGCTTTCTTTTCTCCTTGCTCTTGCTTACAGTGGGCTGGGATGGTCCCCCAACTTCTGGATTTCCATTCTTTCCTCTAACTTCTAGATGAGTAGCTTGTACAGATACCTCATCTATACTAGTGGGATTAAACTTGAGGATGGTATGCCTCAGGTAGTTGTGTAGACCACCAATGTACTTCAAAAGAGTCTCTGGTGAGTCTAATGAGATAATCAACATCAATGCTCTCTTTCTAAACTCTTGAGTATACCCTTGTACACTTTTCCCTTTCAACTGTCGAAGAGTTTTCCAACTCATCATGGCTTATTGTGTGTAGGCCAATGGATAGAACTGCTTTTTGACTGCAGCAACAAATTCACTCTAGACAGAGATGGTCTTACCATGTATTTTCATATCAGCTTGGGTTCTTCCTTCCCACCAAACCAAGGCAGTGCCTCCTAGGCGTAGGCTTGCCAGCTGAATCTTACTCTTGTCTGAGTCTATGTTCTGTACCCTGCAATACACATCAATTTGTCTAATCCAATTGTCCAACTTTTCAACATTTAGCTCTCCATCATATATAGGAAAATCAAATTTTACATCTAGCTTAATCAAAGATGCTTTCTTATTATGTACAGGGCTATTAGGAGGTCTGAGAAAGCTTTCCTCTTTCCCCTTTCCTTTGGAGCAGTCACGGGAATGAGACTCATATTTTTCTTCATCTTGTTTAGAACCTGGTGAATCATCATCCTTATGCTTTCTAAAGTCCCTATACATTTCTTCTACCATAGACTTTATAGCTAGGAAACCTTCTATGAATTGAGGGTCTGGCCCTATAGAACCTTCTTCTGACATTGTCTTCTGAGAATAGACTCTCCCAATTTCAGGATTAGTTTCCACCAACTCTCCTTCTCCTAATTTGAGCTCTGATCTTGTGAGCATTCACAGCTAAACCAACACAAGCTTGTCTAACCTTACAGCCTAGAGCTCTGATACCACTTGATCTGGTAATCACCCTATAAGTGATCTCAATTGAAGATTTATTAAACAGAAGGTATTATAGACTCATGTGCTAGTGTGTGTTTTGTGTTATTTAAGCAACGAATCGATCAGATTGCCAATAAATAGAAAATAAGTGGAAAGACAGGAGAGAAATACAGTAAGCAACACAAAGACACAAGAATTTTTAATAAGGAGTTCACCCTATTCTACAGGGCTACATCTCTGGTCCAGCTTTCAGTGGCAGCCTTGTTTTATTGTGTCTTTAAGCAGAGAATTACAAATATAAGGACTCATTATGAGTTCCCCTGAAGCAGGTTTTTCTTGGTAGGGTGGTTCTTGGATTCCCCAAGCCACTCAGAGTACACAGACTCTTGTTCTTCCTACCAGCTCTGTGACCCTCGGTCTATAGTGGAAAGAGCCAGTTGTGATGCTCAATACGGACAGATTCCTCTATGGGAAGGCTTGAATCTTCAAGCTCTCTGGTGCTCGATGCTACCTGTGGTCGGCTCGGCCCTCTATCTGTTCTACTTGGCTTTACTACTCTCTGTGTTCAGTCCTCCTCTCAGGGTTCACTATTCACTATCTCTCTTGGTTGCTTGGACTCTTTTTTTTCTTCCCTTAGTTCGACTATCTATGTTCATGGCTTTAGCCATTCGATTCCTGTGCCTGTTTTGTTCCTCTCCCACCTGCATCGACTCACCTTCTGCAGCTATGCTTGGAGTTCCCTGTTTGGTGTCAGCATGAACGCTCGGGAAGTGGCCACGTGCCTCCATCTAATTGGTGCCAACATGCTTTGTCGGTTCCTTTCTTCCGTTATGTAACGGATATGTTCTTTCTCCACTGTGGTGGTCAACAGATTCCAAATCCCTCTAAATCGTGGCTTAATTCCCTGTCAATTCTGCTTCTTTCTATTGGATGCAATCTCAGCCGTCCAATCTGGGCTCCTTCAGATTCAACGTCATACGCACGTGGAGCACTGTTGACTTGCTCAACCGATAGCCCACGATCACGACAATTTTTCTCTCACCTCCACTTCCACTCATCGATCGCTGAGTGAGATCGCTCCGCTCTCCTCCAAAAGATCTTACCGTTCAAGGGCACCCCGATCAATACCATAGGTTTCCCAGAGTGCGGGTCCTGCCTTTTGTCCTTTAGCGCTTTTTGCTTTCTACCCGTGGTTCTCTGGCTCCCAACGTGGCCGAGTGCTTAAGCCCTTCCACTTTGGCCCTGTTTTCCTAGCGATGCGCGATTAAAATCGCGCATCAAAATCGCCTCCTTTTCCCGATCCCAGGCTCCCAGGGACTGTTTTGACCTCCTGCGCAGTCTCCATGGGCGTCGGTCAGCGCGCTTTGACCGAGGTCCTCGTCGTTCCATGTTGGCAGCCATTGCCACTGGTTCAAGGTGCTTCTGATCGCTATTTTGGAATTTTCAGAGATTTGTTCAACTCAATATAGTCGAGGTTCTTGACAGTCTTTTGTGCATCTGATTCGGATCACTGCCCCACTTGCACGTAGATCACGTACTGCATGACCAGCCATCGCCATGGGCTGTATGATACCTCGCCAGTCTAAGGGAAGGTCGTTACACTCATATATGTATTGATCGTCTAGCTATGCCAACCACACTCAAAAACTATGGTCAAGAGTACCCCACATCTACAGTGTAGATAAACGAGTAGCACACTATCCTCTAGATCTTGACAAGATGACGATGTTCCCTAATCTACAACCATAGGCACTGTGGCTCGTGCTACATTTCTTACTAGTTTTACCAGTGCTATGTCTACATACCACATATTTTACACTTAGTATGATATACATGTGTTAAAAATATGAAATGCACCATAAAAATAGCAACTTAACAATTACTGTTTGGTCCCCATGCTTGCCTGAGCGAAAGTCGCAAGTCAGGATCTCCCTGATAGTTCATCCCGCTATAAGGATAATTGTCGATCTAGAGGGGCATCTGATCCCAATGTGCAAAAAATGTGGGTTGGAACACCCGTCCGACTCCCCGTCCTCCTCTCCATAGCAGCTACCCCCAGTGGCAGATCTTGGGCTCCTGTGGGTCCCAATATCAGATCTATACTTAAGGAAGGATGGTGGGTATCTTCTCAAAGAAGAATGCACAGAGTATTGCACTAGAAACATAGTCATGGCTCACGTATATAGACTTAACTATCATTTCACCGATGATAGCATCATCTTGGCCCACCCATAGTAGGTCCTAGCCAAAACACTCTCAACCAGCGCCATCTACCCCCCAGTGATTTAGTGGAATGCATGGCTACCCAAGATTCGTAGCACAGCTATGGAAACAACTTATGTCTCTAGCTGGTCTAAATCACGAATTGGGTAGTCATGCCCTTCACATGCACATCCTGTGTACAATGGCGCTCCACAAACTTTGTAATGTTCCTCCCACAAGGAAACACTAGATGTATATCCCCCACCAGTCTGAGGGGAGGGAGTCTGGTGAAGAAATAAATATCCTATAATGTGAGCTCAATATTGTGCCCCTGCATGACAAATACCTCATGGTTTGGATCCCAATAGCTCACAATTCTCAAGAGAAAGGGCTCACCTGCCCTCATCAATGGGTTCTCTACCAACCTGAGAACCCCATAGCAAGCCAATGCCCCTCAAACCCCCTAATCCATCTGAATCTCAGATCAGAGAGTATCCATGTCTCTCTCACACCAGTTGATTTTTAGCTCTACCATGCCTGCAAAACACCACATGTCTTGTCAGTTGAGAGAAGAAAACACTGGTCTACATTAATCAACCTACAACCCCCACCAAGCAAGAAAACCACCCCTCGTTTCAGCCCCAAATCACAGTTTTATGACCAGAATGTGTGAGATCGCAGGTTTTCACCTGTTTCCTATGATCTAAATTGGACTTCTAGGCACAAAAAGTGTGATTAGACCATGAAGAGGAGCAAGGGTCTCCTAGGGAGCTACCATGAGCCAAAAGTCATGAAATAAATAACTGAAATTGAAGAGATCAGTAAGGCCACCTACCTAAAAGTTGCAGATCCTGATTCTGATGGGTAGTTTGTCCACTATGATCTCCATAAGATTTAGGGGCTTTTACTCCTCTCCAAATTTACCACAACTCACTTAAAAAATGAATTATAATTGGAGGGAAAATGTCCTTTCATAGAAAAGTCCACAATTTTTCTGTCACCCGCTTTGACCAAATGGTAGCTTAGCTTTACAAACCATCAACATCATTAGAAATCCCTCATCGAGTACTATAATGAGTCTTTCTTAGTTTTGGATGATTTGAACCTTCAATAGGAAGCCATTTTTTCAAGAAGGGTCACTTCGTCGCATCTCAAAATCGAATTTTTTCATATGCGACACTTGTAATTTGAGGACCACATTTCCTTGGAACTTGTCATTTCACGTGTCAACTTTCATCATGTGCAACCATCATTTACTCATTTTTTCATGGTCCCCACGGGGCCTATTCTGTGTGGCAGTGTCATCTAGTCACCCTTGTTTAGAGAATTTGCGGTGACTCACCCTTGCATCCATGGAGTTTGTTTCATATCCCATTATATCATATCATAGCATTCCATCCATATTTTGATACCATTCATCCCGTCTTGCCCATTTTGGCCTCCAGTCATACTGTCCGCATCCCATCCCGAGTTTAGTCAGTTGCTGCCAAGTCAACCATGCACTTTATGCTCTGACAAGGGAAGTCGTTTATTTGTCCCGCAATCCCTCATTTTCCATTATACCTGGTGTCAGTCCATCAGTAACATTAGTATTTTCCCTCATACCTTAGTTGAGGATCCTCATTGCCTCACCTATCGTGGGCCCTATTATGTCGACATCAGCTCATTTCTTCCTTAAGAACGAACTAGACGGTTGTGTATCCTGGTTCCAGTTTCCGTTCTTGTTAGGTACTTTGGATCAATTAGAGAGATTCATTATTTCCCTTTGACTTGGTTGTTTCATGTCCGTGATCCATACACTCGATGGTCCAATGATGCAGCAGATTGTACCAATGGTTCCTAGGTGTGCGTGAGATGTTTGAGACCTCATGAGTGGGTGGCCCTTCAGGTAGCCCCCCACATGCTCGGATGCATTCCTATTATGCTACGACCTTAGATACAGTTCCAAAAATATAATGGGTTCAGTTCCTACCAATCACAGTGTTCATAGAATTCACATCTGCTTTAGATGATCCATTTAGATTTTCAGATCGCTTCCTTGTTCAACAGGGCTTCTTCGGTTATTCTCCCCTCCCTCCAACCCATTTTTTTAGGGAAGGGCCATTATATCTCATGTAATTAGTTCATATTATATTCAATCCTGGCTCATATTTTTCCAGGTGCATTATATATATGGGACACATTGTACTATTTTTTGACTCAGTTATAATGCCAACATGTCATGTACCATTCAACATGTACTTCATGGCGCAGTTTCATGTTTCTCAGTACACCATTACTTTTGTACTAAGTTATCTCAGTAGGTATATGTATGCCTCCCTTGCCTCATTGAGGTCTGGTACCACAACATAAAAGGTGACTTGCGTTGGTCTTGCCCCCTCTGTCCCTATCCTCCTGCTTCAGTTGTATTGGTCTCTCTCTCTCTCTCTCTCTCTCTCTCCACTTTGTGGGGTAGTGATTATGTATTTACAACACAGTTCGGTCATATATTTTCCTCCTAACAATCGTATGCTGGGGGGAAATCTGTTATCACCAAAATGTTGATCATCTAGCCTAATTTACTAGATGGATCCTATTAGAGTCGGTTTGGTCAGTCCTCCGTCAGAGATCAAAACTCTTTATGCATTTCATTCTTAGGTGTCCCACTCCATTCATTCAGCTGCATTCCGCTAGGGGCATGCCATAATCTGACGGATAATGTCATGCTAGTCATTTCCCCTCATGTCTGGCTCTTGCTGGCTTATGTCTTTGTGTCGAATAATCAAAAAGTCCATAACAGTCAAGGTCTGGTCCTTTAATGGACAAAAGTCATTTTTGGTCATTAGGTCTACGAATTCATCAGTTTAGTCTTTAAATATGTCTAGTAAAGCCATGCAGGCCAGAGTGATGCTCTTGAAAAGTAATGATTCACAGAGTTTCATCATCATATTGATAAACTTCGACTGTTCTTCAAAACTCTGTTTTGAAGAAAAGTCAAACAGTGCTATTGGTGACAAAATTTTCAAAAGGGGTCTACAGTTCATTTCTTCAAGTGCAGTCATGGTTTCTATGGCCAGATGCTCTATCATGCAATCCCTACAAAAGTGTCGAAAATTTCACCGTTTGAGCCCAAAATTCAGAGAAAAAGTGAAAATCAGGGTTATATTAAAGTCAGTGAAAAGGTGTTAAACAGGACATTAGAAAAGTGGGCTTTTTAAAAAGTAAATTTAAAACATGACCTCCAAGCCTATATACACAAGTTTCCATCTCAAAACAAACTCATTATGCAATCAAGGCATATGGAGAACGTTGCAAGGTAGTGAGGTGAGCAATTGAGTGATTTGGAGCAATTGGAGGGAGTTTCAGGATGCGCAGTGCACACAGGCAGGAGCGCGACGCACACACTGGGCGCGGCGCACACAGAGCCCGCCCGCAATGTTAAATCATAACCAGCACGGTGCACATAGAGCGTGCAGCGCACTGGGTTTTGCACGCGGCACACAGGGACAAAATGCCCAGAACTTTACCAAATCACCTCAAATCTTTTATGGAGCTCATCTATTTGCAAGGTAGGCTCGAAACATCACTTGTGCATCAACTTTTATGGGTGATATAAGGGTTTTTATGCCTGTAATTAAATGCAAAATTTTTTCATAAAGCAAACACAAGAAGACATCAAAGAAAAACTATTCTGCTAGGGTTTGTGCCCTAGTGTTGTTGCTGCCAAGGTATTTTCCCTTCCCTACCCCTATTCCTTATTCCCGTATTGCATTCTTCCTACTATCACTACCCTAAAACACTACCAAATTCATTATTCCCTTACCCCCCCTCCTATCACTCAATACAAACCCTAAAACCCTACCTTGCTAAAAAACCAAAACCTACCCTATCAAAATACCCCAAAGCCCCCTACATATCCCTAAACAAAATTCTCCCATAACCCCTATTCCCATTATATTATCCCCCTCCTAATAATCCCTTGTTTCATTGTCCCCTTGGTGGCAGATTATCAAAACAACCTAGCTTTCATCATCATCAAAGGGGTAGCCTAAATTGAGTTTATAAAACAATAGTCATGGCATTCGAGGTTTCATCAGAGTATGAGGAGGAAACCAACAGTGATACAACTTTAGGAGAACAGGCTGCCAGGAGACATCATCGGAGTGTCAAACATGTTAGATATGAGCCAAACAACTTCACCGAGTTGCAGGCATGCCCTCTTTTTATATCATGTTTCCAGCACCTAGCATATTTTGAATTTCGTCAAAGGGTGGCTAATGTTAGAGTTCATCATGAGTTGGCCCATATTTTTGTGCTTCACCTACATGGAGGTCAGTCTATCTTGGCCAGGGTCACCTTCACATTGAGACCCGAAACTATCTTAGTGGCAATAGGCATACCAAATGTTGGAGAACAGTGGCATAAGAAGAAGAAGGTGGATAGGCAACACTATGAGTCTTACATTAAGGCCAAATTCTTGGGTCAGCTCACAAGAGTCTTTCCATTCAGATATTTGAAAGATGAGTATGCTCCACTCATGAAATTGATCATGAAGCACTTCAGTTGTGAGGTATGAGTGCAAAGGCCCAGATAACGAGCTTGAAGGCAAAATTGAGAAAAGTAACAAAAGAGGCAAAGGAGGAAGATGGGCTTCGAATCTTTGCTGAGGCTTCCTTGGCCCATCATAACACCCCATAGAGAACCTCCAGCCCAAATTTCAAGAAATTTGGGGAATTTTTGGTCACATGACAAATTTTTGGGCAAAACACAGGGTTTTTCTCCCTGTGCGCTAAAAATATATAGCTCCAAATGAGGAATGGTTTGCATTTTTGGATTCAGCATGGAAAGTCACGACTACTAGCGTCCGGACAAGAAATTTGGGCAAGATCTGAGTCTCCAAGAGGTGAAAAACACCCAAAAAATGGCCTCTCTACCCCTTTTTTGACACACAAGAAGTAGTCTTGGTAGAATGAAGATTTTGAGGGGAAAATGAGGACCAAATTTAAAAATTCCAATTGGGTTAGAAAGTAGACAGGACAGGATTTTGAGCAAGTCTACTTGGGCACATTTTGGACACTTTCAAGTGCCCCAAAATAGGCCCAACATTAGCGCGGCGCACAGAGGAAAAATTGCCAAATTTGCTTCCATTTCGCGAAATTTCGGTTCGCGACTTCTCCAAGTGGGCCTGCTCATCTACACTTCAGTTTTTTGGCACCAAAGGCAGCATTTAAAGCATTTTCTCTCCATATGGACTTCTATCCAAGTGGCGAAGGAAGGCAAATGGTCACCCAAGCCAAATGTCATGTTTGCAGTGCTGCACCTGTAGCTGATGGTTTGCTCTTCATCTCCATTTTGTAATGATTCGAGTAACTCCCCAACTCTTGGGCATTCTATCTCTTCATGGCACATTCCATATATTGTATGTAAGCTATTTGCAAAGGGTTGGTTGGCTTGTAACTTCTGGGAGACTGTGGGAAAGAAACTCTGTTTCTTCACTGTATACTTTTGACAGAGAATTAAAGATAGGCAGCGGCTCTGTTTCGTGAGATTCTTGTGGTTGTGAGTGTAGAAAATGTGTCTCCTATGTTTTCATATGTATTTTGTTATGTTTCATAATTCAATTTCATGTTCATTTCCAGTGAAATTTTCTGAGTGAGATTAGGTAGAATTCAATTTTATTGCTCTACCTGTGGGAAAATTTCATGTTCAGTGTTTTTCTTCTGTTGAAAAGGATTCATGTAACTATGCCATTTTCACTCTCTTCAACAATCTATTCATTCCGCGTTACTTCAAACTAAATTGCTACATTTTCCTCCTACCTTGCCTCACAGAATAATCTGTGCCTTTGTATTAAATTCTCTGTTCCTTGCTGACCGTTGGTCCCATACCATCCCAAAAGATCGGTCATTCATAAAAATTGTTTCTTGTATCCCTATTCACTTACTAGCCTAAGATCAATATTTCATTGTAAGTCATCTCAGACCATTTTCAGTTATATATTCACTGAGCATGACTCGGAGAGAGCCCTCTCATGTTCTGGTAGGGCTAGATACCAGACTGAGCGTGGTTTGTGGTTACCCTGAATTTTTCCTTCCTTCAGCCTAGGGCAGATTTAGGTGCTAACATAGTGGCGACTCCACTGGGGACGAAATTGGTTTGCTTGAAGATTGTCTTGCCCGAGTACATATCTCAAGATCATAGCTAATTGTTGATGGTGAACAACAATCAGACATAAGAAGGCTGAAATCATTCACCTGGCGACTCCATTCACTGAAGAATCCAGCAATCAATCCTTCATGGTGACTCCACTGCAGAGAGATCAGTAGCTTTGAGATTCTCAAAATGGAGCGGGTTGCAAGAAGATACACTCCCATGAGCCGAGATCACATCCTAGGTTTTGCAAATAAAATTCCAAAGGTAAATTGGTCAAGGAATCTACCTACATTTAAAGATGATGGTAAGAAGGACGCTACTTTACATCTAGTTCGATTTCACATGGATATTTGCAAGTTGAAGGTTGATTTTCCTGAAGATTACTTGATGAAGATATTCATGGCCACTCTGGAAGGTGAAGCCCAATCTTGGTATGAAAGTTTGCCACCTTCTTGTATTTACTGTTTAAAGGATTTTCATGCCCTGTTCATCAAAAGATATCAATAATCTTATCCATCATTAAATCTAGTTCATGACTGTTGCAAACATGCTTCTACTTTTATTGAAAGCCTTGAAAAATACTATGAGGATGATAATTTTATGGATGATGAGATCATGGAAGCCTTGTACGAGAATCCATTTCAACAACATGAAGAGAAACTAGAGGAGTCTCATCAAGATGCTCAGGAAACATTGCAGCAGAATCAAGATCTTTGTATGGTGGAAAATGAAGGAATTTTGCATCTTGACAGTCAACGTGAATTACATGAAATGGATCAGCAGTTTGAGGAAAATTTGTACACTCCTCCACTTGAAAATATTGAAGAAAATCATTGTTCGTGCAAGAGAAAACGAAAAGCAATATCTGCTTTGTCTGAAGATGAAATAGATCAACTCTTGAACAGCCATGTTCCAGCTCAAGTTAACATAGATCTGTAGTGTGCACCCGGTCAAGAAGGTGATGGTGGAAATTTTTCCTCTTCTGAAAAGGATGATAGTCCAGTGAACAGCTTTATAGATCAGCAAGTTGAAGAATTCCATATGGCTGAAAGTGATGAAAGAAAAAGTGTCATTTCTGATCTACCCATAGAAGAAGACATCATGTAGGGAAGGCCAGTTCTACTTTCAGAATGTGATAACGTTAAGTCAACCCTTTCAATTCCAGATTCGGATTATGGTGACCACAAAAACCTTGTACTAAGTCCCATGAAAGAGAACTCTGCTGCTGAAATCATTTGGGATGAAGAAGACAGAGTTTTGGATCCAAATGTTCTCATGTCATCAAAACACAGTCTTCATGAAGAGGTAATCCAGTCAGCTCATGAACAGCGAGATGAGAATTTTGTTCAAGTAAGTGAAAAAGGTTCCTTGGATGAATCGTTGCTAGATGATAGAAATGTCATGCTTGGGTTTCAAGAATCATTCAATGTTTCTTTTCTCATGATTGATGAGTGCAAAGACAATTTGGCTATCAATCATATGAAGGTGACCTACAATACATTCAGGCTACCAAAGAGCAGAACATTCAGGATTGTCTTTCAGACTCTTCCTCATATGTTTCATGTTTTGAAGTGTTCTTTGAAGAGGAAATCCGCTCATCTGCTTGTTCAAATTTTTTTGAAGACCAGTGTTATAGATATTTTTGGGCCCTGCAGCACCAGGTATAAAATATCCATAAACTAAGGGCTCATAAGTCCCTAAAAGTGTTGTTCCACCCCCTAAAGGAACAAGGTCATCTGATTATAGCTTCTCCCAGAAGTTATCCATGAAAAACTGCTCAGAACTGGTCAAAACAGGATCATTGCACTTGCTCCATGGCTAGGGTGTGTTGAATCTCACCTAAGTACACTCTGTAGGTGTGTTTCATTTCAAAAATCCCTTCTATGGGGTGCGATGAGCGAGAAGAGACAAATGGCAGTGTCAATCTGCAAGGTGGAAAAGCATGGAATCTTCCAGAAGTTTCTCCTGTGACACTTGCCTCTTTGAATTCGACCAAGGAGGAGTAAGAAATCATCAGTCTACAAGTGGAAGCAAGAACTATCAGAGGGAGGACACTAATCAAAACACAAGCTAACTCATCCCCCTTACAAATATCTATATATGGATCCCTCATCCCAGAGATCCAGAGGCTGGAATTTTGCATATTGTAAGGAATTGCTGTTAGTTTCTTGAGACAACAACATAGTGTTGGGTGATCTAAGCTTCGTATGAGGTGAAGAAGGGCTCACTTTCTGAGAGGATGATGCTGGGTCAGAACAGTTGGTTGTAACTCTCTTGGCTTTTTCTTGATTATCAATAAAGCTATTCTAGTTTTCTTCCATACTCTCATGTAATCTATGTTTTGTGCATTTGTATGGTCAATTTACATTTGACCCTAGATTGTTTATGATAATAGATCCATGTTCTTGTATAGTTTTATGTTGCTGTGATCCTACAGGTACTCTGTGAAGCTGGGTATACGAGAAGGCAAGTAGCAAAAGACTATCAGAAGAGAGAGGAACCGAACAAGGAGCCAAGCGCAAGACAAAGGTTGGTCTCCTATTCTTCTCTCATCTATCCTTCATAAAAGAAAATGAAAGTAGACTTTACTTCGTTTGTTTCTAAGGTAGCTACCACACCTTAGTGGGATAGAGCAGTTCTATATAGACACTTTTCCCTGTAAAAAAATGGAGAATCCATTGGGGATCGAATAGATTGTTTGTTTATCTACATTTGTTTACTTTATAAACATACTGACGGAGCCTGAAGCTAAGCCAGCTAGCCTTCGAACTGCATTTGTTTTACGAATGCATAGTAGATCAACGCTGCTTCAGTCAATCTCCGGGTTTTGTTTATGAATTAAACACTTGATCTACAAACTCTCTAATTGCCCTTTGTGGTGGCCTTAGTAACCTCATTAGATCCACCCCTGTTGTTGCGTTACTGATTACCATTTGCACGGCCAAAACCCCTGAACCGAACTACAAACTGTGACCCAGAACCCGTTCAAAGTCTCGTCTCTGGTCCATCGCACCCTCTGGTCTGTGAATCTGACATTCAACGCACTTCCCGAGTGTAGTAGGTGCGCTGAATTTCAAATTCAATGTGTTGCAGGTGCGCTGATCAGACTAGGCCTTGTTCCTTGCATTTTGGTTTCTGTGTTGACTCCTTTCAGTTCTATTCTTGAATTTTGCTGCCTGTAATCAGTACATCTCTATTTGAAACCCTTTTCCTTGTTGTTATTCCGCCTCCAATGTGCAAAGAACTGTGAATGTTTTAAGTGTATTTTTAGTCATTTTCAGTTCTCCTTTGCAAAAAAGTAACATAATCGAGCTGTCGTCCTTTGATCTGAAAGTGTCGTAACTGTCGTTTTCAGCCATAGAAGGCAATCCTCCTGTTTGGTAGTCGATTATATGATTTACTATTGCATATGATTTGAATTTGTGATTTTTAAAGTGTCGAAAAGCAATATTTCATTTCAAAATCGCTGAGTGTCTCTCTTACCCTCACTTCATTTTGGAAAGAAAGTTGTTAAGTACTATCACTTTAAAAGTAATTCAAATTTGCACATAAGCTTTCTTTTTATCATCTACATATTAAGAAAGTCGAAAACAAATACATGCATGTGCATTTTCATTTAGACTGTTTGATTGGTTTGATTTAGGACAATGCATATAGTGTGTGCTCTTTTCTCTTTGTTGAAAGAAAACTGTCTATCTTCGATTAGTAGCTAGGATTTTCATGGCATAAAGAAGATAAATTGACTGTTTATCATCTTAGATTGCATTTTAGGAATTGTATCTATACATCACGTGGTGAACCTGAAAGGAAAAATTCATAAACAAGATCAACTATAAAATAAATTGAATGAATCTAACAACGCTTTGGAACCTAACGCACAACATCTAGAGGTCTAGGATAGAGACGTGTTCCGGTGTCATAAAATGTGGTAACTGTCGCTTTCATTGTTGGTTGGGTGATTCCTCCACTTTGAGATGACAAGTGCCAATACGGACTTGTGCTCCCACGTACCGTTGAGTATATTTTGGGAGACCACTATAGGCTTTATCCTTTATCCATAAGAAGCCATGTCTGTTGCCCTATCGATCGCAATGCACTGAACAGAACATTCGGGAAGATTGACTGCCGTACCATAAAAAGTATTCTGCAGTTTTGCAATTGGTTTGGTAAACCCTCTACCTAGATCTCCAGAGCAGTCCCTTTCGTTCCTTTTCAGAGCCTTTAACAGAAAAGGTCCATCTGAGCACTTGTCACTTCAGGCTCATTAAAAATCGAAGGCGACTAGAGTCATCTTTTTTTTTTTCTCAAAGCGTCTAAAAATTTATTTAAATGGAATAATCATCACCTTTCCTACGTTAGTCTTGGGTTGAGAAAATGGAGTCCACCAACCAAGGAATTCCCCTTGGAGGGAATCCTAGTCCCTTCTCCTCCTGGGGAGATATTGGTGCACCCCATATGGCCACATTGTCGCTTCCAGGACTGGCAATGGGCTTGCCGGTATGGCTCTTCTCAACCTCTGTCGTTCAGAACACCACAATTCCTGAACAATCGAGTCAGCAACTAGACAATTCCAAAGTTACCTCCCGACCCTCCACTTCGTCCAATTCTTCCTCTCCTCCTTCCTCTTTGCTTGATGGGGCCGGCAAAGCCAAAAATCAAGTACCTGAGAAGAAGAAGGAAAAGAAGAAGAGAGAGAAGAAGAAGAAGGAGCCAAAAGTGAAAGGGAGCAACCAAGCATCATCTAGTGAAAATCCACACACTGCACCGACCAGGCCTAAATCGCCATGTGTTATTTGCAAAGGAGACCATTATCATAGAGATTGTCCCTGCATCCCTCGGATCTTAAGGGACGGGTCTCCTCGTTTGCACAATCTGGTGTCATCAACCTCTGATTTTCATGTTGAAAACACACCGTCGACTAGTGAAAGTGAAGCCACTGGACAAAAAGGAAAATACAGATTTCCTTGTAAACTGTGTGAAGGCGATCATGCCGTACACCATTGTCCCTTCTTAGACGAGGCGAAAAGAGTTTTGGACGATCGTCCGGTTTCACCGTTATGACTTCCTCCTGGATATAAAAAATTCTCGCCGAGTCCGTCACTAGTCGAGAAACCGACTGGCCCACTCAAGTGGTCGGCCGAAGCATCTATCATTGAAGATGAATTGTCTGAATCCACATCAGACGAAAGTCAAAAGGTCGAGGCGGCAGTTCACCCACTCTTGCCTTCAGAGGTTCCATCTTCAGATGATACGGTCACCGAAGAGAACGAGGATGACACCATCCAAATTCTTTTCATAAACACAGACTCCGATGAACATGGGGGCAATCTACCCATTCCTTTACCGCAGGAAGGAAGTTCGTCAGAGTTGTACCTGGCCGTCTATTCGGTCCCACCTCCAAGCAACCTAGTTGTTTCTTTCGATTGGAATCAACTAGGCAAACCCCGTTTATCGGCTAGTGTACCATTTCGAATCATTGCTCAAATATACAAAATGGTTATGGATGGTACCATCATAGATGAAGGGGCTTCTGTGAGTATCCTTTCCTTGACTGCTTGGAAAGTGCTTGGTTCGCCATCGCTTTTGTCTGAAACGAGAAATCTAACAGGCTTTGACAAAGGAACCAGTCGACCTTTAGAGATCCTTCCCAATGTGCCCATAACATTGAGAAGGAAAACCGTTCACATGAACGTGATGGTAGTTCAAGGGCCCCTAGATTATAATCTACTCCTGGGGTGAGACTATATTTATTGCATGGGAGCAATTGTCTCTTCACTCTTTAGAGTAATGTGTTTTCCGCACGAAGGAAGAGTGGTCAAGCTCGTAGACCAACTTTCATTTCCCGGTTCACACATAGCAAATAGTCGTACGCCATCCCTGAATGGTCTTTTCACACGAGGAATGTCTCATCAATCTCCAGTCCGTCCTCTTGATGAGCGCGAGTGATTCCGAGGATATGACTGAAACCCAGGCGGCATGCACTCTGGTCTGCTTCGACAGGAAAACTTCGGGTATAAGATAGGTTTCTGCGAGAGGTAAATGACCTCCGTACTCCCGTCCGTGATTGGAAGAGGGGGTTGGGCTGGAATAAGATTCTCTTGTCAAAGTTATGTGAGTTGGCAGGCATCGCCACTCACCTTTGTCTATTTCGGTAGACATCGCCGAAGAAGGGTTTTTCTTTGGTAACCTGTAAGAGGTAGGCCTTTCCTGATAAAACAAGAATGTTTTGTCTGTGAATTGAGGGGTGACCTCGAAACTCTATTTATACCTGGGGGCATGCAAACCTTTTGGCATGCAAGCAAAGAGTGATCATTTATCTTCTTTTTGGATTTGTCGTTTCCTAACTTGCATAAAGAAAGCATGTGGGGCAAAGATTTGAAAAATCGCCATTTTAAATGAGACTTTCTTATTATACGACTGGATTAATTGAGCAGTTTTAACGCGAACTTCATGCTCGTTAAAATAAACATAAGCAATGAGCACATGTTCCTCCAGAGTTTAAGCTCATTAAAAAATGAACCAATTTCCGATAAATAACCATTGTGAATGTAATACTTCAACCTTTAAAGCCTTGGTCGTGTTCTGATCCATCACCTCCACTTTTGCATTAGCCGATCATTCACCTCCACTTTTGCATTAGCTGATCATTCACCTCGATTTGATTGTTTACCCATTTTGAGGAACAGCTACGAAGAGTGATCATGTTAGCCATCCTTGTAACACTGCCGTGATTGGAAAAATTCCAAACCTTACCTGAAATCAGTTGCTACCCAATTTTATCACTCGTTCCTCAAAAAACGAGTCTCCTTTAAGCTCTTTTCAATTGACTCGTAAAATATGAAAAGATTGCCGAGCCATTGGCCTCTCCAGCTCGTTAAAGCGGTCGGATGTGCTATCCCTCCTGTATATTTTAATCTTTTTGGACCTGAGGGATCATTACACAGAAAGATCGAGCGCTTGTTTTGTTCGGCTCGTTAAAATTATCGAAAATTCATCCCTTATGTATTGTTTTATACTTTTTCGGACTTAAGGGATTAGATGACGAAAAAGGAATTTTGGAGTTTCCTTTACATCCCTTTTTAGACTCTCTAAAATTGAAAAGGACCGAGTTATCTTTGTCGTTAAACTCGTTAAAAACCTAATAGCGACAAACTTGTCCGTGGCAGACAAGAACGAGTTTCACTATCGCTAGGATCGTTAAAAATTAGAGATGGGTTTGCCCGAAGGGAAAATTATAGAACAAGCATATGTTATCCTCCTCAAGGTTGAAAAAAATAAAGAGGTACTGGTCAACAATGACTGGGGAAAAATTGGGAAGAAAACTTGAAGAAACTTTATTGGTAGCAAGTCACTCTTGAACATGACACTTTCACTCTGCATCCATGTCAGGTTGGGTTGTTTCATTCACCAGTCACATCACCATGGTCACATCACACCATTCACATTTGGGGTTAATGCTACCAATCCATCATGTCAGTGTCGCCGCTATGTTCAAGAGAAGTCATCCAGAGAATTCACCTGTGTCTCACCCGCCGCAATACATTTATGCTCCATTCTTTCATGACCGCCATCCTGAACCTTATATCACCAGACCATTTTCACCTCCATTAAAATCATTTGCTCCGTTCCATGTCATTGATGTGGGATTCATTAAGGCCCTCCTATGATGGATCGCTTCTTGTCGACATCAGCTCATTATCCAGGAAGTCGATCTAGGGACGCCCCTTTAGTACTTTGAAGCTTGCATGCCTTAATGGCAAGTTTCTCACTTCCGGCAAAAGGTTTACATCAATGACCTTCGACCGAAAGATTTTATGTGGTGTTCGATGCCAAGTCCTTTATTCACACCACATGAATTGTACTGCAGTACCTTGAGGGTCATTATCATTATCGGTGATTCCTCTCCCGCCTGTTAACAGCTTGCATCATTGGCTGGTAATCAGGCGATGTCTTTCCATGTTCGACTCCAGAAAATCTCTCACATGGATCGACTTGTACTTTGAGTGAAGATCGAATGAGATTGAAGACCCCGGATCTAGTTTCATCCATCCAGGCTGCGATATATATTCAGGAAAATAAAGACATCAAATCTACAACATTACGGCATAGATAATCATCCAATCAAAGGGATGATGGCTCTACCAGAATCATTAGTCTACACTCAGACGATTGTCTGTCTTATGTACATGAAAATGAATTTATAAAGCTGAGCATGGGAATGCCCGCCTCAACTAGATCATGAAATTTTTTTGAAGATAATGTATTGTGTTGTATCTTATTATAGGTCTCCTCTCAGCTTGAAAGAACTTCGGATCCTCATCATAAAGCATTTCAATCGACATCAAAAAAGATTAACGACCTCATGCTTTAGGGGGTAGCTGTTATAGATATTTTTGGTCCCTGCAGCACCAGGCATAAAATATCCATAAACTAAGGGCTCCTAAATCCCTAAAAGTGTTGTTCCACCCCCTAAAGGAACAACGTCATCTGATTACAACTTCTCCCATAAGTTCTCCATGAAAAACTGCTCAGAACTGGTCAAAACAGGATCATTGCACTTGCTCCATGGCCAGGGTGCGTTGCATCTCACCTAAGTACACTCTGTAGGAGTGTTGCATTTCAAAAAGCCCTTCTATGGGGTGCGATGAGTGAGAAGAGACAAATGGCAGTGTCAATCTGCAAGGTGGAAGAGCATGGAATCTTCCAGAAGTTTCTCCTGTGACACTTGCCTCTCTAAATTCGACCAAGGATGAGTAAGAGATCATTAGTCTCCAAGTGGAAGCAAGAACTATCAGAGGAAGGACACTAATCAAAACACAAGCTGACTCATCCCCCTTACAGATATCTATATATGGATCCCTCATCCCAGAGATCCAGAGGCTGGAATTTTGCATATTGTAAGGAATTGTTGTTAGTTTCTTGAGACAACAACATAGTGTTGGGTATTCTAAGATTTGTATGAGGCGAAGAAGGGCTCACTTGCTAAGAGGATGATGCTGGGTCAAAACAACTGGTTGTAACTCTCTTGGCTTTTTCTTGATTATCAATAAAGTTATTCTAGTTTTCTTCCATACTCTTGTGTAATCTATGTTTTGTGCATTTGTATGGTCAATTTACATCTGACCCTAGATTGTTTATGATAATAGATCCATGTTCTTGTATAGTTTTATGTTGTTGTGATCCTACAGGTACTCTGTGAAGCTGGGTATACGAGAAGGCGAGTAGCAAAAGACTATCAGAAGAGAGAGGAACTGAACAAGGAGCCAAGCGCAAGACATAGGTTGGTCTCCTATTCTTCTCTCATCTATCTTTCATAAAAGAAAATGAAAGTAGACTTTACTGTGTTTGTTTCTAAGGTAGCTACCACACCTTAGTGGGATAGAGCAGTTCTATATAGACACTTTTCCCTGTAACAACCAAGAGCATACTCTTACTTATGAAGAAAGACCAGAATCAAGAGAAAAAGATACCTTGTTTTTTCAGCAGGAGGTCAATCTTCATGTTTTTCAAGATCCAATGGAAAATTTACTGCAGACAGTAGTGAAGGTGATTATTACAGTGTTCAATGATGAAGGAGATCATGGTCAATTAGCTTTTTGGATGTCGAGTTACAAGTATCTACTGTTGACCAGGAGATTTGATCAGGAGAATCAGTCAGCAAGGCATCTGCTTGATTGGTTACATTGGAAGACACATTACACATGATTGTACATATTGCATTAGTATGGAGGTGGATGTCATCATGATTTGGAACCCTCAAATCTTGATGGACTGCTACCATTGAAATTTTTTTGTGAGTTCTTGTTTTAGTTAAGTGAGTTATGATTCGTTTCCTTTTGTTAGAGTCAAGTTAGTCTTCAAGTCATTTCAATGTCAAGTTTGAGTCAATTTTTTGGTCATTTTAGTTTCATAAATGAGTCAGAGTCCTATGTTATTTGTAAAAAATATGACTCCATAGCCCAATGGATGAAGGCACTGTCTAGCTCTTCTAGGGATCTACTGTTCTTAGCACCTCCAAGGAGCTACCATCCCCCATTGGAGCCAATGTTAGAGTCGGTCTGGTCAGTCCTCCGTCAGAGATCAAAACTATTTATGCATTTCATTTTTAGGTGTCCCGCTCCATTCATTCAACTGCATTCTGCTAGGGGCATGCCATAATCTGATGGAGAATGTCATGCTAGTCATTTCCCCTCATGTCTGGCTCCTGTAGGCTTATGTCTTTGTGTCGAATAATCAAAAAGTCCATAACAGTCAAGGTCTAGTCCTTTAATAGACAAAAGTCATTTTTTGTCATTAGGTTTAGGGATTGATCAGTTTGGTCTTTAAATATGTCCAGTAAAGCCTTGCAGGCCAGAGTGATGCTCTTGCAAAGTAATGATCTGCAGAGTTTCATCATCATATTGATAAACTTCGATTGTTCTTCAAAACTCTGTTTGAAGAAAAGTCAAACAATGTTATTAGTGACAAAATTTTCAAAAGGGGTCTACAGTTGATTTCTTCAAGTGCAGTCATGGTTTATGTGGCCAAATGCTCTGTCATGCAATCCCTGCAAAAGTGTCGAAAATTTCACCGTTTGAGCCCAAAATTCAGAGAAAAAGTGAAAATCAGGGTTATATTAAAGTCAATGAAAAGGTGTTAAACAGGACATTAGAAAAGTGGGTTTTTTAAAAAGTAAATTTAAAACATGACCTCCAAGCCTATATACACAAGTTTCCATCACAAAACAAACTCATTGTGCAGTCAAGGCATTGGGAGAACGTTGCAAGGTAGTGAGGTGAGCAATTGAACGATTTGGAGCAATTGGAGGAAGTTTCATGGTGCGCGGCGCACACAGGCAGGAGCGTGGTGCACACACCGGGCGCGGCACACACAGAGCCTACCCGTAGTGTTAAATCATAACCAGCGTGGTGCACATAGAGTGCACGACGCACTGGGCTTTGCGCGCTGGGCACAGGGACAAAACGCCCAGAACTTTACCAAATCACCTCAAATATTTTGTGGAGCTCATCTATTTGCAAGGTAGGCTTGAAACATCACTTGTGCATCAATTTTTATGGGTGATATAAGGGTTTTTATGCCTGTAATTAAATGCAAAAATTTTTCATAAAGCAAGCACAAGAGGACATCAAAGAAAAACTATTCTGCTAGGGTTTGTGCCACAGTGTTGTTGCTACCAAGGTATTTTCCCTTCCCTACCCCTGTTCCTTATTCCCCTATTGCATTCTTCCTACTACCACTACCCTAAAACACTACCAAACTCATTATTCCCTTACCCCTCCTCCTATCACTCAATACAAACCCTAAAACCCTACCTTGCCAAAAATCCAAACCCTACCCTATCAAAATACCGCAAAGTTCCCTACATATCCCTAAACAAAATTCTCCTATAACCCCTATTCCCATTATATTACCCCCCTCCTAATACTCCCTTGTTTCATTGTCCCCTTGGTGGCAGATTATCAAAACAACCTAGGTTTCATCATCATTAAAGGGGCAACCTAAATTAAGTTTATAAAACAACAGTCATGGCATCTGAGGTTTCATCAAATTATGAGGGGGAAACCCACAGTGATACAAATTTAAGAGAACAGGTCCCCAGGAGACATCATCGGAGTGGAAAACATGTTAGAGATGAGCCAAACACCCTCACCGAGTTGCAGGCATGCCCTCTTGCTATGTCATGTTTCCAGCACCTAGCATGTTTTGAATTTTGTCAAAGGGTGGCGAATGTTAGAGTTCATCATGAGTTGGCCCATCTTTTTGTGCTTCACCTACATAAAGGTCAGTCTATCTGGGCCAGGGTCACCTTCACATTGACACCCAAAACTATTTCAGTGGCAACAGGCATACCAAATGTTGGAGAACAGTGGCATAAGAAGAAGAAGGTGGATAGGCAACACTATGAGTCTTACATTAAGGCTAGATTCTTGAGTCAGCTCAGAAGAGTCTTTCCATTGAGATATTTGAAATATGAGTATGCTCGACTCATGAAATTGATCATGAAGCACTTCAGTTGTGAGGTATAAGTGCAAACGCCCGGATAAGGAGCTTGAATGCAAAATTGAGCAAAGTAACAAAAGAGGAAAAAGAGCAAGATCGACTGTGAATCTTGACTGAGGCTTCCTTGGCCCATCATAATGCCTCATACAGAACCTGCAGCCCAAATGTCAAGAAATTTGGGGAATTTTTGTTCACATGACAAATTTTTGGGCAAAACACAGGGTTTTTCTCCCAGTGGTGCGGCGCTAAAAATCTAGAGCTCCGAATGAGGAATGGTTTGCATTTCTAGATTCATCATGGAAAATCACAACTACTGGTGTCCGGAAAAGAAATTTGGGCAAGATCCGAGTCTCCAGGAGGTTGAAAACACCCCAAAAAATGGCCTCTCTGCCCATTTTTTGACACACAGGAAGCAGTCTTGGGAGGATGAAGATTTGGAGGGGAAAATGAGCACCAAATTCAAAAATTCTAGTTGGGTTTGAAAGTAGACAGGACAAGCTTTCCAACAAGTCCACTTGGGCACATTTTGGACACCTGCAAGTGCCACAAAACAGGCCCCAAAATAGCACGAAGCATAGAGAAAATGGCACGACGCACAGAGGAAAAATTGCCAAATTTGCTTTCGTTTCACGAAATTTTGGTTCGCGACTTCTCCAAGTGGGCCTGATCATCTACACTTCGGTTTTTTGGCACCAAAGGTGGAATTTAAAGTATTTTCCCTCCAGATGGACTTCTATCCAAGTGGCGAAAGAAGGAAAATGGTCACCGAAGCCAAATGTCATGTTTGTAGCGCTGCACCTGTAGCTGATGGTTGGCTCCTCATCTCCATTTTGTAATGATTCGAGTAACTCCCCAACCCTTGGGCATTCTATCTCTTCATGGCACATTCTATATATTTTATGTAAGTTATTTGCAAAGGGTTGGTTGGCTTGTAACTTCTGGGAGACTATGGGAAAGAAACTCTGTTTCTTCACTGTATATTTTTGACAGAGAATTAATGAAAGGCAGCGACTCTGTTTCATGAGATTCTTGTTGGTGTGAGTGTAGCAAATGTGTCTCCTATGTTTTCATATGTATTTCATTATGTTTCATAATTCAATTTCATGTTCATTTCCAGTGAAATTTTATGAGTGAGATTAGGTAGAATTCATTTTTATTGCTCTGCCTGTGGGAAAATTTCATGTTCAGTGTTTTTCTTCTGTTGAAAAGGATTCATGTAACTATGTCCTTTTCACTCTCTTCAACAATATATTCATTCCATGTTACTTCAAACTAAATTGCTACATTTTCCGCCTGCCTTGCCTCATGGAATAATCTGTGACTTTGTATTAAATTCTCTATTCCTTGCTGACCATTGGTCCCATACCATCCCAGAAGCTCGTTCATTCATAAAAATTGTTTCTTGTATCCCTATTCACTTACTAGCCTAAGATCAATATTTCACTGTAAGTCATCTCAGACTATTTTCGCTTATATATTCACTGAGCGTGACTCGGAGAGAGCCCTCTCCTGTTTTGGTAGGGCTAGCTACCAGACTGAGCATGGTTTGTGGTTACCCTGAATTTTTCCTTCCTTTAGCCTAGGGCAGATTTAGGTGCTAACAGATGGAACTACACCATGTAAAGCGAATTTTACAGTAGTAAAATTTCTTTCACTATGAAAAATTACTTAATAAACCACCTCTGTTAAGTAATTTATAATTAAACTCGTGCCACATAATTAAATAAATCACTATTTATTTGATTTCCTTCTAGGAATAATTAATTAAACCATTTTTCAATTATTATTCCTTGTCATATTTGAACCAATTATGAAAAATCAACAGATAAATTATTAATTATGTTATTTTTATCTACGAATAGTTAATTATTATTCCTTATCAAATTTTAAAAATCCCTTGGGAATAATTAAATAAATCATTATTTCTTTATTATTCCTTAACCAATTTGTTGAGATGATAAATAAATCATTTATTTATTATTTCTGAATAAAAGTTTAAATATTTTTTCCCTCGTAATCAAATACAATAAAATATTCGAAGTGGTTATTCCAAGAATGGGCTTAATAATATTTTATTATTGCTCATTATTCAAGCATAACTTAATATTTTGTTATAAATAGAAATGTTTTCCATTCATTATTCACTTTTGACTATTTTCATTGTTGCACTCACTACTGTAATTCTGATTATTTTCATTGATGAACTCCATTTCTCTACCATTTGAGTTCCCATTACACTCAAACATTTTATTTGTTGGGTTTTCACATTATAGAGGATAGAGACTCTAAAGAAGCTGAAGACGTTTGAGGATAGCCAAGAACCCATCCCATAGAGGGGGACAGGTAACATTTATTTGTTCCCTTCACAGGTGTTATAATAAAATCTATTCTTTGTATATATAGTTTCCATTGGATTATTTGAGTAGTTACTATTTCCTTTTTCTGTTTAAATATGATTATGTCAAATATTAGGACTTTCGTAGGTTTTGTTTCTATCATTTGTTGCAGATCTACAATTTTTAGAAGGCATTTATATTATTGATACTATTTATCATCCACAGTCTTAAGTGGGTTCTTTTCGTACATCTTTGAGAAGAAAACACTACAAGAGAAAGAATTCTAGAAAATGCGTGGAGCAAGGACCCTTGAAACCCTCAGTCTTTGGAAAAGAAATGTGGCCTCCAAGTGATCAATCTCCAAGTTTGGCTATGGGTTCAACCTCAATCCTAAGATGAGCTTGATTAAACAATTTATATTCTTCCTTGGGATCAAGTTTAGAAACTCGACCTTCCAACCTTTGCAATTTGACCTCTTTTACCTCCAATGAAATCAATCCATGATTATTTCAAGGAGACACTTTAGATCTATGAGAAAGTTAAAAATGGCATTGAAAGGTAGGGTCTTCTCCTTAGATTTAAATGATCTAGCCTCTTTCCAATATAGATTACAAAAATATATTCATACCATTGATCTTGAAATGAAACGGATATAATCTGATATGATACTTGTGCTCAAAATTTAGCCTTTGAACCCTTGGTGTTTGACCCACTAGAAGGAGATGAACTCTTCCGTTGGATTTCTATAGACCCGCAATCAAGTTATAGTCAAGATGGTAGTACTTCCTACAACAAATGTCACACCCTTGCAATACAATTGAAAAGAGACCCTAAAATCTGATAGGGGTTCAATCTCGACCCCGTAAACTTGAATGGATAAATATGGTAAAGAAGACCTAGGACCAATCTAAAAATTTGGAAAAGTAATGTTTTCTCTTTTGTTTTCAATAAAATAATAACTCTCAAAATAATGCAGAAAATTCTCCTTCCAATCAACCGAAAAATAGGACCAAGTAGGATGATACGAAATACCATCGAAGATGGAAATGTTGGCTCGGGTGAGCATAAATTCCACCAAAAGTTCCCTGCATGAAACCTCCAAATAACCCTGCAAATAATTTAGAATTTTCCAATAAAACCCTCAGGCTGACACAATGCACAGCTTTGATACAACTATAATTTCCCAATCATCAAAATTTTAATAAGTTTTTGTACATTGTAGGTGTTCTAATAAAATTATTGCAGTCAAAACACCAAACACAATAAAGATTTGAGAATGCAGCATCTTATATATGTAAATATAAATAAAATTACATGCCCATGAAGGCACTACTAAAGCTTTTGCCTTGGCATGTATGGCTTCCCATCAACAGAGAAATTAAAGATGCTGAAGCACAATCTTAGATCCTCGATGGATCCACCATAGAAATTACTCCCATGGGGATTTCATCCTTGGGATCAACTAGAACTTGCCTTGACAAGCTCTCAACAAAAGAAAAATAGATAAATAACTCTCGATGATTACATTGTTAGGCTCCTATCCCCTTTTATAGGCTTTGTATAATCTCTAGAGACTTTATTTTATTGTTTTCACTCGAAAAATGAAGGCAAATACCATGGGTCAATGCCATGGGAAACTACCACGGTAAATACCATGGGTAGATTTTGTCAACTTTATCAATATCCACAAAAAAAAGAATATTACAAATCAATCGCTTCTTATTTAGTCTAAGAAGTTTCTGTTTAGGAATTCCCCAAGATCCATGAAAGTAGAAACTTAATAGAAATTACTCATCAACACAACAAGGTATGTTATTTTTATTGAGAATATTGAGCACATTGAAAGATGCTTGTTAAAGTGGACGTTAGAGAAATCTGTAATGCATAGGTCTAACAATAACAAGAATTGTGTTACCTTCTTGGTTATTTTCTTAAGAATCCTAACTATGTATTAAAAATGTAGCTTGGGGCATTAAATTTAAATGATATTCCTAATTGATTTTGGGATTGGGATGAGAGAGAGATAGCAGATATTGTCTATTCTAAAAATAAACATCTTTTAACTTGTATCTTTTCCATACATAATGTCTCTTTTTCATAAATTAAATGGACAACCTTATTTCCTTAATTCTTCATGAGAAATGATCCTTCCAAGAGGCATTAAGGCCATTTCTAGACAAGTAAGGCCACCTACTAAGTCATAGATTCGAAATCCAATGACTCTGCTATGAGCTCGCCAAGATTTAGTAACTCTTACTCTTCTCTAAATTCTCCAACAAATCAATGTACAAATGAATTGGAATTGGGGAAAGAAGCCCTTTTATAGGAAAAAATCTAGTTTTTTTTGTCCATTATGAGTAAATGGTAGCTCGGTTTGACAAACCGTTAGCCTTGTTGGAATTCTCTCATTGATCTCCACAATGGGTCTCCATGTTTCTCGTAATTTGAAACTTCGCCACAAAGCTATTTTTTCCATGAAGTCTCACCTTGGCGCATTAAATCAAATCTCTTAATATGAGTCACATGTACTCTTGTACCACTTTTCCTTTGAACTTTTAGAATTATGAGTCAAGTTTTGTCATGAGTAATCACTATTTACTCATTCTATTATGGCGCGTTGTAGGCCTTTCCCATGTGGAAGCATCATATAGTCACCTTTCCTCAAAGCATTAGAGATGAGTCACTACTACATCTATGGAGTCTATTTAAAGTCCCATTGAGTCTTGTTACAATATATTATCCATCTATGTGTCACATTCATCGCATTTTTCTTATATTTGACCTCCATCTATCCTCATGTGCCTTTGAAAATCCTCCGTCTGAGTAATTGACCATCCCTTATAGAATTGTGTCAGTCACTACAAGGTCAACCTTGCATGTTATGCTTTAACAAGGTAAATCATAACTCCACGAGTCCCCATATCTTCCAATTATCATCCCCGGTGTTAGTCGTTATTAGCCATAACACTATGATCCTTGTGCCTTTCTTGAGGATTCATAATTTCCTAAACTCTGGTGGGCCTGCTCTTGTTAACGTCAACACATTTATTGTAGGAGAGTACTCTAGAGGATGGTGTACCATGGTTTCATATTTCATCCATTCTTCATTCCTCTAATCAAGCAAAGTGAATCATTATTTCCATTTTACTTGGTTTTTTCTCGCATGCTCAAATTCAACTCATTATCCCTCGATGAAGAAATATACACTTGGTGGTTTAGTGATCTAGCAGATTTTCCTATATTTTCTGAGGTGTGTGTGAGATGTTCTAGACCTCATGAGGGGGTTTCCTTTCAGGTAGCCCCTCACATACCTAGATGTCAGAAAATTATGATCTAGCCTCAGAAGAAGTTATTTTTATTTGAATGGCTTTGTTTCTGCTGATTGCATAACTCATAACATGAAGCTCTATTTAAAATGGTCCATTGAGATATTTAAATACCTATCCTATCCATCAAGTCTTCTTTGTTTTTTATCTCCACCTCCCCCCCCCGCCCTTCACCACACCAACATGGGGGAATTATATCTCATGTACTCAAATCAACATACTTAATTTTATCAATTCTGGCCACTGTATTCAAGGAAATTATTTATATGGGGATCATTATCTGATTGTATTATTTTTTTCCCCATTGATGCCAGCATATCATGTATCATTTACTATGTACCTCAGACCTAGATTTTTAGGCACACCATTATCATTTGTACTCGGTTATCTCGTAGGTATGTGTATATCTCCCTCGCCTTATTGAGATCTTGTAGTCGTCAATAAAGGAAACTTTTATCTCACAGGTAGGTTTCACCCCCTCCAACTTCACTCCTTCCTATTATTTGAGTGATCTCTCTCTCTCTCCCTATGACTTCCCTTCGGTGTTTTTTGAAAGTGAAGTTACAACATATTTCCATCATACGATGTGCTCCTCAAACTCTTATGTTGGGCAACAATCTGTTATCACCCAAAAAATGATCACCTAGTCATGTATTACTAGGTTGATCAAAATGCACCATGTAGGATAGGTTTCTACATATTAAAACCTTCTTTTACCTTAGGCAATAATTTAATAAACCAATTTCCTAAAGTATGTCATTGCATTCTAGACTACTACATGCACGGGAATTTTAACACAATTTTTTAAGACAAAATAAATATTTTGTCTTAAAATTTTCAATATGATGCGCTAATAAAAAAGGTAAAGGATTAGGGGTTCGTCTTTACGCTATTGATGGTTTGTTCGGGAAGTAGAGTGATGGAGGTTGACAACAACTAATGGGATTTAGGGTGATGGAGGTTGACAACAACTAATGGGATTTAGGGTGATGGAGGCTGAAAACAGAAGTTTGCATCATGAGAGGAGCGATGGAGGCACTTTCGAAGAATGTTAATGGGTGGTAACATAGTTGGAGTACTTTTCGAGGTCTCCATCGACTATGTTTTAATATGTGTTCTTTTACTATTTTATTTATTTTGAACGCTACTTATATACATTGGTTGTTGTTATTAGAAAATTGTTGTGCTAGATTGGCAACATGGATTAGATTCACTTGAATGATTGTTGAAAAATGTGGCAAGAAATTCTCAATTTGATTTTGCCTTGATTAAATTGAGAAAATTTGAATTTCCACATGAGCAAATGACTTGGATGCAATTAGCTTGTACGAAATGGCTTATGTCACCCATTTTACTCAATCAATTCGAGTTGGAGGAGTTAGAGTTCAATTAAGCATGCGTGATTTCTAATTTGTAGTAGTCAAAGTCAGTTATCTCAAGTTCTTTTTAGTTAAACTAGGTCTAACAGTTGGAAGAACTAGTGGAAGGCTAGTTGTGCAGTGAGACTTCAGTAAAATGCAGTGATCATCTAATTAAGTTATCGATCATCCCAAAATTGGTAGTGCATGCAAACAATTTGAGTTCCCCACCTATGCTGGAGATTCCAAGGCAATGTAATATTAGTTGTAGACTAGTCATGAGCATACAAGTGTTGCATGCAGTCACATGATCAACCTTAGGAATTGTGCAATCCATTTTGGAAAAAACCTAAATAATAGGGGCCTAATTTCTCAAGGAATTGCACAAGGAAATAGGGGCTCAAGCAGAGATAGAAATTGCCAAAGTTTGGGTTCGAGCTTCGTAGTGAGTAGAGCGATAGGTTTGTCACTTACGGGTTGTGCACAATTGGGTAAATCAATTCTAATACATCTATATTGATAAGATTGATGCAAGAAGGAATTGGAGTTATTAGAAGATTGCTTTCCCCACAAAAAATATTGTGTGCATGTATTTTATTTCTTATTGCATGTCTGATTTTTTTTTTCTAAATTGTGAATTAACTTTTGTAGAGTAGTAGAGTAGGTCTATGTCTTATGATTTTGAAAAAACTTCATGATGAGTTGCAAATCTACACCATAATTTCTACATCGTATCATAGCAGGATTCACATTACAACATGAATTTCAAATTTGTTTCTGAGGAGGTTCGAATTTGCAGTTTAGTGTAGGAAGATCTCCTAGGAACTAAAAATATGGCCTTCAACGGGCTGGCGCTAGAGTATTCCTTGGAAGGAAAATCTAATTTCATTGACTGCAAGGATCGCATGGAGGAGGTATTCGATGACAATGGATTTCTAGAATACATCAAGGGAGATGTTACAAAACCAGCAGAATCCAATGCCGAGTACCTTACTTAGTCGAAGAAAGTTGTATCCAAGGTGTGGATAATAATATTGGAGGGAGTACGAGACCACATTGTCAGCAATCTCCATGGGAAAGAAAATCCTTATGGAATGTGGTAGGCACTATCAAATCTGTTCTAGAATAGTAGTGATGACAAAAAGTTGCTGCTCAAGGATAAACTTTGAAATATCAAGATGTAGAAGAATGACTTTACCCTGCAATATCTGAGGAGGTTCACACACATTCATGATGAGCTTACAGGAGTTAGTGTTACTCTTTCAAAGGATGACTTGGTAAGAATATCCCTTCTGGGACTTCCCAAGAGTTGGCATACCTATCTAGATTAAGTGAACGGGAGGGAGAAACTACCTAATTGGGAACACTTATGGTATGATTTGGTACAAGAAGAAATAAGGTAAAATACTAGAGATGGGACCTCATCCAAGGGCAAGGATGAAGAAAAAATTGCATTGGTTGGAAAGGGAAAGAAGGGAAAAGGGGAAGAGATCTCAAACCAAACCAGAATCCAACCAAGGGAGAAAGAAGAAAGACTTGTCAAAAATTAAATCCTTCCATTGTCATGAATACGCGCACTATGCCACGAAGTGCCCACAGAAAGAGGCAAGTGAGAAGACCTTAGGAGGAATAGTGGGTGAAGCCTTGTATTCATAGTTCGACCTTGACTTTACCCTTATCGCATGCATGTCCAACATAGTGATGGGGAGAGTGTGGTACTAGGACTCAGGTGCATTGTTCCACATGACAGGGTGTAGAGACTTTTCAGTGACTCGGTGGAGAAATATCTCCATATGTACATCAAGCTAGGAGATGATGGAAGGTACAACATGACCAGTATTGGTACAGTCAACTTTCAAAGAGAGTCAAGCTCCTCTCTCAGGCTCAAGGATGTCATGTTTGTTGTAGGCCTAAGGAAAAATCTCTTCTCTGTTGTAGTTTTGTGAGACACATAGCCATGAGACAGGTTAAGAAGATCGAGGTTTATGTGAAGAATCTATATAAGCTAGATGTGGAAGATTGTGTTGCATTAAAAACTAAGGAAGAGAAAGTGTAGGGCCATGATATAGGTGAAATTTAGCACATAATCCTTGGCCATTTGCATCATGGCACCTCGAATAGCATAAAACATATATCCACTAGCCTCCCTAAAGAAGCACTTGAGAAGCAGGATGTATGCAAAGGATGTACCTTGGGAAAGTACATAAAATTTGAATTTCATGATCGGGACAACAAAGCGCATGCAATTCAAGAAAGGATCCACTTTGATGTTTGTGGACCTTTATTTATAGCCTCCACTACCCGACACAAATATTTTGTCTGTTTTACTGATGACTTCTCAAATAATGCGGAAGAAAGATGGGACATTGTCCAAGTTCATAGAATTCAAGGCACTGTTTGAGAAAGAAACCAACAAGAAGGTGAAGGCTCTCTGGAGAAATAATGGAGGTTAGTATGTGTTGACTGAATTTAAAAATTTATGTGCGAAAGTAGGCATTCGATGAGAGTTGACAACACCCCACAACCCACATCAGACAGGGGTGGTTGAGAGAAATATCCATAGCATTTTGGGAGCAACAAGGGTGATGTTGCATGACCAAGGCCTACCTCTGCATTTGTGGGTTGAGGCATGCATTACAACAGTTTGTTTGCAGAACTGAAGTTCTCTTGGATTCTTGGCATGATATTACACCGGAGGAGGATTTCTCGGGAAGAAAGACGGATGTGTCACACTTCAAGATTTTTGGAGCCTCTGTTTACTGCCATGTCTCCAAAGAATCAAGGAAGAAGCTTTAGTCAATAGAAAAATTTGGGGTATTTGTGGGTTACACAAAAACTCCCCACAACTAACATGTGTACTTGCCCTCACTCATAATGATAGTTATGTGAAGGGATGTAAATTTTGATGAGGAGAAATCTATGTGGTGCTCCCTTGAGAGGGATATTTAGATGCCACCAAAAGATGAGATTTTAGCTCAAAAAGAGGAACCTCAAGAAGTTTTAGAGAAACCACAAATTTTGGAGTAGAGAGTGGAGATATTCACTAAAGAAAAACCTATAGAGAAGGCAAAAAAAGAACTAAGAAAGTTGTTAGACTTGTGTAGAATGCAAGGGAGAATGTGGGATATCCTTCAAATTTGCGTAAGCAAAGGAGGTCACCTGAGTGGTAAATTGGCAACATGGCTCTTGTGACTGAGCTTATAGAGATTGAGCCATCCTATTTTGAGGAATAAATAGAGAAACCCATATGGGTTGATGCAATGGTGGAGGAATATGAATCCATTGCAAAGAACCATGTTTGGGAAAAGACCCCAAGAACAACATATAAATCAATAGTGGGTTTGAGATGGATCTCCAAGGTGAAGCAAGCAACAAACGGAAGAATACAGAAGTATAATGCTAGATTTGTGGCCAAGGGTTACTCTGAAGTTGAGGGAATTTACTATGAGGAGATATTTTCTCTTGTAGTAAGGTACTCATCCATTAGATCAATTCTTCGTCTCACTACACAGATGGGTTGGAATATCCACCAGATGGGTGTGAAAACAAAATTTCTGAATGGGGTTATTAAGGAGGAGGTGTACATAGAGTGACAAAAAGGTTTTGAGACATTTGATCAAGAGTCTCATGTGTGCAAACTCAAGTGAGCATTGTATGATCTCAAGCAAGCACCTCGTGCTTGGTACACCAAGATCAATAGTTATCTCACCGTTTTGGGCTTCACCATACATGAACCAGATGTAAACCTCATCACATATGGATAGAAGGTAAATTTCTTATTATTTTCTTATATGTTGATAATTTTGTTTTAACTAGTGATGAGACGTTGATCATATCTTGCAAGGAGGACCTTGCAAGGGAATTTTAAATGAAGAACATGGGTCTCATGCACTACTTTCTCAAGTTGGAAGTATGACAAGGTGATGGGTAATTATTTGTCTCTCAAGGCATGTATGAAAATGAGATACTGGAGAGATTCTGCATGGAGAGTTCTAAATCCATGGAAACACCTCTAACGAACAACTAGAGGAAGGAGGATTCCACTTCAGGTGAAGTGGATGCTACCATTTATCGATAGCTAGTGGGTCCACTCATGTATCTTGTGAACATATGACTAGATATGTGATGTGCAGTCAACAAGCTAAGACATGCTATGGTTAGGTCAACCAATTTATTTTGGAAGGCAACTAACCATGTTTTACGGTACCTCATAGGAACTACCAAGTTTGGGCTATGGTATAGACGAGTAGAGGGAGTAAAGTTGTGTTTCTTCATAGATGCAGCTTGGGCATGAAGTCCATTAGAACGAAAGAGTACATCAAGTGCAATTTTTAGTGTTGGGTTTGTAGTTGTTTTTTGGTACAACAAGAAGCAAAGATCTGTGGTGCTTAGCTAGACAGAAGCATAATACATGGCTGCAAGTCAAGAAACATGTGAGGCGATATGGATGAGAAAGATACTTGTTGGACTATTTGGTCAGATGATGGATCCAATTGTGATAATCAGAGTTGCATCAATCTCTCTGAGAATATTATATTTCATGATCAATAAAAGCATATAGATATCCAATATCACCATTTATGAGATTGTATCTAGAGGTAGATCATGTTGCTACACTGCATTCTGATAAAGGAGTAAGCTGTTGACATTTAGACAAAATCTTTGTTAGGAGGGAAGTTCAAATTCCTTAGGTGCATGATAGGGGTGGTTAATAATCCCTTTCTTGCAGAGAGGGAGTCTTAAAAATGTACCAAATAAATTATCAATTTGATTTTTCCTTGATTAAATTGAGAAAAAATGAATTTCCACATCAACAAATAGCTTGGATGCAGTTAACTTGTGCGACCAGGCTTTTGTCACCTGGTTTACACAGTAAATTCCAGTTGGAGGAGTTATAGTTCAGTTAAGCATGTATGATTGTTAATTTGTAACAATCAGAGTCAGTTATCTCAAGTTATTTTCAGTTAAACTAATTCCAACTGCTTGAGGAACTAGTGGAAGGCTAATTGTGCATTGCGACTTCAGTGAAACTCAGTGATCATCAAGTTAACTAATCAATCAACACAAAATAGCTAATGCATGGAGAATTCGAGCTCCCAAGCTGTGGTGGAGATTCCAAGGCAGTGTAACATCAATTGTAGACTAGCCTTGAGTCTACGAGTGTTGCATACAGTCAAATGATCAACCTTGGGAATTTCACAATCCATTTTGTAAAAATTCCTAAATAATAGGGGCCTAATTTCTCAAGGAATTGCGCGAGAAAATATGGGCTCAAGCAGAGGTAGAAATTTTCTAAGTCTGGCTTAGAGCTTCTTAGTGAGATGAGAGATAGGTTATTCACTTGTAGGTTGTGCTCAGTTGAGAAAATAAATTGCAATACATTTCTATTGATCATATTAGTGCAAGGAGACATGGGGGTTTTTAGCATATTGTTTTCCTTAGGAAAAATTTTGTGTGCATGTGTGTTATTTCTTATTGCATGTATGAAATTTTTGTTCTAAATTGTGAATTAACTTCCAGAGAGAAGTAGAGTAGGCTTGTGTCTTATGATTTTGATTAAAACTTCATGAGTAGTTGCAAATCTACACCATAATTTCTACAAGGATGGTGGAGGAAAATTACAGAATATTCATTAGTAGACAATATGCCTACTTCAAAATATCTATGACAACTTTTGCGAGAAGAGGACGTTGAGGATAAAAGATTGGATTTTCAAAGAATTAGTCACAAAATTCACAAGGGTGGTAATTTTGGTTGCAGGTGTGGAGGTAGATGGATTAAATGTAATTTTGGCTACATGTATGTAGATAGACAAATCACAGTTACTCCTTTGATTTTTGTCAATGATGTGTTACTATTTGGTAGATTAACCTCTTTTAATTGGTCTTTGGACTCCTTATGAATAATATTAAATCTCATATGATTTATTCTTACCCAGATGATGCATTGGTACTGGAGATTTATCATATTTTTGGTGTCATCTCCACTGCATTGGATGCAGATTTTAAATATCTTAGATTTATGTTCCAACCTAATTGTTATGGAATTAAGGATTGGAGCTGAATTATAGAGAAAATCTACTGTATACTTTTATCATGGGCACACAAGAGGCTCTCCCTAGGAGGCAAGTTGACTCTAGTTCGAGCAGTCCTTTAAAGCATCTCTGTATATTGGCTTCATATTTTCGCTCTGCCTAAGAATATCAGTAAATGTATCTTTCTGGATTCATCTTGGCATGGGAAAATCTGTGTCGTAAAGGATAGAATGGGCCTGGTTTTTGTTTACTCTGTATGGAGGCGATGGATGACCAGAATCATCCATTTCTTTTATTCTCTAGAGTAAAATCAATTTGGAATGTTGTGTTTAATATGTTCCATTTACAAGCAGATTAGAACTACTCTTTTGTGGTTTATTTTATTTGGCACTAGATTATTGAATATAAAACATTTGGACCACTTCCAATATACATTTGGGGTTCGACCCAAAGGATGCATTACTGTCCCAAGCTACTTTGTTCTGACACATCCACCTCCGTCCTTGTCAAAAAAGCTAAAGGCCTCCGTGAACTTAGACATAACCTCGATCCCATATTCCTTTAGTAAATAAAACCTTTCTCTCATTTTCTAACCATGCCAATCTACCCTCCACCGCATATTCTCTCATGAGTCCTGTGTAAATAACCATTTCATTCAAGGATGGGGATTTTGATGCCTACTCGAACCATATTTGTTAGATACTTTCCCCATTTTATTGCTTATGGTTTCTTGAGCTGGCCACCTCTAAATATTCCCTACTCTCCTTAAATTATTTAAAAGGTATCCTTTGGTTACTAACCATATTTTACCAGAGATCCTTGACATGTCCTTTGAAATTTTGATTCGGCCCCATGAACTATCTTATACCAGTGAGCCAAAAGCTTTAGATTTCTTTTCCACATATTCATTCATGATCAAACACTATACCACTAGTTCTAAGAATCTTGTGGTTACTATCACCACAATAAATGTATACTATATTTTAGAGGAGATAAGAATTGTATATTGCCCTTTAGGACACTCCAAAAATATTTTGATGCACCCTATTTGTCTAACACTCTAGTATACTTTATGGCCTTAATTCCCATTCCATGTTCATCCATGTGGATGCACTTTATGATGTTCTAGGACAACCTAATGTCCTTGTCAACTCCCTCTCATCTTCCTTGTCATGTTTTATAGGACTTGTGTATCCAACAAGAAATTTGGGAGATGAATGACATCAAGGTAGAAAATCAAGGGGTTTTCAAGCATAGAAAATTTTAGGGGCGAATGTTCGCCCTTTGGCGAAATTAAGGGGTTTTAAATTTTTAGTGGGCGAATATTTTGTATCATAGTACATTTTTACAAATCACCTCAAATAACCCACCTTATTTTAAAGGAGAGGGTTAAAAAGGTAAATTTAGCCCTTGAAATTAGAAGTTACAACCTTCCATTCGCCCATTTTCAAGAATAGATTTTATTTAAGTGAATCCATTCGCCCATTTTCAAGAATAGGTTTTATTTAAGTGAATCCTATGGGCCAAATACCATATTTGTAAAAGAGGTATGGTAAATTAATAAAAATATAAATAAATGAGAGGTATGGTAAATAAATAAAACATTTTTTATATTTACTCCATAAGTCACCTTATATACATGCAAGGGTGTAAACAAATAAAAATATAAGTAAAGTGGAGGTATGGTAAATAAATAAAACGTCTCTTTATAATTACTCAAAAGGTATGGTAAATAAATAAAAATATAAATAAACTAGAGGTATGGTAAATAAATAAAACCTCTTTTTATATTTAGTCCATAACCCTCTTTCCATAACCCTCTTTCTATTTATGAAGGCTCAAGAAAGAGGTTTTATTTAAGTGAATCCTATGGGCCAAATACTATATTTGTAAAAGAGGTATGGTAAATTAATAAAAATATAAATAAACAAGAGGTATGGTAAACAAATAAAACATTTTTTTATATTTACTCCATAAGTCACCTTATATTTACGAACACTCAAAAAATGCGTTATATTTAGGTGAAACCTATGGGCAAAATACTATGGGAAAAATACCATGGGCTAGATTGTTATTAATACCATGCAAAAAAGCATTATTAACCCTAATATTAGTCTTAATAAAAATAAAAATGGCACATGGTATTGACCCATGGTATTCACCAAAATGGCACATGGTATTGAACCATGGTATTCACCAAAATGGCACATGGTATTGACCCATGGTATTCACCTGGAATGTAGCCTATTCAAATGGGGGAATTAAACCAACATAGATCCATCTTTACTCTGGATCTACTAACCCCCGAGAGGTATCAAATATCGTGATATGCAAACTAGCATAGAGTGAAAAAATATTTGATCCCTCTCAGGGGTGGATCAAGAGTAAAAATGGATGTTGATGTTGTAATTTAATGTATGTTAAACATTTTAGCTTGGTTAAAATAAAAAATAAAATAAAAATCAACTATTAATTTTATTAATTTTTATAATGGTATTGACCCATGGTAATACCAAGATCTTACAAGATTTTATAATTGAGTAAAATATTCGCCATGCCTGGTGAGAGATTCGCCAAAAAATTATATATACATATTATATTATTGATAAAATCGCCTTCCATTTTTCCTATATACCATGGAGATTCGCCCATTTATTATACATATAAATTTAGGGGGGTTTCTTAAAATTTCCCTATTTTCAAGTCATTTGTTTAAGGTTCCCACTAGCATAGTCTCACCATATGATACACCCAATCCCTAAATTCGGGTTTAGTGCTATTTCAATTAATTATTAGATGATCATGGTGGGCCATAATTCTAGGTTGAATTTTATGAATCTTCATAGGATATTATTGGAGATACTTTAGGAGACACCTCTTTGGCTAAAGGGTCAAGGAAGGATTTTGACTTCAATATAAAACCATCAACCATATCCTCAACATTTGTCCAATTAACCATATCCTCAACATATCGAACCAACAATCAAGAAGACAACTGAGGTGAAGCATGGGAATCCTCTCTCACCCACATTGTTTAGGATATATATCAATCTATGAATGCCTCTACAATCCACAAACTATGCATCAATAAAAATTTTGTTTGCCCCATTGTCCACCAACATGGATACACATTGTCCCAACATTATGCCTCTGATTGCCAAAATTGTAAAATTTGGATTTTCCATGTCAAAATTTTAATTCAAGACTGACCATGCATTGGAAGGCCATTAACACAAGATTAGGACAAAAAAATTGAATACTTGACATAATACAAAATATAATACATACATTGAGTTTTGTCTCACAAGGTATCTAGATGCTAATTGAGCAAGCTCACAAAACGAGACAAAGGGAATGTCATGATACATTGTTCAATTTCTAATCAAGAGCATTATCTTGGATAAGGGATGATCTGAAAATGGAATGTACTTGTTTAAGGGTGCAAGGTATCCATTTCCAATAATTTCAACTGTGAGCGAGACACTCCAAACGACCTCTAAAAATGTATAAACTTCTTATTTCTTATACAGAGATAGACTGTAGGGGCATTCACCAGACATGTCACCTCTAAAAAGAGGATGAGTTCCAGAGGCTACCTGGCCCTCTACAGGCTCTACCTAAAGAAATAAGAAAGTAAACACTTAGAAGTCTTTGAAATACACATACTTGAAGTTTAAGGTCTTGCGAAATGAGGCAAGTGACTTTCTGTAGCTGAACAGGTGATTATGTGTGTATGCAAGTTATACTTATTTGCTGTTTAATACTTTATATCAGTTTTGTTTAGCATATCATCTTCAGCAAAAAAAGACATCAAAATGATAAAGCAATTCACCCCCCCTCTGGGCTACATCTGCCTTACCAAGCCTCTCTAACTAGGCTTGTTCTCTTGTATTAAAATTGCTACAAAGGCTAATAAAAGAATATGGGTGTCTCAAAGGACAGATCTGACTGTAAATACAGAATCAGAAGATAGGAATTAGCCAAACATGCTCTTTCCCAAACACTAAACAGTGAATTTTGTACCTTATACAGTACTTTCCCCAATTGGCCCTAGTGGCCCTTTAAACTTGCATGGAGAATTTCAAGGCGAAGATGACCTCAATTGGTTCTGAAACCTCTGCCATTAGACTCAGAAGGTCGAAAATAGAAGACATAGGCTTTTGAATCACCAAAAATGGATGAATATAGCCCCCAAACAGCTCCAACACTGAAATGGCCCTAGTGGCCCTGAAAGCTTCCCTGAAGCTAAATAGTGAAAATAATGCCTCAAAAGGAAAAAAAAACTGTAGAAATGGATTCAAAAGGCTGGAAAACTTCATGAATGACCTTCGTTCCACATTCACTGGCTGCACAATTTCCAATGCAGCTCCCAAACTGATTTGGCCCTCGTGGCTCCTCGAACTTCCACGAAGCAAAAAACCTGAAAATGACCTCAGATGGCTTTGAGACCTATTCCAATGGCTTCAGAAGGTCGAAAATACCCAAAATCAAAAAAAAATTCGTCCAAAACCGACTTTCCTAGCCAACGTTATGGCCATTTAAAATTTCTCCAGTTTGTCCCTAGAAAAACTCCAGCTAACTTTAGTTAACTCCAGATAGCTCCGCCAATTATGGCGGGTCCGCCAAATTTGGCGCTCTTGCCAAAATTTCACCAACTTAACTGCAGTTACATTTAATGTTTGGTGGTTGCCTCAGATTTCGTGCCAGGCGGAATATTCCTTTTTTATTTTTTTTTGAAAAATTAAAATTTCTAATGTTATGGACAAATTCTTCTTTTTGCCATAACTTTCTCATACGACGACCGTTTTTCGAACTGTTTGCGGCGCCGGAATTGGGAAGACGAGTAAATTCCAGTCATTCAACTTTTAAATAGTTCTAGGCACTTTAAATTTTGAGCATTTTACGACACTTAGGACATGAGCACGTGATCACACCTCCCAAATGAGAAGGTTTTTGGTCCCCAAAAGCTCACTGAATCTCTGAACTGAACTGTACAGCACTTGAGGAACAGAAATATCCTCTTCCAATCAGTCAAAAGAGCATACTGATGCCAAAACGTCCTGCCTTATCAACTGTCGTCATGGCGAATGTTGCTGCATAAACCAAGTACTCGTCGAATCCCGACCAAGCTTGTTCGCCAGACAAACTGAAAGCTTGTAGAAACCAGCAATGAAACTTTTTGATATATGAGCTGAAATATTCCCCTGAACATGTGGGCTTGCCAGCTGTCACGATGCCCATCCATGGCACCTCCGCTCCAGAAGAAGAGCTGCCTCCCAAATGAGAAGGCTTTTACAAAGATGAAACACCTCATCATTTCTCCTCTTTACAATCTTGGAGATCAAATTAACTTTTTCCAAGTCAATATTACATTACATGCATAGTTAAAAACAAAGTAATCAACCCTTCAAGTTAATCACACCTACATGTTTAAAATACAAGAAAATCATCATGATCCCTGTGCTCATGCATATCATTCTCATGCATGCAGTTTATCCTTCAACTTTCTCTTAAGTACAATCACAAGTACAAGATCCTCGATCACATGTACATGTACTTTCAAAGCTGAAATGAATATAACTTTCGCTGCGATAGAGTGAATCTCATACTTAGCTTTTCCATCCTGGAACTTGCATTCCCTTAACAAAGAAATGCATTCAATCAAAGACATGCAACTTTAATTGGATAAGAATTCTAACCATTTCTTACCAATCCATTTCAAAGGCGCTTCCTTTAAGTGCACATCAATGTCAGCATGCGTATCATCCTGACACATATCAATGATGGAAACTTCCTTCCCATTCTTGCCATACTCTTTCTCCCATTTCTTCAATTTTTGTGGAAGCATTGTTGGATTCAGAGTCCAACACCTTTCAACAGTATGTCCTTGCTTATGGCAATAAGTGCAACACATTTTCATCTTCTTGACAGCATGATTTGCATTGTTCAATGGAACTTTGGCTTCTTTCCTCCTTTCCTTCAAAAGTTTCCTGTATATTGCCATTCTTTTCCAACATCTAGAAACACTATGGTTAAACAAACCACAAAAAGAACATGCAATTATTTTCCAATGCTTGTGTGGAAATTTTCCATGCTTTACATGATCAAAGGAAATATGATTGAAATCAGATTTATACCTTTGTCTTTCACCTTCATTACCTTCATGAGGAGATGCATCAAATGAAGAAGAAGCTCCTTTTGGAACACCATAAATCCCTTCAATGGTTTTAGAGCTTTCACCACTCCCTTGTTCAAGTGCATGCTTATGCACATATTCTTCCTGCAAAGCATGTTTCAAACTATTGCATTCCTCAAGAATACAACCTTTACAACCTTGAGATAAAGAACCTGAAATGAAACTCCTTCTAGGAACTGTTTCAATTGCCTTCATGGCTGCTTTAGAACTTTCTCCACAAGATTGTCCATAGCCAAGACCCAAATTATTAGGCCTTACCTCAACCATTATTGGCTCAACTATACCCTGTGCATGTTTGCCCAATCCTTTTCCGTCATATCCCATTTTGGACATCAACTTGGACCCTATGCCTCTGGTATGTTTCTCAAAAGAACCAACATAAACATTCTTATCACAATTTGTAGACAAACTAGAATTGTTTACCTCTTCTTCAAGCTGATACTTGGCTAAGGCTTCTTTGGCAACAAGGATTTGTGTCTCCAACTCATGCATCCTTTCCAGCTTCATATTTGCAATACGAAGTTTGCCTTCCATTTCTTGCAATTGGTTAGAAAGCAACTGCTTCTCTTCCCTCATGGAATTCAACTGCTCTTGAAGTCTAGAGCTCTTTCTTTCATCCTCATACATTTCTCTCACCATATTCATTATGATGAAAATTTCTTGCTTCAAGCCTTCATCAAAGAATCTTGTGAAGGAGGACGATTTTGAGAACTCACTTATGGAAGTTGTCATTATAAAAATGAACCAAAGAGCTTCAACAAACTCAAACAACAAATACTTTGCACAATAATAAGGCAGTCAATCTCCAACACTGCTTAAGACACCTTTCAAGCTACACAATCAAGCTAGTGATGTCAGTCAAGAAAACCTAGTGCTCTGATACCATCTGATCTGAATATGGAATATACTTGTTTAAGGGTGCAAGGTATCCATTTCCAATAACTTCAACTGTGAGCGAGACACTCCAAACGACCTCTAAAAATGTATAAACTTCTTATTTCTTATACAGAGATAGACTGTAGGGGCATTCACTGGACATGTCACCTCTAAAAAGAGGATGAGTTCCAGAGGCTACCTGGCCCTCTACAGGCTCTGCCTAAAGAAATAACAAAGTAAACACTTAGAAATCTTTGACATACACATACTTGAAATTTAAGGTCTTGCGGAATGACGCAAGTGACTTTCTGTAGCTGAACAGGTGATTATGTGTGTGTGCAAGTTATATTTATTTGCTGTTTAATACTTTATATCAGTTTTTTTAGCATATCATCTTCAGCAAATAAAGACATCAAAATGATAAAGCAGTTCACCCCCCCTCTGGGCTACATCTGCTGGACCAAGCCTCTCCAACTAGGCTTGTCCTCTTGTATTAAAATTGCTACAAAGGCTAATACAAGAATATGGGTGTCTCAAAGGACAGATCTGACTGTAAATACAGAATCAGAAGATAGGAATTAGCCAAACATGCTCTTTCCCAAACACTAAACAGTGAATTTTGTACCTTATACAATACTTTCCCCAATTGGCCCTAGTGACCCTTTAAACTTGCATGGAGAATTTCAAGGTGAAGATGACCTCAATTGGTTCTGAAACCTCTGCCATTAGACTCAGAAGGTTGAAAATAGAAGACATAGGCTTTTGAATCACCGAAAATGGATGAATATAGCCCCCAAACAGCTCCAACACTGAAATGGCCCTGGTGGCCCTGAAAGCTTCCCTGAAGCTAAACAGTAAAAAGAATGCCTCAAAAGGAAAAAAAAGATGTAGAAATGGATACAGAAGGCTGGAAAACTTCAGTAATGACCTTCGTTCCACATTCACTGGCTGCACAATTTCCAATGCAGCTCCCAAACTGATTTGGCCCTCTTGGCTCCTAGAACTTCCACGAAGAAAAAACACCTGAAAATTACCTCAGATGGCTGTGAATCCTATGCAATGGCTTCAGAAGGTCGAAAATACCCAAAATCAAAAAAAAATTCGTCCAAAACCGACTTTCCTAGCCAAAGTTATGGCCATTTAAAGTTTCTCCAATTTGTCCCTAGAAAAAATCCAGCTAACTTTAATTAACTCCAGATAGCTCCGCCAATTATGGCGGGTCCGCCAAATTTGGCGCTCCTGCCAAAATTCTGCCAACTTAACTGCAGTTACATTTAATGTTTGGTGGTTGCCTCGGATTTTGTGCCAGGCGGAATATTCCTTTTTTAATTTTTTTTGAAAAATTAAAATTTCTAATGTTATGGACAAATTCTTCTTTTTGCCATAACTTCCTCATACGATGACCATTTTTCGAACCGTTTGCGGCGCTGGAATCGGGAAGATGAGAAATTTCTAGTCATTCAACTTTGAACTAGTTCTAAGAACTTTAAATTTTGAGCATTTTACGACACTTAGGACATGAGCACCTGATCAAGGGAGAAGTAACATTTAGTTTCTTTGTCACATACAAAGGCAAAATTACGAATCAATGTAAAATTCCTTTTGTGAAGCAATTTTGTTGTAAAGGGTGTTAGAAAGCTTGCATTGTAGGCAAGGCCTTCATGCCATACTTAATTGTGTTAACCAAACCATGTTAACCATGTCCAATGATCTCAAATTTCATGAGCATGTTCAATGAGTGACCACAAATGAGGGGTGTCAGAGTGGCTAATAATCATAGCTTATAGTGGATGATTGTCATCGTACATAAAATCTATGGTCCAAGTCATTTGTTTGGTGCCCAATATTGGTGAATCATTGTATTACATCATGGTAGCATATCTTGGCATTTTTAAAGAAAAATTATATTGAAAATAAATTAAGTTATGTCTCATGCAAATGTTCAATATTGTTGTGTTGTGATTGGTTTTCATATTATATGTATCAGATATTTATAATCAATTATTTCAAGCCTACCTTAAGAAATAAACGATGAGGTGGAGGGCCTTTTCATAATAAGGACTCCCACCAACTCCTCTCCTCATAGCAATCTTTCAAACGTTAGCCCATATATCAAACACATGCCCTTGTTTCTCTAGTGTGGAAACCCTTGGATGGATATGACAGTGAAATCCTCCCAACCACTTCTTTAACCATCTACTGAATGCCTTTGATTGGTATGCGTAAATGATTTTGATTGATTCCTGGAGAGGTGTGAAATATAATTTTGCATTGACATAATACAAACACCAAATGTAACCCGTGGTAGCAAAAATTTCCTCCTTACAACTCTCTCATCCAATATTAAATGCTTCACTAATTAGTGAAGGGGTAATCTCCTTAACAATATATTTAATATTAAGTTATAATGCAGGTAACTGCCAAGTTGACATATGAGACCCCCTTGTTTGTGAGACAATGGATGCCCTCCATTCAATGCTTTAACTATTTAATCTATGGATGTGTACATACCTTAATTTCCATTGGATTGAATCCTGTGACCTTGAAGGAGGAAACACTTTAACACAAATCGAACATGTAAATACAAACTTAATTTGTATATGTATCAAAGTTACTTTGAGAGTTGCATGGAATGCTTAATTTTGTATAGAAGCAAGGGAAAACTTGAAGGGTTGATCAAAACAAACATGTATGGTCAATTATGATTATCATAGGTATATTAGTTTGGTTTTCCAAATCCAGAAATTGCACACTTTGTTACTACTATTAAAGGCATGTCATGATGGTTTACTGGTGTAACATCATGTACATTTAGATGTGTCTATTAAAGACATGTTATTTCAATGACAAAACTAATCATTTGTCAACTTGGTCAGCTTAGTGAGCTATGCGTTAATCATCTCAATGAACAACATATAAGGTCAATTAGCTTAGCCATTGACATGCACATTCCATTGTCACTATTAGTGACATCTTAGGTTGGATATTAATATGTATTTTTGATTAACATTATCTAGGAGATTAACTGAATCGACATGCATGTTTGACTACAATTGTGGGAGATATGTTAGATAGGTCAACCCCATCAACAACATTTATGTTCAATTGCACATGTTAAAGGCATGACACAATGGTCAATTGATTAGTAACATGTACATTTTGGTTATCACTATTAAAGTTGTGTTAGGTTGGTTAACTTGTTCACTGACTTGTATGTTTGGTTACAATTATTAAAGCCTCACTTGATTATTTAATGCAGTAAATGGAGTGTAAGTCTAGTTACCATTGTCGAAGGCATGTTTTGTTGGTTAAATTAGTTAACATCATATACATTCAACTATGATTGTTAGAGCCATCCAAGGCTATTAAACCCATTTAAAGTAGTGCATAACATTGACCGGGGCTTGCTTATTTATAGTGTGTTATTTTTTTGTAAGTCAGAGATTTTTCATTAATAAAAATGAATGTACAAGGGCATCAAAATGCATGACTTATAATTATTTATATATTTAATGTAATATGCCTTTCATTAAGAAGAGGAAATAGACTTTGGGGGATAGGGGAAATGGCGTTGTCTAGGGGAAACGTCGATCTCATCTATCTCATCTTCACTCTCCCTTCCCTATCATTAGAATCCCTCTCCTTTTTTTCTCTATCCACAAACACCAATAATAGAATTTTTGTTAAGAAGTAGCATTCGATGACTCAGGACGAGGGTTAGAGCTCATATGTTTATCTTGGGTTTCTCCTTGGGGTTTCTGAGCTTGTGTATCTTGCTTTAAATTCTTCTTAAACATCCCAACAATATCCTTTCTCATCTCTTGTTCATGAAACTTCAGCTTGCTAGCACAATATTCATCCTAAATTTCCTTTGAAGATTCATGTAGACATTTTGCGCCGAGGCCTATTCCTGGGGGGGGAGATTGGGAGGATCTACATTTGTTAACAGACCTTTTTATTGCTGTCCCATGCTACCTCAAACATTATAGCCCATGTTTGTAGCCAAGATATACCCTCTTCCATATGTAAACTATGTATTAGATTGATATAAAGAGAAGACTGAGCTCTTCCATGAGCTTTTATTTGAAGATGAGAATTTCAGTGAAATGTTCATTTTTAACTCTACACCTAAACAAGCTTAGAGACCCTTCCAGCTCACTGGCTTAAAATCTGGACTCAAACCATGGCAGAATGTTAGATTTTGAAGCCTGTCACTCTAGTCCCTTTAACAAGGAGTGACATGACACCTTTTGTGAAAGAGCAACAAGAGACTGTCGCCTCTTGCCCCTTTGAAAGTGGTGAAACTTTTTAGAAAAAGGGTAAATGTCTCAAAACATCATGGAAAAAGGTTTCGAAAAATTTAAGAATCATTCCATTTTATTGAATCACTACTACAAGAGACTATTGCCTCTTCCCCCTTTGAAAAAGGTGAAACTTTCTAGAAAGGAAAATATATCTAAAAACATCGTGAAAAAAAGTTTCCAAAGCATTTAAAAATGATTCCATTCCATTGAATCACTACTACATGAATTCATCTTAAAATTTCAATTTATTTATAAAATTTATCATAATCAAAATTCCCCATGGAAGATATTGAGAGGCATTAGAAGATATATATATATATATATATATATATATATATATATATATATATATATATATATATATATATATATATATAGATATATATATATATAGATATATATATATATATATATATATATATATATATATATATATATATATATATATATATATATATATATATATATATATATATATATATATATATATATATATATTTCATAAGAGCTTGTTAAAACATACCATGGCAAGTTAATAACTTTATTTAAGACATTTTGTTTCCTGCGTACCAGTCACCAAATAAAATTTTGAGGTGGGCGATGCCATTTTTGTTCAAACCCTCAAGCAGCATCCTCGAGGTGCTTTCAAGAATGGAAGAAAAACAATAGGCGACACAATTTTGTTCATACCCTGAATTTTTGAATTCTGGAGAAGGTTTCAGCAATTTTCTTCAAACCATGAATTTTTGAATTCTAGAGGAGGTTTCAGCAATGGAGAGCAATGTTTTTCTATGAGTATCCTATTTTTCCCTTATCGTTTGATAGAGGCAGGGGATTTCTAGGGTTTTGTGCAGGGAACAGGACAACTAACTGGAACTTGTGCAGCTCCTTGATTTCGCTATGGAACCCCAAACCCACATAAGGTTCAAACAGGGCTTTTCCTTTCTTCTTTCACCCAAAAAATTCCCCTTTCCCTCTACAGGTTGTCACCTTCTCCTCCAGAGTAGTGAAAGAGGTTTATAGGCCTATTCCAAAAATTCTGGACTCGAGTAACTAATGAAAAAGCTTTAGTTGTTGGACATCCCCTTTAGAATTATACATTTTCCCTAGCACATGAAACAAAAACCCCTCTAAGGCTACTACATCAAAGTCCATTGATAAATCTGGGGAAGAGGGAAAAAACATAAATGGAGCCTGTCGACCCGCCAAGCCTTGGGAATGATTGGATCCATTTTCTCGTAGTGGTAAGTCTCTATCTAACTCTAGTTCTAACTCTTTGGAAGATTTGATGGTTATTGAAACCAGAGTAAATTAAACGAAAGGAAAAACTGTAGTAAATTAAATTCAGTTTGAATCCATCAAATAAAATAGACTTCTTTGACTAAGACTAATTCTATTCTAACTTTAACTGATGGAATGCAAATTTGGCAGCTACGAAAAATAATGTGTAGCATTCATTGAGCATGGGTACTAGAAATTACTAATTAGAGTATATCAAGGTTTTTTAAACCCAAGATGTAAAAATCATATAAAAAGTGATGGCTCTAGGCTAAAGCCATGTGTGTGTCTTGATTGCCTCAATGAGTTGATATGAGAAGAAATGTTGAGATGCATTTGGCTTAGACACCAATAACAATCATACCTATTTAAATGAGATTTTAGAACATTGTGTTTTAGATTTCAAGATCCTTGAAATGATCTTATTTGTCATGAACCCCCTTTCCTTTGATACTAGAATCTTAGAGACACACAAATGTTGATCCTTTACCTTCAATAAGCATCCACCCAATGGAAAACCACGAACACTATTTTTCAAACCCTCTTGATTGATGTCCAAGGGTTGAGGATACTTCACCTTTTGTAGCCTTTTATACTTCTTTGTGAGATAGATAAAGCCCTAATACAAGGCGGAAGGCATGTCAATGAACTCAAGAATAATATTATATATATGAGCTTAGATGCTAGGAACTTTATAGCTTCAGATATGATTTTATATAAACCTACAATAGAGAAGGAATTCTGAGTAAGACACTATCTCCAAACCAAATTCAATTCAAGTGTGATTTCATAATAGAAGATTTGACCCTAAATCAACCAAAGCTTCCTGGTTGTAGTCATGACAAAAGGCCTTAGATATGGATCATTTGACCAACAAATTGACAGAGATCTCTATCGTAGAGATGCTTGATTGATGAGGCCTTGATCTCATTTCCTTTCTAGGATCTGCAACCTAGAATTTTGCAGTAGGCGTTTCAGTGCTTCAAGTTGACTGATCCTTGAAGAGGAAGAAGGTCAGTGTTGTCAAAAAACATCTTGTGATTTCTTTCTTCCTTCCTTAGGCTTGCCCTCACCTTAGCTCTGATACCTTACCCTCACCTTAACTTTGATACCATTCTGGTGGGGCAAGCTTAACATGGCCACAATAGAGGTAAGAAGTTGTAGATTCCTATGTTGTCAGTCTTTTAGCTTCTAGAACATCATATCTTTTATTGCCAATTTCTGGTAAATTTAAAATTGAAATACTGATATGAGAAGAGGGTTTGAAATGCTAATAACCTCTTCTTTTGTCCATGTTGGCACACTGAAGTCTTGTTAAAGGACCAACTATTTCTTATGCAAAATTTGAAGAAGATGACAATATACAACATGTTTTTGAGAATAAAAACAACTTCTGGAAGTGTTATGACATTAATCCAACACTGTGTTTATAAACCGGTTCATACTAATGGACACAGGATGTGTAAAATGTATTCTTTAAAAAAAAAAATCTTTGTCGGCTGCCTTAAAGCTTACATCCTTACTCCTATCTTGAAGAAAGGGTACTTGCTTCCCTTTCACTTCATAGGTATATGAAAACCCAGCTTTGTAAGCACCCATAACCATGAATATTATACCAACTCCCTTTGGTTAATGCATTAATAATGTAAGTGTAGCATTCATCCATTTGGCAGTCATAAGGCATTTAGGTAAGGTTTTACTAACACTGGAATCCCAGACCATTAAGATCTATCCATGGCCTCAAAATGATGTATTTCCTTTACTCAATAGAACACTCATCATTTCTCTCCCCTAATCATCAAATTTTTTCTCTTCCTTCTGAATGAGAAATCAATCAACAAGTCACCATTTTAAATGTTAGATAACAATATGTTTTGCTTCTCTCTTGTGCTTACACTCTAGTATTCTCGTAGTTTCAGAATCAAGAATCTTAAACACAGTCTCATGATGTGCATTTAGGGAGGCATAATTCACGCTTGCTTTGCATCAAATTACCCCCCTAGCATTCCCTTTACCTTTACATGCCTAAATGCAAGGCATGCCAAGTCGGTACTTGCTTAGTTAAATTAGTAAGTTGAGGGGCGTCATATATACCCAATGCTACCTACATGTTCTTCCTCTTCCTATGTCATAGTGTACGAACAGTCAGCCATACTGGTGAGGATCCCCATTAATAATAACATCTATGTTGGCATCTAAATCTGACTGACGTGTTTCCCTTGATTATATGTTTTGGTTTTTTAACCAAAAAGGCTAACAGAGATAGAGACCCTCAAATCTATCTACTTCTGGCCCCTATGCCCATTTTCATCTAGGTTTTTACCATGTCAGTGTCCCTTTTTTTTCTCAAAACTGCATGAAATCAGTTGATCTATCCATTTTGTAATGCCTTTGGTAAATTTTTCTATCAAATGCTCTAAAGTATATATGAGATCTAAGGGTTTTTTTGGTTGTTGCTAACTTCATATATCTCTACTAACCATGATATGGGTTTGATATGGAGGATTATGATTGAGTAAGGGTTGCATTCCTTGATATTTGTTTAGGAGGAGGAGAAGGAGAAAAGTGGTGTTAAGGTTGAGAGCTAAAAATGTCTGTGAAAATAGGAGGTGTGTGGAATGGAGGGTGGCAGGTCTACCAGCATTGTAGAAGTGCAGGATGGGGAGGTCACGGTTTTCAGCATCGAATAGCTGTGGTGGGCTTCCTTGTTATCTTTGTGGTCATGCCATTGGTTTTTCTGGTAGTTAGGTTTCGTCACTCCACATCTACATCTGCAACTAGTAAGCTTCTTCCTTACCTCCTCCCTCGTTGGTAAGCTTCTTCCTGCCCTCCTTAGTCACTGGTAAACTTCTTCCTGCCCTCCTCCCTCATTAGGTTGCTTATGTCTCTTTTTCTGCGGTGCGTCGACGTTTAATTTATCTTTATTGGCAAGCATGCCCATTCTTAATCTGGTAGTATTACAATGAAGTGTAGAATTATTACAACATTCAAGTAAGATCTCCATTACAATGAAGAGTAATCATATTATACTATTTTAGAAAGATCCCTTTCTTTTAGAACCCATTGAACAATGTATTTATGTGATTTGAACCTTGGCAGGGAATTATCATCACCCCTGGTTACCCATTGAACTAAGACCCCATGGACCTACTTTGCAATTTGATTTTCCTTCACCACCCCCGGTTAACCATTGAACCAAAATGCCATGAACCTACATTGGAATTTGATTTTACTTTTAGCTTTTTCACAGTATCTGAAGGTGCAGATGTTATCAAACTTACTTTCCTCGCTTATTGTCAAAAGTTTAGCACCTCTAGCATTTTTCCAGACATTTTGTGAGTTTTCTTTGTAGTTTTCCTTCCATTTGATCTATGTGAAGTTGTGAACTCCATCTTTGCATTCACACTATACAATACCTACCAGGAGAAAGATTCAAAGTTTGTACCTCTCTCATGCAAGAGCAAAGGTTATACCAACTGCCCCTAGGGTAATTTCCCTTGCCAAATATAATGAAACCATTCATCCCGATAGCAAGAAATAACAATGCCCTTTCCATTTTTTAACAAAGGGAAATGCATATGACTGGTAAATTCACTGGGCAACTACTCAGTGAATTCAATGGGCACTACTCATTCTCAGTAGGATGGTACTAAGTGTGTGTTGGATTATGCATAAGCTAGATGGGTATTATAAAAATATATTTGTTAAGAGTTCAGTTCAACATCTTACTCATGGGAATTGAATCTTGTCAGAATTGAATCTGGGTGGGAAGGGTAACAATCATTCTTCCCATCCACTCATTATCCAAGCCAGACCCACTTTCCATCCATAAAGCTAAATCCACTTCTCATCAGTCAAGCTAAGACCAATTCTGATCCACCCAACCTAGACCCAATTCACAATGACAATCTCGTTCACGAGCTACTTTCTACTATACATATCATTTTCACACTGTTCCCACAGTGTTCAGAGCACATTGGCCAAAACAAATGATAGATATTATACCCACCATTTTATTATTGATGTGTAAAGAAATCTCAATCTTAGCATATGCATGATAGCAAAGCAACCCACTTTTTAGCGTTTCAATATCTTTATAGATATTCTTCTCCATCAAGTCTTTCTACGTGATATTTTATGCATTTTTTGTCATTTAAAATAGTAGGGCACAACTTCTCACGAGATGGATTTGTTAGAATGGTATTCTCTTTCCACATCTCGAAAACCAATTCTATTTTTCTATGACCATTTTGTTCTTTTTTAGGATCTAGGCAACGCACTTGCACTTACGTTAGTCTAATCCTAGAAAATAAATAGTGTCCCTAAGTTGAAATTTAATCGGCCTGAGTGGATTGAAATAGAGGGGAATTATTGAGGATACTGGAGCTCTGTCATATGTTTAAAATCAATCTTATCTATTTATCTGTGGGGTTCACTGGAACAGGAAGATGACTGGAGAAAGCAGAGTTTAGTAGAGAGCATTGACTCTCTCTTCCAAAGGGAAGCAAGTATAAGAAACCTACTGCATTTGGATATCTTAAATTTGATTTCTCCCCTATTGAGCAAAGAATTGAAAATAAATTTTATTTACTAGGCAGGTGATTGATGTCATAACAGCTATCACAGAGGACTCGGGAACTCTAAACTTAAATATTATTGGACAGAATGACTTATCTTCCTCATGGGTATTAGAAAGCCCTCTGAAGTAAACCAAAGGGATATTACTAACTCTGAGGTATGATTGGTGAATATTTTGGTTATTTTCTCTATTGAACATGTAAGGAAACCTATGTGATGATGATCTATGTAGTTGAGTAGGGCTATATTAAGCAGGAAGTGAAAACTGAGATTGGCTATTGAACATGTAAGGAAACCTATGTGATGATGATCTATGTAGTTGAGTAGGGTTATATTAAGCAGGAAGTGAAAACTGAGATTGGGAGGGGTACTTCCTTATTTCTAATGGTGTACATCAAGCATAGGCAAATGACTTCTGGAGATAGCTCAGAAAAGTTACATTCACAACAAGATGGTGTGATCTTCAATGAAGAAAGCAAGGAAAATCCTGAGGGGGTAAAAATGAATGATGAGGTAAAGAAAAAACTTCCAATGATGAAGAACTTCTTACGAGGTTTCAAGAGGATGACACAAGAAGTGAACATCGAGACACAAAAGAGAATGCTCATGATAGTAAGTTTTTATTTTCCCTGGTTAACTGATCTATGATGTTGGTAGCCTAGTGTAAGGTAATGTCTAGTCAAACTCCCAGGACAATGGTTGTTGTAATGTAGACCATTTTCAGCTTGAACAAAGTCCAACAAAAGTTTCACGGAGGGTAAAATTATTTTCTGCACTAGATCGCTACTTTTTGTTCTCATGGAAAAGGGAATTGTTATATTATTTTCCAAAATCCTTTTTGAATGTTACTTCTCCAATAGAAAATTTTTATATTTCTTAGATTTTAGCATAGTATGCTTTAATTTATAGTAGTTTAATGCTTACAACAATTGAGACAAAAGAGGAGCGAGAAAAGGTCAACAGAGATGATTCAACAGCATGAAGAAAAACGAGTTGAGCTTGAAAACACAACAATTAAACATTCCAAGGAGGTAGATTCTATTGTCTTGGGAAAATATAGCATTTGGAGGCGGAGGAATGAGAATGCAAATTCTGATTCCATTGTTAGCTTGATGTGAGACCAACTGATCATGCCTATGGTATATTCAAGCATTTCCTAGGGTAGGACTAATCTTGATTTATACCATGAATTGATTATTCGTATTAAAGAATGTTAGTGTATATTGGGTGAGGCTAATGCAGATTCTGATCTACCTCAAAGGTAATAGTTTTCGCATTGGATTTTTCTAAATCAAGATTAGTAAGTGCTTCCATTTGCATTTGCTATTCATATCCTTTGTTTCTTTTAAATTTGCAATTTGTGTGTCAATCTTTCTGCTTTTCATTCTCTTTTTCATGGCCGATAATTGATATCAGTGTTTCAGTGCACCTGGGAAGATCAAGGCTATGGGTCATGTTCTATCCAAGGCTAGAGAACAATTTTATGACTGTGCGACAGTAACAAAGAAGTTGTGAGCCATGCTTCAGTCTACAGATGAGCAAGTAAGGACCTTGAAAAAGCAAACTACATTTTTAAGTCAGCTGGCAGCAAAGACTGTTCCCAAGGGCCTGCACTGTCTGTCCATGCGATTGACCATGGATTATTACTTGCTTTTGCTTGAAAAGAAAAATTTTGTAAAAAGGACAAGTTGGAGGATCCAACTCTTTATCACTATGCATTATTTTCTGACAATGTATTGGCTGCATCTGTGGTTGTGAATTCAACTATCATAAATGCTAAGATGAAGTGTTATGAATTTAAAATACTCTAAAGTTTGAAAGTCCAACAGTTTTTTTACATTTTACATTTAATGTTTGGATCTCATTGTACGTGATTTACTTGTTTTTGCAGGAAACTCAGAAACATGTATTTCATCTCATCATAGACAAGTAAAATTTTGGGCCCACAAAAATGTGGTTTTTACTTAATCCCCCAAGGAAAGCTGCAATACATGTAGAAAATGTTGATGATTTTAAATGGCTCAATTCCTCCTATTGCCCTGTGCTTCACCAGCTTGAATCTATAGCTGTGAAAGATTATTATTTCAAGGAAGATCACTTGACTACATTCTCAGCACCTTCCTCCAATTTGAAATCTATAAATCCAAAATATTTATCCATGCTAAATCATCTTCATTTCTGTCTTCCACAAGTTTATTCCAAACTGGACAAGATCCTTTTTTGGGATGAAGATATTGTGGTGAAGAAAGATTTGACACCCTTGTGGTCAATAGATATTCATGGAAAGGTTAATGGTTCAGTGGAAACTTGTGGAGAAAGCTTTTGCCCGTTTGACAAATACCTTAATTTTTCCAATCCGCACATATCCAAGCACTTTGATCCTAATCCTTGTGGTTGGGCATATGGGATGAGTGTATTTGATCTGAAAGAATGGAAGAAACAAGATATAGCTGGAATATATCACAAGTGGTAGAAAATGGTAAGTGTGTAGTGTGGTTTATTTATGTTAATTCGTGTAATGCCTACTTTATATTATTTGAAGTAAATACGAAGCAATTAGCTCCAAAACTTAATGGGTTTTTCTTTGTTTGATTTCTAAGATTTTCTTTTGTTGTATGTCAGAATGAGGATAGAGTGTTGTGGAAGCTTGGAACACTACCCCCTGGATTTTCACATTGGCTACTTCTAAATCAAGAGTAGTAAGTGCTTCCATTTGCATTTGGTGTTCATATCCTTTGTTTCTTTTAAAGTTGCAGTCTGTGTGTCAATATTTCCACTTTTCATTCTCTTTTTCATGACCGGTAATTGATATGAATGTTTCAGTGCACCTAAGAAGATCAAGGCTATGGGTCATGTCCTATCCAAGACTAGAGAACAATTTTATGGCTGTGTGACAGTAACAAAGAAGTTGCAAGCCATGCTTCAGTCTGCAGATGATCAAGTAATGACCTTGGAAAAGCAAAGTAAATTTTTAAGTCAGGTGGCAACAAATTCTATTCCCAAGGGCCTGCATTGTATGTCCATGCAATTGACCATGGATTATTACTTTCTTCCTCTTCAAAAGTGATAATTTCCTAAAAAGGACAAGTTGGAGTATCCGACTCTTTATCACTACGCATTATTTTCTGACAATGTATTCGCTGCATTTGTGGTTGTGAATTCAACTATCATGAATGCTAAGGTGAAGTGTTATTAATTTAAATTACTCTAAAGTCTCGAAGTCCAATAGTTTTGCAGCATTTTAAATTTAATATTTGGATCTCATTGTAGGTGATTTACATGTGTTTGCAGGAATCTAAGAAACATGTATTTCATCTCATCACAGACAAGTTCAATTTTGGGGCCATGAAAATGTGGTTTTTACTTAATCCCCTAGGGAAAGCTGCGATACATGTAGAAAATGTTGATGATTTTAAATTGCTCAATTCCTCTTATTGCCCTATGCTTCGCAAACTTGAATCCGCAGCTATGAAAGAGTATTATTTCAAGGCAGATCGCTTGACTATGCTCTCAGCACGTTCCTCCAATTTGAAATATATAAATCCAAAATATTTATCCATGCTAAATCATCTCCGTTTCTATCTTCCACAAGTTTATCCCAAAACGAACAAGATCCTTTTCTTGGATGATGATATTTCGGTGCAAAAAGATTTGATGCCCTTGTGGTCAGTACATCTTCATGGAAACATTAATCGTTTAGTGGAAACTTGTGGAGAAAGCTTTCGCTGATTTGACAAATACGTTAATTTTTCCAATCCGCACATAGCTAGGCACTTTGATCCTAATGCTTGTGGTTGGGCATATGGGATGAATGTATTTGATAGAATGGGAGAAACAAGGTGTAACTAGAATATATCACAAGTGGAAGAACACGGTAAGTGCATAGTGTGGTTTATTTATGTTAATTCTTGTGATGCTTACTTTAAAGTATTTGAAGTAAGTGTGAAGTAATTAGCTAGAAAACATAATGGGTTTTTCTTTGTTCGATTTATAATTTTTTCTTTTATTGTATGTGAGAATGAGGATAGAGTGTTATGGAATGTTGGAACACTACCCCCTAGATTGAACGTTTTATGGCTTGACCCATCCTTTGGACAAGTCTTGGCATGTGCTGGGTTTAGGATATAATCCTAGTGTGGAATGTTCAGAGATTGACAATGCAGCTGTTGTTCATTACAATGGGAACATGAAACCTTGGTTAGAGCTGGCAATGACGAAGTGCATAACTTACTAGACAAAATATGTAAAATATGATCATCCTTTCTTACAACAGTGCAATATAAATGAATAGTTGTGACCTCAATATTCATACCGCAATAGATTGTCAAATGTAAAGTGTAAATGCCCTTGATACTGGTTGATAATTCATTCTAATTTATTTGTTTTTGGAGTTCCACAGAAGGTTTCTAGTTTATGGCTTAATGAGTCAGGTTTTTGGATATGCAATAGCCTAGCCAAGTTTAAGATTTACAAATTTTATGTCCTCATTGTATTCCTTCATAGTTGGAAGTAAACTCCTATATAAGTATTCTTTTCTTTGTTAGTTAATATTTCTCTTTCATCAAGTAATTACACAAATTGTTCTTCCAAGAACACAAAGAAGTACGAGACACAAAGATTTAGGCTTTCAAGGCAGGGCAAAACCTCTCAATAGGGGAAAACCGAACAATCCTCTTATTGAATTTATTCAAAATGAAATATCCAACGCAAGACCAAAGAGTCCCTCTAAGTCATCCCTCCTCTTTATGTCAAGGTCAATAGTTGAGTCTCTGCCTAGTGAAAGTCAGAAGCAGCTACTGAATTTATGTCCTTATTGAAGGTTTAGACTCTTATTATAATACATTGACTTCCAATTACAGACTCTTTGCCTTCTATTACTAATCTTTGGCTACTACAACAAACCCTTGACTCTTTACCATAGATATTTAGATCTTGTTGCAAATAGATAGCTTTTGATTGATATTTGGATTAGTCACAGACTTTGGTTTCTTCAAGTGTTGTAGACTTCGAGCTTTTTCACTTTCTTGGTTGCTGCCCGAAAGAGGTCAAATATAGGCTAAAATTCCTAGATATCATTCTCCATGAGCTTTGACTTAACTAAACAAAGAGTGACTATGCCTAGATTGTTGCCTTTGTAATGTTGAAATGTCCTGCAATATTTGCCTGTGACAAGATGTAATAGCCTAATTGGACAACACTGAAACTAGCTCAATTCAGTGTTTAACTTCCATGACCAATTCCTTCATTTTCCCATAGCAGCTATGTTGCAATAGTCTCACATGAATCGAGGGTTAATTTGCACATGGACATCTCCCTTTTGACAGTGAAGGCAATGTGCTAGCCTCTCATCTAATATATGCTCCTAGGATATAATAAACTTATGCTATATGAGTTATCATCATTCTTACTCCTTAGTTATATTATATGTGCTCCCTGCCTTTGTGCTCATGGCTAAAATAAATAACTCTCCGTTGAATTTCTATTAGCATCATTCAGAAACTCTTGATTGAATGATGCTCTATGAAATGCATCAGCTCTAAGTTACTCATAATCCACTTTCTTGTTGAGTTAGAGATCAACTGCCACGGTTCTGGAGTTGGTGCATTTCCTCAAGGACTTACTAATTTGATTTTTGTACGACTGTTAAGAATTCCTCTCTCCTTACCTGGAGTGTTCTTGGGTGGATTTCTACTTACTAGAGTTGTTTCCTACTCCCCTGAGCATTATTTTTGTTTGCTATGGTGAGTTTGAGCTCAATCTTGGTTGTCTAAGAGGCCATAGGTACTAGACAAGGCCATACATAACTGTAGGAGATCATTGGCTTTCCAATTTCCCTTCATTCCCGTAAATCCATCGAATACATGGCTGCTAAAATCTAGAAGGCAAAGCATTCTTGATGTGTATTTATGGTAGAGTGTAATTATATTAGAATTTTTTTAAATTAAGATTCATTACTTGAGCGATTCAAATTATATGTTGTTCCATTGGTATTGGGAATCGTTACATGAGAACCCATTAACTACAATTATTCACCAATACTATCCAGAGGTTGTTCTATACTAGAATGATGATTGTCCAGTATGATGTATAAGGAGGATAAGGTTGAAGAAATGAATGAGGAGAAATCACATTCAAGGGGCAGTGTGCATGAAATTTGTACAGTAGAAAATGAAAATACAATGGTATGGAAAAATATGGACAAATTCTTATGAAGAACATGCAACATTAACTAGCTTCAATGAAAACACAAAGTGTGATTAGTTTGAGCTGTCTGATTTCACACTTATTACATATTCAACTGGTGGATCTGTATCTTCTTGTATTGATAATATGGAAGATCAAGATTACATACAACAATGTATACACACTTTTACCTTAAGGAAAAGTGTTGGGAAAAAGGCCCTCAAGGAAAACTCCCCTGAGACAAGTATCAAGTCAGTGAGCAAAAAATGTTGTAAAGATGCTAGCAGTCAATTGTCCAAGGGTGATGTTTGGATGCCCTCACAAGAACTAAAGATTGCAACCCACTATCCAAAGGATGTTCTCTCAACTAAAAAGGGTATGCTAATAAATGCTTATGGGAAAAAGGCACAACACATTTATCTTTGGTTGGGAGTTTATCCATATTGCCCATGATGTAAATATTAATAATGTCATGTTAAGTAGATTTTTGGTAGACCTTTTAGAAGGTATCATTATCGAATGGGGGCTATAAATCTAAAATATCATCCATTGAATTAGATATAGGATTATATTTGTCTAGATGGGAAGGTTGATATAGTTTGAGCTTGTAGGAATTAATTATTGGAGAATGCCTTATTGCAGAGGAAGCTTTGGGTTGAATGAAATTTGATGAACCTACTATAGAATATGTGAGCTAAATTTTTTATTTTTAATCTATTTTTGCCTTAGAAAGTCGTTTGTATCATGCTTATGCATGGTTCAAGCTCTATATCGTCTAGAAAAGCTACAATAAATACTTAGCATAGAAGGATTTGTAGCTGATGGCATCATATGGATTGTTGGCTGCCATTGTGAAATGGGATGAGGGAAATGTGTAGAAAAATCATATTCTAGAAACCATTTATCTTTGGTTTGGAGTTTACCCATATTGCCCATGATGTAAATAGTTATAATATCATGTTGAGTAGATTTTTGGTACACCTTTAAGAAGGTATCACTATCGAATGGAGGCTAGAAATCTAAAATGTTATCTATTGAATTAGATATAAGATTATATTTTTTTAGATGGGAAGGTTGATATAGTTTGATCTTGTAGCAATTAATTATTGGAGAATAACCTATTGCAAACGAAGCTTTGGGTTGAATGAAATTTCATGAACTTACTGTAGAATCTATGAGCTAAATTATTTTTATTTTTAATATATTTTTGCCTTATACTATTTCTTATGACAGATGGCATATGATATGTAGGAAGCTTTTCACTCTATAGAAGATATTCATGGTGTTGTGTATGGTCAAGAATATTCATAAACCTCAAATGACGACAATCTACTATTAAAAGTTAACAAAGATATTTTAGATATTAGAAAGTCATTTGTATCATGCTTATGAATGGTACAAGCTCTATATCCTCTAGAAAAGCTACAATAAATAATTAGCATAGAAGGATTTGCAATTGATGGCATCATCTGGATTGTTGGATGCCATTTCTATTATGCCCTATGATCACAAGCATGGGGCTCACCATTTTGAGTTGGAGAATGAGAACGAAAGAAGTTCAAGAATGTCTAGTCTTCTAAGTTTTGGGATTTAGTTTGGATTCTAAAATGGATACTAGAGAAGTGGTAAGTTATTTCAATGAAAAGGCTTAAGTTCATCTGTCACTGTTTGAGATGTTTGTAATTGTATAGGTTTTTCTAGTATAAGTATTATATTTTATGCTTAGTTCAAGGAGTTTTCTTCCAATATGTCTAATAATAATATTTTTTTTTGGCAGTTGTCATGCTCAACACTTCTATCTGAAGTGGTAAGTAATAGGTACAAAGATCGTTAAAGAGTTTATTTTTGAAATTAAGTCTTTCCTTGATGTTGCTGAGAAGTCAGAGCACACATATATTTTTCTAAGCACTTTTTATGCTTGTACAAGTTACCTCCCATATGTCTTTCCATATGTACCTTGTACCTTGTTACCTACCAATGTACCTTGTTACCTCCAAACTTGCAAGTAAATTGTTACCTGCCATATAAAGAATTATCAACCACTGAGACAAAAATCAATGTTTCACCTGCCAAAGGTCCCAATGTTAAATCAAAAGCAGTACCCATAGTAGAAACTCCACCTCCTATCCTAGATCTTCTTTGTTATTTGATAGGTTTAGGCAATGCACTTGTCCCTAGAGATTAGTGAGCAGTAGGCTCTGGGTGGGTATTAGATAGTCAATTCCATTTCATTTTTTAAATAACAAATGGAAAAAATTGGCTTTGTTGTTGTTAGATGTGAATTGTATTTACTATGATAAGCATCAACCTGATTAAAGCAACTTGTGATATTTGGTTAATGCTTTGTGCAGGCCTCCATTGCCTGCTTTACTTACAACATTAGTATGTCAAGGCCTTCAAATCAATGGGAAACTTATATGGCGCAATGGTCAATTTTTTTTATAGCTTGAAGCTTTAGAATAACTCTTTTGGTCTTGCAGCTGCTAGACCTCTATAGGTACAGTTCATAAAATGTGGAAATAGTTGAGATATTAGTTCTATTTACTATAAATATTGCTAGTTTAATAGGATGTAGATGAACATCTATTTTGAGTCATTTTCCTAAGTTTCGTTCCTGGTAAATTAGGTGGCACCATTGCTGCCTGGTAGCTCAATGCACACACTACTACCCATGGTACTATTTCAAAACATATCTCCTGGACTAGCAAGCACTCTTTTGTAGGTGGAAGTAAAAAATAATCAACAACTTTTTTGGTATTTCAATGATAATATTTCATTTGAAGTT